>OX422221.1:442993900-444243900 GCA_949130495.1 Sambucus nigra
TACTTGCATGCATTAATAGATTTGTACTTTAAACCCAAAACCTTTAAGCTCTTCTCCATGCTAGGATAATTGTCTGGTAATGTGTTCTCTTTTGGAAGAATGCCTTTAACACACTTAAGAATTTTGTTTACATTTTTTCCCAATAAATTAATCAACCCTTCAAAATATGCAAACCAATCATTGCGTATAATACCAAGTGATCTTCATTGTAATCTTTATAAAATGGTCTAGTCGCATCATCTTTAAATCGTATGTATTCCCAATCTTCTGATAATTCATCATCAACTTGTTCATTGACTTGGTCATAATGCACATTATCTGTATCCATAGGTTAGTGATTTTGGTGGTGGTGTACTTTGTAAACATCATCAATTAGGTCATTCAAAGGACGATGTGTTATCGAACCATGTACCACTTCCACTCGGTGGGGTTCTGTTACGCAATCGAGTATATATAATTCTTTGGGAACATAATGTACATTGTTTTCACCATGGTATGTCCATATCTTATAGTCTTGACAAATTCTCAACTTTAATAAATACAACTCAAATTTTTTTAAAAACTTAAATTTTTCGTTCATACAACGGGTGCGTGGACACGGAATCTTATCACTTTTAAGATTTTTATAATTGCATTTAACAAATTCTTGAATGCTCTTTACGTGATTATTTGATATTCTTTTAATCTCCCCCATCCACTATTTATATTGTGGGAAATCCATTAAGTAATCTTCAAAATTCAATTATCCAATAGTAATAGGTTGAAACAAAGTTCATATTACATACAAGAACGCACAATTCATAATTCAATCAAATTATTCAACACAAATTAAACTTAAATTAAAATAACTTACCAAAATAAAATATTATTAAAACGTGTTCTCCTATATTACAAATTGTCAAACATTGTTTATGACCTAGCTTTGACAAACAAATAAACTGTCCAAGTGATAAAATAATTTGCATAGTCAATGTGCACAGACTTTTTTCGCAGCCATTATCTATTTAATAAACCATAATCTGAGCCTCACCCATCTGCAAAGGCCGATTACGTACTTGAGTTCCGATAATTACAGAGATAAGTGTGCACACACTAATAATCCTCTTATTGGTTAGGTCCTTGAAATAGTACTGCTCGATATAGTCACTGTGAGGGGATGATGATGATCCACAACCTGTGGCGGGCGGAGGCACTCAAAAGGGGAATGTTGAAGGAGGTGAAATTTGTGATGGAAATTTTAAAGGAGATGGTATATGTGAGGGGAGACTGGAGAGGGAGGATATGGAAAACCTTGAGAAGGAGGGTATGGGAAACCTAAATAGGCATCGGGGGCCAAAAACCTTAAGTAAATAAAGACATGAGGCACCCGATTTCACTCGTCAAGAATCCAAGGTAACTTTTAATCTCCTAAACATCCCCACCTATCTTAGAATGACTTTCCTCTTGGAATGGGATACGATTCTTGACCAAAAAAATCTCTTCCATGAGAGGAGCAGTATGTTTTAATTTTGTTTTCGATATATGTGATCTGACACCTCTCGCCCTCCCTCTTTTGTCAGTTCCAAAGGCCTAGGTCACGAAATTATTTTCAATGTCATCATAAAGACTTAAAATAGACTAACTATTAATGACATCGATCGATTCTAGAGTCTTGTCTAAGTGTGGTGGGAATTTATTATCTTTGTCTTATCGGGCTTGCACATACAAGTTGGCTCGATTAGGTTTTCTACCAGCATCTAGACCGTCCTTTGTCATATATGACCATTCACTCTTCAAATATTCATAGGATTTGGATCTCAGTCTCTGGATATCAACTTTTTTTCCTTATTTTGTTTATTCTTCTCCCTCTAGACCAACTTTTCTCCATCGCCTCATTTTCCAAAAATTTATTTCATTGATCAACCGGCTTTTCAACATTCGAAGGCACTCTATCTCTCAGTGTCAAAATATAAGAGCTCGATGCCTTTTTCAGGAAATGTCTTTACTGAAGGTTTCTCTGGTATGTTCTCAAATGTTCAGAAACTTGAGAATGAACCTTTTGCTTTGAATGGTTGAGGAATGAAATACGCTTGTAGAATTGGTTATAAATGTCATCCTTGATGGCTTGATCAATTGCATTCCAATTATCCGCTCCCCTGACTCCCACATTCAATTTCCTAACTGACAAACACTGGAATTTAAATCTCTGGAGGTCATTTTTATCACCAATGGGATTATTCCCAAGAAGGAAGAACCCGATGGGCTTCTTCTCATTTGATCGGGAGGTGTCAGGAGCACTGGGTGGGGGAGTTAGAGTAATACGGTTTTGTTGCCTACTCCTAGTTGGAGTAGTGGATTGAATCAATGGTGGAGTAGAGAATTTCCCACCATGTGGTGATGAGAATTCTTGTTAGGATACAAGAGATAATAATCCTGGTTGGGATATCACCTCATCACTTGGTACGCTTTGTCCATTATTGCCTCACATTATCTATAAAAAAATAATTAGCGACGAGATCATTGTAATAATATGAAATTATGACTAAATTGAGTTTATGACTATATATATGTATATACCTTCTCATAATAAGACTTTAATATGTTTAATGTGTCTGATCTCCATCCATTCAATATTAGTTTTTAAAAACCTATGGATTTTTGCATGTGGCCAACTGGGACAAAATGTTTCTATGATTGATGTGTAAATGTCTGTAACATGAACTCGAAATTCCATCTTCTTCAACTTATTAGAAAGATTCAATTTAATGTGCATATCTCGCGAGACATCACAATCTTGGTCAATGCTCTTTGCACGTAGTTGTATCCACAACGGGTGAATATTTTTTCTGCCTTCTCTAACAGCATAAGCAAGGTCAGGGCTATGTTGGTATTATGTGCGCATAATATATTCTCTACAGCATCATCCCATCTTTCTGGTAGGAAAAAAATACAATCAAATTGGTACTCTTGTTGGACATGAACTCCACGATTTGCAAGGTAGTTAAACTGTTCGATCTTCTTATTCCCGTATTTGTAAATAGGAGTACCCTTTAAATGGTTCGCACTAATAAAAAAGGTATAAGTGTGGTCCAATTGCACCCTCTCATACCCTTATTTTTAGTGATTATCACCGTGCCTCATTTTTCTTGATAAAAATATACAAGGGTGTGAATATGAGTCCTATAGGTGATGGCTCTAATTAATCATTAACTAGTTATTATTTTTCAGCCAATCCAATTTAAATTTATCTTAATTTAACATATGAGTCCTATGAGAACCCCGTGTGTGGTATGTCTCACTGAAGTGAAACCCAAGTAAGGACCCCCCCCCCCCCCCCCCCCCCGCGCGCGCGCGCGCGCGCGCGCGGATACACCAACATTTAGATATGGTAATTGTTAAGAAATATTTTTTTAGGGTTTATTGCGAGAGAATATGGAAAGAGTTTGAAAGTCTATGTGTACTATCAATCTAAGAAATCCAACAACAAAATCAATAATCATCTCGTACTCCTTCTATCGTCTACATGATAAAAATCATACCAGTAATAACAATATCTCAATTAAGGGCTTATATATGTTCTTGCATAAATGAGACATGTAATTAACTTAAGTGTGTTGCATAATAAGGGCTCATATATGTTCTTGTATAAAAGAGACATGTAATTTACTTAAGTGTGCTATATCATAATGGCTTATATATATGTTCTTGCATAAAAGAGACATGTAATAAACTAAAGTGTGTCACATCATAACGGCTCATATATGTTCTTGCAAAAAAGAGACATGTAATTAACTTAAGTGTCTTACATCATAAGGGATCATATATGTAGCAAGTGCCATAAGTCATTAATAATGCATTCAAGTTAATTCTTATAACATGAATGTTTCCCATAGTAAATCTCATCAATTTGGTTAGTAAATATCCAAAGTACTACTCTCAAAGAAAAAGGTACAATCCTACTAAGTATGCATAATTTTTTAATTCACTACCTCTAAATTTAATTCCATATCTTATTCTATCAAATCTCAATCGTCAAATTCTATAAATAGGGATCAAATCTTAAATATCAATTTTGTCATGTTTTAGGTTTTAGCGTTTGGGCTTTAAGGCATATAGTTGTCAATTTACAATTTAAGGTATATGATTTAGGATTTATGGTCAACGTTTTATGGTTTAAGTATTAGGGTTTAGGTTTTAGGGTTTAGGTGTTTGGGTTTAGTCATTAGGGTTTATTAATTTGTGCTTAAGTTTTAAGGTTTACTAAATAGGGTTTTGGGTATTTTCTACTAATTTTAAACTTGGTAAATTTTGTATTAATTAGGTTTTAAGAATTGGAAATTAAAATAAAAATATAATTGATATTTTGGTACCCCTATGCACACACACACACATACATATACATACACATACAACATACACACAGACAAACATTCACACATACAAACATTATATGCACAGTATATAATACACATATACACACATACATAAACACATACAAAAAACACATATACAGTTTATATAAAGAGAGAGAGGGAAGTGATCCTGCTTGGAGAGAGAGAGAGAGAGAGAGAGAGGGAGGGAGGGGTTGTCAGCCATAGAGAGAGAGATTATCGAAGAGAGATTTCGGCGGGAGGGTTTAGGGTAGAAGAGATAAAGTGAGAGTTCGAGTGAGAGAGTAAAATGAGACTGGGTTTGGGGGGGGTTATATAAAGGCAGTGGTCACGGCCCTTGCTCGTGACCATAAATCGTGACTAATTAATTTTTCGATGTCATCATAATGGTCATGATCTAGTCACAAACCCAAACTATGACCATGTTAATGATGTGGAAAAAATTAATTGGTACGGTCTGTGGTCACGACCCTTGACCGTGATTGAAAACTGTGATCAATTCAAAATGGTCACAGCATAAAATCGTGACCCCTATCAACTTAAAATCTTAAATTAGTGATGGACGGGGTCATGGTCATGGGAAGTGATCACTGTTGGCGGGAATTTTGGCATAAATTTTGTGCCATAATGGTCACGATCTTGTCATGGACCACAGCCGTGACCACTCTGATGTAACAACCCATAATTTTATCCGGTAATTAATTAAATAAATTCAAAGTTCGGAAAGCTAGGTTAAAAGACTCCTAATATGAGTATATATATGTCTTGGGTCGTTTAGAAGAGTCCTCAAAACATAAAACTCTCTAAGCTACAAAATAGGGCCAAAATAAAAATCCCGCTTCAGATAATTTGTCACGACTTTAAAGCGTGACTAAATGTTTGTCACGGTTCTGGAACGTGACCAACATGCGAACTGCTTTAGTTTTAATAGGATTCTAATGCCGCTTAAATTCTCTAATATTTCTCCAGTTAAATTAATACGGGGTTAGGACTTTACAAACATATTTTCACAACCTCTAAGAGCAGTAGACCCTTATAATTTTCATTTTCTTCCTCCTACAAACCATAGCCCCAAAGTTATCAAGTTTTAACTCAAGATTTGAAGGCTCAATTGGTGTTTTCTTAATTTGGTACAACGGTCAATATTTGTTAACTTTTCAAGAGGATTCCAACCATCTAATCAGATTTCTTAATCAACTAATCTCAGCTATGAATATCTCTATTCTCTCCCTTTAGTATCATGCATCTTAGATGTCGCCTAAATCTTAATTCATGTTTAGGAAGAGTGAAACTTAACAATGGGACTATTTTTTAAAAAAATACTAAGCTAATTTTAATGCTTGTAACCCTTATGTGATTAGGGTAGAGGTTGTATTTTGGGTATGTGGGTATAGGTTTGCATGTAGAAACTATTTAAAGTCGATTTATTTGAAAGCTAGACGCGTATAACCATGAAAAATTATGTAGACTTGGCCAAAATAAATTATCATTGTCTGTTTAATATTTGCATGAGGTTATGATCATAATTATTGAATAAAAATATTGGTGTTGGTTACGATTACGATTACGAATTTAATAAACTTAAATTGAGATTTAGCGTGCCTTTATGAGAAATTGTTCATATGTCAATAAATTATAGTTGTGCGATTTATTGTGTTGATTAAATTAATCATTGCGGGAATGACGGGATTTGGGTAGTGCTCTCACCTTAGACTTGGGAATACTTTCTAGTTATGGGGCTAGTAGGTATGCGTTGTGACGATTAACATATGCTAGGTACGGAACTAGTTAGTGTAAAATTGTACGGATTAGAGATTTCGGGGTGGGGCTTATTTTTGGTGTC
Organism: Sambucus nigra; assembly: GCA_949130495.1. Lineage (NCBI taxonomy): Eukaryota > Viridiplantae > Streptophyta > Magnoliopsida > Dipsacales > Adoxaceae > Sambucus > Sambucus nigra. The sequence continues at coordinate 443,000,114 of OX422221.1, forward strand.
ATTCCGTTATTTTGGTTAATATAAGTGCGATATTAGGAAGAGAATAATTATAGAAATTCATCGTACGAAATAGGATAGGACGCGATTGTGTTTTGGAGACCTCTAGGTATGGGACTAGGGGTAGCTTTAAGGTTTATGCTCTATAGTAGGGTGGGACTAAAATAAAATAAAGAGAAATTAAGATGACGAGAAAATAAGAAATTGAGAATTAATGCCCATGATAATAAATGGGTATTAAAATGAATTGGCGTCGTTAATAAGTGCAGGACTGACAGTTAAATGGGTTGGCTGGCTATTATAACGTGTGGGTGTGTGACGGCGTAATAGGTGTAGGGTTGAGAGTTAAACGGGTTGGCTAGCTATTATGACGTGTCGTGCGTGGAACCTCGAAAATAAGTGCAGGGCTGACAGAATACGGGTTGGTTGGCTATTACAGAGGGAATGTGTGTGGTGTAAAGCTTGAGATGGTTTCGAATAAGTGCAGGACATACAGTAGGGCCGGCTGGCGATGACGGCAGTGTAATAATAATAATGTGGTAAATCAATTTGAACAAAGAAACTCTAAGCGGGAGTCCCGCAACTGATATTAATCATGAATATAAATGATAGGGTTAATTGAATTAAATTAGATGGATAGCTTTCAAATAAATCAAATAGTTGGACTTGGACTTTAGGTTTGACTTAGATGTGGATAGACGGTAATTTATTTTACTCGCACGTTAATTTAAAATATTCTATTATAATATTTATTATGTATGATCCTACTGTCTAGGTTCACGAACCCTATTTGGGGAGAGTGACTGGTATTCATGCGGTGGGCTCTAACCCATTGCATTGACTAACATTTCAGGTTATCATTGGAGTAGTTACACAAGATTTATTTAGAGACTCTTTTGGAGGTGCAGCTGGAGTTTATTTATTAGTTGCTTAGTAGTTTAGATTTATTTCCTTTTCGTTGCATTTTATTTATGAGACGTTACTTACGGATTCAGTGGGCCATTCGGCTCCACGGTTGTTTACAGTTATTCAGATTTGATTTTCGTTGGATCATTTAATTCAGTTTTATATTATTGAAGATTGAATTATTTGGAGTTTAGCATGGTGATGGATTTTCTTTATTGCATGGATGGTTATAACAATTGGATCGATTTTAAATTATTATCTTGTGGAATGAAATTTATATGTCTCATATCTGTAACATGCTAAGAATGATTACTTATTTAGTTAACACCCAACGTGGTTTGGCAACGGTGGTTGGCCACCCCATCTGTCGAATTGCGTGGGGTAATACATCTGATCACAACCACAGATCGTGACTATCTTCAGTTCATGTCACAGTGGTGAGTGGTCAAGGACCTGGTCACGGGTTCTTTGAATCTAGTCACAGTTTTAGACCATGACTAGTTTTCCCTGACTATTTCGATTTGTTGGTGTGTGGAAAACTCTGGTTCCATGCATGACTTTTCTCGTTGGTCCTTTGTATCAATTAAGAAGGTCCTTGCATATGAAAATCCTTGTCTTTGTTAACTGTGACCTTTGAAATCCTCCGTATAAAATCTATGGTAGCTAGGGCGACCTTGTTCCTTGACCTCTTTCATTCATAAAAAAAGTCTATGCATTAACAGTAGCCCGTGAACCTTCTAGGAATTTTATACTTTTTGAGATCTTTCCATAAAATCTCCATGGATATTGTTCGAAGACATGATCAAAGTTGGACATCCAAATAAGATTTTTTTTCTTTCCTTTTGGATGAGCAACATTTGAGTTTTTTCATCCACTTTCCTTTCACTCTTAGATATTAAAACTATGTGTTATTTATTACTCCAGGAAAGAGAAGAGACGAAGAAAAACATATTGAAAAAGAATATTTTTAGCTCCTAAGAGAGAAAATCTAATTCCTTACACATTGTTTTCTTCAAGCTTTTTGATTTATTCTTAAATCTAGAAAGTAAGACTTTCATACAAGGATGACCATATTGGGGGTTACGACCCAAAATCATGACCCTAATATGGGGTCACGATTTTTTAGGTGACATTAAGATTATGTCTTGGTCATAGCTTAGAACCGTAACCTTACACGTGACCAATTATCGCGTTGTTTGGATGGACATGGTCCCTAATCATGACCATCAATGGTGGATTTTTTTATGTTGGTCACTGTCTCAAACCGTGATCCTTAGTTTTAGATTGTGACCATCTATTAATATAATTTAAATGGTCACTCATTTTGGTCTTAAAACCTTGACCATTGCTAAATTTAATTAAAATAAACAAATTTAAACTTATGCATTCCAAAAAAAACTGTATGTGTTTTCAAACATGTATACATTTCCACAAATAAATATTAAAATATCAAATTGTTCAACACAAATTAACTCATTATTAAGCCACTAACTAATCCACAAATCAAAAAATAATAATATAACAGAAATTAACTAACTATTAAGCCATCAAATTGGTCAACAAAACTAATAATACAACTCATGCTTGCAGCAGTATGATATTGAAATACAAAAATGAAATATAGTCAGCTGAAATGTCAATTTAGAAGCGAATAAGTCCAAAAAAAAATTGGCTCGTGTAATATCCGAACTAGTGTCATATCCATGTATTTGCAAAACAAAGTCATAAATGATTCCACCGCCACTACAACACAAAATGAACAATATAATAACATAATAATCCGAAAAAAAATATACACAGTATAGCATTTGATACTATTTTATTTATGCACGCTACTTAATCAAACTAATGTATAGTGATAAATTTCTTATTTCTTTTTCAAAAATAACTTATTGTTATATTTAAAATAAAATGGTGAATATTATTACTCATTATAAAAAGGCAAACATAACATGAACAGTAACATAAGGACTTGAATCCCAATGACTAGGCATACAAATATTTCAAAATATTTCAAATGGTAAGAAATGACTTTAATCCCCAAATGACTTCGGGACGTCTATGTAGCCAAAAAAGGCATCAAAGTTTACGTAGTTCATACGTTGAACAAGGTGAGTCTAACCCATAATCCGAATCTAAGGTGTCACTTTTGATTTATGAAAATAAATGTCAAATGTGTTTGAAAGGTAAAAAATTGTGTGAACACTCTAAATTAGGAATTGTGGTATAAGCCCCATTTTTTGGGTAACATGACTCTCCTAAGGATGTTGTGAAAAGATACGTAAAAAACTAAAAATAAAGCAAATAAATAATATGAAAAATAAAAAATATATGCGCAAGTAAAAGCATCAAAATAAAATATAATGTAAATAAAAGGCACTCCAGAAAAATAAAGCACTTACCTGATCACTACACACAATAGTGAAAACGTGACTTGTGGGCTCCCAAAAAGGACGGACCGATCACCTGGTTGAGCTGCATAGGGTCGTATGCACGCATCCCGAGCCATATGATCCATCAACACCTCCACGTTAACCCAATCATCGGGTTTCATAGTCTCAAGATGAGACTAGCATTAAGGAGATCATCTAAAAGAATCTCTAACAACTATCTAACTTCCCTCCCAGTCATCTTTGAAAAGATAAAAAAAGGAACTTGAAAAGAAAGAGAAATTCTCAAAGCTAGATATAAATCTAATCTTGAGAGAATTTAGAGAGAGAAAACAAAGGATAAGAATTAATGAAATGGGAAAAAACAATTAATATAGAATATTTAGTATATGACTGACCATTCATATGAGCGCTCGCCTAATCGATCATGTGCGCGTTTGACCAACTGGTTACCCCAACGCATGGTCGGTAGGTACCAATGCATACCCTCTATAGACCTCACTACCTTCAGTTTCCCCGATGTGGAGATAAAACACCACCGTCCCAAACGGACGTTGCCTCGATGTGGCCATAAAACACCACCATCCTAAGCGGACGTTGCCTTGGTGTGGGGATATTACACCATCGTCCCGGGCGGATGTTTCCCCGATATGGCAATAAAACACCACCATCCCAAGTGGACATTTCCCCGATGTGGCGATAAAACACCACTGTCCTAAACGGGCATTGCTTCTATGTGGTGATAAAACCCCACCGTCCGACGTTGCCTTAGTGTGGCGATAAAACACCATCATCTCAGGCAGACATTTCCCCGATGTGGTGATAAAACACCACCGTACCATGCGAACGTTAAACAATCAATGTATCCTAGCACCCCGAAGAAGGCTAGGCGTATACCACAATCCTCTCATAATAATCTCAAAATAAGGTTCATCAAAATGAACTACTTAAGGCAATGTAATCCAAACATTCCTATCTAAAACAACAAAAAATAATATAATCTTCCCCTAAGTAGAAGAAAGGGCGTTTTTATTTATAAAAATGTTTGCTTAAAAGTGAACTCCGATGTTGAGAGATTTTATAGACACCCCATTATGTTTCCTAAATAATCCAAGGATTATGGCACTACTTAACATAACCTCCCAGAGCCAAATAAAGTCCTAACCACAAAGTAGCCAAAATGATACTTCAATAACGACCCAAATTCCTTAGGAAACCCCAAAAGAAATGATACAAATGAACCGAAACCAGCTTCAAAATAGACCCAAATCAAAAATTATGTGCCCATGACCGATCAATCCTAGTGTATTGTGTACATGGTCGATCAGTCCGGTCAAAGGACCTATCGGTAATGCACCCAAGCAGTTTTACTATAAAAGGGAGCTCACCTACAAGTTCGATCATTAATAATTTTGCCTCTTAAACGTTGGTCTTTCTACTCAGAAGTGTTTTCTTTCCAAAACAAAGCCCCAAAACTCTCTCCTTTTACCTTTAAAACCCATTCCAAACCAAGATCTAGGGTTATAACCCAAAGCCCTAACTTTCTTCCTCTCACTCAAACCCAAAGGAAGCTAAAAGATATCTTTTGTCTATTTCTTCTTATCTTTTCTTTCAGAAAGGTACTTTATTTTAAAGTAACCTTAGGTTTACTCCCAAAGGTTTTATTTCAAGATGGAATGTTGCCTAAACGAAAAGATGCACGTGTAACATCACATGTACATTTCCTCTTACTCTTTTATTTTATAGTCTTAACATAAAAAAGGGTGGTGTAGTGATGTAACACCACCCCAACTCTTCTTTTCTTAATTTATTTTATTCTTTAGGACTAACTTTTCTTTAAAGGTCATGTTCAAACTACGTTGACATTGATTTTGTCTACGATGGATATGTAGGTGTATTACAAAAGCCTTGTCTCTAAAACCTAAGTCAGATATTGTACATATTCATCTATTTTTACCTTTATTCTCACAAATATCCCAAAACCAAACAAAAAGGCTTTAAAATCATGAAATACTTCCATATAGGTTAGAGGATCACTAAATCCAAGGATTTTACCTATTATTTTGTTCTTAATGTTGGAAGTTTCATCATTCTTTCATCATCAAAGTGACTTTATGAGTGAATTATCTTGTTCAAGTTATCCTCGTGAACATAAATCATTTATATCTTCAGACCTGGTCTTGTTTCGCTCTAAAAACATCGTGAAAGATAAAAAAAAGTCTATATCTCTAACATCAATCCTCTATAAGAGGTAAAATCTATGTTGTTCCAACAAGAACTATGTGGACTTTGAATCACTTCTTGCGAGTACTTAGGCTCACTTGAACTGTCGTTTGAGTGAACCAGTCCAATTTTGTATATATTTATCTTTTATCTATATTACCTACATACACATCCCATGTTGAATTGCATCATCTATTTACGTACTGAATTTTCACCTTGTTATTTTGTCTACATTATAACATCCTAACATAATATTTTATATCTACATTTGAGACCGAAGGGTGGAGTGGGTGTCTAATACCTTTCGAATCCGTAACCCAGTCCCCAAACCTTTGACTACCTGGTTAAATACGTAGATCACTTGCCTTCACTAGGTCTCTACGGAGGTCTACCCCTTCTTTTGTCTGTTGTGTAAAATAGACTTGCAAACCTATTCCTTTTAAAAAGAAAATGAGACAATGACCATGTGTCACCTCCAATGACCCTAGACTTTATATTTTGTATTAAAAAGGATGCGTACGCGCTCGGGGTAGGAGGAAGCGCATCGCCTCGGGTCCGGATTCTCACATAGCACAGATGAGTGGGACCTCTAAGAAGTAAAACAATGATGATACTAATTAAAAAGAGTGAGTGATGTATAAAACATTTAATAATGTGAGCGACATCACAGAATCATAACCTCACTATATAGAAGTGGGTATGCCTAAATGTGACATCTAAAAGAGTAATGATAAATGAATTAACTAAACATGGTTAATATAATGATTGAAAATGGATAAAGTTACCATAAATGTGAGCGACTCCCCGAAATCGTAATTTTACTATAAAAAGTAAGTATGCATAAATGGCATCACTAAAAGAGTAATGAAAGTGAAAGAACTAACTACATAAATAAAATAAACTAAATAAATAAGTGAAGTGATAAAAATGTTGAATAAGATAAATAAATTAATAAAATGAACGCAAATCCCAAAGGTAATTTTGAGATGCCTACGTGGACAAAAAAAGAGATCAAAGTCCACATAGTTCGCATTATAAGTGAGCGAATCATAATTTGAATTTGGGGTGTCTCCTTTTGGTTTATAAACAAGGAATGAAATATAATGAACTGGTGAAAAAAAATATAATGAGAACACTCGAAATTCGGAATATGCTATCAGTAATTTTTTTACATTTTTTGTTTATGCAAAGTATAATAATAAAAAGATGAAATTAAGGGATTCTCATAATTGATATCAGAATATAACAAGTGTAATAAGAAAGAAAAACTAAAATATGCAAATGTAATTTTGGGGAATGTAAATGCAAATGGGTTTTGGATCATCAAGATTCTTTAAATTCTGCTTTAGATGCTTTGGTTGCTGATTTTTGGTGTTTAGATGATGGTAGTGGAAGGGTGGTTAATGGTGGAGTAGGGAAATTTTGAGATAATATTGGGAAAGGGATGTATGCTAAGGTTTTTACCGCATTGAAATTGAGGTCCTTGCAAATGAGGTCAGGGTTTCCTTAAATAGGAAAACCCAAGAAGAGAAAAGGATAAGTTTTCCCATAAGGGCATTCCAATCGGCGGGTCACTTAGGTTTCCCGAAGGCACGCTAGGTAGACTTTCTCACTAAGTAAGTTATACTTTCTTATAAGTGAGTGACTGGTCTTGTCTATGGGTAGATTTCCCAGGGTTCTATTTTGTTTGGGAGCTATAAATTTTTATTTGGGAGTCTATTTCATGAACGGTTGGGACCATTAGAAAGATTATTCAGAGCTCTATGCATTTTTAAGAAAAAAAGTCTTAGGTTTGAGAGTTGACCAAAGTTAAACGGTTCCGGGTAGAGCATTATTTATCTATGGTTAGGGTTTTGAAAAGAAACTGAGGGTCCAAGATTAAAGGGATTTTGGTTAGACCTTATGGGAAAATGTAGGGATAGGTTGTCTACAAATCCCTCAGAAGGAGAGCTTAGGATAAGAGAAAGGCAGCAAAAAAATAGAAACCCAATAGAAGTTTTGATTTGTCGAGTCCTTTTATTTTTGAACTCTAATGGGGATTGTTCCACGGAGAGACTTAAAGTTGTTATGTAAATTTAAGGAAGATTGGAGATTTGTTAAAAGACCAAGGTGTGTCATGACCATGTTGAAGGTCGTGACCTTATCCTGAGGTCCAAGGTCTAATTCTATGAACCTAAATTGTAAGCGAGAAATAAAATGACAGCTGCCTGATTCTGAGAGTCAAGGACTAATTTTAAGGACCTAGATATGTATGCAACCAATACGAGGGTCACGGTCTGATTTTTAGGGCCACGGTATGATTCCCATAACCTAAATATATATGAGATGAATACAAGGATCACGACCAAATTTTGAGGTCCAAGGTCTAATTTTGAGAACCAAAAGTGTATACAATAAATACGGGGATGGAGACCTAATTCTAAGTGCTAAGGTCTGATTATGAGTACCTAAAAGTGTACGTGACCAAGATAGGGATCACGAACTAATTCTGAGGGCCAAAGTCTCATTTTAAGGACCCAAAAATACATGAATAGGATGTTCCAAGAGCCACAAAGCCTTCGGGCCAATCATGGAATCCATATTTCTCATGAATAGACCATGTGGGCCCAACACAAATGAGACCTATAATCGTCAGCTGAATATTGTTCCCAAAATATGCTCAACTAACATCAAGGATATTAATAGATGTTCGAGGATATATTCAGATATGCATATCCCAAACTAACTGATAAATGATACGGGGAAAGCCCATTTTTGCAGGGGATTTACTATACATGACTATAAATATCGAAACAAACCCATCAGTGCAGGAGATAAATTTTAGAGCAAAAAATCTCTGCCAAGTTGTACTACAAAGACATTTAAAAAGAGGTCTCTTCCCTCCCGTGGACGTAGGCTATTTTGCCAAACCATGTACATTTGCATGTTATCTCTATTGTCTGCTTATTCTTGTTTCGTTATAGTTGCATGTTTAGCTTGTTTGGTTTGATAATTTACACTAGTAAATTTTGAGAACTTATAGTCAGGTAAAAAAGATACTGTTTCATGTTGTGTCGCTTTTATTTAATTGTCTTCACTTTAATTAAAAAAGATTTCTTGTCTAGTCGTGTTTTAATTTTTTATTATAGGTGAAAAAATACGACAATGTGTTGTATCGTATTTTAACACATATAGTCTAATCAATATATATATATATATATATATATATATATATATATATATAGAGAGAGAGAGAGAGAGAGAGAGAGAGTTGTATCTTATTTTAGCATTAAATGAATACGTGCATTTTTTACCATTAAAACTTGCGACTATCACCTCACACTCTTCGGATTTGATTTTCTGGATGTAATGTTTTGTAGATGATATCCTCATTATGGAGACCGTTTATACGAAATTTGGTTGAAAATATATATTTTTTTACTATTTTTAAAAATGAGAATGTTAATAGGTATGCTATTAAGAGGTATGTTAGAGGGCCTCACTGTGTGTGTGTATATATATATATATATATATATGTATATATAGGAACTTCAGTACTATCTTAATTTATATCATTTTCGAAACTTAAAAAAAAACATAAAACTTGGAGGAAAAAAAATAAAATATTCTGAAAATAAAAAAAAATACATAATATTTGGAATATAAAAAAATAACGTCAAGCTATTTTTTTAGAATAACAAAACATTTTTAATATTATTGTTTTATAATTTTTTAACTTTATTTTTAAAAAAAAGTGTTATAAATGACATCCATTATAAAATATTACGTTAAAAAAATGTTTATTATGTCTGGCTATTATGTTCATTTTTAAAATACTATGTTTAAAAATATTACAAAATGAATGTAATAAAAAGTGACGAAATCACACACAACACAAGATGTACGTGGTTCGGAAACTTGCCTACATCCACTGGTTCTAGGGTTTATTCTTTATTTCTTTAGATAAATGGTTGGTACAGTTGTAGTATCGCTCGATGTTACAATATTGCATGCCCCCTCTCCCCTCATAGAGGGCAGTTTTATATTTAGAAAAGGGCTTAGTAGAGTCCTAAGGTATGTCAATGGCTATCCCTAAGAGTTTGGACCTATCTCTTATCTTAATCAACTGTTACAAGTGATTGATTATTGGACTCTTCATCAGTTATAGGCGCACGTGGCCTGGACAATCATGCCGAGTACGATTGTGTGTGATTTTGGACCCCAAAATTACCCTTGAGCTCAGGGTCTCCTAAAGGTCACTGGGCTTTATTGCGTTTAGGTCGGTTGTTGATACCTGGCAAGTCTTTACACTGAGGGAATAATAGTATTCCTTCTTCAGAAGTTGATGAAAAATCTTTGTTGGTTAGTCGAAGGGCAGTTTAATAAATGCCCTAGAAATTGGAAAGTCCATGTTTGTTAAGTGCCCAAGGGGCACGGTTGCAAATATGGCTTCTTTTCTTGGTGCTAAGGGAAAACAGTCATCGCTTCGATAGCCATTAGACGCGTGTGATAATTACATTTATAGGGAACTATGAGGACATTTCGCATCATAAAATAGTCATTCCCTCTCTTTCTTACTCATTTCAAAACCTACGAACCTTAAAGAAGATCTTTTCATTATACTTATTTCACTGTAAGAACACTCAACTCCATTTCAATTACTTTTATACAGTTCTTCAATTTCTCTTCTTTATTTTCTTCCTTGAGTTTTAATCTTTTGATAATGGTGTACATTATTAGTGAAGATACTATTGAAAAATTTAAACTTGACTATTGTATTCCTTAATGGGCAACAGTAGAACTAGTTGAGGGCCCTTATTACCTTTGTGACATTTTTAAGGGCCATTGGTTGCCTTAAATATTTATAGCTAAATGTGGGGTCACCTTTCCCCCAAATCAGTTATTCTTAGAGTTTGGCTAATATTTTGACATCGTCCCAGCCCATGTCATTCCAAATACCTGAAGGATCGTTAATGGGGTTCACTTCATTAACGAGATATATGGGATTAGTCTTGACATTACTAAAATTAGGTACTATTACCAGTGGGCGACGACCCATGAAGGTATATACTATATGAAGATAAAGGTGGCTAACTAGGCCCTAGTCATGAATCCACCTGATTCTAATACGAATTACTATGATCATGGTATAATATTGAAGAACTGGTAATACTCCCCCTCCTGAGGTTATGGCAAACGAAGGGCCAAGATGCCCCCAGGAAGGGTGATGCATAGGTTAAATCGCAATTAGATTCTTGACTTTGCAATTTTTTTCTTCACCTTGGATGTAATCGAATGATTTTCTTATTCTTTGTGGGATCTAGTAAGAAAAGGTCTCCTTTCGTTCGTGACATTAATTTTACTGATCTTCGAACAGTTTGGGCTATCCAGTAGAGGGATGAAAGTGGTGACCATTCCAGATCAGTTGCATTTTTACTTGGCTACAAGAGTTCTACCACCTATTTTGTCGCGAGCCAGTAGAACAAACTCTAATCATCCTCATTATCTTGGACGACTAGGAAGCTATCACCTCCCAAGACTTAGAAGAGGAGATATTAAACTTGGAAGGAACATCATTTTCCTTTGAACCATTGGACGTCTCATTAGTTCCCTCTACATTTATTTCTCCAAAATCCATGGCCAAGAAGAAAGTTAAAAATTTGATTGCTGCAAATATGGGTACCAAGTCTCCCCCTGCTCGCCCGTTGGTCAAGGATAAGGAGCTTGCTCAGTCAACAGGTAAGAAAAGTGGGTTAGAGGATTTGGTCATTAGAGACTCACCCTCAAAGGATCATGAGCCTTATTTTAAGAGGTCGAAGATGGATTAGGCTCCTCCCCCTGGTTGTTAGGGGAAAATCGATTGCTAATAATGACAAGGGTATTTCCCAATCTGTTATTACTCACACCGACCTGGTTCGAGACTTGATTCAATCAAGGGTCTTTCCTCCTGATAGGGCAGCTGCTTCTGCCTTATCCCATAGTCAGTTATTTGAATGTGCCAACCATAATTTATCCCTCATGAGTTCATTATTTTTATGTACTTTTACTTGCATTCCTTTCCTCTTGCATTTTACTCACCTTTGTTTGTCTATTGTTTGGTAGTTCTTGATCGACTATGATTAGTTATTGGAGAGGAATGATGTGTTGAAGGAGTCCTCTATTGATGTAGTGGTGGATTTGAATGAGTTGAGCAAGTATTTGGCGACTGCTCGGTTATCTAATGTTGCCCAGGTTACTGAGAAGGTGTAGCTCTACTAAAAAGTCTTAAGTATGGAGGTTGAGAATATCAACCTTTAAAAGAAAATTAATGACATGGTTTCCCTACTAACCGTTGTTGATTAAGCTAAGAGAGATGCTGAGAGTGCTAAGGTCATGGCAGCAATCTTCAAGACAAAGGCTAATAAGGCTAAGGCCAAAGCTAAGAAGGCCCTAATTAGCTTGTCACGGGATAAAGATGGCGTCTATACTCATGGTTAGGATAAGGAATTTGTCAAATCCATGGATCAAATTGCATACATGAGAAATGTATTTTTTAATAATGGATGGGATGAGGCCCTTACGAAGGGCGACATTACTTAGGACTCTGACCTTTTCAAGGAACAGAACGTAGGTTCCCCTCCTCAAATTAAGGAGGAGGAATTTGATGATGATAATGATAATGATGATTATGATGAGGAGGAGGATGAGGTCGGAGGATTAGTTACTGCTACTGGGCTTTCTCAGGGTCAGGTCGGGCCAATTACTGTTACTGGGGCTGAGCAGCTAGAAGTCATAGACATTATTTAACTTCTTAAGAAAGAGAAGGTCGACAAAAATGCTCTTTAGGACTTTTAGGAATCATTGTATTTCTATAATTTTGGGTTAATGATGTAGGGTATTCCCCCATTTGATATCTTTTAATGAAATTCATAGTTCGATTCAACTATTTCATGTTAATTTTTTGTGCAATACTCTGTATGTTTTTTTGTTTGCTAAGCTCATATGTCCGACCACCTATTCATGCAGTTTGATGCAAAACTTACAGCGCTCATAGCTGCTCAGCAAGACTTTAAGAAAGACATAGAAGATGAGTCATTGTTGGATATAACGACGATGATAATAATGAAATAGAACAAGTCTTAGGCCTTGATGTGTCTGTCCGAGCAAATGAGGATTACTTGGATCTACGTCGCCTTTTTCACCAGGCTGTGGCAGATAACGCAGCCCTTCATGATATGGTTCTCCCCACTCAAAACAAACATAAGGAATTTTTAGCCAATCTGAGGGCTAAATTTGAGGAAAAGATGGCCGAGTTAAGTAGAAAGAGGGGATTTGATAAGAAGCTAATTGACATTGAGTCCGCCCATGAAAGGAAGATATTAACTCTACATGACAACCTCATAAGCGCGAGAGAGGTCGTTGCTCTTCTAAAAAGACAACAATGATTTGAGCGTTGATCTTGAGAGATTTAACAAGTCCAAACTAAGTGAATAAGTTGGATAAGGATCCTCCTTTCTCTAAGAAGAAAAAAATACCCAGCTAAGAGAGGAGCTAGAGAAAGCTCAAAAGTCTTTGAATGATAAGGAAGCGACTATTAGAGTTCTATCTACCTCCCAAGAGCAAAGGGGTGGTCGTATGATCGAGGAGCTAAAGAAGACCAAGAAGTATTTACATGATAAAGTAACGAGCATCAGGAGCCTATCCGAGAAGCTTGTTTGCCTTACATTCCAATTTCATAAGCAACTTCGCCAAGCATGGATGGATGGATACGATGAGGATCTTCTTAGTATGGATGTTATCTTAAATAATGCTCAGAATATTGGCTATAAAAATGGTTAGCTCAATTCCCTGGCATGGCAAAGTTGCCAAAATATTTTAAAATATGGTGCTGGTATAAACCTAGCCGTATAGATCAACCATATCCCCCTTATAAATTTAATACTTTGTGGATCTCGACGGATGCTATTACAGCTAGCTTGATAAGGAAGTACCTCGATAGCTATATCCTAAATGGAGGTGATGGAATTTACCGACCTCCAAACTTAGTCGATAGGGCAACTCCTAGAAGGCCAACGAGAATCATAGATTTGTCTCAAAATGTAAACCCCCGTACGTTGAATGTTCCGCCTGCTGGATTTGGAGCCCCGGAAGGCGTGTCATGCCGTTAACGTGTCTGATCTCGTTATTTTTACTTTTTTCTATGTAAATTATTTTTTTAATTCCCGAGTAATAACTTTAAAGTTTTAATGGATTTTTTGCATTTTGCCTCCTTTTATGTTGTGTGGTCCCTAGTCTTCCCTTTTAAGTGATGTCATCGCGTCGAAAATTAAGCCTAGATCTAGAAATGCATGAATGCACCTATTTGTGGGGTCGTCCCCACATCTAGGATTTTCCAAGCTGGTTAGTCATGCGTGCCAAAGGTTTCCCAGTAGGCATTTCATCAATTGTGGGAAATTATGTATGTTTTGTTAATAGTTAAAATATTTTGAGTTTAGTTGACCATTGGCCAATCAACCAGTTAGTCATGTGTAGACCTTTCAATTTAGAGATGGTCTATCGTCAACTGGTTAATCAGTCTTAAAAGAAGACATTAGAAAGAAGATAATCATCACAATGATAGGTAATACTCCAAAAAAAGCTCATTTGACTAATCGATCTTCTTTATTAAATACTTATTTTCCTGCCACTTTGAACAATGCATAGAGATAAATTCTGATATTAGTAAATACATGAAAGAAATCTAAAAGAATGTTTGAAACATAATTCAAAATTAAAATAAACTTAGACTTTAAAAGTAAAACTTCTTGAGATTAGTTGTGTTCCATGCTCGGGGAACCTCTCTCCACTCCATTATTTCTAAGTGGTAGGCTCCCTACAAGTTATCTTGAGTGACTTTAAATGGGCCTTATCAGCTGGGCCCGAGTTTCCCATCTGAGTTCCTCTTAGCACTACACACAATATTCAAAGTAAATGGTCTCCGATATTGAAGCTCCTCGCTTGACCCCTATTGTACTTCTCGTCCAAATTTTTATGGTAAGAGGCATGCTTTATAAGCACTAATTACCTCTTTTCATCAGCGAGTTCAATCTCTGCTCTAAATTCTTCTTTGTTAAGGTCTTTGTTGACTAAGGTGGACTTCATGGTCAGTAAACCTATTTCCAATGGGATGACTGCGTCCATTACATAAACTAGGGTAAAGGTTGTTTTACCTATCGATCTCATAGGCGTAATTCAAAATGCCCAGAGAACATGGGGGAGATGGTCGACCTATACGCTTTTTGATTTTTCCAATATCTTTCTTATTCCGTCGAGGACTATCGTATTGGAATCTTTTTCTTCCCCGTTGCTATGAGGATAGGAACCTGAACTTTAATAATGCATAATGTTGTGATCATCGTAAAAGATTTGAAAGAATATCCTCTTAAATTAAGTTCCATTATTTGTTATGATAATCCAAGGGATGTCAAACCGTGTGATGATTTTCTTCCATATAAACTTGAACATATCGACATCTCGGATGTGTGCTAAAGGATCTCATTCAATTTATTTAGATAAATAGTCTGTGTTGACCAACAAATACTTTCTGTTGCTAGATGTGAGGGGCAATGGGCCAATGTGAAGCCCCGCGCTACGTAAAAGGTCAAGGACTTATGAGGGAGTTGAGGTCGCCGGTAGATGGTGCACGAACGGGGAGAAAAGTTAGCAATTTGCATATTTTGTACGTAGGTGATCATATTTTACTGCATATACGACCACCAGTACCCTTCTTTCATGGCCCTAAATGCTAGTGACATGCCCCTTGCGTGACTTTAACATATCCCCTCGTATAACTCATGGAGGACCTTATTGATATCATCTGGGTGTATATACTGAAGGTAAGGTCCTAAAAAAAAGTGTCATTAAATCTTTTGGTATGTCGATAAGTGAAAATAAGCAACTTTCACTCGGACTTTATGTGTATCATTCTAGTCGTCTGGCAGGACATCCTCTTTTACGTAATACACTATTGGACCCATTCAGCTTGGGACCTGGTCAACGGCCATAACCGACTCGATAGATTTCCTTTTGTTGGTACTGGGTCGATCAGGTAAATCTACTTGGATGGTTCTCTTTATATCTCCTTTAATGACTGAAGAGAGTGTGACATGCGCATCTACGAGACTGTTGTTCCCCCTTGGGAACTGTTGCACTTATACATACTTGAATTGGACGACCAGATGATCTACGTCTTCAATGTATGCATCCACGCATTCGTTCCTAGCGTCGTAGTGTCTTGATATCTGATTTGATACCAACCTTGAGTCGCAAAATACGTCAATGTGATGGGCTCCCAGGGAGAGTTCCTTCTTTAAGCTGCCGATCAACTCTTCATAATTCGCTTCATTGTTGGAGGCTTCAAATCCCAATAGAATTGACTGCTTGATAATAATTTCCTTCGAGGATACCAGCACTATCCCAACTCAGGCGCCTTGGAATTTGAGGCTCCATCGACATAGAGGTCAGTCTCTTCCCTTTTTCGACTGGTTGTTGGACAGATTTTTCATTATCGGTGCTTGTGTCCACCGGTTCCTGGTCGCTAGAGAATTCAACAATGAAGTCATCTAGGACTTGCCCCTTAACTGAGGTCCTAGGCTGAAACTAGATGTCAAACCTCCCTAGTTCCACCGACCATTTGGATATCCGTCTAGATAGGTCGGCCTTCCTAAGCATCGTCTTCAGAGGGAAAGATGTCACAACAATGATGGTGTGTGCCTCAAAGTAATGTTAGAGTGTATTATTTTTTATGAATTATGCCCAAATCTAGACCTTGTTAGTCACGTGGTTTCGTAAATAATGAGCTTTTAGAATCATTTTCATAAATAAATTGAAAAATACGAGTTTAAATCAAACTCAAATTAAAAAAGCAATTTTAGTAACCGCAGGGGTGAGACCGTAATTTTAGCAACATTAAGGTCTTAAAATAATTTTTAAATGTTTATCTAGGCAAAATAAAGTTATCTCCATATCTCTGGAATTTGGTTGAATTCCAAGTCAAGAAGAATAGCTTATGAATTTTGGGGGCTAGTATATAATTAAGGGATAATTATGTAATTTTCTAAGCTTTTATGACCCTAATTTGAATTAGTTATTTTTATTTTTTATTTTATAGGTACCCGAAATTTTGGAAAACAAAGGAGTCGATATTCAAAAATTGTTAGGATACGTCGCGATACGACACGACACGGTTGACACAGCTGTACTATTTTTTTTAATAAAATCGATCGAGTATTCGTTGAGGTCGTTCCATAACTTTTCGGAAAAGTATTAAAAACACTCACAACTTTGAAGTTCAGACAAATGAGATTTTAAAATTTGGGGAGTCAAAAATGCGATTAAAGCTGGTGTTGTGAATAGTGACGTGAATTATAGATAATTATTAGAAAAAAACAAGACTTTCTAATTGTTTCCAACTCTTCCTAAGACCCCATTAGATAATTATCAACTCAAATACACCCAAACCAAATCGACTTTTACCCCAATCCAAACATCTCACACCATGGTCTATAAAAACGACCCTTGGGCTCATAATTTTGAGAGAATTAAAACATAATTTTTAGAGCATTTTTCAGAGAGTTTATTATTATTTGAGGGTCAAGAATTGTACTTTTGTGCATAGGATTTTGTTGAGATTTATTGAGAGGTACAAGTAATGTTAAGTTTGAATTATTAATGAATTTTTTTATTGTTTCTTGCAATGTTATTATGTCGTTCATTATGCTAGCGTAAATTCTCTACTAGGACTAGGTAAAATTTATCATGCTTAATTAGTATTATGCATTTAGTTTTATTTCGTATTCATTCTCGACGTTTTTTAAATGCTTTAAAAATTTAGTATTCACTTAAAAAGACACAAGAATTTGTTTTAAACTTTCGAAAGTGATTGTTAATTCATATTTTAAGTTTTGGTGTGAGTAGTTTTTGATGGGTTATACTTGCACTCGATTTTTTTGATAGTCCATGCTTAAAAACTACATTTAAAACTTAAAATTGACATTTTAAAGGGAATAAGAATTTCAGTTGTCTAAATTAGAGACGTTAAATTTCGTCTGAACTTAAATGTTTTGTTTTTCGAATTGAACGCGTCGAGAGTCTGTTTAATTTGAGTTATAAATTCGGGAAAGACGAAGTTAAATTAATGCATAAGATTAGTTAAATTGGTAAATGAATCCGAAATTCAAGTTTCTCTCATAATTGGTTACATGTTCTTGGTTGCTCCCATTAATTGATTTTAATTTAGTTTTGGATTATAATTCTCATATATACACAGTACAGTCTAGTTAAAAAGTTGAAAACTTATAAAAGTGACAAAACTCGTGGGTTCGACCCGTACTTAAGCTCACTATTCTATAATAGCTCGTGCATTTGTGATAATTTTTAATTTCTCAAACAAATTTTTGGCACCGTTACCAGGGATTTGTATTAATTTTTAAAGCTATAGACTTTCGGAGTCGTTTTACTTTGCCTTATCGTAAAAACCCATAAAAATTAGAAAATTCGAAAACAAATCTTTTTTATTGAAAATTTCTAGATTTATTAGTTAGTCCGAAAAAAAAATACAAAAAATTAAAATGAAAAAAATCCAAAAATTATTTTTTTTACTTTGAGTAGCATTTTTTTTATTTCAAGAATATATAAAAAATGATTCGTAGTGTGCTTGTTTGTTTTATTCTTTGTTTTCTTCTCTTTCGTGTTAAACTACATCATCAGTGCTTGTGTCGTATTATATTTATTTATATTTTTTGTGTCGCACTTTATGCTTGGTGTAGTTTTTTTGTGCTATTTTTCAATAGCGCGTTAAAAAAAGTAGAAAAACAAAAAAAAAGCGAAAAAGTGAAGAAAAAACTCGTAAAAGCAAACAACGGTGTGCAAACATGATAGACACTTATGCAATCTTGCCACGAGCACAAGGAACTCTCGAGAATGACCGAAATGTAGACGATATTTTCTCCCAATTGATGTCAACTTAAACTTCGTCCCGATGCAAAAAATTGACCCTGTAAAGTCCATGCTGGAGGCACATTTTGTGTACTCCTTATGCGATTTTATTTTTTCATATTTTAATTAGCACGTTGCATTAATTTGACTTAAGGGAAAAAGCCACTTGTAAGATAAGGTGGGAATCTCATCACCCTTTCTTGCTCGAAAATCACTAAAGTAAGCGAGGATTTGCATAATTCGAGTTATCACTTTTAATTTAAAATGAATTAGATGTTGGCCTTGGGATATCACATAGCTCATACAAAACCTGTCAACGAGGCTAGAATTAAAAGCTACTCCAACGTGAACTTGTTAAATAACTTTCGTTTTACCTTGTCTGGGAATGGTGGTTTTTAACGAGTCTTCGTACTGACCACATACCTGGAGGTAAAATCGATATTTGAGGTGATTACCGTAGTTGATTGTCTTTTAAATTCTCTCTTGTCAAATAGTAGCAGTTATCTAATTAGGGATATTAATTCGGAGAGCGTTGTCATCGATTAATCTAAAAAAAACAAGATTTTAAAATAGATTTTTTCTCACCCAAATTAAATAAATCAAATTGTTCTATGTTAGTTTACGTGGTTTTGAGTTAATTTTAATTTCTTTTGCGTTCAAAAATTCAAAAAAGTCAAATATATATTCATGCATTGTAAATTATAATGGGTGATTCTCGTATTGTTACCCCTTCATCTTTTTCACATTCATCTATTGATTCTTTGGACGTGTGGCTTTAAAATACTAAAAATTCAGATGACTGCATATTTCAATTTGAATCAGATGGGTCGGTAATTATTTTTAAAGAAATTAAAGAGGTTGTGGATGAGATTTCAACTCCTTTATTCACTATTTATCCACCCAGGTGTATTAACTGGAAAGAGGTAAATAAACAGTATAATAATAATATTTTTAAATATAATCATTAATTAAATTTGGATAATCAATTTTGTGAGGAGAAAACAATTGACAATATTGACATATGTAATACTTGTGATGATTTGAATGTTGATTTTTATTAAGATTTCACTCATAATTTAATTGAGAAAAATATTACTTCGTCTTATATGTGGGAAGATTTATTTGAGGATTCGTGACTCGATCTTATTGATACTTCGAGTAATTATAACAGGCTTCCCATTTTTATGAAGAAAATGTATCCTAACATGATACATTTTCTTCTCGCGCTTTTCATAGAATCTTACATTTAGTAGTGGAGTATGCATCCTCAATTTTACGTGACTATTTTAAAAAAAAAAGAATAAAAAATCTTTGGATCCTTATTGTGATTTGTTACTCTCATGTGACGCATCGACATATGATTCGTGTGATTCAAAATTCTTTATTATTAATGATGTCGGTACGCACTATTATAACAATGAATTTAAGGTTAAAATTTATGTTGTGCGGTTAAACTCTCAAATTTAAAATGTTTTGGTACTTAGTGCTATAAGGTATATTATTTAGAATGACCCACAACTATTTCGATTATTAATTTGCGGTGATGATGGTAATTGTCATGGATTTGTATATTATTAGTATGTTTTCCTTTCTTTTTTATCGGTTATTTTATTTTTTTTATTTTTTTTTATAGTTAACATGCATTTGTTAACTTTGGATATTAGTAGCAAACGTGGAGTTCATAAATATTATCGTTCTTTTACTTCGTTACTTTATTTTTTTGTCCATATTTTTTATTTGAGAATACATTGAGGGCAATGTAAAATTTGGGTTTGAGGGCGAGGATGGCATTTTTGTGAAAAAAATTGGAAAATTTTCAACAATAAAAAAAGTATTTTCAATATAATTAAGTTTTGAAATAATTTCTTAATATAGAATTAATCCATGGTTCTCTCGACTTATTAAATTTTTATACATTAGTCAAATAATATGATCGAAAATGAATATTGAGGCGAAAGTTAATGTGCTTAACGAATAAATGTGGAGGTTTAAACCCGGTGAGATTATGCTTCTGAGAGATTTAAATCAATCCAAGTTAAAATAACTCGAACTTTCCTTCAGTGATAAATTTCTTGATGATCTTAAATTCTTTGTTTTGTTCGATTACTGAAAATAAAAAGTCAAATTTTGAATCTTAAGCACTAGAAGTCTTAGTAAGTCATCTTGAGACATAAATTGACATAACGAAACTTGAGAAATGACATTAGGCCATCATTTTGAAAACAAAATTATGCCAAAATTTTGACATTTTTATATTATTTAGTTGCAAGCCCATTTGAGCCGAAATGAAAAATGAGTCTTATTATTGAAAACCCAAACCCCTACCTAACTCCATCTAGGAGTTTAAAGACAGTGAAAAGATTCCATACTTATTTTTCTGAGAATACTCGGGTAAAATTACGATAGGAAAAGTCCAAAAGAAAAGGAGGATGAAATAATGATATGGGAAAAAGAATAAAAAAAGTGTGAGTTTGAAAAGGAATAGGAAAGATAAAAGAAAACTGTAAGTTAAAAAAGTGACTAGAAATCAAAATATTGAAAACCTCTATATTCTCAAAAACTTTTTAAACTCCAAAAACTATGCTTTCTAGCCAAAATCTGAGCCTGCAATACAACCGAAGAAAGTCCTAATCGATCTCAAGTAAAATTGGTTAGAGTGTCGAAAGAAGATGAATAAGATCTATAGTGCAATTCAATGTTGTTAGAAAGTAATCGATTTTCCTTTTATGAGATCATATTCATCCATTAAATAAAAAATTCATTTTTGATAATGTATATGTAAAATTTTCTCATCTAAATTTACTCTTTTATTCACATATACCAGGAGAAAATTATCATCTCCGAGTGTTCGATTATGAGTACATTTCTTAAGATTTTGAAATCAAAACTAACTTTCGGATAAGAAACATAATGATCAAATCTTTTAAAATGGACAATTATAGTGGTCATGCATACACACACGATAAGTTGAGATTAAAACGTGAAGTTTTACTATATTTATGAAGTTTGCATTCAAACTTGGTTATATTACTTTTGCGCCTTTTGTATTGAGTCAAGTTCTTGAATTTTGTGGGTATATTCACTCCAAACCCTCATAAGACAAAACTCGTCCACTTGGGCAATCTAAGTCTTTAACTTCTTAATGCACATGCGAAGTACAATCGTGATTCCTACGAAACTGAGTCAGATTTTAAATTTTTTATTTTTTTCGAGGACTATAAAAGTTTAGATTTGGGGGTATTTGAGGAGTGCATTATTTTATATGAATTATGCCCAAAGTTAAGCCTTGTTATGCTCGTGGTTTCATAAATAATAAGCTTTTAAAGTAATTTTTGTAAATAAAAAGAGAAATGCGAGTATAAAATTCGAGTTAAAAAGACATTTTCAGTAACCTCAGAGGGTGAAACCATAATTTTAGAAACTTTAAGGTCCTAAAATTAATTCTTAAATGTTTATCTAGGCAAAATAAAGTTCTCTCTCAAACTTGGTTGAATTTCATATTAAAACGAGCAGCTTATGAATTTCGGGGTTTAATATACATCTAAGGGGTAATTATGAAATTTTCTAAACTTTTATGACCCTGAATTTGAATTTATTTTTTTTATTTTCATTTTTACAGGTACCCCGGGAGTTTCGACAACAAAGGACTCTGTATACAAAAGTTGCTAGGATACGTCACGACACGACACGGTTGACACAATTGTACTAAATATTTTTTTATAAAACCGTTCGATTGTTCGTTGAGATTATGTCATAGTTTTTTGAAAAGGTATTGGAAAGACTCACAATTTTTAAGTCGAAAGTGAGATTTTGAAGTTTTGTGGGTCAAAAATTTGATTAAAACTGCTGCTATGAATAATGACAAAAATTAGGGATAATTTAAAAAAAAAAGACTTCCCAGACTCCATGAGATATTACCAACTCATATACAAACAACCAAATAGAGTTTTACCCCAACCCAAATATTTCACCTCATAGCCTATAAAATCGACCCTTGGGCTCATAATTTTGAGAGAATTAAAATATAGTTTTTAAAGCATTTTTTTAGAGAGTTTATTATTACTTGAGGGTCAAGAATTGTACTTTTGTGGGGATGATTTTCACGAGATTAATTGAGAGGCACAAGTATTGTAAGTTTATATCATGAATGAAATTTTTTATTCTTTCTTGCAATTTTATTCTGCCGTTCATTATGCTAGCGTAAATTCTTTACTAGGACTTGGTAAAATTTATCATGCTTGATTAGTCTTATGTTGTTAGTTTAATTTCGTGCTCATTCCCGACATGTTTTAAATGATTTAAAAATTCGGTATTCACCTAAAACAACACGAAAGTGTGTTTTGAATCTTAGGAAATGATTGCTAATTCATATTTTAATATTGATGTGAGTACTTTTTGATGGGTTATGCGTACATTCAATTGTTTTGATAGTCCATGCTTAAATACTAGATTTAAATCTTAAAATTAATATTTTAAAGGAATGGAGATTTCAGTCGTCTAAATTAGAGACATCAAATTTTGTATGAACTTAAATGTTTTATTTTTCGAATTGAACACAGCCAGAGTCAATTTATTTTGAGTTATAAAATCGGTAATGACAAAATTAAATTCATGCATAATATTAGTTAAAAATGATAAATGGATTCGAAATTTTGGTTTCTCCCATAATTAGTTACATATTCTTGGTTGCTCCCATTAATTCCTTTTATTTTAGTTTTGAATTATAAATTTCATATTTACAACGTACAGTCTATTTGGAAAGTTAAAAACTTAGAAAATTGACCAAATCTCTATGGGTTTCCCCATACTTACACTCGCTATTCTATAATAGCACATTGAACTTGCAGTAATTTTTAATTAGAGAAATATGTTTTAACTTGTGGGAGACTATCACTAGTGTGTATTCAAGTTTCTCCAAAGGGAAGTGCCTCTTCTCAGCTTCGAGAAAGGTTTTTCTGGCATATTAGATGAGATCTTGACTCCCATTCTTCTCACAAACTAGAGTTGAGCTAACCGCATTACAGGTACAAGTGCAAGGGTTCCTTATCATAAAGAATGGTTAGTAACGGTGTTGGCTCAAATACTTCTTTACTTTTTCAAGGTCCTGGGTGCACTCGGTGTTCCATATTCCTTTCCTCTCCTTCCTTAGTGCTTGGAAGAAAGGTTGAAAATTCTATTAAGATCTCCATATGAATCGATTGAGCTTGGGGAGCATGCTAGTCAGCTTTTGCACATCGTGCATAGTGCTTGGGGGTTGCACCATTCTAATGGCTTCAATATTTTCGATGTTTGTCTTAATACCTCTTTGGCTAACCAAGTATTCGAGGAACTTTATCGATAATACCCCAAACTTGTATGCATTCATTTTCATTCTGTAATAGTGAATGACTTCAACATTCCTTGTTATGTCCACGAGGTAGTGCTCCTTCTTCCTGATCTTCACAAGCATATCGTCTATGTATATCTTAATCGTATTTCCAAACTAATGCTTGAACATATTTGTCGCAAATGATTTATAGGTTGCCCCAATGAGAGTGTACTTGAGATCTTAATGGATAATTTCTATAATTAAGTGTCCGGCACACACAAGTCCAAATTTTATCTTATTACCCTAAACAAGCAACTAGGTGATAAAGAAGATAAAATTAAGCATGCAAGCATGACAAGAAAAATTGAGGAAAAAATCCTTGCAGGTAAGACCTTTTATCATCACTATAGATTTCTACAAGACGCAACTCATAAAAACTCTACAGAATACGGCTCGGTCCAGAGTCATCCACAGGTGGCGGTCCACCCTCCGTATCCCCCGACCAGCCTTGGTCTTCCTTTTAATAATGATCTCCTCAAGAACCAAAATGGGTCAGCAGTGAAGAGAATCTCTCCACAAGAGTAACTCTGATATAAAACTATTTAGGGTTTTAAACTGATTCACATATATAGTTGGGAGTGATGATGGTGAATCAAAATAGGTTTTTGACCTAAAGAAAGTGAGAACGTTTACAGCAGATTTTCATAAATTGATTTCGTAAAAGTCTCGTCAAAATTTTATACAAAATAGGTATATATAAGTCGACACAAAATTTGAGGCGATGAGTTTCATTCGAATGAAATCTAAGCCTCGTTTGAACGATAATAAGTTTGTTTGAACGAAATACTAATCTCATTTAAACGAGCTTCAAATGTAACAAAACAGTACGCCCTCGTTAAATATTGGATCTAAGGAAGCCTTCAAATGACCACTTCGAACGAGATTGCATAGTCGTATGAACGAGATTCCTATCTCGTTTGAACGATATGCGCATATTTTGAAAAAAAATTAAATTAAAAAAAATGTTAGAAAAATGCCTCGATTTTAAATAAAATAACTCCCAAATATAAACGTAAATAAATTCAAAATCCTAAATTATTTAATACTTTTGTTTTGTGAAGGTCTTCTTGAATTGGAGATGATGGAAAATTAGTTCTTCGTGATGGCTCAAATCAATCAGTACCAGGATATGCTAAAAACTAAACGTAGCCTAAGTTATGAGCGAATGATAAAAATCATGCTCTTATAAATCTTTCCCTTTTCGGCTATTCCGGTACAAACATAAACCCGAAATTCAAATAACAAATAATCCCCTAAGACAAATACAATATCCTAATACCCTCCCAAACCCTAAAATGGACACGTACATGATAGAGTTGTCTTCAAAATAAAGTCTTTAAATCTTCACTTCTTATTTGTCTTCATTGAATGTAATCCAAATATGATCTTCTAAAAGAACCTACATACATGAAACAAAACAAATACCTCGTGATGCATCAAGTTTGAAATATATCAAATAAATGCATAGAGATAAAACTCCCACGTAATTTGTTCTCCGACTTTTATTTTCTTCGAAATAGACAAGGAGTAAAAACTAATCGTGAAAAAATATAAGGAACATCACCATGCGTAAAAAGATATCATCACAATAAGATATAAATGAATAATCGTGCAAGGATAATCTCAATGGATGCCACAAACTATTTTTGATTTTTAAAATTTTTTCAACTAAAAATAATTTTACTAAAGCAACACACAATGGAGAAACACCAAAATAACCGAATCATGAAAACGGAAAGTAGGGATGTGAACATATTCTATAGGTTAATCAACATAGACAAACATAACATATGTGCACAAAGGAATGAGACACCACTGACGCGAGATCTTAAAGTCTACCTTAGATGTAAAATTGGTGAACTCAAGTGAAATTTACTGATGCTATTCAGCTAATCAAGATCATGAGTGATTTTCACACTAATAACACCCAAAACTATGTAAGGCTTTTACGATATTTTTTCAGGACATGCAACCCCATTGATCTTCGACTTAACTCCCTTAAAACTCACATATTGAATTTTTCTCTCAAATCTTTTTGAAAAAATCAATGCTCATATGTAGCTAAGCATCAATGTTCTTTGAAATTGGCCTCATACTTTATTTTTTTTTATTTTTAAGTGCTTTTAATCTTTTAGGTTGTTTTCTTTCTACAAATGGTGGTTATTCACGCAAAGTCAACCTGTCTTTCGTGGAGTAATTCCATTGCTTTGAATATAAAACCAAATTTACTGGAGATATGATTTTTAATTTTTCCCATCTGGATAATGGTTCTTACAAGCACTACTTTATTATATCATTTTTCACATTTGGTTCGTTTCAAAAGCAGGATTGAGATGAAAACACTACAACCGACACATGAAAGGTAAGTGAAATACTCAAATAAGTACTTGCTCGTGTACATTAAAAGTGACAAAGAGTCAAACATGTAGCAAGTAGTAATCATATAACATCTTAATGACTCCACATATTATAAAGCACAAAATGAAATGATATCACATCTCAAATCACTACAAAGAGCCACGCGGATATGGAATGAATGGGTGACTCAGACATCTTCCATATTCATCCACATATGGTGTAAAAAATACAAAACTCTTTTTGGATTTTTCAAAATTTTAATCAAAAATAAAATCTTTTTGGCTTTCTCACTTTTTCTTAAAAAGAAACTGAAAATATTTTTGTATTTTTCTAAAAATTTTCAAGAAAGACAAAAATCTTTTTGGATTTTTCGAAAAATATATGAAAATGGAAAAAGATAAATACAATGGTAAAATAATCTAGTAATAGGAATATATATGAATAATCATGAAAATCATCATATACTAGATAACATATCCAATCTCAGTCAATGGTGAAAATACCTAAAGATTTCCTAAGATCCTCAAATCGAAATCCATGTAAAGGTTTTGTAAAAATATCGGCTAACTGACGATCGGTGCTCAAAAAGCTCAAGGACACGACCTTCTCCTCAACTAGGTCACGACTAAAGTGCTCACGCATCCTAATGTGATTTCTGCGCTAATGCTGGACTGGATTACATGAAATGTGAATGGCACTCGTATTATCACAGGAAATAGTCATCGTGCCCTGTGAAATGTCGTAATCCTCCAACATTTGCTTCCTCCACAAGAGTTGCATGCAACAACTCCCGGCTATTATATACTCAGCCTCCATCATGGACAAAGATATGGAGTTTTGATTCTTTCTCATCCACGAGACAAGAGCATTCTGAAATTAAAAACACCCACCAGAAGTGCTCCTACACCCATAAACATCCCCGATCCAATCGGTATCCGAATAGGCAGACAAACGGTCATTAGTATCAATGGAATACTAAATACCTTACGATAGAGTCCCACTCACGTATTTGATAATACGCTTAAGAGCGTGCAAGTGTGACTCTTTTGGGGACGCCTGGTATCGCACACAGACTCCAACACTTAAAGAAATATCAGGTTGACTTGTGATAAGGTAAAGAAGATTACCTATTATGCTACGATAGCATCTTTTCTAAGCTTTGTCGATGAACCCATAGGGGTGCCAGTGTGCTTAGTGGAGTCTAGACCGAATTTATTCATAAGGTCTCTTGTACATTTAGATTGAGATATAAATATCACATCCTCAATTTGATGAGCCTGGAGACCTAGGAAGAATGTAAACTCACATACCATGCTCATCTCAAACTCACTCTTTATTTCCTCCTCGAAAGTGTGAGCATGGAGGAAGCACATGGATCCAAAGATGATGTCGTCCACATAGACCTGGGCAACCAAGATAGCACCACTCTCTCTCCTCGCATACTCCCCCTATCTTGAATCCATGATCTAAGAGATAGGAAGTAATCCTCTCGTACCAAGCACGGGGTGCTTGTTTCAAACCATACAAGTCTTTTTTTAAGATTATAGACGTTTCCTGGGTGCTTAGGTTCTTCAAACCCTTTCGATTATTCCACGTAAACCTCCTCCTATAAGATGCCATTTAGAAAGTGTGACACCCCGACTAATTAAATACCGAGTAGCTACTCCTTTATTAAATCAATACAAAATGCAAAGTTGGTTCAGTTAATAGCATCACTGTCGAAAACATTTTAATGATTACTAACCACCTAGTATTTAAAAAAGTAAGTTGCCAAATTTTAATTAAAGTCTGATTAACATGCAATAAAAGAATAATGGAAGAACAACATAATCCATTCACCATAACGAAGTAATGAAATAACCAACAAATAATAAGAAGAAGTCCGGAGGAAAACTCCTCACAACAATCCCACAACTGAAAATAATATGACAAGTCTGAATCCTGAATTAATTACATGCCAGAAGTCTGAATAACTGAAATAAATGAAATGTCTCTAAAAGAAATGGGCGACATGCCCTACAACTGATAAATACTGAATATAGAGTCAAGATAGATGAAGCGTCTACAAGCAAAGTCCTGTAACTTCCACAAACAGCGACAGCTCTTCACCTGAATGAGGATCCTAAGCATGGTGTCCTTGTGGCTGGGCACCTAAAATGGTTTTTACAAAAATAGATTTGAAAGCAAATGGGTCAGAGCCCGAAAGTGGAAATCATTTTAAAAACAGCAAGTGTTTTAATAACATTAAAACATTAAATGCAAAATACATGTTAGGATGTGCACTCACATGAAATTCTCACCTCTCGACTACATGTGCACTCCTAACGTACCGTACCCATCTAAATAACATACATATCTAATCAAACCGTAATACTTTCTACCCCTTACCACTCGATTCCCATATTACATTCTAGCGTTAACAATTAAATAGAGGGCTTTACATACACTCGGATTCTCAATTAGTAATACAATTCACTATCGGTTAACCCGTTATGTTTTCTCAAAACATTACCATAATTATATTCACAATACCAACAAGAAAGTTCCCATTAATTAAGTGTATATTATTCTCGTCATAAATATACAATAAAAGCACCCCGAGACTAAGCTGCGGTGCACACATACTCTGCTATCCATCCCGGTACATCACGTACATAAGGATCACGCATTCCGAATCTCTCAGGAATCGCTCAGATAACAACAATCACAAACAATGGAGGCGAACACAGCCACATCACATGGGTCACGCACATACTTGTGCTCCCACGATCAGCAGACTTATTAACATCCCAATAAGTCCTTCTCTGACCTATGTTCATCGAGGTACCAATCTAAATCCGGGAAACACAAGGATTAGAGGGCCCTAAGCGAACGTAAACCTCCCGTGATAGCAAGTATGGTAGGTATGTCATACACAAAATCATATACATATACTAAGTATGCACACATCTTAGTAGTCACCATAATATAGTTGTGGTACACTTCTCATTTTCGTACCGACATATAATGCTACACAATTTATATGTTCCCAGTTAATATAATAATTTAGGCCGTTAATAATTCTCGCATCGTAATAGACACTCACGTCCTAATTCATAATTTCCCTTAGGTTTAAACTACACTTCTAAGTTATACTCCTCATTATATCCCAAATATCCCAAATATATCAATTAATCAATAAGGAAGTGTTATCTCTACATATAACCAAGGTTACAGGACACTCGGGATTAAAACAGGCTAAAAAGCCTAAACTGTCAGCTCGTTAGAAGTCTCGTTCGAACGAGGTTGTTCGAACGAGAGTTCGTTCGAACGAACTGGGTATCTAACGAGATCTCGTTCGAACGAAAGGCATCGAACGAACATTCAACTCGTTAGAAGGCATACTGTCCACTCGTTAGAAGCTCGTTCGAACGACCTGGGTAGGTCTTCTAACGAGAGGCCAGTTTCGAGCCCAGAAATTCCTTAACTCGTTTTTCCAACTTTTCTTCCTCTCCAAACTCATCTAAACATCAATCCAACAATTGTACATGGGTTCTAATCATTCCTAAACATACTTAGGTTATATATTAACGTTTATATAGGGCCAATTCTTCCTAAACATCATTGAATCATCAAATCCCTTCATTTATCCCCAAATCATATGAACATGAACCCTAGAATTTTAAAATCACCAATGAGTATAATTAAATTCGTTTTTGTTATGAACAAGGTGTATTTCCATCAGAATAATCCTCCTAACGCAATTCTACATGCAATCCTTTCATCAAAATATAAAGTTCTAATTCCAAATAATGCGTTTTTATCAAACTCCCAAGAACAATACAAATTCTGTCAATTTCTTACGCATGGAAGAAACATTCTTTGTAATAAACGAAATTAAACCATTTGCCTTATGTATATCTCTGATTTTGATGTCGATCCGATGAATGGTTCTCTCTCTCTCTGCAGAATTCTCCTCTCTTCTCTCTCTACAAGCCTTCTTCTCCAAAGTGACAATGGTGGCTAGGGTTTGCTTTAGGAACTCTTTTGGAATTAATTTCAATAACCTCCGTAGCCTATTAGGTTATTAGTGGGTTTAGTGGGTAATTGCCAAATCAGATATTAATTCCTAATTTTCGTGGGTTTTAATTCCCAAAAATCCAAAATTACCAAACTACCCTTATACGTTGCCGGTATGGCCTAAAAATGCCCCGGGACCCAAACTAAACCCCCGGCTAGTGTTTTCTGACTATTTCGACCCTTTCGAACGCGTTGGCGCACTCAAAACGACCATACGGTTAATAGAAATAAAATTCACTTTTAATAATTAAAATAATTATATTCCTGACGCGACTGTCACACGGGTCTCAACAAAATTCCCAAATTGTCGTATTTCAATCTCACGACAAGTTTCATAATTCAATATTCATATATAATCATATACACACATTATAATCAAATACCAACTCGCATCTCGCTAGTATTTTTATCCGGATTAATTTCCAATTAATACACATTTAATTCAATTAATCCCATAAATAAATATCACAAAAATACGGGGTATTACAGAAAGGAACTCTTGATATCCATGTGATATAACTTAAAGCACAGATGACATGTTATGGCGAGTAGTAAAAGGACAAACTCAAGCCTAGCAATAGGAGAAAATGTCTCCTCAAAGCCTACTCCCTCGATCTGTGTATAGCCTTGAGCAACCAACCTAGTCTTATTGAAAAATATGAACTTTGAATACAAGGAAAGGGCCTTTGTTAATATATTATTTGTAGAAACCCCATCCTAGGACCCCCTCTAAGCACCTCCTTGGGCCCCTAACTCTTAACCCTTTACCATAAATCACAGGTCATACTCCAAGTACCGATCTAGAGGGCACCGGGCATTTTCGAGTCCTATTTAACTCCGATAAACTCTTCAACCTTGGCAAAGATCAATGAATCCTCAAAGGTCTCTGAATCCCCTTTCTAATAGTCTCGTGCGTGAATCGGCCTGACGGTTCAGATGAACGATCCATTTCATTCCAAGTACTGATCTGGAGGCCATAGGTCACTCTTGGGCCCTTTTTGATGCCGATCAACTTTCTAACCTAAGAAAGCTCAATGAATTTTTGAAAAAATCTGAATTCCTTTTCCAATGGTCTGTCCCGTGTGCAAATCGACCTTACAATTAGGACGAAAGATCCATTTTACTCTGAAGGGTCGGGTGCTTTCGAACCCCATTTGACCTTAGTCAATTCTTCGAACCGAGAAAATCTCAATGAAATGTGTAAAGACACTAAATACCCTTTCCAACAGTTCTTCCTATATGTGAATCGGACTTACAGTTCGGATGAGCGACCCGTTTTCCTCTGAAAACCTCCCATTTAGAGATCGTCGGGCACTTTTGAGCCCCGTTTGACTTTGATCAACTCTCGAACCCAAGAGTGGCTCATGGATTCTTAAAGATATCTAAATTCCCTTGGTGAAGGAACTGTTTGCTTCCCTGATAAGGCTAAAGATCTCGATTATAACAACCGAGCTAATTGTCTCATAGATTCTTGCATAGCGTCTTGACCCCTGATAATACTGGCCAAAATCCCATTTAGGTTGACTGCTGTAGGCGAAGCAGATGAAACGATTAGGTTGCCTTCATTCTTGGCACTAGGCTCAGGATCATTCATTTTTCCTTGAGCAATGATGTACAATATTGAGAACGATAATTAGACACACATTTCATCAGAGGGCGCCAATCTATTGATGTCAAAAAATGGACTTGATCCAAATTTATAATCACAGATAAAATATAGAATTATGGTGAGATAATAAAAAGAGAGACACGAGATTTTAAAGTGGTTCGACTATGTAAGAAAGCCTACGTCCACTATTATGGTATTGATTTTAGATATTACAGAAAGCTAGGTACTCATAATAATATCTTATAATCCGTTATATCTTGCCTTTGATGAAAGGAATACAATGTATTTATAGTGACCCGAAGATCAAGGGTTAGAATGTTTAGGGACGAAATGCCTTTATACATTTAAGCATTTACACCAATACATAATGAATATGACGGTTGGTTATATGACCGGCATGTGGTAAGACCCTTAGTATGGTGGCGCTTCATTGGCATTGATGGTATGCATTCTTTACGTTGGTGAGCATACCCATTGAGCTACTATTTGATGATTAGGATTTTTCCATGCAGGAAAACATTTGTCCATTTCTGATTGGTCCACATAGGTGGATAATTTTTTGTATCAACACTTACGGAGTCCACCACCATCAAAACCACCTGCTCATAGATATGGATAATGTGCATTATGATAAAGTTAATGAATAACTTAATGCTAAATTAGCGAAAGGTCGAGAATGCATACGGTTGAAAGCCCATGCAGCTAGACCTTTGTATAAAAATTATGAAGAAGATAACTTGTTATTGCACGTAATGATCAAGTTTGCATAATTTGAAGAGTCAACTTGGTTTTTCGGGCAATAGCATAACTGAAATTCTTAAGTGCGACAAAGACATTCTCCCGAAACAGACCACGTTACCAGATTGTTATCCGAGCGTGAAGAATAACTTGAAGGGTTTGGGTTTGAAGTATAAATCTATTCATACATGAAATTATGAATTCATATTATACTATAACGAACGCGAACTTAAGGATGGATGTCTTGTATGCAAAGAGCCAAGTATATGGTTTGTGAGAGTGGAAAAGACAATCAACTGCTCGCAAGTTCCACAAACGGTATTAAAGTATTTTCCCCTCGGGCCATGGTTAAAAAGATTTTTCATTATACCATGGATAGCAGAGTCCATGGCATGGCACATAAGTCTCTTATTGGTAATCTTAATTTTATTTTCTTATATTATTGTTTGTAGACCTAGTTAAGGAAGTAACATTTTGAAGTCTTGTTTCGTGGAAAGAAACACTCATTGCATTGGATTTCAATGAAGATATAATGATGTTATTATAAAATTCCCGAAAGCGTGCATTATATTATTACTGGTGCTGAACAATTTGAAGGTTATATTTAATTAATTAGTGTTATATTATTATTTTTTGATTTATGAATGGCATAATGGATTAATATTAATTTTTGAAAATGTATACAGGTTTGAAAAATGTACAGTTTTTTTTGTGATACAAAAAATTAATTTTTTAATTTAGTTACGATTTTTAGCCGTGGTCATCTATTTTATCATTTTAAATTATCACACTGGGGTCATGATTTTGATTTGCGGCCAATAATAAACACCTTTTTATTGGTCACAGGTTAGGTCACGGCTTTGAGCCGTAACCACTGGGTCACAGTCTCAAACCATGACCAATCAATCAACACTGATGTCACCCACTAAACCGTGACCCTAATATGGGGTCACAGTTTTGGACCGTGGCCCATAATTTTGTCACCCTTAATATGGTCATGGTCCATACCATGACCATCAACCTATTTTGGTATAGCGGGAGTCCTTACATCGACCAAATCATTGTCGGTTAATATAATGTGCTTTAAATAATCATTGTCTTGAGGCCGTTGGCATTTGCCCACAATGGTCTAGGCCAAGTCGATCTGAAAGTCCTCCATTATAATCGTAAGTGTCTTTTCTTCCATCCTGAGGGGATTCCACTTAATTTGATTTGGGTGTGAGGCTCTATGAATTACTATGAATTCATAACCCAAATATCGTCCAAGACATTTGACCAAGCATAAATTCTTCAGAATTTATCTCCTTAATTTAGTGATTTTAATATCTCGAACAATGTAATTGAGCCATTTTTATGCCATATCACTCCATTGTCTATTCCTAACAACTTTCCCTAGGTTTTGTATAAGTTGGATGAAGTTTTCAGGAATGGAATGCAAGAAAGAATCCAAAAGAAAAGAAAGGATACAAGCAAGAAATGTCTAAGGACAAAAGTGTAATTCCATTCAGAATTCGAAAGTGACACCAAAAGGGAAGTTGAAGAGAATGAGTTCACAAGAGCATAGGAAGAAACGGCATCCAAATCGGAGGTCTAGATAAGAAGATATGGCCAGTCAAAGCTGTAAGGAAAAAGTTAAAGAAGAAGAAAATCGGACCGATCCGGGTAGGATCCGGACCGATCCGATTTGCCCAAGGCCAGTGCACCCCGGATGGATGGCAAACCGATGGAAGAAAAATTCGAACCGATCCGGACACTATCGGACCGATCCGGAAGAAAATAAAAGAACCGATCCGATGGATATCGGACCGATCCGATAAAGACCCGGACCGATCCGGGAATGCAAAATCCTGAAATTAATTTCTCATTTATTGTGCAGATTTGATGAGTGCGTAGCTGTGAACCTTGTTCCACAAGCACAATTGGAAACCGACTTTGGAGGATTTGTGCTATAAAATGCCAAGTTCTACATCAGTTCAAGGAGGCTAGAGAGAGGCTAGAGAGAGGCTAGGGTTAGGAATTTTAGAGAGAGTTTTTAGAACAGCTTTGTAGGTTAAATTTCCATTTCCTTCAAGATTTGCATGAACCCTAGTTTGTAGTCTGAATCTCAATTCCGTTTTTGTGCTGAATTCAAGTAATATCATTCTATTCTCTTTTGCTTTAATTTCTGCAAATTTCTTACAATGTTCTGCAGTCTCATAATTTCATTTTTGTTCTTCAATAAAATCATGAGTAGCTAATTTCTCAAGGGTTGGGGTACATGAACTCAATCCTAATACAAATTATTTGTATGGAAAATTAGGAAATAAATGAAAATATTGGTTGAATCGTGAATGAAAATCATATATGCATTGTCATATCTTTTAATCTCTCTTGCCCTAGGTACTTGGAATGTTTAAGAATGTTTTGTATGTATAATTTATTGTTCACCGCCTTATATTGATCTTTGATTTCATATGATGCGGGCTTGACCCTCATATATGTAATGCTTAGTGATGATAAGGACTGGATTTAATCAAGAATTTTGATTTATAATTCTAATATTCTAAAGGATAATTTGTTAAGGATTGAGGGATTGTACCCTACCCTAATTTTCTCTAAATTGTTAAAACCTAGTTTTGCTGTTAATTTCCAATCGTTTTTCATAAGTAAGTTTTAGAAATTTTCCCAAAAATCAATCATCTTTTCATTTCTTTTAAGAAATCATTTCACGGTTTGGTAATTTTCTTTGTTATTGTTTGGCAATTTTGATCC
This sequence comes from Sambucus nigra, assembly GCA_949130495.1. Taxonomy (NCBI): domain Eukaryota; kingdom Viridiplantae; phylum Streptophyta; class Magnoliopsida; order Dipsacales; family Adoxaceae; genus Sambucus; species Sambucus nigra. The sequence continues at coordinate 443,035,446 of OX422221.1, forward strand.
CTGTGGAGACGATCCCGACTTACCGGGTTATTACTTGAGCGACAAGGCTTGCACTTGAGCCTAGATAAATACGCACTTTTGAGACAAATATTAAGTCGCGTCAAGTTTTTGGCGCCGTTGCCGGGGATCTAAAATTGTTAAATTTTTAAGAAAGTTATTGTTATCTACAAGTGATTTCATAAATAAATAAAAAAAAAAAAAAAATTTCTCTTGTGATCTTATATGCAGGATTCATCTCCCACCCAAATTCACGAAAATCCTATTGCCGAAGCCGGATCTGAAAATTCTGAGTCTTTGCCTTTTTGGGTTCCACCTCCTTCCCCTAATAATTCCATCACAAGTCGTTCGTTGAGTCAAACCTTGAGTGAGAATTCTGAACCTTTCGGTAGCAATATGTCGGATCATGGTAGTGTCGGTGTTGGTGCTGGAGAGGATGATGTACCATATCAGCCCATGAAAGATCTTTTATTTCCGAAGAGAACTGCTAACCCTGGTTGCATTTTATTCCCATATAATGCCGGTCAGTTCCACTTTCGGAATGGAATGATCCAAATTCTTCCTACATTTCATGGGATGGATTCGGAAAAACCATATCTCCATATTAGAGAGTTTGAAGATACGTGTGAGACATTTGGAGACCAAACTTGTCCACAAGAAGTAATCCGGTTAAAGCTCTTTCCTTTTTCCTTAAAGGATAAAGCGAAAACTTGGTTATGGACCCTGCCCCCAAATTCTGTTTTATCATGGAGAGATATGCAAAACAAGTTTATCTCAAAAAATTTTCCACAACACAAAACCAATTCCGTTAAAGCCCAAATTCAAGCTTTTCGTCAAAATGAGAATGAGGCTTTTGATAAGTGTTGGGAGAGATATCAGGAGTTAGTTAATGCGTGCCCCCATCATGGTTTTGAAACTCATCATCTGATTTCATTTTTCCATCAAGGCCTTACTGTAGCGTCTAAACAACTTGTTCAAACCATGTGTGAGAGACCTTTTTGGGAGTTAAGTACAAGCGATGCTGAGGCTCATTTGAAATATGTGGCGGAAACTACCCAAGCATGGGATACTTCTGATCCAAATAGTCAAAATAGAAATCGACAAGTGTCTAACTTGCCTGCTGCGTCTGGTATTTATCACGTGGATAAGGACACTTTGTTGGATCTAAAACTTGACCAAATGGAGAAGAATTTTAGAGATATGCTAGATATGCGATTGAGAGATGTGTCTGGACCTGTAAAAACCGAGATGGAGAAGGTATGTGCCATTTGTAATGCAGGCCATTCTACCGAAGGATGTCCTACCATACCTGCATACAAGGCCATGTACACTGAACAGGTTGATGCGATAGGAGGTTTTCGAGGGAATTATAATGCTCAGCAAGGGAATGCATATAATCAATCGTGGAGGAATCCCGGGTACAATTATGGACAACCCCAAGGTGGGATGGTTCCTAACCCACAGATGACTCTACCACAACCCCCTCAATTTCAGCAAGTGGCAAACCCTATGCAAGTACCACCTCCTGGTCCTTATGTACCTCCACCTAGGAGATTTCATGAGGATAATTTCACTCAATTCATCCAAGCCCAAAAAGAAAGAGATGCCAAATTTGAGCGAATGTTCGCTGAAATGCATACTAACATCTCTAGGTTGCAGTCTGCGGTGAATACTCAAGAGAAGGGTAAACTTCCAGCCCAAGGCCAAAGACCACCTCTTCAAGGTCAAACCACGGTTTGCTCCACATCATCAGAATTACAAGAACAATGTCAAGCTGTTACTACTCTTCGTAGTGGCCGCGTAGTTGATCTAGCACCTAAATTGCCAAAGGTGAATGATGATGGAGTCAATCCCGAGATTGTGAAGGAATCTGAAATTTCCGAGGCTGAAGAACCTTCCTTAGAAAAGGAATTGAAAGATGCGGAAGTTGAGCCTGATATTGAAGTCAAGTTGCCTACTGCTGCTCCATTTCCTCAACGCTTAGAGTCACCTCAGAAAGGTGCTTCGCGTATCGAGGTGATGGATGTGTTGAAGCAAGTAAAATTGAACTTGCCGTTCCTTGATGCTATTCAACAAATTCCAGCATATGCGAAGGTTATTAAAGATCTTTTGACTGTCAAGAGACGTCTTAAGGTGAAGAAAAATGTTTTCTTGGCACAAAATGTGAGCTCAGTTCTTCTCAATGATCTTCCACCAAAATTCAAAGATCCAGGTTCACCTACCATTTCGTGTATCATTGGAGAAATGAGAGTGGAAAGAGCATTGCTTGATTTAGGTGCGAGTGTAAACATCCTCCCATACTCCATCTATAAGAAGCTTGATTTAGGTGATTTAAAACCTACCTGAATCACTCTACAGTTAGCGGATAGAACAGTCAAAGTGCCTCGCGGGATTGTAGAAGACGTGATAGTTCAAGTGGATACATTCTACTTTCCCGTTGATTTTGTTATTTGGGACACCGAGCCTGTTCCCCATTCGATAAATCATGTTCCAATTATATTGGGCCGACCGTTCTTAGCTACCGCTAATGCTTTGATCAATACACGGAATGGCCGAATGCAACTCACTTTTGGAAACATGACTCTCGAGAAAAATATTTTCAATGTCGCTAAACAAATGGGTGATGAGGATGAGATTCTTGAAGTGGATCTTATTGATGAAGTGGTGGATGAAAATATTGAGAAAATCATAGGAGGAGATGCTTTGAAAGTATGCTTAGGGCAAAGTGATGCTCAAATGAGTGATTATACTGAGTTTGAAAGAGAGGTGGAAGAGTTGAAAATGTGGTTACAAGAGGAAGAAAGTTTTGAAAGTGTAAGAGCGATTGACTGGATTTCTAGGTATGAAGAATTGCCTCCGAGGGAGACACCCATGGTCCCCTCTGAACATAGATTTCCTAGTCTTGAGTTGAAGAAGCTACCTTCCCATGTCAAATATGCCTTTTTAGGTGAGAATGATACATTTCCTGTTGTTGTGTCTTCCCATCTAGAAAAAGGGCAAGAAGGTATGTTGTTAGATGTGTTGAGAAAGCATAGAAGTGCTTTTGGATGGACCATAGCAGATTTAAAGGGTATAAGTCCTTTGATTTGTACCCATAAAATCCATCTCGAGGAAGAAGTGAAGCCATCTCGTGAGATGCAAAGGCGGTTAAATCCAACAATGAAAGATGTTGTAAGAGCGGAAATAATCAAATTGCTAGATGCTGGAATTATATATCCCATTTCGGATAGTAAATGGGTGAGCCCAATTCAGGTCGTTCCAAAGAAATCAGGGATGACTGTGGTTGAAAATGCTAAGGGAGAGTTAATACCTCAACGCACCACCACCGGGTGGCGTGTTTGCATTGACTACCGAAAGCTCAATGCCGGAACTCGAAAGGATCATTTTCCCTTACCATTTATCGATCAAGTTATTGAACGAGTAGCGGGCAATCCTTATTATTGTTTTCTAGATGGGTATTCCGGTTATAATCAGATTGAGGTGGATGTTCTTGATCAAGAAAAGACGACTTTTACATGTCCATTTGGTACGTTTGCCTATAAACGTATGCCATTTGGGTTATGTAATGCGCCGGCTACTTTTCAGAGGTGCATGTTAAGTCTCTTTAGCGACATGCTTGAAAAAGGTCTTGAGGTGTTCATGGACGATTTCAGCGTTTTCGGTTCATCTTTTGACCATTGTTTAGCTAATCTTGAGAGAGTTCTATTCCGATGTGTGGAAAAAGACTTAGTCCTCAATTGGGAAAAATGCCATTTCATGGTTACCGAGGGTGTAGTCTTGGGCCACATAGTCTCATCTAGGGGAATTGAAGTTGATCGAGCAAAAATTGAAGTAATAGCTGAGCTACCCCCGCCAAAATCACTTAAAGATGTGAGGTCCTTTCTAGGTCATGCTGGATTTTATAGGAGGTTTATCAAAGACTTTAGCGCCATCGCTAGACCTTTGAGTAATCTTCTCATGAAAGACACTCCATTTGAGTGGAGTAAAGCATGTCAAGAAGCATTTGATAAACTCAAAAGCATGCTTATTTCTGCACCTATCATGCAAGCTCCGGATTGGTCGCTTCCCTTTGAGCTTATGTGTGATGCAAGTGATTTCGCGATTGGGGTTGTTCTTGGACAGAGGAAAGACAAGAAAGCTCATGTTATTTACTATGCTAGCCGAACATTATCTGGCCCTCAGCTTAATTACTCTACTACAGAGAAAGAGTTGCTAGCAGTCGTTTTTGCTCTCGACAAATTTCGCTCTTACGTCGTTGGGTCGCCTATCCTTTGCTTCACTGACCATTCGGCATTGAAGTATCTCTTAAGCAAGAAAGATGCCAAACCTCGTTTAATCAGGTGGATCCTACTCCTACAAGAGTTTAATATCTCCATTCAAGATAAGAAAGGAGTAGAAAACGTCGTTGCTGACCATTTGTCACGACTCTCGTCCGACGTACCTATTGATCCCATTCCCATAGACGAGTATTTTCCGGATGAGAATCTATTTGCTACCTCTTCTCTCCCTTGGTTTGCGGATATTGTCAATTACCTTGTCACCGGAGTTGTTCCCTCTAGTTGGAATCCGCAAGAGAGAAGGAGGTTTATTACTTGGTCACGCATGTTCTTTTATGATGATCCATACTTATTTAAGTATTGTGCTGACCAAATTATCCGGAGATGTGTACCCGATGAGGAAATCCAAGGGGTGATTCGATTCTGTCATTCGGAAGCATGTGGCGGTCATTTTTCTAAAAATAAAACTGCTGCGAAAATCCTTCAAAGTGGTCTTTATTGGCCCACAATCTTCTGGGATGTGAATGATTTTTGTAAGACTTGCGATAGATGCCAAAGAATGGGAGCCATTACTCGCCGTGATATGATGCCAATGTCCCCTATTTTAGTTTTGGAGTTGTTTGATTGTTGGGGAATTGACTTCATGGGGCCCTTTCCCCCTTCTTTTGGTTTTCTATACATTCTTGTCGCTGTAGATTATGTCTCAAAATGGGTAGAGGCTATAGCTACACGGACGAATGACAGTAAGGTGGTGATCAAATTTATTCAAGAAAATATACTTTCTCGCTTCGGTATGCCTAAGGCCATAATTAGTGATAATGGAAGTCATTTTTGCAATAGGCCGATGGATAAACTAATGCGGAAGTATGGAATTGTTCATAAGGTTAGCACACCTTATCACCCCCAATCAAATGGCCAAGCCGAGCTTGCAAATAGGGAGATCAAGCATATCTTGGAGAAGACAGTTGATCCTAACAGGAAAGATTGGTCTCTTAGGTTGACTGATGCTCTTTGGGCTTATAGAACCGCATACAAGAATCCCCTTGGGATGTCCCCATTTCGTTTTGTGTATGGCAAACCTTGTCATCTTCCGGTTGAAATTGAACACAAAGCGTATTGGGCTATCAAAAGGGTGAACTTTAAAATGGATCAAGCCGGTGAAACACGTAAACTTCAGTTGAATGAGTTGGAAGAAATGCGCAATGATGCGTATGAAAGTGCCAAAATTTCCAAGGACCGAATGAAAAGAGCTCATGACGGAATCATTCGTAAGAAAGAGTTTCATTTGGGACAGAAGGTACTTCTCTACAACTCGAGGTTGCACCTGTTTCCCGGTAAATTGCGGTCTCGATGGTCTGGTCCATACATTGTGAAAGAAGTGTTTCCCCATGGAGCCGTTGAGCTAATGGATGAGAAAGGGGGAACCACTTTTAAAGTTAATGGACATCGTCTCAAGCCTTATTTGGAAGCCATGGTTAAGGAAGCCGACACAATCTGGCTGTCGGACCCCATTTATGGGGATTGATTGAAAGAAGAGAGTGAGGTCGTCGCACCCCCGACATGTATGGGGTGATTGTTGTACATTTGAGTCGTAGGATGTAGAAGTTATAGGTTAGAGTCCGTTCTGAGGGTTGAGAATCCGAATGGTGCGGGTTGTTCGTTATCAATGGTTTGCGAGGTTGAAAAATCATTATTGAGTGGAGTATGAGTTTTTAGGAAGAGAGAAGAAGAATTCTGGGATCCTGAAACCGGATCGGTCCGGTAAAATAAAAGAACCGATCCGGTCATCCGGATCGGTCCGGGGTAAAAAAGGAACCGAACCGGTGAGGCGGATCGGTCCGGCCCAAAACCGGATCGGTCCGATATTCTGCAGGTTGATAATCCCAAGAGACACACCTCTTCATTTCCACCTCCTCAATCCCCACCCATTCACTTCACCCAATCCAACCCCTCCTTCAAAATTTCGTCCTTTCCATTTCCCACCAATTCATCTACCCATCCCCCACCCGCCCCTTAGGATACCCTTCCCTTATTAGGATTTTTATCCCTATGTTATAGTTTTGCTTATACAGTTATTTCCACAGTTTGTTTGTAATCTACAATTTTAATATGATATTGGCATGTTTTATTTATCGCACTCTTTATGTTGTCTTCTTTTTATCTCTTATCTGTTTGATTGAGGACAATGCAAATCATTGTGTTAGGGGGGATGACAGGTGCGTACTCATAAAACTTCGCTAATATTCATATATTTATTTAAAAAAAAAAAATTGAAAAAAATTTTGAAAAAAATCCAAAAATATTTTTCTTCAAAATAAATAAAAATTGGAATTTAAATTTTTCAAAAATGTCACCTTTATTCTATTTATAGTCTCAAATTGTAAAATTCATAATGCACCAAGCCAAAATTGACCGAAGATGGAAATTGAAAGAAAATTGACGACTTTACGAATAAGTGTGGAGATTGATCAAACCCGGTGAGATTTCGAGCCTTTCAATTTTTTATGAGTTTTTAAATCAATCCGAGTTTATGATTAACTCAAAGTTCTTTTCAGCGTTTTAATAAGTCGTTGATGATCTCAATCCTTTATTTTGATCGGTTATGGGAAATGTGTGAAATGTTGTCTCGAAATTCGTGCTAAATATATCTCTAAACTTAATTAATCTCGAGATGCATATGGTAATCTGATTAGCAATTTGGACAATGAAGTAGGCCCTCGTTTGTTACCAAAAATATTAGCCATAAAAATTTGTGAAAAATAAAATTATCCTTTTGCAACCCAATTTGAGCCTAATAAAAAATTTATCCTTTCGTTTGATAACCCGAAAAACCCAAATAGCCCGGAATTGTGAAAATTGAGAAAATTCATCAAATAAAGTCCAAATTGTGCAATAAAAAGGGGCAAGAAGAAAAAAAAATAGAAATGCTCAACAAAAAAGAAAAATAGCAAGAAAAAAAAATGAAAAAAAAAAGAGAAAGAGAAAAATGAGCAAATGCCCGAAAAAGCACAAATGGACGTCATAAGGACATTTTCCAATTTCGAACATTCCGTTTATTCCCATTTTTACCCTTTACACCTTTTAACCCAAAAAGTCCTAACTGAGTCTGAATGGCGAAATTAGTTACCGCATGGAGAGCTAAGACATATGAAAAGATAATATGAGAGATTAAAATGGTGTGAATTAGAGGTGATGTTCCCATTTCCTAATAACCGTAATCCGATGATGAGATCTTTTCACCATAAATTTCCTTCTTTTCAATTTTGTATGCATGAATTTGTGTCCATTATATTTACTCTTTATATCATGCATACCGAGAGAAAATAGCCACAATTCGAGTGATTCGTTTGTGAGTGCATCTGTAAGAATTTGAATCAAAACGACTTTTCGAAAAGTAACGTAATGATCAAACGGTGGAAATTTGAGGTTTAATTTTTGGCTTCGCACACACACACTATGGTTTGAGATAGTTGAATATGAGTTGATGGTGATTATTTTTTCGAAAAGTTTAAATTGTACAATTTTTAAGTATTTTGATTTTTATTTGAGTCAATAAAGAATTTTGTGGGTAAATTCACTGCAAACCCTCACGAGACAAAACTCGTCCTACTAGGGTAACCTAGAGGTTTAAAGGCTTGTTGCATACGCTAAATGCAATCGCGTGCCTGCGAAAGTGGAATTTTATTTTAATAAAAGAATTTTCAAGAGTGGATTTTTGGTTAGATTCATTTACATTGCTCGGGACGCGCAAAGTTCTAAGTTAGGGGGTGTGTTTAGGCACATATTCTTCACATTGATCCCCTTAATTTCAGTATTTTTATGATCCCGTGTAGTGTAAATATCTTGGATTTGTCTCTTATTTATGATACTAACCCATTTTGGCAAGTATTTCGTGTTTTGTGTATTTCTCATGTGTTTTACAGGTATTTCACGCAAGTTAGTGCGAAGGAGAACTCAAAACAGTGAAAGAAACCAAGAAATGGAGGGTTGAAGGGCATTTTCGTAATTTTTCAGCCTTAGTCCGAAGGTGGGGCCAACTAGAAAGTTGAAGAGCTCTAATTTTCAAGAATACTGGAAAAAACGGTACATCAATCCGAGCTACGGTGAAGAAGTTACGATGTTTTGAAGTTGCAAGATAATGAAGAGTCTGGATGTGCGGATTTCTGTCATTAATTATGCATTTAATGCAGTGCAACTCTTGGAAAACTTGTTCCACAAGCACTATTGGTTGTCAATTTCGAGATTTTGTGCTATAAAAGCCCATGACCTACATCATTTGAAGGGGAGTTGATAGAGAGAGGCTAGGTTAGGAGTAGGTTAGAAGTGCTAGATTGAATTTTAAGGTTAGATTTTGAGAGCAAATTTTCTATTCCTTCAAGAGTTTTCATGAATCCTATTTTGTAAGAATTTCTGAATCCCAATTCCGTTCTTGTTGCTGAATTCAAGTAATCTCATTTCCATTCTCTTGTTTTATTACTTGCAAATTATTTACCATGTTTTGTAGATCCATAATTTTGTGTATGAATTTGTTTTTTTTTATCCAATCATGAGTAGCTAATTTCTCAAGGGTTGGGGTACATGAACTCAATCCTAATACAAATTATTTGTATGGAAAATTAGGAAATAAATGAAAATATTGGTTGAATCGTGAATGAAAATCATATATGCATTGTCATATCTTTTAATCTCTCTTGCCCTAGGTACTTAGAATGTTTAAGAATGCTTTGTATGTATAATTTGTCGTTCACCTCCTTATATTGATCTTTGATTTCATATGATGCGGGCTTGACCCTCATATTTGTAATGCTTAGTGATGATAAGGACTGGATTTAATCAAGAATTTTGATTTATAATTCTAGTATTCTAAAGGATAATTTGTTAAGGATTGAGGGATTGTACCCTACCCTATTTTCTCCCATTTGTCAGATCTAATTTCTTTTGCACTTTTCAGTTTGTTTTTCTTAAGTAATTTTTTAATAGAAATTTTCCCAATCATCATCTTTTTCATTTTTATTTTAGAAGTAATAAATCAATTAAATTCTATAAAACATTCCCTGTGGATTCGATACCCAGACTTACTACTATACTCCATAAAAGTGTAGTTAAAAGTTTAGGGTTTTTTTTGTATTGAGGTTGGAAGCCGATAACAACGACTAGCGTATTACACGGACGCTCGGTTTTTTCCACTCGATCAACATTATTTGGTTTTGGGTTGCGTACTGGATCGAAGCCCCATGGATTACTGTGAACTCGTGCCTCATGTAATCATCCAGTACATTATTCGATCTCTGGTCGTGCATAGGCTCTGCTTGACCTTTCTTCTTCTTGACAAAACCATTGAGATTCTGAGCCTGGTCTAGTTCCTCGAGATGGGATTTAAGTGCCTAGTAATTTTCAATTTTGTGGTCATGCTGTTTGTGGTATGCACACCTCAGTGTTGTATTCCTTTTCTTAGGATCACTGGTCATCTTCCCGATCCATTTGAAGTATTGTTGACCTATGATTTTGTCGAAGTTCTTGTACATCGATTCAAAGAAGACTGTATTAATGGCTTTAAATGCTTTCTCAGTTACCTTTTGCTTTTCGTTCTTGTTTTTCCTTTATTTCTTATTTGCCCCCTCTTTGTCCCCATTTTTGGACTGTTACTGTTGATCTTCTTCCTGACCAACTATGGTCACCGTATCTTCAACCTTGGCATATTTCTCGTACCTTTCTATAAGGTAGTTAATCGTAATGGCCTCCCGCTTGGTGAGAGACAGTTAAATCATGGAGTTGCTCGATAAATAAATCGTGAAGGACACAACCATTAATTACTTGGTGCAATCTTCTACCTCGTTATACACCTCCCAGTACCTGTTGTCGTACGTACAGAGTATCTCCTGAGGCTTCTTCTCTAATATGAGAAGTGAATCCATCCATTCAGGATAGGTTCTACTTGTGATGAACCTGGTCGTAAAGGCCTTGACCAATTGTTTGGATGAGGGAATCGATCCTTCTTAAACCACTTCTGGGTAGTGTCTCCAAGACCCAAGGAAAATATTTGGCACATTAAGCATTCGTTGGTGTTCCACAACGCCATCGCCTGGCCATACTACCTAACGTGATCTGTGGAGTCTTTCTTCCATTAATAGATCTAGAAAAATGGGGGAATAAATTTGTTAGGAGGCTTAAACTCCTCTATAGCCTGGCTAAAGGGCGACTTCATCTAATAGACAAGGGCTCTTCTCCTAATCTCCTTGATCGTGAGAGCGCCTTGATGGGCTGGGTGTCTATCCATCTTTATTTTGATGAGATCTTAGAGCTCTCTATTTTCTTGCCACTCGTCAGAGTGTGGTCTCCTTTTATGATCCATGAGAATTCTGGCGATAAGAAGATTCCTTTTATCGCTGAGTGCTCCTTCCTCGGCTGTGAGCCCTGATCGCCTGAGGGCTAGGAGTTCGCTTACTCTTCTCCCTACGAACTTACCTTTCAAACTTCTTTAGATGTCGCTAGAGCGCAATGTTTTGCTCCTGTTGGTGGCCCTTTCATCTCGGAGACTTTTTTTATAATTGCCAATGCACCTTGAGATCTGGTTAGATCGTTAAAGCTCATTTGTGTCAATCATTTTTTCCTTTTGAGGATGATAACATGCATGAGAGGATTGGTAATATTACCGATCTCGAATCTAATGCTCTGGGATGGAGGAGATGATTGAATGCCCCCTGGTCGTTGTGACTGTCACAGTTAAGCGAAAGCCCTCCGGGTCCCCATAACCGTATTTTTTATGACCCTCCTAGTCATTTTAATTATCTTAGTTGGGTGAAAGAGACATCTCGAAAGATCAGCTAGTGGCAAAGAACTCAGATCATTCCCAGAGACGATGCCAATTGTAGGTGGTAATTTTCTACAAGTAATGATATTTAATGCACACAAGCCAAACAAGAATGATTGTGACAAAAAATGACGAAATCATACACACACACACACCGAGATGTTTGTGGTTTGAAAACTTGCCTACGTCCATGGGGTGCTAGGTGTTGATGTAAAAAACTAGATCACTCTAATTCTTCAATCACAGATAAATAAATAAGACAAAGATTTTTAAAGTGGTTCGGCTAGGAATAAAGCCTACGTCCACTGTTATGTTATTGCTGGGTGTTTGTGGAATTCTTGATTACAAGTTCTCCCAAGAAATTCCGGTCCCCTTGAATGGGATTGATACAAGGTATTTATAGCCTCAAGGCTGTACATGAAAGGTCCAATACATTAAATGATATACATATGAATGGGTAATACATTTAATGCGGCGTGTGCGTCAAGAATCTAATGAATAGTTGAACAGTTGTCCGTCTGATAATTGATGACACGGCCGAGGTGCAGTTCGGACCGCCTTAGTTGCTCGTTGAACAAGAGTTCCTCGGAGTGCTTAGAGTATCTCGGGATGAAAGAGTTCCTCGGATGGAGTTCCTCGGCATGATAGAGCTCCTCGGTGTATTCTCGTTGCTCGGTACCGACCATGGTTGTTCAGTGAATGATCTTCCTCGCTGTTATTGTGCCACGTAGATCGACACGTGTCTTCATACTATTCGTCCACATCAGCATATTAATTTTGGTATCAACAGAAGCCCCCAATGTTTCATATTTCGAATTTTGAGGAGTATGGGACATTCTTTCTCGGTATATGGTAATATTAAATGACCTTCCTGGGTTTTAGGAGCATTGTATTCAAATTTCCTTCTCATTTCGCAGTTTCCGCCTTTTTTACAAGCGCTTCGATCTTCGTGCAACTTTTGTCTTTTTAGCCGCCGGAAGTTCAATAGTTTCTTTTTAGTAATCATTTCTTTCACCGCTTCCCAATGCAAAGTATTTAAACTCCTTTGGTAACCATACCGTCGTCTACACTTTCCATTTTTCTGCATTCAAGTTTTCTATTCTCTTCCTCTCTCTTGTGTGTTCATCATTGTTTCCGTTCTTTGTCAACATATCTCCTTTCTTTCTGTAAGATCTTCTTCTTTTCTTCTGCATCTCTTTTATTCAATATGGTTTATATTGTTGAATCTGCTGAGAAATTTCGTTCTGACTTTTCCATTCCTTCTTGGGTAACTCTAGAGGTTCTTTCTGAGCCTTTAGATTACTTTCGATTGGCTGAGGGACATTGGTTCCCCAGTCTTTTCATTGCTGAATGTGGTTTTTCTTTTCCCCCAAACTCATTATGTCTTGAGTTTTGTCAATATTTTGATCTTGTTCCTGCAAAAATAGCCCCCAATTCATGGAGAATAATTAACGGGGTGCACAAGTTAAATCTAACTCATGGGACTCGTATAGGGATCCCAGAAATCATGTACTGCTATAAATGGGCCACTTTAGATAATATTTATTATTTAAAAACTAGGTTTTTAAATAGAGCCCTTGTAGTTAACCTCCCTGATTCAAATAGAGATTATTTTGAGCATGGGTTGGTCATAAAAAATTGGCAACACGCGCCTTTATCTGGGAATGAAGTATACAACGGTCCCAGATGCCCCCCATACGGCAATGGGATAGGTTTATTTTTCATTTTATTTTACTTATGAAATTGCGTATTCATCATGTTTGACAAAATGTATGACTGAGATTTATGTATTTATTTGCAGTTGATAGTAAAAGAAAAACTCCAAAAGAGTCGGAAGTGAATATCAAGCATTTAAAACTTATCTGGAATTTGCATAAGACGATTGCAGACGAGCATATTAGATCTGCATCATATTTGTTGCAGTATAAGAGCTACACAACCTCTTATACTGCTCGCCCTGTTGAACCAGCTTCAACACCAGAAAGTTCATCTTCAGATTCTCATATTCCCCTATCTCAGAGAATGGGCAAGAAAAGAGCTCCTCCTGCTCTATTTGGTGACACTTCTACTGTTGTTGGAGCCCAGAAAGGCAAAATTGATGTCTCGGAGGGGACTAAAAAAGTAGATGCTGGTTCCTCCAAAATTGCCGAGAAGCCCCCAGTGGCCCCGAGCAAGAAAAATGCTCCTGCTGATGTAATTGCCATTTCTCCGACCAAGACTTCTTCCTTGGTTGATGCTACTGACCGTCCTTTGAAGAGATTGAGGAAATCATCCTCGGTTAATCTTGCTGGAACTGCACCTTCTCTACCCGCTGGTGGTAGTAGTATTTCAAAAATCATTCTTCCGAGCTCTTCAACGAGCTCAGTTATACCCGAGGTTCTCGGGGTTGATGAAAAGATTCCTAGGGATACACTGACATCCCTAGCTGCTCGCCATCTTTCTTCAGTAAATTTCTCATACCTTTGGTCTTTCTTTTCTTTTTCCTGAACTCTTATATTTGTGTTGACTCTATTGTTTTTCTTATCTTTTAGCTGGTTAACTGTTTCAATACCATTGTGAAGAAAGATCAAGCTATTAAAGCTTCCACTTCCTCCTCCGATGTTGACGATGCTTTGTTGGGTTTAACCCAATCTGTCAAGGAATCTCACCAACAGTACATCGAGGAGAAAACTGTTTGGGAGACAAAATTGGCTGTGGCTGAGGCTGATAAGATGAAGATGGCCGAAACCTCCAAGAATTTGGAGGAGAAAATTAAAGATCTGGAAGTTAAACATCAGGAATCTGATGATAAATTGAAGAAGGCAGAAGAAGAAATATCTACTCTGCGAGATATTAAAGTTAAGAAAGAGGAACTGGAGGTGAAGCTTTCCTCGGAGAAATCGAGGAGAAAAGTTGCTATCAAGAAACATTTCAGTGTTGGTTGGGAGAAAGGATGGGAGAGAGGGATAGCTGCAATGACGTCCCAAGTCCAATATGGGGAGTTGAAATACTTCTATGATGGTTGGGTAGCTGCTCTGCAAGAGCTAAAAGTCCAAGATAATTCTGAGCTATTCCAACGGCATCTCCCTGGTCCTCCTCCACCAATTGTGGAAGAAGAAGAAGATGAACCTGCTTCAGATGAATCTTCCATGGCTATGGGCGATCAAATTTCTGCCTCTCAACCATCTGCCACCGAGGACATTTCCTCCATGCCTCCTCCTCCCGAGAAGACTTCTACCGATCAAGCTGTAGTTATCACCGAGCAACCAAGCTCCTCGTCCCAGCCTCCCGAGAAAGTCTTGGGGGACAAGGAAAAGGTGTGAAGTTGTTCGGTATCATTCTTATTTTTTATCATTTGTAATCGAACACTGTAATCCTTTTATGATCTAATAAAATACTTCTTTACTCATCGCCGTTATTGATGATTCTTTGTTGATTGTTGTCTTTTTCTTGTCTTTAGTTTGTTGCTAGAATGGAATTAATCTCTTCTCATGATACCGAGCTGATGCAGCAATGTCACCAATACTATAGGGCTGGTCATACAGACCTTAGTTCTTCTGAAATTGCTGACATTCTTGGTCATGATGCTTCAGAACAGGCGACTGAGGCTTATAGGTATTTGAAAAGTTTACTCGACCGAGCTGTAGCTAACAATGTTGCTTACTATGAGTTGATTGAAGAGCTTAATGGTTCCTTAAAGGATCTTCAAAATCAACATAACGAATCAATGGCTTTGTTGCATGAAGATTATGAAAATAGATACCAGCAGCTCTCTTCAGAAACAGGCCACAAGAAAATCATTGCTGGGTATGACGTCAGGGAGAGGACTCTAAAAGGTGAAATTGAAGCCTGCAGACAAATCGCTGAGATCCTGGAGCAAGAAAATAACAATTTGCAGAAAAAATTAGCTCAGTATGAATCTGCTGCTTCATCCTCTACTGCATTAATACCAGTCACTGATGAAGGTTTCTCATTCTTAGAAGTCGAAAACGCCAAACTGAGGCAAGAGCTGGAGGATTTAAGAAGATCTTCCATTTCTGGAACTGCTCGGGGACGAGGAAGGAGTTCTCGGGGACGAGGAAGAATCGTCGAGGAGCAAAATTCTCCAATTGCTTCTCGGAGCCGATCAAGAGTTCTTAGCCGTAATGTTGAAGAATCTCGCACCCAATCTACTCTGGAAACTCAAGCATTCCAACTGAATGTTAAGGATCGTGCTCTGTCTGATTTGTCTAAGAAAAATTTATCTTTAGAGGATCAATTGACTGCGATGAAATCTGATCTGAATAATAAAGATGCTCTTATCAAGAACTTTCTCGAGCAAGTAGATAGATTAACTTTCCAATTCCATAAACAACCTCGGGAGTTCTGGAATGCAGGCTATAATGAAGCTCTTTACCATTTGGATGATCGCCTTGAAAATGCTAACAACGAAGGTTATAAGCAGGGATGGTTGAACGCCCTGGGTGTATTAAAATTGGAACAAGGTCATTATTTATGGGATTATCATGCTCCTGGATTGCTAGACTTGCCTGTTCCTCCCTATAAATTGGATATGGCATGGATTCCTGCTCGCTCCATTCCTCGGAGTTTGATCTCTAAATATCTTGGTGATTATAACCTTCATTCTCAAGTTGAAGTATCTCGTCCTGAGCACCTGTTGGACACTCCGACAATAATGAATGTCAGAATGTTGAAGGACATGAACTTTATTAATTCTCCTCTTTGTCTAGAGGATGCTCCTGCCGGCGAAGAACCTGTCTCAAAGGATAAAGGAAAGAAACCAATAGAGTAGGAATCTTTAATGTAATAGTTAGCACATATATATGTAACATGTAATACATTTTTATCTTAATGAAAGAATTTCATTTTCTGTTTTGCCAATAGCTATTTTTCTGTTTGCAAATTATAATAAGCATAAATTGTTCAAAATTGTTTCCAACCAACCAAGGTGGATAAATAATGTTTGTCGACCAACCACAGTTGATGGGTTTCTATCCCTGACCAACCATACTTGGTTCAATTTTCAAATATAAACATGTGTCCGACCAACTAAGGTCAATACTTTTATCCTCGTCGACCAACTACAGTTAGTGGGTTTTTATCCCCGACCAACCATACTTGGTACAGTTTGGAATATTTTGTTCTTTAAAGAACTTTTTGTAATAATGTTACCTCCCGACAAACATAAGCTGTAATGCGAGAGTATATAAAGTCTTACCAACCGTAGTTGATCATGCTGGTCTACACCTCCTAATCAAAGGAGTAGTAGGGTTCTTTCGAACTTTTTGGCTCCTTGGAGCATGTCCTCCTAACCAAAGGAGGTTGGCTACTTATAGCACTTTTGCTCCGTAGAGCGCTCCGGAGAGCTTATCCTCCTAACCAAAGGAGGTTGGCTACTTATAGCACTTTTGCTCCGTAGAGCGCTCCGGAGAGCTTATCCTCCTAACCAAAGGAGGTTGGCTACTTATAGCACTTTTGCTCCGTAGAGCGCTCCGGAGAGCTTATCCTCCTAACCAAAGGAGGTTGGCTACTTATAGCACTTTTGCTCCGTAGAGCGCTCCGGAGAGCTTGACTCCGTAGAGCATGACTCCGTAGAGCATGACTCCGTAGAGCAGTCTTCTTTTTGTCAAGTAATGTAGTGTTCAACACTAGTATTCCCCGAAAAAATTTCAACAGAAAGAAAATGGTGAACCATCCTCGTTTTATTCATAATGAAGGAAATGCTTTACATTTTACATTACTGATAATACTTTCGCAGGTTTTCAGCATTCCATGCATTCTGAAATTCTTCTCCTTCTAGAGTTGCTATTCTGTAGGTTCCAGGTCGAACAACCTCTGTAACTCGGTAAGGTCCATGCCAGTTTGCTTCCAGTTTATTCTGTTTCTGAATGACTTTCTTCAGCACATAATCACCCTCCTTCAAATCGCATTTCTTCACCCTTTTGTTGTAGAACAGAGCTGTTCGTTGTTGATAAGCAGCATTCCTAATGGCTGCCTCTTCTCTTACTTCTTCGAGCATGTCCAAATCCATTCTTCTCATTAAGTCACTGATCGGAGAGTTGAAATTCAGCACTCTATGCGTTGGGAGACCCAACTCGGCCGGTATCACAGCCTCACTTCCAAATGCTAGCATATATGGTGATTCTCCAGTTGCTGCTCGGGGAGTTGTTCGGTAGGCCCATAATACTGATTGGAGCTCATTAATCCAATTTGCTTTAG
Source organism: Sambucus nigra (assembly GCA_949130495.1). Taxonomy (NCBI): domain Eukaryota; kingdom Viridiplantae; phylum Streptophyta; class Magnoliopsida; order Dipsacales; family Adoxaceae; genus Sambucus; species Sambucus nigra. The sequence continues at coordinate 443,052,729 of OX422221.1, forward strand.
CTTCACTTAGCCTCTTTTTCAACCCATTTAGTAATGTTCTGTTCGTCACTTCAGTCTGTCCATTGCTTTGGGGATGTCCTGGTGCTGAATGGAACTTCAAAACGTTCGACTGATGACAATAGGTAGCAAATTCTTCATTATCAAATTGTGTTCCATGATCTGTGATGAAAGCATGAGGGAGACCATATCGACAAATGATATTCTTCCATATAAACTGGTATACCTTCTCGTACGTCATATCGATAAGAGGCTCAGCTTCCACCCACTTAGTAAAATAGTCCACTGCAACTACGAGATACTTGAATCTTCCTCGGGTGATCGGCAGTGGTCCAACCAAATCAATTCCCCACATGGCAAATGGCCAAGGGGAAGTTATTGGTGTTAGTAATGCTTGTGGAGTTCGTCGGATGGAGGAAAAACGTTGGCATTTGTCACATTTCTTGGCATAGGCTATACAATCAGCTCTCATTGTCGGCCAGTAATATCCCTGTGTCATCACTCTTTGTAAAAGTGTTCGACCTGCTACATGAGCTCCACAAGATCCTTCATGGATTTCTTCAATCAATTCTTTCACCTCGGTGGGATGTACACATCTCTGCAAACCTGCCATAATTCCTCGTCTATACAAAATACCATTAGTTAATACATACCGAGCAGCTTTATACCTCAGTTTCTTGGCAGCGAGTTTGTCCTCCGGCAATTCGCCCTCTTCAACATATTTCCTGATTGGATCCATCCAAGATGGTCCTAAATCAAGGGTAATCACATTCGTTGTCAGATCTCCATCTATGCTCCGACCTTCTAATACTTCAATCGGTATGGTTCTTCGCATCTCGGTACGAGTAGCTGATGCTAGTCGGGCCAGTGCATCTGCTTGTGCATTCTCCATCCTCGGTATTCTCACCAATTGAATGGCCTCAAATTCTGTCAACAATTTCATCACCTTTGCATGATATTTGATCATTAAATCTCCTTTAACCGCATACATTCCCATCATCTGATACACAATTAATTGAGAATCACTGAATACCATCATTTGTTGTGCTTCCATAGTCTTTGCTAGATTAAGACCTGCTATCATGGCCTCATACTCCGCTTCATTGTTAGAGGCTTTGAATTGGAATCGCAAAGCATATTCCATGTCAATCTCGTCTGGAGTGATCAAAACAATTCCTGCTCCACAACCAGCTGTGCAGGATGATCCATCTACATATAATCTCCATGTAGGTATTTCGTCTTCAAATTTCTTATCTGTCAGAGTTCCTCGATAAAATATCTGCTGTTTTCTTCCATCATCCCCCGGTATCTTTCGCTCCTCGTCAGTCATCTGCTCGTACTCTTTTACCAACCGTGGCTGGTCTGAGTTTGAATATAATGATTTCTCTACATCCACAAGTCCTTTTACCAACCTTGGTTGGTTTGGACCTATTTCTGCTGATCCTGTATCGTCCACAGGTAGGTCAGCAAATGTTTCTGTTGATCCTGTATCGTCCACAGGTAAACCAGCAGGCATCTTTTGCTCCTCGGGGGTATCAGGGTATGTGAACTCTGCTATAAAATCTGCTACAGCCTGCCCCTTCAATGATGATCTGGGCTCATAGACAATATCATATTCACCAAGTTCTACTGCCCAGTACATCAGTCTCCCTGATTTTTCTGGCTTATGGAGGGCTTGTCTCAATGGCATATCAGTATAAACGATGATGGTATGGGCTTGGAAATATGGCCTCATTCTTCTACTTGCTTCAATTAGCGCCAATGCCAATTTTTCTAGCTTTGGGTACCTGATTTCTGCACCTCGGAAAGCCTTACTTGTGTAATAAATTGGCTTCTGGACTCCATTCTCCAATCTGATCAACGCTGAACTAACTGCGTTCTCTGATACTGCCAAATACAAATACAACTTTTCTCCTGTTATTGGTCTTGACAACAGTGGAGGTGCTCCCAAATATTTCTTCAAGTCTTGAAAAGCTTTTTCACATTCCTCATTCCATTCAAAGGTTTTTCGAAGTGTTTTGAAGAATGGTATGCATTTATCAGTTGCTCGAGATACAAATCTGTTGAGCGCTGCAACTCGTCCGGTAAGACTCTGCACTTCTTTCTTCGTCGTCGGAGATCGCAGCCCTAGAAGAGCTTTGATCTTATCTGGATTTGCCTCAATACCTCGCTGATTGACGATGTACCCGAGGAACATTCCTTCTCGTACTCCAAAGGTGCACTTCGTCGGGTTAAGCTTCATTTGGTATTTATCCAATTGATCAAAAGTTTGACTCAAGTCAACCAAATGATCAGTAGCTTTCTTGCTTTTAGTGAGCATGTCATCGACATAGACCTCCATGTTGCGGCTGATTTGTTCAGTAAAAACCTTGTTCATCAACCGCTGATATGTTGCACCTGCATTTTTTAAACCAAAAGGCATAACATTATAACAATAAGTTCCCCTAGGGGTAATAAAAGAAGTACTTTCCCTGTCTTCAGGTTTCATTTTGATCTGGTTGTAGCCAGAGTAAGCATCCATGAAGCTGAGTAGCTCGTGTCCCGAGGTGGCATCCACTAGTTGATCAATTCTGGGCAATGGAAAATGATCCTTGGGGCATGCCTTATTGAGATCGGTGAAATCGACACACATTCTCCATTTGTTGTTTTTCTTCTTTACCATCACCACATTAGCCAACCAATCTGGATATTTTACATCTTCAATGAATTGGGCTTTCTGGAGTTTCTCGACTTCCTCCTGTATGGCCTGGTTCTTCTCGGGACTAAACACCCTTCTTCTCTGCTTTACAGGTTTAATCTCCTTATTCACATTGAGTTCATGACATAAGAAGTTTGGATCTATTCCTGGCATGTCTTCATGACTCCAAGCAAAAGTATTTTTCCTATTCTTCAAGAAAGCTATCAACTCCTCTTTTATCGACATATCCAACGAGGAACCTATCTGGGTTATTCGTTCAGGATGTTCGTCGTCCAAAATAATGTTTTCTGTAGATTCCATCACCTGTCCTTTTACAAGTTGAGATTCATCCCTGGGATCAAGAGTTTCAATTTCTGTACCTTCCTCCACCTGGTAAGTAGTAGTCTTTTTCATCGATCCTTCTAGTTCTTCTTGCTCGGCCGACGAATAATAGCATTCCCGAGCTACTTTTTGATCACCTTTCACCACTCCAACTCCAAAATTTGTTGGGAATTTCAAACATTGATGTACTGTAGAAGGAACGGCTTCGAACTTCTTCAATCCAACTCTTCCCATGATGATGTTGTAGGCTGACTGCACATTCTTATCCATCACAAAGAATCGTATTCTTTCTGTTCGACAAACAGGCCAGGTTCCAATGAATATATCCAACTTGATCGTCCCAAGTGGAAAAACTTTCTCGCCAGCAAAACCCAGAAGGGGTCTGTGATAAGGTTCCAATTGAGATAATTTCAAATTCAGGCTATCAAAGCATGAATAGTACATGATGTCTGCCGAACTACCATTATCTACCAACACCCTTGAAATGATCACGTCCTTCATTCTCATTTTGATCACCAAAGGATCATCATGAGGGTAAAGAACACCTGCCAGGTCATTTTTTGAAAAACCAATTACTAGCTTCTCTTTGTTTACCTTCCTCGGACGATCATCCTCGGCCAGGTTTATTCGCTGAATATATGAGCAAGCTTGAGCCTCTCTGAGATAAGCTTTTCTTTCTGCAGTAAGGTCTCCTCCTCCTGCATCTCCCCCTGTAATAACGTTACAATGAAATGATCCAAAACGTATGGAAAATACCTCTCGTTCAGGTTTCCTTGGCTTCTTGGGAAGATCGGGGTCATCATCTGGATCCTCTTCATGGGCCCTCTTCTTTTTCTCCTCTGCACGACGAGGAGATCTAGATCTCTCTCTAGTTCTATCATCATTCCTCCTTTCACTTCTGCGATCTACATACTTTGATAATTTTCCTCTTCGAATGAGTGTTTCAATCTCGTTCTGAAGAGCTATACAATTTTTGGTCATATGGCCATGATCTTTGTGAAACTCGCAATATTTGGTCTTATTCCTCATGTCTGGATCTGACTTCAGTTTCTCTGGCCATTTGATTTCCTCGTTATTCCTGATTTCTTCTAAAACATGATTAATACCCATTCTCAATGGAGTATAATTATCATACTTCTTTAGGGCTTCCAACTTTATCCTGTTATTCCTGGAATATTTGTCACCACCATTACCTTTCTGATCTTTCTTCTTAGAGTTGTCAACCTCCACTTTAACTTCTTTATCCATATTTTTCTTCGCAGTCATAGCCTCCTCGGCATTCATGATTTTGGCTGCCTTTGCCATCAATTCCGACATATTTTTAGGCGGATCTTTGGCCAGAGTATAGTATAGCTTGTTAGGCAGCAAACCACTCATCAAAGCAGTGATTGCTGTCTTTTCTTCATAATCTATGACTTCCAACTTCTCGTTATTGAAACGAGTTATGTAATCTCTAGTACTTTCTCCTGATTTTTGTCTAACACTTAATAAGTGCGCTACTCGCTTTACTGGTTTTGCTCCAAAACAAAAATTACCAATAAACAGCTCGGCTAACTGAACAAAAGTTGAAATCTTACCCCGAGGAAGATTATTGTACCATATCTGTGCAGATCCGGTAAGAGTTCCCGAGAATGCTCTACACCTCATCTCGTCGGGGACAGCATAGATATCTGCAGCAGCTTGGTACTGTTCTATATGAAGTACGGGATCTGTCTTTCCATCGTACTTGGGGGTCACTACAGGTGCTTTGAATTTCGACGGTGTGGGGAAATCCACAATGGCTTGCACAAAAGGTGTCCCTTGAACAAAAGTTCTCTGTAAAGGGTTCCTCGCCTTAGCCATTTCTCCCAGTCTATCCTCCAATCGTTGAATGGAACCTTTCCATGCTTCATTCCCTTCCTCGGGCCGCCGAGTCCGAGCAACTGATTGCCCTGACGTAGCTTCCTGAGATTTATCTCGACGAGTAATTGGTCGTGATTGTGCAGATCCTTCTCTCAAACCTGGTGGTGGTCGAAAACTTCCTGATGGAGCCCTAGGTGGACTCATGTTCCTCCTTGGTCCTAACCGACTGAAAGGAGACACCCTGCTTAATCTTTCTAAAGCGCTAGTTCTCTCCGGAGAAAGAGAGATATGTTGATCTGTATCCGTAGCCCGTATTGATGAAGTTCGCCCAGGTTGATAAGAAAAATCATTGGATTCCCCATTGCGATATGACCCAATACGTCTGGATCGTGATTGCCCATGATCAGTCCTTTGCCCTGAATGAGTAGGTACACCGCCTTGAAGAGTTTGAAGAAGTTGCCTCATAGATTCTTGCATGGCGGTTTGTCCCTGAGCCAGATTCGTCATAATTCCGGCCAGATCTGGAGATGCAGATAGATTTGGAAGATTTCCAGTATTTCCAGCATTTCGATTACTGGATTCTGGATTATCTGCCATTGGTGACAAATGATTTTTATGAAAAACGATAACAACAGTCGTTTCCCACAGACGGCGCCAATCTGTTGATGTAAAAAACTAGATCACTCTAATTCTTCAATCACAGATAAATAAATAAGACAAAGATTTTTAAAGTGGTTCGGCTAGGAATAAAGCCTACGTCCACTGTTATGTTATTGCTGGGTGTTTGTGGAATTCTTGATTACAAGTTCTCCCAAGAAATTCCGGTCCCCTTGAATGGGATTGATACAAGGTATTTATAGCCTCAAGGCTGTACATGAAAGGTCCAATACATTAAATGATATACATATGAATGGGTAATACATTTAATGCGGCGTGTGCGTCAAGAATCTAATGAATAGTTGAACAGTTGTCCGTCTGATAATTGATGACACGGTCGAGGTGCAGTTCGGACCGCCTTAGTTGCTCGTTGAACAAGAGTTCCTCGGAGTGCTTAGAGTATCTCGGGATGAAAGAGTTCCTCGGATGGAGTTCCTCGGCATGATAGAGCTCCTCGGTGTATTCTCGTTGCTCGGTACCGACCATGGTTGTTCAGTGAATGATCTTCCTCGCTGTTATTGTGCCACGTAGATCGACACGTGTCTTCATACTATTCGTCCACATCAGCATATTAATTTTGGTATCAACACTAGGGTTTATTCTTTATTGCTTTATACAACTCATTGGTGGAGTGAAATCATGTCTAGGTAAGAATTGACTTAGGCATCTAAGCAAGGGTGTAACGTATGTAGCTACTGCATGGTAAGAATGAATCTATCCTTCGTATACCAACTGTTGTTGTTGCTGTAGGACACCTATCGTAATAAAAGCAAAAACAAGGAAAGATAAAAACCTGTGAGTCAAAGCATGAAGAATAGAAAATATTTTGCAAGTAAATAATTGTTTTAAATCAATTAAAATAGTAGTGTATTACTTCCATGATTACTCGGTCGCACTCACTTGAGATAAACCTCACCTCTCAACTAAAATGCACACCTGATATGTTCATTTAATTTATCCTAATTAAACTACTCGGTCTAACTAGGACACATATAATGGCCATGCAACAGTATCTTCACACAAGAATAGTTCCCAAGAGAACTCAAAACAAACACATATAACGCCCAACAAGACTCGAAACCAACATTATCCTCACACACAAAGAGTGGTCATACAATAATACTATAACCTATGGAATCATCCCAACACAAGTTGGTCAATGCGAGGGTGGAGTGCTCACTATGCGCAACGTCCTACGATAGCACTCTCGAGTAGGTATGTTTAAATAAAACAAGTAGCGCGCGCGACCACACACACACACACACACACACACACACACACACACACACACATATATATATATATATAAGCACTACCAAACTCGAATGCATATCCCACCACACATAGTTCACTCAATCTCAAAGTTCGACCCAACTTCTAGATTAATTATTTAACAAGTCCTTTTCCTAGGGCCCCTAGTTAATTATTAAATTCCCCACTAATGAATAAAGACACAAAACTATTTTTAATTAAACGTACCCTAACTGGTTGGTCATGTGTTTTCACTAACACATCTAGGATGCGCAAGCCATTACACATGGTATTGTAAAATGTGAAGTCAATTTGTAAATGTAGAGTAGATGGATAGTTAAAATGACTTACCTGGAGCGATGTAGCCAAGTGTACCCAAAGTCTTGGTTTGTGTTGTAGTATTGTTTTGAGCTAGAATTTTTTCAATGCCAAAGTCACCCACATGTGCAACCTTATCCTCGTCGAGTAAAATATTACTAGGCTTCAAATCGCAGTGAACCACAGGCTCAGATAAACCGAAATGGAGATATTCAAGAGCTAATGCAACATCAAGCATGATATTGACCCTTACAAGTAGATCCAAGCAATATTTGAATGAATATAACCATTTTTCAAGGCTTCCGTTAGACATGTATTGCAAAACCAAAGCCCTCAAATTGGGATTAGAACATGTACTTACGATTTTCACTAGATTCCCGTGCAAAGCTGTTCGTAACACTCCACACTATGCATCAAAACATTTAAAAGCTCCCTCGTGTTGTAAATTTCAACAATTTCACTCTTCGTCTTCCTCCACTCACGTTTCATTTTAAGCCTCAGATTTATTAATTGAGGGGTACACGTGGATTTCTAGAAAGCTTATAAAAAGTTTCAGGCTATAGTTTTATAGTTTTTTTGTGCTTAGTCCCATGCCTAAAGGTATTTTAGGCTTCTCTTCCATGTATTTTTTAAATTGTATATAATCCCATAATTAGTCAAAACTTTCCTCAACCGCCTCTCTTTCTCTCTGCAGAGAATGCCATATGTGTTATAGTTGTTACAATAGGACCGACGACTAAAAAAGTAAAAACATATGAGTGTATATAAATAAATTTTTAAAAGTGAAACTAAAATACCTTTTATAGATAAATAGATAGATAGATAAATTGATTTTGGGTAAAAATGACATTGTACCATAAAACCCAATTCTTTACACCCACTTACCCGTTAATGGTATGAATGGGCCGGGAGCCCATTAGGGCAATATATATGCACCAAATGAAGAAGAAGAAAGCTTGGAATCTCTAAAATGAGGCTCACAGAGAGATGGGATGTTTCTAAGGGTGGTTGCCCCTCTCTGTATCTATAGCCAATGATTTATCACAAATCAACAGCCCTTCACACATACATAAATAATTAGGCCGTTCCAAAGGCTTGTTTCTCTATCAATCTATCTATCTATTTGATTTGGAGTTTGTTCAAATCTCTCTTTTTTTCTCTCTCTAAGTATATGGCTGTGATGATCAAATGAGAAAACTGCACCATTATTTGGCTTGGCAACTGAGATGGTCACTAGTAAGGCAACTGTTGTTGCAGCCATAGCGGTGTTGTTTTTCTTTGGTTCCAAACGAATCTGAGCCTCTTCCCATTTTATTACACTCATATGTAAAACGTTTACAAGATGATAGGATCTGACGTTGGTTAAATTTTTAGGATTTCTTCTATGTTGCATGTAGTTGTTCATGTTTAATAGAGCAGAGATTGGGTTAGTTTTTTAGTATTATTGCAGTGATGTTGAAAAATAGGTTTTAGTGCTAAAATGGTAGGGAACAGATTGATTTCACAAGAATTAACAAATTCAATTCGAGATTGGGTTAAATTTGTGTGGTGTGAAATCCTCAATTAAAACACCCCAACAGCTTTCACAAGCATTATCAAATTTAACGAAACAATAGCCCTCTATGATAAAAATGTCATAAAAGTTAAAACTGGTATGCACAATTAACGGGAAATTAGGAAATGTTAAATTGCCTTTAAAAAATGCAAGTTCAAAAACATTGCACACCTATGGGTGTGCAATTGGTCATATCAAATCGTGCTTTTTTGTGGGTTTTTAATTGGATTCGTGTTTAAATTTTTAAATATAATTAAATTCATTAATTTCTTGACGGTATTAACTTGCTCACTTAATAGAAATTATTATGATTAAATTAATATTAAGTTAGATAACTTCTTTTGAGTTCAAACAAGAAATTTTATTTGCTTAAATTATCGAGTGTTATTGGATATTATCGAATGAATTCAATAGCATATAATTTTGTTTTGCCTCATTTTCACCCCTTTTTAATTAATTCACTTGTTTTTTCAAGTGTGATGCAAAATATGCATAAAACTTGAAAAATGCCTGCAAATTAGACAAACCCCGAAAGTTATAGACTTTGTGTAAAGAGTAATATTACATGGATTTTTGTTTTGTGTGCTCCATAAAAAGACAATGCAATAATAAGTTGTATTGTATCTCTTGATGGGATTCATGACAATAAAGTATAAACATTTAAAGTAGAGGGTATGAATGGGGATATATAATGGGAGTACGCATAATTTTATTGTTGTGTAAAACCAGGAAAAAAGGATTATTGTATTTACTTTTTCCTTGGTCGAGCTTTTGAGTGCTAATTTAAATCTAGTTACAGCATTGTTTTTTCTTAATCTTTTTTTGTGGTTATCAGCGCAAATGGATCTAATATCATCTCAACTTAAGATGTATAAGTTTTAATTGTACTCGAGTAACAAATATAATTGGACAGCTACACATATTTATGGTATTTACAAACCAGATAAGATATCAAAACAAACATCAAATTACATCACAGGGATGTGGCTCAGATTGAAACTTTCCTCGTATACTGATTTTAAGTTTCTGTCTCCACGGATCAAACCATTGTGATTCTAATCTTTGTCAGTATAGGCAAAATCGTAATACAATTAAAAAGAAAGAAAGTCAAGGCAACAAAAATACTAGAACAAACAAATATACATTTCACTAAAAAAATACACATTTATTAGATGTAAAATGTACATTTTACTCATTAATTTGGGACAAAGATGTTTAGTCACTGGGACAAATATACATTGTACATTTAATCCACAATTTTTTTTACCATTACTTTAAATTTTCATATATATATATATATATATATATATATATATAATAAAAGAGGAGGGCTTTTTTGGTCTCCCCCAACTAACAGCTGTGATCGAATGATAATAAATTTGGTGTTTATCAATTGATGACTGAGATTGAATTTAGGGATTTGAATCTAATGGCCTAGAATCCCCAACAAAAGGATGGCTACGATTAATTGTCCAACAATTCAGAATACTCCAACTTTTGAACACTACGAACATCTTCAAGAACTTTTGGATACGGGGCTTTTTTATTGGGACTCGCAACAACTAGAGTGGTTAGAATAGCCAACCTAGGATATGGGGCTTTCTTCACGCAACTTTTGCATACATTGGGACCTTCAAACCCACCCCTATTAATTGGTTCTCGAGCCTTTCAATGTCTCGAGCCTCTCAAATCTCACCTCTCAAACCTGCGTCTCTATCTCAAACACACTTCTATCTAATACCCATAAACCCTCACAGGTACGAGAGACTTCATGGGTTTGTGTTTATTTTTTTCTTCATTTGGTTTATGAATCAGGGTTTTCTTGAATACCCATGAGAATGGGTTTTCTGAATTTTTCTCGGTGTAGAAGATTTTTCTCGATTTTCTGGACTTTGGCACCGATGTGGACTGTAAAGATTTTTCTCGGTGTAGAAGGTGAAACAGATGAGAAAGAGGGTAAATATATAAATATTGCATCCCCCCGTTGTATCTCACAAAACCAATTAACTCAGGTACTTCTGATCTTTGGTTACAAAATACGGATGAATCCATGCCTTAAAAGGCTTTACAAATCTCTCAGACTCTCACTCGCCTCTCCAACTTACCCACGATTTCAAACAGTTTTATTGCAACTCATGTCTTCAATAAAGGCAAGATCGCATTCCTTCTGAACAAAAAGATCATTTTTGTTGGTAAAATATAGTTTTAATCACAATACCCACCAATATATTCTCTAAATGCTTGATTTCAGGGCTAGGCCCAGTAATTTTTGGGTTTCGATTGAAATCTATTGTTCCTTTATTTTTTCGATATTTTTGGGTTTAAACTATATTCAGAAATAAAATTTCATCTTCAACGGAAGTTTCGAAGTTGGTCTCTAACAAGCTTTTGAAGTCCTCTCTTCACCAACTCTTTTTTTCGGGGTTTTTGGAAATTGGGGGTCGGGTTCAACATCTGAGTAACGCTTTTTAAGTCCTATCTTATTTTCTTTGTTTTTTGGTGAGTTGCTCCCAGTCCACATCGGAACTTAATCAGGTTAGTAGCTGTGGTTCAATTCTAACTTGCATTAAATATCTCATTTTTTCCTCTTAAATAAAATTTTTGTTTTAAATGTGTATCAGAGATTAACTTCAGATTTGACAGATCCGGTACGATTTGACTTTTTTTTCAAGTAATTGGTTTGTGCCCACGATTTGAGGATTTAGTTTTTTCATTCTTCTTTTTTCCTCATTTACCCTTTTTGGACTCGAGTTATTTTTTTGCCTTTATATTAGGTTCTTACTAGATCATAACAATTTGTATTTATATGTTTTTTTACAACAGGTTGGTAATCGGGGATTGAAGAGAGTATCTCCAAGATGAAGATATAATCCGTTAAGGGTAGCATCATGCATTTCTCTCTCTCTAAAAAAAATATATATGCGTGCAGTTTTTATATTGTAGTAGATATACTCCGTTAAGGGTACGAGAGATGGTTTTGATGGGTTTTGTTACGGTTCAGGTCTACGTTTTGAAATCTTTCTCCCTTGAGAAATATATTCGTGTTGATTCAAAAATATGAATCAATCTCTGAAGGCAGTGATCTTTGGTTCAAATGGGTTCGTGAATCGATCTTATATCTGCTTTGGTGGTTATTTTTTTTCACCATTTGTCACCATTTATGTTGTGTGCAAAATGGAGTTTAGATTATACCCTTTGAGTTTGAGGACTTCAGTTTTTTTTCAAGATCTTATATCTGCTTTGGTGTTTTTTTTTCCAGAAAAATATGATATGTAATGAGCTCTGGATTTTGAGAAAAGATCTTTATGTCCCTTGCGGAGGATCTGACCCATTTTTCCTAAGCGGGTCTGCCCCATGAAACACCTCTCATCAATACTTTCGTCCCACTGTCATAGTGATTTGTATAAGATCACTTTCAAGTGAAGGTTTTTAATTTTGTGTTGTATTGCAAGAGATAAGTTTGTTCCGGTGGCAGTTTTATTTTTTTATTTTTCTTATTTACAAGGATCAATGGTTTTTGTATGTGGTGTTTGCTCCGGTGGCAGAAGTGGGAGAGGGTCATTATAAATAAGTAAACTGCATTTATAAACTCTCAAAGCTTATTTTATTAGTTTATTAATAGTGAAAAAAGTGAGTTTCTTAAGGCCATGTTTGGTTGTCCTAAAATTGGAAATTGATCCATTTATAAATTGGTCCATTTACAAATTGATCAATTAATTGTGTTTGGTTTCATTAATGAAATGATTCATTAATTGTCCCATTTTAGCTCATGTGTAAAATCTAAAATTGGATCATTTCACAAAAAATGTGAAATGCATCCATTTCAAATAGGAGAATCATAAAGTGCATGTTCTTCTCTCTGTTTCTCTCTTCCCCCCTCTCCCTCCTCCTCTGTCTCTCTCTTAATTTATTTTTAACTTTTTTTTCCTCATAGAATCTTAACATTAATTTCAGATTACCAAACATTATGTAAAATTGAATTTAAACTCATTTCAAATTCACTCATTTATAATTCACTAATTCATAGTGAACTAATTTACATAATCAAATAGGACTTAAGGCTATTTTGTTTGAGTGAGGAGAACTTTGTGTTGTTGTGCCATAAGAATTTGTTTCTTTGCAATATTTACTCTATGTTTAGTTGATTTCTATTTCTTTTTTAATTTTCACCTTTTTTAATTTTCACCCACATACTTAACACTATTATTTTTAAGTTCAAATGGGTAATATATGGTAGAGAGAGGGGAGGGAGTTTATGAATGTGCGTGTGGGAGAGAAAGACGAAAAATAGCAGGGGCATACCTGCTGTTAATAGGCCTAGGGGTTAGGTTTGGCAGGAGAGGTACGTGAGGCAGTAGGGTATGGGTGAGTTTGTAGATTCACAAGCCTATTCACAGTTGGTGGTGTAAGTTAACAGGGAAGTGGATATATGGAGATGATGGATGGTACAATTTTTGTGGTTTGAAATTTTTGATTTAAGAACTAGAGTTTGATTATTATCTTTTGAGGTAATTTGATTAGATAAAAAAATCGTTCGAATTTTGTGACATCCTGCAATTTGTGGTAATTGGTGGTAGATAGACAAGATAAATGTCATGGACAAGTTTGGGAGATACCTTGAAAATCTTCATATAATCTTTCAATATATAAAGAAAGTGAGAGTTGATAATCTTTATATAATCTGCTCATGCAGAGGGAGTCGTGGACTAGATTTTTTTTTTAAATTCCTTTTCAACATCATAAACTAGTCATATACATTAAAAAATGTTAGATTTTTTTACGTTTATACTTCAATAATTATTCTTATTCTGTGAAAATTTTGTTGGAAAAAAGTGATGGGTTGATACTTGGCAACAAAAATTATATTCTAGAGCAAAAAATACCAAAAAGTGGCAAACTCAAAATTAGATAATTATATACATATTAAGAGCAAAGAACCCCAAAAGTTTTTACGTGTTTTTATGGCAATCCAAATTTGTTCATTGATTGTTCCATACTAATATTTGTGTTTCAAATTATTTTAGCACTTAAATTTATAATTATTATACCGTCTTTATTTTAAAGGCGATAAAAATGCAACACAGATTTTTTAACCATAAAAATATATTTAATTTTAGGATCAAATACCAAAAAGTCTCTCAAATATTTTTTTAATACACATTTAGTCCAAGTCTTTTATTTTGTATCAAAAAGTCCCTTATTCTCTTATCTTTAAAGGGCTAGCGGCATGGTAAACATTTTTTGGCATGGTGAAGGACTTTTTGGTGCAAAATAAAAAGACTTCGACTAAACGTGTATTAAAAAAAGTTTGAGGGACTATTTGGTATATGTCCCTTAATTTTAACACCAAGCGTCAAGAAATTTTATTTTTTACTTGGTACGAATGTGACCAATATAAAATGCGACGGGTCCGAAAATCTTCTTTTTCACGTAATAAGAAGTCTTAAATAAAATTCATCGCTAAAAGTCATTTTTGAGGTCAAGTTTCAAGAAGTGAAAATGGTGGGGATCAAAGGTTTGCTTCTTGGGGTTTAACCCCCAAAATAAATTTTAACGATGAAAAATTATCGCAAAAAATTATTGGTGAAACTTTTTTGTGCTGGTTTTGTGTCAATTAAAGACATTTTAGGGGACAAACTTGCCACAAAATAAAAATCAAGGGTGCTAAACTCGATTATAAAAAATACCGGTTGTCAAACTTCAAGTAACCTTAAAAAATAGATTCTATGTCGTTTGTAATTAGGTTGTGTTCGTGTTTTGTAATAAAAATAACATTTCGTATTGGGTCGCTTTTGTTTGAGACATGTTAGTATCAGGTAAAAAAAATTATATTTCATGTCAGGTTGCGTTTTATTTTGGAGGAATTTGTGTTAAGTACAAAATAAGATTATGTGTCGTGTTGTTTTTATTCGAGTTGTGTTAGTGTCAGAAATAAACATTAAGATACATAAACTTTTAATAAGTTAGAAATAAACATTATTATCTAATATTTAGTAAAATCATATTTAAACTCGACCCCTTAACGTGTTATGTTCATTACTAATACTAAATCTCTCATTTAGTAAAAAAAATTATGGTTAAAATTATATTAATCTAAAAAAATTTACGAGACCCTATAATTTTTCTTATTTACGACTTAAACGAGTTAACACAAACTACACCCGTTAACTATTGTATTTTATTGGTTTGGTGCTGATGTGTTTTGAAATTATAAAGGGTCTAGGCATTAATTTATAACTTCGAGTGAGTCCGTATCATTTTATCGCGTATGTCTTTTTTGGCCAAACATAATCACTGTAACGATATATTCAGAACATTTTTACAATCGTGACATCGGCACGGGTACACCCTAGTATATATATATATATATATATAGGGAGAGGTTCTCTAGTGGACCAAAATAATGGACTTTTTAATGGACCTTAACAAAAAACACATAATAACACATTAATTTTAATTCCTATAGTGTAATTGGTTCGCGCCAGCGGCACCCGAGACCCCACCTTCACCCCACTCCCCCCTCCCCCCCCCCCCACCATCACTATAGCAGCCCTTATGGCAGCCCTTATGATAGCAGGGCTACCATGGGGGTGGGGGTGGGGGATCAATCGACACACGTTTTTGTTACCGCTGGCGCGGACCAATTACACTATAGGAATTAAAATTAATGTGTTATTATGTGTTTTTTGTTAAGGTCCATTAAAAAGTCCATTCTTTTGGTTCACTGGAGAACCTCTCCATATATATATACTAGCATATGCCTGTGCCTGAAGGCACGATGAAATTTTTCAAAGTACGTAATCGCGAAACGACGATAATTTTTCAAAGTACGTAATAGCGAAATGCAAAAATTTCGAAGTGTAATTTTAAAACAATGTCAAATAGTCCAATAACATTCAAATAATCTAGATTCATCAAATAAATTCACATATAATACGAAATATACAATATTCATTCATCGAATTCACATTATCTTAAAAAAACAAAGTGTCAAATTTTTAAAAAAATTGGACATAATTTCCTTTGTTTATGGAACTATTCACCCTGCTTAACAAATAACAAATAGTCCAACATCCAAATTGTCTAAATTCTTCAAACAAATTCACATATAAAATGAAATATACAATATTCACCAACCAAATTAACTGTGTCTAAAAAAAATAAAGTGTCAATTTTTAAAAAAAAATGGGCATAGTCTCCTTTGTTTATTGGACTATCCATCCTATTTAAGGGGTAACAACAAATCCAACAAATTAAAAAAAAATCTCAAATTCGAAGATGGGAGCTAGAAGGCAGGGAAAGGAGAATATGTGGGACTTCCTCAAAATGTTTGTGACAAGGTGCTTCTGGATTAGGTGATACTACTTCTGTCTTCCTATCCTTCTTCCCACCTCTAGCCATGATCACTCTCTCCCTCTCGATTTTCTGTACGATTTGACAAACAATAAACATAATTAATCAGTTTCTCGAACAAAGATACAATCACATACAATCACATCCAAAATGTCTAAATTCGAGATTGATTCAACCAGATCCAATTGGATTACCTCTTTTATAAAAAAAAATGCAGTTTCGAGTTTGATCCCATCATATTTGGTCTACAAATAAAACAAATAACAATATTTGGAAAAAGGAACTATTTGAATAATTGCATATGCATATATGCGAGTGCATATATGCGAGTGCGTGTGTGCATGTTTCTGTGTGTGCGCGTGTGCGTGAGTGGGAAAGGGGTGAGGGGATGGGCAGGGGGCGCGTGTGTGCGCGTGTACATGTTTGTGTGTGCGCATGTGTGAGTGGGTAAGGGGGAGGGGACGGGCAGGGGGCGCGTGTGCCTGTGTGTGTGCATGTGTATGTGTGCGCGCGCGTGTGTGTGTGTGTGTGTGTGTGTGTGTGTGTGTGCGTGTGTGAATGGGGAAGGGGGGAGGGGGAGGGGCATGTATGCATATATGCAGTGAGTGTGCATGTGTGCGTGTGTGCGCGTGTGCGCGTGTGAGTGGGAAAGGGGGGAGGGGACGGACAGGGGACGCGTGTGTGCGTGTGAGTGGGGAAGGGGGGAGGGGACGGGAAGGGGGAGCATGTGTGCGTGTGTGTGTTTTTGTGCGCAATTGTGCTTGTGAGTGGGGAAGGGGGAGGGGACGGGGAAGGAGGCGCGAGTGCGTGTGTGTTTGTGTCCGCGTGTGTGCATGTTTGTGTGTGCGCGCGTGTGCGTGTGAGTGGGAAAGGGGTGAGGGGATGGGCAGGGGGCGCGTGTGTGCGTGCATGCATGTTTGTGTGTGCGCGTGTGTGATTGGGGAAGGGGTAGGGGATGGGCAGGGGGCGCGTGTGTGCATGTGTGTGTGTGCGTGTGTGAGTGGGGAAGGGGGGAGGGGGCGGGGCATGTATGCATATATGCAGTGAGAGTGTGTGCGTGTGTTTGTTTGCACGTGTGAGTGGGAAAGGGGGGGAGGGGACGGACAAGGGGCGCGTGTGTGCGTGATTGTGTGTGTGCGTGTGTGAGTGGGGAATGGGGGACGAGACGGGAAGGGGGAGCATGTGGGCGTGTGTGTGTTTGTGTGCACATGTGTGAATGGGGAAGGGGGGAGGGGACGGGGCAGGGGGCGCGAGTGTGCATGTGTGTTTGTGTCCGCGTGTGTGCGTGTGTGAGTGGGGAAGGGGGGAGGGGACGGGCAGGGGCAGGTCTGCATATATGCATATGCATATATGCAATCTTTATATATGCAGTGCGTATATGTAGTGCGAGTGTGTGCGTGTTTGTGTGCGCGTGTGAGTGGGAAAGGGGGGAGGGGACGGACAGGGGGCACGTGTGTGCGTGTTTGAGTGTGTGCGGGTGTGAGTGTTGCACTGCATATATATGCATATGCATATTTATACAATCTGCATATATATGCAGTGTAACATATATATGCATATGCATCAAAATTGTGAGCCCCCACTATCGGCCCTAAAAATTTACCTCAAATCCCATCTCAGAGGCTATAGTTTTCATTCCCTTAATATTACTCACAAAAAGCTTTCTGAAATTACGTCGACAGTTTGTAGCTGTAACTGAGGCTTTTGAGGAAGAAATTCATCATCAATTTCTTCACCTCCATTGGTCTTGACAACATCAGCATCATCACCAAAAGAGGCAGCCGAGTACAACTTTGCCACATATTCAATGAATGCTACCACCAATTGTTGCTGTCAGATCCCAAATAAAAACAAAACATAAATCAATTAGAATCACTAATTCAATCACCAATCAGTAACAATAAATATTAATTAATAACTGCACAACTTCATAATGCTTAACGTAGCTAGTTGAATAATGTTCCACAGTAACTCGAACATGAAACAATAAGGTTAGTATAGTGTTGAAATGAATGGAAAATAATGAAAAATAGTTCTAGATTTGAGTGAACTTTGGCTCATCAACTACAAAATAGAGTTGAAAAGTATGATAAAAAAATTTATAACTATTGGAAGTAATAAACCATAAGGACCACCATATTTTAACAATCCTAACTTTGATTACTATTGCAAGCAATAAACCATATGGAACACCATATTTTAACAATACTAGTTATAAATAGGAACCAATTTGAATTCACAAAAACATCGCCACAGGACACTACCTGAATATCAGCTACCAAGTGTGATTAGAACTACATGACGCTTTAGGATAACTTGCTGCAACAATCCAAGAACCATAATGACAACGCATATCTACCAGACCTGCAAAACTTAACTGAAAAAAAAAATCTGAAATACCAGCTAACATTTGAAAAATCAGTCTAAACTATGGCATCGTGGAGGGCTCAGGAAGGTTCAATTGAGGGGGCTTAAGTGACGAAATGAGGGAACGTTATCAAAATGATAGCAAATACAACCACGAATATGATAAGAACTCGCAAACCTGTGAATAATATGGTAAACTGAACAGGTCAAGCGTTTTTTAAACAGTAAAATTAGTGATTCTAAGAACACTAAAATAATGATAGAGAAGCCAATGTATGCCTAGTAGACAATAGAGAAGCCAACATATATCCACACAGCAGACATATTTGTAATAATAGAGAAGCCAATGTATGCACTACATATGCAACTTCTGATACAAACACAATATATGCACGCATGGGGACACTTGACCTCACAGTAGACAGAGACAGAGAGGCTACCTTACTTGACTGCAATGAGAGGAGAATCTAAGGTTAATACTACCTGAGAGAAGTTAATGAAACATTTAGAGGAGAATCTAAGGTTAATACTACCACAAACATAATCTTGAAATGTATCACACGACATATTTTTTGCAACATATTTTTAAAACTTGTTTATTGCACAAATCGCATCTAGACAATGTGATGTACAATAAGGAAATACAACATGTGTCACCCAAGTTTTTTGTGAAAGTAAACATCAACTGAAGGTTGATTGTATCAGCCAAACCATTAAACCAAAATAATCAAACGTATTATGAAAACCAAACAATCCAACAAACGTATTAGGAAAAAAACCTTAAAACATTATATAAAAACCAAACAATCCAACAAAATAACCTCTTATGACCTCATACCTGCTTAGGGAAACTATTTTGATGAAAATGGGATTTGAAAATCTGGAAAACATAAGGACAACATTGGATCAGTAATACATGATATTATTATTAAATATGCAAAGCAAAATCAGGAATAGGTTTGAATATCTAAATAAATCTAGAGTTCTAAACACTAACACTAAAGTAGTGTAGTGATACCAAGACTGAGAGATCTAAAAAACAAAGAGAGGGCATAATTGAGTCCACTTTCTAATTTTAACATCTATTCCCCTACAAAAAAGATGAATATGAGAGAGAAGGAAAGAGAAAGAGAAGGCAAAGATAGGTAACATACAAATAAAACAAATTTCATCATTTCAGCTCCAAAAATTTCATCAAGAATGTATGACAAATTTCCTTAACTCGACCAATTTTGATATCGTATTTTTAACATTTGCAACTTCAAACCTAAAAACAAATAGCAGATCCGATGGAAATCGATGCAAATACATGGTATTCATAGATGGGATGCTGAGTATGGTGTTGATGGACAATGTATGGCAGAGATGGGAAGGAAACGGTTATGGATAATGTATTACAGAGTGGAAGGTTACCGGAGACGATAGGAGCAGTTTGCCTGAGATTTTTTATCTGAGAAACAAACTAAGAGTATGAAAATTTAAGATCAGAAAACTAAATACTAAATACTAAATACCTGCTCTGGACAAATACAACACAATGTGTTCGTCTAATCTCTCTCCCATCCAAATGAAACCCACGCTTAAAAATAGGGAACCTTGTTCGCTAAATCAAGCAATTATTTTGGGAGTGAGATGAAGCTCAGTGAAGTGCAAGTGGTGCAGCTGCATATAGTAGCAGCGTAAGCAGTGCAGTAGTGAGCTGAAGCGTTACATCCTCGCAATGGCTGCGGTGAGGGGTGCGTGGCTGTGAGCTGAAGCGCTGAGTGGCGGTGAAATGAAGCGTTGCGTGGTCCTTTATTGCAGCATTGAGCACCTAAATATCAAAAGAAAAATATTGCAATTAGAAAAAAAAAAGTTAAATATCAAGCGAATCGTGTCATTTAAAAACTCAAACAAAAAACATGAAAAAAATTTCACAACATTGACCAATAAGATATATATAGAGAGTACTTCAAATAAAAGATACATCATCAATCTCGATAGTTAAAATGCCCTGCCTACTAAAAGAATCAATTCATTTCATAACTAATGAACAATACATATGAACAATATATATTCTTTATAGACTAAATGAAGAAATTATGTAAATTAATAAGAACATTGTGAGTAATCAAACATAGAGATCAGACCTTTTGCAATTTAGATCTCCCACGATGCATATTTTTTTAAAAGCTAAAATCAGTCACTTTATCATTAGTTTAGGAAAATTAACCAACAAAAACACATTTTCGTACAGATTTGAATGAAGCTGCAAGATTATTGTTTGTAATATACCAAACTCCAAATGAAGAGCGATCAAAACTGATGTCAATGTGGAACTCAAGCCAAGCAAACACAATGGTCCGTAGGGGGGGCGCATCATGAGGCTAATTTGAAGTGGAACATGTATGTGGACTACAAATGTTTGTGGATTACAAATGCTTTCTAATATTACACATTGTGAGTAATGCCTCTTTGATATATCAAATGTTGAGATTGAAAAACATTTGATATGTCAAATAGTGAAATCACAAACTTTCACCTCCAAATATAGAATAACACTCTAGTAAATTCACAATAACATAAAAATTTCTAAAAACCAAGTATAAGATCTATTTAAGCCGTTGAGACTTACAAACACAAACTGAAAGGATTTGAGCCTTAGCTTTGGTATGAAAAGATTAAGAGGATTATCTTAGATCCCAAAAATGATCCTCATTCAGTGAGATATGATCACATATAATAGGCTTGAGATCACATGAACTCACCTATATTTTACCTACAGTAATGTATTATGTCAAGTGGTGATACATTAAGGTCATCTTAATTAAAAGAAAGATGAAGCAAACCCCACATGTACAAAAAATAAGATGAAGGTACAAAAATATCCCAATGAACTACACAATTAGCACCATAGTCACAAAGTTTCAAACACTCGTACAAACTCTAACAAGGAAGTACATTCATATATTAACATAGGTATGATTCATGAATGGACTTATGGTATTAATGTACGAGACATTAAAACTGGAAAATGATATACCATCTTAGACTCTGGATAAATATCATAACTATACAACATCATTTGGTGAATGTAAAAAAACAATAGACATTGTTGACACGGAAAGCCTAACATCATTAAAACATAGCTGCAACTTAATGTAAGTGAATAAAACATAGAGTATATGCCTCAAATGCATGTAAAATGATGGTAATTTAAAAAAAAGGAAAAGGAAATGATTTAAACAAAATTAAAAGTTATAACAACAAAGGGATGTTTTTTTTGTTTCTCGGTCCGAATGTTGTGTGGGCTTAAAGTCAAAAGAAAGCTGATTGCAGAAAGCTGATATACACTTTGCTTGGAAGCTGGGTGAGAAGGAGATTGGACATAATCAGCTCCCTATAAAGAGAAAGAATTTTGCTTTTGCTCGGATCTTGCTTCTTGTCACAAAGAAGAATAGGAAAAATAAGAAACAGACTGGAAGTTTAAGGTGCTCTAGGTTTTGGAATTGGAACCTAAACAACTTTAGAATTGGAAACACAACAGCTCTTGGAATTGGAACCATGATAACTCATCTGTTCGCTTGGAATTGGAATTACAACAACGCTTGTTAATTTGTTAATAGCTTACGATGGGATCACGGGTATTCTCAATATTTCATCAACCATGATGGATGCGCAACCACTTTCCAACTTCAAATTAGTTCAGCAAATTCATTTGATAGGTATTTAAAGGCCGAAGAACTTTTTTTTAGTTACGAAGAATCGTGATCAGAAACAAAGAAAATTCCATTGCAAACTTATGTTGTTATTTCGACCTCCATACCTGCTTCGTGAAAAATTAGATGATTTATCGCTCAAAAGCATACAAAGAACCTCATGCACGCACATGTAAAATGAGAGATAAATCCCATATGTTTGAGGTATGTAGTGTATGGTTTTATAGAGGGGTACACAATGATCACTTGAAGATGGCCATAGCGCAGATAGCTTCTGGTTAGAATAAGAATAATTTCTGCACAAACCAAAAAAATTAATTGAGTAAATTCTTTAGTTAAAAAAAACTTGTTGTGACCAAGAAAAAATAGATAATACTTCAAATTAATGTCAAGCATTTGCACCTGATCAATGAAGAGGACACCTGACAAATTATGCCCGTATTTCAAATCTCTAATATCCTCTCTATTTTATGTCGATTTATTGCCCGACTTCAAATTATATTCAACCTGTATCACCTATGAAGAGTGTCAGAAATCCTTGTCATGACATTGAGCGATAAGAGTAAAACTAAATAAATTAGGTAACACAAAGATAAATAAGTAACTGAACATACGCCATATAGTACCAATTATAATATAAACAAATCGCCAATTACCTTGAAGATAAATATTACTTGGGATTTTTCTTCAAGATTATGTTATCAGATCTCAACTTTCTTCTTCAGCCATAGCCTGTTAAGGGCGCTATCATCATCGCCATGTGCTCACACAAAACCATGGAGTGCAAAAGTGAAAAATTAACCACTGTATCGGCGAGTGTCGTCCAAATGCCAAACATGGTCTTCAATAATTGTAGTATTTAGCAATTATTACAGTTGCATAACTAAATATAGTTGCATATGTATGTATAAGCAAACTTAAAAATACCAATTAACATACCATGCGTTCAGATTTAAAATCCCACTCCAACGACATGATCACTGCCCCATAATATATAGTCGTATCTCTTGATGCTGAAGTTGATGAGCCATATGTCCATATCTTTCAGTAAAATATATGAAAATTAGAATTAGATAGGGATCACTACATGATCAAGGAGTTACCGCACTTCTCACTCTCAGATGTGATTTTTCTTAAACTCCCCCTACTATGCTACAATTCAATATATGAGTAATTCGCGAAATTATGTCATCGAAATATGAGATTCATCGTAAACATGCTTTTAAACTACATACTTAAATGTACCGAAGCTAAATACTAAATTACAATACTTGTAAACGATTTCTCCCCCTACAATGCTACAATTCAATAAATGAGTAATTCGCGAAATTATGTCATCGAAATATGAGCTTCATCTTAAACATGATTTTAAACCACATACTTAAATGTACTTAAACTAAATACTAAATTACAATACATGTAAACGGTTTCTCTCAAAATCATACAAAACAAACAAAATGTAAAGATTCAAGAGATTCATCTTAAACAATAGAAAACAAATAAAATTAGAGATTGAGATATGAGAGATCAAAAAAATAAAGTAAAACAATAAAAGTAAACTCTCGCCTCCATAGGATCAATCTATCACCTTACAAATGACTAAAAATAATTAATTGTAAGACTACTAAAACCAATAGATAGAATAAAGTAAAACACTAAAACCAATAGATAGAATAAAGACAAGTGAATACAAACATAAGTGAATACAAATACCTATAGACATAAGTGAATACAAATACCTAAAAATAAACATAGATATACTAAAAAACTAACTCACAGATGTACAATAGAGAACATACCCAATAACCAAAACTCATTATGTTTTGTATATAGTCTCATAATTTAATAGAAGATTCAAACCATACAAATTAACACCCACATCCATACCATACCCAGATTTATAATTAACACCCATACCTACAACACAGATTAACACCCATACCTACAACACATTTCAATAATAACTCACATATATAAAAATAGAGATACAAACCATACAAATTAACACCCACACCAATACCATACCCATATTTCTAATTAACACCCATACCTACAACACAGATTAACACCCATTCGAATGAAGAAGCCATACCTTACGCACCTAGATGATTCTCGCATCTGGATCAGAATGATAAACCCTAGAGTTTCAAAACAAAGTCGTGGATATGTTGATCAAAACCAAAACAAATGATAAACCCTAGAGTTTCAAAACAAAATCGTGGAGATGTTTATCAAAACCAAAACAAACACAATGATAAACCTTAGATGTTGAATTAGAAATTTGTAAAACATGTGAAAAGATAGTACCTTCTTGGATGATACAAAGAGAGAATGCCGGTCGAGTGAGAGAAAATGAGGGCGACGGGGGTTTGTGGGAGATATTGACAAAGGGAGAAGGAAGTGTGTGGGGAAAAGTTTGGAGTATGTTGCCATAATACCCTCATTTTTGAACTGAAGTGTAATTTTGGTGAGTATAAAAGAGGGGGAAATAAAAAAATTAAGGGGTAGGTTGGTAAAAAAGAAATGGAGATGATCTGAACCATTAAAATGTGTAAAAATGTGTAAGGGGGTGGCATCGATCTAGACCGTTAAAATGTGTACATAATTCAAAAACTTCCCTAACTTATTTTATATATATATATAATAATGTTCCTGTGCGGATTAGTCCGCATTTTAAGAATGCGAACCGGACACGTGTCACCTAACGGTGCCCCTAGAAATTATCGCCTAAATTATAGCACACTCTCTTTCTTTTCTGGGCTCACCGTCAGGTGACACATGTCCGGCCTGCATTCTTAAAATGCGGACTAGTCCGCACAAGAGCAAGACTGACGGTGAGCCCAGAAAAGAGAGAGAGTGTGCTATAATTTAGGCGATAATTTCTAGGGGCACCGTTAGGTGACACGTGTCCGGTTCGCATTCTTAAAATGCGGACAAGTCCGCACAGGAACATTATATATATATATATATATATATATAATGTTACTTAGTTCCTCAAATAGTTATTTTTTAAAAATAAATGGACATAAGATTTTGGATACCAAATAATAATACTCAAATGTATTAGCAATACCCAATCAACATCAAACTTTAGTTAACAACACCAACTAAATTTTAAGCCCCGAGTAACAATATCCAATCCATATTGAGAATACCTAATAAATTTTAATAATAGCCAAATAATTCAAGCCTAAATAACAATACAAGACCAAGTTCGAGTTCAAATAAATAAGTACATCCAAACAATATAAAAATAATCATTTAATTTCAAGCCCTAAACAACATATTTGTGTGAAAAAAATTATAAGCAAAAAAAAAATGATTTTATAACTTAAAATGGATCCAAAAATATATAACATTTGGTCCACTTATAAAAAATCCTAATATAAATAAAACTATATCCACTTAAACTTACTTTAGATTGAAATTAAAAAAAAAAAACGATTCAATGACTCAATCCCACACCACACACTAAATATTAAACCCCCACTCTCTTTCTCACACCACACTACCTTTTCTTAGACCTCGTAAAGTGAGGCACGAGCCGACACGAAATTATTTGTAATGGGTGAACCCTAAATGGTTTCTGGCCATGTCAATGTTAACCCGATAAGACACGATAGTTAACGGATCGGATTAGTATTGAGCCCTTCACCCGTTAATACTCGATAAGACTGTTAAGATCCATTAATTAAGTAACTAAAATATATTATTGGGAATTATCAAGAGTTTATGTAGCTTAATGTTAATTTAATCATAATGAATTTCACTAAATGAGATATTATAGTCTAATCGTGTTTAAAAAGGAGCTAATATGTCAACAAATATACCATTCAATATAATTTATTATCATAATGGGTAATAACAGATGAACGCAACACGATATGTTAAAATAATCGATTGAGTTTGAATATAATTTTTTTGCACGATAAAAAATCACCCATTTAGACGCAAACTCGATAAGACCTAAACATGATAAAAATTGACACTAACATGACTCGACACAACTCGTTGTTAGGTCTACCTTCTTTCCTCTCTCTCATTTCTCATCCCAACTCACCCACGATAGCTAGTGAAAACGTAATATTTATAATAAAAAAAATTGATGAGAATTCTAATGACGAGGATAGACAAGCATCAGAAAAATTGTTTAGAGTTAAATATTTATTACATGTAATAGATTAAACTCTTAATGTCATTTATAACTAGATTTGAACGATTTAAAAAATATGATGACATTTTTGGATTTTTTTTTTAATAATTTGAACTAGTTAAAATCTTAGATCAAATATCAAAAAGTCTCTCAAACATTTTTTAATACACATTTAGTCCAAGCCTTTTATTTTGTACCAAAAAGTCCCTTATTATCTTATCTTTAAAGGTCCGTGCCAGCGGCATGGTAAAGCCTTTTTGGCATGGTGAAGGACTTTTTTGTGCAAAATAAAAAGGCTTGGACTAAATGTGTATTAAAAAAAGTTCGAGGGACTATTTGGTATATGCTCCTAAAATCTTTAGATGATGATAGTTTGAAGAATTATTGAATTAAGCTACAATATTTTTTTATCACATAACATGAGTTGTGAAATTGATGCAAATGAATTATTTTTACTATTGTAAATTTTTAAATGACATTAGCAAAAGAAGTTAAAAAAATCGATTGACCTGTTAGACTATATTAAAATATAAATTGTTGTTTTCCAAATACTTGTTGATACCAAATTTAGTCTGCTGACATGGCTCAATTGAGTGAAGACGCGTGGCAATCTGCGTGTCAACAACAAACACTTCCGAACAACACCTTGACTCCGAGGAACCATACTGCAACGAGGAACTCTGCTTCCCCGATCAACATAGACGTTCCGACCAACGAGAACTTTACGAGGAACTTTTGAGTACCGAGGAGCTTTTGAGTACCGAGCTACTTAGGCGGTCCGAGCAGCTTAGGCGGTCCGAGATGCACCTCGAATAAAGCATTAATAGCAGGATAACCAACAGATTGACTGCGCATTAAATGCTTATTATTATCATACAGATGTATACGCTTAAGGGGCATTGAATGTATTACCCTTTCACATTACAGCCTTAGGGCTATAAATACATTGTATTATCCTCATTGTAAGGGGACCGAAATTTCTTGATAAAACTTGTAATCGAGAATTCCCAAACAGTCAACAATAACATAAACAGTGGACGTAGGCCATTCTTATAAGGCTGAACCACTTTAAAATTTCTTTGTTCACTTTATTTTATCTGTGATTAAATAATTAGATATAATCTAATTTTTTACATCAACAGATTGACGCCGTCTGTGGGAAACGACTGATAATATCGTTTTTCATCGAAAATAATTCATCACAAATGGCTGATATTCCAGAACCCAGCAATCGAAACGCTGAAAGCCCTCCAAATCCATCTGCTCCGCCAAATATTCCAGATCTGGGTGGAATAATGACAAATCTGGCCCAGGGCCAGACAGTCATGCAAGAAACTATGCGACAACTCATACTAACCCTCCATGGCGGTGCACCAACCCATTCAGGACCGCGAAGTATTCAAAGAAATACCCATTTGCTTTCTTCGCGTACTAGGCGTACCGATTCATATCGTACTGAGGAGTCTGAAGATTTTTCTTATCAACCTGGATGAACTTCGTCGGTACGAGCCACAGATACTGAACAACGTATCACTCTTTCTCCAGAAAGGACTAGTGCGCTAGAAAGATTAAGTAGAGTATCTCCTTTTGATCGATTAGGTCCTAGGAGGAGTAAAAGTCCTCCTAGATCCGCATCGAGGAGTTTCCAATGACCATCAGACTTAAGGGAAGGATCTGCCCAGTCGGGACCAGCTGTTCGTCAAGATAGATCCCAGGAAGCCACATCAACGCGATCAGTTGCTCGAATCAACAGGCCCAAGGAAGGAAACGATGCGTGGAAAGGCTCTATTCAGAGGCTGGAGGATAGATTAGGGGAAATGGCTAAAGCCAAGAACCCTCTACAACGAACTTTTGTCCAAGGAACACCTTTTGTCCAGGCCATTGTAGATTTTCCAACACCATCAGTGTTCAAAGCACTTGTTGTGACCCCCAAATATGATGGAAAGACCGACCCTGTCCTTCATATAGAATAATATCAAGCTGCAGCCGACATCTATGCTGTTCCAGATGAGATGAGATGCAGAGCATTCTCGGGAACTCTTACCAGATCTGCTCAAATATGGTATAATAATCTTCCTCGGGGTAAGATCTCAACTTTTTTTCAACTGGCCGAGTTATTCATTGGGAATTTCTGTTTTGGGGCAAAGCCAGTTAAATGAGAAGTGCATTTGTTAAGTATTAGACAAAAAGCTGGTGAAAGTACCAGAGATTATATAACTCGTTTTAATAACGAGAAACTCGAAGTCATTGATTATGAGGAAAAGACAACGATTACCGCCTTGATGAGTGGACTACTGCCCAACAAGTTGTACTACACTTTGGCCAAAGATCCACCTAGAACCATGTCAGATCTGATGGGAAAAGCGGCCAAGATTATGAATACCGAGGAGGCTATGGCTGCGAAGAAGAATATGGATGCCAAAGAAACCAAGGTGGACGGTGATAAAGCTAAAAAAAGAGAGCATAAGAACAATGGTAGTGACAAACACTTAAAAACAAGGTCATCATGGAAAGTATTGAAGAAATTTGATAATTATACTCCTTTGAAGAAAGACATCAACCATGTTCTAGAAGAAATCAAGAACAACGAGGAATTAAACTGGCCAGAGAAAATGAAGGCAGACCCTGGCAGCAGGAATAAGGCAAAATATTGTGAGTTTCATAAAGATCATGGCCATATGACCAAAAATTGCATAGCTCTTCAGAATGAAATTGAGACACTCATCAGACGAGGAAAACTGGCAAAATATGTTGATCGGAGGAACGAAAGGAGAAATAGCGACCGAACAATAGAGAGGTCTAGGTCTCCTCGTCGAGCAGAGGAGAATAAGAAAAGAGACCATGAAGTTGATCCAGAAGACGACCCCGATCTTCCCAAGAGACCAAAGCAGCCAGAACGTGAGGTATTTTCAATACACTTTGGGTCATTTGACTGTAATGTTATTACAGGTGGAGATGCAGGAGGAGGAGACCTTACTGCAGAGAGAAAAGCTTACCTCTATGAGGCTCAAGCTTGCTCATACATTCAACGAATAAATCTAGCTGAGGAGGATCGCCCGAGAAAGGTAAACAAAGAAAAATTGGTCATTGGTTTCTCAAAGAACGACCTCGCAGGCGTTCTATAACCTCATGATGACCCATTAGTGATCAAAATGAGGATGAAAGAGGTAATGATTTCGAGAGTACTGGTAGACAATGGTAGCTCGACAGACATCGTGTTCTACTCTTGCTTCGATAGTTTAAATTTAAAGCTATCTCAACTGGAGCCTTATCATAGACCCCTCCTCGGTTTTGCTGGCGAGAAAGTATTTCCACTTAGGACGATCAAATTGGATATATTCATTGGTACATGGCCTGCTTGTCGAATAGAAAGAATACGCTTCTTTGTGATGGATAAGAATGTTCAATTAGCATACAATATCATCATGGGAAGGGTAGGATTGAAGAAGTTCGAGGCTGTACCATCTACGGTACATCAATGCCTAAAATTTTCAATAAATTTTGGAGTAGGAGTTGTGAAAGGTGATCAGAAAGTAGCTCGGGAATGCTATTATTCATCCACCTAGCAAGAGGAAATGGAGGAATCAAGGAAAAAGACCACTACCTATCAAGTGGATGAAGGTGCAGAAATTGAAACATTGGATCCTAGAGATGAGTCGCAACTCGTGAAGGGTCAAGTGGTGGAAGCTACTGAAAACATCATTTTGGACGACGAGCACCCTGAACGAACTACTCAAGTAGGTTCGTCGTTGGAAGCCTCACTAAAACAGGAATAAATAATTTTTCTAAGAAGCAAAAAGTAAACTTTTACGTGGAGTCATGAGGATATGCCGGGATAGATCCAAACTTCTTATGTCATGAACTCAATGTGAATAAGGAGATCAAGCCTGTGAAGCAGAAAAGAAGAATATTCAATCCCGAGAAGAATCAAGCTATACAGGAGGAAGTCGAGAAGCTCCAGAAAGCTTGCTTTATTGAAGATGTTAAATATCCAGACTGGTTAGCAAATGTGGTGATGGTGAAAAAGAATAACAACAAATGGAGGATGTGTGTAGACTTCACCGACCTCAACAAAGCATGCCCAAAGGATCACTTTCCACTACCCCGAATTGATCAACTAGTGGATGCTACCTAGGGACACGAGCTGCTGAGCTTCATGGATGCTTATTTTTGTTACAATCAGATTAAAATGAAACCTGAAGATAGGGAGAGTACTTCTTTCATTACCCCTAGGGGAACTTATTGTTATAATGTTATGCCTTTTGGTTTAAAAAATGCAGGTGCAACATATCAGCGGCTGATGAACAAAGTGTTTGCAGAACAAATCAGTTGCAATATGGAAGTCTATGTTGACGATATGCTGACAAAGAGCAAGAAAGCTGTCGATCATCTACTTGACTTAGGCCAAACCTTTAATTAGTTGGATAAATATCAAATGAAATTGAACCCGACCAAGTGCATATTTAGAGTACGAGAAGGCATGTTTCTCGGGTACATTGTCAATCAACAAGGCATTGAAGCTAACCCTGAAAAGATCAAAGTTCTGTTAGGGCTGTGATCCCCAACGACGAAGAAAGAGGTGCAAAGTCTTACAGGACGAGTAGCAGCACTCAACAGATTTGTATCGCGAGAAACTGATCGATGTCTCCCATTCTTCAAGACGCTCCGAAAGACTTTTAAATGGAATGATGAATGTGAGAAGGCTTTTCAAGACTTGAAGAAATATTTAGGAGCACCTCCACTGTTATCCAGGCCAGTGATGGGAGAAAAATTATACTTGTATCTGGCAGTGTCCGAGAATGCAATTAGTTCGGCATTGATAAGAATGGAGAATGGAGTACAAAAACCAATCTACTACACAAGTAAGGCCTTTCGAGGAGTAGAGATCAGATATCGAAAGATGGAAAAATTAGCACTAGCATTGATCGAGGCAAGTAGAAGAATGAATCCATACTTCCAGGCTCATACTATAATAGTATATACTGATATGCCATTGAGGCAAGCCCTTCATAAACCAGAAAAATCAGGAAGATTGATGTGCTGGGCAATAGAGCTTAGTGAATATGATATAGTTTATGAACCCAGATCATCGCTAAAAGGGCAAGCGGTAGCAGATTTTATAGCAGAGTTCACCTATCCTGATACCCCCGAGGAGCAAAAGTGGGTCACTGATCAACCTGTGGATGTTACAGGATCATCAAATGCAAGCCCAGGCCAACTTAGCTTGGTAAACGGGCAAGAAAATATGATCGACGAACAACAAGAAATATCAGGAGATGGTGAAAGAAAGCAATAAATTTTCCACCGAGGA
Organism: Sambucus nigra; assembly: GCA_949130495.1. Taxonomy (NCBI): domain Eukaryota; kingdom Viridiplantae; phylum Streptophyta; class Magnoliopsida; order Dipsacales; family Adoxaceae; genus Sambucus; species Sambucus nigra. The sequence continues at coordinate 443,084,250 of OX422221.1, forward strand.
ACTCTGTCAGATCAGAAATTTGAAGACGAGTTACCTATATGGGGTCTATATGTGGATGGTTCATCTTGCACTACAGGATGTGGCGCAGGGATAATTTTGAACAGCTTGGACGAGGTCGACATGGAATACGCCCTACGTTTCCAATTCAAAGCTTCGAATAATGAGGCTGAATATGAAGCCATGATTGCAGGTCTTAGTTTGGCAAAAACCATGGGGGTAGAACAAGTTATTATCTTCAGTGACTCGCAATTGGTCATAAATTAAATGATGGGAGTATATGCAGCCAAAGGAGGATTAATGATCAGATATCATGCAAAGGCAAAGGAGCTGGTGTCGAAATTTGCTGCTATTCAGCTGGTCAGAATACCAAGAATGGAGAATGCGAGAGTAGACGCCTTAGCTCGATTAGCATCAGCTACTCGTATCGAGCTACAAAGAATAATCCCAATTGAAGTTTTAGCTGGTCAGAGTATAGATGAAGATCTGACGATGAACTTTATTACCCTCGATTTAGGATCATCATGGATGGATCCCATCAGGGCATATATTGAGAAAGAGGAATTACCAACTGACAAACTTGCAGCCAAGAAACTGAAGTTTAAGTCTGCTCGTTATGTACTGACTAATGGTATTCTATACAGACGAGGAATTATAGAAGGCATGCAAAGATGTGTGCATCCCACCGAGGTGAAAGATTTGATTGAAGAGGTCCATGATGGGTCCTGTGGAGCCCATGTAGCAGGTCAGACACTTTTGCAAAGGGTAATGACGCAAGGGTACTACTGGCCAATAATGAGGGCTGATTGTATAGCCTATGCTAAGAAATGTGACAAGTGTCAGCGTTTTTCCTCCATCCGAAGAACTCCCCAAGCTTTGTTGACACCCATTACTTCCCCTTGGCCATTTTCCATATGGGGAATAGATTTGGTCGGGCCACTGCCGACGACCAGGGGAAGATTTAAGTATCTCGTGGTCGTTGTGGATTATTTTACTAAATGGGTTGAGGCTGAGCCTCTCATTGATATGACGTACGACAAGGTGTACCAATTTATTTGGAAGAACATCATTTGTCAATATGGTCTTCCGTATGCCTTCATCACAGACCATAGAACATAATTTGACAACGAGGAGTTCGCTGCCTATTGTCATCAGTTAAATATATTGAAGATCCACTCGGCACCAGGCCATCCTCAAAGCAATGGACAAACTGAAGTGAAAAATAGAACGCTGCTGAATGGTTTAAAAAAAAGACTGAATGACGCAAAAGCAAACTGGATCAACGAGCTACAATCAGTGCTATGGGCTTATCGAACTACTCCCCGAGCAGCAACAGGGGAATCTCCATATATGCTAGCATTTGGAAGTGAAGCTGTTATACCCGCCGAATTGGGTCTCCCAACACATAGAATACTGAATTTCAATTCCCCTGTCAGCGATTTAATGAGAAGGTTAGACTTGGACATGCTCGAGGAGGTTAGGGAAGAAGCAGCCATTAGAAATGCTGCTTACCATCAACAAACAACTTTGTTCTACAACAAAAGGGTGAAGAAGTGCGACTTGAAAGAAGGAGACTATGCGCTAAAGAAGGTGATTCAAAAGCACAACAAACTGGAAGCAAACTGGCATGGACCCTACCGAGTTAAGGAAGTTGTTCGACCAGGGACATAAAAAATAGAAACTTTAGAGGGGGAGGAGTTTAAGAACGTATGGAATGCTGAACACCTGCGCAAATATTATCAGTAATGTAAACTCTCATGTAATGCAGTTTCATCAGTATGAATAAAGTGACAATTCTCTGCCCAGTTCTTTCCTTTTGTTGGAATTTTTTTGCGAAATACTAGTGCTACACACTACTCAGCAAAACTCGGATTACTCGACTACTCAAATCTATTCCCTAAAACGCCAACTAAGGTTGGTCGGGAAGTAAATCTATTCCTAAAAATGCCAACTAAGGTTGGTTAGGAAGTAAATCTATTCCTAAAAATGCCAACTAATGTTGGTTAGGAAGTAAATGTATTCCTAAAAATGCCAACTAAGGTTGGTTAGGAAGTAAATGTATTCCTAAAAATGTCAACTAAGGTTGGTTAGGAAGTAAATGTATTCCTAAAAATGCCAACTAAGGTTGGTTAGGAAGTAAATGTATTCCTAAAAATGCCAACTAAGGTTGGTTAGGAAGTAAATATATTCCCGAAAATGACAACTAAGGTTGGTCGGGAAGTAAATCTATTCCTAAAAATGCCAACTAAGGTTGGTTAGGAAGTAAAACTATTCCAAAAAGTGCCAAAGTTGCTCATTAAGAAAAAAAAACCACTAACTGTAGTTGGTCGAAAAGGAAATTTTACCGACCTTGGTTGGTCGGAAACATTTTATGAATACGAGAAAGTGATCGAGCAAAATTTTTGATACTCGTAACTTTTTAAATTATTACTAAGTTGGTCGAGAAACAAAACATCATTAAGTTTGTTTAGTTGTTAAATGATTACCACAAATTCAAACTAGTCGACAATAAGTTGATTGACAAATAACACAATGTTGTTATCTTTTTAACAGATATACATGCACAGATGTAAAGTGTTTTATAATTATAAGACAATGGCAGTCAAGATTTGTAAATAAAATTATTTCATTAAATGTAGAACAAAATACATCAAGAATGAAATACAAATTTATTACGTCAAGATTCCTATTCTATTGGTTTCTTCCCCTCTGCTTTTGAAACAGGTTCCTCTCCAGCAAGTGGACCATTTAAAGCATGAGGGGAATTTATGAAGTTAAGATCTTTAAGCATCCTGATGTTCATCACAGATGGTCGATCTAGTAGGTGCTCGGGACGAGATATCTCAACATTAGAATAGAGATTGTAATCACCAAGGTATTTGGAAATCAAACACCGAGGGATGGCCCGAGCAGGTATCCAACTCATATCAAGCTTGAATGGTGGCACTGGTAGGTCGAGCAGCCCAGGATTATGGTAATCCCACAGGTAATGACCCTGTTCCAGTCGCAGTACACCTAAGGCATTCAACCATCCCTGTTTGTAACCCTCATTATTTGCATTTTGGATACGATCATCCAAATGGTAGAGAGCCTCGTTGTAACCAGCCATCCAGAATTCTCTGGGCTGCTTATGGAATTGATATGTCAATCTTTCCAGTTGCTCATGGAGATTTTTTATAAAGAGTTCTTTATTCTCCAAGAAAGATTTCTGCGCAGAAAGATGCTCGTCCAAACTCCTGATCTTCTTAGACATCTCAGCCAATGCCTGGTTCTTTACCATCAGTTGGAAGGCCTGATTCTCTAAAGCGGATTGAGTTCTCTGTTCCTCGACAGAAATCCGATCAGCTCTTGCTCGTCCCCGAGGAGCTCTTTCTCGTCCCCGAGTAGATGTAGAAGGGCCAGACCTCTTCAAGGTTTCCAATTCATCCCTCAGGTTGGCATTTTCGACCTCCAAGAAAGAGACTCCCTCGTCGTTCACAGGGACCAAAGCGTTTGAGGTGGAAGCTGCAGACTTCAACTGAGACACCTCTCTTTGCAGGTTATTATTTTCTTGCTCTAACATCTCAGCTATCTGTCTGTGCTCTTCGACCTTAGCCTTCAAAGTTCTCTCCCTTACATCGTAAGCAGCAAACTTGTTTATCGTATCCCTTATCAGCACTGATTTGCTGATACTTCTTCTCGTACCCCTCGTGCAAAAGGGAAGTAGATTCCTTATATTATTGCTGAAGTTCTTTAAGTGTGCCTTGGAGATCTTCAATCATATCATAGTATGCTACGTTGTTAGCCACTGCACGGTCGAGCAGGCACTTCAAATACTGATAGGCTTCAATTGCTTGCTCTGAAGCACCTTGACCAAGGATGTCAGTGATTTGAGCTGCACTCATGTCTGTATGACCAGCTTTCAAATACTCATTGCATTGCCTTAATAGTTTTGTATCATGAGCAGACAATAATTCCATCCTGGCCAGAAACTAGTAAAAGAAGAAAAAGCAATAATCAATAAGAGTTCAAACAGAGCATGAAGAAGAGTAACAACAGTATGAATAGGCGAAACTTTAAATTTTATTACATCATGAAGGAGAAGTACAAAGTCAGAGTTACATTTGACAAAGAAAAATAAAATAGAGAGAAATCCGAACAACTCTACACCTTTTCCTTGTCTCCCAAAACTTTCTCGGGAGGCTGGGACGAGGAGGTAGGTTACTCGGATGTAACAGAGGGTTGCTCGAGAAGTGATGGAGGTTGCTCGGATGAAGTAACGAGTAGATGAAGTTCCTCGCCAGTGGACTGGATAGTTGGGGGATGAGAAATTTGATCTCCCATCACCATGGAAGATTCCTAAGAGGCAGCTTCGTCCTCTTCTTCTTCAGGAGTTGGAGGGGGACCCGGTATGGGTGGCTGAAATAGTTCAAAATTTTCATCAGATTTCATCTCTTGCAAAGCAATGACCCATCCATCTCTAAAGTATTTGAGACTTCCATATTCCACTTGCGACATCATGGCAGCCAAACCTTTATTCCACCCTTTATCCCAGCTGACGCTGAAAGATTTTTTGACAGCCATTTTCCTTTTTGTCTTCTCCGAGGAAAGCTTCTCGGAAAGAAGATCATCAGAAGCTTTCATTTTTTTCTCAACTTCCTCCTTCTGACGACGTGCTTCCCAAAGTTGACCCAACTCCTCCTCAGCAGCCTTGAGCTTATTTTCAAGCTCCCCAGCATTTTTGAGCTTACCTTCGAGCTCTTTATTCTTCCCCTCCAAATCATTTATTTTTTTCTCCAACCCCTTGGAGACCTCAATAACCTAAGCCTTCTCCTGCTCGGTCGAAGTAAGTTTTTTCTCCCAAATCGCCTTATCATCATCATATTTCTGACGAGAATCTTTCAGAGACTGCGCCAGGCCCATCAAAGCTTCCTCTACACCAGACGAGGAGCTTGAAGCTTTAATAGCTTCATCTTTCTTCAGAATTGTATTAAAACAGCTCACCAACTGTGAAAAGAAAACGAAAGAAAGTCAATGCACAGATACAAAAAGGAAAGAATGAAAATTCAAGACTATAGGGCTTACAGAAGCAATATGACGAGCTGCTAATGTGGTAACCGTGTCCCGAGAAAGGTTTTCTTCAATACCTTGGATCTCGGGAATGATCCAAGTCTTCACCGAGTTCATAGCAGATCTCGGGGGAACAAAAGTGGGAACATCACTAGTCGAGGGCTGAGAGATGGATTCAGTCAAATGTATAGAGGAGCTTTTCTTCAGCCTCCTCATAGGAGCATTAACTTTCTCGACTAACGATGTAGTCTTAGTCGGAGAAATGACAATCACCTCGTTTGGAGCAGCAGCCTTGCTCGGAGCCACTGGGGGGTTCTCGACAACCTTCATAGGAGCAGCCGAAGGAGGTGCATCAATTTTCTTTGTCCCCTCTCCTGGGACATCAAGCTTACTTCTCTTTGCCTCTCCAGCACCAGAGGCATATTTCTCAAAAAGGGTAGGAGGTCTTCTTTTCTTCATCCTTTCACTCAAAGGAATATGTGACTCAGGTGAAGAACTTGTAGAGGCTGGTATTGGTTCTACGTCGCTTATCACCGGACGAGCAGTAAAAGAGGAGGTGTAACTCTTGTACTACAACAAATATGAAGCTGACCTAATATACTCGTCGACAACAGTCTGATGCAAACTCCAGATAAGTTTTAAATGCCTTATGTTAACGTCAACCTCTTTTGGAGATTTTCCTTTTCTATCAACTGCAAATAAATCAAAATTAAAATATCAGTGGCACATTTTATCAAACACAAAGGAAGCATAATTTTGAAAATAAAATAAAAATAACCTATCCCATTGCCATAGGGAGGACATCTGGGACCCTGGTAAACATCATCTCCAGTTAATGGAGGGTGTTGCCAATTTTTCATAACAACCCCGTGCTCAAAGTAGTCCCTATTGGCATCTGGGAGATTGACCACTAAAGATCTATTTAAAAACCTAGTTTTTAAATAAAAAGTATTATCGCCCACAGCCCATCTATAACAAAACATAATTTCAGGAATTCCTATACGAGTTCCATGAATTTGATTTAATCTATAAACACCGTTAACTATTCTCCACGTATTGGGGGCTATTCTTGCAGGAACCACGTCAAAGTATTGACAGAATTCCAGAAAAAGAGGGTTTGGGGGAAAAGAAAAGACACACTCAGCGACAAAGAGACTGGGGAACCAATGTCCCCCAGCCAAACGAAAATAGTCTGAAGGCTCAGAAAGCTCTTCCAAAATAACCCATGAGGGAATAGAGAAATCAGAGCGAAATTTATCAATAGATTCTACAGGATAAACCATGATGAAAGAAAGAAATCAAAGAGAAAGAAGAAAATCTTACAGGAAAGAGATGAGTCTGTTGACAACAAATGATGAAAGAGATGAACGCACAGGAGAGAGAGACAATGGAAAACTCAAAGAGAAATATTTGAAAAAGTAGAAGACGATGGGATTTTCTGCAACGTTTAAATACTCTGCCTTGGGAAAGGGTAAAAGTAATGATTGCAAAAAGAGACGGTTACGTTATCGGAGGCTAAAAAGACAAAAAGGATGCGGGAATCGAAGCGGTTATAAAAATTCAAAAAAGACCGATTCTACGAATTTGGAAGGAGAAATAAATACAAAAGAAAATACTCCTAAATTTCAGGATGACCATTTAAAACCGCCATATTTCGAGAAAGAATGTTCCACACTCCTCAAATTTCGAACTGTGGAACATTGGGGGCTTCTGTTGATACCAAATTTAGTCTGCTGACATGGCTCAATTGAGTGAAGACGCATGGCAATCTGCGTGTCAATAACAAACACTTCCGAACAACACCTTGACTCCAAGGAACCATATTGCAACGAGGAACTCTGCTTCCCCGATCAACTCAGACGCTCCGACCAACGAGAACTTTACGAGGAACTTTTGAGTACCGAGGAGCTTTTGAGTACTGAGCTACTTAGGCGGTCCGAGCTGCACCTCGAACAAAGCATTAATAGCAGGATAACCAACAGATTGACTGCGCATTAAAGGCTTATTATTATCATACAGATGTATACGCTTAAGGGGCATTGAATGTATTACCCTTTCACATTACAGCCTTAGGGCTATAAATACATTGTATTATCCTCATTGTAAGGGGATCAGAATTTCTTGATAAAACTTATAATCGAGAATTCCCAAACAGTCAGCAATAACAGAAACAGTGGACGTAAGCCATTCTTATAAAGCTGAGCCACTTTAAAATTTCTTTGTTCACTTTATTTTATCTGTGATTAAATAATTAGATATAATCTAATTTTTTACATCAACACTTGGGTTGTTTATAGTATTATTTATTTTTATCTTCAAAAGAATTAATAAAGACGATAGAAAGGAAAGGGCCAAGCTACTTATAAGGAGAACATTCGAAAAGCATAATGTGCTCATCAACTGAAGCAGATGCCCCTGTAACCTTTGGAGGGTCATCACCACCCTTGGCTTGGTTATCCCTTAAGAGGCTCCAGGAACCTCAGTCAGAGTTTCATGCACGACCTTCCTCTTTCGGAGAACTGAAGCATAAGGCCCACCCTCCAGTGCAACCCCCATAACGATCTAAGGGGCCTCATGAATTCCCATATATTATAGAGGCGTGGGATAAGTCTCCAGTCCGCAGTTGAAGAGGCGTTTGGCAGTCACAAGGACCATGAAAGGAGTGTAATCCAACTTTTGGGCCTTGACAATTCTGTCAAACTCCGACATAGTGGGCTTTGGGACTATTATAAAGGACTAGTAAAAAGTTCACATATCAAAGTATATGTTAGCTCAAGCAAGGAAACGAAAATAAAATATCAACTTTCCCACTGATGGAGGAGTGCAGCAAATAGTAAGGCAAGCGATGGGCTCAGCAAGATTTCGAGTAGCCCAGTGATAAGACGAAAATTGAGCGTCCGTATAGATACGTCAATCATTGTTATCGACTTCCGACCGCAATGCAAAAAATTCAAACTATTAACTACATTCAAATGGAGTATAGCGGTTAGTTCGGCTATCGAAAATCTATAGGGAATGTTTGACAAACTTTAAATTATTTATTACTTATAAAATAAAAGTGTAAAAGGTGATGATGGTTTAAAAGGGAGAAAGGGGAAAAAGAGAAATAAAACTAGACAAGAACAATAAAACGGGATTATGGTCACATCCCCGTCGTGGGTTAAATAATGCGTAAAAAGGATTTCGGTTCGAAAATATTTAATCGAGTTTTAATTATGAACATCAAACATAAAGAAAATTAATTCAACAGTGAAATATTAAACATTTAATCAAAAATACACACATGGATTAATTTCGCAATATCGCTATAAACACTCACGTTGCGTGACAAGGAAAGTTAAACGCCTAATATTTCAACTTTAACACACGAGGTTTCAATTAAGTGCGTTTTGATCCAAAACCTAGATTTCAAAGATCAAGACCCTTTAATGGAGGAAATATGACCCCAACTCTTAAACTAGTTACAATATATAATTAAAGCAATAAATAAACCTAATTAACCAAGGAAAATAACTATTTAACCAAAAAAAACTAAATACAAAGTAACAAAAAACCCTATACCTTAAACCTAAACTTTAATCGCTAAACCCTAATTACTAAATCATAAAACCTTAAACCCTAAAATCGAAACCCTAATTCCACAAGCCTAAAATTGAAACCCAAGCAAAATAGTAATTAATAACTCTAAATGAAAAAAATCTAAACCCTAATCCCAGAACCTTAATTACAAAATCATAAAACCTAAACCCTAAACCCTAAAACTTAAATCCTAATCCTAATCCTTAAACCATAAAATCCTAATCCTAGTTAATAACCCTAAATGAAAAATCCTAAACCCTAATTACTAAACCCTAAAACTCAAATGCTAAAATCTAAACTCTAATACCTAAACCATAAATCAAAAAGCCAAAACCCTATTCACAAAATCCTAAAGCATGAACCTTAATTACTAAACCCCAAAACCGAAACCGTAAATACTAAACCCCAAAACATAAACATTAATCTTTAAACCTTAATTACTAAACCATAAATCCTAAAACTAAAACCCTAGTTAATAACTCTGAACCAAAAATCCTGAACTCTAAAACCTAAACCCCAATCCTTAAACCCTAATTACTAAACCCTAAAATCTAAACCTTAATTTCAAAACCCAAAATGCTAAACCCCAAAACATAAACCTTGATCCTTAAGCCCTAATTACCAAACCCTAAATCTGAAACCAAAACCCTAATTAATAACCCTAAACAATAAACCTTAAACCCTAAAATAAAAACCCTGATCCATAAACCCTAATTACGAAATCTTAAAATCAAAACCCTAAAACCTACACTCGAAAACATAAACCCTAATCCTTAAACCCTAAAACTGAAACCTTGATTTGTAAATTCAAATAACTAAAACTTTAGACCAAAACCCTAAATTCTAAAACTAAAACCCTGATTAATAATACCAAACAAAAAACCCTATATTGTAAATAAACCCAATTAACCAAAGCAAATAACTATTTAACCAAATGGTGCTCGCTAAAAGTTCAGATTCAGTTAGGATATTAACTCTCGTCACAGCAAAATCCCAAACTTTATTGAAGTTGAACCTTCTGATAAAGACCAACTGACGTTTAGCATCGACATAGGACTCATTAAAGCCATTATCATAGCTTGCATCCTTAGCAGCAGTCAGCGTTTTTGTCTAATACTTTTTTAACTAATCGCACTCGGCCACCACCAGGTTGCGATCAGTCTTCAAATTGTCAAAGTTATCCCAAAGCAGAGTAAGTTCTTTCTTTAGAACATAACAGTCATCGCTGAGCTGGTGGATGACTTCTCAGCCTCGTAGGCTTTTTACATGATGATCGAGGCAGTTTGAGAGTTCTTTACAGTGACTCTGATGTCGTCTAACTTGGGCTCCTCAAAGAGCCTCTCCAAAATATTGCGAAAATCCACCACAAACTGCAAAAAAGATAATAGAGATTGTGTCAGAATTTTAAAAGGTTCAGAAACCCAGATAAGGCAAAACTAAATTTTACTATACCAGTGACAGCGACGTGGGTATAAAGATGATCATGTGCCGATTGACTTGCTCGCAATCAAGCCCGAACATTCCACCCTTCAACAGACCAAATCCCAAAGAGAGGTTCTTTAACACTAACATCAGTTGGTGAGTCCTCTAATAATTATGGGTGTCACCCTTCTCTGACACCCCACCTAATTAAATACCGGGTGATCAGGCCTTTTGAGAGAGTAGCTACAGCGGAAATATTGCGACTTCTCAAATAAAAATCAATTTTAATTAATCCCAAATTTTAGTTAAACCTAAGACATGCATCTAGATGATTTATCAAATAAAATATAGCATGCATGATAAAAACAAACAATTTCAGGAAAAATCCCCCAAAGGGGTAAAACCTTTTATTTTTCACTATAATTTGTAAGAAAACGGCTTACAATCGGATTACAATGAAAAATACAATTTGACTAAGAATTACCCTCAGGTGTCGGATTCTGTAGTCGCGGCTGGAAATATCCCTTTCCAGTAGGGCAGCAATGAATCCACACGCAGCGAACCCACATGAACCTCAGTCCAATCAACAAAGGAAGAACCGCAGCACTCCTCAATGACACGCAGCCATGAAACTTTGTAGAGACTCCCTCAGCAATAACACGTAGCCCTCGGTTGCAAAGATCTCTCCACAAAGGTTTGAACAAACACAAGGTTGTGTTCTTGGGTTACCAAAAAGATTCACAAAGGTTTGGCAATTGTGTGAATCAAAACATGAGTCTTGGGACTCAAAAAATATGAAGACTAGAGGTATTTGGACTCTCAAAAACGTCTTCCAAAGTCTTGCAAAACAACTCCCCCGAAGTTGGTGTTTATAGGAAAAAATATGAAGAATCCCATGTTTTTAAAACTCTAAAATTCTATCTAGCGTACAAAAAAAACAGCATTCTTTAAGGAATTTTCTCTATCTTCAAAAGGTCATAACTCCTTCACCGTAGCTCGGATTGAGGTGCCGTTTTTTCCAGTATCTTCGTTGCGGCGAGCTCTTCAACTTTCTAGTTGACCAGACCTCCGAACTATGGATGTAAAATTACGAAAATGCCCTTGAACTCTCCTATAGTGCCTTTTTTTACTGTTTTGACTTCCCTTGCGTACCACTTGCATTAAGTCCCTAAAATCTTGGACCATGAAGTCGTTGAGGCAGATGTGGGACATATTAATGGAGATGTTGAATGCTTGATTCCCGGAATTCGGATAGAGGCCGTCATGTGAGATCGTGCGGTGACGTGCCAAATGTAGCGGCGTACGACATACACAAATGTAACATGTTGGACATGAGAAAAAATGTTCTTACAAATCTCCCCCTATGTCTATGCCGGTACATACATAAAAAATCCGAATTATCAAATATGAAATTGCCTATACAAATCTACCCTTCCATGAACCCAAAACTGGAAAAAGTACAAATGAATAGTCTCCATCGTTTGTTCTTCAAATCTTCAGGAATCTCAAATCTTTTCTCATCAGGGTGTGCAATTCAGAGGTCATCAATGTAGTACCAACACACATGAGATAAAGAAAAAATACCAAGTGACGTATTGAGTTTGAAATGAGATAAACATAGATACCAATATATGATAAGCATAACTCAAATCTCAAAACTCCCCCGAAATTCAAACTCCCCCATAAAATGATAATTCTTTCTCCCCCTTTTTATGATGTCCCCAAATAGACAAATAAGAAGAATGAATCAAACAAGCAAAATCAGGGTGTCACGGTATACAAAAAATACACAAACTATTTTTGATTTTTTTAATTTTTTATACAAAAAATAGATACCATTTTGAAAAAAAAATGTAAAACATGATACAAAAATCACACCATGAATTTAGACTCAAACAACCAAGTCATGGAAATGGAATGAATGGGTGTGAACACATTCGATAGGTAAATCAACTCAATCAATCATATGTGCACGATGCATATGTGTACTCCTAACGAATGATCATCAAAAGTAACCTTAGGTGTAAAAAAAAATTTGTTGAATTTAGATGACATCGTCTTATGAAAATCAACAAATCAAAGTCAAAGTGATTTCCACACCAATAACGTCCAAAACTATGTAGCGCATTTTCAAGCATTTCAAGGACGTGCAAACCCGTTTTAAATTCTCCAACCAAACTCCCTCATATATATATTCTTTTAGAGGTAATCTAAATTCTCAAACTTTGGAGAATTGGTGCAAAAACCTAAATGGCCCATAATTGGCATGAATTTCTTTTTATTGCCTTTCAATTTTTTCGGGCTCTTTTAACCTCTTTGGACCCCGGATAATAAAATTCCTCCATTTTTTAGGTCATTTTTAACGGTGGCTTTAGCGCAAAGGATAGATGATTACCTTTCGCAGCCCCTCCCCGTTTTTAAATAAAGCACACAAACTCACAAAATGGTTCTTATATGCACAATTTCCTTATCAAAAAAATTTATCGCGCTTGGTTCATTTTAAGGACAGGATTGAAGTGAAAATACCCAACCAACATGTGATAACACAAGCACAATAATCAATCAAATCCGTGCATGTGTGCAATAAAGGAAACATGAGTCAAACATGTAGGAAGAAACACTTAATTACATCTTAATGACTCCAAACATTATAAAGCACATGGATGAATTGACCTATTGTCTCAAAACACTACCAAATAGTCACATGAAAAAAATGGAATAATGTTGTGACTCGGTCATCCAAAGTGTTCATCCATAAACGGTGTAAACAAAAAAAACTAAAATCTTTTTGGATTTTTCAAAAATAATTTTAAAACAAAACTATATACAAAAAGTACAAGTCATCACACTAGAAAAAATATAACATGAAACCACAACTAGTGTATGATAAACATGCAATCACAATTAACCAAAAGATTTCACATGGGGCGAATAACGTGCAAGCAAACGGGAATTGTGGACAAATAAACCATAAGCCTCTAAATCCGATTTTCTAACCCAAATTGATGTGTAACGAAGTGTGGGGGTTTTGGGAATCGAATTTATTCTTTCATTAACCTTCCTAGGTCCATTTAAAAGCTTATAACAAAATCGCCTAAGATGACCTTGCCTACCGCAATGTGTGCAAGTGTAAATCGGGCGGTGTGTGTTACCTAAAGCTCGCCCACTCCTCAAATTCCTAGGTGGCGCTTTCTAAATTTGCTTAGGTGGATCTCTCCTAATGATCCTAAGAGGTTCTCTCATGATATTCCTATGGGGCGCCTTTTTAACAAACTTAGGTGCCTCTTTCTTAACAATCCTAGGGGGCTCTCTCACACGTGTGGGAATGGGTGCAACATATTTTTCAAGACCAATCCCACCCCTATCAGTTTTGATCTCGACTGTGCCTAAAATCTTATCAAGTTTTTCAGACCTAGACTCCAAATCAAATTTCACTTTACTTGAATCTTTCAATTTCACCTCAAGTTCACCTATCCTAGATTCAAGTACTCGTTTAGAATCCTCAAACTCTAAAAGCTCCTTTTTCATAGTCTCCATCAACTCTCTAAGACTATCTCTCTCACCCTCGACGTACTCAAGCTTCTCTTTCAAAATTTTCACATGAGCCCTAAGTTCTTTAACTAAAAAATCATTATTTTTTATGGCACACTCTTTCAACTGAGCTTTCAATTTCAAATTTTCTTTCTTTGTTTTCAAAGTTTCAGCATCAAGTTCATTGAAAGCAGTTTGCAAGTCATGCTCATCTACACTTTCCTCCTCACTTTCATCCACACTCCCATCACCTTCACTATCACTAATCACCTGGATGGGAAACTCTCGCCTAGAAGCATAAAAAACTTCTTCTTCCGAATCACAATCACTAAGGGTAGAAACATGAGAAATCGGTTTATTCAATTTCATCTTTAAATTTGCGGTACACTCATGTAACGTGTGACCAACACCCTCACAACAAGGACACTTCTCAGATTCGTTTTCAACAGAAGATTTAAAACAAGAGTTCGTGTGAATTTTCCAATTAATTTTTTCAAAAATTTGACATCGAAGATCATCAAAACCATCAAAAGCCATTTTTGTGCAAAATCAGGATCAAAACACAATAACTTAGTGCAACAGGCTCTGATACCAATTTGAGAGAGTAGCTACAGCGGAAATATTGCGACTTCTCAAATAAAAACCAATTTTAATTAAACCCAAATTTTAGTTAAACCTAAGACATGCATCTAGATGATTTATCAAATAAAATATAGCATGCATGATAAAAACAAACAATTTCAGGAAAAATCCTCCAAAGGGGAAAAACCTTTTATTTTTCACTATAATTTGTAAGAAAACGGCTTACAATCGGATTACAATGAAAAATACAATTTGACTAAGAATTACCCTCAGGTGTCGGATTCTGTAGTCGCGGCTGGAAATATCCCTTTCCAGTAGGGCAGCAATGAATCCACACGCAGCGAACCCATATGAACCTCAGTCCAATCAACAAAGGAAGAACCGCAGCACTCCTCAATGACACGCAGCCATGAAACTTTGTAGAGACTCCCTCAGCAATGACACGCAGCCCTCGGTTGCAAAGATCTCTCCACAAAGGTTTGAACAAACACAAGGTTGTGTTCTTGGGTTACCAAAAAGATTCACAAAGGTTTGGCAATTGTGTGAATCAAAACATGAGTCTTGGGACTCAAAAAATATGAAGACTAGAGGTATTTGGACTCTAAAAAACGTCTTCCAAAGTCTTGCAAAACAACTCCCCCGAAGTTGGTATTTATAGGAAAAAATATGAAGAGTCCCATGTTTTTAAAACTCTAAAATTCAATCCACCGTACAAAAAAAATAGCATTCTTTAAGGAATTTTCTCTATCTTCAAAAGGTCATAACTCCTTCACCGTAGCTCGGATTGAGGTGCCGTTTTTTCCAGTATCTTCGTTGCGGCGAGATCTTTAACTTTCTAGTTGACCAGACCTCCGAACTATGGATGTAAAATTACGAAAATGCCCTTTAACTCTCCTATAGTACCTTTTTTCACTGTTTTGACTTCCCTTGCGTACCACTTGCATTAAGTCCCTAAAATCTTGGACCGTGAATTCGTTGAGTTAGATGTGGGACATATTAATGGAGATGTTGAATGCTTGATTACCGGAATTCGGATAGAGGCCGTCATGTGAGATCGTGCGGTGACGTGCCAAATGTAGCGGCGTACGACATACACAAATGTAACATGTTGGACATGAGAAAAAATGTCCTTACACCTTTATTAAATTAAAACAGGATTTAAAAATTGGTTCATTCTCAACATCACTGTCGAAAATAAAATCAATTACTAATCACTTATTAGTTAATTAATTCGATGTCAAATTTTATCTTGCAATAAAAAGACAAATAATAATATGCGAAAAATTGAATTACAACATTCACACAATAATAGAGTCCAAACCATCTCAAGTAAATAAATAAATAAATAAAGTCTTGTCGAATAAACCATCGGCTAAAAAAAATCCCAGACCAAATAATGAATCTAATTGATAAGAAAATATGAATACAAGTCTGAAACTGAAATACTGAAGGAATAGAGTCTAATTGGGGCAACATGCCCAAATGAAATATTAAAATACTGCTGAGAGGTCCTACACTAGAAATGAAGGAATGATGCGTCTAATCAAAACCCTGCATGCCTCCACAATGCTGCAGCTATACGTTCCTATAAGGAATCATCAAGTCTGGCGTCCCTGTGGCTGGACACCTAAAAGGTTTTGAATTTTTTTTATAGCAAGGTTTAGAACCCAAAACATTTTGAAAATATTTAGCAAGTATTTATCACAATTTAAAATCAGTTCTTGATTACACATGTTAGGTTCACGTACACTCTCTTGAGTTTCCTCACCTCTCAACTATTGTGCATGCCTAACGTTTCAACTTAGACCACCTAGTTATTCTACCCAAGCTAATTAGACTTAAGTATTTCTGAATATGAACACGTTTCTATTCCCGTACAGTACTTAACCCATTAGTTAACGTTTCTCATACGTTATAAGAGTTGCAATTACTATATATATATATATATATATCATTATGGTGTCTCTCAAAAGGACAACCATAAAACATGGGCATACTCTGCTATCAGTCCAAGTATCGCTCGTACTAAATAGGACAAATGGTTCGGTACATCTCCTCGAACCCAAAATCAAATAATAAGCAATGGAGGAGAACATAATTCTAAGCCTTTGGGATACGCACATACCTAACGTACCCAAATGACATGCCGAACACACTAATACACGACACATAATGACTTGCCCTAAGTTTTATGTTCTGGGGCACAAATCTAGACCTCCATGGAATCGGCAAGGTGGGATCACCCACTGCGCGGAAACCTCCGTGATAGCAGGTAGCGTAAGTATGTTAACATATATCATCAATCATATAATAAGTATACACACAACCTATATATATTCAGTATGTATTCACAAGATCTAATTATCATCATTTGTACACAGTATATATCACTCTAATACTCACTGTACATTCAATTTATAATTATTCCTACTATCGCAGTTAATGGAGTATTATTATCTACTCTCCGGCCCTAGTTACACCTCATTTTATTTTAGTAGCTAAGTCTTCCTTACCTTACTGGTCCATATCATAAGCTCACTACGCTTTTTTGTAATTACATTCTCATTCTCTCGAATTAATTACATTATCGTTTAATCCCGTTTAATTATCGTCTAAATTCTCTCGAATAAGACTTGATCCCTTAATCCTATAATAGCCTACTGCAATATAATAAATCCCTTATTATATTCTAACGATGTCCCAAAAGTTTTTTCGACAATAATTTTGAAGTTCTAGGATTAAAAGAGATTTTTTCAGGTTTTCTGGGAAACCGAATCGATTCGCCTCTTGGACAAATCGATTCGAAAACCTGTTGTATCATCTTCTTCCTTATGCAAGTGCGTTTTCACCATTTTTACTCCTCTAACTCATGTTTCTTCACAAAACATGATACCAATTGTCCCTAACCATTTCTACATGCATTAGGATGATTTCTAACGTAAACACAACATCAAAAGCTTATCATTTTCATTTAAGAATGGATTGAATCATCTAAACCTGAAAAACCCTACATTTTTCATATTCTCCATTAATATTCAACATAAACCCAGATTTAATTCGTGGATAATAACACAAAATCTCAAATTTATTATCCTCTATAGATATCTAATCCTTCTACATGCAATTCTTACCCAAACATGCATTTAAATTATTCTTTTCTTCCAAGAATCTCAATTTAATCAAAATATAATGAAACCCTAACAACATGGTTACTATAACCCCAAAAGGATTGCAAATAAAAATTTACCTTTAATCAGTAGGATTTGATTTCGTGCTTGTAGTTGGGTTTGATTGTTTTCCTCCTCCAATCTTCCTTCTCAAGATGTTTGTGGTGAAGAACACACTTTGATTCTTCAAGAACTCTCCTCAAAGCCCCAAGAATGCCTCTTCTTCTTCTCTAAGGACTCCTCTTTGTTCTTGGTGTTTCTAACCTTAGCCCCTTCTATATAACATCTGATATAAGGCTACAAAATTCGTAGGTCTCTTTACCCTACTTTACAAAATGACCAAAATACCCCCATAGGGTGCCGCTTTAGTCCGAAAATTCCCCAGAATCAAAATAACACCCCCGGGTATACTATTTCGACTGTTTTAACCCTTTCAAAATCATCATGACCTCGAAATCAATATTCGAATCACTCTACATAATCTTCCCATCTCTACCTCAAATTAGTCAACACGCGACTCCTGGTTTAGATAAATCTAATTACGTCAATATCACTCGTTATTATGCATAATAATTTCCATATGTTATTTACTATTCATTTAATAAATTAAATTCATAATATCAATCATTAACTCACTCTAGATTAATGTTTAATAAGCATAATATTACTCAATTCAATTAAATTACTTCTCTCTCATAGTTTAAAATACAACTAATTAATTAAATTCAAATACTCGGAAATACGGGGTGTTACATATTTCCCCCATACAAAGGAATTTCGTCCCCGAAATTAGGTCATACCTGCCGTAAAAAACTCTGGATACTGCTCTCACATGTCATCCTCCCTCTCCCAAATAGACTCATCCACATTGCGGTGTCCCCACTGAACTCTGACTAGTGGCACCACCTTAAACCACAGCTTACGCTCACTACGATCCAGAATATCCATGGGTCTCTCCTCATATGAGACGTCTCGCTGCAAATCAATCTCCTCAAGTGGAACGTGCTAGAAATTTTTCTCGATCCTCTTATACTTTTTCAGCGGCATTACATGGAACACATCGTGTATCCGCTGAAGGTACTTCGGTAATCCCATCCTGTAAGATACTGGTCCCACTCTCTCAATAATAGAGAAAAGTCCCACATATCTCGGCGCTAACTTCCCTTTCTTGTCGAATCTCATGACCCCCTTCATGGGAGACATACGAACTAACACCTAGTCCCCAACCTCTAACTCCACGTGCCTCCGATCAGCATCAACATAACTCTTCTACCTATCCTGAGCAATTCGAATATATCGCCGAATTAGCTCAATCTTGGCATTCGTCTCCTGTATCATCTCTGGCCCTAATAACTTGTTGTCCCCCACCTCTAACCAACAAGCGAGCGAACGACAAGGTATCCCATATAATGCCTCAAACGGTGCTATGTCGATAGTAAATTGGCAAGAGTTATTATACGCAAACTCTATCAATGGAAGGTATCTCTCCCATACTCCACCAAAATACATAATGCACATCCTCAACATGTCCTCTAGCATCTGATTAACCCTTTCAGTCTGCACGTCTGTCTGTGGATGATAAGTGCTACTCAATCGCAAGTCTGTACCCATGGTCTCCTAGAAGCTCTGCTAGAAGTAAGACACGAAGATCTTATCTTTCTCAGACACGATGTTAATCGACATCCCGTGTAGCTTAACTTTCTCAACAGTGAACAATTGCACGTACTGACTCGTCTTGTAGTCGATGCAAATAGATAAGAAGTGGGCCACCTTGGTCAACTAATCCATAATCACCTAAATAAAATCGTGAACCCTCTGTGATGTCGGTAGTCCTGTAATAAAGTCCATCGAGATGATCTCCCACTTCCACACGGGAATATCCAATGGTTGAAGCATACCTGAAGGTCTCTGATAGTCAACTTTCACAAACTGACAAGTAACACACTTCGAGACAAACTCTGTTATGTCTTTCTTCATTCCTGCCCACCAGTACTATCTTCTGATATCCGAGTACATCTTATCTCCACCGGGATGTACCGCAAATCTCGAACCATGGGACTCAGTAATCACAACATGCCTCAAATCCACATCCTCGGGCACAACTAATCTCCCATTAAAACGTCAACCTCCCTCTAAGCTAATCAAGGTTGGAGGGTTTTGATTAGATGCATCATTATTTCATTCCTACCGTAGGACCTCTCAGCAGTATTTCAGTATTTCATTTGGGCATGTGATAACACGTCTTTTTGGTATGTCGTTGTAGAGTAAAGATAGTTAATCATAAATCCCTTTTGTACCTACAAATACACTAAAACATGTATAATTGCAAGTAAGGGGTCAATTCGCGCTCCTTAATGTGGACAAGAGCAAAGTGAAGACAAGTATGATTTTTTAAAACAATTTTCAAGGGATATTGATACTACTAATTATGAACTAAAAATTAAAACTACACTAATAAATAAATAAAAAAAGATAAAGTGAGCTATATATGAGGAGAAAATAATTATGAGATAATTCAAGGGATTAAACTTCACCACTTAAGCTATTTATTTTCATTACTTAGTTTATCTATTTGAAATACCCCAAAACATATATAAATTCACAAATCAACTCTTCTTACAAATATAAAATTACATATAGTTCTTTTAGAAAATTAATATTTTAATTTCACATACTCATAAAAAATAGATTTAAACTTTTTCTAATAAATCACACGTTAGGAAAAATTCACTAAAAGTATTTAAAATCATTAAAAATTACATTTTTAGAGTAGAGAAATTCGAACTATAATATTATTTAAAAATTTTCTATCTCTAGTTTAATTAATAAATAAATATTACAATATGAATTTGTAATTTTCTCTCGAAATAATTCACCCTATCTCGAGGAGTAAATATAAATTGTAAAATTTTAATATTAATGTTCAAATGGGCATAATAAAAAAACAAACTGAAAATAAAAATAATTAATTTAAGGGTTTCATATCACCCCTTGAATGGGGTATTTAGCCTTTCATTTTGGTATTATTACATATAAAATGTAATAATGACACAGTAAGAGGCATAAAAAATAAAATGGAATGAGAAAAAAAAATAATTGAACCAAGTCTCCTTGAACTCAATAATAATTTCCCAAACATAAACAATTAAATGTACCCACAATTATGGAATATCAACACTCAAAGAAATTCCCAAACTTTAAAATTTGTGTCTTACAATATATTCTGGCGCACTCAAGTCACTAAAAAAAATAAAAAAGAAGAAATAAAATGGAATAAAACTCTACTCCTAAAACTAAAACTTAAAATGAGCTCCAAAAAATGGAGCTTTAAAAAAAATGCACTCTCTTCCTCCCTACTCTTGCACTCTTGGATCCCCCTTGTATGAAATGAATAGTCTTTTTTTATTCAGAGGTATGAAGGTCGGGGCACTGTAGATGATGGGTTAGGCACGAATTAAGGCAGGAAAAATGGGATTTGGCAGGAGTTTGGTATCGTTCTGAACAGAGGTGTCAGAGTGAGAGAATTGAGAGAACTAGAGAGGGTAAGAGTCGAAGCAGGTACAACTCCAATTTTTGTAAGAATAAGGACATGGGTTGTGCTGGGTTTTGGAGTTAGGTTATGGGTATAAGGAGTTGATATTCGGGTTACTGGGTTTTTGGAATCGGGTTTGGCATTTTTTTTCCGTGCTAAATCTTGTCGGTTTACATGGATTCTGGGTATAGGTTTGCGGGTATAGATGGTTGCGAGTTGAGGTATGGCAGGGGATATGGGTCGGTATGGGTAAGGTTTTGGCCGAAAATGGTGGTTCGGGTTGAACAGGGGTCGCCGTGTTTTGGGGAAGAGAAGGTCGGGGATTTCGGGTTTGGTTGTTGCTGGCTGGATATAGCAGGTGTTGTCGATTTTAATGATGATAGCCAAAACGGTCTTGGACAGCTAAGGGATCGGGCATAGAGGTTTGGACAAAATGGGTTCTTTGAGGTGACACGAGAGAGAATTGGGGGTAGGTGTGTTTAGAGGTAGGAGAGAGAGTGTGTATTTATGTGTGTAGTTGGTATATGGTAAGTCTGTGTGTGTGTGTGTGTGTGTGTGTGTTCATTTTGTAACTAATAAGAAAATAAAATAAAAAACAAAATTTATAACTAAAAATAAAATTTTACTAAAACTAAAAAGATAAATTCTTAACCTATTAAAATATATATATATATATATATATTTACAAATCTATTAAAACTAAAGAAAATATAAAATTATTAAACTTAAAAAATTAAATTCCTAATCTTAAAATAAAAGACTCAAATAAAAAGAAGAATAATAAACAAGACTAATTAAATAAAACTCAAAACAAATAAAATAACTAAAAATCTAATAAATATGCACACCTATTATATTCACATAAAAATAAAAAGTAAACGAACTTTAAAAATACACAGACCCTAATATTTACACTATAGGCACACAAATAAAATATAAAAGTACTAAAAATTATATACGACTCAAATAAAAAATTTAAAAATAATAAAAATACAAACTAAACGCACACTAAGCAATTATAGGACATGCTAGGGATGGTCTAGGCTAGGTTACAGGTTTGGGTAATTGGTAGGGGACTGAGTTAAGCCCTTTTAACCGCATCACTACCACATTTGATGTACTTGACCACGTATTTATATAAATTGCCTCGAATTAAGCTTGTTTGATAACGTAAATGCTTATAGACCTAAAAAATAAATAAATACCAATATAAGTTCGATTTTATCGAGAACTAGCAATTAAAAATCGTCTACTTGAGGTATAAATATAACACTTTTGGTTTCTTATCACACCACCCCCAAACTGAACATTTCTAGTCATCAAGAAAATATAGAGAGAAAGAAAGATAAGAAACCAAAAGTGTACCACTTTCGCGGGTACAAGTGATTGCACTTAGCATGTGCAACAAGCTGTTAAACCTCTAGGTTACCCTAGAGGACGAGGGTTGTATCATGAGGGTTTGCAGTGAATATACCCAAAAATTATTTTATTTGAAAAAGGAAGTTAATCTCATCTTTAGACAGAGAAATATCACACAATCCTTCATTTAAGGAATACGATAAATGAAAAATAAAGTATAATAAAGTAAACTCACTTAATAACCAAGGCATATCCTTCCTAGAACTCAACGTGCATAGTGTGAATCATTTAAAATAGTTTTGAGTATTATAAGAGTAATTTGTAGATCCCCTTTAAAAATCAATGTTTCGACTTCCAAATCTCACCGGATATATCTCTCTAAAATGATCTCTCGAGATTTGGGAAAGTGTATCTCTCTTGAGTGTGTGGATGCGAGTAAATTTAAACAAGTTCAAACGTCTCACACATATATAAGAAACAATAGATACAATAATGAATCTGATCTCAAGGAAGGAATGCAAATCACTATATCGAGAATGTCGAGTTATTCACCACGTAGACTTTTCATTTGCCTAAACACTTCACCAAAGGTAATAATTGTGACACCCCGCCCAATTAAATATCGGATGATCAATCATTTATAAAATTTATAACAGAATGTTCGGTTGGTTCATTCTTAGCATCACTGTCGAAAACTTAAATCCACTTAATTATCTAACATTTAATTAAGCTAGTGTCAAAACATTATCCAATTAAACTTGAAACCAATTGATTTAAAAAATTTCTGAACATGTAATTATAAACCATACACAAGAATTTAGTGCTAACTGAATCAATTACTGAATAATTAAGACTGGATAAAAACCTCAAGTTCAAAGTCACAAACCAAACCATAATAAATACTCAATCCAATTTAAAAGAACTACAAAGGAAACTGAGTACAACTCTACTAATGAGAATGGGCGACACATGCACGAACTGAGATATCTGAACTAGGAACTGAATGAATTGAGAGAAAAGTCTAATCTCAATGACTCGTAACTTCCACAACAGTTGCATCTCGACAAACCATCCAAGTATTTAGAACCGATGTCCCTGTGGATGGGCACCTGTACTAATATATATATATATATATATATATATATATATATAGCAAAAGAGAGAAGAAATGCAAGAGACGGGTTAGAGCCCAATGTTTTAAAAAGATTTATTACCAAGTATTTAAAACTTCATTAAAGCAAGTATCATATGCATGTTAGTTCGAACTCTCACATGAGATTCTCACATCTCGAATAGTGTGCACGCCTAACGTATATCTATTCCAACCTAGCCATCTGACACACTTTTAACTAGGAAAAGGCTTATCCTACTAGTTACCCCTCGTAGTAGTATCCCGTATTTGATCTCAACATTTATCATTTTAAATAAGTGTTATCACACTAAAGTCAAGTATTTACTATTTACGTCACTGAAGATTTCACTATCTTAATAATCTGATATTATCTCATTTTAGGATATACCAAAAGAATACATATATATCTTTCACTATTATATATGTATTAACCCAATCTTAATAGCCTACAAATATCACATTGTAAGTATAACGCAAGTATACATAAATATCCACCACTATTATATATATACTAACACAGCACCCCATGGAGATACCTGTTGTGCATTTCATACTCTGCTATCATGTCCCGGTACATCTCGTACTCAAACAAGGACTATCGATTCGGAAATCTCCCACGAACCATATAAACAAATCACATGTATTGGCGGCGAACATAGTTCACATACCTATGGGTCACGCACATACCTACGCTTCCATAGTCAGTGACTTATCAACTCACAAATAAGTCTTCACAGTCCTATGTTCTGAGATACAAGTCAAATATCCCCCTAAGGTCACTCAAGATAAGACTGTTTCTACACAACCCCCCGCGATAGCAAGCAACTAGGTATGTCATACACATAATATCAAATATAGGTATACACACAACACATCAAATCAAAGGGTATACACACAACCAAATGTCACATTCCATACGTAGTATTACCATCACTAAATACTATCAACATATTTTAAATCACGATATTCTCTTTCTCGTAATATATATAAGGATAATATGTCACCCAAAAATCCTGAATACATAATCATAAGAAGTCCCAAAAGTAACCACTAATTTTTATTCTTATAAGTTCCATATTGTTATAACTAATATCGTAAGTATTTATCACTTAATACTCTCGACGCAATTACAATTAAGATTATCTCTCTCTCTCAATATTCAAGGTAAATTCACCGCTCCAAATATTTGAATCATTACACCTAAACAACTCCCAATAATTCTGCACTATTTTGGGTTCATCGAACACTAATTTTTCTCACTCAAATTAGTTGTTTACACAAATAAGGGCAAAATAGAAAATTCTCTAAAAATTAGAAATTTCGCTCGAACCAGAATGGATCTCGTTCGAACGACTTCCACGTGTCGTTCGAATGACTTCGCGCGACAATTAATCTCTCTCAAACGACTTCGAGCGACATCTCGCGACCTGGGCTGTTTCGTCTTCAACCTTAGACAGCCTCGTTTTCCACCACTTTTCAACCCTAAAACCTCTAAAGACTACCCCACACTTCCAACAATCAATACCAAATATTGTTCTAACATGTATATGAGATTTCCCGTAATCTAACATCATTAAATCGTCACCAATCATCCATAAAATTTGAAATCCCTAATTTTATTGTCAAGAACCCTAGTTCTTAAATTAATATGCATAACTTCTAAATTAAGCCCAGATTGGTTCATCGAAATCACTTTAATTTCGTAGGCATCATCCTATCTACATATGGTATTAAAATTCTTATCAAATCAGCCGTAGTTTATGATATAGTTCTCTAATTTCACCCAAATTAACTTTCATAACAAAGGTTTATTAACCTAGACTAACATGAACATAATTATCGCTAAAGAAAGCAAGAAATAAACACTTGCCTTGATTTCCAAGGTCTGATCCGTTGGTGTTGTTGGTATGGATGCGTTCCTCGCGTTCCGATCTACACGATGGTGGTAGTGGTTGTACAAGGTGGTGAATATAGCTTCTCCTCCTTTGGAATTTTCTCTCCCTCACCCAATGTGGCTCTCTCTTGATTTTGCTGTAACCTAACCCTAATTGTCGCCAATTAGCTGATATATTATTTCTCCAATTTTCTTCCATTTAATTCCTCCAAAAATCCAAATTACAAAACTACCCATACCGGGTGTCGGCTTGGCCTAAAAATATCTCGAAGTTCAAATAAAATACTCGGGTAGAGTTTTCTGACTATCTCGACCCCTACGGACTCAACGGCGTACTCGAAATGATCGTACGAGTTACTTAAAATAATCTACCTTTTTATTCCACTTAATTAGTCCTGACACGACTCACACGCGTGTCCCGACTTAATATACCAAACTGGCGTATTTCTCTCACCTGGCAAGTTATATAAAATCGTCATTCCATATTACTTATTCTCACATTAATATTACTAATTACTAACTTCTCATCACGCTAGTAAATATTCAATTTTAATCTGAATTAATAATTAATTCTCGCATTTTAATTTAATTAATCCAACAATAATTATCAATCACATAATTATTTAAATCTTCAAAAATACGGGGTGTTACATTCCCCCCCCCCCCCCCCCCCCCCCATAATAACGGAATTTCGTCCCAAAATTCAGAAAATAAGGCATTTATGGTAAGCACAATATCTGGGTATTTATTTCACATCCCATGAATTTACACAGTCCCACCCATACAGTACATTACCGAATACCCTTAATAATGAACACCTCACTGATAATTTACTCTCCAAGCCTTACCATTTAAGTTTCACCACTTAACTTTTAGATAGTTACTATCTAGCCTCCTACTACTCGCACTAGTAGGTTAATTGATATTTAGATATATACAAATTTGTCTTACTACTATGTTTCATCAGTAGTTTATTCTTGCTTGTACGGTATATACTTTACACACAATATACACTATAAATGTTAACACATTTTCACCATACTGCCTCCGTAAGGAACTATGGAATCCAAGCATGTACGCTACCGGCTCAAACTTAATAGGAAAAGATCCCACATCACTCGGTACCAATTCCCTCATTCCAACATGCAATAATGCAACTCCCAATCATTTCCATCCTGATTAACGGGCCCTAAATTTCCTCTGGACCTAGTATATTATTGTCATCCCCTCTATCCAATAAGCACAAGGATGACAAGGATTGATATATAACGCCTCAAATGGAATCCTATCGATAATGAGCTGAGGGGAGTAGTCTTACACTAACTCCACCAGTGGAAGATATTACACTAAACCTTCCCATAATTGGAAATACAACATTCCTCACAATGTGTAACTAGAACTCTCAGTCTGCCCGTTAGCCTACGAGTGTGTTAGGCCGGATACGTTCGCATCTCGATATTAATGGGCTCCCAAAAACTCTTCCCAATAATCGAGTTATAACTCTCTTAACTCTATCGGACAAAAACTCTAATTGTACCCCATATAACCTTACTACCCCAAGAATAATGGTTGGGGTTTACTGTTACACGTTATGATTTGTCCTATCTTGGCATAACGTGAGCTAGGAATTCCTAATGCTGAAGGAACTCTATTATTTCCTGATGGTCCACTTCCAATTGGAGCTCAGTAATATCTTGTTTTGCTTATGCCATCACTACTACAACTTTATATCATTATGCATTTTACCTATCTTACAACCACATCCACATCTATGGCTCAGGAGACAGTGTCATCACTGTATGTCGCGAGTCCTTCCCCCTCTCTTTAAGCTTTAGATTCTCGTGAGACATGTTCTCCCCATGTCCTATTAAGTAAGTTTCAACTTTTCTCGAGTTAAAATTTATCGAATTCTTCCTATACCATCCTCGTGGAGAATTTGGGAATTAACGGTCCTAACTGACCTAAACCATTAAACAGCTAAGTCCTGAAGTCAAAACGTCTACATTCCGTTACTTCCAAAAATGCACATTGTGTCACAATCTTTCACTTAAGGAAGAAAATTTATTACCCAAATATCTAGGGCACCCATACACCCTATTCTTTGTGCATTGCAACACCACCGTACTGGACGTTTTATATAAATATCAAATTATGCCCCACATACTTGGCATGACTATATGGTAAGGTCCTACTCAGCCACCCTACCTTTTCCACCTAATAATATCTTAGGTTGTCCCACTAGTCTGCTCATGGTGTCAACGATTGGTAACATTATCACATATTGTTCTTATACGGCTCCATCGGCCTTAATCTATAATATAACCATTATCTCGCAGTTATAACTACAAAGCAAAATTCAAACAAGGAACCCCCCCGATACACTACTATCTAATACTGTTGGTCGTCGAGATCTGTTAAGTCCTTACTCTATAACATATATCCCTGAATTCCCATCTAGAAACATAAAAGTCTACTCGTCTACTTTTATGTCACTAAAGAAGGCATACAATGCGGCGCTCTCCCGATCACAAGTTATTAGCGCTATATAATTAAGGAGCTGTATCTCTCTTCTCTATAATAAATCAATATACCCTGAATCACATCAGTAGAACATCCCTGCTCACCGGGATCAACATAGTAAGAAATCATACTCGCTGAAGTCTACAATATAATACAACACATATGCAAGCTCATCCGTCTTTCGGGTGATGCCTCGCTACAACCATATATTTAAAATTTTAAATTTTTAGTACGATAGTCTTATCACACAATTTACTACCGTTCAAACCCTCGGTAACCAGTAACCGTACAATATAATCATAATATGATCTATTATCATAACTCTCAAAGGAGCACGAATCGTTACATAATACCATATACAAATTTCTCTTAGTGTCCACACTTTCTCCTCCCCGCAGGTGGCACGAAAATCTCGCTACCAAATGGTAGTCATTTACGTAATAAGGTTGCTGTCGCCAACGTACCCACTAAACCGAATGCACACTCAAATTCTTAGTGTTAACTATTCACATATGTTGTGACACACCCATGTCACTTGAACTCATCATTTATTCACAAGGATGAAACAAAGCTCCATCAGTCTATCCTGGTCGTAGGGTCCCCGTACGCACGTTTTGCGACCCATAATTATTTATAATCATTGTCCCTTTCGGATTCCATTCATTATATTTTCCCTTCCTTTTTGGTGGGTAAATTATTCTGTTTTACGGCTCACCCGCCCGACATCGATACATTGGCCCCATATCTCTAGGCCTCAATTATGTCCTTACTGGCCTTTCCTTTATTTCCTGGGCCCCATCGGCCCCGAAATACGGTATGCTACAGTTACTGAGGACTACGTTGGTCCTGACTAGACCCACTACTCTCGGGTTATTAGTTCCTGGGCCCAATTCTCTTAACTCGATTCCTACACTAGATATTTTACTTTTCCAACTGGTATGCCTTACAGGCATGATTTATTATTCCCGATACTATCAATTTCACTTCTCAAGTGATCACATCCAATACTGGTAACCCTTATCTCTAAATATAGGGTAATTTCCCTTTCACTGGCGTCCTGGCCTTGTTAGGATGCCCTTCCCTCGAAACTGGCAGTCTTAACTCCCAGTTGTTATTTTCGTTGTTCCTAGCGCTCTACAGGGCATATGGAACACATGGTCGACCCGTTGGTCTTGACTGACTCCATCACTATTTCGTTAAGATTTAATCATAACATTTAAATAGGTTTCCCCCACTGGGTATACGTTATGGTGATATTCTACTAACACTATTGAATTCAACCTTGCCCTTCGGCTAGGTATCACCACTCTACTGTCTCCCTTTCTTCTGGGGCGTTAACATATTCTAATAAACATATACTTTGACGGCATTGACACTAGTCACCTTAGTCGCACCTCCCATTCACGCTAGGGTATTCCACCCAGGAGTCCATTTCAACTTACGGACCCTTTTTATCTTCTGTGACTCCTACTTCGGTTACAAAGTTCGCTTACCAAGTTAACTCATCATTTACGGTCGGTCATTTCCCGACCAACTGGTGGAAGATTAAACGGTCAACCTGCAGCCAATATCTCAATGTGATTGACTATTCTTACTCTTTACCGTTTCTCTGAGCTAGAAAAAAAAATTCTTCTAAATTTAAAATTCTGAGTGTCAATGCACTCTACTTTACATTATTGCCTTTGGATTAGCTCCCTCCATTGGCCCATCACACTTAGATATTTATATTGGTGACTTCTACCGCGATCACTATGCCCCGAATGCTTCACAACTTTCAATTATTTTCCTCCTCCTGCAGTCCCGCTAATGGCCTTCGCTGGTCGTCCTATATTGTTCGGAGTAAAAAGTCCAATCACTCTCGCATGTGAATTAGATTCACTAGATTAAATCGCAGGAGAGCGTGAGTCGCATACGCAGTGGAATATAATAATCCTAGAATAAGGCTCTACATTAAAGAACGCTAAGTTGAAACGTAATAAGCCGTACAGATCCTAAAGGACACTATAACCTGATGCTCTGATACCACATGTGACACCCCGCCTAATTAAATATCGGGTGATCAGTCCTTTATAAAATTTATAACAGAATGTTCGGTTGGTTCATTCTTAGTATCACTGTCGAAAACTTAAATCCACTTAATTACCTAACATTTAATTAAACTAGTGTCAAAATATTATCCAATTAAACTTGAAACCAATTGATTTAATAAATTTCTGAACATGTAATTATAAACCATACACAAGATTTTAATGCTGACTGAATCAATTACTGAATAATTAAGACTGGATAAAAACCTTCAGTTCAAAGTCACAAACCAAACCATAATAAATACTCAATCCAACTGAAAAGAACTAAAAAGTAAACTGAGTACAACTCCGCTAATGAGAATGGGTGACACATGCCCGAACTGAGATATCTGAACTAGGAACTGAATGAACTGAGAGAAGCGTCTAATCTCAATGACCCGCAACTTCCACAACAGCTGCAGCTCGGTAAACCATCCAAGTATTTAGAACTGGTGTCCCTATGGCTGGGTACCTGTACTAATACACACACACACACACACACACACACACACACACACATATATATATATATATATATATATATATATATATATATATATATATATATATATATATAGCAAAAGAGAGAAGAAATGCAAGAGACGGGTCAGAGCTCGATATTTTAAAAAGATTAATTAGCAAGTATGTAAAACTGCATTAAAGCAAATATCATATGCATGTTAGTTCAAACTCTCGCATGAGATTCTCATCTCTCGACTAGTGTGCACGCCTAACGTACATCTAATCCAACCTAGCCATCTGACACACTCTTAATTAGGAAAAGGCTTATCCTACTAGTTACCCCTCGTAGTAGTATCCCATATTTGATCTCGATATTTATCATTTTAAATAAGTATTATCACACTAAAGTCAAGTATTTACTATTTATGTTACTGAAGATTTCACTATCTTAATAATCTGGTATTATCTCATTTTAGGATATACCAAAAGCATACATATATATATCTTTCACTATTATATATGTATTAACCCAATCATAATAGCCTAAAAATATCACATTGTAAGTATAACACAAGTATATATAAATATCCACCACTATTATATATATACTAACACAGCACCCCAAGGATATACATGTAGTGCATTGCATACTCTGCTATTATATCCCGGTACATCTCGTACTCAAATAAGGACTATCGGTTCGAAAATCTCCCACGAACCATATAAACAAATCACACGTATTGGCGGCGAACATAGCTCACATACCTATGGGTCACGCACATACCTACGCTCCCATAGTCAGCGACTTATCAACTCACAAATGAGTCTTCACAGTCCTATGTTCTGAGATACAAGTCAAATATCCCCCCGAAGGTCACTCAGGATAAGACTATTTCTACACACACACCCCGCGATAGCAAGCATCTAGGTATGTCATACACATAATATCAAATATAGGTATACACATAACCCATCAAATCAAAGGGTATACACACAACCAAATGTCATATTCCATACGTAGTATTACCATCACTAAATACTATCAACGTATTTTTTAATCACGATATTCGCTCTCTCGTAATATATATAAGGATAATATGTCACCCGAAAATCCTTAATACATAATCATAAGAAGTCCCAAAAGTAACCACTAATTTTTATTCTTATAAGTTCCATATCGTTAGAACTAATATCGTAAGTATTTATCACTTAATACTCTCGACGCAATTACAATTACGATTATCTCTCTCTCGCAATCTTCAAGGTAAATTCATTGTTCCAAATATTTGAATCATTACACCTAAACAACTCCCAATAATTCTGCACTATTTTAGGTTCATCAAACACTAAGTTTTCTCACTCAAATTGACTGTTTACACAAATAGGGGCAAAATAGGAAATTCTATAAAAATTAGAAATCTCGCTCGAACCAGAATGGATCTCGCTCGAATGACTTCGCGCGACAACCAATCTCGCTCGAACGACTTCGAGCGACATCTCGCGACCTCGGGTGTTTCGTCTTCAACCTTAGACATCCTCGTTTTGCTCCATTTTCAACCCTAAAACCTCTAAAGATTTAGCCCAAACTTCTAACAATCAATACCAAATATTATTCTAACATGTATATGATATTTCCTATAATCTAACATCATTAAATCGTTACCAATCAACCATAAAATTCGAAATCCCCAATTTTATTGTCAAGAACCCTAGTTTTAAATTAATATGCATAACTTCTAAATTAAGCCCAGATTGGTTCATAAAAATCACTCTAATTTTGTAGGCATCATCCTATCTACATCATTAAATCGTTACCAATCAACCATAAAATTCGAAATCCCCAATTTTATTGTCAAGAACCCTAGTTTTAAATTAATATGCATAACTTCTAAATTAAGCTCAGATTGGTTCATAGAAATCACTCTAATTTTGTAGCCATCATCCTATCTACATATGGTATTCAAATTCTTATCAAATCATCCCTAGTTTATGATATAGTTCTCCAATTTCACCTAAATTAACTTTCATAACAAAGGTTTATTAACCTAGACTAACTTGAACATAATTATCGCTAAAGAAAGCAATAAATAAACACTTGCCTCAATTTCCAAGGTTTGATCCGTTGGTTTTGTTAGTATGGATGCGTTCCTCGCGTTCCGATCTACACAATGGTGGTGGTGGTTGTGCAAGGTGGTGAACATAGCTTCTCCTCCTTTGGAATTTGCTCTCCCTCACCCACTGTGGCTCTCTCTTGATTTTGCTGTAACCTAACCCTAATTGTCCCCAATTAGCTGATATATTATTTCTCCAATTTTTGTCCATTTAATTCCTCCAAAAATCCAAATTACAAAATTACCCATACTGGGTGCCGTCTTGGCTTAAAAATATTCCGGAGTCCAAATATAATATCCGGGTAGAGTTTTGTGACTATCTCGACCCCTCCGGACTCAACGGTGCACTCAAAATGATCATACGAGTTACTTAAAATAATCTACCTTTTTATTCTACTTAATTAGTCCTGACACGACTCACACGCGTGTCCCGACTTAATATACCAAACTGACATATTTCTCTCTCCTGGCAAGTTATATAAAATCGTCATTCCATATTACTTATTCTCACAGTAAATATTCAATTTTAATTCGGATTAATAATTAATTCTCACATTTTAATTTAAATAATCCAACAATAATTATCAATCACATATGTTGATACCAAATTTAATCTGTTGACTTGGACCAATCATATGAAGACACGTGTCTATCTACATGGAAACAACAAACGCTTCTGAGGAACCCACGCGCTGCGAGGAACAAGACTACAACGAGGAAGACTAGTTCCCCGAGGAACACTGCTTACCCGAGGAACTCACACGCTCCGAGGAACAATACCTCTCCGAGGAACTCTTGAGTACCGAGAAGCTTAGGCGGTCCGAGAAACTCAGGCGGTCCGAGCTGCATCTCGAATAAAGCATTAATAGCTGGATAACCAACAGTTCAACTGATTCATTAAATGCTTATCATTCAGACGCACACACAAAAAGGGCATTAAATGTATTACCCTTTCATATGTATATCATTTAATGTATTACCCTTTCACATTATAGCCTCAGGGCTATAAATATATTGTACAATCCTCATTGTAAGGGGGACAGAATCGAGAACGGAATTTCCACAAATCGAGAATTCCTAAACACTAAGCAATAAAACAACAGTGGACGTAGGCCATTTTTATAAGGCTGAACCACTTTAAAATCTTTTGTCTCATTTATTTATCTGTGATTGAATTATTAGAGTGATCTAATTTTTTACATCAACAGATTGGCGCCGTCTGTGGGAAACGACTGGTAATATCGTTTTCTCAATCAAATACAATCCATTACCAATGGCTGATATTCCTGAATCCAGCAATCGAAACGCTGGAACCCCTCCAAATCCGTCTGCTCAACCAATTGTTCCAGATCTGACTGGAATAATGGCAAATCTGGCTCAGGGCCAAATCGTCATGCAAGAAACGATGCGACAACTCATCCAAACCCTCCATGGCGGTGCATCAGCCCATTCCGGACCACAAAGCATTCAAAGAAATACCCGTGCGCTTTCTTCAGGTACTAGGTGTACTAATTCATATCGCAATGATAAATCTGAAGATTTTTCTTATCAACCTGGACGAACTTCGTCAGTACGAGCCACAGATACTGAACAACGTGTCACCCTTTCCCCAGAAAGGACTAGCGCATTGGAAAGATTAAGTAGGGCTTCTCCTTTCGATCGATTAGTCCCTAGGAGGAACAAAAGTCCTCTTAATGCAGCGTCGAGGAGATTTCGACGACCATCATATTTAAGGGAAGGATCTGCCCAGTCGCGACCAGCTGCTCGTCGAGATAAATCCCAGGAAGCCACTTCAACGCGATCAGTTGCTCGAACCAATAGGCCCGAGGAAGGAAATGACGCATGGAAAGGATCTATTCAGATGCTGGAGAACAGATTAGGGGAAATAGCTAAGGCCAAGAACCCTCTACAATGAGCCTTTGTTCGAGGAACACCTTTTGTCCAGGACATTGTTGATTTTCCAACACCATTAAAGTTCAAAGCACCTGTTGTGACTCCCAAGTATGATGGGAAGGCTGACCCTGTCCTTCATATAGAATAATATCAAGCTAATGCCGATATCTATGCTGTCCCAGACGAGATGAGATGCAGGGAATTCTCGGGAACTCTTACCGGATCTGCTCATAATAATCTTCCTCGGGGTAAGATTTCAACTTTTCTTCAACCGGCCGAGTTATTCATTGGGAATTTCTGCTTTGCAGCAAAGCCAGTTAAACGAGTAGCACATTTGTTAAGTGTTAGACAAAAAGCTGGTGAGAGTATCAGAGATTATATAACTCGTTTTAATAACGAGAAACTCGAAGTCATTGATTATGAGGAGAAGACAGCAATTACCGCTTTGATGAGTGGACTGCTGCCAAATAAGTTGTACTACACTTTAGCCAAAGATCCACCTCGAACCATGTCAGACCTGATGGGAAAAGCGTCCAAGATTATGAATACCGAGGAGGCTATGTCTGCGAAGAAGAATATGGACGCCAAAGAAACCAAGGTGGAAGGTGACAAAGCTAAGAAGAAAGAACATAAGAACAATGGTGGTGACAAACAATTCAAAAATAGGTCGTCATGGGAGGTCTTGAGGAAATTTGATAATTACACACCTTTGAAGGCAAATATCAACCACGTCCTGGAAGAAATTAAGAACAGCGAGGAGTTAAACTGGCCAAACAAAATGAAGGCAGACCCTGACACGAGGAATAGGGAAAAATATTGAGAGTTCCACAAGGATCATGGCCCTATGACCAAAAATTGCATAGCTCTTCAGAATGAGATTGAAACACTCATTCGACGAGGAAAGCTAGCAAAGTATGTTGATCGGGGAGGCGAAAGAAGAAACAACGACCGAACTAGAGAGAAGTCTAGATCTCCTCGTCGAGTAGAGGAGAACAAGAAGAGAAACCATGAAGTTGATCCATAGGATGACCCCGATCTTCCCAAGAAACCAAGGCAGCCAGAACGAGAGGTATTTTCAATACGCTTTGGGTCATTTGATTGTAATGTTATTACAGGAGGAGATGCAGGAGGAGGAGACCTTACTGCAGAAAGAAAAGCTTACCCCGGTGAAGCTCAAGCTTGCTCGTACATTCAGCGAATAAATTTAGCTGAGGAAAATCGCCCGAGAAAGGTGAACAAGGAGAAATTGGTCATCGATTTTTCAAAAAATGACCTTGCAGGTGTTTTATATCCTCACGATGATCCACTGGTGATCAAGATGAGAATGAAGGAGGTAATGATTTCAAGAGTGCTGGTCGACAATAGTAGCTCGGCAAATATTATGTTCTACTCGTGTTTCGATAGTTTAAATCTAAAGCTATCTCAACTGGAGCCTTACCACAGACCCCTCATCAGTTTTGCTGGCGAGAAAGTATTTCCACTTGGGATGATCAAGTTGGATATATTCATTGGTACGTGGCCTGCTTATTGGACAGAAAGAATACGTTTCTTCGTGATGGATAAGAATGTCCAATCATCGTACATTATCATCATGGAAAGAGTAGGATTGAAGAAGTTCGAGGCTGTACCATCTATAGTGCATCAATGCCTAAAATTTCCAACAAACTTTGGAGTAGGAGTTATGAAAGGTGATCAAAAAGTAGCTCGAGAATGCTATTACTCATCCACCGAGCAAGAAGAACTGGAAGAATCGAAGAAAAAGACTACTACCTATCAAGTGGATGAAGGTGCAGAAATTGAAACATTGGATCCTCGAGATGAGTCGCAACTCGTGAAGGGTCAATTGGTGGAAGCTACTGAAAACATCATTCTGTATGACGAGCACCCTGAGTGAACTACTCAAATAGGTTCATCGTTGGAAGCCTCATTAAAACAGGAATTGATAACTTTCCTTAGAAGCAGAAGACAAACTTTTGCGTGGAGTCATGAAGATATGCCTGGGATAGACCCAAACTTCTTATGTCACGAGCTTAATGTGAATAAGGAGATTAAGCCTGTGAAGCAAAGAAGAAGAGTATTCAGTCCAGAGAAGAATCAAGCTATACAGGAGGAAGTCGAGAAGCTCCAGAAAGCTTGTTTCATTGAAGATGTAAAATATCCAGATTGGTTAGCTAATGTGGTGATGGTAAAGAAGAAGAATAACAAGTGGAGGATGTGTGTAGACTTCACCGACCTCAAAAAAGCATGCCCAAAGGATCACTTTCCACTGCCCCGAATTGATCAACTGGTGGATGCTACCTCAGGACACGAGTTGCCGAGCTTCATGAATGCTTATTCTGGTTACAATCAGATCAAAATGAAACCTGAAGATAGGGAGAGTACTTCTGTCATTACCCCTAGGGGAACTTATTGTTATAATGTTATGCCTTTTGGTTTGAAAAATGCAGGTGCGATATATTAAAGGCTGATGAACAAGGTCTTTGCTGAACAAATCAGTGACAATATGGAAGTCTATGTTGACGACATGCTGACAAAAAGCAAGAAAGCTGCTGATCATCTAGTTGACTTAAGTCAAACTTTTGATCAACTAGATAAATATCAAATGAAGTTGAACCCGACGAAGTGCATATTTGGAGTACGAGAAGGCATGTTCCTCGGGTACATTGTCAATCAACGAGGCATTGAAGCAAATCTTAAAAAGATAAAAGCTCTATTAGGGCTGCGATCTCCAATAACGAAGAAGGAAGTACAGAGTCTCACACAGGACGAGTAGCGGCACTCGACAGATTTGTGTCGCGAGCAACTGATAGATGTATCCCATTCTTCAAGACACTCAGAAAGACTTTTGAGTGGAATAATGAATGTGAGAAGGCTTTTCAAGACTTGAAGAAATACTTGGGAGCACCTCCACTGTTGTCCAGGCCGGTGATGGGAGAAAAAATGTATTTGTACCTTGTAGTGTCCGAGAATGCAGTTAGCTCGGCGTTGATCAGACTGGAGAATGGAGTGCAAAAACCAATTTACTACATAAGTAAGGCCTTCCGAGGAGCAGAGATCAGATATCCAAGGCTGGAGAAATTGGCACTGGCGCTGATTGAGACGAGTAGGAGAATGAGGCCATACTTCCAGACTCATACTATAGTAGTATATACCGATGTACCATTGAGACAAGCCCTTCATAAGCCAGAAAAATCAGGGAGATTGATGTACTGGGAAATAGAGCTTGGTGAATATGATATAATTTATGAACCCAGATCATCGCTAAAAGGGCAGGCTGTAGCAGACTTTATAGCGGAGTTCACCTATCCTGATACCCCCGAGGAGCAAAAGTTGCTCGCTGATCAACCTATAGATGTTACAGGATCAATAAACACAAGCTCAAACCAATTTCGATTGGTAAAAGGGCGTGTGGATGTTTCAAGATGTGATGCAGAGATAGTTGTGAGGACTCCGAATGAGAAACAAGAATTGCTCGCTGATCAACCTGTGGATGTTACAGGATCGACAAACACTAGCTCAGACCAACTCCGGTTGGTAAAAGGGAAAGAAAAGATGATCGAAGAGGAGCGAGAAAAATACGGGGAGGATGAAAGGAAGCAGCAAATATTTCACCGAGGAACTCTGACTGATTCAAAATTTGAAGACAAGTTACCTATATGGAGGCTATATGTAGATGGCTCATCTTGCACTGCAGGATGTGGCGCGGGGATAGTTTTGAGAACTCCGGATGAGGTCGACATGGAATACGCCTTGCGTTTCCAATTAAAAGCTTCCAACAATGAGGCTGAATATGAACCAATGATTGCAGGGCTTAATTTGGCAAAAATTATGGAGGCGCAGCAGGTTGTGATTTTCAGTGACTCTTAATTGATTGTAAACCAAATGATGGGAGTATATGCAGTTAG
This sequence comes from Sambucus nigra, assembly GCA_949130495.1. Classification (NCBI taxonomy): domain Eukaryota; kingdom Viridiplantae; phylum Streptophyta; class Magnoliopsida; order Dipsacales; family Adoxaceae; genus Sambucus; species Sambucus nigra. The sequence goes on from OX422221.1 coordinate 443,122,451, forward strand.
AGGAGAATTAATGATCAGATATCATGCAAAGGCAAAGGAGCTGGTGTCAGAATTTACCGCTATTCAGCTGGTCAGAATACCAAGAATAGAGAATGCGAGAGCAGACGCCCTAGCTCGACTAGCATCAGCTACTCGCACCGAGCTACGAAGAACAATCCCAATTGAAGTGTTAGCTGGTCGGAGTATAGATGAAGATCTGACGATGAACTTTATCACCCTTGATTTAGGACCATCTTGGATGGATCCCATCAGGGCATATATCGAGGAGGGAGAATTGCCAATTGACAAACTCGCAGCCAAGAAATTGAAGTTTAAAGCTGCTCAGTATGTATTAACTAATGGTGTTTTATATAGACGAGGAATTATGACAGGTTTGTAGAGATGCGTGCATCCCTCCGAGGTGAAAGAATTGATTGAAGAAATCCATGAAGGGTCTTGTGGAGCACATGTAGCAGGTCGGACGCTTTTGCAAAGGGTGATGACGCAGGGATACTACTGGCCGAAGATGAGGGCTGATTGTATAGCCTATGCCAAGAAGTGTGATAAGTGCCAGCGCTTCTCCTCCATCCGAAGAACTCCACAAGCATTGTTGACACCCATAACTTCCCTTTGGCCATTTGCCATGTGGGGAATTGATTTGGTTGGCCCACTGCCAACGACCCGAGGAAGGTTCAAGTATCTCGTCGTCGCAGTGGATTATTTTACTAAGTGGGTAAAAGCTGAGCCACTCATTGACATGACGTACGAGAAGGTGTACCAATTTGTTTGGAAGAACATCATTTGTCGATATGGTCTCCCTCATGCCTTCATCACAGACCATGGAACACAATTTGATAACGAGGAGTCTGTCGCCTATTGTCATCAGTCAAACATTTTGAAGGTTCATTCAGCACCAGGCCATCCTCAAAGCAATGGACAAACTGAAGTGACAATTGGAACTTTGCTGAACGGTTTGAAGAAACGATTGGATGATGCAAAAGCAAATTGGATCAACGAGCTACAATCAGTACTTTGGGCTTACCGAACTACTCCCCGAGTAGCAACTGGAGAATCACCATACATGTTGGCGTTTGGAAGTGAAGCTGTCATACCTGCCGAGTTGGGCCTCCCAACACACAGGGTACTGAATTTCAATTCCCCTATCAGCGACTTAATGAGAAGATTGGATTTAAACATGCTCGAGGAAGTCAGAGAAGAAGAAGCCATTAGAAATGCTGTTTACCAGCAACGAACAACTTTGTTCTATAACAAAAGGGTGAAGAAGTGCGACCTGAAAGAAGGAGACTATGTGCTGAAGAAAGTAATTCAAAAGCATAACAAACTGGAGGCAAATTGGCATGGACCATACCGAGTTACAGAAGTTGTTCGACCAGGAACTTACCGAATAGCAACTCTAGAGGTGGAGGAGTTTAAGAATGCATGGAACACAGAGTACCTGCGCAAGTATTATCAGTGATGTATATGTAACACAGTTCCATCAGTATGAATAAAAAGAAGATATTCTGCCAAAGTCTCTCCTTTTTATTGAGAATTTTTTCGGGGAATACTAGTGCTACACACTACTCGACAAAGCTCAGACTGCTCAGTAAAATATTCCTAAAAATGCCAACTTCGGTTGGTTAGGAAATAATATATTCCTAAAAATGCCAACTTCGGTTGGTTAGGAAACCATATTTTCCTAAAAATGCCAACCTCGGTTGGTTAGGAAACAAAATATTCCTAAAAATGCCAACTTCGGTTGGTTAGGAAATAAAATATTCCTAAAAATGCCAACCTGTTTGGCTAGGATACGAAAAATTCCTAAAAATGCCAACCTGTTTGGCTAGGAAACGAAATATTCCTGAAAATGCCAACCTGTTTGGCTAGGAAACAAAATATGCTCGTAAATGCCAACTTATATTGGTCTGAAGGTACATACATTCTCGAAAATGCCAACTTATGTTGGTCGGGAGGTAAGATTATTCCAGGAAGTGCAAAAGTTGCTAATTATGGCTGGTCGGGGAAAAAAATCCACTAACTATAGTTGGTCGACAAGTAAAATTTATCGACCTTGGTTGGTCGGACGTATTTTATGAAAAAGATAAAAATCTACCAAGTATGGCTAGTCGGGGATAAAAACTCACTAATCGTAGTTGGTCGACAATGAAAATTTACTAACTATGGCTGGTCGGGGATAAAAACCCACTAACTGTAGTTGGTCGACAAGCATAATTTAATGACCTTGGTTGGTTGGAAAAATTTTAAACATTTTTATACTCGTGACTTTATTATTAAATGATCGAGCAACATTATTGATACTTGTAACTTTTTAATTATTATTGAGTTGGTCGACAAACAACACAATATTGTTATCTTTTTAACAGATATGCATAAACATAAAGTGTTCGATAACTACAAGACAATAGCAATGAAGATTTGCAAACAAAAATGAAAGTCTTTCATTGAATTCAAAATAAATTACATTGATAATTAAATTACGGTTACATTGACATGTATACTAACTGTTACATCAAAAATTCCTATTCTACTGGTCTCTTCCCCTCTGCTTTTGACACAGGTTCCTCGCCAGCAGGCGGATCATTTAAAGGCTGAGGAGAATTGATAAAGTTAAGATCCTTCAGCATCCTGACATTCATCATGGATGGTCGATCTAAGAGATGCTCGGGACGAGATACCTCGATTTGAGAGTGAAGATTGTAGTCACCGAGATACGTTGAAATTAAGCTCCGAGGAATGGCCCGAGCAGGGATGCAATCCATCTCCAAATTGTATGGTGGCACAGGCAAGTCGAGCAACCCGGGATCATGGTAATCCCACAGATAATGACCTTGTTCGAGCTTCAACACACCTAAGGCATTCATCCAGCCTTGCTTGTAGCCCTCATTGTTGGCATTCTGGATACGATCGTCCAAGTGGAATAGTGCTTTGTTGTATCCAGCCATCTAGAACTCCCTGGGCTGTTTGTGGAATTGATATGTTAGCCTTTCTAGCTGCTCGTGGAGATTCTTGATGAAAAGCTCCTTATTCTCCAAGACTGACTTCTGCGCAGAGAACTGTTTTTCCAAGTCCCTAATCTTCTTTGACATATCAGATAAAGCCTGGTTCTTCGCCAGTAATTTAAAAGCTTGGTTCTCTAACGCAGACTGAGTTCTCTTTCGTCGACAAGAACCCGAGCTGCTCTTCCTCGTCCCCGAGGAGCTCTTACTCGACCACAAGAAGATGTAGAGGTGCCAGAACTCTTCAAAGTCTCTAACTTGTCCCTCAACTTGGCATTCTCAACCTCTAAGAACGAAAATCCCTCATCAGTCACTGGGATTAGGGCTGTTGAAGAAGAAGCTGTAGACTTGAGCTGTGATAGCTCTTTCTGCAAGTTGTTATTCTCTTGCTCCAGTAGCTTGGCAATATATCTTCATTCCTCAACCTCACCCTTCAAAGTTCTCTCCCTCAGATCGTATCCAGCAAAAAGCTTCTCGTAGCCCTTGTCAGTAATAATCAACTTATATTTCTTCTCGTAACCCTCGTGCAACAAGGCAGTTGATTCCTTGTATTGATTCTGAAGGTCTTCGAGGGTGCACTGGAGATCCTCGATCATTTCATAGTAAGCCACATTATTAGCCACTGCTCGGTCAAGTAGACACTTCAGGTACTGATATGATTCAACTGCCTGTTCTGAAGCATCCTGTTCGAGGATATCGACAACTTGTGCAGCACTAAGGTCTGTGTGACTAGCTTTAAAGTACTCATTACATTGTAGCAGCAACTTGGTTTCATAGGCAGATAGTAATTCCATCCTGGCCAGAAACTAGCAGAGAAAGAAAGAGCAATCATCAATAAGAGAAACAAGCAGAGTATGAATAGAAGATGAACAACAGTATGGAAAAAAGTTCAAGTTTTATTAGATCATAATTCAGAGTTACATATTATGGATTACATTTGATAAAAAGAAAGAAAATAAAGAGAAATCTGAACAACACTACACCTTTTCCTTATCTCCCAAAACCTTCTCGGGAGGCTGGGATGAAGAGGTAGGTTGCTCGGAGGGAAGGGATAGTTGCTCGGGGAGAGTAGGTAGTTGCTCGAAGGAAGAAATGATTTTCTGATTTTCCTTGGCAGCATGCTGGATGGTTAGGGCATGATCTCCCATCACCATCGAAGACTCCTCGAAGGTAGCTTCGTCCTCGTCTAAGTCTTCTGGAGTTGGAGGGGGACCAGGGATATGTCTCTAGAAGAGCTCGGAAGACTCGTCGACCTTCATTTCCTGAAGGGCAGCAACCCATCCATCCCTAAAGTACTTTAGACAGCCATAGTCCACTTGAGATACCATGGCAGCCAACCCCTTGTTCCACCCTTTGTCCCAGCCAGAGCTGAAGGACTTCTTCACATCAGCTTTTCTCTTCAGCTTCTCTGAGGAAAGTTTCTCAGACAACAGGTTCTCAGCAGCCTTTAATTTATTTTCTGCTTCCTCCCTCTGCCGACCTACTTCCTTGAAGCTGGCCCAACCTTTCCTCAGCAACCATGAGCTTATCTTCAAGCTCTCCAGCAGCTTTGAGCTTCTCCTCAAGCTCTTTATTTGCCTTCTCCAGGGCATTTTTTTTCTTCTCCAACTCCTTGAAGGCATCAACAGCCCGAGCTTTTTCTTGCTCGGAGGAGGCAAGCTTCTTCTCCCAGACAACTTTGTCATCAGCATATTTCTGGCGAGAATCTTCCAGAGACTTAGTAGCTTCTTCCAAAGCTCCCTCCACACTGGGCGAGGAGCAAGAAGCCTTAATCACTTCATCCTTCTTCAGGATTATATTGAAGCAGCTCGTCAACTGTGAACAGAAAAAGAAAGCAAGTTAGATACAAGAAATAACAAAGAAAAATATGAAAAATTCAAAGTAAATATACTTACAGAAGCAAGGTGACGAGCAGCTAGTGAGGTAACCATGTCCCGAGTAAGGTTTTCTTCAGTACCTTGGACCTCGGTAATAATCCAGGACTTTACCGAGCTCATGGCAGAGCTCGAAGGAACAAAAGTGGGAACTCCAGTCCTAGCAGCTGGGGGCTGAATAATGGTGTCAGCCAAATTGACCGAGGAGCTCTTCTTCAGCCTCCTCGGGGGAACAGGTACATATTCAACCAAGGAAGAACCCTTGGTCGGTGATATCATAATCACCTCTCCAGGAGCAGCAGACCTTCTCGGAGCCACTGCGGGCTTATCAGCAACCTTCTCGGCAACTTTAGCAGAAGCAACTGGAGGAGCTGCATCATTCTTCTTCGTCCCCTCCTTTGGGACATCTATCATACTCTTTTTTACCTCCCCAGAATCGGAGGCAGTCTTCTCAAACAGGGTAGGAGGTCTTATCTTCATCATCCTTTCACTTAAAGGAATATGAGATTCAGGCGATGAGCTGGTGGAAGCTGGTATTGGCTCTGATTCACTTATCACTGGACGAGCAATGAAAGAAGTGGTGTAGCTCTTGTACTGGAGCAGATACGAAGCTGATCTAATGTGTTCATCGGAAACACTTTGATGCAGACTCCAGATAAGTTTCAAATGCCTTATATTGACATCTGCTTCTTTTGGGCACTTTCTTTTGTTATCAACTACAAATAAACAAACATTGTTATCAGTGGCACATTTTATCAAACACAAAAGAAGCATAATTTTAAAATAAAATGAAATAAAAATAACCTATCCATTGCCATAAGGAGGGCATCTGGGACCCTGGTAAGCCTCATCTCCAGTCAATGGAGGGTGTTGCCAATTTTTTATGACAACCCCATGTTCAAAATAATCCCTATTGGCATCAGGGAGATTGACTACTAAGGCCCTATTTAAAAATCTAGTTTTTAAATAAAAAATATTATCATTAACTGCCCATCTATAGCAGAACATGATTTCTGGGATTCCTATACGAGTTTCATGCACTTGATTTAATCTATGCACCCCATTAACTATTCTCCATGTGTTGGGGGCTATTCGTGTAGGAACAACGTTGAAGTACCGACAGAATTCCAGACACAAGGAATTTGGTGGAAAAGAAAATCCACATTCATAAAAAAAGAGACTGGGGAACCAATGTCCCTCAGCCAAATTGAAATAATCAGAAGGCTCAGAAAGCTCTTCCAAGACAACCCAAGAGGGAATGGAGAAATCAGAACGAAACTTCTCAAGAGACTCAACAGGGTAAACCATGGTGAATAAAGAAATGAAGAAGAAGGAAGAAGATCTTACAGGAAAAGAATGAATCTGCTGACAACGAACGACGGAAAAGATGAACGCACAAGAGAGTAGGAAGAGACGACGTAAAACTCAAAGATGAAAATTTGAAAAGGTAGAAGACAATGGGAGTGTCTGTAAAGTTTAAATACCTTGCCTTGGGAAATGGTGAAATAATGATTACAAAAAAGGTTGATTACGTTATCGGCGGCTAAAAAGATGAAAAGTGGCGCGGGAATCAAAGTGGACAACAGCGGCTAAAAAGACGAAAAGTGACGCGGGAATCGAAGCACACAGAACAATCCAAAAAAGCATGATTCTACGAATTTGGAAGGAGAAATAAATACAAGGGAAATGCTCCTAAAAATCAGGAAGACTATTTAAAGCTACCATATTTCGAGAAAGAATGTTCCATACTCCTCAAATTTCGAACTATGAAACATTGGGGGCTTTTGTTGATACCAAATTTAATCTGCTGACTTGGACCAATCATATGAAGACACGTGGCTATCTACATGGCAACAACAAACGCTTCTGAGGAACCCACGCGCTCCGAGGAACAAGACTACAACGAGGAAGACTAGTTTCCCGAGGAACACTGCTTACCCGAGGAACTCACATGCTCCGAGGAACAATGCCTCTCCGAGTAACTCTTGAGTACCGAGAAGCTTAGGCGGTCCGAGCAACTCAGGCGGTCCGAGCTGCATCTCGAACAAAGCATTAATAGCTGGATAACCAACATTTCAACTGATTCATTAAATGCTTATCATTCAGACGCACACGCAAAAAGGGCATTAAATGTATTACCCTTTCATATGTATATCATTTAATGTATTACCCTTTCACATTACAGCCTCAGGGCTATAAATACGTTGTACAATCCTCATTGTAAGGGGGACAGAATCGAGAACGGAATTTCCACAAATCGAGAATTCCCAAACACTCAGCAATAAAACAACAGTGGACGTAGGCCATTTTTATAAGGCTGAACCACTGTAAAATCTTTTGTCTCATTTATTTATCTGTGATTGAATTATTAGAGTGATCTAATTTTTTACATCAACAACATAATTATTTTAATCTTAAAAAATATGGGTTGTTACAATAATTGGATTTAATGTAAAGGGTGAGGGGAAATGAGATGGGTAATATGGATGATATAATGATTTTTGAGATTTTGAAAAGACTGCACAACTTGAACAATTAATGTATCCATTTCATAAAATTTTGATTGCATGCTTTTATTTTTTTCTTTATATCGCTATTTTTTTTTTAATTTGCGATGCTTTTTTTTTATGCGATACAATTCGTCTTTTAGAGCACGAATGAAGACATTTTACATATATAATTTCAAACACTATTTTTTCTCAAAAACCAAGGGTGACGATGTAATAATGATATATGGATGGTATGAATGATGTGGTAATATGGAAAATGGATGGTGGGAAATGAGGATGGGGTATATGATTAGTGTTCGGGACAAACTAAAATACACATGTTTCTTATAACTCGAAGGTGATGTCATCCTCGGTGATTATGCCAAAATTTGAAGGATAATGAGATCATGAAACGACTTAAGTACGGTATCCAAAGGAAGTTGAGTCAACTTGTGACTCGTCGATTGCATAAAAATTCTCAAAAATGATGAAAAGCTCAAATCTCACGGGTTTAAAGTTTCCACAAATGATTTTTAAGGTTTTTATGAAAAATATTTTCACTCTTTAACTTTAGACTGTAATGACATGATAAGTGCGCAAGAAGTGTTGAGTGTAGGAATTCATGGTGCAATATGCCTTATGAAGTATTACTTAAGCTTATAAAAAAATGTAACGTATATTTCTGATAAAAAAATGTAACTTGTTTCTGATAGAAAACGTGTAAAAAGTGAAAAATGTAACTTGTTTCTAATAAATTTTTTTAAAATAGGTACGATTATGAGAATCCCACCCCCAAACAAAGAAGAACATCGTCCTCGATATTTAAAAACATATTTTGAACTTTTTAAAGCGCACAGAATGAAAGAATATACCGAAATCGATCAATAATGAAGTTGCACTGCACGTATCCAACATGAAACCTGAATAAGTGATGAGAGAAAAAGGTGTACAAGTATACAAATATGGTAAAGAATTGGGTATTGAGGAGCACGACCCCCAATAGGGGTGGGCACGGTCCGGCCCGGTTCGATTTTTGGTCATTTTAGGTGCCGGACTGCATTATTTGGTCCTATATTTGAGAAGATCGAATTTGGACCTATTTAATCGGTTTAGCCTATTTAATCGGTCTAGACTATTTTCGGTCCGGTTCGATTAAAAATTGGTCCACTTTTACATTTATTTACCTTTCTTTTCAGTAAACACTTGTTAATTTTTTGTTGTTTGTACTACTTAAAGGCTGTTTTGAACTTTTTAGGTGTTGTTTTGCCATTGGAATAGTGTTGTTTTGCACCATCTAAGGTGCTGTTTTACACCATTTAAGGTGTTGATTTTCCTTCAAATGTGTTGTCCTGTTTTCCCCAATTTTAGTAGAATAAAATATGTTTTGCCCGATAATATGCAAACATTAAAATAGCTTCAAAAGTAATACATGTCCACGATAAGAAAATATTACATGTCCAAACAAGCACCATAAGAAAATATTACATGTCCACCATAAACAAATTTAAATTTAATATTACAAGTCCCATAGTCTAGAATAAAAATAAAATAGATTCAAAAGTAAGCTAAAACAAAGTCCTCGAGTCCCCTCCACCTCCTCCAAAAGGCGCATCAATCCACCACAATAGTTGAAATTGAGGTCTTGAATCTCTCTCCCAATATTTCTACAAAAAATACAAAACAAAGATTATGTCAAATAAAAATTCGATAACAAAATTTTAACATTTAAATTATGATAAATATACATTAAAGTTTAAAATTAACTATTACCCGCATCAAGTTTCTCCATTTCTTTAATTTCATCCATGGCATCTCGAATGTTAATAGGTTTTGTTGAAGATTTGAGCCAATTTTGTGCACAAACAAGTGCCTCCACCGTTGTAGGAGCTGGAGAGCTATGAAAAGGATCAAGCATACGACTACCCGTACTAAAAGCGAATTCAGAGGCAAAGGTAGACACGGGAATAGCCAATACATCTTGTGCCATACGAGACAACACTTGATACTTGCCTTGATTATTTTTCCACCAACGAAGAATATTAAAGTTATCATTTTGCACTTCACAAGTTTCCAATAAATACTTTTTCACCTCCGATTTTTCACCTAAATTATCCTCTGACTCTAAATGCCTTTTAAATTGAGATGTTAAAAATGCACGACCATCCTCATCCTCATCAACCCCAACCACATTAATTGGTGGATTCATATTATTTGAAGATATATTAGATGATTTATGACCATCACACCACTCAAACAAACAAATTAATGTATCTTTAACTCTTCTTGACAACTCCATTGATTTAACACAACCATACAACTCACTAAACCAAAATTCAGCACAATTTAACTTGTAACGTGGGTCAAGGACAATGGAAATAAACAACAAGAAGTTAATTTTCTCTAAATTTCAATACTTTTCAAATTTGGCAATCATTTCTCGACCATTGAAGATAAAAAAAACCATCACCATAATTTTTCAAATGCACCAACTTACTTTCAATAATCACAAGTTCATGAAAAAAAGCATTGGATGTAACATATAATGACCCTGAGAATTTTAGTGTAGCATTATAAAAGATTCGAAGAAACTTCACAAAACTCTTAGATTTTTTCCAATCCTCAAATTTTGGAGGTCCTAAATTTCTACCAAACACCGACCCTCTTCCCCTCTCATCACCATCACCATCATTTTCCTCCTCTACACCAAAGTAGGACAAATAATCATCGTCATATTCCTCCATCCTTTTAAATGCCTTCTCAAATTTAATAGCCGCCTCCAACATCATAAATGTGGAGTTCTATTTCGTTGGAACATCAAGACATAACAAACCATTTGATTCTATCTTTTGCTTCTCACAAAATTTTTTAAACTTTACCAACCTAGAAGGTGACGATTTTAAATATTTTACCGCCCTACGCACTTTTGCAATTGATTCATTCATGTCCCTTGATCCATCTCCAACTATAAGATTGAGAATGTGTGCGCAACATCTCATGTGTAAATACTCGTGTTCCAAAATGGTACCATTCCAATGTTTTGTCATTATTTTCAAATAACTAATGGTACCATTATTATAACTAGCATTATCAACCGTGAGAGTGAAAATACTATATATCCCCCAATCACACAAACAACCCTCAACAACTTGTCCTAATTCCTCACCCTTATTAGTTTTGACTTAACGAAAGTTCAAAATCTTTTTGTGTAGGTTCCATTCTTTATCAATATAATGTGCGGTGAGACACATGTAATTTACATTTTGAATGGAAGTCCATGTATCGGTGGTAAGGCAATTATTTTGACCTTTCAAATCATTTTTTAACTTTTTCTTTAAATCCACATATATGTTTAGGCAATCTCGTGCAATTGTTCGATGACTAGGAATATGCAATTTTAGTTGTGTGAGAGCCATAAACCTCATAAAACCCTCATTCTCCACAAATTTATACGATAGCTCGTCATTTATAAGCATTTCAGCTAGCCCTTGCCGACAAACTTCTGCATTAAAATAGATAGCCAATAAATTTGAAACTGGCTCATTTCCTTTTGGTTCTTTTTTCAACATTAATGACAACTTTTTTTGCCCATTTTCCTTTAACAATCTCTTATTAGCGGGTAACTCTTTGCAAGAAGGAGTGTGTTGCTTCATATTTTTAGTCCCATTCTTTTTAGAGTCACACGCATAAGAAACGCCACAATAATTACATGTAGCTCTAAGCTTTTTGACATCATTATTTCTAAGGAAGTGATCCCATGCCGTAGATGCATTTTTCCGTTTGTGTTGCACGGGATGAGTTCTTGGCGACGTTGCCAAACCATGTAAAGTAGCATTAGCCGGATCTTCACTCACTCCATCCATCTACACATGAAAAAAAATAACAAACTCTAAAATCCACAAACAGAAAAAAATAACAAACTGTAAAATCCACAAATAACAAACTGTATGTATGGATTATAAACTAAAAATATAAATGTATATATGTGTTATAAATTTAAAATAACAGTCTGTATGTATGGGTATTTTAAACAATTTCAAATCTTAACAATATAAGATAGAACTTCCGATCTTAACAATTTCTTAACAATTTAAATCTTAACAAATTCAAATTAGAAAGGTTTCTATTCTTTCTCGTTATCCTATTTACTGCCATAAGTTCACACATTTAAATCATTGCTATAATGGGTAGTTTCGGTTCAATGAACAATCACTACCACAAGTTCACTCATTTAAATCACTGCCTTAATCACAAGAAAAATCACGAGAAATAGTAGAACCAAAAACCACCGCCACAGATTGGCTTTAATCAATGCCATATATTCCTTAATCACTGTCACATATTGGTTTCTTTCATACCAAATCAAGAAAAAAAATAACTTTAAACCAAAAATCACTGTCACATATTCCTTAATCACTGTCACATATTTCTTAATCATTGCCACAGACTAGTAAAACTAAAAATCACAAGAAAAATCAAGAAAAAAATAACAACTAGAACCGGATCTTGTGTTTATACCGTTGGATCTTTTATCACCGATGTCGGAATAGTTACGACCGAGTTGAGGTTCGTCGGACCTTGTGTTAGGCTGCCATATGTTGTGTTTATGGCGTCGGATCTTGTGTTCATGATGCCAGTGCCGGATCTTGGGTCATGTGGAGCAGCGACGCTGTGTAGTGAAGTTAGGAGCAGCGACTGCTGTGGCGCTGTGTAGTGAAGTGAGGAGCAGCGGCGGCTGCTGCGCTGTGTAATGAGAGAGAGAGAAGTGAGGCCGTCTATGATAGAAAAAGAAATTGAGTGTGGTTGTGTGGGTTGTAGGGTTTGTTTAGTTATTTACTAATATTTTAAAAAAATATATGATAGATGTATTTATATAAAATTAAAATATATTATATAATATTAAATTAAACGGTTCGGTCAGGTCCTAAGATCGAATTTAAAATGAATTTTTTGGGACTGAAGATTTATAAAAAAAGCCTATAAAAATGGATCAGGTCCGGTTCGGTCCAATTGGGTCAATCGGGTCGGTCTTTTTTTTTGTCCACCCCTAACCCCCAAACAGGACAAGACTCGTAATAAAAAATAAGAAACGACGGGCTGCCTCCCGATAGCACTAAGTTTAACATTTTCAGCCAGACGTAAACGTACTCACCCCTAAAGATATGAACTATGATAACACAGGGTGGCAGAAGGTGGGGGTGACGACAGTCACCCCCAAACAAGACTGAAAAATCAGCTTTGTGTGAACATAGTCTACTCGAGTTAATGCACTTAAATGGAAAAGTGCTTCACGTGATGCAAAGCATCGATGGACCAAGGGGGGGGGGGGGGGGGAGAAGTGGATAGGGAAGAATGGCAAGGGTGAATAAGCATCGATCACAAGATTTATTGAGCTTAAACGTGAGGGCAACAAGGGCCCTATAAGCATGATGCTCTAATTGGGTGGGGAGGCGAAAGGATGCAAAAATAGTGATGGGGTGGGCCTTATAAAAATGGAACGATTGTCCTATAAATGGATGATGATAATGATCGTGCTGTGATACGTCAATGAGCTGACTGAAATAAAAATCGCCACGACAGGAGAGTGGCGTGCATGGAGAACAAGCTCTGTGCACATAGGTTGAGAGTAACACCACATATACTCTTGTGAATGGTGGATGGTGGTTTCATGGGAACATGCAAGGTATAATATCAAGGTCCAAACCAGGTGGTGGAGAGTGTGAAAGAATGTGTGGGTCGGTTGGGATAAAGGATGCATCGGGTGGGACAAAGGGTGGGGGAAGATGATCCAACTCAAGAGTAGGAGACACACACTCCTCACGAGGCTCGAAGTGATCCTCAATGGAACTCGCAGGAGGAGGTGTGGAAGTAAACGATAGAGTGATCAACTTATCCACCCGTAAGGCACCATCCGAGGCAGTGGAAAAATCTAACGAGGCATTCAAATTTGAGAGAGAAGAATCAACATTAATATATGACTCAAAGTGAGTCAAGCATGTTTGGATAGGATCCATATCCGGAGAGGCAAGAACCATCTCGGATTCAATCTCAGGACAAGGGTGAGCACTCGTAGACAGAGCTAACCTATAATGAAGTGGTTCCTCGAGAATGCACAGGGTGGACTCAATAGGTATAGACTCGGGTATATTTTTGGATTCGTCGGGAGGGGAAACATGAACCTCAATAGTGGGTTCTTTTTGACAAAGCGGGGTTTGATCAGTCTCACAATCTTTGGATAAATCAACACAATTGTCAACTTGAGGCCCACACCATGGAATGGTCTCAACGTTGATATTCTCGAGGTGGTAGGGCTGGTCACACTCAAAATCAGTGGCACAAGACGACTCGTCATCACTCCACGTGGGGGCAACAATGGGTTGACTTGGGGTGAAATTCGACTCTCTCGCACACTCAAATGCATTTAACCTTTGTTAAAGCCGTTGAAGGGTTTCATTTTGATATTGAGTAGTTTTCTCTTGCTCGAGGATGAACTTTTCCAAGGGGCTGTCGAGAGAGGATGTGGATGAAGGTGGTGGAGTGATGGGTGGTGGCTGTGGTGGAGGTGGACACAACTCGTTATTGACACTAGGATACGGAGAATACCCATATGAAATGTGGGGAGCGGGATGAAGTTCTTCAAACATGGGAGAAGCATTTTCATGAGAGATAAAAGGATGATAATCATTGGGTGCGTAGTGAGGGAAGTGATGAGGATGAGGTGCACTTGATTGCCATTACGACTGTTGAAATGTGTGAGGATCCGCAACATAAGGTTGGGATTCATATTGCGTGAAAGAGTGATCAGGCCTTCACCACTCGGGATTGGATATATCATCACAATAGGCCGGGGTGGGTTCCGGAATAGTGTCATATGAATACACTTGGGCCATGGTGGGTTTGGATGGATATGGAAAGTATCGACACTCATGGGGCAAGTGATTGGCTAGAAAGAAAGAGGTGCACGACGAAGCAGGGAAATGGCTAAAGTAGTCCTTTAAAGGACGTTCGTTGGCCATGACGAGAGAAGTATTTCTTTGGGTTTTTTAAATTTGTTGAAAAAGAAGGAAAATATTTTTGGAATTTTTTAATAGAAGAAAAAAAATGAATTTTTTTGAATATTTGAGAAATAAGGAAAATAAAAAAAAAATGTTTTTGGATTTTTTTTATATAAGAAAAAGGATGAATTTTTTTTTGAATTTTTGAAAAGGGATAAAAGGGGACTCAGTATGAAACACACACTAACGAAGCACACAAAAACCGACTACCAAAGGATTTGAATTAGAAGTGTACAAGCATAGGAAAATCCTAACTAGCACGTAACCAATTTTATCTTCATTTATGTGATTGGGTAGTCAAATTTTTAATTAATCCGCAGGCGAGAAAATCACAGAATTTTATACGTCGCCTTTGAAAAATGCGCTCCTACATGTCTTGCTAGTTGGTTAATTTTAATTATATGATAGCACGGGTTAAGAAGTTAGTGAAATTAAGTGATTGAATCGGGTGATGAAATTCCTTCTCATTTCAGTGACCGGGTTTAGGTCTCAAGTCCAATTAATTCATTAAACTATTCACAGTAAGACTGTGCAAAAAAAATTAAGGCACATAAGAGCATATAGTCAAACAATAAATTGACTCAGTAACAGGAGATGCACGAGTGATAAAGAATTGTACCTCTTACGATTTTCACACACGTAGGGTGAAGACCGAGCTGAGTTGATTAGGGGAAAGTTCACCTATATTCAGTTATCCACGGGAGTCCTACGGACCCAAAATAGAGAGGCTTTTACTCCACTTCAACGACGTTGTCTCTCTATTTTGTCCCATTTCCCTTTTTTTTTTTTTTTTTATTTAATTATTACAAATAATTGATGTTCAAAATCACCATAAATAAATGCATAAAGCCTCAATATCCTAATGAAAACAATATATGAAAAATAAAGAATATATACAAATGAACAAATATACAAGTCTTCAAAACGCTACTCAACTCGAAAAATTAGCAATGACACTTCGTGAAAAGTCAATTGCCAAATTTTGAGCAAAGTTTAACGCTTAAAATGCCGGCAACGGTGCCATTTGATAACAAGTCTTTTTGATATGTCATTGTAGAGAAAAAACGGTCAATCAAAAATCCCTTTTGTACCTACAAACACACTGAAACACGTATAATGGCAAGTAAGGGGTCAATCCACGCTCCTTAATATGTACAAGAGCAAAGTGAAGACACGTATGCTTTTTTAAAATAATTTTGAAGGGATAGTTATACTACTAATTATGAACTAAAAATTAAAACTACACTAATAAATAAATAAAATGATAAAGTGAGCTAAATATGAGGAGAAAACAATTATGAGATAATTCAAGGGATTAAACTTCACCACTTAACCTATTTATTTTCATTACTTAGTTTATCTATTTCAAATACCCCAAAACATATATAAATTCACAAATCAACTCTCGTTATAAATATTAAATTACATATAGTCCTTTTAGAAAATTAATATTTAAAATTTCACATACTTAAAAAAATTAGATTTAAATATTTTCTAATAAATCATCCGTTAGGAAAAATTCACTAAAAGTATTTAAAATCAATAAAAATTACATTTTTAAAGTAGAGAAATTCGAACTATAATATCATTTAAAAATTTCCTATCTCTAGTTTAATTAATAAATAAATATTACAATATGAATTTGTGATTTTATCTCGAAATAATTCACCCTATCTCGAGGCATAAATATAAATTGTAAAATTTTAATATTAATATTCAGAGGGGCTTAATAAATCAACAAACTGAAAATAAAAATAATTAAGTTAATGGTTTCATCTCACCCCTTGAATGGGGTATTTAGCCTCTCATTTTGGTATTATTACATATAAAATGTAATAATGACACGGTAAGAGGCATACAAAATAAAATGGAATGAGAAAAAAATAATTGAACCAAGTCTCCTTGAACTCAATAATAAGTTCCCAAACATAAATAATTAAGTGCACCCACAATTATGGAATATACAATACTCAAAGAAATGCCAAAACTCCAAAATTTGTGTCTCACAATATATTCTGGCTCACTCAAGTCTTTAAAAAAAATATAAAAGAAGAATAAAAATGGAATAAAACTCTCCTCCTAAAACTTAAACTAAAAATGAGCTCCAAAAAATGGAGTTTAAAAAAAACCGCACTCTCTTCCTCCCCATTCTTGCACTCTTGGATCTCCCTTGTGTGAAATGAAGAGTCTTCTTTTATTCGGAGGTATGGAGGTAGGGGCACTGTAGATGATGGGTTAGGCACGGATTAAGGCATGAAAAATGGGATTTGGCAAGAGTTTGGTGCCGTTCTAAACAGAGGTGTCAGATTGAGAGAATCGAGATAACACGAGAGGGGTAGAGTCGAAGTGGGTACAACTCCGGTTTTTGTAGGAATAAGGACATGGGTTGTGCTGGGTTTTGGAGTTGGGTTATGGGTATAGGGAGCTGGATATTCAGGTTACTGGGTTTTTGAAATCGGGTTTGGCATTTTATTTTCGGGTTAAAGCTTGCCAGTTTCCATGGATTTTGGGTATAGGTTCGCGGGTATGGATGGTCTCGGGCTGATGTATGGCAGGGTATATGGGTCGGTATGGGTAAGGTTTTGGCCGAAAATGGTGGTTCGAGTTGAACATGGGTCGCCGTGTTTTGGGGAAGAGAAGGTTAGGGGTTTCGGGTTTTGTTGTTGCTGGCTGGATATGGCCGGTGTTGTCGGTTTTAATGATGGTGGCCAGAATGGTCTTGGACAGCTAGGGGGTTAGGTATAGAGGTTTGGACGAAAAGGGTTCTTGGGGGTGACAAAAGAGAGAATTGGGGGTAGGTGTGTTTAAAGGTAGGAGATAGAGTGAGGGTATTTGTGTGTGTAGTGGGTATATGGTAAGTTTGTGTGTGTGTGTGTGTGTGTGTGTTCATTTTGTAACTAATAATAAAATAAAATAAAATAAAATTTATAACTCAAAATAAAATTTTACTAAAACTAAAAAGATAAATTCTTAGCCTATTAAAAAAAATATTTACAAATCTATTAAAACTAAAGAAAATATAAATTTATTAAACTTAAAAAATTAAATTCCTAATCTAAAAATAAAAGAACTCAAATAAAAATAAGAATAATAAATAAGACTAATAAAATAAAACTCAAAAAAAAAAAAAAACTAAAAATCTAATAAATACGCACACCTATTATATTCACATAAAAATATAAAAGCAAACGAACTTAAAAAATACACGGACCTTAATATTTACACTATACGCACACAAATAAAATATAAAAATACTGAAAATTATATACGACCCAAATAAAAATTTAAAAAATAATAAAAATACAAACTAAACATACACGAATCAATTATAAGACATGTTAGGGATGGTCTAGGCTAGGTTATAGGTTTGGGTAATGGGTAGGGGACTGGGTTAGGCTCTTTTAACCGCATCACTGCCACATTTGATGTACTTAGTCACTTATTTATAGCAATTACCTCGAATTAAGCTTGTTTGATAACGTAAATGCTTAATGACCTATAAAATAAACAAATACTAACATAAGTTCGATTTTACTGAAAATTAGCAATTAAAAATCGTCTATTTGAGGTATAAATATAACACTTTTGGGTGCTTATCAACATGTTGCCCCAGTTAGAATTTATTCATTAAGTATTTCAGTTTCAGACTTCTATTCAGATTTTCTTATCAGTTAGATTCATTATTTGGCTTGAGATTTTTTTTAGTTGATGGTTTATTAGACAAGACTTTAGGCGGGGTGTCACACCTTCTTGGAAGGCAGCATAAACGTCGAAGATGAAGGGTCATTATTTTTCCTTATCTTCTTTCGGTCTTATGAGTTCGACATAAATTTGGGGGTAGAGGGGACCTCAGGTTCAGTCCTCTTAGGAACCTTAGCCTTGGTAGAAACATGAGCTCTGTCATCATCATCAACCAACAAAATTTTCTTTTTAGGAGCCATTATCTCTTCCTTAGGAATATGAAAAGACTCGATGTTCAGGGACTCAAACAAGGAAGAAGTATAAGCATTCTTTATGTTTACGGGAAAGGAACCTCAGATATTGTTTCCATTAGACGAGTTGTGAAGCTGCTGGTGGAATTATTATAATCCAAAAGAAAAGTTGCCGACCTCGACCGATCCCCACTAGCAATCCACAACCTTCTCAAGTTCCAGACCTTGATCAACTCCTTTATGTTGAAATGAGAAGAATAAGGCTCTTTTTTCTTTGATCGAGCTTGACAAAAGAAATGAAAAATTCATTAGTAACTTCTTAATTAAATGAAACTCAGTGTAAGGGAAATAAACCCACTCCGAGTATATGAACCCACTATATCGTTCGCTTTTCGAAAGAGGTGGATATTGCCAATCTCTGGCAATAAAACCTTTATCTAGACCTGGAAATGAGTTGTGTCGAGTCGTATTCGTGTCAGTTTTTATCGTGTTCGGATCTTATCGGGTTCGTGTCTAAAAGGGTGACTTTTATATCATGTGTAAAAATCATATTCAAACCCAACGTGTTGTCTTGACGTATCGTGTCGTGTTCACCCGTTATTACCTATTAAAATAATGAATTATTTTTTAATCATATACAAGTTGACATATTAGTTCATTTTAAACATAATTATACCCATTAATTCATTGATCGTACTAACTCTCTCATTTAATAAAATTCGTTATGAATAAAGTAACATTAAGCTACATAAATTTTTTATAAGTCTCAAATATATATTTTATTTACTTAAATTAATGGGTCTTATCGGGTATTAACGGGTGAAGGAGGTCAACATTAACCCAACCCGTTAACTATCGTGTCTTATCGAGTTAGAAGTGATATGACCCCAACCCATTAACGGTCCACCCATTAACTTATAACTTTGTGTCAGTTCGTGCCGTTTTATCGCGTCGTGCCTCATTTTTTCAGGTCTACCTTTATCCTAATGGCCCTTATTGCAATCAAGAAGGTTGACAACTAATACTCTATCATCCTTCCTTGCCTTCAGATATAAAACTCCATTCGTGATGTGGGATCAAAAGTAGCAGTATCTAATTTTTGGAATCCCGATGCTGGTCCCATATAACTCATTAATTCTGTGAAATATGTTGATAATACGCAATGTATTTGGAATACATTGGGCGAGAAATACCTCAAAAAACTCACAGAATTCCAAAAATAATAGAATAGGGGAAATGCAATTCCCCTTCAACCACTGAGAGGGTATGAATCCAATGACCACCCTCAACAGTAACACAATTTCTGGGAATGGGAAGACACCCAGGAGGGGATCGAATATGTTTTCATGAACTCACCCACTGTCCTCTCATTAACAATATACACCATTTTTTTATGGAAAAAGGACTACTCAACGAAAATATAGAAGAGGAAATGAAGATACTCAGAACATTTATAAGAAAAATAGGCGAGAGCAAAGAGAACTTACAAGAAGAAAGATGAAAGCTCCAAATGATCCTTTTGAATGAACAAAGGTACAAAAACTATGTTTCGAAGTTTATTTGAATAAGTAAAAATGAAATCCCAGGAGTATAATCATATGGAACAGAGCTCGAATTCATTAATGTAATCGGCTGTTCATTTCTACACTAAAGCCCATCATACCCCTATTTACAACTTAATAATTGCAAAGGGTGACCTCACACAAACTCAAACACCGAATTGTCATAAAACTAATTCTTTGGGCCAATAAATTATACAAAATCCTCCAGCCCAATACTGTCGAAGAATTTTAGTGGCAATTACGGGGGGATAAATCATGATGGCTCAAATCTCGTCAGCCCAAATGGGCCTAACCCATGGATGCAAAGCATGCTTCTTAAGTTAGGATTAATGTGATGAGGGATAACGATAAAAAGATCAAACTTCTTACCCATAATCTCAGAAGAGATCAATATAAATTAACAAACGAGCCAATTAACAACTGTAAGAGTTCGAACGTACCTCAACCACTCCTATCATTATAAACAAGACCCTTGCCCTAGGGCAAGGAGCATGTAATTCTTTGTTACGAAACTAAAAAAGAATTAATACATACAGAAAAGCACCCCGTGGACGTAGCCAGCTGCCGAACTAAATAAATACTTTGTATCATGATATTGTTTTACTCCTTGATTGTTTCCCCATTGCTTAAAATCATTAGCTCTGATAACTTGCATTCACAAACTTATAAAAATCATCGTTTTATTGATGTTATAATTTATTAGTTAGAGGCTTCTTGGATTGAAGTGTAATGGTGTAATTTATTTCAAAATCGTTGATAAACTAAAATTCAATTCTTACACCCTCTCACAAAAAAGAAGAAATGAATTTTATGATAAATCAACTTTTTATACATCAAGGCCTAGTTTGATGTGTCGTATAAGAGGGTCGTATTGAATAAAATTATCCTATCCAATGTTTGGTATAGTTTAAGATATGATATGAAATGAGATAAGTTATCGCAAGAGAGCTCCTTATCCCACAAGGAGTGGGATAAAAAAATTCCACCTCCCAAGTGATATAAAATTATACGGTGTCAAGATTTAATTGGAAATAATTATCCTGCCCTTATTAAATTTAAAAAACTCACTCTACTTGCACTCTCTCAAATATTAGATAACAATCATCGGTTCCTTTCATTTATGCAACTCTCCATTCACATTTTTCATCACATAGGTAACCTCCTTCTCCTTTCTTATTTTTTTTTCTATTTTGTATGTTTCTTGCTTTATCATGAACTACTATTTGGATTTAAATCGATAAAAATATTATGTCAACCCACCTGCTAGACAAGTTGAAAGTTATGTGTTGTTAACCCACCGCTAATAATTTGTTATAAATATTTTTATTATGTGTTGTTAACCTACCTATTAGACAAGTTGAAAGCTATATACAATTCAATTTGTTTGCTTTTTTATGTTTTAGATGACGATTTAAAAAAAATCGATGTTACCCAGTTGTGGCTTCAAGCAATTTTACGGTGGCTGGTTTGTTTTGAATTGAAAACAACCAATTTTACTATCTCATTATTTTCGTCGCCTAGTTTGTGTACACTCGATTTTTATATGTGTGTGAGTGATTGCTAATGGTTGACTGTACAAATTATATATACAAATAAATATGTCTACCTCATTATTATAATCTCATAATATTATTTTTTTAACATTCCACATGGAATTAAATACTATGTTATTGAGTTAAAATATGTGATAACAATATATATATATTTTTTATTTTTTGATTATTAAATACAAAATAAGGGTATTGTTGAAAAACTGAAGACAAATTAATCTTATCTTAAGCATTTCAAATACATGATTGTATTATTATAAATTATCCCGTCTTCTTATCCGGAACTGTTCCAAACGTAATATTGGAATTAAACTTATCCAACCCATTCTTAATCCAATTTGACTCTTATTCTATTATATCTGATCCCTTTATACGGCGCATCAAACAAGAATAAGTGTTACCAACTTAATGTAAGTTATAATTATTTTTCAAGATAAAAAAACTATCAAATGCATATAAAAAATAAAAAATGGGAAATATTTCTTATTTATTTATCCTTAAACCTTCTGCAGTGGGTAACCTCCAAAAGATGTAAAACTACATCTTTTGGCTTAGATTGTTTCGGAAGAGTCCACAGCGAGACAATGTAAAATTGGAGTTGAACGGATATCTTTCACCCGCCCAGAAGTTATTTCCAAATTTTTTGTTTTTTTTCTTTTATATATACATTTGGACAGATTAAACTTTTTCGCCCGCACCTTGGACGGATAACACTTCCCCGTCCAGGTGTGCGCCACCCCATGAGAGCCACCACTACACAATGTGTAACGAGTGTCTAAATTTACATTACTACTACATTTTCTGTCTCCTCATAGTACATTTTTTATTATCCTTTGTAGGAGGAAAACAATATAAATATACACATATGCATTGCCCAATAAATATCGCCAAAGATGCCTCAATTAAAAAAACCGGGCTTTAAGTTGGTGAGGACGTTGGGCTGTAATTTCAACTGATTACAAAGGTCAAAACTGTCAACAGCGTCCAATTATGGCACTACAAATACAGCAACAAAGGGGAAGATGAAAATGAAAAATCTCATTAGTTTAAGAATGAGGCTCACTCAGAGAGAAGGGATGTTTTAAGGGTGGTTGCCCCTCTCTGTAACACAGCCTATGATTTCTATCAAATCAAACCAACAGCCCTTCGTATATACATACATATGTATGCACATATACACACACATACATATAAACATACATATCACCTCTCTCTCTCTCTCTCTCTAAACATATACGAGGCTGTGATGATAAATTTTCAGAGAAAATCAAATGAAAAAACTACCCATTTTGGCGAGGTAACTCAGAGGGTCTAACAAGGCAACTGTTGTTGCAGCCATATGTGTAGTTTTCTTTGATTTGAGACAAATTTGAGCCTCCCTTGTATCTATCTCTCTAGATCTATACATATAAGTTTGTGTATATATAGTTATGTATGTGTGTGGCATTGCATGTGTATATAAAATCTAGAATCTAGCTTTTTTTTTTTTTTTAAGTGGTTGTAAAATTTTGGTGTTTTCAAAGAATTAGGGTTTTACAATTCTTAAAAAAAAAACCTCATTCTTTATTTTCTTGTGCATGCTGTCGCTGTGGATATGGTTGGGAACTATTTGTAATTCCAAAATTAACTTTTATGGTTTTAGGGAATAAAAATAATTTGCGGGAGAAGATTTATAAATTGGATCAGTGTATGTCGGCCATGAAGATGATGATTTTAAGTTTTGGGGTTTTTTGCCCAAATAATAATTTGGAAGGTTTTAAGTTTCGTATCAAATATACGAACGCTCTGCCAAACAAAAATCTGGGTAGGCAATTAATAATAGTTTTCATTTTGGGGGAAAAAGGTACAGGTAGGCAATCTGAAATTTAAGATTTTGAAATATTTCTCCTATTGTTTCAATTTGACATTTTAAAACTACATTCTGAACTCAACGACTAACTTTGTTAGTGAAACTTGATTGAAATTTGAATTGAATTGGCATTTAATTATTTTTTAATAATGTAGCCAACATCTATGAAGATAGCATGTAGAAAATAATGGAGGAAAATTAACACCTTGGATTTGTGTTTGGTAGAGGTTTTTCAGGAACCCGAGGGTCTAGGATATCTTAAGGGGCCATAAGCAACATCTATGCGAAGCAACATCGATGAGGCACGAGAGAATACTTAAATTTTGAGATATGAGAGAAATCAAATTTCCATGCAAGCAAGGTATCCTGAACTGTAGGATGAATTGGTTCGGGGGACGAATCGGTTACAGGCGAACCGGTTCGGGGGGCGACCAGAGTCTCCCCCCCTTTTTTTCCAAATTCAATCTCTTTTCTCCCTTCCCTCCACTCATTTTTGCTATGAAATTTCACCCTCTAAAACTTTCCCCTACCAATTTACACTCCAAATTCACTCCCTACCATATATGAGGCACGAGAGAACACTTCAATTTTGAGATATGAGAGAAACCAAATTTTTAGGCCAGCAAGGTACCCCGATTCAGTGGGTGAATCAGTTCGGGGGTCTTGTCAGATTCTCTCCCCTTTTTTTCCAAATTCATTCTCTTTTCCCCCTTCCCTCCATTCATTTTCCCTACGAAATTTCACCCTCTAAAACTTCCCCCCTACCAATTTACACTCCAAATTCACTCCCTCCTTCCTCTCCCTCCATACCTATTCCCATCTTTCACCAAAAGCAACCCCTCCACACCTATAAATTCACCCTCAACCCCTCTCCATTTCTCACACTTCATTTCACTCTCTATCTCTTCTCCACCACATAACCTCTATATCTCTCTCCCTCTCTCTCACAATGTCGCGCCCCCGCCAAGCAAATTTTCGTCCTCGGAAATATGACAACACTACCATCCTCGATGACGAGGGTGCGGGAGTACTTCGGTGTGTCCAAGAACGTCATTGGGTCGAGCACTATTTTTTGGCCACTCGCACCATTCATATCGAGCGTTTTGTTAATTAGGAGAAGCTGTCCGGCGAAGTCACCGCCCTTTTCCACCGTCGGGGGTGGTGCTCATTTTTCCCCCTACGAGCACCAAAGTTTTTTGAATCTGAAATTCGCCAATTCTATACGACACTCGTGCACAAATGCTCCACTCTTCATGAGGCTTATCTTGACGGCATTCAAATTACTTTCTTCGTCGCCATCATTGCGCGCAAAATGCGAGAAAAAAGGGTTGTCCTCACCGTGCCCTTCATATATCCCACCAATGGTGCCCCCCACACCAAAGCCGAATATGTCTCCCGAATGGCACTCGGGGATGAATGGTTGCGCGATTCATTTCCTATAGGAGGTCTTTCGGACACGGTGCGATTCACGCACCTCATTGCATGTGGAGCAATCCACCAAACGACCAATGATTCGGTGGTCAGGTTGCGTCACGCCAACTTCCTATACCATTTTCTCGACCTCGAGAGCACGATTAATTTGGCCTATCTTTTCTATGCGGACATCCTCCACGCGGCCTATGACGAGTGGGGAAAAGCAGTGCTCTCCTATGCCCGCCTTATCACTGAACTTCTGATTGATGCCAGGGTGGACGATTCGGTGCAGCAAGTCCGACTCCCCCGCCCAATTGGAGCCACTTCCACCACCCGTAGTGAACGCCAAATGAGGGTGGCCCATCCCGATCGTCTTATTCTCGATGAGGGTGCAGGGGAAGAACATTACGCCCCAATGATGGATGCGGGGGAAGAAGAAGAGTATGATGAAGACGAGGACGACGACTCCGATTTTGAGCCCCCGGGTGCAAATTTCGATAGGCGCCTTTCGGCGGTGGAAACCCGTTTTGGCGGTTTCATCACCCAATACAATCGAGACCAAGCGGTCTATCAACGGGATCAAGAGGCCTAACGAAGGGACACGAGCATGATATATCGTCTCCAAGCCCATTTATACGAGCTCAACTTCGGTGAATCCCCTCCAACTTTCTTCTATGATCCGTATGATCCCAACGCCGACCCCTCCAATCCACCGCCCCAATGAAGCCCGTGTTTGTTTATGATATTTTTGGTGTTGTTGGTAGTTATTAAAAATGTTGATTGTGTAATTCTCCCGTCACCCGTTTAACACAGGCTCTCTGTTTGCTATATAAAAAAAATCGCATTTCTGTTTTATTTGTTCGTTTTATTTTCTCGCACTTTTTACTCGCTTTGAGTTAGATTTTAGTAATTTTTTCTTGAGGACAATGCAAAAGTCTAAGTTGGGGGGGGGGGGGGGGGGGGCGGAGGTCACAAGTGCGTCTTTCTAAAACTTCACAAATTTTAAAAAATGTCCAAAAATTTAAAAAAATGAAATTTTTTGAAAAAGCCAAAAAAATTTCCCTCAAAATAAATAAAAATTCAAATTCAAATTTTTCGAAAATATCATTAAAAGATGGTTTAAAGTTTCAAATTATTAAATCTCAATTGCACTAAGCCGAAATTGACCAAAGATGTAAATTGTGCGAAATTTGACGACTTAACGAATAACTCTGGAGATTAACAAAAGCCCGTGAGATTTCGAGCCTATCGATCTTTCTGAGTTTTTAAATCAATATGAGTTAATGGTTAACTCAAAGTTCGATTTCGGCGTTTTAAATAAGGTCGTTGAGGATCTCAATTCTTTCACTTTGATTGCGTTACCATCTGCGCTTCGAGATTACTTCAGTTTAGAGACCTATTTAACACGTTTTTCACCCAAAAATATTGACCGAAAAAGTAGCGAAAAATTATCCCTTTTGTAAACCGAAATTGAGTCGAATAAATTTTTTCCTTTCATTTGACAACCCGAGAAACCCCAATTGGCCCGAAATTATGAAAGTGGACAATTCCTGAAATTAAGTTCGGAAAGTGCATAAAAAGGGGCAAGAAAAGAATGGCTATACTCAACAAAAATAGCAAGAAAGAAAAGTGTGAAAAATAGAAAAAAATAAAAAAATCAGAAAAAGTGAGCAAAAGCGTGGAAAAAGCACTAATGGACATCATAAGAAAACTTTTCAATTCAGAAATTCCCAATCACCCCCATTTTACCCAATATATCTCCAACCCAATAAAGTCCTAATCGAGTCCTTTATGCGAAATTGGTTACCGCGTGGCGAGCTAAAACACGAAAAGATAATAAAAGAGACCATAAATAT
Source organism: Sambucus nigra (assembly GCA_949130495.1). Lineage (NCBI taxonomy): Eukaryota > Viridiplantae > Streptophyta > Magnoliopsida > Dipsacales > Adoxaceae > Sambucus > Sambucus nigra. Next base: position 443,149,024 of record OX422221.1, read on the forward strand.
GAATTAGAGGCAATGTTCCCATTTTTTATAACCGTAATCCAATAATGAGATCCGTTTACCATAAAATTTCCGACTTTCTATTTGTGCGCATGTATTTGGTTCCAATACATTCACTCTTATAAATCATGCATACCGAGAGAAAATAACCACCCTTTCAAGAGATTCGTTTGTGAGCGCATCCCGTGAGATTTTGAAATCAAAACGAATTTTCGGATAAGTAACGTAATGATAAATCGGTGGAAATTCGCAGTTAAATTTCTGGTTCCGCATACTTGCACTATGATTTGAGACTCTTGAACATGAACTGATGATGACTATTTTCTGGAAAAGTTTGAATTATATGATTTTTGCATATTTTGAATTTTCTTTGAGTCAAATTTTGTAGGTATATTCACTGCGAACCCTCACGAGACAACACTCGTCCTACTAGGGTAACCTAGGGATTTAACGGTTTGTTGCATACGCTAAATGCAATCGCTTGCCCGCGACAAAGGTAGTCTATCCCAATAAAGTGTTTAGAAGAGTTGTGACGTTATTCGTTTTCTTTTACATTGCTCGGGATGATTAAAGTTCTAAGTTAGGGGAGTTTGATTAGGCATAAATTCTTTCGAATTTACCCCTTAATTTAGAGGCTTTTATTACCTCAGACAACGTAAAATAGATTAAGTTATCTCATATCTTTGCTAACGGTTTCGTCTAACAAGTATCTCGACTTTCGTGTATTTCTTGTCAATTTTACAGGTATTTAACACATGAAAGAAAGAAAGAAATCGAAAGAAGCAAGAGAAAAGAAAGAAAAGTAGTCTAAAGTGCAAAAGTGTAATTTCCTCCAGGAATCCGGTTTAGGATCCAAAATAAAAGTCGAAGATCTCACATTCATGAGCACATAGGAAGAAATGGCGTCCCAATCTGATTCGGGATCAGAAGTTATGAAGACCCGAAGATGCGAGAAAATCATGAGATTTTGAAGAGAAATTGAAGGAAAAGCTAGGAAGGCAAATTCAAGGGAATTTTTATAATTCTACATCTAGACCCCGGAGGTGGGGCCTCTGGAAATTTAAAGATCTCATAACAACGATAACGCTGGAAAAGACGACACCCAAATCCGAGCTACGGTGAAAGAGTTATGATCTCTTGAAGTTGAAGAAAAATCCTAGAAAGAAAAGAAGAAACCTTGAAAATTTTCCAAGTGTTGGGAAGGAAGAAAAGAAGGGCCATGCCAGTGAATTCCCCCAAACCACAGTGCGAACCGGTTCGGGGTACCTGCAAACCGGTTCAAGGTGCCTGATGCGCGAAATTCCACTTGAAAGTTGATTAGTCCTATTATGTTACAAACTCTTCTAAAACGTACATGTATCATTGTATTGTCTTAGAAAACATAGTTTTGAATAGATTTGGATAGAGAGAAAAGCAGGAGATTACCCTAGGAACATAGTTTTGATTTGGTGCTTCAAGATCCATTAATTCCGGGTTTGATTATAAGTTTTAATTTAATTTTCATTCTCTCTATTATTGTTCTTGCATGCTTCAGTATATTTTCATCATGATTTCTTTCACATGCAACGTAGTTAATGTATGCATAGTTAGGTTCAACATGTCCGATTAAATTCTTTAGGGTTGGGATGCATGAACTCAACCCGATATGATAGTTGCATGTGTATAAAATTAGTCCTCTAAACTGAAGGATTTATTATGACCATATTACGTAGCAAACACAACCATTATAGATCTTTGGATCTCGGTTGCTCCAGGGTAATCGGGATGCTTTAGACTGCAATGCGAGTGTAGCTATCGTGTTACCGCTTTACTCGTCCTCTGATTACGTATGGTGCGGGCTTGAACCTCATATACGTAATGCTTGGGAGTAATAAAGTCTGGGTCTGATTAATCACTTAAATTTATGATTAGTTTTATACGAGCAATACACTAGGGTTGAGGGATTGTATTCCCGGTCTGTTTTTCTCATCATATAGTTCAAGTTTTAGTTCAATCATCATTAGTCTTTTAGGTAATTTAGAGCAATTGTATTCCATTCATTCCTGATTTCATTAATTAATCATTTTAAAAATTGCATTTAGTTGTAGCAGTTTCACCATTCAAATCACCTTTTCCTTCTTTTTAGAGTCAAAGTTAGGTTGACCATCTGTCCTTCCGCTGTCATGATTTTCTCGTCCTATTTCCCTGTGGAGACGATCCCGACTTACTGGGCTTATTACTAACGCGACATGCTTGCACTTGAGCCTAGAGAGTACGTACTTTAGAGACACATTCTTAGTCGCGTTAAGTTTTTGGCGCCGTTACCGGGGAATCAGGTAGATGTAGGTTAGATTCCGTTAATCTAAAACTTTGACAAAAAAAAACCAAAGAAAATAAAAATAAAAAGAATCAAAAAGCACAAAAAGATACTTCATCTCTCAAAAGCCTTTTAATGCAAAATCCTGAACTCACTCTAACTCCCCAAAATAATCCAACCAGCATTCATGAAAACCCAATAGTTGAGTACGATCCCGATAGCCCTCACACTCCAAACGTTCCACAATTCTGGGTTCCACCTCCCACGCCTTACCACTCAATTGCAAGTAACACTCTGACATCCCTCTTAGGACACACTATAGAGAACGCTTCGAGCATACCAAGTGAGGATACAGAGTCATCAAGTGAGAGAGCCATGTCACAACACGGTAGTGTAGCCGCAGGTGAGGAAGAGGTCCCGTACCGCCCTTTGAGAGAAATCTTATATCCCGAGGGAACTGTCACTCCGGGATGCATTTTACTCCCTTATAATGCAGGGCAATTTTGCTTTAGGAATGGGATGATCTAGATACTTCCCAACTACCATGGAATAAAATCAGAAAAGCCATATCTCCACATCCGAGAATTTGAGTAGGAGTGTGACCCTCAGTGATCAAACTTGCACAAAAGATGTGATACGCCTCAAACTCTTCCCATTCTCGCTAAAGGACAAGGCTAAGACCTAGCTATGGTCTTTAACTCCAAACTCGATTGCATCATGAAACGACTTGCAATATAAATTCCTTAAGAAATTTTTTCCTCCACATCGAACGAACTCCATCAAGGCTCAAATTCAAGCCTTCCGACAATCAGAAAATGAGTCGTTTGATCGATGTTACGAGTGTTTTAACGAGTTAATCACTTCGTTCCCTCATCATGGATTTGATAAATTACAAATAATCTCATTCCTCCATAATGGGCTGATTATAAATTCCAAACAACTCGTTGAAACCATGTGTGATGGTCCCTTTGTCGACCTAGACGCCAACGATGTTGAGCTTCACCTTAGGTATGTCGCCGAGACTACCCAATCATGGGATACTTCTGACCCTAATGCTCATAATCGAATGCACCAAATGACCACCAATCCATCGGCAGTCGGCCTATTTCACGTAGAAAAGGATACTATGAAGGCCAGTCGACTCGATCTATTTGAGAAAGGAAAGCGAGAAGTACTTTAGATATGTACAAGAGGACTAACTGGCTCCATCCCGAACCCCATTGAGAGGGTGTGTGCTATTTGTGAGGCGGGCCATTCAACAGAGGAATGCCCGACGATACCCGCCTACAAAGTTATGCTTCAAGAGCAAGTGAGTGGTGTAGGAGGATTTAAGGGTAATTTCGATACGCCGCACGGGAATTCTTACAACCCTTAATTGAAAAACCATCCTGGTTTTAGCTATGGACAACAAAATGCTGCGATGAATCCTAATTCACATGTTGCCCCCCCCCCCCTCCCCCACCATCACACTTTCAATAACCACCTCACATGCAGGGACATGTGCAAGTACCACCACCTCCAGGGCCATATATCACTCCACCGCGGAGAAATATCGAGGATACGATAAACCAATTTATCATTGCCCAGAATGAAACCACTTCAACACATGAGCGCATGATCAACAATATAAATGCGACTATTTCAAAGATGCAATCATCGTTGAGTATCCAAGAGAAGGGCAAGTTTCCTGCCCAGGGCCAAAGACCTACCCAAGGTCAAACTAGTGTTAGCACCACCTTTACAGAACATCACGAGCAATTTCAAGCTGTGACCACTCTTCGTAGTGGGAGAGTTGTTAATTTATCACCTCCTCCACACGACGCAACCAAAGACAAGGAGATTTCGCCCGACACAAAAGAGGCCGAAGATGTCCCCTTGAAAGAGAGTGATAAAGAAGACACTAGTGAGCCCGAGGTAGTAGTGAAACCACATTTCACGACACTGTTTCCTCAAAGGCTAGTTCCTTCCCGTAAAGGAAACCCTCGAGATGAAGTGCTAGACGTGCTCAAGCAAGTAAAGTTAAATTTACCCTTCCTCAATGCCATTAAGCAGATTCCAGATTATGCAAAAGTCATCAAGGACTTGTTAACAGTGAAGAGGAGGATGAAGGTAAAGAAAAACGTATTTCTAGCACACAACGTGAGCTCCATTCTACTTCATGATCTCCTGCCAAAATTCAAAGATCCCGATGCACCCACCATTTCTTGCATCATTGGAGAAAATAATATTGAAAAAGCCTTACTTGACTTGGGAGAAAGTGTCAACATCATCCTTTACGCCATATATAGGCAACTTGATCTGGGCGACCTCAAGCCCACAAAGATCACTCTCCAATTGGCGGATTGAACCATGAAGATCCCAAGAGGTATAGTTAAGGACGTGATTGTTCAAGTTGACACCTTCTACTTTCCAGTAGACTTTGTCATTTGGGACACGGAGCCCTCCTTCGCCTCGAACAATTATGTTACCATCATTCTCGGGCGCCTATTCTTAGCTACGGCTAACATAATAATCAATACTCGAAATGGGCAGATGCAACTCACCTTTGGAAATATGACCTTAGAGACTAACATCTTCCATTAGCCCAACATATAGGGGAAGAAGATGATCTTCACGCGATGAGCTTAATCAACGATATCGTAGAGGAGTACTTTGAGGAAAAATATTATGAAGATGCCCTAGGGACTTGCTTAGTGTCGAGCCACGAGAGTGAGGGGGCGTATACTGAATTCGAGAAGGAAGTTGAGGAGTGGAGATATTTACTTGATGAGAGAGCGTTGAACGAGGACGCGAGAGATATAAGTTGGGTTTCTCGATTCGAGGAGTTACCGCTGAGGGAGGCACGAATGGTTCCCTCCAGCGATAAATTTCCAACCCTCGAATTGAAGAAAATCCCCTCCCATGTTAAATATGCATATTTAGGAAAGGACGAAACATTTCCTATTGTTATCTCCTCTAGCCTAGACGAGGCGCAGGAGGGTAAGCTATTAAAGATTCTGAAGAAGCACCAAAGTGCTTTTGGTTGGTGTATTGCTATTTTGAAGGGGATAAGTCCTTTGATTTGAACACACAAGATCCACCTTGAAGAGGATGTAAATCCCTCGAGAGAAATGCAAAGAAGGCTAAACCCCAAAGTGAAAGAAGTGGTGAGGACCAAAATCATTAAGTTATTGGATGTCGGGATTATCTACCCAATCTCGGATAGCAAGTGGGTGAGCCCTATTCAAGTTGTCCCGAAGAAGTTGGGCATGACAGTGATTGAAAATGCTAAGGGAGAGCTAGTTCCCTAATGTACCACCACCGGGTGGCACGTTTGCATTGATTATCGGAAACTCAATGTAGGAATTAGGAAAGACCACTTCTCCTTGCCATTTATTGATCAGATGCTTGAGAGAGTAGCGGGCCACCCTTACTATTGTTTTTTTGATGGTTACTCCAGATATAACCAAATTGAGGTAGATATACTTGACCAGGAGAAAATGACCTTCATTTGCCCCTTTGGTACGTTTGCCTACAAACGTATGCCATTCGACTTGTGTAATGCACCCACGACCATTCAAAGGTGCATGTTGAGTCTATTTAGCGACATGATTGAGAGAGGACTCGAAGTGTTCATGGATGACTTTAGTGTTTTTGGCACCTCTTTCGATCGTTGTTTGGCGAATCTAGAAAAAGTACTTACCCGGTGTGTGGAGAAGAACTTAGTGCTAAATTGGGAAAAATGCCATTTTATGGTCACTGAGGATATAGTTCTTGGCCACATAGTTTCATCCAAAGGGATTGAAGTTGATAGAGCTAAAATAGATGTCATAGCCGATCTACCCACACCAAAATTGCTCAAAGACGTGCGCTCCTTCTTGGTCCACGCAGGGTTTTATCGAAGGTTCATTAAGGACTTTAGCGCCATCGCTAGTCCCTTAAGCAACCTCCTTATGAAGGATACCTCGTTCGAGTGGAATGAAGCATGCCAAAGCGTTTTTGAAAAATTTAAAAGCATGCTTGTTTCCGCTCCCATCACGCAAGCGCCAGATTGGTCCTTACAATTTGAGCTCATGTGTGACGCAAGTGATTTTGCAATAGGGGTTATTTTAGGACAACTGAAGGATAACAAGGCTCATGTAATCTACTACGCTAGCCGGAATCTTACCGGACCATTACTCAATTACTCAACTACGGAGAAGGAATTGCTAGCCGTAGTATTTGCTCTAGAAAAATTTTGATCCTATCTCATTGGGTCACCCATTACTTATTTTACCGACCACGCGACTCTCAAGTATCTACTTGCGAAGAAGGACGCAAATCCGCGCCTCATAAGGTGGATCCTACTCCTACAAGAGTTCAATATCTCCATCAAAGATAAAAAAGGAGTAGAAAACGTCATTGCCAACCATTTATCACGACTTTCGTCCGACGTACCTAGCGATCCGATACCCATAGATGAATATTTTCCAGATGAGCAACTCTTTGCTACATCCTCTTTGCCCTGGTTTGCGAATATAGTGAATTATCTTGTCACGGGAGCCGTCCCTCCTGAGTGGACACCGCAAGATAAGAAGAGGTTCATTACTTGGTCACGTATGTTTTTCTATGACGATCCATTCCTTTTTAAATATTGCGCTGACCAAATCATCCGATGGTGTATACCGGATGACGAGATACCGAAAGTCATCCAATTCTGTCATTCAGAAGCTTGTGGAGGTCAATTTTTGATGAAAAAGACGATCGCTAAGATTCTTCAAAGCGATTTTTATTGGCCCAAAATATTTCGGGATGTGAGCAATTGTTAAAAATCAAGCAATAAGTGTCAAAGGATGGGAGTGATAACCCGATGAGACATGATGCCATTAACCCCGATACTCATTATTGAGATCTTTGACTGCTGGGGTATTGACTTCATGGACCCTTTCCCCCCATCTTTTTATTTACTATACATCCTTATCACGGTAGACCACGTTTCTAAATAGGTGGAAGCCATAACTATCAAGACAAATGACAACAAAGTGGTGATTAGGTTCCTACATGAACAAATACTTTCTCGCTTCGTTTCTCCGAAAGCGATAATTAGTGATAATGGCACGCATTTTTGCAACAGGCCATTCAAGAAGCTCATGGGAAAGTATGGCATCGTTCACAAGGTGATGTCCCTATATAGAGCACACCTAGGGTTTGTTTTTCGTGCTTCAGCTATATAGGACTTCATCTAGTTGGACTTGAATTTTGACAAAATATATTTGTAATTTAGGATTGCGTGTCCCCATTTCGACTTCAAGTTCTCTATCCATCTACAACAAATGAGCACTTGATTCAGACCGCCCTCTCAGAAAAGGTAATTTTCAGTTTCTATGGCTCATAGGGATTTTTGTCACGTAGGACACGACACCACGTTGCATTTGCATTTGCATGTCGCTTGTCATATCTCATGATAATGCTGATTTTTGTCATAACAATTTTTTTGAGTTCAATGTTTTAATTTGAAGCTTTTATAAAAGTAAATATTTTTGTGAATATAAATTGACACCAAAAAATATTTGAAGTTAAAAATAATATTATGCGTGTTTAGATATGTGTATGTAAATATATGCATGCGTCTTTTTATATATATATAAGAATTTGCATGCGTGGCCTTATAATAAAAGTCACATGATGTTGTGTATCACGCTTGCGATTTTTTCCTGATGAACTCCTGTATGCGTTTATGTTAGTATGTATATATATATATATATATATGTTATATGCGTGTGTATGGCATGTTTATTATATATATTATATAGATATGTAGGTACGTGTATATGGATACATGGATGTTATATTATATTTTATATGTAATATATATAAATAGATGCATGTGTGGCTTAACTTTCACAGGCCTTTGAGCTTTTGCCGAGGTGTCCCATATATAAAGCTGTTTTTTATTTTTGAACACTGTGTCGACTTGACCATTGCATGACTTCTTAGCTGTTGTCCTTTTTGATTTGTGGCCCTATAGCGTGTAAGCCTTTCATTAGATTTGACCGCCCCTGATATTTTAAAAACCACCCACAGTTTCGTTCTAAAACCGGAACTGAATTTTGGTCTCTCATTTGAAACGACGACGTCATCTTTTTAAAACCAAAAATGATTTTATAGTTCTCTAAAAACGACACCGTGTGTATATTTTTGTTATAACGGTAACATTGCTTTGCGTATTTGTTACGCTATCTTACAGCTGGCGTTCATTTTTTCAAAACGACCGTGTTTTATAAAATCGATTTTCTTGATTCTGTTAGTGTGTAACAACTTGCACTACACGTGTCACTTTTTTAACACATCACTTTGTGTTTCTTTGTGGACCCTCAGATCTGTTTTTATCTACGGTTGTGTGTATTTCTTTGGTAATCCATGTGAACCCATTTTACACCAATCTGCACACACTTGTGCACTCTATAAATAAAGACCTTGTGTCCTCATTTTAAAACACCGAGAAAATTCATTTTGTGTCAAAAGTCTGCAAAAATAATTTTTGAGAGAGAGAGATTATACACCAATATTTTCAGAGAAAAATCTTTTGTGTATCCTTTACAAGACATTGCTGAGTCTTAAAAACGTACTGTGGATTAAAGAATGGAAGGTTTCTAATCTCAGAATCTCTGCATCTCCAAATCGGTTGATTTTTCATTTTGAAAAATCGTGTTGTGAGTATCTCTATTATTGTTCTTGTTTTCTTGTAATTTCAGACTTGTTATCGGTTAGATCTAAAGTGTTTGTGTAAGTATTGTGCTGAAATGTATCTTATATAGACACTACACACACAAGAACAACTAGTAGTGATTTTATATCATTTTAAACATTTTGTTTTAAATCTATCTTAAAGGAAATCTGATTTTCAATCAAGAACAACTGATTCTAGGTTTAGATAATTAAACCTATTTCGATTTGTGAATCGGACCAGATTTACCTGAACTTGGAAGTGTGACCTTGGACTAAACAAATTTATACCTGAATATTTGACCAAGGACTTGGACTGAGAACAAGAACATATTGGACCTAATATTTGAACCTATTGGACTGATTGAAACTGGAAATAATAACATAATAGATTAAAACATTTTTAATCTAAATATTGTTATAAACAGTTAGTTTTATTTCTGACTGCATGCTTGATATGTTTTATTCCTTTTCAGTCTAGAATATATATGTGTGAACATGATTACTTGATTGTGTAAGTGATTTTCAGTAATTGTTTTCATCTCATATCACTCACATATAATCACTCACTTTGTATTCACGTAGACACATGTTTGTGTAATATCTGAACAAGTCTAGTGTTCGAGATTTAGAGAAAGAGAACATAAAGCTTTTGAAAAGTATATTCAAAGTCAAGATGACTTGATTTGAATAACATAAGACTTGCAAAGATATATGTGATATAGTCTGTTGCATCACACACTATCACTTCACTAGAAAATAAATAATAGGCACTGACCCAACCCGCGCTTAAAGAAGTTAGAGGGGAGGCTGAGAAGTGAGGAACACAAAAACAAGCAAGGACAGTTTAAAGAGAGAACCGAATAAGCAACCAGGCTAGAGACTTGGTCGAGTGGGGTAATAGCTAGATCTTTCTTCTTTATTTGTTGAAGTTTGTTGTTTGTAAATCGTTCCTGTTGATTTATTGTTTTAGTGGAAGTAGATTAGGTAACTCCTAGAGGAGTTCGTCGTTTTTCTCGGGGAAGGGTTTTTACGACGTAAAATAAATACTGTGTGTTGTATATTTTTGTTTATCACCTCACAAGAAAAAGTAGGGTTAACTAAATAGAAACTCGCCTAAAATTGAATTAGTTTTGGACTAATAATTAACTTTGAAAATCAAAATCATTTTCATAAAAGTTAATCAAATTAAGTAAAAGTTTAATTTAGTCCCCTTTGCATCATTCATATAAACTCGTAGGTTTAAGGTGTTTACTCAACAATAAGTTTACTTCCGCATATAAAGTCTTTGCGCATGGCCTTGCCTGGGGTTCCCACAAGTGGTATCAGAGCTAGACTTTTAAAGATCGTTTTCAAAACTGTTGTTAAACACTTTTTACCTTATTTTAATGGATGATTCAAGTCAATTACTTAGGCTTGGTAATTTTAGTAGACCTTCTATTTTTGATGGCTCAAACTTTTCATACTGGAAAATCAGAATGGTTGCATTTATTCAAGGCACTTTAGGAGATGATGTGTGGGATTTAATTGAAAATGGTTATAGACACCCCACTACTCCTATAGCAGAAGGTAGCACGGTTTATAGAAAGTTGAAAACTAATGAATTAAGTGTTGATGAGAAAAAGATTAGTAATTTCAATAATAAGGGCAAAAATGCGATTTTCATGAGTGTGAGTGAAAATGAATTGAAACGTATATGTCATTGCACTACTAGTAAGGATGCTTGGGATACTTTAGTTATTGCACACGAGGGTGACGATAGAGTAAAGCAATGTAAAACACAAATGTTGGTTCAACAATATAATATGCTAGTCATGAACGATAATGAACCATTTGATGATTTTTATATGCGTTTGACTGATATCATTACCCAATTGCATGCGAATGGTATTGTATATTCCGATAATGATGTGTGTGCTAAAATTTTGAGATCTCTTGCACCTAGGTTTGATCATAAACATTATATCATTGAAGAAATGAATGATCCTTCTCTCACACCTGAATTGCTAAGCTCTAAATTGAGAACCATGGAACTTGAATTAGCCTTTAGGAAGACTCTCACGTCTTATGCTAAGAAAGAGTTGACCAATACTTCTAGAGTTGCTTTTAAAACTGACTATCTTATTAAAAATAAGTATAAGGTGGTTAAACACCAATCCTCGTCTGATGATGATTCTGATGTGGAATCGGATGATCTTGATAAGATTGACAATCAACTTGCTGTTATGTCCTCTCAATTTAAGAAACTTTTAGAGCAAAGTAATGCTATTGCTAAGAGACATACGCAAGTGAATAATCAATCTAGTTCGGTCACCCGACACCATAAAAGAACATCAAAGGGAATTCCTGATTATGATAGTAGAAGTAGTAAGGTTGATAAATCTGAATTGGCTTGTCATAATTGTGGGAAACTTGGTCACTTTATTGTTGAGTGTTGGTCTAAGCCACAGTCCAAGCATTCTAAACAAAACAAGGAACACATAACTAAAACTTGGGACGACTCTTCTAATTCTGAATCCGAAGACAACCAAGGAAATTCTGAACCAAATTGCCTTGCGTTTTTAGGAGAAGTTTATGACTGTTGCGGAGACGTGTACTTAGCAGGAATGACTGATTCCGAAGATGATTCTCATTCTGTTCCTAATTCTAATTCTGATGATGTGCTTGATTTAATTGATGCTGCTAAATCTTTATTAGCTAGTCAGCCTTCTATGCTTGAAATAACTGCTCCGTTTGATTCTAAACGTGCCTTATGTGATACTAAATCTGATGATTGTAACAATTCACAAACGGAAACAAATGAGCATGAAAATTTTGTTGGCTATGATGATTATGCTGAATTGTATGTGAGGACTTTGCAGAATAGACAAGAATTATCGAATTTGGTTAAAATGCTTAGTGAGACCTTAGAGAATCAATATAAGATTGTTCAACAAAATTCCATTGAAATGAACAATGTCAAAACTGAATTTGAAAAATAATCACTTGATTTTAAATTTCAGATTATGACTTTAAATGAAAAATTATCTTCTTTTGAAGAAAAATATAATGAAGCACTTTTCCAAGTTGAAAAATCCAAACAAGTTTGTGAAACAGCTTTCAAAATGTGTCGTAGTCGTGATATAAAATGTTTTGACCTTGACAAATTGCTAGATGAACAACGATATAAGGGTGATACTAGAGGATTGGGATATGACGGTCCTTTTGAAAATGTTGATTCAAGTAGACCAATCTTATTTGTAAAAGCCCAAGAAGAAATGGCTCTTCCGTTGGATAGTAAGTTGTCTCAAAAGGATAAAGGAAAACAAGTCTTAATTGAAAGTGATTTTGAAAATGACATTGATACTTTCATTGAAAATTTTGTAGAACCATCTACATCAAAATATTGCCCTCCGACCAAGAGACTCTATAGACCTCCTAAACCATTTATTCGTAATGAATCTGTCAAGCATGTAAGGGAAAAACACTACCAATCTGATCTACTTACTTCTAGTAAATTTTGTACTAGGTGTGATGTTTTTGGTCACCAAATCTGGGAATGCCTTGGTAATCGCAAGAAAGGTACCCATTTTAAAAGTCATAACCCGATTGTGAAGCGATTTACAAATTTTACTAGGCAGCGCACTAATAATAATTGGAATCATTTCTTCAATAAGTCTAGGCCTCATGTTAACAAGAACAGATTTTCGAAAAATAAATTTATCCTAAATTCCAAAAGGCACAAAAACCTTTGAAAACTTTGCCTATTTGGATTAGGACTTGTGACTTGATACCTCAAATGGATTTTTTAAAGTCGAAGAAATGCCCAACTAATGTATGTGACACTTGCGAGAGTAAGAAAATCATCAAGTCTTCTCACGTGAAAGTTAAGGACTTAAACACTACCATACCCTTAGATTTATTCAATGATGGGGGAGGTAAGTTTAATAAAAATGGAGTTTCCAAGTATTGTGACACTAATGGATATTCGTACCAGTTTAATGCTCCAAAAACTCATAAACAAACTAGGGTTGTTCCTTCTATTGCTTGTGATTTTCAGCTTGATGATATGCTGTATATGCCTCATGATAAGTCTTGCTTACATGTAACTTCAACATTTGATTGGAGAGATTGTACTTGAATGTTTTGCTTGTGTTTATACTACTAATTTTATTACTAGATCTCCGAGGTTTTAGGATAAAGGTATCTACTAATAATGGTATCTCTTAAAGCCATGTTTAATGTAGGAGACGCTTATTTTGCAGATTATGAACACTTATTTTTTTTCTTACCATTGTCTAATTTAGACAAAATGGGGGAGAATTGAGTACATATTATAGTCTTGTGTTATTGATATTTTTCATACATATCCCGTCTTATAATTTCCTGCACATTTTATTTTGTCATATTAATATTGTGGTAGAGCAAATGCTACTAACTTGATTTCTCGGCATAAAGTGTATTTATGTTTTCCAGGTTTTCTTAACCGTGCATCAGAGTTGTGTCTTTTCTTTTCTAGGCTGGGTGGGTAGATAGATATTTTTTGTATAGGACATATTAGGAATTATTTTTCCTTAGTATATCATTTGATGTACTCAAGGGTTTTGTCAAAATTAGTCCAATGGGGGAGATTGATGTCCCTATATAGAGCACACCTAGGGTTTGCTTTTCGTGCTTCAGCTATATAGGACTTCATCTAGTTGGACTTGAATTTTGACAAAATATATTTGTAATTTAGGATTGCGTGCCCCCATTTCGACTTCAAGTTCTCTGTCCATCTACAACAAATGAGCACTCGATTCAGACCGCCCTCTCAGAAAAGGTAATTTACAGTTTCTATGGCTCATAGGAATTTTTGTCACGTAGGACACGACACCACGTTGCATTTGCATGTCGCTTGTCATATCTCATGATAATGCTGATCTTTGTCATAACAATTTTTTTAAGTTCAATGTTTTAATTTGAAGCTTTTATAAAAGTAAATATTTTTGTGAATATAAATTGACACCAAAAAATATTTGAAGTTAAAAATAATATTATGCGTGTTTAGATATGTGTATGTAAATATATACATTCGTCTTTATATATATATATATATATATATATATATATATATATATATATATAAGAATTTGCATGCGTGGCCTTATAATAAAAGTCACATGATGTTGTGTATCACGCTTGCGATTTTTTTCATGATGTACTCCTGTATGCGTTTATGTTAGTATGTATATATATATGTTATATGCGTGTGTATGGCATGTTTAGTATATATATTATATAGATATGTAGGTACGTGTATATGGATACATGGATGTTATATTATATTTTATATGTAATATATATAAATAGATGCATGTGTGGCTTAGCTTTCACAGGCCTTTGAGCTTTTGCCGAGGTGTCCCATATATAAAGCTGTTTTTTATTTTTGAACACTGTGTCGACTTGACCATTGCATGTCTTCTTAGCTATTGTCCTTTTTGATTTGTGGCCCTATAGCGTGTAAGCCTTTCATTAGATTTGACCGCCCCTGATATTTTAGAAACCGCCCACAGTTTCGTTCTAAAACCGGAACTGAATTTTGGTCTCTCATTTGAAACGACGACGTCATCTTTTTAAAACCAAAAATGATTTTATAGTTCTCTAAAAACGACACCGTGTGTATATTTTTGTTATAACGGTAACATTGCTTTGCGTATTTGTTACGCTATCTTACAGCTGGCGTTCAGTTTTTCAAAACGACCGTGTTTTATAAAATCGATTTTCTTGATTCTGTTAGTGTGTAACAACTTGCACTACATGTGTCACTTTTTTAACACATCACTTTGTGTTTCTTTGTGGACCCTCAGATCTGTTTTTATCTACGGTTGTGTGTATTTCTTTGGTAATCCATGTGAACCCATTTTACACCAATCTGCACACACTTGTGCACTCTATAAATAAAGACCTTGTGTCCTCATTTTAAAACACCGAGAAAATTCATTTTGTGTCAAAAGTCTGCAAAAATAATTTTTGAGAGAGAGAGATTATACACCAATATTTTCAGAGAAAAATCTTTTGTGTATCCTTTACAAGACATTGCTGAGTCTTAAAAACGTACTGTGGATTAAAGAATGGAAGGTTTCTAATCTCAGAATCTCTGCATCTCCAAATCGGTTGATTTTTCATTTTGACAAATCGTGTTGTGAGTATCTCTATTATTGTTCTTGTTTTCTTGTAATTTCAGACTTGTTATCTGTTAGATCTAAAGTTTTTGTGTAAGTATTGTGCTGAAATGTATCTTATATAGACACTACACACACAAGAACAACTAGTAGTGATTTTATATCATTTAAAACATTTTGTTTTAAATCTATCTTTAAGGAAATTTGATTTTCAATCAAGAACAACTGATTCTAGGTTTAGATAATTAAACCTATTTCGATTTGTGAATCGGACCAGATTTACCTGAACTTGGAAGTGTGACCTTGGACTAAACAAATTTATACCTGAATATTTGACCAAGGACTTGGACTGAGAACAAGAACATATTGGACCTAATATTTGAACCTATTGGACTGATTGAAACTGGAAATAATAACATAATAGATTAAAACATTTTTAATCTAAATATTGTTATAAACAGTTAGTTTTATTTCTGACTGCATGCTTGATATGTTTTATTCCTTTTCAGTCTAGAATATATATGTGTGAACATGATTACTTGATTGTGTAAGTGATTTTCAGTAATTGTTTTCATCTCATATCACTCACATATAATCACTCACTTTGTATTCACGTAGACACATGTTTGTGTAATATCTGAACAAGTCTAGTGTTCGAGATTTAAAGAAAGAGAACATAAAGCTTTTGAAAATTATATTCAAAGTCAAGATGACTTGATTTGAATAACATAAGACTTGCAAAGATATATGTGATATAGTCTGTTGCATCACACACTATCACTTCACTAGAAAATAAATAATAGGCACTGACCCAACCCGCGCTTAAAGAAGTTAGAGGGGAGGCTGAGAAGTGAAGAACACAAAAACAAGCAAGGACAGTTTAAAAAGAGAACATAATAAGCAACCAGGCTAGAGACTTGGTCGAGTGGGGTAATAGCTAGATCTTTCTTCTTTATTAGTTGAAGTTTGTTGTTTGTAAATCGTTCCTGTTGATTTATTGTTTTAGTGGAAGTAGATTAGGTAACTCCTAGAGGAGTTCGTCGTTTTTCCCGGGGAAGGGTTTTTACGACGTAAAATAAATACTGTGTGTTGTATATTTTTGTTTATCACCTCACAAGAAAAAGTAGGGTTAACTAAATAGAAACTCGCCTAAAATTGAATTAGTTTTGGACTAATAATTAACTTTGAAAATCAAAATCATTTTCATAAAAGTTAATCAAATTAAGTAAAAGTTTAATTTGGTCCCCTTTGCATCATTCATATAAACTCGTAGGTTTAAGGTGTTTACTCAACAATAAGTTTACTTCCGCATATAACGTCTTTGCGCATCGCCCTAGTTGCCTGGGGTTCCCACACAAGGTTGGAACGACCCAGCACCTATAGACAAATGGGCAGGCCGAATTAGTGAATCGGGAAATCAAGCACATCCTCGAGAAGACCATCAATCCCACTCGAAAAGATTGGTCACTTCGATTGAATGATTAACTATGGGCCTATCGTACCGCATATAAAAATCCACTCGTTGTGTACCCATTACGCTTTGTGTATGGAAAACCTTGCCATCTTTTCGTTGAGTTGGAGCACAAAGTGTATTAGGCCATTAAGAGATTAATTACGATATAGACAAATTCGGTGAAGCTCGCAAGCTTCAACTTAATGAGTTAGAGGAGATACGCAATGATGCGTATGATAATCCCAAGATGGCAAAAGCCCAGATGAAACTCGCATATAATAAAATTATTCCACGAAAAGAGTTTCAACCGAGACAAAAAGTGCTCCTCTATAACTCCCGACTTCATCTATTCCCGTATAAATTGCGATCTCGATGGACTGGACCATTCGTTGTGAAGAGCTTATTCTCCCACGGAGCATTAGAATTGGAAGATCCCCAAGGGGGGACGCGTTCAAAATCAATGGACAATGCCTAAAGATATATGTTGAGGCGTGCGTAGAAGAGATCGACACCATTTGGTTATCGAACCCCGTTTACAGGGACGAGTGAGCATGAATTGAGAGGTCGTCGCACTCCCGACGCGTATGGGGTGAATTCTTGTTTACAATATTAGTGTTTTAGTTAGGATAGTTATGAGTCCGGAAGCACGGATCATGATAGGGATCGAGGTAGCACACTTTTTAAGAGAACTTGCATGCATTTCGAGGGCTTGGTAGAGGCTTTTCAGGGAACCCGAGGGTCTAGGATATCTTAAGGGGCCATAAGCAAGTGATGAGACACGAGGGAACACTTAAATTTTGAGATATGAGAGAAACCATGTTTCTAGGCAAGAAAGGTACCCCGAACCGGTTCGGGGTAGAGGCGAATCGGTTCGGGGGTCCTGCCAGATTCTCCCCCCCCCCTTTTTTCTAAATTCGTTCTCTTTTCCTCCTTCCCTCCATTCATTTCCCCTACGAAATTTCACCTTCTAAAACCCCCCTACCAATTTACACTCCAAATTCACTCCCTCCTTCCTCTCCCTGCATACCTATTCCCATCTCCCACCAAAAGCCACCCCCACACACCTATAAATTCACCCTCAACCCCTCTCTATTTCTCACACTTCATTTCACTCTCCCTCTCTTTTCCACCACATAACCTCTATATCTCTCTCCCTCTCTCTCACAATGTCGCGCCCCCGATAAGAAAATTTTCGTCCTCGAAAATATGACAACACTACCATCCCCGATGATGAGGGTGCGGGAGTATTTCGGTGTGTCCAAGAATGTCATTGGGCCGAGCACTATTTTTTGGCCACTCTCACCATTCATATCGAGTGTTTCGTTAAGTGGGAGCAGCTGCCCGGCGAAGTCACCGCCCTTTTCCACCGTCCGGGGTGGTGCTCATTTCTCCCCCTACGAGCACCAAAGTTTTTTAATCTGAAATTTGCCAATTCTATGCGACGTTCGTGTGCAAATCCTCCACTCTTCATGAGGCTTATCTTGACGGCATTCAAATTCCTTTCTCCGCCTCCATCATTGCGCACAAAATGCGAGAAAAAGGGTTGTCCTCCATGTGCCCTTTATGTATCCCACCATTGGTGCCCCCCGCACCAAAGCCGAATATGTCGCCCGAATGGCACCCGAGGATGAATGGTTGGGCGATTCATTTTCGATAGCAGGTCTTTCGAACACGGTACGATTCATGCACCTCATTGCATGTGGAGAAATCCACCAAACCACCAATGATTCGGTGGTCAGGCTGCGTCACGCCAACTTCCTATACCATTTCCTCGACCTCGAGAGCACGATTAATTTGACCCATCTTTTCTACGCGGACATCCTCCATGCAGCCTATGACAAGTGGGGAAAAGCAGTGATCACCTACGCCCGCCTTATCACTGAACTTCTGATTGATGCCAGGGTGGACGTTCTAGGGCAGCAAGTCCGACCCCCCCCCCCCCCCAATTGGAGCCACTTCCACCACCCGTAGTGAACACCAAATGAGGGTGGCCCATACCGACCGTCCTATTCTCGATGAGGGTGCGGGGGAAGAAGAACATGACGCCCCAATGATGGATGTGGGAGAAGAAGAAGAGTATAATGAAGACGAGGACGACGACTCAGATTTTGAGCCCCTGAGTGCAAATTTCGATAGGCGCCTTTCGGCGGTGGAAACCCGTTTTGGCTGTTTCATCACCCTATACAATTAAGACCAAGTGGCCTATCAACAGGATCAAGAGGCCTATCGAAGGGACACGAGCATGATGCATCGTGTCCAAGCCCATTTATACGAGCTCAACTTCGGTGGACCCCCTACAACTTTCTTCTATGATCCGTATGATCCCAACGCACCTGGCCCCTCCAATCCACCACCCCAATGAAGCCTATGTTTGTTTGTGATGTTTTTGGGGTTGTTGGTAGTTGTTAAAAATGTTGATTGTGTAATTCTCCCATCACCCGTGTAACACAGACTCTCTGTTTGCTATATAAAAAAAAATTCGCATTTCTATTTTATTTGTTCGTTTTATTTTCTCTCACTTTTAATTCGTTTTTAGTTAGATTTTAGTCCTTTTCGCTTGAGGACAATGCAAAAATGCCCAGAAATTTAAAAAAAAAAAATTAAATTTTTTTGAAAAAGCCAAAAATATTTTTCTTCAAAATAAATAAAAATTGGAATTCAAAATTTTTGAAAATATCATTAAAAGATAGTTTAAAGTCTCAAATTGTTAAATCTCAATTGCACTAAGCCGAAATTGACCAAAGATAGAAATTATGCGAAATTTGACGACTTAACGAATAAGTGTGGGGATTAACAAAACCCCGTGAGATTTCGAGCCTATCAATCTTTCTGAGTTTTTAAATCAATCCGAGTTAATGGTTAACTCAAGTGAGACTTCGGCGTTTTAAATTAGTTGTTGAGGATCTCAATTCTTTCACTTTGATCGTTTATGAAAAATGTGTATGATATTGCCTTGAAAAATGTGCTAAATAGGTCTCTAAACTAAAGTAATCTCGAGGCGAAGATGGTAACACAATTAGTATTTCGGACAATGAAGTAGGCCCTCGTTTGTCACCCAAAAATATTGGCCAGAAAAAGTAGTAAAAAACCATCCCTTTTGTAAACCAAAATTGAGTCGAATAAATTTTCCCCTTTCGTTTGACAACCCAAGATACCCCAATTGGCCCGGAATTATGAAAGTGGATAATTCCAGAAATTAAGTCCGGAAAGTACATAAAAAGGGGAAAGAAAATAATAGCTAAGCTCAACAAAAATAGCAAGAAAGAAAAGTGTGAAAAACAGAAAAAATAGAAAAATCAGAAAAAGTGAGCAAAAGCCCGAAAAAAGCACTAATGGACATCATAAGAAAACTTTCCAATTCTGAAATTCCCAATCACCCCCATTTTACCCAATATACCTCCAACCAATTAAAGTCCTAACCGAGTCCTTTATGCGAAATTGGTTACCGCGTGGAGAGCTAAAACACGAAAAATAATAAAAGAGACCATAAATATGAATTAGAGGCAATGTTTCCGTTTTTTATAACCGTAATCCAATGATGAGATCCGTTTACCATAAAATTTTTGTCTTTATTTTTGTGTGCATGTATTTGGTTCCAATACATTCACTCTTATAGATCATGCATACCGAGAGAAAATAGCCACCCTTCCAAGAGATTCGTTTGTGAGCGCATCCCGTGAGATTTTGAAATCAAAATGAATTTTCGGATAAGTAACGTAATGATCAATCGGTGAAAATTCGAGGTAAATTTCTGGCTTCGCACACTCGAACTATGATTTGAGACTCTTGAACTTGGAAAAAAATTTGACGAACCGATGGGGTTGGGAAGGCTCGAAACATGCGGAAAGAACGGGGGCGAGCATGAAAATCCCACTTCCGAGCGCCCTCTCATTTTTGAAAACTATATGCGTATTGTGTATGACCAAGATCACATTAAAATGCGTGGCAATTGGTAAAGCCTTAGAGCCACCTACCAATATTTAAAATAATTTATCGATGTCATTAATTTAATACATCATAGCGGTTAGGGATAATTATTGGACGCTCAAATTTTCAAGACAAGTTGAGCGTTGGTAGAAACGCTTGGTGAATGTTGGTGGGACACAACCAACACGTTCCAACTACCGGGTGGAAAATTGGCCATTACTCCATACGATTTCACCATTTTGACGGGTAATTTTTTTTTTAAAAATTACATGATTAATAATATTTGTTGACGCACAAAAATGACATAGATTCCATTTTCTACATCATTTTTGTGCGTCAATAATATTGTTGGAATAAAGATATAATTTTAATTGATTGTTGTCTTTACCATCTCTCAGGTATCCCTTTTTGAAGCGGTCCTATGGTTCCAATGAATGATGGAAAGTGTTTGGTCGTACCTGACGAAAAAACTCAGATTTGTGAGCACCTTATACATAAATATTTTTCCGGCATTGAATCAAATTGTACCGAATCCCGTGGGGTGAAAGTATCAAGCCTGAATAAGTAGTTTGAGTCCATTAAGTTAAATCATTTGAATGTTGGCTCCGAGGAAATAGCTCCACTGTTTTTATTTTTTGGTGTCGGACATATTTTTTTCCCACTGCAAAATACAACGTTTTAATAGGTTGGATGGCCGTTTTGGAGGATCTTCACATAGTTGGGTCATATGATTGGGGTTCAGTAATTCTAGCCTTCATTTATTACTCCCTCCATTTTATGTCAAGGGGACACATAGAATCATTGAATTGTTTTTGGCAACTCATATTAGTAAGTGATAATAAGTGAAATCCTCCCTATTTAATTTCAGTTTAGACAAATAATATATTTTCTAATACTCGTTATTGTTTTGCAGTTCTTCGGCTATGAGTACATACAACAGACTTGTCATTTACTGAGGGTATATACTGATAACTACTGGCCCAGGATTAATCGGTGGAAGAAACTAAATCGGCTTACTCGTAAGGAGACAAAGAGATCAATACAGTATAATTTTCCTACCATGAAAAGTGAGATTGAAATGCGATCACCAGGTTCAATAAATTGGTTATCTTAGTCGGGTCTACTGTGGAGATTAACACCTATGTTCAACATGCCAAGTACATTTCATTCAAATGATGTGTTTTTATGGATCCTTAGCAATGCGGGATATATTACTTTGGGGATCGATGCCGGAGACAAATCTCCGGTGAAATTTTCATACTTAATGAACCTCTCCCGTAAATGTTGAGGCTACCCTTTCACCCTGATGGGCATGTGATTATTGTTTAGTAGGCAAATCCAAATGTATATATTGTATCTCAGTACGTGTATGACCGTTACTGGAAGCAAGTGTGCCTAGGTCATGTAATGCCACCCCTCTATTGAGCAGTCAACACGGATGTTATAAGCCCTAGTGCACTACCATACCACATCCAGATACCCACTGTCCCTTCACAGGCACTAAGCCCTTATGAAACTCCCATAGGTCGTGTACGTACCACTGAACCCCCTCTGACTTGGGATATACCCTTTTGCAGTCATGCTGGTGTACCCATATTGATTACAGTATCATGATCGGATAGGATCCAGGTGGATGAAGAACTAGTGCCAGAATACAATGACCTCCTATTAAGTAATCGGGAATTAACAGATTATTGGCAGTCCTTAAGAGCCACCGCTCTAGGTGCAGCCATGCATCATAATAGCTATTGGACTAATGAGGTGAATAGACTTACGAGGAAGCTTGCAGAAAATGGTATATATGACGAGCGACCTCCACCCCCACCTAATTATTTTAGTGGTACACCTTGGCCATTTTGAAACTCCACACAAGATCCTAGCCTTACCACTCCTTTGTATCGAACCGCCATGGATGATATTGGTGCCCAAGAAGGTTCAAGCCAATCGGGTCCATCCTCACAAAATTATGACTGTACGATGCAGTTAATTTGAATGATGTAGATTGGAATATCGATGATTATCATTTCTAAAATATAATGTTCAAATTAATTGATTGGTGTAATGTTCAAATTAATAGATTGGAACATTACATTTTATAAATGATAATCATCGATATTCCATTCTACATCATTCAAATTAACCGCATCAGACATGTCATAATTTTGCGAGGATGGACCCGGTTGTCTTGAACCTTCTTGGGCACCAATATCATCCATAGTGGATCGATACAAAGGGGTCGGAAGACTGAGATCTTGTGTGGGATTAGTGGTTAATTAGTGGTTAAAATTACTTCATGTATGTAGAGTATAAATCACGAAATAGAATTATATAATGATGAACGAATCTGGATTTATTAGGTTCTTTAATCGAAAGTTTGGAAACTAGGGTTCATATGAATTAATTTGGGGATTTCATATAAGTTTGATGATCGATGACGAATTAATGATCCTAGGATGTTAGGAACGTTATATAAACTTCTATGGCTTGATTGGGATTGATGATGAGGTGTAGGGTGATGAATCTTAGAGGTTTTTAGGATAAAAAAAATGGTGAAAAACGCTAAAAATTTGGGTAAGAAGACGAACAGTAACATCTTGCACGAAGTCGTTCGCGCGAGATAGGGATCTCGCGCGAAGTCGTTCGAACGACACGCGCCAGTCGATCGTGCGACATATCATTCTAGTTCGAGCGAGACCTATTTCTGGTTCAAGCGATAACCCTTCCGGTTCGAGCGACAGGGTGAATTTTTGGGGATTTTCTTAGAGTCCAGTTTTGAGTTTACCGATTTATTGGAGTGAGAGAAACTGCCAAATAGTAAATTTAAATAAGACAAAATTTTGAAAAAGTATGTGAGAATAATTACTTTACTTATTTCGGTATAGAGGGAGTGTACCCTGGAGATTATGAGAGAGATAGTAATCTAAATATTTATACTATACGTAGTGTTGAGGTTAAAATACGTATGAGAAGTATATATGTAGGTTGGAGAGATACCTATAAATTCTAATAGGATGTGTGTATGCCTATTATGTGATATTATTGTTAAGAGCACTAATGGGTGATAACCCGGGGGTGTAAGAATCTTATAGTTATACGCATTAATGAGTGATAACTCGGGGGTGCAGGAAATCTATTGCTAAGTGTACTAATGGGTGATAACCCGGGGGTACAAGAATATTATTTTTAGGTGCGCTAATGGGTGATAACCCGGGGGTGCAAGAACCTTATTGGTTAAGTGTAATAATGGGTGATAACCCGGGGCTACAAGGATATTATTGTTATGTGTACTAATGGGTGATAACCCGGGGGTATAAGGATAATTATTGTTAGGCACACTAATGGGCGATAACTCGGGGGTGCTGGATTATTATTGATAGGTGCATTAATGGGGGCTAACCCGGGGATGCAGGATTTTCTTGATAGGTGCACTAATGGGTCTTAGCGCGGGGGTATAGGACTAGTATGATGTGACTATATATATATATATATATATATATGAACTTGTAAATATTTCTACTGTGTGAAATTGGTAGACTTGGTAATAATAATAATCATTACATTGCATCAAGTGGTCTTAACCTAAGGGTACAAGATTAGTGTATTTATATATAGGGATGATGAGACTATATATATGTATGAGTGTACTTGGGTAACTTTCTACTTTGTGAAAGTAGTAGATAAGGTGGAAATGAGAAATAAAATAATCTTAGTGGATAAAAGATTAACCATTCGAACGGTGAATAATGAAACTTAGTATGTGAGATAAACTATCTGAATAGCGTATTATTTGGACGATACGGGAATACTACTAGTGAACATAGTTAGTATTAGTATGGTTTCTGACTAGTTAAACTGGGTGGTATAACTCAATCATCAATCATCAAGTAAGCTAGGTATGTCATACACATAAATCATCAAGCAATCAAATAGGCATTATCATACCTATAATATAATATCAACAAAGTACTCACATTTCCCTAAGATAATTCCCATACGTAGCATTATATCTCTCAAATCCTACGTATTAAAATATCATGACTTTACTTCATTAATTTAATTATTCCAGAGTCTCACTCATTACCCAAGGTTCAAATAGGTTTCTCCTCAATATATTTATCTAGTAAGAAATCACTAATATCCTAGTGGTCCATCTCATCTTATCTCCCGAATTACTACGAATATAAACTTTCCTTTAATTAGGGTCATAATCGATTGTTTCTAATCTCTTATAAACACATCTTCTATCAACTAGGATTGAATACTATCATCACATGGCTCATAGTCTATAGTATTTCATTCACACTATATGACTTATCAACAAAACCAGCATCCTCTCATCCTATAACATCTCTCCACTCCCGACGTCGTTAAGGTTCATGCGCGGAGCGTCTCCCAAAGAAAAATCCAAACAAGGAACCTCTCCAATACACTACTACTTAACTTTGTCGGTCGTGGAGGTCCGTCAACTTCAAATACGCAATTGGGATAACCTCATCCCCTCTTTCAACCAAATGTGGTCTGAACTCCCATCTCTATCCAGGAGCCATACCACTAAGTGATTGTACTACACTCAGTCCTTGCGCAATCAATAATGAGATTAAACTCACACCTTGATGTTCAAATTATAACCCTAAGGCTACCCAGGTGTTATATTAAATCTCCCCTACTAGACCTATCCTTAATCCTCATCCATACAAATTAGAATCCAACACATGAATCTAGCAACCGAAATTTCTTTCAATTTAATTATCATCATTCTAATCAATTAAATCCCAACCACATTAATTTGATTCTTATCTAGGGCTTACTGATCTTCCCTAAGTCCTATTATATCCAAGGTTCATATACTTTTCCCAAAATTCTTTCCTATTCGAATTTACTATTTGGCAATTTCTCTCACTCCAATAAATCGAAAACTCAAAACTGGACTATGAGAAAATCTCCAAAATTTCCTCTGTCGCTCGAACCAGAAGGGTTGTCGTTTGAACGACTTCCAGGTGTCATTCGAGTAACTTCGCGGGAGATGCCATCTCGCCCGAACGACTTCGCGCGAGATCGCACGAGATGTCACTGTTCGTCTTCTTTCCCAGAATTCTATATTTTTCACCATTTTTTAACCTAAGAATCTCTAAGATTCAACACCCAACATATCATCATCAATACCCATTAACACCTAGCAGGTTATAAAACATTCCCAACATCTCATCATCAAGAATTTGAATTCAAAGCATATATTTAACCTTTTTTTCAAAAAATTATCTACATGATATCTTCAAGAACACACCAATGATTCTCATAATTTCTTCAACAGATTTGTGATTATTTCGTGGATTACTATCTACCAACAACATGAGTTTGATTCCTATATATTTTCAGATTTCATAAATCCATTAACAACTCTATCTTTTCATCTTTCAAACATGAAAAATCTCATATTTTTATAACTATTCTAACATGGACAATATACAAACTTAGATTTCAATTATCAAACACTTGCCTCTAATGAAGGTATGATCCTTTGTGGTTATGTATCACAGGTGGTTCTCCCTTTCTCCAATCAACTTCCGGTGGTGGTTGGTGGTGGTGACCATTGGTTTTTGGTTCTTCTTCTTTCCAAGCAAGCTATTTTTCTCCCAAGCAACCTTTCACTTTCTCTCAAAAGATGACCTGTCAATTTTTGTGTAGAAGAGATGAATGAACCCAAGTACAACTAATCTCCAAATATTTATAATAGGACAAAATCCAAAATCACTATTCATCCCCCTTGTAAAAACTTACCAAAATGCCCTTTTGAGTTGTCTTTTCATTTCCAAATGACCTGAGACCCAAAACCAACATCCAAATAGACTTTTCTGACTATTTCAACCCTTCCGGATGCAATGACGCAGTCGAACTGACTATAAGGTCGATATAAAAATAAATTTCTTATTTAATCTCACAATTTGTCCCGACATGTCCCATACCGCATCCGACTAAAAATTCAAATTACTGAATTATTAACTCCCAGCAATATCAATAACATCACATTCATATATTACCTAAATATCTTTATGTAATATTCAGAATCATACATTTTAATATCCATGATTCGGATAAAACCCAAATGAATTAAATTATAATAAAATCCAATTAATCCATTAATTTAAAATATAACCCATTTTAAAAGTCATTAAAATTACGGGGTATTACATACTTCCCCCCCCTTATAATAGAATTTCGTCCTGAAATTGGAAAAGATAAATCTTACTGGTAAGGTCATCTCTGAGTATAAATCGTACATCACAAATAATCCATGTCTTACCGCCCATACAGTGCGTTATCGAAAATCCCCATTGATGTTTTACGCCAAGCCTCACCATATAGTTTCAACTGAATCGAATTTTAACTTTACTCAATCTTCCCTATACCATCCTCGTGACAAAGTTTGGAAAAAAATGATCCTCACTTATTAAACAAATAGATCCTGAAGTCACAACTACTTACTGTTTCATAATTATGAAAACTACTACAATCCAACCATCCAGGGCACCCATACACCCTATCGTACAACTTTCTTTAAAAAAATGGATATGATTACCCGCATAATACTATGATTTATCGCAAATGTTATAAACTCATATCCTAAAGACCTAACTTATTTCGACTCCCAACGTTTGTTAGTTTCGTGCGTGGGGTGTCTCGCAAGCGAAATCCAAACAAGGAACCCCCCGATACACTACTACCTAAAGTAGTCGATCATCAAAACTCCTCAGGTCCTTAGTCAATAGTTTATAACCTCTCTACAGGTATTATCGATTTCAAATAAAAGTCTACTCATCTACTCTCTTATTAAAGACAAGATACTGGCTATACGCTCTAATATACCACAAGTCAATGCACGTCGCTGGTCACATCATGTTCGGACATGCCCAAAGTAAGTAATTCCGTGATAAAAATCAAACCCACGTGATGACATGAAAAATATAGGTGTCCCACACCGCTCAGTGAGTCTAAGTAAATAACAGTGCTATTGGCTAAGTTTAGTAACCCTTTTTCCCATACAATATTAATCGCTACAAAAATCAGTATGCGCCTCATAACTCCTTAAATAGAAAACAACCCTCATTCGCGGGTGATGGTTGTTGACTTCCACTATTATAAATTTGCTCCGATAAATCAAGAAAAATTTTACCCCAAATTTTCAGTTCTAGTTAACCACACTCCACTATATGCCCAAGCCTTTGAATATATTGCCTTCGTTAGGTAACACACAAAATTCCTGCATTTCAAGAGCTTCTACTGATGACTCTCCTCAATTTTCCATAATAGGGGTGACCTTAACTACGGTCATCATACTTGAACATACTTCATAACCTCCTACGTACGATCTCCGCTATCCGTCCAATGGCCCTCATCTGTCATACTTCTTGTACGAACCCGTCCGACCACAAATAAGATTCACTAATATATACGGAATCTTACCAAAGAAATAAACAATCCTAAACATAGGGCTCTACATCAAAGAACGCTAAGCTGAAAACACAATAAGCCGTACAAACCCTAAAGGACACTAGAACCTAATGCTCTGATACCACCTGTAACATCCCGCCTAATTAAATACCGGGTGTCCAGTCCTATACCTAATTAAAACAGAATATACAATTGGCTCATTCTTAGCATCACTGTCGAAAACATTAACTAATCACCCAATGCCCAATTAAGCTAGTGTTAAAAACTTTCCAAATTTTAATTTCAACAAAATCCATTTTTCTTTACCAATAACACAACACATATTCTTCAATAACACTAATAACCGAACATATCACACAAAAGAATTTAAATGCAATTAGAATAAACATTCCCAAGTAATTATCCAATACAGTAATCCCAACAATAATAAATGTATTAAAATGACACGAATACAAGAGTGTTTGACTCCGATAGAAAAGAAGATAACTGAATTCCTTTTGGGCGACATGAATCAAAGAAGATAGGCATCTAAGCAATATTCCATAGCTCCATAGCTCGTCATAATCCGCTAAGGTTGGCGTCCCTATTACTAGACACCTGATATAGAAGGTACAATAGAAAATAAAATATACAATGAAACGGGTCAGAGCCCGATGTGAAAATGATTTTGAAGATAGCAAGTATTTAACAAGTGCAATAAAGCATTTATTATGTACATGTTAGTATCCAACTCTCACTTTCTATTCCCACCTCTTATCTATAGTGCACACTTAACGTTTCCTATTAACCTCATAGTTAATGGTTCCTCCTAACTAGTTTCCATAATAAGATTCCATCCCATATCATAACCCCGTATGTCCCATTCTATACGTAGTACAATCATTCTTATACGTTTCCCATTAACATGAATTAATCTTCTCAAATCTATAAGAATAAACGTTCATTAACTTAATTCACTTCTTTTTCTTTATTCACCGTCATCTACAATTATCACACAGTAGAATGAACTAACCACTATATACATTCATTTAATTCATTATATATATCTATACATATATAATACGGCACCCCGAGTCACAGCTGCGGTGCAATGCATTACTCTGCTATCGTGTCCCAATATCGCTGGTTGCCGAATAAGGGACTAAAGGTTCGGTAAGGATTCCTCGAACCACAAACAAAAACACAAACATTTGGAGGCGAACATAGTTCTCATACCCATGGGTCACGCACATACCTGCGTTCCCACAGTCAGCGGACTTATCAAATCCCCGATAAGTCTTTCATAAACCTATGTTCTCGAGCGACAAATCAAAAATCCCACGGATTCATTAGGATATGACTGCCCTTACGCGCAAACCTCCCCATCGATATCAAGTAAGCTAGGTATGTCATACACATAAATCATCAATCAATCAAATAGGCATTATCATACCTATAATATAATATCAACAAGGTACTCACATTACCCTAAGATAATTCCCACACGTAGCATTATATCTCTCAAATCCTACGTATTAAAATATTATGACTTTACTTCTTTAATTTAATGATTCCAGAGTCTCACTCATTACCCAAGGTTCAAATAGGTTTCTCCTCAATATATTTATTCAGTAATAAATCACTAATATCTTACTGGTCCATCTCATCTTATCTCCCGAATTACTACGAATTTAAACTCTCCTTTAATTAGGGTCATAATCGATTGTTTCTAATCTCTTATAAACACATCTTCTATCAACTAGGATTGAATACCATCATCACATGGCTAAAGGTCTATAGTATTTCATTCACACTATATGACTTATCAACAAAATCAACATCCTCGCATCCTATAACATCTCTCCACTCCCGACGTCGTTAAGTTTCATGCGCGGAGCGTCTCCCAAAGAAAAATACAAACAAGGAACCCCTCCAATACACTACTACTTAACTTTGTCGGTCGTGGATGTCCGTCAACTTCAAATGCGCAATTGGGATAACCTCATCCCCTCTTTCAACCAAATGTGGTCTGAACTCCCATCTCTATCCAGGAGCCATACCACTAAGTGCTTGTACTACACCGAGTCCTTGCGCAATTAATAATGAGCTTAAAATCACACCTTGATTTTCAAATTGTAACCCTAAGGATACCCAGGTGTTATATTAAATCTCCCCTACTGGACCTATCCCTAATCCTCATGCATACAAATTAGAATCCAACACATGAATCTAGCAACCGAAATTTCTTTCAATCTAATTATCATCATTCTAATCAATTAAATCCCAATCATATTAATTTGATTCTTATCTAGGGCTTACTGATCTTCCCTAAGTCCCATTATATCCAAGGTTCATATACTTTTCCCAAAATTCTTTCCTATTCGAATTTACTATTTGGCAATTTCTCTCACTCCAATAAATCGAAAACTCAAAACTGGACTATGAGAAAATCTCCAAAATTTCCTCTGTCACTCGAACTAGAAGGATTGTCGTTTGAACGAATTCCAGGTGTCATTCGAGCGACTTCGTGGGAGATGCCATCTCGCTCGAACGACTTCGCGCGAGATCGCACGAGATGCCACTGTTTGTCTTCTTTCCCAGAATTCTGCGTTTTCACCATTTTTGAACCTAAAAACCTCTAAGATTCAACACCCAACATCTCATCATCAATACCCATTAAAACCTAGCAGGTTATAAAACATTCCCGACATCTCATCATCAAGAGTTTGAATTAAAAGCATATATTTATCCTCTCTTTTTCAGAAAATTATCTACATGATATATTCAAGAACACACCAATGATTCTCATAATTTTTTCAACAGATTTGTGATTATTTCGTGGATTACTATCTACCAACAACATGAGTTTGATTCCTATATATTTTTAGATTCCATAAATCCATTAACAACTCTATCTTTTCATCTTCCAAACATGAAAAATCTCATCTTTTTATAACTATTCTAACATGGACAATATACAAACTTAGATTTCAATTATCAAACACTAGCCTCTATTGAAGGTCTGATCCTTTAGGGTTGTGTATCATAGGTGGTTCTCCCTTTCTCCAATCAACTTCTGGTGGTGGTTGGTGGTGGTGACCTTTGGTTTTTGGTTCTTCTCCTTTCCAAGCAAGCTTTTCTTTTCCCAGGTAACCTTTCACTTTCTCTCAAAAGATGACCTGCCAATTTTTATGTAGAAGATATGAATGAACCCACGTACAACTAATCTCCAAATATTTATAATAGGACAAAATCCAAAATCACTATTCATCCCCCTTGTAAAAAATAACCAAAATGTCCTTTTGGGTTGTTTTTTCATTTCCAAATGACTCGAGACCGAAAACCAATATCCAAAGAAGCTTGTCTGACTATTTCAACCCTTCCGGATGCAACGACGCAGTCGAAATGACTATAAGGTCGATTTAAAAATAAGTTTCTTATTTAATCTCACAAATTGTCCAGATACGTCCCATACCGCGTCCGACTAAAAATTCAAATTACTGAATTAATAACTCACAACAATATCAATAACATCACATTCATATATTACCTAAATATCTTTAAGTAATATTCAGAATCATACATTTTAATATCCACGATTCGGATAAAACCCAAATTAATTAAATTATAATAAAATCCAATTAATCCATTAATTTAAAATATAGCCCATTTTAAAAGTCATTAAAATTATGGGGTATTACAGTTCCCAGGGCACAGTCGTAGATAACGGTGGAATGATTTCAGGACCACCTATCGAAATCGATAAGAGGGAAATCTAAGGGACTCTTTTGAAAACCTATCAGTGAAGATGCAGAGAAGAAAAAGAGAAAGTGTAACAGACCAACGGAGGTAGAAAATCTGAAGGCAATTGTGTAGAGTGGGGTGTGACGACACCCAGAATAAAATTTGGCATTAAAGCGATAGCTCTTAGGAGCATCATGTAGTGATTAGAGGCAATCACCACATATGAAGAAGTGTGTTTGATATTTAGAGAGAAATTTGGGTACGATTTGACTGTGAGGTGTTCCATTCGATGTGGTAACAAAATGCGAGTGAAATTTTGATGTTTAGCACACTGGATAAGATAAAAACCGATTGTGAGAGAAATGTTGAATTGCATAATGAACTTCGTACCTGGCAGAGGGGCATAAATTATCCAAAGGGTTTATAGTTGATAAAGGACCCATGAGCAGAATACAATCATGGATGAGAAATCCAACTAGGATGACTAAATTTAATGTCATCAAAGTTATACGGTTGCTAGTTATTACAGTCTTTCCAGAAAGAGTGAGCCAGGAGGGTTAAAGAATCTTGCTGAAATGCAAAACTGAACTTAACGGTGTTAGTGAAACACTATATGAGAGTGTGCCCAATATGGAACTCATTTAGGTGATTTTTATTGATGAACTTCCTACAAAGTGATGACGAAGTCAATCAGGTCTGTGGAGTCCAACCAGAGTCCCGAAAGGCTAGCGTAGCCAAAGGGGTAGCGAAAAAATAATTATGAGTTAAGAGTGTCGGTCTGAGGAAAGGACATTCCAAAATGGTCAGTGGGACCAGCGATGGGGAAATGGCTCGTGAAGTTTCCCTATATAAAGAAAGTAGAACTACAAGGGTTGAATGTGTCCACAATTGAGAAGTGAGACCGAAAAGATTAAAATGGTAAATCATGCCAGTTAGGCATAACAACTGGAGGAGTGAGACTTCCAACAAAGGAATTTGGGTCAAGAGAATTAGGCCTATGAGATTTACAACCCGAGAGTGATGGTTCAGGTTCGACCAGTAGAGTCCTCGTTAATAGTAGCATATAGTATGTCAGGGTTGATGGGGGTCAGAATGTAAACGGGAGTTCAGTAAAGCCATAATTGAGGCCTAGAGATTTTGGTCCAACGTTTCAATAATGGACGTAAAACCCACATGATGGAATAAATTTTCCATGACGAGAGGGGACAACTATAGGATGAAATCCTAGTATGTATGACGATTGCAGATGTTCATGGGCCATGATGGCAGCCACGTGCTGAGACACTGTGATTTGGCGAGACTGGTGAGGTTTTTCTTCTTCCTTGTAAGTAAATGATAGATTCTAGTGACATGGGTGTGCCACAACTTATATGTAAATTGGAAACCCTAAACTTCGCATGTGGGTCGAGTTTAGTGGGAACGTTAGTTTTAACAGTCTTGTTACAAACATATTTCTCGTTGTTAGCATGGCATTTTGATATTGCCCATATGTGAACAAGGTGGGCCCTAAGAATATGTTTTGTTATTATAATTTACTACTGCATTGGGTCAGCTAAAGTAGAGTTATTAGGGTAATGTGTAGTAATTAATATTCGTATGGTTAAACGATAGTAAATTAAGTGATATAACTGTCGTGCCAGATACTCCTGGGGAAGTGATCTTTTTTTTGTGCGCCGCCACCTGAAATAGGATTGGGCCCAGATATATGAATATATGAAAATTTTCATGGTATTATAAACCTCAGCGAGTATTATGTCTAGTTAAATGTGATTCCAGTGCGTAGGAATTTATTTTACTGAGGAGACTTAGGATGCATTGTGTTCTTCTTCGAGCAGAGAGACAGAGCTCGTTATATATATATATATCGCTGAGTACCTGGGATAGTGAGAGTGCCATGCCTCATGTTATGTTTAGGGACATGAGAGTGGATGAGCAAACTCTTATGTCAACATACGGAGATTGTAGAGAGGTACATAGTATGGACGGGAGGCCTTACGCACCTCAACAACCGACTAGGTTAGATAGTAGTGTATCGGGGGGATTCCTTATTTGGATTTCGCTTTGCGAGACATCCTACACATGAAAATAGCGAACATCAGAAGTTGGAGAGATGTTTGGTCGATAGTACATAAGTTTTGTATGTTGGTTATTGTACCTATAGGAGAATATAATTGAGAGTTGATAATTATTTTATGACTTAAGGCCAATAGAGTCGCCTAGTCTTAGTATCATTCTGAATAGAGCAATGATACCATTGAAGGATTGATTAAGTTTTGACTAGTGGGGTGGTTGAGTGCACCCCTACCACATCATCAGACCGAGTGTGCAATAATTGAATTAAGAAAATTACATATCATTTGTATAATAATGCGCGAGGCATAGGGTGTATGGGCGCCCTAGGTGATTGAATCAAGCAATGGATTATGATTATCATATGAATTCCATAACATGTAGTCGGGTAAGCCGAAGATTATTCTATAAGATTTGTCAGAGACTTACGTTTCAAGATAAACTGAGATTTTTGAGCGGGAAAAAGACTTGTGTTACACGGTACGACAAAGTCACACGTATCACTGTTAGAAGTAGATTCGAGAGTATAAAATGCATCAGGATACAAATAACAGTGGTTATGGGTTTAATGTAGAGTAATCTTGCAAAGTTCGTCTTACAGTGGGTCACCTGACTGTTGGAAAAAGGGTGGACAAAGCAAAACCAATAGAGGTTTCTTCCACCAGTGAATGGGAGAGTATTCCCAAGGATCTTCTCATGAAGTGCCACTTTCTAGAAGGGTCACGATCCTATATATGTGATAAGGAACCGTTGACTGAACACTATGCCAATTGGGATGATAATATTACATAATAGTATTCTTAGAATCCTTATCTAGTCGAGATAGTGAGGCCATAGGTACTGAGATGCGATTGGGTACGGCCTACCAATCGCAAAGGGATGGGCAGAACAAGCAGTCTAATCGAATGCTGGAGAGCAAATTTATGTGTACCCTTAAATCTTAGGGGAGGAAGAGAGTAGTACCTTCCTCTAGTGGAGTTTGTGTCCAAATAACTCCTATAAGTCCATGTTTGGGCAGAGTGCCAGTAGAAGTTTAGCACGGTAAACTTTGTTGTTGTCCTACTTGATAGTTAAAGGTGGGGGACCTTTTATGATTACAAATATCGAAAAAGAATTAATATTACCGTTTATATTTTGTGTGAAATATATATTGCACATCCAATTTACTTGTATGAATGACACGAGATGAAGTCGTATGTATCTGAAAGGAGGATAAATCTACTAAGGTGCAAATAGTAGAAGGCTAGATAGTGAATATCTAAAATAAAGTTTAAGTATTGGAACTTAAGCAGTAAGTCTTGGGCAAGAGCCTATATGACAGGGTAAACTGGAGTTTAAAACAAACACATGTGAAGTGTTCATTGTCTAGGGTATTTGATAGCGTACTATATGGGTGGTACGGAGTACTTTACTTGAAAGCGCAATAATGCGATGCGCAACTTATGCACAACGTTTTCTGTACTTGCTATACTCTTTTCGAATTTCGGGATGAAATTCCGTTGTAAGGGGGGAAGTATGTAGCACCCCGTATTTTTGATAAATAATTATGGAATTAATATTTATTGTCGGATTAATGGAATTAAAATGTGAGAATTTAATTATTAATTAATTCGGATTAAAATAATTATTAACTAGCATGCCAAGGGTTAATACTTATTGTTGTGAACTATTAAATATTACGGTGTGATATGTAATATGAAATTATGATATTTGATAAATTATTGGAAGTGAGAAATACGACAGTTTGGTAATTTAAGTCTGACGCGCGTGTGAGTCGTGTCAGGGCTGATTGATTGGAATAAAAATAGAATTTATTTTTATTAACTCGTATGTTCATTTCGAGTGCACCATTGAGTCCGGGAGGGTTGAAATAGTCAGAAAACTCTACTCGGGTATTTTATTTAGACTCCGGGAGATTTTAAGCCAAACCGGCACCCCGTAGGGGTAGTTTTGTAATTTGAATTTTTGGGAAAATTAAATGGACAAAAATTAGAGAATAATTATATCATCTACGGGAGTTTCATTAGGGTTAAGTTACACAAAAATAAAGAGAGAGTCACAGAGGGTGAGGGAGAGCAAAGTCCCAAGGAAGGGAACCACTTAGCACCACCTTGCACAACCACCACCACCATCATCGTATAGATCGAAAGACGAGGAACGCATCTATACCAACATCAACAACGGATCAGACCATATTCGAGGTAAGTGTTTATTACTTGCTTTCTTTTAGTAATAATCATACTCATGTTAGACTAGGTGAAATTAATCATGATTTACATGTTAATTGGGTGAAAATTGGAGATTTAAATTATGATTAAGGACTGGGTTAATTAGTGGTTGAAATTCCTTCATGTATGTAGAGGATAAATCACGAAATAGAATTATATATTGATGAACGAATCTGGATTTATTAGGTTCTTTAATTGAAAGTTTGGAAGCTAGGGTTCATATGAATTAATTTTGGGATTTCATATAATTTTGATGATAGATGACGAATTAATGATCCTAGGATGTTAGGAACGTTATATAAACTTCTATGGCTTGATTGGGATTGATGATGAGGTGTTGGGTGATGAATCTTAGAGGTTTTTAGGATAAAAATGGTGAAAAACGCTGAAAATCTGGGCAAGAAGACGAACAGTGACATTTCTCTCGAAGTTGTTCGCGCGAGATAGGGATCTCATGCGAAGTCGTTCGAACGACATGTGGTAGTCGTTCGCGCGAAATTTCATTCTAGTTCGAGCGAGACCTATTTCTGGTTCAAGCGATAACCCTTCTGGTTCGAGCGACAGGGTGAATTTTTGGGGATTTTCTTAGAGTCCAGTTTTGAGTTTACCGGTTTATTGGAGTGAGAGAAACTGCCAAATAGTAAATTTAAATATGACGGAATTTTGAGAAAGTATGTGAGAATAAATACTTTACTTATTTCGGTATAGAGAGAGTGTACACTGGAGATTACGAGAGAGATAGTAATCTAAATATTTATACTATACATAGTGTTGAGGTTAAAATACGTATGAGAAGTATATATGTAGGTTGGAGAAATACCTATAAATTCTAATAGGATGTGTGTATGCCTATTATGTGATATTATTGTTAAGAGCACTAATGGGTGATAATCCGGGGGTGTAATAATCTTATAGTTAAAAGCACTAATGAGTGATAACTCGAGGGTGTAGGAACTCTATTGTTAAGTGTACCAATGGGTGATAACCCGGGGGTACAAGAATATTATTGTTAGGTGCGCTAATGGGTGATAACCCGGGGGTGCAAGAACATTATTGATTAAGTGTACTAATGGGTGATAACCCGGGGGTACAAGGATATTATTGTTAGGTGTACTAATGGGTGATAACTAGGGGGTATAAGGATAATTATTGTTAGGCGCACTAATGGGCGATAACTCGGGGGTGCTGGATTATTATTGGTAGGTGCATTATTGGGGGCTAACCCGGGGATGCATGATTTTCTTGATAGGTGCACTAATGGGTCTTAGCCCAGGGGTGCAAGACTAGTATGATGTGACTATATATATATATGAACCTGTAAATATTTCTACTGTGTGAAATTGGTAGACTTGGTAATAATAATAATCATTACATTGCACCAAGTGGTCTTAACCTAAGGGTGCAGGATTAGTGTATATATATAGGGATGATGAAACTATATATATGTATGAGTGTACTTGGGTAACTTTATACTTAGTGAAACTAGTAGATAAAGTGAAAATGAGAAATAAAATAATCTTAGTGGATAAAAGATTAACCATTCGAACGGTGAATAATTTAACTTAGTATGTGAGATAAACTATCCGAATAGCGTATTGTATGGGCGATACGGGAATACTACTAGTGAGAATAGTTAGTATTAGTATGGTTTCTGACTAGTTAGACCGGGTGGTATAACTAAGGGAGATTAGATGTACGTTAGGCGTGCACAATAGATGAGAGGTGAGAAACTCATGCGAGAGTTCGATAACTAACATGCGTATAAGACTTGTTTTAAGAACCGGTTTTAAATACTTGCTAAATCATTTTTTTAAACCTCGGGATCTGACTCGTTTCTTGTATCTCTTCTCTCTTTTGCTATATATATATTATATCAGGTGCTCAGTCACAGGGGTAGGTACCAGAATTAGAAATTGAAGTGTCAGACATGCTGCAACTATTGTGGAAGTTGTAGGTCTTTGCAGTAGACGCATATATCTTTTCCATTGAGTTACTTTATGGTTTAGAGTTTTGAACTGGGAGGTTTTACCCAGTCTTATTTATTTCTGTACTTGATTCATGTTCAGTATTTATTATATTCCTTTGTGTGGTGAATGGTTTATATTTTAAGATTGAATGAAAATGGATTACTTGGTTTTACTAAAATTGGAAATGTTTTGACACCTAGCTTAATTTTATATTAGGTGATTAATATGTTAAAAATTTTTCCGACAATGATGCTAAGAGTGAACTAACCGAACATTCTGTTTTAAAATTGGTACATGACTGATCACCCTGTATTTAATTGGGCGAGGTGTCAAATTTAGTTTCTTCCACCGATTAATCCTTGGCTAGCAGTCATCAGTATCTGCCCTTAGTAAATGACAAGTCCGTTGTATGTACTCATAGTCGAAGAACTGCGAAACAATAACGAGTATTAGGAAATATATTATTTGTCTATAGTGCGATTAAATAGGGAGGATTTCACTTATTAACACTTACCAATATTAGTTGCCAAAAATAATTCAATGAGTCAATGTGTCCTCTTGATATAAAATGAAGGGAGTAATAATTGCAGGCTAGAATTATTGAACCCCAATCATATAACCCAACTATGTGAAGATCCTCCAAAGCGTCCATCCAACCTATTAGAACGCTGTCTTTTTTGGTGGGGGAAAAAATATGTCTGACCCAAAAAAAATAAAACACCCGAGCTATTTCCTCAGCGCCAACATTCAAATTATTTAACTTAATGACCTCAAACCACTTATTCAGGCTTAAGACTTTCACCCCACATTGGTTCAATGCCGGGAAAATATTTATGTATAATGTCAACACGAATCTGAGTTTTTCGGTCAAGTAAGATCAAATACTTGCCATCATTCATCGGAACCATATGACCGCTTCCAACGGGGATACCTGCGAGATGGTAAGGATAACAATCAATTAAAAATTATATGTTTATTCCAACAGTATTATTAATCATGTAATTTAAAAAAAAAAATAATGACAAGTCAAAATGGTAAAATCGTATGGAGTAATGGTCAATTCTCCATCTGGTAGTTAAAACATGATGGTTGTGTCCCTCCAACATTCACCGAGCGTTTGTACCAACGCCCAACTTGTCTTGAAAATTTGAGCATCCAATAGTTCTCCCCAACCACTACAATGTATTAAATTAATGACATCGGGAAATGCTTTTAAATGTTGGTAGGTGGCTCTAAGTCTTTTGCCAATTACCACACATTTTAATTGTATTGCCTTATTTGACCGTATCCGGAGATGCTTTGATGTGATATTGGTCGTTCACAATACGCCTATAGTTTTCAAAAATGATAAGGCGCTGTAACAACCCGCGTAATTTTGGGGTATTTTCAAAATAACGAGGAAAAATAAATTTTGAGAGAAAATTATTTTTATTACTCAAATATGTTGGTTATTATTTTTAAGGGCGAGTATTTCAAACGGTTTTGAAATCGGAATTAAAATGGAGTTTTAATTGAATTTTTATTATTTAGAAGAGTCCTCAAAACATAAAACTCTCTAAGAGTCCTCGGAACATAAAACTCTCTAGTAAAAATAATATTTTTAGAAATTCGACCGTTCGATCAAGCTGAATTTTTGTTAGAAGTCCTGTCTCACCGTTCGCTACAACATACTAAAAATTTCAAGCGATTCCAATGGTCCGATCATCCGGAATAAAATTTTTAGTGTTTGTATCTGATTATAACTCTTTTCTTAATCAAACTCTTAATCCTTTATATATCAACAAATTCGTGGCTTGGCTTTTCAAATCACTTTTCTCAAGCTTTTTAACCAAAAGACCTCTCCAAAATTACTCCCTTTCATATACAAACCATAGTCCCAAACTTATTCAAGATTTCAACCTTAGATTAGTTTGCTTATTTAGTGTTTTCTCGAGTTTGGGATAGAACGAGATTTGATTATTTTCGCGAGAAGAACGTGATGGTGTGATTAGATTTTGAGGCTAAATTATGCGATGATTCATTTGATGATTTTGAGGTATGGGGTTTTACACAATATGCTCCTTAATCTCGCGAGTATTATTCTCGTTGTTTTCTTGTGATTATTGACTCATATTTGAATTGATAAATTCATTTGGAAATCTGGAAATATTTGTTGGAATCTAATTTCGATTCATGTGGTATTATATTTGGTGTCAAGCATGTTGTCATGAGATTTTAATATGGCACTGAGGTTGGGCACCCGCCTGTAATACCCCGTACTTTTGGCCGTACTTTTGGCTATATTTATTTTTGGGATTTATTAATTAATTGCGTATTAATTGGAAATTAATCCGGGTTAAAAAAATACTAATATGATGCGAATTGGTATTTGATTATGTACATATATGATTATATATGTATTTGGTATTATGAAATTTGTCGTGGGATTTATATACTGCATCTTAGAAATTTTGTTGAGACGCGTGGGACCGCCGCGTCACGGTTTAATAATTTTTTATAATAAAAGTGAATTTAAAATCTATAATCCGTATGGTCGTTTTGAGTGCGCCAATGCGTCCGGAAGGGTCGAGATAGTCAGAAAACACTAGCCGGGGGTATAGTTTGGGTCCCGGGGTATCTTTAGGCCATTCCGGCACCATAAAGGGTATTTTAGTAATTTGGTATTTTTGGGTAATTAAAAGTGACGAAAATTGAGAGTTGTAATCTGATAAGGAATTGACCCAACCAACCCTTATTAACCCAACAAGCTACGGAATTTTATTAAATTAGGTTTTCATAAGTTCCCCCAAAGCAAACCCTAGCCACCATAGCTTTTTGGAGAAGAAAGCTTGGAGAAGGAGAGAGAGAGAGGAATTCTGCAGAAATTCTACACCGAATCCACACCAAATTCAGAAATCAAACCAAGGCAAGTGACTTTATTTCATTTAAATTCGAAGAATGTCTTTTCCATGTTAGAAATTGAAGAATCTTGATTGTTCTTGAAAGATTAAAAGAAAACCCATGAAATTTGAAGTTATTATTGAATGTTGGGATAGGTTTGCATGTAGAAACATTGTTGGGAGATTTAATTTCGGAGATTTCATATCTAGGTGATGTATAAACGAATTAAAATCTGGGAATTTATGATGAGAAAAAGTTAGGGTTTATGTTCTTGAAGAAAATTGGGAATTAATGTAGAAATTGTGATTTAATGATGTTTAGAAGATATTAAACCCTTTAATGATGTTAGTATAGCCCCTTAACATGTTTGAGGATGATTAGAGAACTCAATATATTGTGGGAACGAATTTTAGAAGAGGTTTGAGGAGTAAATATGGTGAAAAACGAATTGGGAAAAAAATCTGGGCCGAAACTGGCCACTCGTTAGAAGCAGCCCCCAGGTCATTCGAACGAGCTCGTTCGAACGAGCTTCTAACGAGTTGACCAGTCGTTATTAACGAGTAGGAATTTTCGTTCGATATCTCGTTCGAACGAGATATCGTTAGAAGGGTCAGTTCGTTCGAACGAACTGGGATCTCGTTCGAACAGCCTCGTTCGAACGAGACTTCTAACGACCTGACAGTCCAAACTCGTTCGAAGCCTCGTTCGAACGAGACTTCTAACGAGTTGACAGTTTGGTCCTTTTTGGACTGTTTTGACTTTTGGAGTCCCGGGAACTGGTTCAAGGGTAGTGTTAGTATTCCTTTGATGATATAGTGATTGATTTGGGACTTTTGGGTTATTGAGATGAGTAAATCATACACGAGAGTTATATTCAATGAACCGTTTGGGTTGAGACGTGAGTGTCTACTACGATGTGAGGATAAATTATGACACGTATAATTATGAACCGGAATAAAATAAGTTGTGATAATTATAATTAGTACGAGAGTGCAATATGTACTACGAATATAATACGGTATTACTAAGATGTGTGTTTACTTAGTATTGATATATGGATTGTATGTATGACATACCTACCATACTTGCTATCACGGGAGGTTTCGTTCGCTTAGGACCCTCTAATCCTTGTGTGCCTACGGGGGGGATATAGACTCGTACCTTGATGAACATAGGTCATAGAAAGACTTATTGTGATATTAATAAGTCCGCTGACCATGGGAGCGTAGGTATGTGCGTGACCCATGTGATGGTGACTGTGTTCGCCTCCACTATTTGTGATTTGTGTTATCTGAACTATTCCTGAGAGATTCGGAATATGTGATCCTTATGTACGTGATGTACCGGGATGGATAGCAGAGTATGTGTGCACTACAGCTTAGATTGCGGGGTGCTTGTATTGTATATTTATGAGATGAATAATATACATTATATTAATGGGAATCCTCATGTTAATGTTGTAAAAATATTACGGTATTATTTCGAGATATATAATGAGTTAGCTGATAGTTATATCAATGGCATATTTAGTAACTGAGTTTACGTTAAACCTCTATTAAATTACGAGCGTTGTTATGTTAAATTAACCGAGTAAAATGGGTAGAACCTTTGGTAGTCTAGCTAGTTACGTTGTCACTTAGCTAGTGGAAAGGGTAGTTATAGATGGGTACTTACGTTAGGAGTGCACAGTTAGACGAGAGGTGAGAATATCATGCGAGTGTACGTCCTAACATGTACTTTGCATTTAATGTTTTAAATGTTTTTAAAGCACTTGCAGGTTTTTAAAATATAACTCCACATTCGGGCTCTGACCCGTTTGCTTTTCAAATCTCTTTTTCTTTGTAAAACCATTTTAGGTGCCCAGCCACAAGGACACCAAGCATAGGATACTCATTCAGGTGACGAGCTGTAGCTGCTTGTGGAAGCAATACGGATTTGCATGTAGACGCTTCTATCTTTTGGATTCCAGAGTCACCATCTATCCGTTGTAGGGCATGTTGCCCATTTCTATTTAGAGACATCTTTTATACTTCAGTTTTCAGACTTTAGCACGTTTTATTATTGTTTCAGTTCATTTATTTCAGTATGGGATTGTAGTGAGGGGTTTCCTCCAGACTCTATTTATTCTATTGTGATGGTTATTCATTTTACTTCAGTATGGTGAATGGTGTTATTTATTTCTTCATTACTCTTTAATCAGACTTAAAATAAAATTTGGCAACTTGTTTTTTTAATACTAGGTGGTTAGATATAATAAAAATGTTTTCGACAGTGATGCTATTAACTGAGCCAACTTGGGATTTTGAATTAATTTTATAAAGGAGTAGCTACCCGGTATTTAATTAGTCGGGGTGTCACACCGCCAATATTCCTTTTTTCGGATATGCTAAAAGAATGCATAGGCGCGGTACGTTGGTGAGGCCTGGTGACCCGGTTAATGTGTTGTTGAGAAATTATATTGATATAATTGCTTATGAGATTCGCTTTGATTTGAGTATTCGTAGTCGTATTGTTGCACTTTGTTCATCGCTAACTTCTTTGTTGAGCATATTCCTGTCGTATTGTGTACTTCCCCATCTTTTTCTTAGTTGGCAGGTGAGCACGGATTTGAGTGCTATGGACCAATTGGGATGATTTTAGCGAGGATTATTTGGGTAGAATTTTTAATACAAGTAGAGAAGACTTGTATTTATTTTGATGTATAGAGCATTTGGAGATTTATTTTATTTTCGAGATAGTTAGATTGTTGTAATTATTTCGAGAGATTTGTTGTATTAATTTGAAGATTGAGAATAGTGGTTTCTTGTTTTATTGTGGGATTTAGATGCTCTATACCTTGTTATTTGTGGATTAGTTTAGTTATATCGAATAGTAGCCTCCGCTCGCTCTCCCCGGGCGGGCGGGGTGTTACAGGCGCTCGAAAGTGGGATTTTCATGCTTGCCCCATTCTTCCCGTATTTTTCGAGCCTTTCTAACCCCAACGATTCGTCTAATTTTTTTCCCAAGTTCTTTCATTTTCAATACTGCAGTGTCATGTCTAATTATCAAATTCGGAGCAAATAGGTTAAAGGTTAATTTTTTTTCACTAACAAATCATGGATACAAAATTAAACGTGACATACATTATTTTCTAACAATTTAATGGCATAAAAAATGGCTAACATAATGACTAAGATGAATAAAAATCACACAATTATTGGATAATATAATTAAATTAAAGAAATTAACAAAATTAACTTAACTAAAAACAAATTATATAAAATTTGTCATTGTAATTTTGGGTGAATCTACAGAAGGTGAGTTTTATATTTTTAGTAACAAATAATGGCTTATGAAATAAAAGTGAAATAGTTTTATGGCTAACCAATTAATGGCATTAAAAACCTCTAACAAATTTGCTAAACTATTTAACTTAAAATAAATTTTGTTACTGTTGTTTTAGAATGAACAAAAAATAGGTGAATTTTAAATAAAATTTGTGAAATAAAATGACTAACAAACTCACAAAATGGAATAAGAATTCGATAAATTTTTCTAGTGTAATTTTGGGTGACATAAATTATTGGATAATTTAGTGGACAATTAAATTATACTAAAAAATTATTGATAACAGTTAGAGCGTGGTGTCATAAATCACCCACAAAATAATTATTAACCAAATCAAATAAAATCTAAACATTAACAAAACATTACAAACTCCGAAAATATTATAGAAAAAAATTTACCTCAAAATAAGGAACTAGCTAAGATTAGTAAAATTTTGTTGATTTGTGGAATATATGGGTGATGAAACCAGTTCGTATGGAGAAGATATATAGTAGGGGTGGCCATGGGCTGAGCCTGGGCAGGCCCACTCGGGCTCGGGTTGGGCTTATAAAATTATGAGCTATC
This sequence comes from Sambucus nigra, assembly GCA_949130495.1. Taxonomy (NCBI): domain Eukaryota; kingdom Viridiplantae; phylum Streptophyta; class Magnoliopsida; order Dipsacales; family Adoxaceae; genus Sambucus; species Sambucus nigra. The sequence continues at coordinate 443,193,732 of OX422221.1, forward strand.
TCAAGCCCGCTCGGACCTGGATCGGGCCTTTTTATGTAATCCTAAGCCCGCCCAAATTTGAAAGCTCTTTACCCAAGCCCGTTTGTCAAGCCCGGTTACTGTTTTTTTTAAATAAAAAATATATTTTTTCTTAATCAAAGACCTATTTTTTTAATTAAAAACCCGTTTTAAACTTTATATATTGCATAGTATATATATAAAGTTCCCCACTCTACATAAAAAGACTTAGTATATGTCTTTATATTTATAAAAGTGACCCACTTTATATATTTATTTATAACTTTGTAGTCTTAAACTTTAATAATAAATTAATACACACACACACACACACACACACACACATATATATATATATATATATATATATAATAAAGTAGGAAACTTATGTATATCATAAGCTTACTTGATGATGTCATCAACATTCATTTTTCCCTGCAATGCCTATTCCACCCTTGAAAATTTTGAATTCCCCCTCTTTTGTCACACTCTAATTTGTTTTCCCCATTTCTTCAAAATTCAAAAATAAGGGTAGAATTGTATTTGCCCCGTTCTCACACTTTACTCCTTTGTTTCCCCATACCCGTTGTTGATACCAAATTTGGTCTGCGGACATGTCTCAATCGAGTGAAGACACGTGGCAATCTACGTGGCAGCAACAAGCACTTCCGAGAAACTCAGACGCTCCGAGGAACCATACTACAACGAGGAACACTGCTTCCCCGAGGAACTTAGACGCTCCGACCTACAAGAACTCTCCGAGGAACTTTTGAGTACCGAGGAACTTTTGATTATCGAGGACTTTAGGCGGTCCGATCAGCTTAGGCGGTCCGAGATGCACCTCGAACAAAGCATTAATAGCAGGAAAATCAACAGTCTGACTGTTCATTAAATGCTTATCATTCAGATGTATACGCTTAAGGGGCATTTAATATATTACCCTTTCACATGTACATCATTGAATGTATTACCCTTTCACATTACAGCCTCAGGGCTATAAATACATTGTACAATCCTCATTGTAAGGGGACCAAAATTTCTTGATAGAACTTGTAATCGAGAATTCCCAAACAATCATCAATAACAGAAACAGTGGACGTAGGCCATTCTTATAAGGCTGAACCACTTTAAAACTTCCGTGTCTCATTTACTTTATCTGTGATTAAATAATTAGATATGATCTAATTTTTTACATCAACCGATTGGCGCTGTCTGTGGGAAATGACTGGTAATATCATTTTTCATTAAAAACAATCCATCACAAATGGCTAATATTCCAGAATCTAGCAATCGAAACGCTGGAAGCCCTCCAAATCCATCTGCTCTGCTAAATATTTTAGATCTGGCTGGAATAATGACAAATCTGGCTCAGGGCCAGACCGTCATGCAAGAAACTATGCGACAACTCATACAAACCCTCCATGGCGGTGTACCAACCCATTCAGGACCACGAAGTATTCAAAGAAATACCCGTGTACCTTCTTCACGTACTAGGCGTACTGATTCATATCGTACTGAGGAATCTAAAGATTTTTCTTATCAACCTGGACGAACTTCGTCAGTGCGGGCCACAGATACTGAACAACGTATCACTCTCTCTCCAAAAAGGGCTAGTGCGCTAGAGAGGTTAAGCAGGGTATCACCTTTTGATCGATTAGGACCTAAAAGGAGTAGAAGTCCTCCTAAAGTCGCATCGAGGAGTTTTCGATGACCATCAAATTTAAGGGAAGGATCTGCCCAGTCGCGACCAGCTGCTCGTCAAGATAGATCCCAGGAAGCCACATCAACGCGATCAGTTGCTCGAACCAACAGGCCCGAGGAAGGAAATGATGCATGGAAAGGCTCTATTTAGAGGCTGGAGTATAGATTAGGGGAAATGGCTAAAGCCAAGAACCCTCTACAACGAAGTTTTGTTCGAGGAACACCTTTTGTCCAGGCCATTTTAGATTTTCCAACACCATCAAAGTTTAAAGCACCTGTTGTGACCCCCAAATATGATGGAAAGACTGACCCTGTACTTCATATAGAATAATACCAAGCTGCAGCCGACATCTATGCTGTTCCAGATGAGATGAGATGCAGAGCATTCTCGGGAACTCTTACCGGATCTGCTCAAATGTGGTATAATAATCTTCCTCGGGGTAAGATCTCAACTTTTCTTCAACTGACAAAGTTATTCATTGGGAATTTTTGTTTTGGGGCAAAGCCAGTTAAACGAGTAGCACATTTGTTAAGTGTTAGACAAAAAGTTGGTGAGAGTACCAGAGATTATATAACTCATTTTAATAACGAGAAACTCGAAGTAATTAATTATGAGGAAAAGACAGCGATTACCGCCTTGATGAGTGGACTACTGCCCAACAAGTTGTACTACACTTTAGCCAAAGATCCACCTAGAACCATGTCAGATCTGATGGGAAAAGCGGTCAAGATTATGAATACCGAGGAGGCTATGGCTGCGAAGAAGAATATGGATGCCAAAGAAACCAAGGTGGAAGGTGATAAAGCTAAAAAGAAAGAGCATAAGAACAATGGTAATGACAAACATTCAATAACTAGGTCGGTATGGGACGCAATGAAGAAATACGATAATTATACTCCTTTGAAGAAGGATATCAACCATGTTCTAGAAGAAATCAAGAACAACGAGGAATTAAACTGGCCAGATAAAATGAAGGCAGACCCTGATCGGAGGAATAAAGCAAAGTATTGCGAGTTTCATAAAGATCATGGCCATATGACCAAAAATTGCATAGCTCTTCAGAATGAGATTGAAACACCCATCAGACGAGGAAAATTGGCAAAGTATGTTGATCGTGGAAACGAAAGAAGAAACAACGACCGAACAAGAGAGAGGTCTAGATCTCCTCGTCGAGCAGAGGAGAACAAGAAAAGAAACCATGAAGTTGATCCAGAAGACGACCCCGATCTTCCCAAGAGACCAAGGCAGCCAGAACGAGAGGTATTTTCAATACGCTTTGGGTCATTTGATTGTAATGTTATTACAGGTGGAGATGCAGGAGGAGGAGACCTTACTGCAGAGAGAAAAGCTTACCTCTGTGAGCCTCAAGCTTGCTCGTACATTCAGCGAATAAATCTAGCTGAGGAGGATCTCCCGAGAAAGGTGAACAAAGAGAAATTGGTCATTGGTTTCTCAAAGAATGACCTCACAGGTGTTCTATATCCTCATGATGACCTATTGGTGATCAAAATGAGGATGAAGGAGGTAATGATTTTAAGAGTACTGGTAGACAATGATAGCTCGGTAGACATCATGTTCTACTCGTGCTTCGATAGTTTAAATTTAAATCTATCTCAACTGGAGCCTTATCATAGACCCCTCCTCGGTTTTGCTGGCGAGAAAGTTTTTCCACTTGGGACAATCAAGTTGGATATATTCATTGGTACGTGGCCTGCTTGTCGGACAGAAAGAATACGCTTCTTCATGATGGATAAGAATATTCAATCATCATGGGAATAGTAGGATTGAAGAAATTCGAGGCTGTACCATCTACAGTGCATCAGTGCCTAAAATTTCCAATAAATTTTGGAGTAGGAGTTGTGAAAAGTGATCAGAAAGTAGCTCGGGAATGCTATTATTCATCCGCCGAGTAAGAGGAACTGGAGGAATCAAGGAAAAAGACTACTACCTATCAAGTGGATGAAGGTGCAAAAATTGAAACATTGGATCCTAGAGATGAGTCGCAACTCGTGAAGGGTCAAGTGGTGGAAGCTACTGAAAACATCATCCTGGACGACGAACACCGAGAAAGAACTACTCAAGTAGGTTCGTCATTGGATGCCTCATTAAAACAGGAATTGATAACTTTCCTAAGAAGCAGAAAGCAAACTTTTGCATGGAGTCATGAGGATATGCCCGGAATAGACCTAAATTTTTTATGTCACGAGCTCAATGTGAATAAGGAGATCAAGCCTGTGAAGCATAGAAGAAGAGTATTCAGTCCCGAGAAGAATCAAGCTATACAGGAGGAAGTCGAGAAGCTCCAGAAATCTTGTTTTATTGAAGATGTTAAATATCCAGACTGGTTAGCAAATGTGGTGATGGTGAAAAAGAAGAACAACAAATAGAGGATGTGTGTAGACTTCACTGACCTCAATAAAGCATGTCCAAAGGATCACTTCCCACTGCCCCGAATTGATCAACTAGTCGATGCTACCTCGGGACACGAGCTGCTGAGCTTCATGGATGCTTATTCTGGTTACAATCAGATTAAAATGAAACCTGAAGACAGGGAGAGTACTTCTTTCATTACCCCTAGGGGAACTTATTGTTATAATGTTATGCCTTTTGGTTTGAAAAATGCAGGTGCGACATATCAGAGGCTGATGAACAAAGTCTTTGCTGAACAAATCAGTTGCAATATGGAAGTCTATGTTAACGATATGCTGATAAAGAGCAAAAAAGTTGCTGATCATCTAGTTGATTTAAGCCAAACTTTTGATCAACTAGATAAATATCAAATGAAGTTGAACCCGACGAAGTGCATATTTGGAGTAAGATAAGGCATATTTCTCGGATACATCGTTAATCAACGAGGCATTGAAGCTAACCCTGAAAAGATCAAAGCTCTGCTAGGACTGCGATCTCCAACGACGAAGAAGGAGGTGCAAAGTCTTACAGGACGAGTAGCAGCACTAAACAGATTTGTATCACGAGCAACTGATCGATGTCTCCCATTCTTCAAGACACTCCGAAAGACTTTTGAGTGGAATGATGAATGTGAGAAGGCTTTTCAAGACTTGAAGAAATACTTGGGAGCACCTCCATTGTTATCCAGGCCAGTGATGAGAGAAAAATTATACTTGTATCTGACAGTATCCGAGAATGCAGTCAATTCGGCATTGATAAGAGTGGAGAACGGAGTACAAAAACCAATCTACTATATAAGTAAGACCTTCCGAGGAGCAGAGATCAAATATCCAAGGCTGGAAAAGTTAGCACTGGCGCTGATTGAGGCGAGTAGGAGAATGAGGCCATACTTCCAGGCTCATACTATAGTCGTATATACTGATATGCCGTTGAGGCAAGCCCTTCATAAACCAAAAAAATCAGGGAGATTGATGTACTGGGCAATAGAGCTCAGTGAATACGATATAGTCTATGAACCCAGATCATCGCTTAAAGGGCAAGCTGTAGCGGATTTTATTGCAGAGTTCACCTATCCTGATACCCCCGAGGAGCAAAAGTTGCTCGCTGATCAACCTGTGGATGTTACAGGATCATCAAACACAAGCTCAGACCAACTTAGGTTGGTAAAAGGGCAAGTGGGTGTTACAGGATCATCAAATTCGAGCTCAGACCAACTCCGGTTGGTAAAAGGGCAAGAAAAGATGATCGACGAAGAGCAAGAAATATCAGGGGAGGATGAAAGGAAGCAAAAAATATTTCACCGAGGAACTTTGTCAGATCAGAAATTCAAAAACGAGTTACCTATATGGAGGCTATATGTAGATGGCTCATCTTGCACAACAGGCAGTGGGGCAAGGATCGTTTTGAATAGCTCGGATGAGTTCGACATGGAATACGCCCTACGATTCAAATTCAAAGCTTCTAATAATGAGGCTGAGTATGAGGCCATTATTGTAGGTCTTAATTTGGCAAAAATTATGGAGGCGCAGCAGGTTATTGTCTTCAGTGATTCTCAATTGATCGTAAATCAAATGTTGAGAATATATGCAGCCAAAGGAGAATTAATGATCAAGTATCATGCAAAGGTGATGGAGTTGGTATCAGAATTTGCTGCTATTCAGCTGGTCAGAATACCAAGAATGGAGAATGCAAGAGCAGACGTCCTAGCTCGATTAGCATCAGCTACTCGTACCGAGCTACGAAGAACAATACCAATTGAAGTTTTAGCAGGTCGGAGTATAGATGAAGATCTTACGACAAAATTTATTACCCTCGATTTAGGATCATCATGGATGGATCCCATCAGGGAATATATTGAGAAGGGAGAATTACCAATTGACAAGCTCGAAGCCAAGAAATTGAAGTTTAAAGCTGCTCGGTATGTATTAACTAACGGTATTCTATATAGACGAGGAATTATGGCAGGTTTGTAAAGATGTGTGCATCCCACCGAGGTGAAAGATTTAATTGAAGAGATCCATGAAGGGTCCTGTGGAGCCCATGTAGCAGGTCGGAAACTTTTGTAAAGGGTGATGACGCAGGGATACTACTGGCCGACGATGAGGGCTGATTGTGTAGCCTATGCCAAGAAATGTGATAAGTGCCGGTGCTTTTCCTCCATCCGAAGAACTCCATAAGCATTATTGACACCCATCACTTCCCCTTGGCCATTTGCCATGTGGGGAATAGATTTGGTCGGACCACTGCCAACGACCATAGGAAGGTTCAAATACCTCGTCGTCGCAGTGGATTATTTTACTAAGTGGGTAGAAGCTGAGCCCCTCATTGATATGACGTACGAGAAGGTGTACCAATATATTTGGAAGAACATCATTTGTCGATATGGTCTTCCTCATGCTTTCATCACAGACCATGGAACACAATTTGACAACGAGGAGTTCGCTGCCTATTGTCATCAGTCAAACATTTTGAAAATCCACTCAGCGCCAGGCCATCCTCATAGAAATGGACAAACTGAAGTGACAAACAGAATGCTGTTGAATGACTTGAAGAAAAGACTGGACGATGTGAAAGCAAATTGGATCAACGAGTTACAGTCAGTACTGTGGGCTTATCGTACTACTCCCTGAACAGCAACTGGAGAATCTCCGTATATGTTAGCGTTTGGAAGTGAAGCTGTTAAACCTGCCGAGTTGGGCCTCCCAACACACAGGGTACTGAATTTCAATTCCCCTGTCAGCGACTTAATGAGAAGATTGGATTTAGACATGCTCGAGGAACTTAGAGAAGAAGCAACCATCAGGAATACTGCATACCAACAACGAACAACTTTGTTCTACAATAAGAGGGTGAAGAAGTAAGACCTGAAAGAAGGAGACTATGTGCTCAAGAAAGTAATTCAAAAGCACAATAAACTGGAGGCAAACTGGCATGGACCATACCGAGTTACAGAAGTTGTTCGACCAGGAACTTACCTAATAGCAACTTTAGAAGGGGAGGAGTTTAAGAATGCATGGAACGCAGAGCACCTGCGCAAGTATTATCAGTGATGGATATTCTCTCCTTTTATTAAAAGTTTTTCGGGGAATATTAGTGCTACACACTACTCGCAAATCTCGGAGATCAGACTACTCAAATTTATTCTCGAAAACGCCAACTAAGGTTGGTCGAGAAACAAATGTATTCCTCTGGGAAGTAAAACTTGTATTCCTCCGGGAAGTAAAGCTACATGTATTCCTCCGAGAAGTAAAACTTGTATTCCTCCGGGAAGTAAAGCTACTTGTATTCCTCCGGGAAGTAAAGCTACTTGTATTCCTCCGGGAAGTAAAACTTGTATTCCTCCGGGAAGTAAAGCTACTTGTATTCCTCCGGGAAGTAAAACTTGTATTCCTCCGGGAAGTAAAGCTACTTGTTTTCCTTCGGTAAGTAAAACTTATATTCCTCCGGGAAGTAAAGCTACTTGTATTCCTCCGGGAAGTAAAACTTGTATTCCTACGGGAAGTAAAACTATGTGTTCCTCGGGAAGTAAAAGTATTCCTAAAAATGCCAACTTATGTTGGTTAGGAAATAAATATATTCTCGAAAATTCCAACTAAGGTTGGTCGGGAGCTACAACTATTCCAAAAAGGGCCAAAGTTGCTCGTAGAAGAAAAACCCACTATCTGTAGTTGGTCGAAAATGAAAATTTACCGACCTTGGTTGGTCGGAAACATTTTATGAAAACGAGAAAGTGATCGAGCAACATTTTTTATACTCGTAACTTTTTACTAAGTTGGTCGAGAAACAAAACATTATCTTTGCCAAATGACTACCACAAATTCAAACTAGTCGACAATAAGTTGATCGACAAACAACACAATATTGTTATCTTTTTAACAGATACACATGCACAGATGTAAAGTGTTTTACAAGACAATAGCAATTAAGATTACAAACAAAAATGAAAGTCTTTCATTAAAATCAAAAACAAATTACATTGAGAATGAAATGTATACTAACTATTACATCAAAATTCCTATTCTATTGGTTTCTTCCCCTCTGCTTTTGAAACAGGTTCCTCGCCAGCAGGCGGATCATTTAAAGCAAGAGGAGAATTTATAAAGTTAAGATCTTTCAGCATCCTGATATTCATCACGGATGGTCGATCTAGGAGGTGCTCGGGACGAGATATCTCGACATTTGAATGAAGATTGTAGTCGCCGAGATATTTGGAAATTAAGCATCGAGGAATGGCCTGAGCAGGAATCCAACTCATATCAAGTTTGAATGGTGGCACGGGTAGGTCGAGAAGCCCAGGATCATGGTAGTCCCACAGGTAATGACCCTGTTCGAGTTGCAGCACACCTAAGGCATTCATACATCCCTGTTTGTAGCCCTCATTATTGGCATTCTGGATACGATCGTCCAAGTGGTAGAGAGCGTCGTTGTAGCCAGCCATCCAGAACTCCCTGGGCTGTTTGTGGAATTGATATGTCAATCTTTCCATCTGATCGTGGAGATTTTTTATGAAGAGATCTTTATTCTCCAAGATAGATTTTTGTTCAAAAAGCTGTTCTTCCAGGTCCCTGATCTTCTTTGACATTTCAGCCAACGCCTGGTTCTTCACCATTAATTGGAAAGCTTGGTTCTCTAAAGCAGATTGAGTCCTCTGTTCCTCGACAGGAATCCGAGCGGATCTTGCTCATCCCTGAGGAGCTCTTGCTCTTCCACGAGAAGATGTAGAGGGGCCATCTCTCTTCAAGGTCTCCAATTCGTCCCTCAAGTTGGCGTTCTCGACCTCCAAGAATTAGAATCCCTCATCAGTCACTGGGATCAAGGCTTTTGAAGTGAAAGCTGCAGACTTCAACCGTGACAACTCTCTTTGCAGGTTGTTATTGTCTTGCTCTAATAATTCAGCTATTTATCTGCACTCCTCGACCTCACCCCTCAGAGTTCTCTCCCTCACATCGTAGCCAACAAAAAGTTTATCGTATCCCTTGTCGCCAATAATTTGCTAATATTTCTTCTCATACTCCTCGTGCAAGAGGGCAGTGGATTCCTTATATTTGTGTTGAAGGTCTTCAAGGGTGCCTTGGAGATCTTCAATCATATCATAATAAGCTACATTATTGGCCACCGCACGATCAAGCAGACACTTCAAATATTGATAGGCCTCAATTGCCTGTTCTGAAGCATCTTGGCCGAGGATGTCGACGATTTGTACTGCATTCAGATCTGTGTGACCAGCCTTAAAATATTTATTACATTACCGCAACAACTTTGTATCATGAGCAGACAGTAATTCCATCCTGGCCAGAAACTAGTAGAGGAAGAAAAAGCAGTAATCAATAATCAAAACAGAGCATGAAGAAGAGACAACAATATGCAAAAACAAAAGTTCAAGTTTTATTATATCACAAGGTTCAAAGTTACATGGTTCAGGATTACATTTGTCAAAGAAAAATAAAATAGATAGAAGTCCGAACAACTCTACACCTTTTCCTTGTCTCCCAAAACTTTCTCGGGAGGCTGGGACGAGGAGGTAGGTTGCTCGGATGGAGAAGATAGTAGCTAGGGAAGTGCTGGAGGTTGCTTGGAGGATGTAGCGAGCTACTGAAGTTCCTCGTTAGCAAGCTGGATGGCTGGGGGATGATCTCCCATCACCATGGAAGACTCTTCGGAGGCAGCTTCGTTCTCTTCTTCGTCTTCAGGAGTTGGAGGGGGACCAGGGATGTGTCGCTGAAAGAGTTTGGAGTTTTCATCAACCTTCATCTCTTGTAAAGCAGCGACCCACCCATCTCTAAAGTATTTAAGGCTTCCATATTCTACTTGAGACATCAGGGCAACCAAGCCTTTGTTCCACCCCTTTTCCCAGCCGGCGCTGAAAGACTTCTTCACAGCCATTTTCCTCTTTAACTTCTTCGAGGAAAGCTTCTCGGACAGAAGATTTTCAGCAGTCTTCAGTTTATTCTCAACTTCTTCCTTCTGGCGACTTACTTCGCGAAGTTGGATTAATTCTTCCTCAGCAACCTTGAGTTTATTCTCAAAATATCCAGCATTTTTGAGCTTCTTGTCGAGCTCTTTATTTTTCTCTTCCAAGTCCTTTAATTTTTTCTCCAACCCCTTAGAGACTTCAACAACTCTAGCCTTCTCCTACTCGGTTGAGGTAAGTTTCTTCTCCCAAGCAGCCTTGTCAGTATCGTACTTCTGACGAGAATCTTCCAAGGACTGCCTCACGCCCATCAGAGCTTCCTCCACACCAGATGAGGAGCTTGAAGCTTTAATAGCTTCATCTTTATTCAAGATTGTGTTAAAGCAGCTCACCAACTGTGAAAAGAAAATGAAAGAAAGTCAGAGACAGATATAACAAGGGAAATATGAAAAGTTCAAAACAATAAGACTTACAGAAGCAATGTGACGAGCTGCTAGTGTAGTAACAGTGTCTCTAGGAAGGTTCTCTTCAATACCTTGGATCTCGGGAATGATCCAAGTCTTCACCGAGCTCATGGCAGAACTTGGGGAAACGAAAGTGGGAACTCCACTAGTCGGGGGCTGAGAGACGGTGTCAGCCAAATTGACCGAGGAGCTCTTCTTCAGCTTCCTCGGGGGAACAAGAATAGTTTCGACCAAGGAAGAACTCTTAGTCGGTGATATTACAATCACTTCTCCTGGAGCAGGAGACTTGCTCGGGACCACTGGGAGCTTCTCGACAACCTTCACAGGAGCAACCGAGGAAGGTGCATCAATTTTCTCTGTCCCCTCTCATGGGACGTCAATCTTACTTCTTTTTGCCTCTCCAGCACCAGAGGCAGGTTTCTCAAAAAGGGTGGGAGGTCTTCTTTTCTTCATCCTTTCACTTAAAGGAACGTGTGACTCAGGTGAAGAACTGGTAGAAGCTGGTACTAGTTCTACTTCACTTATTACCGGACGAGCAGTAAAAGAAGTGGTGTAGCTCTTATACTGCAGCAAATATGAAGCTGATCTAATGTGCTCATCGACAGCAGTCTGGTGCAGACTCCAGATAAGTTTTAAGTTCCTTATATTAACGTCTGCCTCCTTTGGACACTTTCTTTTGCTGTCAACTGAAAATAAATCAAAATTGCAATATCAGTGGCGCATTTTGTCAAACACAGAAGAAGCATGATTTCAAAATAAGTAAAATGAAATAAAAATAACCTATCCCATTGCCATAGGGAGGGCATCTGGGACCCTGATAAACTTCGTCTCTAGATAAAGGAGCATGTTGCCAATTTTTTATAACAACTCTGTGCTCAAAATAGTCCCTATTGGCATCCGGGAGATTAACCACTAAAGCCCTATTTAAAAATCTAGTTTTTAAATAAAAAGTGTTATCGCCAACAGCCCATCTATAACAAAACATGATTTCTGGAATTCCTATGCGAGTTCCATGAATTTGATTTAGTCTATGAACCCCATTAACTATCCTCCATGTATTGGGGGCTATTCTTGCAGGAACAACGTCAAAGTATTGACAAATTCCAGACATAGAGGGTTGGGAGGAAAAGAAAATCCACACTCAGCAACAAAGAGACTAGGGAACCAATGCCCCTCAGCCAAACGGAAATAGTCTGAAGGCTCAGAAAGCTCTTCCAAAATAACCCAGGAGGGAATAGAGAAATCAGAACAAAATTTATCAATCAATTCTACAAGATAAACCATGATGAAAGAAGGAAATGAAGAAGAAGGAAGAAGATCTTACAGAAAAAGAGTGGATCTGTTGGCAACGAACGATGGAAAGGATGAACGCACAAGAGAGTAAGACAATGGAAAATTCGAAGATACAAATTTGAAAAAGTAGAAGACGATGGGATTGTCTGTGACACTTAAATACTCTGCCTTGGGAAACGGTAAAGTTAATGATTACAAAAAGAAACGATTATGCTACCGGCGGCTAAAAGGATAAAAAGTACGCGGAGATCGAGGCGGTTATAAAATTCAAAAAAGCCCGATTCTACGAATTTAGAAGGAAAAATAAATACAAAGGAAATACTCCTAAAAATTAGGAGGACCATTTACAACTACCATATTCCGAGAAAGAATGTTCCACACTCCTCAAATTTTGAACTATGAAACATTGGGGGCTTCTTTTGATACCAAATTTAGTCTGCTGACATGGCTTAATCGAGTGAAGACACGTGGCAATCTACATGGAAGCAATAAGCACTTCCGAGGAACTCAGACGCTCCGAGGAACCATACTACAACGAGGGACACTTCTTCCCCGAGGAACTTAGACGCTCTGACCTACAAGAACTCTCCGAGGAACTTTTGAGTACCGAGGAACTTTTGATTGCCGAGCAGCTTAGGCGGTCCGAGCTGCACCTCGAACAAAGCATTAATAACAGGAAAACCAACAGTTTGACTGTTCATTAAATGCTTATCATCCAGATGTATACGCTTAAGGGGCATTTAATATATTACCCTTTCACATGTACAACATTGAATGTATTACCCTTTCACATTACAGCCTCAGGGCTATAAATACATTGTACAATCCTCATTGTAAGGGGACCGAAATTTCTTGATAGAACTTGTAATCGAGAATTCCCAAACAATCATCAATAACCGAAACAGTGGACGTAGGCCATTCTTATAAGGCTGAACCACTTTAAAACTTCTGTGTCTCATTTACTTTATCTATGATTAAATAATTAGATATGATCTAATTTTTTACATCAACACCCGTCTTCTTTTTCTCCCTCACTTTACTCTTGGCAAGGAACAACAAACCCAGCTACCACTTTCCATCACTTCCCCCACGACTAAAAAATCCCTACATTGCTGCCCCTCTCTTACATCCCTCTCCGGTTCTCCACCGAATTTGCTCACGAGACTCCAGGTATTTTATTTTTTGTTTATGGGTACACAAATTTTAAGTTTTGAGGTTTTGGTTATAGGATATACGAATTTTAGGGTTTCTTTCAAGTTTGAGTTTTTGTGGTTATGTGATCTATTTTTTTGGTTTACTTATCTAGGGTTTGCAGATGTGATGACGGGTGAAGATGATTGAAAGTTTAAACTGAGGTATTCCTTATCACTCTACATACACACAAGGATACCATTCCCAACTTCAAATAATATGCGTGTTTTCTATGTTTTTTAATTGCATATGAACTTTTTAATTTTTTTTAGGTTTTTTTTAGATATGTAATTTGTATTTTTATGATTTGTTTTGCAGGTACTCTTTTTTCTTCCATTTTGTTTTCATCTTTTATGGATTTTGTGTGTTTATGTTGTTTTTGAGGTACTCATTCAGTATGTATTTCTTAATACTTTTTTATGGATTTTTAATACTCTTTTTATAGTGATATCTTTATAAAGTTCATAAAATGAACAGGAAATAGTTCTTGATGCGAGACCGAGGTTTGTTGCACAGATTGAGGATCGTGAAATACTTGAGTAGCCCATATGATTTTTGTTGAGCTTCTATTTTTTTAGATTATTAATACTCGACAGTTGCTGACTTTCTCTATAGTGTGATTTTTTTATACTTGATAATAATGAACGATTTATTATGGTGTAGGATGTATATGTGCCATTTTGAGTCTTGGTATTATTAAAATGGAATTTAAAATTTGAGTTTGAATTTAGCGCTCCGTACAACATATTTGGTTATGCTTAACCTAACTTGGATGGATGGGGATGTGAAGACATGGTGAGAACACTTAGTTTTTTTTTCTTCTATTTCATTTTCAGTATTTTCAACTTCTACTATTGATGATTACTTTTAACTTTCAGATCATCGACCACGCCATCAGATGTTTCATTAAAATATTTAGAAGAAAATACACAAATTCTTAAAGGTGTTTCCCCAAGTTAATGAGATATTTCATTTTAATGAGCTATTTTATCTTTTGTCATACCTGCAGAGGAGCTTCCTCAATATGTTCAAGGTGTGGTATGATTCCTTAGGAGGTGATATGATTTGTCTAACGTGGGAGAAAGAGGGTTTCAAGGTATCAAAAGATAGTATATTAGCTTAGTTTTCATAGGAATCAAACAAAATGTTTAGAATTTTCTGAGACCTTATATGCTGGAATTTGTAGAAACGAGTAAGAGGGGACAATGCAACGCTAGAATTTTCCGAGACCTTATTTGCTGGCATTTTCTGAGACCTTAGAAGAAAGTTTACTTATATTCAAAGTGTCCTAATATTTTGGGTAACAGAACCAACCTGAAGTTATGTTACTTAATCTCATGCCTTGAGAACTACATAAATCTTCATTTAATTTTCTATTGATCGTGAAGGAAATGGTATTTATTCGATGGGGTTTAGATAGGTCACCAAATGCTTACATTTAAGGTGCTAAAACCGCATAAGTCACCAAATAAATTTTATTTTTGCCCTATCGATCGTCATAACTACTTACTTAATGATGTATTTTGAACTTTTCAACTTCTAGATGTGATGAAGAAAACTCAACAATGACTAAGTTTTAGGGGGTTGAGATAAAAGAGGCAAGATCAGGTTGTATTAGGCAAGCTACATGGAACTTTCAGATGCATGTACTTTTGCCATTATTGTTGTTTTTGTATTAATGTTGAGTTTCTAAAATGACAGCCTTACAACAGGCACTTGGAGGTGCAATGGCTGCTACAATAACACAACAATAACATTTTGGTTTAGTTTCATGACTTGGGGTTTTGTTTGTGAGTAATTTTTTTATAACAAGCAATGTTGGTAAGTAATATCAGTAAAGTTTTACAATAACATGTGGGGGTGCTATATCATTATTCATTTTTTTTAATTGTGAAGCCTTATTTATTTGTGAATATATTGTTTATATTTATAAATTATGTTTTTTTTGCAAATATATATGACTTAATCCCCATATACCTGAAAGTCACTGTGATATTAGTAACGTTAGTAGTTGCAATGCATCCGGAGTAAAAGGAGAAGGAACTGATGTGGTTCTTTACACTAGCTCTGAAATGACCTGCCCTCCTGCAGATTACCCTAATTTTTGTTTGGGCTTGACCTATATTGATTATAGAACTTTTGTTTGATTGAATTTCACTGACCATTTGGTAATTTTGGGCACAAACCATTTGTCATTAAATACATATCTCAAGTCTTTCTTCCAATTTCAGTTGCTGGAGACCAATTGCTGGATTTGTATTTGCGCAAAAACCATATCTTCGTTTGATAAAAGCTGTTAAAAAACTACACCTTACGTACCTTGATATTTCAAAAGAAGATTTTGAATCTGCCACACATGTATTTCACGTTTCTCTTCTGTTTTTGAAATATTTTATTTCGGTAAGCCTCAAAAGCCTGCAATCTCTTAACATAATTTTCTTATTATTTTGATTTTTTTAACTTTATAAATAGACGTGTCTCACCCCTGTCACCTTATACAACCTTATAACTAACTCATTCAAAATATCCCCTGCACACTTCAGTTTTTTAAGCTCTCCATCTCTCCCTCTTTTTAGTTCACTCGCCATTGTTTCTACACAGTGTGATCAAACTATATTTTGAATTTTGTTATTTAGTACGTTTACTTTTTGTGTGATTTTTTCCTTTAAATTCTGTGATGTGATTTAAATGCCCAACAATTGAATATTATATTTGTGATTTGGATGTAAGTTCTTCATTCGGGCAAAATGTCAAGATCTGTTCTTAGAAAACATCAATTTTTAAGTTGTTGAAAGTAATATGGAAGGATATTTTTACCATTTCAATGAAACACTTAACTCTTTCTGCAAGAACTATTTCTCAGCTCCACCAGCCCATCACAGTGCTCGATATTGTCTCCACAAATGATGATACCTTTGATATCACTATGAGTCACTATATAAAGTTGAGCATCCTACTAATTTGGGATCTATTGATATAAGAAACATCACCCTCTCTTCAACATAGGTATGTATGTACCTGTTGATATTAGGTTTCTTTTTATTTTACTTTTCATTTTATAGAGTAAGAAGCATTTTTTAAGTTTGAACAAATCTAGAGTAGGATTGGTAAACTATTCATTCTTAACCCTTTTTATGGATTAAGTTCCTATTGTGTTTTAGGTCCTCATGTTGGAAAGGTTTCAAGTACCCTTGCTTGAGGTGTGTTCGGCGAGGCATCATGTTGAGATCATTTTAGTGATGAGAGGGGTAAATCTGTCGAAGACGGTTATTTCAAGGTTGAAGTAAGTGGATGGGTAAAAGATTTGTGCGACAGATGAGCGTATGGTGCATTACAGACACGAGGTCAAGTTTTTTTCAGAGGTACATTTCTGTAAAGACTTTATTTTTACAGTAGAAAATATTTTTTTATATTGTTCTTATCAATTAATGTTTTCGCAAGAGTTACTATTTTTTGTTGATTTTGCGATTGCAAATTCATGATAGTTCCTAAGAATTTGTTTGGAGGGAGTATTTAACTTGATCTAACTTTGGATGATACTAACTCACGATAGTGTATGTACGAAGAGAATATTTTTTTGTTTTTGATTTGTTTATAACTATTATTCTTTTCATTTACATAAGATTTTATTTATCTGAGACAGGGTAATATGAAGAAACAAGTGCGCCTGCATCATGTGCCACTCTTCAAACTCATCAAATAACTCTAACCACTCAATCCCGCGTCTTAATAAAATTGGTATAGACTTTTTCAACATGTCCCAAGCAACAACCTTCTACCATCCCTGATCGAGGAAAAGTTGTTCCTTTGTAAGTAAAGTTGGTGTCGCATTAATGCTTAATAGAGCACAACCTCGACTCTCCAAATTTATGATCATTTGCTGACCAAAAACATCATTTAGATAGATCTGCTCATATAAGAAAAAAACTGGTGTAGAGAATGCTTTTGAAGCCCAGTCGACTATAGCACGACTAGAATCTGGATCCAAGTATATTAATACGCACTCTGCAATTATAAATGTTGGCACGCTGGGATCCATATTAGCCAAAGCTATTATATCATCTAATTTTTGTATACCACGCAAATCAACAGGGAGTAGTTTATAGTGATCACTGAGTACTTCCCCTTTCTCTCGGGAGATTCATGCTGTGTCACTGACTTTATCCCTTAATTGACCACAATTTTCTATAAGAGCAGCCTTCTTGCAAGTCACCTCCTTAAAATCCAATTCCACGTACATATGTGGCGCTTTTCCTTTGTCCTCCAACTGAAAATATGTTGTATCAAAGTCCGCCCCCAATGACAATATATGTTTCTTTGTGTGACCTTTTTCATTGACATTTATCTCACAATCAAGAAACTGGTAGAGAGGCTTTCGAAGAGCGGCCCTACGAGAAAAGTAAACGCAGTTGATTATTGGAGATCTCCCTACAGGTCTTCTAACAAACAAATGGATGTTGTTGTCTTAACTTCATTTTTCTTCTCCTGATTCAAATGTGTTATCATTTGAGATTTTCAATCTAGGAATTGCATCCTTTTCTTAATCATTTATTTATTTATTTTTTGATAACTCAAGGTTTGTTGCTGATTTGCATGAGGAGGTGATGGTAACTGCTGCAAGAGGCCATGGTCTAATGGTCCGAGTCCAACAGATCGAGGCAGAATTTCCTGCAAATGAGAAGGAATTTCTTTCCCAAACCAATCATGCACCATTCTTTAGCAATGCAGGTTAGAATTATTTCAGTAATACAACTTCCCTACTAATTTTTCTCCTTGATCCTATACAAGTGTAACAAAATGCTCTTGATAATTTTGATGTTTTTAGTACATCTTAATCTTGGTCAAAAGTGTAAGATTTTATTCTTTGAGGATACTTAAAACATTAATATTGCATGTTAGGCCTCATGGCATGTTATAGTTGGTATAATGGGAATTTTTAAATATATTGTAGGTATTGATTGACATCCTAATCTGTAAAGGAATCAGAATCTAGGTATGAAAAATGAGTCCGTGACATGGAATCGTTGCAATTCTTTTGGGCCTTTTTATTATGATATATTTTTATTATATATCTTTGAGTGTTATCTTGAAAGTAAGATAACTATAGTACACACCTTGAAAGTAAGATAACTAGGAATTTATGTCTTGAGATTAGGGATTTGTGTATTGAATATATCCATATTTAATGGATTGGACCTAAAATATTATATGTTTTTAATTATAATATAAACTATTTCCCCCCCCCCCCCCAAAAAAAAAAAAAAAATTAGCCAATTCAATACTTTGGAAGTATTTATCATTCCTTCATGAAAACTGCCCATGATTGATACTATAATACAAAACTTGTAAGATTTGATAACGATTGATAGTTTGGAAAATTATCATCGTGCCTTCAGGCACGGGCATACCCTAGTATATATATATATAATTCCGGGGCCTCGGGCCTGGACGGGCCTCATTGAGCTTAAGAATTCATACCCAAGCCCACCTGAAAAAAAATCGGGCCTATCAAATTTTGCCTAACCCGCTTTGCGGGCCTATTCACCTTACCCAAGCCCTATTTTTTTATTAGGCGGGCTTGGCAGGCCTTGGGCCTATGGCCACCCCTAATATATAGGGTTTAATATATTAAAGAGGGAGTTGGATGGTTGGTGGGTGGTGGGTGGTTAGGGCAATTAATTATGGGCCATTAGTTAATTTAGAGAGACTTTGCGAAATGATAAAACCCTTAAAGGGAACAAGTTGTTTCGCCTAAGATAAGTTGGTCAACCCCTTAAACGGAACATTTCACCAATGTTTTGGGCCTGTCACTGGACATACAATGTAAGTAATTCTACAAAAATTTATTCAACCTCTGATTGGCCATCAGATTGAGGCTGGTATGCTGTGGAGTAATGAAGGGAATTTCAAGTAATTTGAGCAAGTGGGTCCAAAATTGGCTCAGAAAGATGGTGTCTCTATAGACAATAGTGGTGGGAAGGGAATGAAGTTTGTGGATAGAGTCAAAGAAAATTTGGGCAATTTGAGGAGCTGTATATGGATGCGAAAGGGGAATGAAATGGTCATATATGGTTAACCGATCAACGACAACAAAAATATAAGTTTTACCTTGAGAATTAGGTAATCCTCGTATAAAATGCATATATATATCAGTTCAAGGCTAGGTGGGGATAAGGAGGGGTTGAAGATGACTTGGATAAGACTAGTTCATCTCCTTCCAAACTCTTTGAAATTTCATCAAACTAAGTTGACTGCATTGTTAAAATGGCTAGGCATTGACCTTCGAATTTATTTGGAATCCGATACAAGGCATCTACCACCTTGTTATCTACCCCCTTTTATATAATATCTTGTAATCAAATCCCAGAAGCTTGGTAAGCCATTTTTGTTGCAACATGGAAGAAACCCGTTGCTCAAGAAGAAATGATGTCCATAGGGGTAAGTTCTCCATTTCTCAACTGGCATAGACATAACTCCTCATATGTTGACATCCCTTTCTTTCTTGGAGCTGAAGTCTTACTTAAAAATGGTAGAGGTCTGACATTTTGCATCAGCACTGCACTAATTCCTTCATTACTAACATCAGTTTCCAAGACAGATGGTTTAGTTAAGTTTGGTAAGGATAGAACTGGTGTGATACTTTTGAAGGCCTCTACCGACTTAAACTTGTCTTTACTCAACATATTAATTAAGGGCCTACTAATGACCCCATAATTCCTCACAAATCTCCTATAGTGCCCTGTAAGCCCCAAGAATCCTCACAAGGCCTTTATGGACTTGGGTATATGTCAAGAAATCATGGACTTCACCTTAGTTTGATCACCTGAAACCCCTTCTTCAGAAATTATGTGGCCTAAGTATTTCAAAAGTGTTTGGATGAAAGAGAACTTATACATCGTAGCAAATAACTGGTGTTGTTTCAAACTTCCAAGGTGAGAGCCAAGTGTTGCACATGTTCCTCCACAGAATAGTATTCATGAGGGACTGAAAGGATGCTAGAGCGTTTGTAAGGCGAAATGGTGTTACAAGAAATTCATAATGGCCTTCATGAGTTCTAAAATCCATTTTAGGTATGTTTAGTTTTAATCACAGTTATAAAGAATTTACGATTATGTGATTGCATTTAGATTAAACATCCTTGATTCATGACAAAACTATTTTTAAACGTGATGTAAAATTATGGTTTATATCCGGTATTATTATTGTCATAACAATATTAATTAACATGTGATATCAGAGCTTTCGGTTTATAATCTCATGTTTTCCGTTAATGAAAACTTCTTTATAACAATTCTAATTTACGATCTTTTGGAAATCTGGAATTTTTGGTAAATCTGGAAATCTGAAAATTTTATTTTTCTGGAAATCTGGAATTTTTAAGCAATCTGGTAATCATGCATATGGTAATTCGAATTTGTGTTATGTATGATATTAAGAATGAGATTACTGCATACAGTCCTTATCTTATGTTAACTGTCCCATTATTTTTCAACCTCTTTTCGTGTTATTGGAACCCTAATTTTCCGTTAGGATTATTTTATCATTTCAAGTTGTGTTAGTATTCTGGAAAACACTTTTATTAATCATGATAAGAAAACAAATCTGTTTTTAAGATTAATTAAGTGAAAGTTGCGAATTGGCGCAAAACAGATTCTGGAATTTTTTTTTGGCACAGTGAATAGTTTTTTTCAAAATTTTTGGTGTCCGATTGACTTGAAAGCTGGTAGGTTGACTGTGCTATGACCTTCGGCCGTGATGTAATGTGTTTTTCGGCAATCTGAGTCCGTTAAGGCCCTCAAAAACTCGTTTTTGCCATTTTAGAAAATAATCTCGGGGCTTATAACTCTTTACGGAAAATTGATATTAACGTTTTGCAAAAGGTTTTGGTTTTCTGGCATGTTTTACTTCAATTCTATGGTGAAAACTCATTTTTGCCATTTTTGACAAAATTCATGAATTATGTATTTTTACTATACCTGGGCAATTCTGTTTTGAGGCATTTAAGCTACTATTGGTATCTTTGTAGTTACTGATAGATTATGTATTTTAGTTAATATTAATGCATGATTAACTATATTTAAGTTGAGACGTGTAAACTATTATTCATTTGAGTTAAGTCAAAGGCCAAACACAGGCTGGGACTTCATGTACGAATAATATACTTACATTCATTAAAGGCTTATTCTAATGTCAGTTATAAAATTGGATTGAGGCGCAACACATGCTAATATCTGAATTGAACAACATTAGAACTAGTTTTGTAAAAACAGAATAGTTGACATTATGTCCATCAATCATGGTATTAAACGTTTAGGCAACAAACACAAATGCCAAAATTATGGGACCATGATAAATGAATTATAGGGTAATATATCTTTACAATCTGAACATTATGTGATGATTAACACAGATTCCGTGATATTCAGTATGTAAATGAAATATGCCAAAATTTTAGTCAACAATTCAATATTCGACCCTTACAGTTTTTGTTGTGTGTGAAAATTTAATTTTTGAACATTGTTATTAATTGCAGTTCCCCTTAACCTGTATTCGCAAGCTCAGTCCTATTCCAAATTTGATGGAACTAATTTTTCTGAATGGAATGAGCAAATTAAGTTTAGCCTAGGAGTTCTTGACCTGGACATGGCAATTATGTGTGATGAACCCGCTGCTATTACTAATGCCAGTAGCGAGGATGAAATTGCTGTCCATAAAGCATGGTCTCGATCTAATAGGCTGACCCTTATGTTTATGCGAATGTGCGTTGCTGCTAACATTAAGACCTCCCTACCTGAAACTACGAAAGCGAAAGAGTATTTGAACAACATGAAGGAACTCTTTTGCACTGCCGATAAATCCCTTGCTGGGAAACTGATGGCTGACCTGACCACTATGAGGTTCGATGGTACTCGAACCATGAATGAGCATATTATAGAAATGACCAATCTGGCTGCTAGACTTAGAGTTTTGGGCATGACAGTGGATGAGTCTTTTTTTGTCCAATTCGTCCTAAAATCCCTACCTCCTGAGTATGGGCCATTCCAAATCAATTACAAGACTATAAAAGATAAGTGGAATGTAAATGATTTTCAAAGCATGGTGGTACAGGAGAAAGGAAGGCTTAAGAAACATAATAGCCATCTGCCTAAGGTATAGGTGGCAAATCTGACAGTCAAAGGAGCTGGTTTTAAGAAGAAGTTCGGCAAGGGCATTAAGAAAAGTGCTGAGTCGTCTCATCAAACTGAACCATCAATTGCTGCTGTGAAGAAGGAACAGAACGACAAGTGTCACTTCTGTAAAAAGAAGGGCCATTTCTAGAGGGATTGTCATAAACGAAAGGTCTGGTTAGAGAAAAAGGGTAAGACCTTTATTTATATTTGTTTCGAATCAAAATTTATTAACGCTCCTTCTAACACTTGGTGGATTGATTTTGGTTCTATGTGTCAGGTTTCTAATTCGATGCAGGGTTTCATTTCGATCCGAAAACAAATCCAAATGAGCATTTTCTCTACATGGGCAATAAGGCAAAGGCTAAAATATAAGCTATTGGAGTCTTTCGCCTGATTTTAAGCACTGGATTTATTTTAGATTTGCAAGAAACTTTTTATGTTCCCACAGTTTCTAGGAATTTAATTTCTGTTTCTAAACTCGCTTTAAATGGTTTTGCAATTGAATTTAAGAACAATGGTTTTGATTTGATTAAAAATTCTAATAATGTTGGTTCTGGATTTTTATTAGATGGTTTATATCGATTGAATCTTGAAAAGAATTTTTCTGAAACCCTTGTGACCCTGCATCCTAATGTTGGTATGAAACGTACACTTAATGATGAAAAATATGCTTATTTGTGGCATAAAAGATTAGGGCACATATCCAGACCGAGAATTGAAAGGCTCATTAAAGATGGAATACTCCATAACCTGAATTGGGCCAATTATGATGTATGTGTGGACTGTATTAAAGGAAAACAGACCAAACATACAAAGAAAGGAGCAACAAGAAGCACCCATCTACTTGAAATAATACATACAGACATATGTGGACCTTTTGATATTCCATCCATTGGTGGAGAAAAATACTTCCTCACCTTTATAGATGATTTTTCACGTTATTGCATTTTGTACATGTTGCATGATAAATCTCAGTCTGTGAACGTCGTTGAAATATACATTAATGAGGTTGAGAGGCAACTAGGCAAAATGGTGAAAATTATTAGGTCTGATAGAGGTGGTGAATATTATGGTAGATATAACGAGTCAAGGCAACGCCCTGGCCCATTTGCTAAACTCCTTGAAAAATTAGGTATTTGTGCCCAATACACAATGCCAGGATCACCTTGGCAGAATGGTGTAGCTGAAAGGTGTAATCGTACACTTATAGAAATGGTTAGAAGTATGATAAGTATGACCCAATTGCCTACATTTTGTGGACACATGCATTAAAGACCGCTGTACATATCTTAAATAGGGTTCCTAGTAAGTCAGTTTCAAAAACCCCTTTTGAACTTTGGAAAGGATGGAAACCCGATTTAAGGTATTTACGTGTGTGGGGCTGCCCAGCGGAAGCTAGAATCTATAACCCTCATGAAAAGAAATTGGATCCTAGGACATTATCTTGTCATTTCATCGGGTATCCAGAAAAGTCGAAGGGATATAGATACTACTGTCCAAATCATACAACTAGAATCATAGAAACTGGAAATGCTAAATTCATTGAAGAAGGTGAAGTAAGTGGGAGTATAAAAGAAAGGGAGGTAATCATTCGAGAAGTCAGGGTACAAATTCCTATACCCAGAGTTCATAACATACCCGTTGTTCCTAATGTAATTGTTGAACCGGTCATTGACCCAATCAATAACAATGAACAACAAGAGAATGATCAACCAACTGAACAACCACATAATAAGACTATAACCGATGAAACTTTTGAAGCCCACAAGAAGTGCTATTAAGAATATCTCAAAGAGAAAGGAGATCGGCAATTCCGGATGATTATGTGGTATACCTTCAAGAGACTGAATTTAACATAGGGAATATTAATGATCCAGTTTCTTATGAAAAAGATGTAAATAGTGATGATTCCGATAAATGGATTGATGCCATGAATGAATAAATAAAATCTATGAATGATAATAAATTTTGGGAGTTGGTCGAATTGCCAGAAGGACAAAAACGAGTTGGGTGCAAGTGGATCTTTAAGACCAAACTTGACTCAAAAGGCAATATCGAACGACATAAAGCTAGACTTGTTGCTAAAGGTTTTAATTAACGAGAAGACATTGATTATAATGAGACCTTCTCTTCAGTTTCAAATAAGGACTCATTAAGAATCATATTAGCGTTGGTGGCTCATTATGATTTGGAGTTGCACCAAATGGACGTAAAAATAACTTTTCAAAATGGGAGTTTAGAAGAAGAAGTCTACATGGCACAACCACAAGGCTTCATAAAGTAAGGAAAGAAAAACATAGTTTGTATGTTAAAGAAGTCAATGTATGGTCTGAAGCAAGCTTCTCGTCAATGGTACATTAAGTTTCACGATACCATTACATCCTTTGGGTTTAAGGAAAATACTGTTGATCGGTGCATATACCTAAAGATCAGTGGGAGTAAGTTTGTGTTTTTAGTACTATATGTTGATGACTTACTTATCGCCAACAGTGATCTTGGTTTACTAAGTGAAACCAAGAAGTACCTTTCTAAAAACTTTGAAATGAAAGATTTAGGTGAAGCATCCTTCGTGATCGGGATAGAAGTATCTCGGTATAGATCACGAGGAATGTTGGGATTGTCTCAGAAAGCTTACATTAACAAAGTTTTAGAAAGATTTAACATGCAAAGTTGCAATCCCATTAATGTTCCACTTCAGAAAGGGGACAAGTTCAGCTTAAGTCAATGCCCTAGAAGTGATTTATAAAGGAAGCACATGAAAGGCATGCCTTATTCTTCGCTCGTAGGGAGCTTGTTGTATGCACAAGTTTGCACTAGACCGGATATCAGTTTTGACGTTGGGATGCTAGGCAGATATCAAAGCAATCCGGGGATTCACCATTGGAAAACTGCAAAGAAAGTGCTGAGGTACCTGCAAGGGACCAAGGATTACATGCTCACATATCGGAATACTGATCACCTTGAGGTGATTGGTTATTCAGACTCAGATTTTGGGAGATGCCTTGATAATAGGAAGAGCATTTCGAGTTATGTCTTCCTTATGGATGGAGGAGCCGTTTCATGGAAAAGTGCTAAGCAAAGCGTCATTGCATCAACTACTATGGAGGCTGAATACGTAGCTTGCTTCGAAGCTACAAATCATGGATTATGGTTGCGAAACTTTATTTCAGGACTTAGAATTATGGGGTCAATATCTAAGCCACTGAAAATTTATTGTGATAATATCGCAGCATTCTTCTTCTCGAAGAACGATAGGTATACTAAGGCTGCTAAGCATATTGAGATGAAATACTTATCAGTTAAAGAAGAAGTTCAGAAACAAAGAGTGTCAATTGATCACATTAGTACGCATGATAACATAACAGATCCTCTTACGAAAGGACTATTTCCGAAAACCTTTATGGAACATGTCAAAGAGATGGGTCTCGATTAGTTAGATTATGATTGCTATTTTGGCTTAGTTGTTTGACACTATTACTTGAATTCAATAAAAGTGTTTCTGATTTCTATTATTTATGTCTTTTGTGAATGCATGCATATAATTATGAATTATTGTTGACAGAAATAGTCCTTATTCAAAAGGACATTATGAGGCCATTATGATACCCAATATTAAAGGCTAGTTGAATGAAACATTGGTGTTATGGTACATGGAAGGAACCATGCTCTTGAATAGTATGGAACAACCATGACTCACATCCGTGAATCATTTGATTTAGCAAAATAATTTTTTCAATGATTATGCATTTTATGATACCTAATTTAATTATACGAATTATTAAGACCAAGTGGGAGACTGTTGGAAATTAATGTTAAGTAACGAAATTAATTATTTAATTTCAATTTTATTAAATTCCGAATTTTCCATTTATGTGGTTTTAATAAATGTCAGATAATTAATTAGGAATGTGATAAATAAAGATATTAAAAGATTTGGGTAAACATTATCCGTTAGTCACATGATGGTTAGTGGCATTAGTAGGAGACTTGAAAGAGTCTCACCTCCACTAGGATTCCGGCGCTCTTCCCCTTATAAAGAGAGGCATCTACACCATCTAGAGTCATCTCAATACACACTGTTTGTAAGGAGGGAGAGAAAATTCAAAATCCTTATTATTCGTATTTTTTCATAAATATTTCGGGCACGTAAGAGAGTAATTCCGGGTTGTTCAAGAAGGAATTCAAAATAAGCTTTAACATAAGCATTCAAGTCACCTTATTCCAATAAATTGCAATGGACAAAGGATAGTTTTAATCACATTTATAAAGAATTTACGATTATGTGATTGCATGTAGATTAAACATCCTGTATTCATAACAAAACTGTTTTTAAACGTAATGTAACATTATAATTTATATCCGATATTAATATTGTCACAAGAGTATTGATTAACAGGACTCATGCACCCTTATTTGATGATAACTTTGAACTTAGGTCTAGCTTATAAAAAAATTTAGCTTCATGTAACTCGTCCAATGCCTCCTCTCCATCACAGGTATAGGGAACTTATCTTTGATAGTGAAATTATTTAGCCCTCTATAATCTACACACATCTGCCATGAGTTGTCGAGGCGAACGGACTACAAGACGGTCTGATAATCCCTGATTGCAACATCTCTTTTACTATTTTCTCTATCTCAGCCTCCTGTGTGTGTGGATACCTATAAGGTCTTCCACTCACTGGCTCACATTTTTAGGGGAATATAATGATCATGATCTCTTTTGGGGGGCAAACCTTTAGGTTCACTAAAAATGTAATGGTAGGTTTTCGTGGGACCTAATCACTCATAGAGTTTGGGTTGATGTTGTAGGATTTTGGGGCAATAGTTTTTGAGTATATGTTGGATGTAGAAATAGATTGAGTTTTGGATGCAATCTCTTAGTTTGATCTTCGAGAGAAGGTTCTTGCATGCGGGCTAACATGATAGCACGGTTCAAGTTCTTGGGTTCAAACATTTTGACTGCAATTCTAATTTCAGTTTTGAACCCACTCAAGAAAAATAAATGTAAAATAAGCCCTGGATTCTGCACAAGAACCAAAGGCTTCAACTCCTCAAGCTTTTCTTGATACTCCACTACAGTTCCTTCTTGAGTTAGCTTACTAAACTCTGCCACTACATCCTCAAATTGATCATTAGAGAATCTATCAAACAATTATTCTAGGAACTGATCCCAATGGACTCCCTCCAATGTCTATCTTACAGATCTAAACCATAATTCAGCCTTTCCATCAAGATACATGGACGCAAAGAGTACTTTTTTCTTTGGGTAACAGGTTGAACATAAAATACATTCTGCATTTCTGACTCCACCCATGAGGGTCCTCTCCATTAAATCGAGGAAAATCCAGTTTAGTTCACTTTTTACCTCCATAGTTGTTCATCCACGAACCATCTTGTTTCTTATCTGAACTAATTAACACAGGGCTGTAGAAGCCATTGGTATTGCTCCCAAGATTCTCTTCTGTTGGCGCAGCCAGTTGTCTGTTCTTTCTAAGCCATCAAATCTCTTTGTCCATTCTTTGGAATTGAGAAGCCATGTAACCCATCATTATTTCCATTATGTTTGGCATTTTCTGCAGTTGTCCATCTTGCCTTTGATGCATTTCCCCCAATTTAGATCCAATGGCCTTTTCAAATGTTGTCACCTGATTTCTGTCATGATGAATCACTATTTTTAGTGTTTCCACTTTATGCAATCATCATTCCTTAAGTTTGTTCAATATTACATTTATGCAATTTGTTCCTCACATTTTCATTGTAAGTCTTTTAGAATCGTGATTAACAGGGCAGACTCGAAGTGTTCAAGTGATGAACAAAATTGCGTACTGTGAATTTATCCTAGTCCAGTTGGCATGCCAATTATTTGGAAAATTGTGTCACCATATTAGAAAATACTAGAGATTTTCTCAAAATTTTAGTCACAACCTTGTTTACATATGGTTCTCACTAATAACTAATCTTTTGAGTAAATCAAAGAAAGTACTGAAAAACACGTGTCACAAGATGAATAGATGTTCAAAACTAGTTCCGGTATTTGGAATTGTAAACATAATAAAAAAAACGTAATTACATATAATTAATATTAGGATTTATAAATTCAACACATGTATATTCAATTATACATGTTATTTGTTCTTTAATCCTATAAAATGTTATGTTTTATATATTTAATATTAGGATCTTAGATCAACATGATTATCACATATAATCATCATGCGGAACATAAAACGATATTATAATCACATACCTCCATCATGTCACAAATGGAAAGATTGGTGAAGTAGTCAATCCTAACGATGTCCGATTGAGCTGATCTTCGGACTACTGCTTCATCTTATTTTTGTCAAAACCGAATTCTAGTTTCAACGAATTTCAACAGTTAGATCTTCCTCTATGGTCAAAACACTATTATGAAGTTAGCTCTCATTTGAGAATTTAGATTTCTCCCCTTATCATATAATTTCATAATGTTATCTTTTAGCGTCTTTGAGTGATAAAAAAACAGTCACTTATTTATAAGTAGGGACGGAACCTAAATCTCCTACAGTCATTTAATCTCAACCGTCCATCAAGGTAGATACCTAAGAGTCTTTTTGATTCTTGATATTTGGAGTACCCTTTCATTAATCAAAGGGACTCTTAGTATGAATATAATTATGGAGCAAGTTATGTAAAATTATTCTTTAAAATAATTCGAACAGGAGGACCATCAACAACCATCAGCTTCACAGTTCTTAGTTACCACGAATCTCGCTTTCGAACCTACACTTAGGGGGTCCAACAGGTTTGTCTATAAGCTAGCATTCGTATGCGAATGGTTCCCGTCAAGCATGCATATGGGTGGTCAAGTGATCCTTTTTTCCGACTCGATGTGCATGGGCCATATTATACCATCTTTGAACACCTGCTAAGAAAAATGGAAGGCCTTCGTATGATTGTCTTTCAACACTCTTTTCCATCCACCCTGGGCGCTCACTCATGGTCCCAACTAGTCTTGCGCAATTCAATCGATGATAAAATGAAATTGGTGTTACCAGACGCAGAGACCAATTAGCCTGTAGAATGAAGACTCTTGATCATCGATATTTGTTAGAATAGATTTCGACCATTAAATGGATTGGTGTCCAAAACAAGTAACGGTAATTTTGGCATTCGTTTAGGAAAAGGGTACGGTTAAATGCACTCCAAGGAGTACTCTAGCACTTCAGTGCATTATTGACGCATCAAGTGTTCCAATTAAAGGAGTGTCCTTTAACATAACCAATGGCTAAAACTATTTAAATATTGTGATAATTAATTCATTGATTTGAAAGTGCACTCCTAATTTGATACATACGAAACAGAAAATTATGACCCTTAATTTTGGGCTAGAGAGTTAGACACTAACCGAAATAAAGGAGCTATTCAGCCACATTTTTGCAGAAATTTAAAATATAAATACATGATCACTGATATAAACAAACAGGGGATAAAAGGTATTGAAGGTTAATAAACAGATTCCATTCCTGCATTTGATATCTTTTTCAACACACTCAACCCAAAATTCCCATAATAGTGAACAACCCCATAAATACAATTCCAAGTGCTTGGTAGGCATAAGAACCACTATTCATGTACACATATACATAAACTTATATATATATACGTGCTTAGTAAAACTTTCAACAACACAAATGCCAACTACAATTTAATCCGAAGCAAGTAAACCAATCAGCACGATCGCAGCCACTATAGAGGCACCCACATTGGTGGCAACAGTCTTTGTGCTGCTTGATTTGGTTGGTGGTGAGGCAGTGGGCGTGGTGGTTGAGTTGTCGGTCGTAGGGAGGTTGGCCACCACGGGTAGTGGTGGATCGACAATATCTTCCTCCTCAAGAGGTGGTGCCGGTGCCAGTGTTGGTGCCCGTGCCTCGGGTTGAACCATGCGAACCAGTGAACCAGGATTGATTGATACTAGAGGAAATTCGGCTTTTGGGTTGCTACATCGGTTCCCTGCAATAACACAAGATGGAATGCATGTTCTTAGTTTCAATAACTTTCTAATCGCACACTGAATAAATTTTCACCTAGGTGAAATGTAAAATGATAAAAATGTATTTTAACATATTGGTGGTAAAAATCTAAGTTTGTGAAGCGTAGACCCTATAATTATGTAACTTTTGAAAAATAATGAGCATAATTTAACTCTAAATAAGTAAATAATTTTTACCGTCATAGATTTCACTCAAACTTGTAGTTAAGCGGGAGCCTTGTGCATTGGATACGACTTTTTTTTTTTTCACTCAGTTGACAAAATATTTCATTACGAATGAAATGCGAGATGCTTTTATGTTGTGCTTGATGAAATAAAAATACAGAATTAAGAAACAAGTTGAGAGGTAATGAGAAACAAAGTGTTTTTAATGTTTGGCTTGGATAGAAAGGGGAAGGAATTTAATATTTTCTCATCCACTTTTCTCATCCACCCTATTTTAACTTCAAACTGGACACGGTGACAAGAGAAAATCATGAGAAGATTTTTGTATTGTTTATTGCTGGATGGGGGTTGTGTTTGGTAACTTGCGCATTGGAAATGAAAACCACATAGACGTAATCACAAATTTTGAAATAGTTTTGCTTCGGTTCCAGCTACCAAACATGAATTCCATGTTGCCAAACACAACACTAGAGAAACAAAACCATAACCAAATCAGTAATCATTGCAAAACCACAAGGTCATGTTTGAAGCATTGGGTATAAATACTTGATAGATTAAACCTGGGATACTTTAGATCAATGAAAGATATAAGAGTTTGTAGTAATACTTACTCATATAAGCACTAGCAGTAGCCGGGAAGTCAGTTATGACACCATCAACTTTATGAACCGCAACAAGAGTGGCAAGCTCGATATAAGGATCCGCAAAGTAATCAAATGAAAGAAACGCGTATTCATTTTTCAGTGTCTCTGCGTACACAGAGAGATTTGCAGCATGCATTTCCTTAACAACCTTAGTGGCCGCTGTGGTAAAATATCCGCTATCTTCTTGAATAATCGAAAACCTACTCACAGTAACTGCATCTGCGTATTTCTTCACTTCCTCGGCTGACTGCTTGGGTACAGCATTTATGTCATGTTTGAACCTCAGGATTCTTTGGTAAGTTGGGATATCCTTAAACTTTGACAAAACCGACGTATCATCTGACTGGATCATAACCTTCTGAGTCGATTGCTTGTTGAATGTGGCATTTATCAAGGCATTCGAGACGACATTTACTATGTCAAGACTCTTCTTTGATGCTAAGTAAGCAGCATTCTGTGAAAGGAAGTGTAGTTTTGAAATTTATTTTTTATGTTTAATATTTGTACTTTAAAATGACATCAGACCTTTTTTTGATTAATTTATTTGTATTATAACTCTACACGAGATGGAAAATTTCTTGTCAATACAAATAAAAACTTCGTTTACTATAATGTCGTTTTGTTAAGAGTTTTACATAATACTTCCTCAGTCTCAAATTAAGGGTCTCTGTCTCAAAGTCTCGCTTCTTAGGAAAATGATACTTTTTAATATAATCAAATGTCAAGGTCAAAATTAATTTAACTATCGTAATTCCGCATTGATTTGAGATCCCAAAGAGAAATTGTAATTCTTGACAAGAGGAAGTAGAAAGTGCAAGGAAAGGAGAAACTTACCTCTATCTTAATCAAAATTCCGGTGGTTGCCTTTGTCTTAGCAATCTCCAAGAATTCAGCGAGAGTTACAAACTTGCCCTTGTTCTTGTTTATGGGGTTCCTTGGCACACCCAATTGAGGGTTCGGGCTCACAAGTACGGCTACAAGACACAAGTTAAAAAAGAGAAACGTATATATGATAAGTGGATGCTTAAAGGACTAAACATGTCAAAACCATAAGCAAAAGTTTTTTTTTGTTTGTTTACGCTTTAGGGACTGAATTTCACTCCACGTGAGGTCGAATGAGAATATTCCGCTCGTGGGTTGAATTTCAGGGATGGTTACAGATCGGTCCATGAAAGAAATTGACGCAGTGGTTTTGCCGCTAAGGTCAGGTGCTCCTAAGCAGAAGGCAACTCCATCTTTTGACAATTGGACAAAACAGTCAATTATGTCTGCCCCATCATCTATGGCCTTCTGGTATGCAAAATCAGTGGAGCCAGGATAATCCCCACTAGCTCCATTGTGTGATATCACCAAAGCTACTCAATCAAAGAAAGGGGCAAAATTACTCATTTCGTATATAAGTTTTTTCTCAAGTACAAAGTACATGTGCTTTTTAAAAGAAAGAAAGATTAGGTTCTCACCGTTTGAAGTCTTGGTAGTAGTGTTTTGATGAAAAGCAAAGCATTCTGCATTGTAAAACAGCACCGAAGGTAAAAACTTGGAGCTAAAAAACATGTATATATGGATGCAAACACATTTTTTTTTTCATATTTGATGACACAGCTTACAGGGATTCCATCATAATAAATAATAGTTTACTCTGTTATAGAATTTCGCTTAAGCATTATGTGTGTTTTAAGGTTTTCCAACTGAGGTATATTTTTGTTTAAATTTACCTTGTGTTGTTTGTTTCCTCTGTTTCCCTCATCAGATTTATACATCAAATTTGCAGAGAATGAAAATTGAGTACATTAAAAAAATAATAAGGATAATGGAAACACTCTTGAACAATTTAATGCTAAAAACCCTAGCATTATGCATTTTCTATGAAAACCCCCATGCGTAACTTAAAAGTCTCAAGAAAGGTCTTTGCCCAACAAAATGAATAGTTCATTTTTTTTTTCTTTTTTCTTGTGCATTAGAATTTGTTAAGTAACTTTCATGAAAAAGTTGCATAATTCAGAAAAGGTTTTTTGGCACTTTTCCCATGAAAAAAAGGCGAAGCATACCTATAGATTGTGATGCGGATGTAGGGAAATCTGAAATCACCCCATCAACAGAGAACTGAGGATTGTCAATAAAATTCAATAACTCCAATGTAGGATCATAACTGTAATTGTAACTCGCAATGGCATCATTTGCAAAACCAGACACATATACTTCAAGGCCTTCTCTATGGGCATCGATTACAAGAGTCGTTGGAGGCTCCAAATATCGGCCCTTAGTAACCGGCCAAATGAATTCCTTTGGGACAAGAATGCCCGATGCAAATGACTTGATCGTGGAGAGTTTTTTCAGTATCGAGCTGTATTTTTCCTTTGTCGTGGGCTCCACCACATCTACGTTGGAGATTTTGAAAACGAGCTTTGTTTTGGCTTTGTTCACTTTGCCACTCATGGCCTTCAAGAAACCAATCTCAGGAGATGAAATGTAACTCGGGGTCCAAAAGTCCACTGATTCTTGGATGTATCGCGCCGGGCTGAGTTTGTGTTGTGCATAGAACATATCATACTAAATTACACAAGTAAAACAAGTGAAAAAAAATCAGTGCTTAAGGATAAGAAGTGTGTTTGCACGTGTATGCCGAAAAGGAGAAAAACAAAGAAAGAGAGAAGGAGACCTCAACATTCAACCAAATTCTACTAAGGTGTTTGAGCTTTGTTGTTATATCATCAGGAGACCACAATCGAAACAAACCATCAAATCCACTCGGTCGAGTGAGTATGTTTTGTGTCACTGCAGGCAAGTAACAAAAAAAAAATTACTCTCAAGTCCTGGAATAATTTTGTTCGTGGTAACGGACTATTGTGATCTCAACTGTTTCACTGTTTTATTCTAACTTATATTGGAAACTCTATAGACTTCAACCATTATGTTTATAAATCAAAAAGTATAGAGGGAAAACATAAGGGTGAAAGTGTTCTTAAGGTACAATAAATGCAGCATATTTTCCCCTTCCCTTCACGTCTTCCTCCATATTTCTGGGATCCGAACATGGCCTAGGCAACCAAATCGGATATTGGAAGAAACAAACAAACAAACAAACAAACAAAAACGAAAAGAAGGCAAAGTGTCAATTCATTTCCGGTCATTTCAGGTCTTACATGTTACATTTTCTTGAAGAGTCTGAAGTTTATAGTCCAACGCAAACCACCCGTGAATCTCTTGTCCGTTCACGTTGTAAGTTTTCTCCCCCTTAGGATATAAGGATTGTATCGTTGTTGAATTGTCAAGTGTCAATTGCGATTGGCAAATGCCTAAATTATCCTGTGTAATTTGTAGATCGCAAAACATAACCACATTGGGCAAGCTAAGCTGCTGAGCAAACGAATATGCGCCTTGGCTAGAATCCGGAAAGATACCCGAGAATCCGCCGCGTGCTACTACCTCTGGCTCATCACCTGTGCGAAAATCAATATATAAATCTGCCAATAGTGATATATAAATTTGATAGAAGAAAAACCAACGTGTTAATATAATAATACTCAATATTGTTTGTGCAAGGACCTGAAAAGAAGCATCATGTTTTCACCCATAGACATCTCTCCTCACCAGTAAAGTAAAAAAACATAATACTTATATGTGCAGAATTCTGTTTCCTATGAATGTTAAATGCATCTTTAGTTAATATTACATCAAGAGGAAAAATGTAAATATACCATTTAGAGTAAGCCATGCCTTTTTCGGGGCCTTGACGGGGGCTTTTGAGGCTTTTTGTGCTAGAGCTGAATGGATTAGCAAGCAAACAAGAAACAACTTTCTCATCATTTTCTTCCAAACCTGCTTACAGAGAAGCAATAGTAGATCAGACCACAATCCGAATATGAAACAAGTAACAAATATTATAGATTCATATATTTTTTGTAAATCCCTTTTGACAGATTTATAATAGCAGCTAATTTTGGGAGATGGATTCACCCCCTCAAACCCTCAATGCCAATTCTAATTTGGTTGGTGTGTTCTCTTTTCTATATTAATTTTGATATTCTTAAAACTCTGAAACCAAATATTAGGTATCTCAGTGAGCCTCTTTCTCTGCTCAATTCGGTTACACTGCATTAACTATCTGTTTATAATAACCTCCTAAATTGGAGTTAAAAGAAGCAAAGAAAACCCAAATAGAAAACAAAATATTGTCAGACAGACACACACAAACAAAAAATATAACATAGTTTCCGTTGGGCTATATTGAATCAACTGTCTACTAACATTAATAAACACGCGCGCACACACATGCATATATACAAAATGAGTACCACTGCACATACACACTTTCATACACGTGTCCGTACACGCCTAATAAGACAAGGCTGTAAGGGGTTGTACTCTGTGCCCTGGCGGGATCCATAACAACAAGGTATAGCATTTTAATGCACCGTGTATGAAAATCGTGTACAAAAGTGTGTCAGTGTACGTTTATCCATACAAAATATACATAAATTTCTGCAATTTCTTTCTAATGCGTTTTCATGTCTAATTGAATCATAACAAAAAAAAATATATATATAGAAAGATATAAACAAAAGATGACAAACGCATATCCACACACACACTCAAGCATGCATGCGTGCATATAAATTTAAACAAAGGGTTTGATTGTGAAATATGTGAAATTTACACAAGCATAAAGAGACAAATATTTGTAAATTTTCTATCTATTGGGTTTTTACCTGTAAATGAATCATACCCATTATTTCAAAACACACAAACTATCAATCAACGTGGACCAAATGAGTAAGACTAAAACAAAAGGTGGCTAAAATGAAAAAAAATAGAAAAAAGCTTACTTGATGAAAGATCTTTATTTGTTGGAGGGACCAACAAACATTTCCCTGATGAATTCCAGAAGGAGATGAAACTTTCTCAGGTAGAAATGCAAATGTTAGGAAGATAAATGAGAGAGGAGAGGGGTAAAAAAAACTCTCTCCCTCTCGAAGAGAATGTAAAATTTTGGAAGAAAAAGGAGAGAGATAGAGGTTAGAGAGAGAATGAGAGTTTATTAATGGCTCCCACACATTTGTCGGATTAATAGTGAGGCCGTTATATATTCTTTACTCATCAAAGGGGTATCATTGACCTTCTGTCATCCTCGTTTCAACACAGAGAGAGAGAGAGAGGTTGGTTGTTTTTGCGTATGTGTATGTTATATTTGGCGGGAGTGGGACACCTCAAGGTCAAGGTCCTTAGCTGTTTCAACCGTTTTCTTGAAACCCATGTTGCAATGTTTTTAGCCATTTAATCAATGGTAGATTAGTAAGCTTTAAAATAACAAGTATTTTTCTCATTTGTTTCCGATGAATTATTTTAGGGGATAATTGATATTTAATCCATAAGTATATTTTGCATTTTGTACATCTTACTCCTTATGTTTAAAAAAATCTCCTCTATTTTTGTTATATTTATTTTTTATATGGGCAAAAGGTAGAGTTGAAGATGTTGGATAAAGTTATGTGCTTTTGTATTTTTTATGAAATCATATATGAGGCAAATTCGTATAATTGTAAATTCAAACAATGATAAAAATTAACACACTAATTGATATCGAGCCATGTGCTCAATGTTGGATGAATGACTCTCTCCGAAGATAGAATGCCATATTTGTCTTTATAGAAGCGACACTTCAGGCTACAAAGCTTTGGAGGCGAATCCAAATTTCATGCTTTACTCTCATATATTGACTCAAGAACATGCGAGGAAAAATGACATAGATATTTGAAAATGCCGTGTGCAATAATGATTCAAATAGATTCGCAATTTCCAACTTAAACTTATTTAATTCGATGTCTAAATTTGCTCAAACCAAATACCAATTAAATCAGCCCCTAAACATGCATTTATGTGTCAATTCAAATCTCAAATTAAATCATGCAATGAACAAACCGACAAAGACAGATTTCAGGAAAAAATTCCCGCAGGGTAAAAACCTTTTATTTCCACTATAATTTGTAAAGGAACGGTTTACAATCAGATTACAACGAAAATACAATTTGACTTACAAAATACCCGCAGGTGTCGGTTCGTAGTCGTCAGGCTAGGAATACCGCAACACTCCCTATGACACGCAGTCGATCAACCCAGTACCTCCCGCAAGTGTCACCTATGGTCAGCCCAGTACCTTTCCAAGGCACCTAGATTCAGTAACAAACACTCCCAACAAAACTATGCTTTGGGTTCCACAAACAACTCACACAAAAAGTATTTGGGATTTGTGAATTGTAAAACTCAGCTTTGAACCCTCAAAAATTGGTTGGGAATAGAAAATCGTATTCTGTGAAAACTAGTATTTCTCTACACGAAAAACAGTAGCGTGACACCCTTATTTATATTAAAATCAAGGCGGTGACGTGTAAGCTAAAAACACATGTCGTTCGAACGACACTCCATCTCGTTCGAACGAGATGTGACGTCGTTTGAACGACAGTCACTGATCCCCCTTAAATAACTTCAAAATATTAAGTATCTTGGAATCCTTAAAAACTAAAACTGTTTACGGGATCAGAAGTATTTATCCAAAACTTTTTATGATTAAAAATCATTTAAAAAAACATTTCAAAAATTATTTTTCTTTTATAAAAAATATCCCAACACTTTTAATGTGAAATGTAAATGAAACTTAAAACAT
Source organism: Sambucus nigra (assembly GCA_949130495.1). Lineage (NCBI taxonomy): Eukaryota > Viridiplantae > Streptophyta > Magnoliopsida > Dipsacales > Adoxaceae > Sambucus > Sambucus nigra. The sequence continues at coordinate 443,231,374 of OX422221.1, forward strand.
ATTTTACCAAATTCAACCTTGTTGTGCATGATTGTTGAAGTCGACTTGAAATTCAGATTGTCGATTGTAGATATAAGCTTCCCAATTCTTCGACAAACTTGTAGCGGTATACGACATACTAAATGTGATGGACAATGTCCTTACAAATCTCCCCCTATGTCTATGCCGGTACAAAATAAAAATATCCAAATTATCAATCAAAATATAACCTAAATCTACCCTCCCATAAACTCAAACGTGGAAAGATAAACTGAACAAGTCTTCAATCAAACTTGGCTTCAACAATCAACTTTTCAAATCTCCAAGCTTTTCTCATCAGGGCGTGCAATCCAAAGAATCTTCAATTGTACCTACACACATGAGACAAAGAAAAAATCTAGTGACATATCGAGTTTGAAATGATATAAACATAAAATATGTAAGCATAATCAAATCTCCATCATACTTAAACTCCCCCATAATATCATAATTCGTTCTCCCTCTTTTTATTTGTTCGGAATAGATAAGGAAAATAATAAATCACATAAAGAAAATCGGGGTGTCACGAAGACCAAGAAAACAAACTATTTTTGAATTTTCATATTTTTTCATACAAAAATGCAAAAATGATGTTACAAAAAAAATCACACACCATAAATTTATACTCACTACAAGAATTTGCACCATTAGCAACATACAAATTATGTTCCTAAAGTTAGAAATATGTTGCTAAAAGGTATTGTCAACATATTTTGCTATGTTGCCAGCTTGTTGCCTATTGTTTGTCTAGGAAAACCTTTGGCAATACATCAGGCTTGTGTTGCTGAAGGTATACTTTTGGCAACACGCAGTTGTGTTGTCAAAAGTATTTAGTCACTCAACAACAACAAAAATAGTTGTGTTGCCAAAAGCTATACCTTTTGGCAACACAAGAGTTGTGTTGCCAAAAGGCTATACCTTTGGCAACACAAGAGCTGTGTTGCCAAAGGTATAACCTTTTGGCAACACATCTCTTATGTCGCCAAAAGATATACCTTTGGCCACACATCTCTTGTGTTGCCAAAAGTTATCTTTTCGCAACCAAATATTTGTTGCCATATCCAAAGTGATAGATGTAGATGATAACTTTTGGCGATAAAAAATTGTGTTGCCAAAAGTACTAGATTTTTATTTATTACCTATTATTTTTTTCGCAATGGGAAACATTTTTAAAATTGCACTTTTTTCATCAAAAGTACAACCTTATAATCCAAAATAACATTGTATATTTGTCATACAATCATAAGTAATACAAAATTCCACAATTTTCAACCAAATCTCATAAATATGAATTACAAAATAATATTTCATCACAATCCAAGTATAAAGGTACAAAATAAATGCCTCCCAAATACGAACATAACAAATCTTAACACATCAAAAGATGTAAACATGATCTAACCTAATACATTAACACATCAAAAGACGTTAAAAAAGTCCACGTAAACTAAAACGACGGCGATAATATGGCTCCCCTACACTATAAGAAACCCCAGCTCCAAGCCACCACGAACATATTAACTCCAATCGATCACCAACGTGCACAAAATAGAAAAATAAATGACTACATGAGTTTTTATAACTTCAAATGCATGTATGTTTGACTTAATCAATTTAAAACACTATTTAATTTCAAAAAAATTCGACAGAGTTTCCTTTGTTTATTCATGAAATTCAACTTGTTTTTAACATTAAAATAAACCCAACAGCAAAAAACACAGCTAAACCACCATTAAATCCCTTTCACCGATTTAATATCTAAAAATAGTATCCGAGTAGCTACATAAAATTAAATAACTATCCGAGTAGCTACGTACCTCGATCCTCCGTATCCATTGACTATTCCATGTGTCGCAAATCCATTTTCATTCTGCACAAAATACAAAATAAATTATAATCTATCCGACTTCAAAAGATAATAATAATTTATAACTATTATAGTTATATATATATATAAACATTTATATATAAATAGTTATATATAACTGTTATATAAACAGTTATAATAGTTTATATATATAACTGTTATATATATAAAGGTGTAATCGGTACCTGACCACAGGATGTCCTAAAAGTGTAATCGGTACCTGAACATAGAAAAGAATCAATAGCAATCAGAACGGACCATAAGTTGTCCTAACAGTGTAAAATGTTGAACATTAGAATAGGGCTTGTGTTCTGTATTACCTTCTCATGAATCAAAACACCAAAACAAAACATATTCATGCACATAAATTACGTAGTCCCGTAATTTGAGGGGAATACTGGACTACAAAATGTTCACGCAATCTTGGTACCTGAACATAATTAATTTCAAGTAATTACACTTAACATATTCAATTCCTATAAAAAAACACCAATAACTTTGTTAAATGCATGTGTTGAAAAGATGAAGACATTATGTCCTCTGGCTTAAAATAACGATCTATCAAAGATGATGCTTATGATACCAATCATTTAGTAATTAAAAACCCCTAGATCTATTTCAAAATAAGATTTTTGTATGACTTAATATAAGACCAAAGGCCAATGAAAAGCAATGAATGAAAAAAAGTAATAATTTCAGATTTAAGTTAAAAGGTTACAATTTCAAAAACTTTCAATGAAAAAAAAAACAATCAACCAAAAAGCCAAACATCTGAAGTTGCTGAAAGAAGAACAATGCATAGAGGAGTTCGAATTAAAAAAGAAAAGTAGAAAAAAAAATGTTGGCAGCAATAGACAAAAGAGGAAGAAGGCATTTAGTTACACAGGTTTAAGTAGGACTTCGTTATAATTACCCTCCTTGTCAGAATCCAAGTAGAAATGCTTTAGTTTTGTTTGATGTTTACTTACCCTCGTGGTGGATTTGCTTCCATGGTTTATTCAGACATTGAAAGAAAAAGAGTTAGCACAGTATTAAGTGTAATTAACATGGTTAAAGTTACAACTTACAAACAAAATTTAGAACAATGAAGCCATATAAATAGCCAGGCAGAGTAAGTTGTAAATATTACAACCTTTTAAGCCCAATATCTCCACCAAATATTTTGCGCAAGCTCCATTTTCCCTCCAATTTCAACTCTAGAGCTGAGAAGTCCTTTAAGTCATAACCAAATCACAAAAATAAAAATATTCGAAGAACATAATTAAAGAGTTACACTCAGTCCATTCTAAAGAGTGCTACAAAGTTAATATATGTGGGTAAATTTCATAGTGAAATAAAAGGCTTTAGAGAGGAAGATGAGTATTAGATGTAAATGCAAGGAGATAATTAAATATGAAAGTTGGCAAAAAAATACTACAATTAATAAACAAACTCCCATATAATGGCCATCTAAGCTCATTTCATTAAATTTAAATGCATAAACATAATATTATTTAGATGAGAGCTTTGTTACAAACATGAAGCGTAACGACTTTATTAGAAATCATGAGTAAGTTCTCATACTTCAGGAACCAACGAAATTGCAGAACATGAAGCACAACGGATTTAATAGAAATCATGAATAAGTTCTCGTACTTCAGGCACCAAGTCTAAGAAATTGCAAAAGTTAATACTGTCTAAAACTTTGTTCTTCACCTCTGTTTGGTCAAACCTTTCAAGTGCCAAAAGTCGGATATGTGGAAACATCTTGGGGGGCAATGACTTATATGTAGTGGTTTCCTAATTCGTAATTTGTTTCCAAGAATTTTCGAGCATCAAGATTACACTTCTTAGCCCCCAGGTGAGTTAATCCCACCACATAATGTAATTTTTCAACAGTGATCGAGTCCAAGGCCTCTATACAGTATATATATATATATATATATATATATATATAAAAACTTAAGTCTAATTTTTTATGCTTAACTCTAATTTTTTTGTAAATTTACATCGTACACTCAAACCGGGAGCCCCGTGACTACGCAGTCGGTTCCTACGAGTCACATTGATCTCGTGTGAGGTGTTCGTGACTCTTACGGGACCGTTTTGTGGTTGTTTTATATTTTCACCCTTCGATGGCATGTTTTTATGCTTAAGTCTATTTTTTTGCAAATTTATGTCGTAAGCTCAAACCAGGAGCGCCGTGACTACGCGACTGGTTTCAACAAATTACATCGATCTCGTGCGAGGAGTTCGTGACTCTTACGGGACCATTTTGTGCTTGTTTTACGTTTTCACCCTTCGATGGCATGTTTTTGTGCTCAAGTCTATTTTTTTGTAAATTTACATCGTACACTCAAATTGGGAGCCTCGTGACTACGCGGTCGGTTCCTACGAGTAACATTGATCCCGTGCGAGGTGTTCGTGACTCTTACGGGACCGTTTTGTTGTTGTTTTACATTTTCACCCTTCATTGGCATGTTTTTATTCTTAAGTCAAATTTTTCGCAAATTTACGTCGTACACTCAAATCGGGAGCCCCGTGACTATGCGGTCGCTTCCTACGAGTCACATAGGTCCCATGCGAAGAGTTTGTGAGCCTTACGGGACCGTTTTGTATCTGTTTTATGTTTTCACCCTTCGATGGCATGTTTGTATGCTCAAGTCAAATTTTTTACAAATTTACGTCGTACACTCAAATCGGGAGCTCCGTGACTACGTGGTCGGTTCCTACGAGTCACATTGGTCCGATGCGAGGCGTTCGCGACTCTTACGGGACCGTTTTGTGTTTGTTTTATGTTTTCACCATTCGATGGCATGTTTTTATTCTTAAGTCTAATTTTGGGCAAATTTACGTCGTACACTCAAACCGGGAGCCTCGTGACTACGCAGTCGGTTCCTATAAGTCACATTATCCCGTACGAGGTGTTCGTGACTCTTACGGGACCGTTTTGTGGTTGTTTTAAGTTTTCACCCTTCGATGGCATGTCTTTATGCTTAATTCTAATTTTTTGAAATTTACGTCGTACACTCAAATCGGGGGCGCCATGGCTACACGAACGATTCCTACTAGTTACACCGATCCCGTCCGAGCCATTCGTGACTCTTTCGGGACCATTTTGTGTTTGTTTTACGTTTTCACCCTTCGATCGCATATTTTTATGCTCAAGTCTAATTTTTTTACAAATTTATGTCGTACACTCAAATCGGGATCCCCATGATTACGCGATCGGTTCCTACGAGTCACATTGGTCCCGTGCGAGGTGTTCGTGACTCTTACGGGACTGTTTTATTTTTATTTTACGTTTTCACCCTTCGATCGCATGTTTTTATGTTGAAGTCTAATTTTTTTTCTAATTTACGCCGTACACTCATATCGGGAGCCCCGTGACTACGTGGTCGGTTCTTACGAGTGACATTGGTCCCGTGCGAGGTGTTTGTGATACTTACCGAACCGTTTTGTGGTTGTTTTAAGTTTTCACCCTTCGATGGCATGTTTTTATGCTTAAGTCTAATTTTTTGTAAATTTACATCGTAAACTCAAATCGGGATCCCCGTGACTACGCCGTCGGTTTCTACGAGTGACATTGGTCCCGTGCGTGATTTTCGTGTCTCTTACGAGATCGTTTTGTGGTTCTTTTATGTTTTCACCCTTCGATGTCATGTTTTTATGCTCAAGTCTAATTTTTTTACAAATTTCCGTCGTACACTCAAACCGGGAGCCCCGTGACTATGTGATCGGTTCTTACGAGTGACATCAATCTCGTGCAGGGCGTTCGTGCCTCTTATGGGACCGTTTTGTTCTTATTTTAAGTTTTCACCATTCGATGGCATGTTTTTATGCTCAAGTCTAATTTTTTTTCAAAATTACGTCGTACATCAAACTGGGAGGCCCGTGACTACGTGGTCGGTTCCTACGAGTCACATTGGTTCAGTGCGAGGTGTTCGTGACTCTTACAGGACCGTTTTGTTGCTATTTTACATTTTCACCCTTCGATGGCCTGTTTTTATGCTTAAGTATAATTTTTTGTAAATTTACGTCGTACACTCAAATCGGGAGCTACGCGGTCGGTTTCTATGAGTCACATACGTCCCGTGCGAGGAGTTGGTGACTCTTACGAGACCATTTTGTCTTTGTTTCACATTTTCACCCTTTGATGGTATGTTTTTATGTTGAAGTCTATTTTTTTTGCAAATTTATGTCGTACACTCAAACCGGAAGCTCCGTGAGTACGTGGTCGGTTCCTACGAGTCAGATGGGTCCATGCGAGGTGTTCGTGACTCTTACGGGACCGTTTTGTTGCTGTTTTACGTTTTCACCCTTCGATGACATGTTTTTATGCTTAAGTATAATTTTTTACAAATATACGTCGTACGCTCAAATCGGGAGCCCTGTGACTACGCGGTCGGTTCCTACGTGTCACATAGGTCCCGTACTAGAAGTTCGTGACTCTTATGGGACCGTTTTGTATTTGTTTAAGTTCTCACCCTTCGATGACATGTTTTAATGTCAAGTCTAATTTTTTGTAAATTTACGTCGTACACTCAAATTGGGAGTCCCGTGACAACGCGGTCGGTTCCTACAAGTCACATTGGTCCCATGCGAGGTGTTCGTGACTCTTGCGGGACTATTTTGCATTTGTATTACATTTTCACCCTTCGATGGCATGTTTTCATGCTTAAGACTATTTTTTTTATAAATTTACATCTTACACTAAAATCGGGAGCCCCGTGACTACGCGGTTGGTTCATACGAGTCCCATTAGTCCTGTGCGAGGTGTTCATGACTCTTACGGGACCGTTTTGTGGCTGTTTTATATTTTCACCCTTCGGTGGCATCTTTTTTATGCTCAAGTATAACTTTTTACAAATTTACGTCGTACACTCAAACCGGGATCCCCGTGACTAACTGATCGGTTCCAACGAGTTACATATGTGTTCCGTGCGAGGTGTTCGTGACCGTTTTGTGGTTGTTTTACGTTTTCACCCTTCGATGGCATGTTTTTATACTTAAGTCTAACTTTTTGCAAATTTACGTTTTGCACTCAAATCGGGAGCGGCGTGACTACGCGACCGGTTCCTACGACTCACATCGATCCCTTGCTAAGCGTTAGTGCCTCTTACGGGACCTTTTTGTGCTTGTTTTACGTTTTCACTCTTTGATCCCATGTTTTTATGCTTAAGTCTAATTTTTTAACAATTTACGTCGTACACTGAAACTGGGAGCCCCATGACTACGCGGTCGGTTCCTATGAGTGACATTGGTCCCGTGCGAGGTGTTCGTGACTCTTACTGAATTGTTTTATGTTTGTTTTACATTTTCACCCTTCGATGGCAAGTTTTTTAGCTAAAGCCTAACTTTTTGCAAATTTAAGTCATACACTCAAACCGGGAGCGCCGTGACTATGCGGTCGACTACTACGACTTACCTTGGTCCCATGCGAGGTGTTCGTGACTCTTACGGGACCTTTTTGTGGCTGTTTTACGTTTTCACCCTTCGAAGGCATCTTTTTTATGCTCAACTCTAACTTTTTACAAATTTACATCATACACTCAAACCGGGAACCTCGTGACTAAGCGATCGGTTCCTACGAGTCACACTGGTCCCGTGCGAGGCGTTCGTCACTCTAACGAGACCGTTTTGTGTTTGTTTTTCATTTTAACCCTTCGATGGCTTATTTTTATACTAAAGTCTACCTTTTTGTAAATTTACGTCGTACACTCAAGCCGGGAGCATCGTAACTACGCGATCGGTTGCTACGAGCCACATCGATCCCGTACAAGGCGTTCGTGCCTCTTACGGAACCAATTTGTGAATGTTTTATGTTTTCACCCTTTGATCGCATGTTTTTATGATGAAGTCTAAATTTTTTGCTAATTTACGTCCTACACTCATACCGGGAGCCCCGTGACTACGCGGTCGGTTCTTACGAGTGACATTGGTCCCGTGCGAGGTGTTCCTGACTCTTACCGAACTGTTTTGTGGCTCTTTTAGGTTTTCACCCTTCGATGGCATGTTTTCATGCTTAAGTCTAATTTTTTACAAATTTAAGTCGTTCACTCAAACCGGGAGCCCCGTGACTATGCCGTCGGTTCTTACGAGTCACATTGGTCTCGTGCGTGAAGTTCGTGTCTCCTACGGGATCGTTTTGTGGTTCTTCTATGCTTTCACCCCTCGATGTCATGTTTTTATGCTCAAATCTATTTTTTTTGCAAATTTACGTCGTACCCAAATTGGGAGCCCCATGACTACGTGATCGGTTTCTACAAGTGACATCGATCCCGTGCAGGGAGTTCGTGACTCTTACTGGACCGTTTTTTTCTTGTTTTACATTTTCACCATTCGATGGCATGTTTTTATGCTCAAGTCTAATTTTTTTTCAAATTTACATCGTACAATCAAATCGGGAGCCCCGTGACTACGCGATCGGTTCCTACTAGTCACATTGGTCCAGTGCGAGGTATTCGTGACTCTTACAGGACCATTTTGTTACTGTTTTACGTTTTCACCCTTCGATGATATGTTTTTATGCTTAAGTATAATTTTTTGTAAATTTACGTCGTACACTCAAATCGGGATCCCCATGACTACGCGGTCGGTTCCTACGAGTCACATAGGTCCCGTGCGAGGAGTTGGTGAGTCTTACGGGACCGTTTTGTCTTTGTTTTACATTTTCACCCTTCGATGATATGTTTTTATGTTGAAGTTTATTTTTTTGCAAATTTACGTCGTACACTCAAATTGGGAGCCTCGTGAGTACGTGGTCGGTTCCTACGAGTCAGATGGGTCCCGTTCGAGGTGTTCGTGACTCTTACGAGACCGTTTTGTTGCTGTTTTATTTTTTTACCCTTTGATGACATGATTTTATGCTTAAGCCTAATTTTTTTCAAATATGCATCGTACACTCAAATCGGGAACCCTGTGACTACGCGGTCAGTTCCAACGTGTCACATAGGTCCCGTATGAGGAGTTCGTGACTCTTGCGGGACCGATTTGTGTTTGTTTTACGTTCTCACCCTTCGATGACATGTTTTAATGTCAAGTCTAATTTTTTGAAAATTTACGTCGTACACTCAAATCGGGAGCCCCGTGACAACGCGGTTGGTTCCTACGAGTCACATTGGTCCCATGCGAGCGTGACTCTTACGGGACTGTTTTGCATTTGTATTACGTTTTCACCATTCGATGGCATGTTTGTATGCTTAAGTCTATTTTTTTTTCAATTTTACATCTTACACTGAAACCGAAAGCCCCGTGACTACGCGGTTGGTTCGTATGAGTCACATTGGTCCCATGCGTGGTGTTCGTGACTCTTATGGGACCGTTTTGTGACTGTTTTACATTTTCACCCTTCGGTGGCATCCTTTTTATGCTCAAGTATAACTTTTTACAAATTTACGTCGTACACTCAAATCGGGATCCCCGTGACTACCCGATCGATTCCTACGAGTCACATTGGTCCCGTGCGAGGTGTTCGTGACTCTTACGGGACCGTTTTGTGTTTGTTTTACATTTTCACCCTTCGATGACATGTTTTAATGTCAAGTCTAATTTTTTTGCAAATTTACGTCGTACACTCAAACCGGGAGCCCCGTGACTACGCGATCGATTTCTACAAGTCACATTGGTCCCGTGCGAGGTGTTCGTGACTCTTACGGGACCGTTTTGTGTTTGCATTACGTTTTCACCCTTCGATGGCATTTTTTATTCTTAAGTCTAATTTTTTTCAAATTTACGTCATACAATGAAACCGGGAGCCCCGTGATTACACGGTGGGTTCCTGCGAGTCAGATTGGTCCCCTGCAAGGTGTTTATGACTCTAACGGGACCGTTTTGTGATTGTTCTAAGTTTACACCATTCGCCGGCATCTTTTTTATGCTCAAGTATAACTTTTTACAAATTTACGTTGTACACTCAAACTGAGATCCCCGTGACTACCCCATCGGTTCCTATGAGTCACATTAGTGTCGTGCGAGGTGCTCGTGACTCTTACGGGACCGTTTTGTGGTTGTTTTACATTTTCACCCTTCAATGGTATATTTTTATACTTAAGTCTAATTTTTTACAAATTTACGTCGTACACTCAAACCGGGAGCGACACGACTACGCGGCTGGTTCCTACGAGTCACATCGATCCCGTGCAAGACATTCGTACCTCTTACGGGAGCATTTTGTGCTTATTTTATATTTTCACCCTTCGATCGTATATTTTTATGCTCAAGTCTAAATTTGTTGCAAATTTACGTCGTATACTCAAATCGGGAGCCCCATGACTATGCGATCGGTTCCTACGAGTGACATTGGTCCCGTACGAGGTGTTCGTGACTCTTACCGAACCGTTTTGTGGTTGTTTTACGTTTTTACCCTTCGATGGCATGTTTTTATGCTTAATTCTAATTTATTATAAATCTACGTCGTACACTCAAACCGGGAGTCCCGTGACTACGCAATCGGTTCCTACATGTCACATTGGTCCGATGGGAGGCGTTTATGACTCTTATGGGGCTATTTTATGGCTGTTTTATGTTTTAACCCTTCTATGGCATGTTTTTATGCTTATGTCTATTTTTTTACAAATTTAGATCGTACACTCAAATCGGGAGCCCCGTGACTAGGCGGTCGGTTCCTACGAGTCACATTTGTCCCGTGCGAGGCGTTTGTGACTCTTAGGGGACCATTTTGTTTTTGTTTTATGTTTTCACCGTTCGATGAAATGTTTTAATGTCAAGTCAATTTTTTTGCAAATTTACGTCATACACTCAAATCGGGAGCCCCGTGACAACGCGATCGGTTCCTACGAGCCACATTGGTCCCGTGCTAGGCGTTTGTGACACTTACGGCACCGTTTTGTATTTGTTTTATGTTTTCACCCTTATATGGCATGTTTTTATGCTTAAGTCTAATTTTTTTCAAATTTACATCGTACAGTCAAACCGAGAGCCCCGTGACAACGCGGTCGGTTCTTACGAGTCACACTGGTCCCGTGTGAGGTGTTCGTGACTCTTACGGGACCGTTTTGTGACTCTTAGGGGACCATTTTCACCCTTAAATGGCATGTTTTTATGCATAAGTCTAATTTCTTACAAATTCACGTCGTACACTCAAATCGGGACCTTCGTGACTACGCGGTCGGTTCCTACGAGTCTATTTTGATACCGTGCAAGGCGTTTGTGACTCTTACAGGACCATTTTGTGTTTGTTTTACGTTTTCACCATTCGATGGCATATTTTTATGCTTAGGTCTAATTTGTTACAAATTTACGTCGTAAACTCAAATCGGGAGCCCCGTGACTACGCGGTCGGTTCCTACGAGTCACATTGGTCTCGTGCGAAGTATTCGTGACTCCTATGGGACCATTCTTTGGCTGTTTTATGTTTTTACACTTCGGTTGCAAGTTTTTATGCTCAAGTCTAAATTTCTTACAAATTTACGTCGTACAATCTAACCGGGAGCCTCGTGACTACGCGATCGGTTATTAGTAGTTTAATTGGTACCGTGCGAGGTGTTTGTGACTCTTATCGGACCGTTTTATGGCTATTTTATGTTTTCACCCTTTGATGGCATATTTTTATGCTTAAGTCTAATTTTTTCCAAATTTACGTCGTACACTCAAACTGGGAGCCCCGTGATTACGTGGTCGGTTTCTACGAGTCACATTGGTTCGATGCGAGGCGTTCGTGACTCTTACGGGACCGTTTTGTGTTTGTTTTACGTTTTCACCATTCGATGGCATGTTTTTATTCTTAAGTCTAATTTTGGGCAAATTTACGTCGTACACTCAAACCGGGAGCCCCGTGACTATGCGGGCAGTTCCTACGAGTCACATTGGTCCCGTGAGAGGCGTTCGTGACTCTTACGGGACCGTTTTGTGTTAGTTTTATATTTTCACCCTTCGATGGCATGTTTTTATTCTTAAGTCTATTTTTTGCAAATTTACGCCGTACACTCAAATCGGGAGTCTCGTGACAACACGGTCGGATCCTACGATCCACATTGGTCTCGTGGGAGGCGTTTGTGACTCTTACGGGACCGTTTTATGTTTGTTTTACATTTTCACCCTTCGATGGTATATTTTTATGCTTAAGCCTAGTTTTTTTTATAAATTTACGTCGTACACTCAAATCGGGAGCCCATGACTAAGCGGTCAGTTCCAACGAGTCACATTGGCCCCGTACGAGGTGTTCATGACTCTCACGGAACCGTTTTGTGTTTGTTTTATGTTTTCACCCTTCGATGGCTTGTTTTTATGCATAAGTGTAATTTTTTACAAATTTACGTCGTACTCTCAAACAGGGATCCCCGTGATAATGCGGTCGGTTCCTACGAGCCACATTGGTCCCGTGCGAGGCGTTCCTGGCTCTTACGGGAACGTTTTGTGTTTGTTTTACTTTTTCACCCTTCGATGGCATGTTTTAATGCCTAAGTCTAATTTTTTACAAATTTACGTCGTACACTCAAACCGGGAGCCCCGTTTTTCCGGGGTCGGTCCTACGAGTCACATTGGCCCCGTACGAGGTGTTCGTGACTCTTACGGGACCATTTTGTGGCCGTTTTATTTTTTCACCCTTCGATGGCATGTTTTTATGCTTAAGTCTAATTTTTAAAAATTGACGTAGTACAGTCAAACCGGGAGCCCCGTGACTACGCGATCGGTTCCTACGAGTCACAATTGTCCCGTACGAGGCATTCCTGACTCTTACAGGACCGTTTTATGTTTGTTATATGTTTTCACCCTTCGATGGCATATTTTTATGTTCAAGTCTAATTTTTTATAAATTTACGTCGTACACTCAAACCGGGAGCCCCGTGACTAGGCGATCTGTTCCTACGAGCCACATTGGTCCCGTGCGAGGCGTTCGTGACTCTTATGGGACCGTTTTGTGGTAGTTTTACATTTTCACCCTTCGATGGCATGTTTTTATGCTTAAGTCTAATTTTTTATAAATTTACATCGTACACTAAAACCGGGAGCCCCGTGACTACGCGGTCGATTCCTATGGGTCACATTGGTCCCGTATGAGGCATTCGTGACTCTTATAAGACCATTTTGAGTTTTTTTACGTTTTCACCCTTCGATGGAATGTTTTTATGCTTAAGACTAATTTTTTACAAATTTACGTCGTACACTCAACCCGGGAGCTCCGTGACCACGCGGTCGGTTTCTATGAGTTAAATTGGTCCCGTGTGAGGTATTCGTGACTCTTATCGGACCGTTTTATGACTGTTTTACGTTTTCACCCCTCGATTGCATGGTTTTATTCTTAAGTCTAATTTTTTGTAAATTTACGTCGTACACTCAAACCAGGAGCCCCGTGACTACGCGGTCGGATCCTACAAGTCACATTGGTCCCGTGTAAGGTGTTCGTGACTCTTACGAGACCATTTTGTGGCTCTTTTACGTTTTCACCATTCAATGGCATCTTTTTTATGCTCTAATCTAACTTTTTGTATGTTTATGTCGTACACTCAAGCCGAGAACCCCATGACTACGCGATCGATTTCTACGAGTCACATAGATCCCGTGCGATGTGTTTGTGACTCTTACGGGACCGCTTTGTGGATATTTTACGTTTTCACCATTCGATGGCATGTTTTTATGCTTAGGTCTAATTTTTCGTAAATTGACATCGTACACTCAAACCGAGAGCCCCGTGACTACGCGGTCGGTTCCTACGAGTCACATTGGTCTAGTGCGAGGCGGTCGTGACTCTTATAGGACCGTTTTGGATTTGTTCTACGTTTTCACCCTTCAATGGTATATTTTAATGCTTAAGTCTAATTTTTTACAAATTTACGTCGTACACTCAAACTGGGAGCCCCGTGAATACGCGGTCAATTCCTACGTGTCACACAGGTCCCGTGCGAGGCGTTCGTGTCTCTTACAGGACCCTTTTGTGTTTGTTTTAGATTTTCACCCTTCGATGGAATGTTTTTATGCTTAAGTCTAATTTTTTGCAAATTTACGACGTACACTCAAACCGGGAGCCCCGTGACTAAGAAGTCGGTTACTACGAGTTAAATTGGTCCTGTACGAGGTGTTCGTGACTCTTACCAGACCGTTTTGTGGCTATTTTACGTTTTCACTCTTCGATGGCATGGTTTTATGCTTAAGTCTAATTTTTTACAAATTTACGTCGTACACTCAAATCGGGAGTCCCGTGACTATGCGGTCGGATACTACGAGTCACATTGGTCCCGTGCGATGTGTTCGTGATTCTTACGGGACGGTTTTGTGGCTCTTTTACGTTTTCATCATTCGATGGCATCTTTTTTATGCTCCCGTCTAAATTTTTGTACATTTATGTCGTACACTCAAATCGGGAGCCCCGTGACTACGCGGCCGGTTCGTGCGAGGTGTTTGTGACTCTTATGGGACCGTTTTGTGGCTGTTTTACGTTTTCACCATTCGATGGCATATTTTTATTTTGAAGTCTAATTTTTCTTGAATTGACGTCGTACACTCAAACCGGGATCCCCGTGACTACGCGGTCGGTTCCTACTAGTCACATTGGTTCAGTGCGCGACGTTCGTTACTCTTACAGGACCGGTTTCTGTTTGTTTTGCGTTTTCACCCTTCGATGGCATGTTTTTATGCTTAAGTCTCATTTTTTGTAAATTTATGATGTACACTCAAACCGGGAGCCCCATGACTAAGCGGTCGGTTCTTAAGAGCCACATTGGTCCCGTGTGAGGCGTTCATGATTCTTATGTGACTGTTTTGTGTTAGTTTTACGTTTTCACCCTTCGATGGCATGTTTTTATGCTTAAGTCTAATTTTTCTTAAATCTAAGTCGTACACTCAAACCGGGAGCCCCGTGATAATGCGGTCGGTTCCTACGAGCCACATTGGTCCCGTGCGAGGCATTTGTGACTCACACGGGACCGTTTTGTGTTTGTTTTATGTTTTCACCCTTCGATGGCATGTTTTTACGCTTAAGTCTAATTTTTTGTAAATTTACGTCGTACACTCAAATCGGGAGCCCCTTGACTACGAGGTCGGTTCCTACGAGTCACATTGTCCCCGTACGAGGTGTTCGTGACTCTCACGGGACCGTTTTGTGTTTGTTTTACATTTACTCTCTTCGATGGCATGTTTTTATGCTAAAGTCTAATTTTTGACAAATTTACGTCGTACACTCAAACAGGGGTCCCCGTGACAACGCGGTCGGTTCCTACGAGCCCCATTGGTCCCGTACGAGGCGTTCCTGACTCTTATGGGACCGTTTTGTGTTTGTTTTACGTTTTCACCCTTCGATGGCAGTTTTTATTGCTTAAGCCTAATTTTTTTCAAATTTACGGTGTACACTCAAACTGGGAGCCGCGTTACTACGCGGTCGGTTCCTACGAGTCACATTGGCCCCGTACGAGGTGTTCGTGACTCTTACGGGATCATTTTTTGGTTGTTATATGTTTTCACCATTCAATGATATGTTTCTATGCTTAAGTCTAATTTTTCACAAATTGATGTAGTACAGTCAAACCGGGAGCCCCGTGATTACGTCGTCGGTTCCTACGAGTCACATTGGTTCGGTGCTAGGCGTTCGTGTCTCTTACAAGACCGTTTTATGTTAGTTATACGTTTTCACCCTTCGATGGCATGTTTTTACACTTAAATCTAATTTTTTGTAAATTTACGTCGTACACTCAAACCGGGAGCCCCGTGACTACGCGATCGGTTTCTAGGAGTCACATTTGTCTCGTGCGAGGCGTTCGTGACTCTTACGGGACCGTTTTATGTTAGTTTTACATTTTTACCCTTCGATGGCATGTTTTTATGCTTAAGTCTAATTTTTTACAAATTTATGTCGTACACTCAAATCGGGAGTCCCGTGACAATGCGATCGGTTCCTAGGAGCCACATTGGTCCCGTACGAGGTGTTCATGACTCTTATTGCACCGTTTTGTGATTGTTTTACATTTTCACCCTTATCTAGCATGTTTTTATGCTTAAGTCTATTTTTTTACAAATTTACATCATACAGTCAAACTGGGAGCCCCGTGACTACGCGGTCGGTTCCTACGTGTGACATAGGTCCCGTGCGAGGAGTTCGTGGCTCTTACGGGACAATTTTATGGTTGTTTTATGTTTTCACCCTTCGATGACATGTTTTAATGTTAAGTCTATTTTTTGTAAATTAATGTCGTACACTCAAACCGGGAGCCCCGCGATAACGCGATCGCTTCCTACGAGTCACATTGGTCCCTTGCGAGGTGTTCATGATTCTTCAAAGATTGTTTTGTGTTTGTATTAGGTTTTCCCCCTTCGATGGCTTGTTTTTATACTTAAATCTATTTTTTTGCAAATTTACATCTTACACGGAAACTGGGAGCCCCGTGACTACGCGGTTGGTTCCTACGAGTCACATTGATCCCGCGGGAGGTGTTCGTGACTCTCATGGGACCGTTTTATGGCTGTTTTATGTTTTCACACTTCGGTGGCATCTTTTTTATGCTCAAGTGTAACTTTTTACAAATTGACGTCGTACACTCAAACCGAGATCCCCGTGACTACCCGATTGGTTCCTATGACTCACATTGGTTCCGTACGAGGTGTTTGTGACTCTTACGGGACCATTTTGTGGCTGTTTTACATTTTCAACATTCGATGGCATCTTTTTATGCTCCACTCTAACTTTTTACAAATTTACATCGTACACTCAAACTGGGAGCCCCGTGACGACGTGGTCGGTTCCTACGAGTCACATTGGTTTCGTGCGAGGTGTTTGTGACTCTTACAGAACCGTTTGTGGCTATTTTATGTTTTTATCATTCGATGACATGTTTTTTTGCTTTCGTCTAATTTTTCGTAAATTGACATCGTACACTCAAATCGGGAGCCCCGTGACTATGCAGTCGGTTCCTACGAGTCAAAATTGTCCAGTGCAAGGTGTTCGAGACTCTTATAGGACCATTTTGTGTTTGTTTTACGTTTTCACCCTTCGATGGCATGTTTTTATGCTTAAGTCCAATTTTTTGCAAATTTACGTCGTACACTCAAACCGGGAGCCCCGTGACTACGCGGTCAGTTCCTATGAGCCATATTGGTCCCGTGCGAGGCATTCGTGACTCTTACGGGACCGTTTTGTGTTAGTTTTATGTTTTCACCCTTCGATGGCATGTTTTTATGGATAAGTCTAATGTATTTTGCAAATTTACGTCGTACACTCAAACCGGGACCCCCGTGACAACACAGTCGGTTCTTACGATCCACATTGGTCTCGTACGAGGCATTCGTGACTCTTATGGGACCGTTTTATGTTTGTTTTACGTTTTCACCCTTCGATGGCATGTTTTTATGCTTAAGCCTAATTTTTTACAAATTTACGTCGTACACACAAATCGGGAGCCCCATGACTACGCGATCGTTTCCAATGAGTCACATTGTCCCCGTACGAGGTGTTCGTGACTCTCACGGGACCGTTTTGTGTGTGTTTTATGTTTTCACCCTTCGATGGCATATTTTTTTGCTTAAGTCTAATTTTTTCAAATTTATGTCGTACTCTCAAATAGGGATTCTCGTGACAACGCGGTCGGTTCCAACGAGCCACATTGGTCCCATGCGAGGCCTCCCTGACTCTTACGGGAACATTTTGTGTTTGTTTTACTTTTTCACCCTTCGATGGCATGTTTTAATGGTTAAGTCTATTTTTTTACAAATTTAAGTCATACACTCAAACCGGAAGACCCGTTAGTACGCGGTCGGTTCCTACGAGTCACATTGGCCCCGTGCGAGGTGTTCGTGACTCTTACGGGACCGTTTTGTGGTTGTTTTATGTTTTCACCATTCGATGGCATGTTTTTATGCTTAAGTCAAATTTTTCGCAAATTGACGTAGTACAGTCAAACCGGGAGCCCCATGACTACGCGGTCGGTTCCTGACTCTTACAGGACCGTTTTATGTTTGTGATATGTTTTCACCCTTCGATGGCAGATTTTTATGTTCAAGTCTAATTTTTTGAAAATTCACGTTGTACACTCAAACCGGGAGCCCCGTGACTACGCGGTCGGTTACTATGAGTTAAATTGGTCCCGTGCGAGCTGTTCGTGACTCTTACCAGACCGTTTTTTTGGCTATTTTACGTTTTCACCCTTCGATGACATCGTTTTATGCTTAAGTCAAATTTTTTACAAATTTACGTTGTACATTCAAACCAGGAGCCCCTGACTACGCTGTCAGATCCTTCGAGTCACATTGGTCCCGTGCGAGCTGTTCGTGACTCTTAATAGACCTTTCTGTGGCTCTTTTATGTTTTCACCATTCGATGGCATCTTTTTTATGCTCCCATCTAACTTTTTACAAATTTACGTCATACACTCAAACCGGGAGCCCCGTGACTACGCAGTCGGTTTGTACGAGTCACATTGTCCCGTGCGAGGAGTTTGTGACTATTATGGGACCGTTTTGCTGCTGTTTTACGTTTTCACCATTCGATGGCATGTTTTTATGCTTAAGTCTAATTTTTCCTAAATTGACGTCATACACTCAAATCGGGAGCCCCGTGACTACGCGATCAGTTCCTACTAATCATATTGGTTCAGTGCGAGGTGTTCGTGACTCTTACAGGACCAGTTTGTGTTTGTTTTGCGTTTTCACCCTTTGATATCATACTTTTATGCTTAAGTCTAATTTTTTGCAAATTTATGACGTACACTCAAACCGGGTTCCCCGTGAGTACGCGGTCGGTTCCTAAGAGCCACATTGGTCCCGTGCGAGGTGTTCATGACTCTTACGGGATTTTTTTGTGTTAGTTTTACATTTTCACCCATCGATGGCATGTTTTTATGCTTAAGTCTTATTTTTTGCAAATTTACGTCACACTCTCAAACCAGGAGCCCCGTGACAATGCGGTCAGTTCCTACCAGCCATATTGGTCCCGTGTAAGGATTTCATGACTCTTACGGGACCGTTTTGTGTTTGTTTTATGTTTTCACCCTTTGATGGCATGATTTTATGCTTAAGTCTAATTTTTTACAAATTTACGTCGCACACTCAAACCGGGAGCCCCGTGACTACGTGGTCGGTTCCTACGAGTCACATTTGCCCCGTACGAGTTGTTCGTGACTCTTACAGGAGCATTTTGTGTTTGTTTTGCGTTTTCACCCTTCGATATCATACTTTTATGCTTAAGTCTAATTTTTTGCAAATTTATGACGTACACTCAAACCGGGAGCCCCGTGACTACGCAGTCAGTTTCTAAGAGCCACATTGATCCCGTGCGAGGCGTTCCTGACTCTTATGGGACCGTTTATGTTTGTTTTACGTTTTCACCCTTCGATGGCATGTTTTAATGCTTAAGCCTAATTTTTTACAAATTTACGTCGTACACTCAAACTGGGAGCCCCGTTACTACGCGGTCGGTTCCTACGAGTCACATTGACCCCGTACGAGGTGTTCGTGACTCTTACGTGACCATTTTGCATTTTTTTTATGTTTTCACCATTCGAAGACAAGTTTCTATGCTTAAGTCTAATTTTTCGCAAATTGACGTAGTACAGTCAAACCGGGAGCCCCGTGATTACGCGATCGGTTCCTACGAGTCACATTGGTCCGGTGTGAGGCGTTCGTGACTCTTACAAGACCGTTTTATGTTTGTTATATGTTTTCACCCTTCGATGGCATGTTTTTATGCTTAAGTCTAATTTACGTCGTACACTCAAACCGGGAGCCCCATGACTACGCGGTCGGTTCCTACGAGCCACATTTGTCTCGTGCGAGGCGTTCGAGACTCTTAAGGGACCGTTTTATGTTAGTTTTACATTTTTACCCTTCGATGGCATGTTTTTAATATTTAAGTCTATTTTTTTACAATTTTATGTCGTACACTCAAACTGGGAGCCCCGTGACAACGCGATCGGTTCCTACGAGCCACATTGGTCCCATGCGAGGCGTTCGTGACTTTTACGGCACCGTTTTGTGTTTGTTTTATGTTTTCACCCTTATATGGCATGTTTTTATTCTTAAGTGTAATTTTTTGCAAATTTACATCGTACAGTCAAACCGGGAGCCCCGTGACTACGCGGTCGGTTCCTACATGTGACATAGGTCCGTGCGAGGAGTTCGTGGCTCTTACGGGATAGTTTTGTGTTTATTTTTACGTTTTCACCCTTCGATGACATGTTTTAATGTCAAGTCTAATTTTTTACAAATTTACGTCGTGCAGTCAAACCAGGAGCCCTGCGAAAACGCGATCACTTCCTACGAGTCACATGGTCCCGTGCGAGGTGTTCGTGTTTCTTACGAAACTGTTTTGTGTTTGTATTAGGTTTTCACCCATTGATGGCTTGTTTTTACGCTTAAGTCTATTTTTTTGCAAATTTACATCTTACACTGAAATTGGGAGCCCCGTAACTACGCGGTTGGTACCTACGAGTCACATTGGTCCCGTGCGAGGTGTTCGTGACTCTCACGGGACTATTTTGTGGTTATTGTACATTTTTTCCCTTTGGTGGCATCTTTTTTTTGCTCGAGTATAACTTTTTGCAAATTTACGTCGTACACTCAAATCATGATCCTCGTGACTACCCGATTGGTTCCTCCGAGTCACATTGGTCCCGTGCGAGGTGTTCGTGAGTCTTACGGGTTCGTTTTGTGGCTGTTTTACGTTTTCACCATTAGATGTCATCTTTTTTATGCTCCAGTATAAATTTTTCCAAATTTATACCGTACACTCAAATCGGGAGTCCCGTGACTACGCGGTCGGTTCCTACAAGTCACATTGGTTCCGTGCGAGGTGTTTATGACTCTTAAGGGACCGTTTATGGCTATTTTATCTTTTCATCATTCGATGGCATGTTTTTATGCTTAGGTCTATTTTTTCACAAATTGACGTCGTACACTCAAATCGGGCGCCTCGTGACTACGCGGTCGGTTCCTACGAGTCAAAATTGTCCACTACGAGGCATTCGGGACTCTTACAGGTCCGTTTTGTGTTTGTATTACATTTTCACCCTTTGATGGCTTATTTTTATTCTTAAGTCCAATTTTTTGCAAATTTACGCTGTACACTCAAATCGGGATCCCCGTGACTACGCAGTCAGTTCCTATGAGCAACATTGGTCTCGTGCGAGACGTTTGTGACTCTTACGGGACCGTTTTGTGTTAATTTTATGTTTTCACCCTTCGACGACATGTTTTTAAGCTTAAGTCTAATTTTTTTACAAATTTACGTCGTACACTCAAACCGGGAGCCCCGTGATAACATGGTCGGTTCCTACGATCCACATTGGTCTCGTGCGAGGCGTTCGTGACTCTTACGGGATCATTTTATGTTTGTTTTACGTTTTCACCCTTCGATGGCATATTTTTATGCTTAAGCCTATTTTTTTTATAAATTTACATCGTACACTCAAATCGGGAGCCCCGTGACTACGCAGTCGATTCCAACGAGTCACATTGGCCCCGTACGAGGTGTTCGTGAGTCACACGTAACCGTTTTGTGTTTGTTTTATGTTTTCACCCTTCGATGGCATGTTTTTATGCATAAGTGTAATTTTTTACAAATTTATGTTGTACTCTCAAACAGGGATCCCCGTGACAACGCGGTCGGTTCCTACGAGCCACATTGGCCCCGTGCGAGGCGTTCCTGACTCTTACGGGAACGTTTTGTGTTTATTTTACTTTTTCACCCTTCGATGGTATGTTTTAATGGTTAAGTCTATTTTTTTTACAAATTTACGTCATACACTCAAACCGGGAGCCCCGTTAGTACGTGGTCGGTTCCTACGAGTCACATTGGCCCCGTGCGAGGTGTTCGTGACTCTTATGCTTAAGTCAAATTTTTATGTTTTGTGTTAATTGTGGCTGTTTTATGTTTTCACCCATCGATGGCATGTTTTTATGCTTAAGTCAAATTTTTCGTAAATTGACATAGTACAGTCAAACCGGGAGACCCGTGACTACGCGGTCGGTTCCTGACTCTTACAGGACCGTTTTATGTTTGTTATATGTTTTCACCCTTCGATGGCATATTTTTATGTTCAAGTCTAATTTTTTGCAAATAAAGTTGTACATTCAAACCGGGAGCCCCGTGAATCCGCGATCGGTTCCTACGAGCCACATTTGTCCCGTGCGAGGCGCTTGTGACTCTTACATGACTGTTTTGTGTTAGTTTTACGTTTTCATCCTTCGATGGCATGTTTTTATGCTTAAGTCCAATTTTTTGCAAATTTACGTCTTACACTCAAATCAGGAGTCCCGTTACAACGCGATCGGTTCCTACGAGTCACATTGGTCCCGTTCGAGGTGTTGTGACTCTTATGGGACTATTTTGTGTTTGTATTATATTTTCACCCATCGATGGCTGTTTTTATGCTTAAATCTAATTTTTTGCAAATTTGCATCTTACACTGAAACCGGGAGCCCCGTGACTATGCGGTCGGTTCCTACGAGTCACATAGGTCCCGTGGGAGGAGTTGGTGACTCTTACGGGACCGTTTTGTCTTTGCCTTATATTTTTGCCCTTCGATGGTATAATTTTATGTTTAAGTCTATTTTTTTATAAATTTATGTCGTACACTCAAACTGGGAGCCCCGTGATTACGTGGCGTGTTCCTACGAGTCACATTGGTCCCGTGCGAGGTGTTCGTGACTTTTACGGGACCGTTTTGTGGTTGTTTTACATTTTCACCCTTGAAGGCATCTTTTTTATGCTTAAGTATAACTTTTTGCAAATTTACGTTGTACACTCAAACCGGGATCCTCGTGACTACCCGATCGGATCCTACGAGTCACATTGGTCCCGTGCGAGTGGTTCGTGACTCTTACGGGACGGTTTAGTGGTTGTTTTATGTTTTCACCCTTCGATGGCATGTTTTCATACTTAAGTATAACTTTTTGCAAATTGATGTCGTACACTCAAACCGGGGGCCCCGTGACTACGCAGTCGGTTCCTATAAGTCACATTGGCCCCGTACGCAGTGTTCGTGGCTCTTACAGGACCGTTTTGCGTTTGTTTTATGTTTTCACCCTTTGATGGCATGTCTTCATGCCTAAGTCTAATTTTTTTACAAATTCACGTCATACACTCAAACCGGAAGCCTCGTGACTACGCCGTCGACTCCTACGAGTCCCATTGATCCCGTACGAGGTGTTCGTGACTCTTACGTGACCGTTTTGTGGTTATTTTATGTTTTCACCCTTCGATGGCATGTTTTTATGATTCATTCTATTTTTTGCAAATTTACGTCGTACACTCAAATCGGGAGCGCGGTGACTACGCGATCGGTTCCTACGAGTGACATCGATCCCGTGAGAGGTGTTCATGACTCTTACAAGACCGTTTTGTTCTTTTTTTACCGTTTCACCCTTTGAGGGCAGTATTTTATGCTCAAGTCTGATTTTTTTGCTAATTTATGTCGTACACTCAAACCGGGAGCCCCATGACTACTCGGTCGGTTCCTACGAGTCACATTGGTCCCGTGCGAGGTGTTCCTGACTCTTACGGGACCGTTTTGTTGCTGTTTTACATTTTCACCCTTCGATGGCATGTTTATATGCTTAAGTCTAACATTTTGCAAATTTATGTCGTAGACTCAAACCGGGAGCCCCGTGACTACGCGGTCGGTTCCTACGAGCCACATTTGTCTCGTGTGAGGTGTTCGTGACTCTTATGGGACCGTTTTATGTTAGCTTTAAATTTTTACCCTTCGATGGCATATTTTTATGATTAAGTTTATTTTTTTACAAATTTATGTCGTACACTCAAATCGGGAGCCTCGTGACAACGCGATCGGTTCCTACGAGCGACATTGGTCCCGTGCGAGGCGTTCGTGACTCTTACTGCACCGTTTTGTGATTGTTTTACATTTTTAGCCTTATATAGCATGTTTTTATGCTTAAGTCTAAATTTTTGCAAATTTACATCATACAGTCAAACCGGGAGCCCCATGACTACGCGGTCGGTTCCTACGTGTCACATAGGTCCCGTACGAGGAGTTCGTGGCTCTTACGAGATAGTTTTGTGTTTGTTTTACGTTTTCACCTTCGATGACATATTTTAATGTCAAGTCTAATTTTTTACAGATTTACGTCGTACAGTCAAATCGGGAGCCTCGCGACAACGCGATCGCTTCCTACGAGTCACATTGGTTCCGTGCGAGGTGTTCGTGATTCTTACGAGACAATTTTGTGTTTGTACTAGGTTTTCTCCCTTCGATGACTTGTTTTTGTGCTTAAGTCTATTTTTTTTGTAAATTTACATCTTACACTGAAACTGGGAGCCCCGTGACTACGCGGTTGGTTCCTACGAGTCACATTGGTCCCGTACGAGGTGTTCGTGACTCTCACTGGACCGTTTTGTGGCTATTTTACATTTTTGCCCTTCGGTGGCATCTTTTTTATGCTAAAGTATAACTTTTTGCAAATTCACGTCGTCCACTATAATCGAGATCACCGTGACTACCCGATTGGTTCCTATGAGTCACATTGGTCCCGTGCGAGGTGTTCGTGACTCTTACGGAACCGTTTTGTAGCTTTTTTATGTTTTCACCATTCGATGGCATCTTTTTTATGCTCCAGTCTAAATTTTTACAAATTTATATCGTACACTCAAACCGGGAGCCCCGTGACTACGCGATCGGTTCCTACGAGTCACATTTGTTCCGTGCGAGGTGTTTGTGACTGTTACGGGACCGTTTGTGGCTATTTTCTGTTTTCATCATCTGATATCATGTTTTTATGCTTAATTTTAATTTTTCGCAAATTGACGTCGTACACTCAAATCGGGAGCCCCGTGACTGTGCGGTCGGTTCCTACGAGTCAAAATTGTCCAGTGCGAGGCGTTCGGGACTCTTACAGGACCGTTTTGTGTTTATTTTACGTTTTCACCCTTCGATGGCATGTTTTTATACTTAGGTCTAATTTTTTGCAAATTTACGTCGTACACTCAAACCGGGAGCCTCGTGACTACGCGGTCGGTTCCTACGAGCCACATTGGTCTCGTACGAAGTATTCGTGACTCCTATGGGACCGTTTTGTGGTTGTTTTACGTTTTTACACTTCGGTTGCAAGTTTTTATGCTTAAGTCTAAATTTTTTGCAAATTTACGTCGTACAATCAAACCGAGAGCCCCGTGATTACGCGATCGGTTACTAGAAGTTTAATGGGTCCCGTGCGAGGTATTCGTGACTCTTATCGGACAGTTTTATGGCTATTTTATGTTTTCACCCTTCGATGGTATATTTCTATGCTTAAGTTTAATTTTTTGCTAATTTACGTCGTACACTCAAACCGGGAGCCCCGTGATTACGTGGTCGATTCCTACGAGTCACATTGGTCCGATGTGAGGCGTTCGTGACTCTTACAGGACCATTTTGTGTTTGTTTTACGTTTCACCCTTCGATGGCATGTTTTTATGCCTATGTCTAATTTTTGCAAATTTATATCGTACACTCAAACCGAGAGCCCTCTGACAACGCGATCGGTTCCTACGAGTCACATTGGTCCCGTGCGAGGCGTTCGTGACTCTTACAGGACTATTTTGTGTTTGTATTATGTTTTCACCCATCGATGGCAAGGTTTAATGCTTAAGTCTAATTTTTTACAAATTTACATCTTACACTGAAACCGGGAGCCCCGTGACTATGTGGTCGGTTCCTACGACTCACATAGGTCCCGTGGGAGGAGTTGGTGACTCTTACGGGACCGTTTTGTCTTTGTCTTACGTTTTTTCCCTTCGATGGTATGTTTTTATGTTTAAGTATATCTTTTTATAAATTTAAGTCGTATACTCAAACTGGGACCCCATGACTACGCGACGGGTTCCTACGAGTCACATTAGTCCCGTGCGAGGTGTTCGTGACTCTTACGGGACTGTTTTGTGGTTGTTTTATATTTTCACCCTTCGATGGAATCTTTTTTATGTTTAAGTATAACTTTTCGCAAATTTACGTCGTACACTCAAACCGGGATTCTAGTGACTACTCGATCGGATCCTACGAGTCACATTGGTCCCGTGCGAGGTGTCCGTGATTCTTACGGGACCGTTTATTGGTTACTTTATGGTTTCACCTTTCGATGGCATGTTTTTATACTTAAGTCTAACTTTTTGCAAATTTATGTCTTACACTCAAACCGGGAGCCCCGTGACTACACAGTTGGTTCCTACGAGTCACACTGGTCCCTTACGCAGCGTTCGTGACTCTTACGAGACCATTTTGTGTTTGTTTTATGTTTTCACCATTCGATGGATTTTATTTATGCTTAAGTCTAATTTTTTTGCAAATTCACGTCAAACACTCAAACCGGGAGCCTCGTGACTACGCCGTCGATTCCTACGAGTCCCATTGGTCCCGTACCCGTACGAGGTGTTCGTGAATCTTACGGGACCGTTTTGTGGTTATTTTACATTTTCACCCTTTGATGGCATAGTTTTATGCTTAAGTCTAATTTTTTACAAATTCACGTCATACACTCAAACCGGGAGCGCTGTGACTACATGACCGTCTCCTACGAGTGACATCGATCTCGTGCGAGGTGTTCATGACTTTTACAGGACCGTTTTGTTCTTGTTTTACCGTTTCACCCTTTGATAGCATGTTTTTATGCTTAAGTCTAATTTTTTTGCTAATTTATGTCGTACACTCAAACCGGGAGCCCCGTGACTACGCGGTCAGTTCCTACGAGTCACATTGGTCCCGTGCGAGGTGTTCGTGACTCCTACGGGACCATTTTGTTGTTGTTTTACATTTTCACCCTTAGATGGCATGTTTTTATGCTTAAGTCTAATTTTTTGCAAATTTACATTGTAGACTCAAACCGGGAGCCCCGTGACTACGCGATCGGCTCCTACGTCTCATATAGGTCCCGTGCGAGGAGTTTGTGACTCTTACGGGATCGTTTTGTGTTTGTTTTACATTTTTACCCTTCAATGGCATGTTTTTATTCTTAAGTCTAATTTTTTCAAAATTTACATCTTACACTATAACCGGGAGCCCCGTGACTACGCGATGGTTCCTACGAGTCACATTGGTCCCGTGCGAGGTTTTCGTGACTCTTCCGGGACCATTTTGTGGTCGTTTTACGTTTTCACCCTTCGATGGCATCTTTTTTATGCTCAAGTATAACTTTTTGCAAATTTACGTCGTACATTCAAATCGGGATCCCCCTGACTACCCTATCGGTTCCTACGAGTCACATTGGTCCTATGTGAGGTGTTCGTGACTCTTACAAACCATTTTGTGGTTGTTTTACGTTCTCACCCTTCGATGGCATGTTTTTATACTTAAGTCTAACTTTTTGAAAATTTACGTCGTACACTCAAATCGGTAGTGCCGTGACTACGCGGTCGGTTCCTACGAGTCACATCAATCCCGTGCAAGGCATTCGTGCCTCTTACGGGAGATTTTTTTACTTTTTTATGTATTCACCCTTCGATCGCATATTTTTATGTTCAAGTATAAATTTATTGCAAATTTACGTCGTACGCTCAAATCGGGAGCCCCGTGACTACGCGGCCAGTTCCTACGAGTGACATTGGTCCCGTGCGAGGTGTTCGTGACTCTTACCGGACTATTTTGTGGCTGTTTTGCGTTTTAACAATTCGATGGCATGTTTTTATTCTTAAGTCTATTTTTTTGTAAATTTACGTCGTATACTAAAACCGGGAGCCCCGTGGCTAGGCGGTCGGTTCCTACGAGTCACATTTGTCCTGTGCGAGGCATTCGTGACTCTTACGGGACCGTTTTGTATTTGTTTTACACTTTCACCCTTCGATGGCATGTTTTTAAGCTTAAGTCGAATTTTTTCCAAATTTACGTCGTACACTCAAATCGAGAGCCCCGTTACTACACAGTCGGTTCCTACGAGTCACATTGGTCTCGTGCGAAGTGTTCGTGACTCTTACGGGACGATTTTGTGGTTGTTTTATGTTTTCACACTTCGGTTGAAATTTTTTATGCTTAAGTCTATTTTTTTTGTAAATTTACGTCGTACACTCAAACCGGGAGCCCCGTGACTACGCGGTCGTTTCCTACGAGTTAAATTAGTTTCGTTCGAGGTGTTCGTGACTCTTACCAGACCATTTTTGGCTGTTTTATATTTTCACCCTTCGATGGCATATTTTTATGCATAAGTCTAAGTTTTTGCAAATTTACGTCGTATACTCAAATCGGGAGCCCCGTGACTACGCGGTCGGTTCTTACGAGTCACATTGGTCCGATGCGAGGGGTTCGTGTATCTTACGGGACCGTTTTGTGTTTGTTTTACATTTTCACCATTCGATGACATGTTTTTATACTAAAGTCTAATTTTTTGCAAATTTACGTCGTACACTCAAACCGGGAGCCCCGTGACTACGCGATCGGTTCCTACGAGTCATATTGGTACCGTGCGAGGTGTTTGTGACTCTTACGGGAACATTTTGTGGTTGTTTTACATTTTCACCATTCGCTGGCATGTTTTTATGCTTAAGTTCAATTTTTCACAAATTTACGTTGTACACTCAAACCGGGAGCCTCGTGACTACGTGGTCGGTTCCTACGAGTCACATTGATTCGATGCGAGGCGTTCGGAATCTTACGGGACCGTTTTGTGTTTGTTTTATGTTTTCTAACTTCAATGGAATTTTTTATCCACCAATTTAACTTTCTGCAAATTTACGTCGTACATAGAAATTGGGAGCCCCGTGACTACGCGATCGATTCCTACGAGTCACATTCATCCCGTGCATGGTGTTCGTGACTCTTACGGGATTGTTCTATGGTTGTTTTACATTTTCACCATTCGCTGGCATGTTATTATGCTTAAGTCTAATTTTTCGCAAATCGACGTCGTTCACTCAAACCGGGAGCCCCGTGACTATGCGGTCGGTTCTTATGAGTCACATTGGTCCGGTGTGTGGCGTTCGTGACTCTTACGGCACCGTTTTATGTTGGTTTTCTGTTTTCACCCTTCGATGGCATGTTTTTATGTATAAGTGTAATTTTTTACAAATTTATGTCGTACTCTCAAACAGGGATCCCCGTGACAATGCGGTCGGTTCCTACGAGCTACATTGGTCCCATGCGAGGCGTTCCTGACTCTTACGGGAACGTTTTGTGTTTATTTTACTTTTTCACCCTTCGATGGTATGTTTTAATGGTTAAGTCTACTTTTTTTACAAATTTACGTCATACACTCAAATCGGGAGCCCCGTTAGTACGTGGTCGGTTCCTACGAGTCACATTGGCCCCATGCGAGGTGTTCGTGACTCTTACGGGACCGTTTTGTGGCTGTTTTATGTTTTCACCCATCGATGGCATGTTTTTATGCTTAAGTCAAATTTTTCGCAAATTGACGTAGTACAGTCAAATCGGGAGACCCGTGACTACGCGGTCGGTTCCTGACTCTTACAGGACCATTTTATGTGTGTTATATGTTTTTACCCTTCGATGGCATATTTTTATGTTCAAGTCTAATTTTTTGCAAATTAAGTTATACACTCAAACCAGGAGCCCCGTGAATACGCGATCGGTTCCTACGAGCCACATTGGTCCTGTGCGAGGCGCTTGTGACTCTTACATGACTGTTTTGTGTTAGTTTTACGTTTTCACCCTTCGATGGCATGTTTTTATGCTTAAGTCCAATTTTTTGCAAATTTACGTCTTACACTCAAATCAGGAGTCCCGTTACAATGCGATCGGTTCCTACAAGTCACATTGGTCCCGTGCGAGGTGTTTGTGACTCTTACGGGACTATTTTGTGTTTGTATTATATTTTTACCCATCGATGGCATGTTTTTATGCTTAAGTCTATTTTTTTACAAATTTACATCTTACACTGAAACTGGGAGCCCCGTGACTATGCGATCGATTCCTACGAGTCACATAGGTCCCGTGGGAGGAGTTGGTGACTCTTACGGGACCGTTTTGTCTTTGCCTTACCTTTTTGCCCTTCGATGGTATAATTTTATGTTTAAGTCTATTTTTTTGTAAATTTATGTCGTACACTCAAACTGGGAGCCCCGTGACTATGTGGCGTGTTCCTACGAGTCACATTGGTCCCGTTCGAGGTGTTCGTGACTTTTACGGTACCGTTTTGTGGCTTTTTTACGTTTTCACCCTTGATGGCATCTTTTTTATGCTTAAGTATAACTTTTTGCAAATTTACGTTGTACACTCAAACCGGGATCCTCGTGACTACCCGATCGGATCCTATGAGTCACATTGGTCCCGTGCGAGGGGTTCGTGACTCTTACGGGACTGTTTAATGGTTGTTTTATGTTTTCACCCTTCGATGTCATGTTTTAATACTTAAGTATAACTTTTTGCAAATTGACGTCGTATACTCAAACCGGGAGCCCCGTGACTATGCAGTCGGTTCCTACAAGTCACATTGGTCCCGTACGCAGCGTTCGTGACTCTTACAGGACCGTTTTGTGTTTGTTTTATGTTTTCACCCTTCGATGGCATGTCTTCATGCTTAAGTCTAATTTTTTTACAAATTCACGTCATACACTCAAATCGAAAGCCTCGTGACTACGCCGTCGATTCCTACGAGTCCCATTGATCCCGTACGAGGTGTTCGTGACTCTTACGGGACCGTTTTGAGGCTATTTTATGTTTTCACCCTTCGATGGCATGTTTTTATGCTTCAGTCTAATTTTTTGCAAATTTATGTAGTACACTCAAACCGGGAGCGCGGTGACTACGCGATCGGTTCCTACGAGTGACATCGATCCCGTGAGAGGTGTTCATGACTCTTACAAGATCGTTTTGCTCTTGTTTTACCGTTTCCCCGTTTGATGGCAGTATTTTATGCTCAAGTCTAATTTTTTTGCTAATTTATGTCGTACACTAAAACCGGGAGCCCCGTGACTACTCGGTCGGTTCCTACGAGTCACATTGGTCCCGTGCGAGGTGTTCTTGACTCTTACGGGACCGTTTTGTTGCTGTTTTACATTTTCACCCTTCGATGGCATGTTTTTATGCTTAAGTCTAATTTTTTGCAAATTTATGTCGTAGACTCAAACCGGGAGCCCCGTGACTACGCGGTCAGTTCCTACGAGCCACATTTGTCTCGTGTGAGGCGTTCGTGACTCTTACGGGACCGTTTTATGTTAGCTTTAAATTTTTACCCTTCGATGGCATGTTTTTATGCTTAAGTCTAATTTTTTACGAATTTATGTTGTACACTCAAATCGGGAGCCCCGTGATAATGCGATCGGTTCCTACGAGCCACATTGGTCCCGTGCGAGGCGTTCTTGACTCTTACTGCACCATTTTGTTGTTTTACATTTTCACCATTATATAGCATGTTTTTATGCTTAAGTTTAATTTTTTGCAAATTTGCATCGTACAGTCAAACCGGGAGCCCCATGACTACGCGGTCGGTTCCTACGTGTCACATAGGCCCCGTACGAGGAGTTCGTGGCTCTTACGAGACAGTTTTGTGTTTGTTTTACGTTTTCACCTTCGATGACATATTTTAATGTCAAGTCTAATTTTTTACAAATTTATGTCGTACAGTCAAATCGGGAGCCCCGTGATAACGCGATCGCTTCCTACGAGTCACATTGGTTCCGTGCGAGGTGTTCGTGATTCTTACGAGACTGTTTTGTGTTTGTATTCGGTTTTCTCCCTTCGATGACTTGTTTTTATGCTTAAGTCTATTTTTTTTGCAAATTTACATCTTACACTGAAACTGGGAGCCCCGTGACTACGTGGTTGGTTCCTACGAGTCACATTGGTCCCGTACGAGGTGTTCGTGACTCTCACTGGACCGTTTTGTGGCTATTTTACATTTTCTCCCTTCGGTGGCATCTTTTTTATGCTAAAGTATAACTTTTTGCGAATTCACATCGTCCACTCAAATCGAGATCCCCGTGACTACCCGATTGGCTCCTACGAGTCACATTGGTCCCGTGCGAGGTGTTCGTGACTCTTACGGGACCGTTTTATGGCTGTTTTATGTTTTCACCATTCGATGGCATCTTTTTTATGCTCCAGTCTAACTTTTTACAAATTTATATCGTACACTCAAACCGGGAGCCCCGTGACTACGCGATCGGTTCCTACGAGTCAAAATTATCCTCTGCGAGGCGTTCGGGACACTTACAGGACCGTTTTGTGTTTATTTTACGTTTTGACCCTTCGATGGCATGTTTTTATGCTTAGGTCTAATTTTTTGCAAATTTACGTCGTACACTCAAATCGGGAGCCCCGTGACTACGCGGTCGGTTCCTACGAGCCACATTGATCTCGTGCGAAGTATTCGTGACTCCTATGGGACCGTTTTGTGGTTGTTTTACGTTTTCACACTTCGGTTGCAAGTTTTTATGCTTAAGTCTAATTTTTTTTGCAAATTTACGTCGTACAATCAAACCGGGAGCCCCGTGATTACGCGATCGGTTACTAGAAGTTTAAATGGTCCCGTGCGAGGTATTCGTGACTCTTATCGGACCGTTTTATGGCTATTTTATGTTTTCACCCTTCGATGGTATATTTTTATGCTTAAGTTTAATTTTTTGCTAATTTACGTCGTACACTCAAACCGGGAGCCCCGTGATTACGTGGTCGGTTCCTACGAGTCACATTGGTCCGATGCGAGGCGTTCGTGACTCTTACAGGACCGTTTTGTGTTTGTTTTACGTTTTCACCCTTCGATGGCATGTTTTTATGCTTAAGTCTAATTTTTTGCAAATTTATGTCGTACACTCAAACCGGGAGCCCCGTGACAACGCGGTCGCTTCCTACGAGTCACATTGGTCCCGTGCGAGGCGTTCGTGACTCTTACGGGACTATTTTGTGTCTGTATTATGTTTTCACCCATCGATGGCATGTTTTTATGCTTAAGTCTAATTTTTTACAAATTTACATCTTACACTGAAACCGGGAGCCCCGTGACTATGTGGTCGGTTCCTACGATTCATATAGGTCCTGTGGGAGGAGTTGGTGACTCTCACGGGACCGTTTTGTCTTTGTCTTACGTTTTCACCCTTCGATGGTATGTTTTTATGTTTAAGTATATCTTTTTGTAAATTTAAGTCGTATACTCAAACTGGGAGCTCCATGACTACCCGACGGGATCCTACGAGTCACATTAGTCCCGTGCGAGGTGTTCGTGACTCTTACTGGACCGTTTTGTAACTGTTTTATGTTTTCACCCTTCGATGGCATCTTTTTTATGCTTAAGTATAACTTTTAGCAAATTTACGTCGTACACTCAAACCGGGATCCTCGTGACTACCCGATCGGATCCTACGAGTCACATTGGTCCCGTGCGAGGTGTTCGTGATTCTTACGGGACCGTTTATTGGTTACTTTATGGTTTCACCCTTCGATGGCATGTTTTTGTACTTAAGTCTAACTTTTTGCAAAATTACGTCTTACACTCAAACCGGGAGCCCCGTGAGTACACAGTTGGTTCCTACGAGTCACATTGGTCCCTTACGCAGCGTTCGTGACTCTTACGAGACCATTTTTTGTTTGTTTTATATTTTCACCGTTCGATGGATTGTTTTTATGCTTAAGTCTAATTTTTTTGCAAATTCACATCATACACTCAAACGGGGATCCTCGTGACTACGCCGTCGGTTCCTACGAGTCCCATTGGTCGCGTACCAGCACGAGGTGTTCGTGAATCTTACGGGACCGTTTTGTGGTTATTTTACGTTTTCACCCTTTGATGGCATATTTTTATGCTTAAGTCTAATGTTTTACAAATTCACGTCGTACACTCAAACCGGGAGCAGGGTGACTACATGACCGTCTCCTACGAGTGACATCGATCTCGTGCGAGGTGTTCATGACTCTTACAGGACCGTTTTGTTCTTGTTTTACCGTTTCACCCTTTGATAGCATGTTTTTATGCTTAAGTCTAATTTTTTTGCTAATTTACGTCGTACACTCAAATCGGGAGCCCCGTGACTACGCGGTCAGTTTCTACGAGTCACATTGGTCCCGTGCGAGGTGTTCGTGACTCTTACGGGACCATTTTGTTGTTGTTTTACATTTTCACCCTTCGATGGCATGTTTTTATGCTTAAGTCTAATTTTTTGCAAATTTACGTTGTAGACTCAAACCGGGAGCCCCGTGACTACGCAATCGGTTCCTACGTCTCACATAGGTCCCGTGCGAGGAGTTTGTGACTCTTACGGGATCGTTTTGTGTTTGTTTTACGTTTTTACCCTTCAATGGCATGTTTTTATATTTTAAGTCAAGTTTTTTGAAAATTTACATCTTACACTATAACCGGGAGCCCCGTGACTATGCGATGGTTCCTACGAGTCACATTGGTCCCGTGCGAGGTGTTCGTGACTCTTACGGGACCATTTTGTGGATGTTTTACGTTTTCACACTTCGATGCCATCTTTTTTATGCTCAAGTATAACTTTTTGCAAATATACGTCGTACACTCAAATCGGGATCCCCGTGACTACCCGATCGGTTCCTACGAGTCACATTGGTCCTATGCAAGGTCTTCGTGACTCTTACGGAACCATTTTGTGGTTGTTTTACGTTCTCACCGTTCGATGGCATGTTTTTATACTTAAGTCTAACTTTTTGAAAATTTACGTCGTACACTCAAACCGGTAGTGCCGTGACTACGCGGTCGGTTCCTACGAGTGACATCAATCCCGTGCAAGGCATTCGTGCCTCTTACGGGAGAATTTTTTACTTTTTTACGTATTCACCCTTCGATCGCATATTTTTATGTTCAAGTATAAATTTATTACAAATTTACGTCGTACGCTCAAATCGGGAGCCCCGTGACTACGCGGTCAGTTCCTACGAGTGACATTGGTCCCGTGCGAGGTGTTCGTGACTCTTACGGGACTATTTTGTGGCTGTTTTGCGTTTTAACAATTCGATGGCATGTTTTTATTCTTAAGTCTATTTTTTTACAAATTTACGTCGTATACTAAAATCGGGAGCCCCGTGGCTAGGCGGTCGGTTCTTACGAGTCACATTTGTCCCGTGCGAGGCATTCGTGACTCTTACGGGAACGTTTTGTATTTGTTTTACACTTTCACCCTTCGATGGCATGTTTTTAAGCTTAAGTCGATTTTTTTCCAAATTTACGTCGTACACTCAAATCGGGAGCCCCGTGACTACGCGGTCGATTCCTACGAGTCACATTGGTCTCGTGCGAAGTGTTTGTGACTCTTACGGGACCGTTTTGTGGTTGTTTTATGTTTTCACACTTCGTTTGAAATTTTTTATGCTTAAGTCTATTTTTTTTGCAAATTTACGTCGTACACTCAAACCGGGAACCCCGTGACTACACGGTCGTTTCCTACGAGTTAAATTAGTTTTGTTCGAGGTGTTCGTGACTCTTACCAGACTATTTTTTGGCTGTTTTATATTTTCACCCTTCGATGGCATATTTTTATGCATAAGTCTAAGTTTTTGCAAATTTACGTCGTACACTCAAATCGGGAGCCCCGTGACTACGCGGTCGGTTCTTACGAGTCACATTGGTCCGATGCGAGGGGTTCGTGTATCTTACGGGACCGTTTTGTGTTTGTTTTACATTTTCACCATTCGATGACATGTTTTTATACTGAAGTCTAATTTTTTACAAATTTATATCGCACACTGAAACCGGGACCCCGTGACTACGCGATCGGTTCCTACAAGTCACATTGGTCCCGTGCGAGGTGTTTGTGACTCTTACGGGAACGTTTTGTGGTTGTTTTACATTTTCACCATTCGCTGGCATGCTTTTATGCTTAAGTTCAATTTTTCACAAATTTACTTTGTACACTCAAACCGGGAGCCTCGTGACTACGTGGTCGGTTCCTACGAGTCACATTGATTCGATGCGAGGCGTTCGGGACTCTTACGGGACCGTTTTGTGTTTGTTTTATGTTTTCTAACTTCAATGGAATTTTTATACACCAATTTAACTTTATGCAAATTTACGTCGTACATTGAAACCGGGAGCCCCGTGACTACGCGATCTATTCCTACGAGTCACATTCATCCCGTGCGTCATGTTCGTGACTCTTACGGGATTTTTCTATGGTTGTTTTACATTTTCACCATTCGCTGGCATGTTATTATGATTAGGTCTAATTTTTCGCAAATCAATGTCGTTCACTCAAACCGGGAGCCCCGTGACTATGCGGTCGGTTCTTACGAGTCACATTGGTCCGGTGTGTGGCGTTCGTGACTCTTACGGCACCGTTTTGTGTTGGTTTTATCTTTTCACCCTTCGATGGCATGTTTTTATGCTTAAGTCTAATTTTTTGTGAATTTATGTCGTACACTCAAACCGGGAGCCTCGTGACTACACGGTCGGTTTCGACGAGTCACATTGGTCCCGTACGAGGCATTCGTGACTCTTACGGGACCATTTTGTGTTTATTTTACATTTTTAGCCTTCGATGGCAAGTTTGTTATGCTTAGGTCTAATTTTTTGTAAATTTGCGTCGTACACTCAAATCGGGAGCCCCGTGACTACGCGGTCATTTTCTACGAGTCACATTGGTCTCGTGTGAGGAGTTCTCGACTCTTAGGAATTTTGTGTTTGTTTTACGTTTTCACCTTTCGATGGCATCTCTTTATGATCTAATCTAACTTTTTACAAATTTTTTGGTACACTCAAACCAGGAGTCACGTGACTACGCGGTCGATTCCTACGAGTCACATTGGTCCCGTGCGAGGTGTTCGTGACTCTTATGGGACCATTTTATGGTTGTTTTACATTTTCACCATTCGATGGCTTGTTTTTATGCTTAGGTCTTATCTTTTGCAAATTGCCATCGTTCACTCAAACCGGGAGCCTCGTGACTACACGGTCGCTTCCTACGAGTCACATTGGTCCAGTGCGAGGCGTTCGTGACTGTTACAGGTCCATTTAGTGTTTGTTTTACGTTTTCACCCTTTGATGGCATATTTTTTTGCTTAAGTCTAATTTTTTATAAATTTACGTCATACACTCAAATCGGGCCCCCCTGACATTGGTCCCGTGCGAGGCGTTCGTGACTCTTACGGGACCGTTTTGTGCTAGTTTTACATTTTCACCCTTCGACGGCATGTTTTTATGCTTAAGTCCAAGTTTTTGCAAATTTACGTCATACACTCAATCTGGGAGCACCGTGACAACGTAGTTAGTTCCTACGAGCCACATTGGTCCCGTGTGAGTCGTTCGTGACTCTTATGGGATTGTTTTGTGTTTGTTTTATGCTTTCACCCTTCGGTGGCATGTTTTTAGGATTAAGTCTAATGTTTTACAAATTTACGTCATACACTCAAACCGGGAGTCCCGTGACTACGCGATCGGTTCCTACGAGTCACATTGGCCCTTTACAAGGTGTTCGTGACTCTCACGGGATTGTTTTGTGATTGCTTTACGTTTTCACCCTTCGATGGCACGTTTTTATTAATAAGTCTAATTTTTTGTAAATTTACGTCGTACACTCCAACAGGGATCCCCATGACAACTCGGTCGGTTCCTTCGAGCCACAATGGTCTCGAGCGAGGCATGCGTGACTCTTACGGGACCATTTTATGTTTTCTTTACGTTTTCACCCTTTAATGGAAAGTTTTAATGCTTAAGTCTAATTTTTTATAAATTTATGTCGTACACTCAAACCGGGAGCCTCATTACTACGCGATCGGTTCCTATGCGACGTGTTCGTGACTCTTACAGGACCTTTTTGTAGTTGTTTTACGTTTTCACCATTCGATGGCATGTTTTTATGCTTAAGTCTAATTTTTCGCAAATTGACGTCGTATAGTCAAACTGGGAGTTCCGTGACTACGCGGTCGGTTCCTACGAGTCACATTGGTCCGGTGTGAGGGGATCGTGACTCTTACAGGATCGTGTTATATTTGTTATACGTTTTCACCCTTCGATGGCATGTTTTTATGCTTAAGTCTAATTTTTTGCAAATTCACGTCGTACACTCAAACCGGGAGCCCCGTGACTACGCGATCGCTTCCTATGAGCCACATTGGTCCTGTGCGAGGCGTTCATGACTCTTACTGGACCGTTTTGTGTTAATTTTACGTTTTCACCCTTCGATGGCTTATTTTTCTGCATAAGTCTATTTTTTTGCAAATTTACGTCGTACACTCAAACCGGGAGCCCCTTGACAACGCGGTCGGTTCCTACGAGCCACATTGGTCCCGTGCAAGGCATTCGTGACTCTTACGGGACCATTTTGTGTTTGTTTTATATTTTCAACCTTCGATGGCATGTTTTTATTCTTAAGTCTAATTTTTTGTAAAATTATATCGTAGACTCAAACCGGGAGCCCCGTCACTACGCGGTCTGTTCCTACGTGTCACATAGGTCCCATGTGAGGAGTTCGTGACTCTTACGGGACCGTTTTGTGTTTATTTTACGTTTTCACCCTTCGATGACATCTTTTAATGTCAAGTCTAATGTTTTATAAATTTACGTCGTACACTCAAACTGGTAGCCTTGTGACAACACGATCGGCTACTATGAGTCACATTGGTCCCGTGCGAGGTGTTCGTGACTCTTACGGGACTGTTTTGTGTTTGTATCACGTTTTCACCCTTCGATGGCATGTTTTTATGTTTAGGTCTAATTTTTTGGAAATTTAGATCTTACACTGAAATCGGGCGCCCTGTGACTACGCAGTGGGTTCCTACAAGTCACATTTGTCTCGTGCAAGGTGTTTGTGACTCTTACGAGACCGTTTTGTGACTGTTTTACATTTTCCCCCTTCGTTGGCATCTTTATATGCTCAAGTATAACGTTTTACAAATTTACGTCGTACACTCACACCGGGAACCCCGTGACTACCCGATCGGTTCCTACGAGTCACATTGGTCCCGTGCGACGTGTTCGTGACTCTTACGTGACCGTTTTGTGATTA
This sequence comes from Sambucus nigra, assembly GCA_949130495.1. Taxonomy (NCBI): domain Eukaryota; kingdom Viridiplantae; phylum Streptophyta; class Magnoliopsida; order Dipsacales; family Adoxaceae; genus Sambucus; species Sambucus nigra. The sequence continues at coordinate 443,270,010 of OX422221.1, forward strand.
TTTTACATTTTCACCCTTCGATGGCTTGTTTTTATACTAAAGTCTAACTTTTTGCTAATTTTCATCGTACACTCAAGCCAGGAGCGCCGGAACTACACGATCGGTTCCTACGAGTCTCATCGATCATGTGCAATGCATTCGTGCCTCTTACTGGACTATTTTGTGCATGTTTTACATTTTCACCCTTCGATCGCATATTTTTATGATCAAGTCTAAATTTTTTGCAAATTTATATCATACACTCAAACTGGGAGCTCCATGACTACGCGGTCAGGTCCTACGAGTAACACTGGTCCTGTGCGAGGTGTTCGTGACTCTTACTGAACCGTTTTGTGGTTGTTTTACATTTTCACCCTTCGATGGCATGTTTTTATGCTGAAGTCTATTTTTTTTGCAAATTCACGTCGTACACTCAAACTGGGAGCCCCGTGACTACGCAGTCGGTTCCTACGAGTCACATTGGTCCCGTACGAGGTGTTCGTAACTCTTACGAGACCATTTTGTGGTTCTTTTACATTTTCACCCTTCGATGGTATGTTTTTATGCTTAAGTCTAATTTTTTGTAAATTTACGTCGTACACTCAAACCGGGGGCGCGGTGACTACACGATCGATTCCTACGAGTGACCTCAATCGCTTGCGAGACGTTCGTGACTCTTACGGGATAATTTTGTTCTTGTTTTACGTTTTCACCCTTCGATGGCATGTTTTTATGCTCAAGTCTAATTTTTTTGCAAATTTACGTCGAACACTCAAACCAGGAATCCCGTGACTACGCGATCGGTTCCTACGAGTCACATAGGTCCCGTGTGAGGAGTTAGTGAGTCTTACGAGACCGTTTTGACTTTTTTTTATGCTTTCACCCTTCGATGGTATGTCTTTATGTTTAAGTCTATTTTTTTGTAAATTTACGTGGTACACTCAAATCGGGAGCCCCGTGACTACGTGGTCGGTTCCTACGAGTCACATTGGACCCGTGCGAGGTGTTCGTGACTCTTACGGGATCGTTTTGTTGTTGTTTTATGTTTTCACCCTTCGACGGCATATTTTTATGCTTAAGTTTAATTTTTTTATAAATTTACGTCGTACACTCAAAAGTGGGGCTCCGTGACTACGCGGTCGGTTCCTACATCTCACATAGGTCCCGTGCGAGGAGTTCGTGAGTCTTACGGGACCGTTTTGCATTTGTATTATGTTTTCACCCTTCGATGTTATGTTTTTATTCTTAAGTCTAATTTTTTTCAAATTTACGTCTTACACCAAAAACCGGGGGCCCCGTGACTACGCGGGGGGTTTTTACGAGTCACACTGGTCCCGTACGAGGTGTTCATGACTCTTACGGGACCGTTTTGTGGTTGTTTTACATTTTCACTCTTTGATGGCGTGTTTTTATACTTAAGTAACTTTTTACAAATTTACGTCGTACACTCAAACCCGGAGTGCCGTGATGACGTGATTAGTTCCTACGAGTCACATCGATCCCGTGTAAGGCGTTCGTGACTATTACGAGAGAATTTTGTTCTTGTTTTACATTTTCACCCTTCGAATGCATATTTTTATGCTCAAGTCTAAATTTGTTGCAAATTTTTGTCGTACACTCAAATCGGGAGCCCCGTGACTATGCGGTCGGTTCCTACGACTCACATCGGTCCCGTGCGAGGTGTTCTTGACTCATACCGAATCGTTATGTGGTTGTTTTACGTTTTCACCCTTTGAGGCATGTTTTTATGCATAAGTCAATTTTTTTGCAAATTTATGTCGTACACTCAAACCGGGAGCCCCGTGACTAGGCGATCGGTTCCTACGAGTCACATTTGTCCCGGGCGAGGCGTTCGTGACTCTTACGGGACCGTTTTATGCTTATTTTACATTTTCACCCTTCGATGTCATGTTTTTGTGCTTCAGTTTAATTTTTTACAAATTTACGTCGTACACTCAAACCAGGAGCTCCGTGACTACGCGATCGGTTCCTACGAGTCTATTTTGATCCCGTGCGAGGCGTTTATGACTCTTACAGGACCATTTTGTGTTTGTTTTACGTTTTCCCCCATCGATGGTATGTTTTTATTCTTAGGTCTAATTTTTTACAAAGTTACGTCGTACACTCAAACCAGGAGCCCCATGACTTCGTGGTCGGTTCCTACGAGTCACATTGGTCCCGTGCGAAGTGCTCTTGACTCTTACGGGACCGTTTTGTGGCTGTTTTACATTTTTACATTTCGGTTGTAAGTTTTTATGCTTAAGTCGATTTTTTTTGCAAATTTACATCGTACACTCAAACCGGGAGCCCCGTGACTACGCGGTCAGTTCTTACAAGTTAAATTGGTCCCGTGCGAGGTGTTCGAGACTCTTACCGTACGAGGTATTCGTGACTCTTACGGGATCGTTTTGTGGTTCTTTTACATTTTCACCATTCGATGGCATGTTTTTATGCGTAAGTCTAATTTTTTACAAATTTACGTCGTACACTCAAACCGGGGATACGGTGACTACACGACCGGTTCCTATGAGTGACCTCGATCTAGTGCGAGGTGTTCGTGACTCTTATGGGAGAATTTTGTTCTTGTTTTACGTGTTCACCCTTCGATGGCATGTTTTTATGCTCAAGTCTATTTTTTTTTGCAAATTTAGGTCGAACACTCAAACCGGGAATCTCAGGACTACGCGATCAGTTCCTACTTGTCACATAGGTCCCGTGTGAGGAGTTTGTGAGTCTTACTAGACCGTTTTGAGTTTGTTTTATGCTTTTACCCTTCTATAGTATGTTTTTATGTTTAAGTCTATTTTTTTGCAAATTTACGTGGTACACTCAAACCAGGAGCCCCGTGACTACGTGGTCGGTTCCTACGAGTCACATTAGACCCGTGCGAGGTGTTCATGACTCTTACGGGACCGTTTTATTGCTGTTTTACGTTTTCACTTACGTCTAACTTTTTGTAAATTTACGTCGTACACTCAAACTCGGAGCGTCGTGACTACGCGTCGGTTCCTACATTTCACATAGGTCCCGTGCAAGGCATTCACGACTCTTATGGGACCATTTTGTGTTTGTTTTACATTTTCACCCTTTGAACGCATATTTTTATGGTCGAGTCTAAATTTGTTGCAAATTTACGTCATACACTCAAACCGGGAGCCCCGTGAGTACGCGGTCGGTTCTTACGAGTGACATTGTTCCCATGCGAGGTGTTCGTGACTCTTACGGGACCGTTTTGTGTTTTTATTACGTTTTCATCCTTTGATGGCATGTTTTTATTCTTAAGTCTAATTTTTTCCAAATTTACGTCTTACACCAAAATCGGGAGCCCCGTGACTATGCAGGGGGTTACTACGAGTCACACTGGTCCCGTACGAGGTGTTCATGACTCTTACGGGACCGTTTTGTGGTTGTTTTATGTTTTCACTCTTCGATGGCATATTTTTATACTTAAGTCTAACTTTTTGAAATTTACGTCATACACTCAAACCCGGAGCACCGTGACTATGCGGTCGGTTCCTACGAGTCACATCAATCCCGTGCAAGGCCTTCGTGACTCTTACGGGAGAATTTTGTTCTTGTTTTAGATTTTCACCCTTCGAACGCATATTTTTATGCTCAAGTCTAAATTTGTTGCAAATTTACGTTGTACACTCAAATCGGGAGCCTCGTGACTACGCGGTCGGTTCCTACGACTGACATTGGTCCCGTGCGAGGTTTTCATGACTCTTACGGAACCGTTTTGTGGTTATTTTACATTTTCACCCTTCGAGGCATGTTTTTATGCTTAAGTCTATTTTTTTCAAATTTACGTCGTACACTTAAACCGGGAGCCGCGTGACTACGCAGTCGGTTCCTACAAGTCACATTGGTCCCATGTGCAGCATTCGTGACTCTTACGGGACCGTTTTGTGTTTCTTTACGTTTTCACCCTTCGATGGTATGTTTTTATGCTTAAGTTAATTTTTTTACAAATTTACGTTGTACACTCAAATCGGGAGCCCCGTGACTACGCGATCGGTTCCTACAAGTCACATTGGTCTCGTGCGAGGCGTTCGTGACTCTTACGGGACCATTTTGTGGTTCTTTTACGTTTTAACCCTTCGATGGCATATTTTTACGCTTAAGTCTATTATTTTGCAAATTTACGTCGTACACTCAAACTGAGGTTGGTTCCTACGAGTCACATTTGTCCCGTGTGAGGCGTTCGTGACTCTTACGGAATCGTTTTGATCTTGTTTTATATTTTCACCCTTCGATGTCATGTTTTTATGCTTCAGTCTAGGTTTTTACAAATTTACGTCGTACACTCAAAACGGGAGCCCCATGACTACACGATCGGTTCCTACGAGTCTATTTTGATCCCGTGCGAGGCGTTTATGACTCTTACAGGACCATTTTGTGTTTATTTTACATTTTAACCCTTCGATGACATATTTTTATGCTTAGGTCTATTTTTTACAAATTTACGTCATACACTCAAATCGGGAGCCCCATGACTTCGCGGTCAGTTCCTACGAGTCACATTGGTCCCGTGCGAAGTGTTCATGACTCTTACGGGACTGTTTTGTGGCTGTTTTATATTTTCACACTCCGGTGGAAAGTTTTTATGCTTAAGCCTAATTTTTTTACAAATTTACGTCATACACGCAAATCGGGAACCCCGTGACTACGCGATCGGTTTCTACGAGTTAAATTGGTCACGTGCTAGGTGTTCGAGACTCTTACCGAACCGTTTTGTGGCTATTTTATATTTTCACCCTTCGATGGCATATTTTTATGCTTAAGTCTAATTTTTCGTAAATTTACATTGTACACTCAAACCGGAAGCCCCGTGACTACACGGTCGGTTCCTACGAGTCACATTGGTCCCGTGCGAGGTGTTCGTGATTCTTACGGGTACCTTTTGTGATTGTTTTACGTTTTCACCATTCGCTGGCATGTTTTTATGCTTAAGTCTATTTTTTTGTAAATTGACATCGTACACTCAAACCGAGAGCCCCGTGACTACGCGGTCTGTTCCTAAGAGTAACATTGGTCCGATGCGAGGCGTTCGTGACTCTTAAGGGACCGTTTTATGTCTGTTTTATGTTTTCAAACTTCGATGGCATGTTTGTATGCTTAAATCTAATTTTTTGTAAATTTACATCGTACAGTCAAATCGGGAGCCCCGTGACTACGCGATCGGATCCTACGAGTCACATTGGTCCCGTGCGAGGTGTTCGTGACACTTAGGAGACCGTTTTGTGGTTGTTTTACATTTTCACCCTTCGAGGCATGTTTTTATGCTTAAGTCTAATATTTTGCAAATTTACGTCGTACACTCAAACCGGGAGCCGCGTGACTACGCAGTCGGTTCCTACAAGTCACATTAGTCCCGTGCGCGATGTTCGTGACTCTTACGGGACCGTTTTGTGTTTGTTTTATATTTTCACCCTTCGATGGCATGTCTTTAAGCTTAAGTCAAATTTTTTGCAAATTTACGTCTTACACTCAAACCGGGAGCGCCGTGACTACGCGGTCGGTTCCTACGAATCACATTGGTCCCTTGCGAGGCGTTTGTGACTCTTACGGGACCATTTTGCGGCTGTTTACGTTTTAACCCTTTGATGACATGTTTTTATGCTTAAGTCTATTATTTTGCAAATTTACGTCGAACACTAAAACCGGGAGCCCCGTGACTAGACGGTCGGTTGCTACGAGTCACATTTGTCCCGTGCGAGGCATTCGTGACTCTTATGGGGCCATTTTGAGCTTGTTTTACATTTTGACCCTTCGATGTCATGTTTTTATGCTTCAGTCTAATCTTTTACAAATTTACGTTGTACACTCAAACGGGAAGCCCCGTGACTACCCGGTCGGTTCTTACGAGTCTATTTTGATCCCGTGCGAGGCATTTGTGACTCTTACAAGACCATTTTGTGTTTGTTTTACGTTTTCACCCTTCGATGGCAAGTTTTTATACTTAGGACTAATTTTTTACAAATTTACGTCGTACACACAAACCGGGAGCCCCATGACTTCGCAGTCGGTTCCTACGTGTCACATTGGTCCCGTGCGAAGTGTTCGTGACTCTTACGGGACCGTTTTGTTGTTGTTTTACATTTTCGCACTTCAGTTGAAAGTTTTTATGCTTAAGTCTATTTTTTTGCAAATTTACATCGTACACTCAAACCGGGAATCCCGTGACTACGCGGTCGGTTCATACGAGTTAAATTGGTCCCTTACGAGGTGTTCATGACTCTTACTGGACCGTTTTGCGGCTATTTTATATTTTCACCCTTCGATGACATATTTTTATGCTTAAGTCTAATTTTTTATAAATTTACATCGTACACTCAAACCGAAAGCCCCGTGACTATGCGATCTACGAGTCACATTGGTCCGATGCGAGGAGTTCGTGACTCTTACGAGACCATTTTGTGTTTGTTTAACGTTTTCACCATTGGATGGCATGTTCCTATTCTTAAGTCTAATTTTTATAAATTTACGTCGTACACTCAAATCGGTATCCCCGTGACTACGTGATCGATTTCTACGAGTCATATTAGTCCCGTGCGAGATGTTCGTGACTCTTACGGGACCCTTTTGTGGTTGTTTTACGTTTTAACCATTCGCTGGCATGTTTTTATGCTTAAGTCTAATTTTTCTCAAATGGATGTCGTACACTCAAACCGGGAGCCCCGTGACTACGCTGTCGGTTCCTACGAGTCAGATTGGTTCGATGCGAGGTGTTTATGACTCTTACGGGACCGTTTTGTGTTTTTTTTACGTTTTCAAACTTCGATGGCATGTTTGTATGCTTAAGTCTAATTTTTTGCAAATTTACGTCGTACAATCAAATCGGGAGCCCCATGACTACGCGATCGGTTCCTACATGTCACATTGGTCCCGTGCGAGGTGTTCGTGACACTTACGGGATCGTTTTGTAGCTGTTTTACATTTCCACCCTTCGATGGCATCTTTTTTATCCTGTAGTCTAACTTTTTACAAATTTACGTCGTACACTCAAACCGGGAGCCCCGTGACTACGCAATCGATATCAACGAGTCACATTACTCCCGTGCGTGGTGTTCGAGACTCTTACGGGATCGTTTTGTCGTTGTTTTATGTTTTCACCTTTTGTTGGCATGTTTTTATGCTTAAGTCTAATTTTTTGCAAATCGATATCGTACACTCAAACCGGGAGCCCCGTGACTACGCGATCGGTTCCAAAGAGTCACATTGGTTTGGTGCGAGGCGTTCGTGACTCTTACGGGACCGTTTTGTGTTGGTTTTATGTTTTCACCCTTCGATGGCATGTTTTTATGCTTAGGTCTAATTTTTTGTAAATTTACGTCGTACACTCAAACCGGGAGCCCCGTGACTACGCGAGCGTTTTCTATGAGTCACATTGGTCCCGTGCGAGGCGTTCGTGACTCTTAGGGGACCATTTTGTGTTTTTTTACGTTTTCACCCTTCGAGTGCATCTTTTTTATGCTCCAGTCTTACTTTTTATAAATTTACGTCGTACACTCAAACCGAGAGCCCCGTGACTACGCGGTCGGTTCCTTGGAGTCACATCGGTCCCGTGCGAGGTGTTCGTGACTCTTACGGGACCATTTTCTGGTTGTTTTACATTTTTACCATTCGCTGGCATGTTTTTATGCTTAAGTCAAATTTTTCGGAAATTGACGTCGTACACTCAAAGCAGGATCCCCGTGGGCCGTGACTACGCGATCGGTTCCTACGAGTCACATTGGTCCGGTGTAAGGCATTCGTGAGTCTTACGGGACCGTTTTGTGTCTGTTTTATGTTTTCACCCTTCGATGGCATGTTTTTATGCTCAAGTCAAATTTTTTACAAATTTACGTCCTACACTAAAACCGGGAGCCCCGTGACTACGCGATCGGTTTCTACGAGTCACATTGGTCCCGTGCGAGGTGTTCGCGACTCTTACGGGACCATTTTGTGTTTGTTTTATATTTTCAACCTTCGATGGCATGTTTTTATTCTTAAGTCTAATTTTTTGTAAAATTATGTCGTAGACTCAAACCGGGAGCCCCGTCACTACGCGATCTGTTCCTACGTGTCACATAGGTCCCATGTGAGGAGTTCGTGACTCTTACGGGACCGTTTTGTGTTTATTTTACGTTTTCACCATTCGATGGTATGTTTTTATGCTTAGGTATAATTTTCTGCAAATTTACGTCGTACACTCAAATCGGGAGCCCCGTGATTACGTGGTCGGTTCCCACGAGTTAAATTGGTCCCGTGCGAGGTGTTCTTGACTCTTACCTGACCATTTTGTGGCTGTTTTACGTTTTCACCCTTCGATGGCTTTTTTTTATGCTTAAGTCTGATTTTTTACAAATTTACGTCGTACACTCAAACCGGGAGCCCCGTGACTACGCGGTCGGTTCTTACGAGTCACATTGGTCCCGTGCGAGGTGTTCATGACTCTTACAAGACCGTTTTGTGGCTATTTTATGTTTTCACCATTCGATGGCATCTTTTTTATGCTCCAGTCTAACTTTTTGAAAATTTACGTCGTACACTCAAACCGGGAGCCCCGTTAAAGCGCGATCGGTTCTTACGAGTCACATTAGTCCCGTGCGAGGTGTTTGTGACTCTTATGGGACCGTTTTGTTATTGTTTTACGTTTTCACCATTTGATGGCATATTTGTATGCTTAAGTCTAATTTGTTGTAAATTCATGTCGTATACTCAAACTGGAATCCCCGTGACTACGTGATCGGTTCCTACGAGTCACATTGGTGCAGTGCAAGGCGTTCGTGACTCTTATAGGACCATTTTGTGTTTGTTTTACATTTTCACTCTTCGATGGCATGTTTTTATTCTTAAGTCTAACTTTTTGTGAATTTACGTTGTACATTTAAATCGGGAGCCCCGTGACTACACGGTCAGTTCGTAGAGCCACAATGGTCCCGTGCGAGGCATTCCTGACTCTTACAGGACCGTTTTGTGTTAGTTTTACATTTTGAACCTTCGATGACATGTTTTTATGCCTAAGTCTAATTTTTTCCAAATTTACGTCGTACACTCAAACCGGGAGCCCCGTGACAACGCGGTCGGTTCCTACGAGCCACATTAGTCTCGTGTAAGGTGTTCGTGATTCTTACGGGGCCGTTTTGTGATTGTTTTACATTTTCATCCTTCTATGGCATGTTTTTTTACTTAATTCTAACTTTTTTGCAAATTTACATCTTACACTCAAATTGGGAGCGCCGTGACTATGCGATCGGTTCCTACAAGTCAGATCGATTCCGTGTGAGGCGTTCGTGCCTCTTACGGGACCGTTTTGGGCTTGTTTTATGTTTTCCCTCTTCGATTGCATGTTTTTATGCTTAAGTCTAATTTTTTTGCAAATTTACATTGTACACCCAAACCGGAAGCCCCGTGACTACGCGATCGATTCCTAGTAGTCACATTGGTCTCGTGCGAGGTGTTTGTGACTCTTATTGGACCATTTTGGGCTATTTTATGTTTTCACCCTTTGAAGGCATTTTTTACGTTAAAGTCTAACTTTTTGCAAATTTACGTCGTACACTCAAACCGGGAGCGTCGTGACTACGCGGCCAGTTCCTATGAGTCACATCGATCCCGTGTGAGGCGTTCGTGCCTCTTACGGGACCATTTTGTGCTTGTTTTACGTTTTCACCCTTCGACTGCATATTTTTATGCTTAAGTCTAATTTTTTTGCAAATATACGTCGTACACTCAAATCGGGAACCCCGTGAGTATGCGGTCTGTTCCTACGAGTCACATTGGTCCCATGCGAGGTGTTCGGGACTCTTACCTGACAGTTTTGTGGCTCTTTTACATTTTCACCCTTCGATGGCATGATTTTATGCTTAAGTCTATTTTTTTACAAATTTGCATCGTACACTCAAATCGGGAGTCCCGTGACTACGCGGTCGGTTCCTACGAGTCACATTGGTCCCGTGCGAGGTGTTCATGACTCTTACGGGACTACTTTGTGTTTGTTTTACATTTTCATCATTCGATGGCATGTTTTTATGCTTAAGTCTGATTTTTTGCAAATTTACGTCGTACACTGAAACCGGGAGCCCCGTGACTACTCGGTCGGTTCCTATGAGTCTCATTGGTCCCGTGCGAGGTGTCCGTGACTCTTATAGGACCGCTTTGTGGCTGTTTTACATTTTCATCCTTCGATGGCATCTTTTTTATGCTCAAGTCTAACTTTTTGCAAATTTATGTCGTACACTCAAACCATGATCCCCGTGGCTACCCGGTCGGTTCCTACGAGTCAAATTGGTCCGTGCGAGGTGTTCGTGACTGGTACGGGACAATTTTGTGGTTGTTTTACATTTTCAGCCTTCGATGGCAAGTTTTTATGCTTAAGTTTAACTTTTTGCAAATTGACGTCGTACACTCAAACCGGGAGCGCCGTGACTACGCGGCCGGTTCTTACTAGTGACATCGATCCCATACGAGGCATTCGTGCCTCTTACGAAATCATTTTGTGCTTATTTTACGTTTTCACCCTTCGATTGTATGTTTTTATGCTTAAGTCTAATTTTTTTTGAAAATTTACGTTATACACTCAAACCGGGAGCCTCGTGACTACGCGGTCGGTTCCTACGAGTCACATTGGTCCCGTGCGAGGTGTTCATGACTCTTATCGGATCGTTTTGTGGGTGTTTTATGTTTTCACCCTTTGATGGCATGTTTTTATGCTTAAGTCTAATTTTTTGCAAATTTACGTCGTACACTTAAACCGGGAGCCCCGTGACTATGCGGTCGGTTCCTACGAGTCACATTGGTCCCATGTGAGGTGTTCGTGACTCTTATTAGTTGTTTTACATTTTCATTCACCAATGTCCAATTTTCAAATGCCTTATGCTCGCCTTAATCAATTTAGAACACTTATTATTTCATAAAATTTCGACAGAGTTTTCTTTGTTTATTCATGAAATCCAACCTATTTTAATATTAAAATAAACCTAATAGCAACAACAACCACAAAAGCCGCAGCTAAACCACCAATAGATCCCTTCCACTAATTTAACATCTAAAAATAGTTTATAAATCCATATAGCCCCTTCCTCCATGTCAACCACTTATTAAGGCCTTATTAGACACACACATCTTACACAACACACACATGCGCACACAACTAAATGAAGAATTTACTTTCGTAAAGGTTCACTACATTAGAGAATCTTTTATCATCAATATAAAATACTTACCAAATTTATTCACAACTTGAGATCCTCCGAATAAGCTCCCTCATTCTTGATCCTTGCGTATTTGTGCAAAAAACTTGAGATCTTCCCTTATCCGATCACTTCTTCGAGTTCTGCTTTGGTTTTAACCATTGTCTCTGATTGCAATGTACCTCTGCCATAGCCCATTCCAGTGTGTTGATGTTGTATCAATCCAGACAAAAACATGTCCTGTAATACCAAAATTATATTTTAAAAAGATATATTAACCATTATGTGGGGAAAGTAGTCATTTTACAATAATATGTGACTTAATTTTCTCACTTGTGAAATGCTTTTGGTTTTTTATTTTATTTACCAGTTTTTCAATTTTGGCATAGGACATACATGAAGAATTAGTGAAAATGAGTAAGTAATTGAGAAAGGCGACAAACCAAGCACACGTGTTCGATGTGGGTCCCGTCGATTTGTTCTGGGTTTTATTGTGAAATATTGAGTATTGTCCTCACATTGAGTTTGTACGGGGGAGTAATTCGAATAGGGATCCAAATTAGGAACATACACAAGCAAGAATACTCCAAATAAAACCTACATCAGAACCAAGACACATAGTGATTAATTGCATGACGTGAGCTATAATCAAAGTCAACACACAATTCAAAATCTCTGCCACTACTAGTGTTTGGGTTTAATTTTCCCAAATTGGGACTAAGGGTAGATACTTTTCAATGTGAAATGGACAATGGGATAAACAAGAGCATCAAACCTGAAGGAAAACCTCACTGATATACATTTATAAAACAGATCTTCAAGTACAAAACAAAACGATGAATTTCCATAAATAACTAATCTATAAATAAATCAGACCACAAATTAACATAAAGTGCGTAAGAAAACTCACACGCTAAGCATAACTAAATAGATTTGAAAATCCACAGCAAAAATTGATCGGAGAAATTGAACAAATAGCAGACAGGCTCAATTGAAAATATAACTAACTAAATGAAATGCAATCACAAACCCTTGGTCGAAAACATGAAGTAATGATACAAATTGAAAGTAACAAAGAATACGAAGGAGAATATGAGATTACAGGACTGAACCTTTGCAAATGAACAAGTTAAACCTTCATAAGTAACGGTACACCAAGATTCGCAAGTAGATGAGATTATGGGTAGATGAGACAGAGAAACTGTGAAGGAGAAGATGAGAGAGAGCGTCAGAAAAAGAGAGGGACTGATGGGGGTAAGGGTTTCACAAGTGAGAGAGCAGCGTGGGCGTGGGCATGTGTGGGTGTTGCGGGGGGAAGACAATCGATTTTTTTTTGTGTATAATTTGATATAATTTGGAATTTTACATTTAAAAAAATATATAAAACACCTTTGGCATCAAAATTTCCTTTGTTGCCAAAAGTGATCTATTTTTCTCAACACACTATTATGTTGCCAAAAGTTAGGTTAAATTTGGCAACAAACAACTATGATGCTAAAAGCTAAAATAATCCCTCCTTTTATTTTGTTAGCTTCCCGCTTAAAATTTCAACCTTTGGCAACAAGATTTTTTTTATGTTGCCAAAAGTACAATGTAAAATGGTCTTTTGGCAACATAAATAAGATTTTGTTGCCAAAGAGGTACTTTGGCAACAAAAATAGTTTGTGTTGCTAAATATTGTTGCTAATGATGCAAATTCTTGTAGTGTAAGATAACCAAATCATGGATATGTAGTGAATGGGTGTGAACAAATTCGATAGAAAAATCAACTCAATCATATCATATGTGCAAGATGCATAATTGTACTCCTCACGAATGAACATAAAAAATAGTCCTTTGGTGTAAAATTGTTGAATTTAGATGACATCATCTTAATCATATCAACAAATAAAAGTATAAATGATTTCCACACCAATAACATCCAAAACGATGTAATGCTTTTTCATGACTTTCAAGGACGTGCAAACCGTTGAAAATTCCATCCAAACTCCCTCATTAGAAGATAATGCTTTTTATTTTTCTTATGAGGTGATGAAATAAAAAAATCTATTGGCCCATTTTTGGCGTAATTTTCTTTTTATTGCCTTTCAATTTTTTCGGGCTCTTTTAAACCTTATTGGACCCCGGATAATTTTTAATTCCTCACTTTTTTAGGTCCATTTAAACGGTGGCTTAATCACAAAGGATAAATGAGTACCTTTCGTAGCCCTTCACCGTTTTTTTAAAATAAAACACACCAATCTCACAAATAGTTTATAACATGCACTACTTTTTATTAAGGTTTATCGCATTTGGTTCGTTGTATAGACATAATTGAAATCGAAACACTCAACTAACATGTGATAGACAAGAACAAAAGTCAAACAAATCCGTGCATGTGTGCAATAGAGGACAAAAGAGTCAAACATGTAGGTAGCAACACTATATATCATCTCAAAGACTCCAAACTTTGTAAAGCACATGAATGACACAATATATTGTCTCAAAACACTATCAAGCAGTCACATGGATATGGCATGAAGTTGTGACTTTGTCATCCTAAGTGTGTGCATTCATATAAGGTGCAAACAAAGTACAAAACTCTTTTTGGATTTTTTAAATTTTTCTAAAAAGAGAAAATCTTTTTGTATTTTTCAAACACTATTTAGAAACAACCCATCAGTACCAATAACATATAGCAAGAAGAAACAGGGACTGCAAACAGAATATTATTCCAGGGTCGTTTGAACGAGATGCCTTGTCGTTCGAATGATAGGCGATCTTAGAACGAGAAACCACAAATTTCCCAGATTATTCAGAATGACATGCAGTTTAGTCCAGTGAGAAAATTTTATAAAAAGACAGTTCCTGGAATGGGCAAATAGATCTAAAACAGTGCTAAAATAGTGCCAAAAATAAGTAAAAACAAATAAAATACAAATGGTCCATACTAGCAATAGGCAAAACTGTCATCATGTAAATCACCCTATGCTAGCAAACATATCTAGACCTCATCCATTAGGTGCGGTGGAGTTTTTCAAAGACGGTGATATCTTTTTAAACAACTCCATAAAATCATGAGAAGTCTTTACCAAAAACTTTACTTGCTCTCAAATATGTGAAAGAAAAGTACCATGGGTGGGTGCATGTGTGTGAACATCTGTAGGATCAAAGCGTGACACATTACCCAATTTAAAGCAAAATTTCCTAAGGTGTCCTCTCTTTTTTCAATGGGAGAAAACATAAACCGACCTAGAAATTAATTTTTTAGAAATTCTAGGACGTGTTCTCCTAACAGGAATGGGACGCCTAGGTGGGTTGGGATGAGAATCACGTGAATCAATCACCAAAGTGGGGACCGACTCGGGTGCAACAAAAGTGGACGCACCGTCATGACCTTTCTAAAACTCTCATCACCACCCAAAACGAAATTTAGAACCATATTTTCAACTTTCTTAGATGCATTCTCTAAAGTTACTTTGACCTCCCGGGTACGTTCAAGATCACTCTCGAGTTGGGATACATGTGTCGTCAGACTAGACACCATTTCGGTCAAGTCACATTTTTCCCTCCTTAAAACTTCCTTCTCTTTTCCAAATCCAAAACCCGATGACCTAAATTCTCATTATATTTCTTTGTTTTCATGGTCTCGGTGTACAAATCCCTAAAAGCTTTTTGGAGCTCACTTTCATCTCCACTCTCAAACTCTCTCTCATCACCACTCGACTCATCACCATCGCTCTTGTGGATACTTTCATTGTGGGACAAAGTGGGTGTGCTCACACGACTCAAAAAAGCTACACACATTCCATGTCCTAAACCCTTTTCGGACTCATCTTTCTCATCATCTCCCTCACTATCACTAAGAGTGGCAGTTATAGCTATTTTCTTCCCTTTTCTCTTAAGCCTAGTAGCACACTCAAAATCCCTATGCCCTTTTTCTTAACATTCAAAACAAATCATCTTATCTAAATCTTCACCACTCTCACTCTATTTTTCTCTCTCACTCTATTTTTCATTGCCCTTTGTGGACTTTTCTTTCTTTTTATTTTTCTCAAATGACTTTTTATTGAACGAATTATTTTTGTTCATTTTGAGAAATTTTTTAAAATTTTTCGCAAATAAGGTCACATCGTCAATGCTAAACTCTTCCTCAGAATCAGAATCATACACTCTCTCTTTCTTTTTCTTCCTAACTTGAGTGTTTAAAGCAACGCCTCTATCCTTAGCCTTAATGGTTTGGGGAAACATGTCAATCTCATAAGTTTGTAGGTCTCCTACGAGCTCTTCTAATTTAAGTGAGTTTAACTTTCCCAACGAATTCAAAACAATGACTTTAGGAATGACACTTTTTATAAGATATCTCAAATTTTTTTTAACGACACATGTGTTATCAATAGGCTCACCTAAATTAAAACTTGAGTTAACAATGTCCGACAAACATGCATAAAACTCATCAAAACATTCAGACTCAGACATGGTAATGGTCTCAAATTGGGTGGCCAAATTATGTAACTTTGATTCTATAACCGCGTTCGTACCCTCATATGTCAATTGGAGGACATTCCATGCCTCTTTAGACGTGGTTCACGTCATAATTTGGCAGAACTCGTCGGGGGTGATGGCTCCTGAAATAGCACTCAAGCCACGGGAATTAAAATTAGACTTTTAAAATCATCTTCGGTCTAATCCGACACAAGTTTCAAAGAGGTGATGTTATTAGCAGTGACAGTGGGAGGAGTCCACCCTCTTTCACAAAGCAACTATAATCGTTCATCAATGGCTTTTAACTGGGATTTCGTACGAGCTATCCAATAGGTATTATTAGACCCATCAAAAATAGGCATTCGATTATATAAGTTCTCATTTGGAAACATTGCGACAAACTTTCAAAAATTAGTTTTTTCAAACAAAAATCAATATCACTCAAATTTGAGAAAAATAGGAATACGCGATAAATTAGCGTAACCTGCTCTGGTACCAATATGAAAATTTCGTGTGCGATAATGATTCAAATAGATTCGCAATTTCCAACTTAAACTTATTTAATTGGATGTCTAAATTTTCTCAAACCAAATACCAATTAAATCAGTCCCTAAACATGCATCTACGTGTCAATTCAAATCTCAAATTAAATCATGCGATGAACAAGCCGGCAAATATATATTTCAGGAAAAAAATCCCCGCATGGTAAAAACCTTTTATTTCCACTATAATTTGTAAATGAATGGTTTACAATCGGATTATAGCAAAAATACAATTTGACTTACAAAATACCCGCAGGTGTTGGTTCGTAGTCGTCAACCCAGGAACACTGCATCACTCCCTATGACACGTAGTCGATTAGCCCAGTACCTCCCGCAAGTGGAACCTATGTTCAGCCCAGTACCTTTCCAAGGAACCTAGATTCAGCAATAAAAATTCCCAACAAAACTATGCTTTGGGTTCCACAAACAACTCACATAAAAAATATTTGGGATTTGTGAATTGTAAAACTCAGCTTTGAACCCTTAAAAATTGGTTGGAGAATAGAAAATCGTATTCTGTGAAAACCAGTATTTCTCCCCACGAAAAATAGTAGCCTGACACCCTTATTTATATTAAAATCAAGGCGTTGATGTGTAGGGTGAAAACACAAGCGACGTCGTTCGAACGACACTCCATCTCATTCGAATGAGATGTGACGTCATTTGAACGACAGTCACTGATCCCCCTTAAATAACTTTAAAATATTAAATATCTTGGAATCCTTAAAAACCAAAACTATTTACGGGATCAGGAGTACTTACCAAAAACTTTTTATGATTAAAAATCATTTCAAAAATTATTTTTCTTTTATAAAAAATATCCCAACACTTTTAATGTGAAATGTAAATGAAACTTAAAACACATTTAACCAAATTCATCCTTGTTGAGCATGATTGTTGAAGTCGACTTGAAATTCAGATTGGCGATTGTAGATGTAAGCTTCCCAATTCTTCGACAAACTTGTAGCGATATAGGACATACTAAATATGACGGACAATGTCCTTACAATATTACTCTTAAAAATTGGTTATTTAGAATATATGAGGGGTGGTGTACAGAAAGATAGGCACCATTCCCGAATAGACAGAACCTTTCATGAATATTTATGTCTTTTTCGAACGCTCAATGACCTTTCACGAATGGTCACAACCCTTACAAACGATTACGAAATTTCATGAAATAACAACTTTTTACAAAACACGTGCCTATTCAAAATTTTATAAACTTTTTTAATATAGTTTTCACTCAATTAAAAATGATTAATATAGTAAAGTATTTAAAAAAAATTCCCACATGAGTGCAAATTATTAACAAAAGCGTAATAATTGACGGATGCATAAACTAACACACATTTGAAAAATTATGAACGAGAAATAACTATATCGTAATAAGTAGCTTTTATCCTTAAACTTACCCTAGTTTGAACCTATCTATATTACTTAGTTAATCAATGGGATTGATATCTTGAACTTTTAGTCGTTTATGTAAACTAGGACAATAGAAACCACACAGTCAATTCTCTAATAGTTTGGTCATCACGTTTGTTTTTGTTTTGTCCATGAATATCACTTAGTTTTGTGAGTACTTTAGAGAATTGTAGCCCTCCCAATTCTCACAAAGACGACCCTTTTATACTCACATATGTAATTTCTAAGAAAAATATCTTGCAAATACTCGACTTGGACACAAGCTATAAAGATTATTAAAAACATAACTTATCCCAGTATTTGAGAAGAAGTGCACGGTCTCATCATAGGAATGTGAAGAAGTAAATCTTAATAATAATAATTGAGTCACAAACACAATTCAATTGTCCATTTTTGAACTTAGATCTTGGGATCTCTAGTGAACTAAGTTAGGTGTCCACTATGGAGGCTCACGGTTAAATCAAAAGCTTTAGTCAAAAGGCACTGGGCGGACTGTTAGAAAGGTTAGGGGATGTACTTTGACATTCCGAAGAGTTTGACCTGGTTCGGGGAGTTGACTTTGGTCAACCGGGGCCTGAAAGTGTTCAGTGACCTTTTAGAGTAAAACAGATCGTTTGTCCGCACAGTAAGTCAGAATCGTGAACGTGGCGGATTGTTGGAAAGGGGTTTTAGTTCCCTTAAAAGATTCATTCAGTCTCGATTGAGCTGAAGAGTTGACTTTGGTCAAATGGAGCCTGGGAGCGTCCGGTGACCTCCTGATCGAGTTTTAGGGGAAAATGGGTCGCTCGTCCGCACTGTAACTCAGAATTGTGCACAGGATGGACTGTTGGAAAGGGGTTTTAGTGCCCTTCGAAGATTAATTCAGTCTCGTTCGAGCTGAAGAGTTTGAATTTTGGTCAAACAGAGCCTAGGAGTGCCCGATGGCTTTTAGGTCAGTACTCGGGGTATGACTTTGGTTTGCAATGATGAAGGGAGGTGCTAGGGACCTAAGGAGAGGTTAAGGGGGTTTTAGACTGGGGTGTCTACAGAGCCCCTCGACGGTTGAGTTTGAAACAAATGATAGTCGTTGAATAGACACCATATGATGCCTTTGAAAGAGGATGACTGGAGGGTCGAGGTCGATTATGAGGACCTACGGATGAAGATGACCGATTCTACGGGTCGAAGCCAATTCTGAGGGCTTAAAGGGGCATGCTGGGGATGGTCTTAATGGAAAGATTTAGGTTAATTTCGAGGACCTACAACAATGATGGGGGTGACCAATTCTGCGGGCTTAAGTTGGGGAGGACCAATTCTGCGGGTCAAACCCAATTATGTGGGCTTAAGGTGAGATGACCAATTATGCGGGTCGAAGCCAATACTTCGGGCTTAAGGTGAGATGACCAATTCTGCGGGCTTAAGGTGAGATGATTAATTCTGCAGGTCGCAGCCAATTCTGCAGGCTTAAGGTGAGATGACCAATTCTGCGAGTCAAAGACAATTCTGCGGGCTTAAGTTGAGGTGACCAATTTTGCGGGCTTAAGGTGAGATGACCAATTATGTCGGTCGAAGCCAATTCTGCGGGTTTAAGTTGAGGTGACCAATTCTGCGGGTCGAAGACAATTCCGCGGGCTTAAGGTGAGGTGACCAATTCTGCGGGTCGAAGCCAATTCTGCATGCTTATGTTTGAAATGATCAATTCTGTGGGTCGAAGCCAATTCTGTGGGCTTAAGGTGAGATTACCAATTATGGGGGTTGAAGCCAATTCTGCGGGTCAAAGCCAATTATGCGGGCTTAAGGTGAGATGATCAATTCTGCGGGTCGAAGCCAATTCTACGGGCTTAAGTTTGAAATGACCAATTCTACGGGCTTAAGGTGAGAAGACCAATTCTGTGGGCTTAAGGTGAGATGACCAATTTTGTGGGTCGAAGCCAATTCTGCGGGCCTAAGTTGAGATGAACAATTCTGCGGGCTTAAGGTGAGACGACCAATTTCTACGGGCTTAAGGTGAGATGACCAATTCTGTGGGTCAAAGCCAATTATACGGGCTTAAGGTGAGATTACCAATTCTGCAGGTCGAAGCCAATTCTACGGGCATAAGGTGAGATGACTAATTCTGCGGGTCGAAGCCAATTATGGTATTTTTTGGGAGTTTCTGTACGAAAATTTAAGGGAGGTGCCGGTTGGCATGGCGTAGAGGGTGCCATTCGGCAGTGGCATGGACTTTTGGACTTTGTCGAGAAGGCAAAAGGTCAGTGCCGATCGATAGGTGGGGGTACAGTGCCGATCGGCATGACCCTTGGCATCCTATATAAAGGGGGTGAGTTCCCCTCATTTTTCACAGCTTCTTACCTTCTCTCTTTCTGCAATTTTCTTCTGCGAATCGTTCTAGCATTCCAATCTCTAAAAAATGGCCATTTTTGTGAGCACGGCAGTAAACCGGGAATGGTTGGCTGTTGATGACTGGGCAAATATGGAGTGGAGGGCCAAGGCGCCTCTTGCTTTGGGGAGTGAGAACTCTTTTGATGCATTCGATCCAGTTGTGGATGAGCGAACCTTATTGCAGGAGCCGTCGCATCATCGCTCTTCGAGGGTGGTGAACCCTGGCGGTTATGTAAGTAAACTGACTTTTTACATTCGTTTTTTGTCGTTTTCCTTTTTTCTTAGATTTTGACAAGGATTTATTCTTTTAGCAGTCTGATTTTTCTTTGTCGAATATGCGTGCCCGTGGGAGGATGGGACTTAAGGATGTCTGGGAGCATCTTCCACCTGTGGTGCATTGGGTGTTATCCTCAGCAGGCTTTATGAGGTTGGCATATGTACTTGATGAGATGCCTCGTTCGACGACAGTCTTATGCGCTCTGGGGAAGAGGTGGTGGGACACTACCCACACCTTTCATTTTGGGTTTGGGGAGATGACTGTGACTCCCACAGATGTGCAGCAGCTGCTGGGGCTGGATTACGATGGAGAGCAGATAGAGGTGGATCGCTCTTTGTGGGTGAGGCCAAAGGCGGTGCGCGCGATGCTTGGTGATGTGGGGAGGATAGTGTCTGGGGACTCCATTCGTCTGTCGCTGTTGAAGGATGTTTTATTGGACAGGGTGATCGATGTGGAGGACGGCTGCAAGTGAGGCAGATGAATCGGTTGTTTATTTTGCTAGTGTTGGGGGATTTCTGGTGGCGTCGAGCGACGACGTTGTCCACTTCTGGTTTTTACCATATACGAGGATGTTTTCGAACATCTCTCTATATGATTGGGGGAGTCTGACTTTAGCGAACCTTTATCTCCCTTTGGATGCATTCAGCTGGTGCTGCCGGTAATCTTTCACTGGAGCCATGTATCTTCTTGAGGTATTCTTTAATTTTGTTCATTTTCCTTTCATGCATTCGCATTTTCCTTATGCACCTCTTTTGATTGCGAATTCTTATCTTTGGAAGACGAGGTTCAGTGAGGTGATCGAGTGTAGTACCCAGCTGATTTCTTTGAAGGACGAGACCGTTGGGGATTTTTATTAGTTGCATCGATGGCGCAAGGCCAATCGGCAGTCGAGGTGGTCTCTCTCTTTGGATGCGGTGCTTCCGATCTTGAATGGCCTGACTAGTGACAGGGTAAGACTTTTTTTCTTCTTCAGTCTAAGACCTTTGTGTGCTCTGATTTTGAATTCCCTTATATTTTGCTAGGGATTTTTTAGGTGACCTTTTACCCTTGGGGGATGACCGTTCAAGACACTGGGTTAACTGGAGTAAATACGTAGATGAGGCATTTGCTGGTGCATGAGTTTGGCCACTCTTGGTATCTCAGGGAGAGGGTGGTCCGAAATATTACTGAGGAGGAGGTGGTGGAGCCACCTGTGAGGCCCCCTATGTCTATGAGGCGGGAGCGGCTGCTGCCGGAGGATGTGAGGATCACGGAGATGATTGGTGAATCCTACCTAATGTACACCGATACGGCCATGCCGTATGATTATATGGACTTTGTAACGAGCTGGATGATGGTGCCCAGTATGTATGATGCACTTCCCTTCCCTCCTGGGGGTTCGAATCGGCCAGTGGGTTCCTCCCACAGTGGTGGCGATCCTTCAACATCTGTGGTGGCGGCGACTTTGGAGGTTACCTTTGTGCAGCGGCATACTCCTTCATACAATATTCGGTGGGCTGATGGAGGGATGATGCCTATGCTGCATCTTCCTCATGCGATGGACCCGAAGGAGTTGGGCTTGACAGAGGAGGTTCTTCGTCCTTTGGTATATCTTTGTGATCATATCCTTTTCCTTTCTTTTGATCTTTTTTTGCATGATACCGATTTTACCTTTTCTTGCAGCACGATCGGGTATCCACCACTTGGCTGAGGGATATTAGGGACTGGATATCTTTGGCGACTGCCCATATTCGGGATGCAGTTCATGTTCCTTCTTTCTTGGTGCCGTCTGCCTCATCCGGGGAGGAGTCTGGTTCAAGTAGCGGTGGTGCGTCATCTTGTCATCGGGGAAAGAGAGCACGTCGCAGGGGTGGAAGATCTTAGGGGAAAGGACAAGTGAGAGAGAGGGAATGTGGGTTCGGGCTGAATCCCGTTTGTTTTTTACTTTTCTTTATTTTCCTGCAAAATGATATAACACAGATAAATATATATGCAATACAATGAAGTTTTTTTTATTATATTTTATTAATGATGAATGAATGAATGCACATGAAATTTTTACTTTGCTGCTGAGACCATAAAAAGAAATGTTTTTGGGATTTTAAAAGGAAGTTGTATGAGAATTTATATAAAGATGAAGAGGGAATTTTTGAAATTATGTTGAGAATACTAATTTATTTTGAGTTTTCTGAATTTTGATAAAAGAGGAAAAAGGAAAATTTCCAAAAGTAGGGGGTTGTCGATCAGTAAGCACCTTGTCCTTCCTATCAACAAGTCAGTCCAGTTCCGTCAATTTAAAGCTTCGATTGGTACCCTCTTCAGCCTTTGGTACCTTGTGAGGTATGATTTCCTCCGATTTCTGGAGGGGTTATGTCTTTTGTGAGGGTTTTCAAGTATAAAAGAAGGGTAAGAGTGGAGTGTTTTTCTCACACCCTCATATCCTGACTTTCTGGTTCTGTGAGATGGCTCTCCATGGTAGTGTTGAGTTTGCCAACTACCTCGAGATTTTGGAGGCAATGTGCTCCTATAATGTCGACTATGATGCTTACAACGTGCGTCGAGTTTCTTTATGGAGTAATCGGTCCATAGAGTGGAATATACTGATGGCGACGATACAATTCTAGTACCCCAAAGACCATGTATTACTCTTTGGCTTGGAAGAAGTCTGTCCAACTTATGAGGAATTTTTTTCCATGTTCGAGATAAATCCCGATGTTTCTGCAGCTCTGCCTGAATTTTCCCGCTCTCCCCGGGAGTTATTGGTTGGGATTCTTTGTGTTTCGTCCTCGGCGGCCAGATCACTGGTGGATGGAGGTATGATTTCTCTTCTGACGGTGTTGCGGTCTGTGCATTTGCAGGAGGTTAGTGATGCTAGATATGCCGGAGCTGTTGTTCTAGGCTTGGTTTCAAAATTACTGCTGGTGACTAGGGAGCTGCTGGTGGACTCACAACTTGCAACCATTACCTCATGGATGTCCTACCATCGTAATCATGCAGCGGTGATGCTGGCGAAGATTTTGAATGGCTTAGATGCCTTGTGAGAAGGTTGTTCTGACTTTCTGAAGGGTAGCCCTGTGATGCTGTTGGTGTGGTTGTCTAAAAGATTCTGCTTAGTGACTCCTCTGGAATACCCTTTGTCGGAGGTACCCAACTTCTTTTCGTGCCAAGCCATCCGTGTTGTCCTGGATATTGAGAGCTGGGAGAACTGGTTTATGGAGCATGGGGATCTAAATTTGTATTGATCAGTACCTTGGTGGGGACAGCTGCTGCTTATTCTGGAACTGGGAGAATACCCGTATGTTCGGCTGGTTGGTCTTAGACAGACCTCTTTCTATTTCCCTTGGAAGCTTCTGCACAAATTTGGCTGGGAGCAAGTCGTGCCACCTCGGACACTAGACTTCTTTTAACTAGAAGATTTGACATAGCGTCTACGCATGCGGCTTGGCTCTTTATGGGAGAGTCGGCATCCATCGTCCCGTCCCTCTTAGTCTTATGGGAGAGTTTGTCACATACATGGGGATTATATGAAGTGGTTGTGGAGGAGAGTAGTTAGCAAGATCTTAGTAGTGGAGACTGGACAAAGGTGGCTTGTTTTATCTAATACCATGGAGGGGGTATGGTAGTTTTTTTTAGGATGGTTCGAGCTTATCGGTCCTTGGAGCATCTGTGACACTCCATTCAGGCAGGGGAAGCTTGGGGACCCCAGGATGTAGATGATGATGATGGAGCGGGCTCCTCTGGTAGCTGTGGGTAGGACTCTTGGAGAGTTTATTTTGTACCGAGAAATAAGTTTGGTTTTTTATTTGGCTTTTTAGGAAGGTAGGGGTAAAGGAGTTATCCGTTCCTTTATGTAATTGTATTGTAATTTCTTATTAGTGAAATAAATAAGTTTTTGATCATCCAGCTGTTCCTTTTGATGAATTTTGTATTTTGAATTATTTACACCGATTGCTAAGGCATACATAATCCTTTTGTTCAAATATATGTTAGAATGGACTGTCGTTCTCGGAGGTAAGAAAATAATAGTTTTTTGTGAAAAAGAAAGGGTCGTGCTCATGTAATATGTATGAGCTGCCTACATACCTCTGGGGGTTTTTGAAATTTTTTAATTTTTCTGAGAATGATTTTTGCAGAGGATCATACCCACGTAGTTCTGGGTAGAGTGAAATGAAGAGATTTTTTTATTTTTATTTTTTTTAGAATAGAAGGGAGATGAGAATAGTTGTAGTGTGCCGAGATTTTGGACTAGGGGTAAAATTTCTTGAGACGGTCCAGGTTGACTGGATGATCCATATCTTCTCTGTCTAAGTCGGTGAGCATGGCGGCATCGCCGGACAAGATCTTTTTGACACTACATGGGCCGCTCTAATTGGGCTTGAATTTCCCTCTGGGGTCCCAGATGGGCTCTACTATTTCTTTGAGGGCTAAATCCCCTTCTTGGACACTGCGGTCCTTGAATCTCTTATTGAATGAACATGATATTCGGAGATGGTACCCTTGTATGTGATACAAAGATTTTAATCTCCTTTCGTCCAAGAGTGACAGCTCATCGAGGCGGCTTTGATGCCAGTCCTCCTTACTGACCTTCCTTTCAAGCATGGTGCATAACGAGGGTATTTCTAGATCCATAGGTAAGATTGCTTCCATGCCATAGATTAGAGAGTAAGGGGTAGCCCCAGTAGAGGTTTGGATTGAGGTTCGGTAGCCCCAAAGGGCGTGTGGGATTCGATCGTCCTAATCTCGACAGCTTTTGGTCATCTTGTTGATAATGGAATTGAGGTTCTTGTTAGTGGCTTCGGCTGCACCATTCATTTGAGGTTGGTAGGGAGTAGATTTGTGTCTCTAAATCCCATACTCGTTGACCACCTCTGTGACTTCTACCTCGAAATGCAACCCGTTATCTGACACTAGCTTGTGCGGGACCCCATATCGGTAGATAATGTTTTTCTTGATGAATTTGGCCACTTTCTTGGCATTTAAAATTGCGTATGACTCAACTTCGACCCATTTGGTGAAGTAATCATGGAAACTAGGATAAACTCATGTCCGTTAGAGGCCTTGGGTGTAACCTTTCCTATAATATCGATGCCCCATGTGGAGAATGGCCAAGGAGAAGTCATATTGTATAATTCACGCAGAGGCATGTGTTGAAGGTTGGAGAACTATTGGCATTTGAAGCATCTACAGACATAGGCGGTGAAGTCCTGGATCATGGTGGTCCAGTGGTAGCCTTGTCGTATGATCTTCTTAGCAAATATGTGACCGCTCATGTGGGGTCCGTATTCCCTGCTGTGGATTCTTTGCATTACCTCTTCAATGTCAGCCCCTGTGATGCAGTGTAGGTGGGTTCCATTGAAGTTTCTTTTGAACAGTTCATTGTGACAGATGATGTACTTGGCGGCCAGTCTTCGGAGGGTTGCCCGGTCTTTCTTGTTGGAACCCTAGGGATACCTACCATACTTGAGGAGGTGCCAGATATCATAATACGAACAATTGGCTAGCTCAGGATCTCCTTTGGTGATGAGCTCAATATGGTAGTAGTGGGTTGGTTTGTCTTACTTTTGGACCAGGAAGGGGGTCATTGTTATTCCTTCAGGTATGTCAACCATGGAGGCCAAGGTAGCAAGGGCATCGGCTAGGTTATTTTTTGCTCGAGGTAGGTAATGGAAGGTGGTGTCTTGGAATTGGGAGGCAAGTTCTTCTAAGTGGGCATGGAAGGGTTGGAGTTTCTTGTCCTTGATTTTCCATTTTCTGAGCACCTGACCAATGATGAGGGAAAAATCCCCATAGAAATCTAGGCATTGGATACCTTTCTTGAGAGTAACCTTGAGACTTACCGTAAATGCCTCGTATTCAGTCATGTTATTGGTGCAGAGGAAATCTAATTTAATGGCGATGGGAGTGTGGGAGTCATCTGGGGTGATCAGAAGTATCCCAATGCCAGATCCCTTTTTGTTGGCAGCGCCGTCAAAGAGCATTTGCCATCAGAGGTCGTCTTGAGCAGCATAGAGGATATTTTCACCTGGGAATTCGCAGATCTAGTCATCAGCTTCTTCCATAGGATAATTAGCGAGGTAGTCAGAGATGAATCTTCCTTTCATGGCTTTCTGTGTGACGTACACGATATCAAACTCAACTAAGAGCATCAACCATCGGGCCATTTGGCTGGATAAGGCGGGTTTCTCAAGTAGGTACTTAATGGGGTCCATTCGGGATACAAGTTTAATGGGGAAGGCGAGCATGTAGTGTCACAACTTTTGGGTGACCCAAACAAGTGCAACGCATGCTTTTTCCAAAGCAGTGTAGTTGACTTCGTACCCGACCAATTTGTAACTAGCGTAATATATGGGTCCTTCTTTGCGGGAATATTCAAGGTATTAGGCTAGCAAAGCCCCAGCTGCAGTGTCGGTTATGGTTAGGTATAGGAGCAAGGGGAGACCAGGCTGTGGTGGCATGAGTACCAAAGGTTGAGTCAGGTATTATTTGATTCGGTCGAAAGCTTCTTGGCAGGCCTCGTTTCAAACTTTGGTTGAATCCTTTCGGAGGAGTTTAAAAATTAGTTCGCAGATGGAGGTGAGCTGGCTGATGAACCGGATGATGTATTATAATTTTCCAAGGAAGCCTCGAACTTCTTTCTCCATTCGGGGAGGTGGCATATCAAGTATTGCTTTTAGCTTGGCAGGATCTACTTCTGTCCCTTTTTCACTGACTATGAATCCCATGAGTTTTCCCTTTGTAACGCTGAAGACACATTTATGTGGATTGAGTCTTATCTGATACCGCCGCAGTCGTTTGAAGAAATTTTGGAGAGCGGGAACATGACCTTCTCTAGTTTTGGATTTTATAATCATATCATCCACATAAACCTCGATTTCTTTGTGAAGCAGATCGTGTAGGATGGTTGTGGCAGCCCTCTGGTAGGTAGCCCCAGCATTCTTGAGACCAAATGGCATAACAGTGTAGCAAAAGGTTCCCCATGGGGTGATGAGAGCAGTTTTTCTTGATGATCTAGGTGCATTTTGGTTTGGTTGTATCCGATAAGCCCGTCGACGAATGACTTGAGAGCATGGCTGGCCGTGTTGTCCACGATTATGTCGATATTGGGTAGCGGTCAATCGTTCTCTATAGAGGCTTTGTTCAAGTCTCGATAGTCTACACACATCCGAACTTTCCCTCCTAATTTCGGCACAGGCACTATGTTGGCTAGCCATGTGGGATATTCGATCACACGAATGAAACCCACGTTCAGCTGTTTGACCACCTCTTCTTTGACTTTTGAGCGACCATTCGGTGCGGAGCTTTCTCAGCTTTTGTTTAACCGACTTGTAATCTGGAAGAGTGGGGATCTCGTGCTGAGCAATTTCAGGATCAATGCCAGACGTATCATCATAGTACCACGCGAAGACATCCACGAATTCCTTCAATAATTCTTCGAGTTGTGCGCGCTCATGCTTGTCAAGGGTAGCCCCTAATCTAATCTCGCGCAGTTGGCTACTAGAACCGAGGTTAATAATAATAGTATCTTCTTCATTAACTTAAACGCGGTTATGCTGTTTGTTATTAACCTTATTTAGATCAGTTAAGAATTGTTTATTTGCAAAATCATCATTATTAAAAGTTTAATTATAATCTAAACAATTAATGTAAGGTACAACAAGATACTCAAAATCTTCGTTTATTTCATTGATAGGAAAAACAACATTGAGAACCTCATCAAAGGAGGTCTCGATTACATTTGAGCAAGGATAGACAATAGAAGAACAAATGAGGTAAACATTGCAGTTAGGTGGGATTTCAACAGGTAGAACCGGCGCAGCATGCTAGTTGAGGAGAGGTGTATCAACAGCTTTAATCATGTAGGATGGATCCAATGATGTTGTGCCTGAATGAACTATGCGGAGTGTTAGCCCTAGTGTTTGCAAGTTGAACGAGTCCTCAGAGTCACTTTCCTCAGTCTCTTCGGTATTTCTGATGAGGGGTCGTTCATAGTGTTGGAACTTTCTTCCCATGGGTAGTTGTCTTGGAAAAATATCTCCATTCTGGGTTTCATCTTCTTGTCTGTATGGTCATACCATGGTTCCAGAAATCCGCAAAAGGGGAAGTCCTCACCCTCTTTGATGAATCCTCTATTCAAGGAGTCACCTGGGATAGTTTGGATGCAGTCTAATATTCTCTTTGGTTGAGGCTGGCAGATCATTTTGAGCTGTTGTTCTGATGGTTGATACACCGAACCACAAGGAGGGAAAGATTTCTTCAGTTCAATGGGCTCAAGTATCCCTTGTTGTCTTTGTCCTAGCCCCAGTCCGGGCATAAAGTGCATGCTTTTGAACATCTGAATCACATTGACGTTGCCATGAAGGTCATATTCTGGACAAACTCTTTTTTTAAAATCGTCCCCTGTCGGGAGTAGGAGTGGTTTAACTCGGAATCCTGATAGGAGCATATCATTTCACCCGTGCTTTATCTCAAGGATTGGATCGCTGGTACTTGCACCCTCGGCATTTTCGTCGTCGCTAAAAATGGTGATGACTCGTCCGTCGGTGAAGAACTTCGATTTCAGATGGAGTAAGGAAGAGACACCCTTGATATTGTGGAGTCAAGGTCATCTGAGCAACAGGTTGAAACAAGCTGGGATGTCAATAACTTGGAATTCAACGACGGGGTTTATAGGGCCAACCCCTATTACAAGTTTTATGAACCCCTCAGCTCCCGACAGGTATTATCGTAGGCACGCACATTAGCGGATATTGGAGCGAGGCCAATTACCTTTAGTCCTAAGCATTTGAAGGTTCTTAATGAGCAGATATTCAAGGCGAATCCATTATCGACAAGAGAGAGTGGTATGATCTTCCCCATAACTTCAACGGAGATGTTGAGTGCATCATTGTGGTTTGGCCCAATTTTGGGGATTTTTTCTTTGAAAAAGGATTGCATTTGGGTAGAGGTGAGGGATCCGACTAGATTTACCACTTCTTCTGGTGTATTAGAAGGATGGACTGTGGGTTTAGTGAGCAACTTGATCAAAACATTTATGTGCAGCTGATAAGACATGAAAAGCCCCCATAGAGTGATGTTAGCTTGAGTTTTCTTCAGTTGATCAAGGATCTTTCTCTCCTCGAGGGTCATTTCTAGCATAGGAAGGTTTTCAATGCCCTTCCCTTTGTCATTTGCGAGTAGTGTGCTTGGGATCTGGTAATGCCTCCCTGATCTGGTCATGTGATTTACTGAAGAAGGGAAGAACATGAACCATATTTCTTCGTCAATATCGACTTGTTCTGCCATCTTGTTTATTTCTCCGAGGAGTTCTTCAAATGATAACATCCCACATATGTTGGTTACCGAGCCAGTTTTCTGTGAAGCTTGCTCTTCACTTGAATTTTCAAATTCTTGCCCCCATCCAGTGGCAACAATGCTGTCTTTCCATGAAAATTCAATGCATTCCACAACTTCAATGGCTTCTTCATACAGGTCTTCCCATTCTATGGGATATGTAAGGGTGAAGGGACCAGGCATCCTTGTAACTTCAGAGTATCAAGTAACTCGATTATACTACAGATATTATTGGTTTGCCTGAATAATCCTGCCATGATCTGGATAACATCATCTAGGCTGACTTCATCGGTTGGTACCACCCAATTGTCTAACTCTTGGGCCCATTTTCATGCTTCCAAGAACAGCGTACTGAACCTCTAGCAATCAATGATCATCTGTGAGGGCAATTTCAGCCCGAACTCCAAGAGTTAGTTTAACGCTTCTGATAATTCTATACCTCCATTTTCAGAACGGGTATGGATAGCAATGCTCACTTTGGTAAGGAGTGATAGTGCCTGATCAGTGAGTCTAACAGGGTGTAGGAGGAAATATGGGTAAGTTTGGAGAGGTTTAGGAGAGTTTATGGGTGTGATTTGAGTTGAAGGATCAAATTATGGGTTTATTTATAGGAAGATAACATTGTTATGATTTGCGAGTGGGTTGTGAGTAGTGTTTAGCTTAGGATTGGCTAGTGGGGCAATGGTACCCTGGTCAATTAGACCTTGGATTATGTTTCATAGGTGAAAGAATTGGTCGGTGTTATGGCCGGCGATTTAGTGAAAGGCGCAATGGGCATCTGCCTTGAAGTTTCTTGGAAGTGGGTTTGGCAATGGACGGGGGTCCAAGGGTTTGATAAGGTTTCGGCTTAACAGGGCTCGATAAACTTTGGAGAGGGGAGCATGGAGCTTCATGTATTCCTTTCGGACTGGGACAGGGTGGCTCTCTGGTGCCCACGAAGTGGTTGATTGAGAGATGTTGGTGAGGGTTGAGACTGAAGCACTGGAAGGTTTGTCATATTTTATGAGGGTGAACTGTGTGGACACCTTCTTTGGTTTAACCTCTATTTTAGCAAGACCTTCCTCGATTTCTAGTCCTGCTTCTCTGAAAGCTCGGAAGAGGGGATAGTATTATCCTCCTATGGTCGCTCGGACATGGGGCAAGAAGTTCTTCTTCACTATGTTGACTTGTTCTTCCTCGGATGGTCGATTGGTCATACTGGCTGCCTTCTCTCCATCGGGCTATGAAGTTACTGACTGATTCCCCAGAGTTCTATTTGAGTAGCTATAAATCACGGCGGGTGACCTCAAGCTCTTCGTTATATTTGTACTGCGATATGAATTCTCGGGCTACATCATCCCAGCTACGGATTCTGGACTTTTCGAGAGACAAAAACCATCAGAGAGCGCTATCCTTAAAAGTTTGGTGAAACAATTGGGCCATCATTTCTTCAGAAGCCCCTAGGAGAGTCATAGCATGGTGATAACTGCGAAGATGAACAATTGGTGGTCCACTTCCTCCGAATTTCTTGATATTCGACATCTTGAACTTCTCGAGTAACCTTGACTTAGGATAAGGAGACATGTGGGTATAGTCCATGTAATTTTCTAATATTAGGACTTAATAGAACTTCTTAGTTAGCATCTTGAAATCTTCTTTGACCTTGTTCAATTCTTCCTCTTTCGAATCAATGACCATAGTCAAGTTAGCCCTAGACTGGGCAAGGTTTGACATAGGAAGTTGGGCAGGCGGCGACCCATTAATAGGAGGGGCACGTGGAGCATGATGATATTCTTTGAGAACCTAGATAGGATCAGGTGTAACCATAGCGCGAGGAAATAGGGCCTCGAGCTCTTGAGGAACAGGAACCTGGTTTCGTTGCATCTCTCAGACCTCAGTCTGAAGGTTGGGAATCTTGGACACGAGCTGAGCTAAAACTGCCATCAGATCTGGCTGCGCAACTGGCACTTGATCTATGTTCTCCATGGAAAGTGGATGGATAGCGAAATCGAAAGAAGTAAAAGGGGAACGAACAGAGCTCCGGGGTGATTTTACTGAAGACCGAATCCAATAAGGAGCCAGGCCAAGGGCGTGCGATCGACCTGAGAAGGCGTCAAATGGGATTTATTTTTTAAAAGAAAGAAGGAGAATATTTTTAACGTTTTTTTCTTTTTTGAGATTGAAAGGAGAAATGTTTTTGAATTTTTGATAAAGAAAAGGGAAATATTTTTTGGATTTTTGATAGAAAAAAGAGAAATGTTTTGGGAGACGGGTCTCAGCATGATTATTATTATTATTATTATTATTATTATTATTATTATTATTATTATGTTCTCACTTGTATTAAATTCTCCTAAATGCAAAATGAAATTCCAGACGGGACCCGAGCCTAGAAAAGTTGAGTTTGTAACATATTTAAAGCTATGGCTGGACTTCTAACTGTGCCCTGTCAGACCAGCGCCCATCATGAACTGACCCTCCAGTTACTGGACAAAATTTGGTCAATCACAATGCTCTTTGGTGATATTATGTGAATCATGCATGATTCTCTTATTAGTATCTTATGATGAGAGTATCTTTCTTGATCATGCCAAACAGGGAGAAAAGTATGAGTACCAATGGTATGCCATGTACGGGTTATGCGTGCAACATGTGGATATATGTGATCCTAGGTGTATGTGGTGTGAAGTGTACACGGAGAATTTTCTACAAGTGTGTGAATAGAAGCATAAGCATGAGGTACACATGAGTAGTAAAAGGGGAACATGCAAATAGGGGAATATATAAGAAAATAAAACACCCATGTAAATAGAGTCTAGCCCTCAAAATTAAAATCCCCAACGGAGTCGCCACTGTGGCCATCCCCGATCCTCACGACGGGAGAGAATCCCTTTGGTCCCGCGCGTCCCTCTTGGGAGCGCTTCGGCCGGCGTCGTTGATGAGGTGAAAAGTGTAGAGAGATGGAGTCGCGAGTCTATTTTACTCAAAACAGACAAAAGAAAAGGGAGCCGTCCCGAAGAATAGCATCCAAAGACATACTGATCCATACGAAACCAAAATGATTCGAAAAAGGTCTGGAGGCTAAGTTACGAAATGGGAAGGTGTTAGGCACCCATTCCGCCCTTACGATCTCTCATGGGTTGTTGTTATTTTCCTTTATTTTCCCGTGATGTGTGTGCATGTGTATACGTAGCAGAGATAGGAATCATCGACTTGTATCATGGAATATATAAAGCGAGTTATCCATAGGAATGTTCCTAAAAAATAATATTAGAAAATAGGATTTATGCGATTATCCTAGCGTCGATCATTATAAGGGAATGATAACGCATATGGAATAATACGCCACTAAGAGAAAATATATGTATATGTAAATATATAGAATCTAAGAGAGTTAAGCTTAAAAAACGTGGAAAAAGTAGGAAAAAAGTAAAAAAAGGACTCGAGTCTCAGGTTTTACCCCGAGACGCCTACGTAGCCTATAGAGGCATCAAAGTCCACATAGTTCGTATGCAAAATGAGGGGTAGGATTAATCCCATGAATCCAACCGGTAACTTCTCTTATTTGTGTGTGTGTGTGTGTAAGAAGGTGTTTTAGTTGTGAGAAAAGTGTGAGAAGAGTGTGAGAATTCCCGTTTGGAATTTATGAGCAAATCCTCTATTTTCTTATTTTTTTAGTTTTTATTTATATAAAAATAAGAGATGTGCAATAATACTAAATAAAAAGTATATTAGGATATGTGAGATAAGAGAATAAAAGTGTTAAGTAATAAAACAGGTTATTGTGAATTTAAGGGAATTTAAGGAGAGAGTTGAGAAAGTTAGACCTTCTTGAAGATCTTGAGCTTGATCTTTGATGTTGGAGAGCAACCCTTGAACTTGGCTAATGATGGGGGGTACTTAATTCACCAAGTTTGATGAAGAAAGTGGTGAAAGGTGAGGGTTGGAAAGGGATTTGGAGGTGAAAATCATGCTGACTTCGAGAGGGGTTTTCTGAACTTGCTGAGAGTGATGGATCTCTGATTTTCCTATTCTGGGAATGAGGTTAGGCCCTCCTTTTTATAGGCCCAAAGCATTTCTGAACGGCATAGCCCTGGTCCTGCCAATTGGCAGGTGTGTTTAAGCACACTGTCGATAGGCAGGGTTTGGAACCTGCCGTTTGGAAGTGTCTTTCAGGTTCCTTCGGAAAATCGTTCGTAGAGCGCGAACCATTGATCCGAATCGTGAACGGGGTGAACCATTGGAAAGTTATTTTAGAGACCTTCGAAAGTCATTTGGACTGCTCCCGGGTCCGGGAGTTGACTTTGGGTCAAATGTGGCTCGAAAGCGTTCTTCGTTCCTTTGGACGAGGAAACTTCGGACGCAAACGGATCATTCATCCGCGTGGTAAGTCAAAATCCTGCACTGGGTGGACCGTTAGAAAGTTTAGGAGATGTACTTCGGCATTCCAAAGAGTTTGACCTAGTTTGGGGAGTTGACTATGTCAACCGGGTCCTGGAAGCGTTCAGTGACCTTTCTAAGTAAAACGGATCGTTCGTCCGCACTGTAAGTCAGAATCGCGCAAAGGGTGGATCGTTGGAAAGGGGTTTCAGTGACCTTCAAAGATTCATTCAGTCTCGGTCGAGATAAAGAGTTGACTTTAGTTAAACGGAGCCTGGGAGCATCCGGTGACCTCCTGATCGAGTTTTGAGGGAAAGTGGGTCATTCGTCCGCAATGTTACTCAGAATTGTGCATGGTATGGACCGTTGGAAAGGGGGTTCAGTGTCCTTCGAAGATTCATTCAGTCTCGTTTGAGCTGAAGAGTTTGACTTTTGGTCAAATGGAACCTGAGAGTGCCCAATGGCCTTTAGGTTAGTATCCGGGGTATGACTTGGGTTTGCAATGATGAAGGGAGGTGCTAGGGACCTAAGGAGAGGTTAGGGGGTATTAGAATGGGGTGTCTACAGAATCTCTTAAGATCTCTTACCTTTCCAAGTGATGCAAGATAATGTTGACGTACTCCTCGCATATCTAACCTTAGTCGACATTGTAACACTTATTCTATAGAGGATCTCATGGGGAATCCCACTTCACATCGTGTGAACCTTTATGAAGAACTCCTAAATGAGTGTGGTGAAGAAATTGATAAACTAAAAAAGTAGTTAACCAATATTCTAAAGGACATGGGTCTATCTCCTATAACCTTGAACGCCACAGATGGAGGGGGATCCGATCACGTAGAATTCCTCCGGTTTATCGCAATATCAAGGTATGTAGATCCCAGATCCCACACATCACACGTTCTTATCAGCTTTAACCAGATATTCTTCCATATATAAATTAGTCAATCGAGGTGGTTAATCAGTTAGGCTAGTTTACTCTAGTCACATCAATAATTTAGCCAAAAAATTGCCTCTTAAGAAGAAAGTAAGTCAATAAGACCTATGTGAGTTTATCAAGAAAGAGCTATAGGGGATCTTAAACCCTAACCTAGAGAAAACACCAAAGGATCTTTCACTACACCATAATAGGCGAATAGTCACGACAGTCTAGTCACAGTCTTGGTCAATGACCAGCTGGTTATGGCCCAAAATCGTGACCACGGTAAAAAGACACATGACCAGTTCCCTGACCATACACTGTCGTGATCTTAACTAGAGATGGTCACGGTGGCTGTGACTAGGTTGGTTCACGACTATAATTCATGACCATCATGGTGACAAAATTGCGCCAAAATTCCCTCCAACTGTGGTCATTGTCTTTGGTCGTGGCCAAAATTCCCTCCAATGTGGTCACAACTTTGGGCCGTGACCATTTTGAATTGGTCACAATAGTTTCTCATGGCTCAGGATCATGGCCAGTCCTATTATAATGAAATGGTCACAGATGATAATGTAGAAAAAAGGTGAGGGCATGTGGTCTGGTCCTAAGCCGTAACCAACCTATTTATTTATAAACCCCCAAACTCGTTAGTCATTTAACGTAGACTCATTCTCTCCCCCCCCCCCCCCACCCAAATCGTAAACCCCCCCCCTCTCTCTCTCTCTCGCGCGCGCACGCGCGCTTCATCCCTCTCCAGCTTCCTCTTTCTCACTCTATTAGTTAAAATTATGTCTCTATATGTGTATTAATGTGTGTGTATTTATGTGTATGTGTATGTGTGTGTGCATGTGTATATGTATGTATTTATGTGTGTGTGTGTATATACCATGTATATTCATGTGTAGATACTGTGTGTGCATATATACACATATATACCTGTACATATGTAGTGTGTGTATTTAGTATGTGTATATGTTTATGTGTGTTTATTTTAACCCTAATTAAAATTTTCCCTAAACCCTAATTTAGTGAGAAACTATCCTAATTTTCAATTTAAATTTTGCACAAAACTTTATATTTAAAATTTTGAATTCTTAAACCCTAATTAGTGGAAAATTTGCCCGTTTTAAAAATAAATTAGTGGGATAATACCTTATTTATTATATCCTAATTTAAAACTAATTTAGTGCTAATATACCCTAAATCCTATTTACTAAACCCTAATTTAGTGATAAACTATCCTAAACCCTAATTTAATGGGAAACTACCCTAATTTAGTGGGATATTGTTATTATTGGTGTGTGTTTTATCATGTAGGTGATCGAAGGAGTACATGATAATTATTGGTTGTTGGATAGCTTGGATTGATAATACACATATACTTTAAAACCCTCTCATAATAAACCCTAACAAAATGTCTCTTAACACTTACGATGAGTTCTTGTTTGGATTTTACCTCGGTAAGATCCAACACGCACGGGGTTAGGAGAAGGGTCGTGATGAATCAAAACTTTAATCAAACTAATATACCCTTATACCTCATATGTTAAAATAAGATAAACTTAAATTAGATCGGTTGAAAAAGAATAACTAGTTATTGATTAATTAGAGCCATTATTTGTAGGACTCATATCCACGCCCTCGTACATTTTTCTCAGGAAAAATTAGGCACGGTGATAATCACTGGTAACAAGAGTACGAGAAGTTACAATTGGACCGCACTTAATAGGCGCCATTTAGACGATACTCCTATTTATAGGTTTGGGAATAAGAAGATCAAACAGTTTAACTACCTTGCAAATTGTGGAGTTGATCTCCAATAAGAGTACATGTTCAATCATATTCTATTTTTCCTACCAGAAAGCTGTGATGATGCTATAGATAATTTATTCTATGTATATAATCCTGATGTAGCCATGACATTGCTTACGCTGTTAGAGAATGCAGAAAAAAATTCACCCGTTATGGATACTACTATGTACAGAAAGCATTGACATAGACTGTGATGTTTTGCGACATATGCACGTTAAATTAAATTTTGCCAATAAGTTAAAGAAGATGGGATTTTGAGTTTATATCACGGACATCTATACATCAATAACATATACGCTTCTTCCTAGTTGGTCACGTGAAAAAATTCATAGGTTTTTAAAAACTAATACCGAATGGGTGGAGATTAGATATATTGAACATATTTTAAAGTCTTACTCTAAAAAGGTATATATATATATATATATATATTCATCAACTTGATTAGTGAGTTATAATTTCATATTATTATAATTATTTAGTCGCTTATTAATTTTTATTTTGTTGATAATGTCAAGCGAAAATGACGAAGTGTACCAAGTGACGAGGTGACACCACAACGAGGATCCACACTAATGAGAATTCTCATCACCAAATGTTGAGCAATTCTCAACTCCACCATCGGTTCGGTCCACTACTCTAAGTACGACTCCGAGTACGAGTAGGCAATAAATTCTCGTTGCTCCAATGCCCCCACCCAGCGCTCCCGACACCTCTCGATTAAATGACAAGAAGCCCATTGGGTTCTCCCTTCTTGGGAATGGCCCCACTTGTGATAAAAATGACCTCTAGAGATTTAAATCCCAATGTTTGTCTCTTGGGAAAATGAATGTGGGAGTCGGGGGAGCAGACAACTAGAACCTTATTGATCAAGTCATTAAAGACGACATCTATATTTTGGTAGTGACATTTTCTTAAGGGGCATCGAGCTCCGATATTTTGGCTTAAAGAGACAGAGTGCCTTTAAATGTTAAAATGTCGGTTGATCTGTGAAATATTTTTTCAGAAAATGAGGTAAAGGACAAGAAGCTGGTCTGGAGGGAGAAAAATAAACCAAACAGGGTAAAAAAGTGATGTACAAAGGTTGGGCTCCAAATTATATGAAGATTTGAAGAATTAATGGTAGAATAGGACATAGGAAGATACAAATGTCGATAAATAACCAAATCGGGCCAACTTGTACATGCATGCTCGATGGAACAAATATAATAAATTAATGCCACGCTTGGCTAAGACTCTAGAATCAATAGAGGCTATTAGCAGTCAATCAAGTTCGAGCCCTTATGATCACATAGAAAATGATGCCTTGACCTAATCCTTTAAAAAGTTCAAAATAGGGAGGACAAGAGGTGTCGAATCATATATGCTGAAAACAAAATTACAACACACTGCACCTCTCGTGGATGAGCTTTCTTTGATCAAGAATCATAACTCGACCCAAGAGGAACATCATTCTAAGACCGACGGGGATAACTATGAGATTAAAACTAACGTGGGAGCCTTGACAAGTGAAATTAGGAAACTTGTATCATTTTTTAGTCAAGGTTTTTGGGCCCTAATGCCTCCTCAAGGTTTCCCTTACACTCCTTCTTAAGGTTTTACCTTTTCTCCAGCTACAAGTTTCCCCTCACATATGCTGCCTCATTTAACATTCCCATTACAAATCTCGCCTCCTTTAACATTCCCCTTACCAGTGCCTATGACTATTTTCACTTTGACTAGTAGTGAGAAGAAGATCCTCTTAGACACGTTGTTCAACTTGAAGACTCCAACTGGTTATTCTGGTAATTTAAGCAGGATAGTAAGCTACCAAATAAATGACTTGAAATAGTGCAAGTCTCATGACTGACACGTAATCATCCAATTAATCACTATGCTATTTAGGCATTGCTTATTTGAACACAAAGACTTCATCGGGAAATTATGTAAATCAGTTTGTGTTTTGCCGTACTTTGTGAAAAAATGGTAAACATAAGGCACATTAAAGCTACGAAAGCAACTT
This sequence comes from Sambucus nigra, assembly GCA_949130495.1. Classification (NCBI taxonomy): domain Eukaryota; kingdom Viridiplantae; phylum Streptophyta; class Magnoliopsida; order Dipsacales; family Adoxaceae; genus Sambucus; species Sambucus nigra. The sequence goes on from OX422221.1 coordinate 443,308,639, forward strand.
TAGCTGAGGTAGTTTTTGTATTAGAGAAATACTTTCCTCCATCATTCTTCGATATTAGCATCCACCTAATTTTCCATTTATGCAATGAATCTTTGTTATGTGGTCCAATTAGGTATCGCTGGATGTATCCTTTTTATCGTTTGATGAAAGCTTCGAAGATTACATAAAGAATACATAGTATATTGGAGGGTCAATTGCTGAAGAATATATTATTGTGGAATCATCGTTATACGCTCGGGAACATATGCCAGAACAAAGGGTGAGAAAGTTGAGTCCTCGTGGAGAAAGAATGATCGAGGAACCTAATGAGTTTGAGGATGAATTGCCTTTTGGAAACCTTAAAGAGGTGAAACTAACAAATCTACAATACAAGCAATCAACTCGTTATGTCTTAGAATCGCAAGATGAAGTTGAATATTGGAGAGAGTAAGTATCTACTGAATTGTTCTTATTTTATTATATGTATTTTATATATTATGATCTAAACTTTACAATTTACCCGTAGGAAGTACGAGAATGATATTGCCCAAAATCAAAGGAGAAATTTCACGACAACTGATTTTAGGGCATGTGTATCAAAAGAGGTAATTTTTACCTCTTATATGTGCGGTTATTTATTCATTTGTGGTAAAAACATGCCCTAATACAAATTCATTAATAAATGCAGCTTCTAAAAAGATGTGATATCTCTTCAAGGCTTGAACGCCTAGCAAAAGGTCCTAATTTTCATGCGAAAGAGTTTAAAAAATTTCGCACCAACGGTTTTGATTTTATTTCATATCCATATGAGGAAAAGATTTTGACGCAAAACAACGGAATTTCAATTTTTGCCTTGACTACCTGTGTCGCTAGCGAAAGAGATAAAAATCCAAAAGATACCGTGCTAACCTATTATAGGATCATCCAAAAAATCCTAGAACTCTCTTACTTAGATTTCATATAAACCGTATTCTATTGTGATTGGGTGAAGGTGGAGGATACTAGGAATGCTTGCAAAGTTGATCCTGACTCCAAACTTATTATGGTAGATTTATCAAAGATGAGGATTAAAGATCGCATAATTGACGAGCCTTTTATTTGTGCCTTTCAGAACGTAAAGAAGGTATTTTACTTGAAGTGCATAAACGATTCAATTGGTTTATTATTGTGCATGCATAAAAGGGATTGACTACTCAAGCAAACACATTAAAAGGTCCAAAAGAGTTCCAGTCAACTCTTGATGACAACCCTAATTTGAAGGATCTTTTAGTTAATTTAGAGGAAGATTGAGTATCAAAATATTATTTCATGCTTGTCAATATTATTTGTATCTTATTATGCTATTGGCACTATATGAGTACTTTAATTTAATTTATGAATGTTAGGTCTGATGTATGAATGCTTAGTTTGATTTACGAATGTTTAATATGATTTATATATGTTTAGTCTGATGTATGATTGTTTAGTTTGATTTATGAATGTTTAATTTGATTTATGAATATTTAATTTATTTTATGAATGTTTAGGGGCACGAACACCTTGGACGGGACACTCGGTTTGAGAATAGAATCTTTTGAGTTTGTGATTAGACCAAATTAGCCTAGCTCAATTTTCACGTGTTCCTGTACATGTACATTTGCTGATTAGTTTCATTGATACAGTACTCATAAAATGAAGGAAAATTAACGTCCTACATGGGACAAAAATCAACATTACTAATATCCTCAAAATTTGAAAACTCTAAGTTGGTGATGAGCCTTGATCAAACTCAAGGACATCAATGGATAGGCAATTTCAATTTTCAGAATATAACAACCTCATCACCAACTTCAAGTTTCCAAATTTTGAGGATATCAGTAATGTTGATTTTTATCCAATGTGGGAAATTATTTTTTCTTCATTTTATAAAGATTGTATCAATGAAACTACTTAGTAAATGTACATATACAGGATAATGGGGGGTGTTCCAGGATCAATTTGATCCAATCATAAACTCAGAAGACTCTATTTAATGGCATTCTTGGATCATAGGAACTAGGTATTTTTTTACTTTAACTAACATTTTTACATAATTGATATCCATAATCTTTTAAATGTTTGCAAATAGGCACACTTGGTATTGAAAATGTGTCGCTCGTGGGCAAAAATCCCGAACAACTGCCAAACGGCCCCACAAACACCTCGCAAGCGACCAACGTAACTCGTAGTAACTGACCGTGTGGTCGCGGGACTCGTGATTTGAGAACAGGACCAAAATTTATAAATAGGCACAATTAGGCATGAAAACGTGCCGCTCATGGTCTAAATACTCGAAAAGCCCCCAAACGGCCTCGTTAGGGGCACGAACACCTCGCATGTGACCAACGTAACATGTAGTAACCAACCACGTATTCATGGGACTCTCAATTTCAGAATATGACTGAAATTTTCAAATAGGACTGAAATTTTCAAATAGGCACACTTAGTCATAAAAACATGCCGCTCCTGGGCCAAAACCACGAACAACCCCTAAACGGCCCCACAAGGGGTTCGAACACCTTGTATGTGACTAACATAACTCGTAGCAAATGAATGCGTAGTCGCGGGACTCCCGATTGGAGAACAGGATCAAAATTTAAAAATAAACATACTTAGGCTTGAACGTCCCGCTTGTGGGATAAAACCCCGATCAACCCCCAAACGACCCCACAAGGGCACGAACACCTCGCACGTGACCAAGGTAACTCGTAGCAACCGACCACGTAATCACGGGACTCTCGATTTGAGAAATGAACTAAAATTTGTAAATAAACACACTTAGGCTTGAAAACATCCCACTCGTGGACCAAAACCACGAACAACCCCGAAATGGCACCGCAAGGGGGCATGAACACCTCGCATGTAACTAATGTAACGCGTAGTAACCGACTGCATAGTCACAGGACTCTCAGTTTGAGAACAAGACCAAAACTTGAAAATAGGCACACTTAGACTTGAAAACGTATCACTCGTGGGCCGAAATTCTAAACAACTCCCAAACGACCCCGCAAAGGCCACGAACACATCGCACTTAACCAGTGTAACTCGTAGTAATCGACCACGTATTCGCAGGACTCCCAGATTGAGAACATGACCAAAATTTGCAAATAGGCACACTTAGGCTTGAAAATGTGTTGCTCGCGGGCTAAAACCACGAACAGCCCCTAAACAGCCCCACAAGGGGCACGAATACCTCACACATGGCCAACGTTACTCATAGCAACCAACCGCGTAATCACGGGACTCCCAGTTTGAGAATAGGATCGAAATTTGCAAATAAACACACTTTGGCTTGAAACGTGCTGCTCGTGGGCCAAAACCCCGAACAATCCCCAAACGACCCCACAAGGGGCACGAACATCTCACCCGTGACCAACGTAACTCGTATTAACATATGCGTAGTTATGAGATTCCCGGTTTGAGAACAAGATTGAAATTGATAAATAGACACCCTTAGGCTTGAAAATGTGTCGCTCGTGGGCCAAACCCCCGAACAATACCCAAACGGCCCCACAAGGGGAACAAATACCTCACATGTCACCAACGTAACTCATAGCAGCTGACCACATAGTCGCGGGACTTCATGTTTGAGAACATGATCAAAATTTGTAAATAGACACACTTAGGCTTGAAAAAGTGCTTCTCGTGGACCAAAACCTCGAACAGCCCCCAAGCGGCCTCCTAAGGGACACGAACACCTCGCACGCGACCAACGTAACTCATAGCAACCGACTTCATAGTCGCGGGACTCCTGATTTGAGAACAGGACCGTGAACAACGCATATTTTTTTCATATAAATATGGTCACAAACTTAAATCGTGACCATATTTATTATTTTTTTATGATGAATATGTGGTCACGAATTTAGTCCGTGACCTAATTGAAGCATGTGTAGAAGAGGTCCATGACTTAGTTCTGTGACCACATTAAAAATTGTTGGGAAGATGGGTCACAAACTTCATTCGTGGCCATGTTGAGCCATGTGAGGAAGGTTGGTCACGGCTTTAGTCCATGATAAAGTTTTCAAACCTGGTCATAGATGGTGTCCGTGACTATTTGGTCATGCCCCTTGTCTGCGATTAGCGTTCCTTATACTGGACAGTCTTGGTCAGGTATAAGGTCCGTGACCAATAATTATGATCATGCCATTTTTGGTCACGGATGGTATCCGTGACTCGGAACCCTAGTCACAGCCTGAATTCGTGGCCATCCACCTATTAGTGTTGATAAAAATGATCTTGGTCATAGGTTGGATTCCCCCTTTATTACTAATAAATAACTCAGAGCCCCAAGTTGCTATTTCTTCCAAATATTACTACATATGATGGAAAAACTGACCCATCCTAATGGAGCCACCATGAAACCTTGATGTGCTGTGTTTTCCCATCCACTCTCGGTGAGATCAGATTTAGATGGTTTGAGAATCTAGCCCCTAGGTTGATCTCTTCTTTTAGAGAATTAGTCGAGAAGTTTGCAACTCATTTTATCAAGCACCTAGACAGCTCGAGAGGTAAGCTCCTTAATCACTTTTATGGGGAGGAAAGGGGACTCCCTCAGAAAGTATGCTTAGAGGTTTTGGGAGTTATTAAAAAAAATTGACAATTGCAATAAGAAATTGACGGTCTATTCATTCAATTTTGGAGTTTTCAGATCTGATGATATTTAGTGGTCTCTCACCAAGAAGATAGAAGTCATTGATGGACGATCTTACGGACCATATCGATATATACGCCAAAGTGGAGCATGAACTTCTCAATGCAGGTAATTGAGCCGATCATTCTTATAAGTTGGCTAAGAAGAGATATGCTAAAGTGTAGGACGAGACCCTTAATAAAGATAATGAGATATACATCAATCTGCAGGGCACCTTCCATCAAGATCATGGCCATAAAACTAGGTATTGTAATATGCTCAAGCGCCATCTGGAGGAACTCATCCAAGTCAACCACCTTAAGGAAAACATTAACACCGATAAGACACGGTCTTCAGGTCGGGTAATGCTGCTCAAAAGAAATATGATGATGACCTCCCTCCATTCGGAATGATCATAACCATTATGGCTTTACTGGACCATCACAGTGTACATGAAAGAGACTCCGAGAAAGAATCTGATTCAAAGCTAGTGTACAAGAATCATTCCACGGGAAATATCCAAGCATATCCGCAATAAACGACATCGAAAAGAGATGGACTTCGACCAGGTACTCATATTTTCAGACAAAGAACTAGTCGGCATCAATATTCCCTTAAGGATGACTTGATCCCCACTCTTGGCATGACCAATTTCAATGTGAAGATAATAATGGTTGATTAAAGAAATTAATCAAAGATCATTTACGTCAAAGTACTCTACAAACTTGGTTATAACATCCAAAACCTGTAGACCAAAGTCGGTCCTTTGATTGATTTTAATGGAAATTTGGAAACATCATTATGGAAGATCATCCTCTCAATCAAGGTTTCCCCATATGAACGGCTAGCATACTTTAATATCAAGGTTTATCAAGTCCAAATATTATAATATACAAATTGCTATATTTAAAATATCACTCTTAGCATATTACAGTAATATGATATAATTTAAAACTTTTTTCCAACATTATAAGACGGGTGAAAATATAATATGAATAACCTCCAATACAAACCATCAACAAGTATAATCTCTAATGAAGTCCAAAATAAAATTGAGGAATTATAAGTGACCCATCAATCCAAATATTTGCTTTATAAAGTAAACGAAGAAAAAGGAAAACTATACTATACATAGTAAAGTCTCCAAAATTCATAATCTTCACTGCAAGATCCAACAACTCCTAGAAGATCAATCCTAACTTGAGATGTTAGTCCACGAGTACAATGAGTCAGGCCTACCATAAGAATACTAGCTACATGATCCCAAATAGGGTAACATAAACCCATTCTAATGTACTAAATAAAGTAAATATCGAAGTAGAGTCTTTTAATTAGCAATGATTACTCTCTTCGTAAAAACGATAATTCTCTAGGGGAAACCTTTTGCTAGGGATACCCGCAATAACATCCTTATACCCGCTATAGTGGCTCCCTCTCCTCTCTCTTTTGGCTTGCCATTTTCTCTTTTTTTTCCCTCCCTCTTATTTGTCTTTCATTACTCAAACTCTTACAGCATTACACATGATAACACTACACCTAATTCCTATAATGTATCCCAAAGAAATAAATAACCATTTAATTCAAGTATTTTGCATAAATTTCACAAAATTAATATAAATTAAACTTTATTTGCTCTGTTAAAATTATTAAATCATAAATTATTTTCCAACTTAAGAATTTAATTATTTAATATTTACTAATTAAAAATTATGTGGCATTACATTCTAAATCATGAAATTGAGTTCCACGTTATTTAATGAAAGTCGCCCTACAATGCCATTCAGGGTCGGGGATGGCTCCACACCGTGAGATATTTGCCTTCTTCATTACATCATAAATTGAAGATTTGACCAATCAGGGAATCATCGAAATCATGGGTGGTCAGGCTAGAGTTCATCACTAATTTTTCATTGCCATCAAACATAAGCAAACCCAAATTAAGATGAGTTAGGATGATGATAACTCAGAGGGTGATCAACCGAAATGGCAATGGAATGGAGTTTGATCGGAGGTAGAGGAGATTATAATAACCCTCATCGATCGAGTAATAGAGTAACTCATATGTGCTCCTTTAGAATCATCGTAGCTAAAGAAGATTTTTTTATCAGCCCCGAGATACTAGAAAATTAGGGTGAGCAATGCATTTGATTTAGGTTGAATGTCGATGTATTCACTTGATAACATTACAATTCATTAGGCATTGACCCAAAGTTTGCTTGTCACCGAATGCACATGGACCCTACATGTGGAATTGTCAAGCAAAAGCCCAATAAGTTAGTTCTTAAAAATGTTAAGGCAATTGAGGATGAAGTTGAGAATGTACTTCATGGTAAATCCATTAATCAAGTTCAATTCCCCAATTTGATCTCAAAATAAGATTGGAAAATGGAGGGTCTACGTTGATTTTAAATACCTCAATTAGCCTTCCCAAGCGACATATTTCCTCTCCTTATAATCAACCAGTTGGTCCAGTCAACTAGCCGTAAGTGCATGAGTTTCATGGACGCCTACTCGGGCTATCACTCGATACTATTATTTGTCCCCGACTAAGAAAAGGCATCCTTTATCACCACATTGGGAATCTATTACTATAGAGTTATGACATTCATCTAGAAGAATATTGGGGTAACATACCAGTGCCTAGTGGTCCAATACGTTCAAAATTATGAGAATATACAAAAGGAAGTTGAATGCCTAAAAATATCCCTTTTGGGGTCTATTCTATATGTACCTAGCCAGTTCGGTGACAATTTCCCATCAGAGAGTTTCTTAGCATTTGGAAGAAGCTTTCTGACCACTAGGTTATCGATTGTGATTTCTCTAACTTAATCAACATGTCATGAACATAAATGATTCTCACACCAATAATGCCAAATTATTTATTATTTTTCAAGAAAGTCTGTTGTGCAAAAACATTAATCTGCAACTTTAACTCCCTCAAAATCTCTCATATAATAAGTCACTCTCAATTATTTTGAATAAGTCATAGTGCTCATATGTAGTGAGGCATCAATGCATCTGTACAAAATTGGCCTGACACTTCTGTTTTTATGTGCCTCTAATCTTTTTAGGATCTTTTATCTTTTATGCAAATGACGACTTTTGATGCAAAGAACATTTTGATCTTTTGTAGCTCCTTTCCATTGTTTAACATATAACAATATTTTCCAGAATATAAATGAAATTTGGGCAATGGTTCTTACATGCACAGCTTATCTCTTTCTACATTTGGTTTGTTATTAATCAAAATTGAGATGAGAACATCGTATTCGATAAATGACAAGTAAGAACAATATTCATAAAGCTCGTGCACATGTGTAATAAAGGAGACAAGAAGTCTAACATGTCGACAATACTCATCAAAGATCAATAAAATAATATCCACGCATTATTAAGCACACTATCGAAATAAAATCATGTCTCAAAACACTATGAAAAGTCATCCATATATCTTAAATGTTCAAAACACTACGGAAGGGGTGCTCCGAATATCTTAAATGGTCATCCATATATGGCGAAAAGGAAAATACAAAACTCATTTAGTCTTTTTGAAATTTTTTTATCAAAAATAAAATCTTTTTCTTTTTTCAATTTTTTTTTTTGTATTTTGCAAACTTTTTTCAGAAAAACAAACTCCTTTTTGGATTTTTCTAAAAAAACATTTTAGAAAGAAAAACAGATAAATACAATGATTATAAAATCTTGCAATAGGGATATAAGATGTGACAAAGATAATCGCCCTATTCTAGAAAAAAGTCTCAACCTCAATCATTAGGCCCAAAGGAGTTCTCAAAAGGAAAATCAATCCTAAGAATTCCTCCATCAAATTTTGTGAAGTCTTAACCAACTAATATACTTCCTCTCTCGAAAACTCTCAAAATCTCTATGGTAATATGCGGGAGCATGAGGAGTAACATGTGTGGGAGTGCGTGCGGGAACTTGTGTAAGAAATCGTGTGGGAGTGTACCAGGGAACACACAATTGAGAAACTCTCCCTAGCTTAAAACAAAACTCTTTAAGGTGACCTCTTTGTTTGCAATTGGAATAAACATAAACAGGCTTGGCTCCACCTTGATCCAAACGTCTAGGACAATCTCTCATAGCTGGGCTAGGTTGCCTTGGCGGGTTAGGCTGAGGGCAATAAGGATCCATCATAAACTCGAGAACCGATTCGGGTACGGCTTTGGAAGTGGATGCACCGTTTCATGTTACATAACGCGGGATCAAGGAGATTCTTTCTAACCTTCTGAGATTTGTCCTCTATATTTACCTTTACATTTTGAGAACGTTAGAGATCAATCTTGAGTTGGGATACATGGGCTTCAAGTTTCTCATAAATCTCCAATGATTATTTAAGATCTTTCATAAGATTAGCGATGGTGTGTGTCAAATTGGTATTCTCCCTATCGAAAAAAATCAACTGCTCACATAAAGAAATCTTCACCTTCTCGTGTTGACTCACCGAAGCCTCACACTCTTTCAAAACTTTCACCAACTCCTCTAAATCACACACCCTAAGAGATAAATCTTTATTAAGATTTTTTCATTTTTAACATCTCGGTGTAAAGACCACTAAATGCTTTTTGGGGTCCACCTTCTCCCCAATTCTTATCCTCACTCTCAGTCTCTCCATAATAAATCGAAACATTGTCGAGGCACTCACGTTTAGAAATGACCTCATCGACATGGGATAAACTAGAAGTACTGACATAACTGGCCATGAATACAATACACGGTTCATGCGCTGATTCATCCCCCAAAATCATTGGCTCGACTTCACTATCACTAAGAATGGCCTTATTTACAACTTTCTTGCCCTATCTTTTAAGCATAGTGGGACACTCATATACCTTGTGTCCTTTTCCTTCACACTCATAACATCTTATCTCTTCTTCTTTCGTACAACCATTCTTGCCCTTATTCGCATTTTTCTTTTTCTCAAAAGTCTTTTCTTTGAAAAATTTGAGAAATTTTTTGATTTTTTTGCAAAAAGGGCTAAGTCATCAAAATCGAAATCAAACTCAGATTCAGAATCAGAAACATTATCTTTCTTCTTTTTCTTAGTTTGAGTTTTCAAAGAAATCCCTATTTTACTAGGCTTAACTATTTGGGGAAACATATCTATCTCATACGTTTGAAGGTACCCTACGAGTTCTTCTGAGATAAGAGTATCTAGTATACTTAATGAATTTTGCAGGGTAACCTTAGGAATAAAGCGGGTAGGGAGTGATCTCAAAATTTTCTTAACTACATGCGTCTCAGGAATTTTCTCACCTAAATTGAAACTCAAGTTTACTATATCAGACAAACGTACATGAAACTCATTAAAAGATTTAGACTCAAGCATAGTCATAGTTTCAAATTGTGTGGTGAGATTTTGCAGCTTAAAAGCTTTAACAACATTGGTTCCCTCGTGAATGAGCTGGAGGGTATCCCAAGATTCTTTACACGTGGTGCATGTCATAATGCGGTGGAACTCGTTAGGGGTGACTGCTCCAGAGGTGGCACTTAGACCGCACAAGTTAAAATTTCTCCACTTAAAGTCATTCTCTATCCATGCAGAGATAGGTTTTGAGCCAACACCATTATCAATAGTCACAGTGGTGTCCACCCTCTTTCATAAACTAGCCAGACGCATTCATCTATAGCTTTTAAAGCAGACCTCATACTAGCTTTCCAGTAAGCATAGTTTAACCCATCAAAAATCAGCAGCCTATTATACAAATTCTCCATAAATTGAAAATTTTTAAAGATCAACAATTTTTTTTTAAATTGATATTAAAAATTTATAAAAGGATCACATAGTAATTTAGTGCAACCGACTCTGATACCAATTTGAGAATGAAAGTGATTCAATGGACATATTTGTATAATTAATTTCCACACACACAAATCCAATTTTAATCAATTTTTAACTTCAATTAAATTAGGTCGGCATACAAGATGTGTCAAAATTACAATTTTCAAGCCAAGCATGCGAATAACACAAAAGATGAGGGAAATACCTAAAAAGGATAAACCAAATATTTAGCACTATTAAATATTTTGAACGATAATCGACTTATCGAAACATAGACAATCTAAGTGAGATGCATAGAGCCTTCAAAACCTTCAATAGAATATGACTCGATCCAGAGCTGTCCACAACTAGCGGTCTGCCCTCGGTATCCATCGATCAACCTTTTCTTCTTCAGCAATGAAAGCACATTTTCATAATTCATCAGTAGAGAAATTTCTCTACAAAGGTTTGTATGACAGAAACCTTGTTCGTGACTTGATAAAGTGATCTAAATTATTCCAGGGGTTTGAAATGATTATGGAGGTGTTTGATCACAAAAGGAGAACTCAAAAGAGTTGTTTTTGTTAATGAAAAGAGTTCTTAAGAAGTCTAATCCCATTAAACTTTTTTATAAGAAGGTTGGATAAAAAGGATAAACATAAAAAAAATGAATTAGATATCTTAAAAAAAATCCTCCGATCGTTTGAACGAAATGTACATCGTTCGAACGACACCCGTGTTGTCGATAGAACGGTTTCAAATGACAACTTCGAAGAGATTCTAGATGTGACAACCCGAATATAATTTTGATAAATTATATTTAAATCATGTTTATATTATGTGATATGAATAATGTATTATTAGTATATCTAATACTAAGTGCTTATGTTTAGTCTAATCCTACTGTCATAAATCATGAAATGTCGAGTTATGTACGAACACAAGATTTGGTTATTTTCGATAGAAATGTTCCTGTTTAAGACTAGTTTTGACCATTGTAACATTACAATTTACTTGAGGTGAAAACTACATAGTTGTAGACATGTGAGTTAGGGTCGTAACACAACAAACAGTGCATCAAACGGATGCTCGAGGAAGAAGTTAGGTCGAAATTACGAGAAGGGGCAAATATGTCAATTCCCTTAAGTGGTATTTTGTCTTTTATTAACCAAATGTTTTAAATTGATTGGTTGGCTTGGGAGGCAGCCTTGGCCGACTTAAAACCCTCCCTCTAACATATTTATTCAGAAAAAACAAAGCCTAGGTTCAGTGTCAAGTGTTGTTAGCTTGAGGAAATAGAAAGTTGATGTTAAGGAATAAAAGTAAGGAGAAAAAGTGTAGAAAAATCCGTAGAAATTACGTAAAAAGCCCTGAAGGTAATCCTAATTGTAATTCTTGTTATTTATCTTATATTAATGATTTATATGATATAAATCATCATAAGTTTACGAAAGTTTCAGCCCTTTATATATATGTATGGTCAGATGCAAGCTTATGTTAAGTTGAGTGTAGAAACCCTTAAAATTGCTTTGTGTTGAAACCCCTTGTATTCAAATCTGCATATCTCTTTGTGTGATTACTGGAATTGAGAAATTCCAATTGGAAATGAAAGTAGACTCATATATTCATATAATATATGAGAATTATAATTTATCTCTTTGTGGTTAGGCCGTAATGATGATTTAAAGTTGGTACATAGTTGCTGTTTGTATACTTTAATTCGGTATGCCCTGAGTTTGGTCAAGATTTTGAGATAGAAAATGAAGTCCAAATATTATGAAGCTTTAATTCTGTACTATTAAGTATGTCTACTAAAAGTTTGTTGAAAATCATGGAAAGTTATGCTGTATAAAAATTATGAAAATTCTGGGAATTCGAAGGATCAATAGAGGAGCTTGTAGGGCAGATTTCTTGTGTTGTAGAGAAATGCCCATAACTTGCCCTAGGAAGCTTGAAAAATTACACCGTCACTTGTACTGGATAATATATTCATATATGTTTTCATATTGATAAGGTTGGACCCCTGCATTTATACAATTTAGAAATATAGGATGGTTAAGTATGTATGACAATAATTTCAGGCCATATTGGATACCCCTTGAATGAATGTTTGTATTTCGTCCTTACGAAGGGTACTTTGAGTACATGTTTCATGTGTATATACATTGACAAGTATAATTTCATGTTTACTTAACTTTGGTTATAAATTCCTCATAAGGTATTTCCTACGGTTGAATGTCCGTAACTTTATCAACATGTATATCATTGTTTTGCCTTTACCTATGTTTTATGGAATGTGACTTAGTTGGAATTATATTGTTGATGTATAGTCATGGAAAGTTACATAATTATGTTTGAATAATATTTGTGATTGAGGTTCAGAACTGATCTAGTTGGATTGACAGGTGTAAGGTCTAATCAACCCAGTTCAGCTCCACCAGAAGGAAACCTGAATACGTAGTTGTCAACCAAGGTGAGTGTACTCACTGGAAAGAGATATTTGTATTGTGTTGTTGGTATGATCATAATAAAATGAATATGAAATTGTTCATTTCGGTTTACCGAAATGAGGGGTTACTCCTCGACCAGGAATGGGGGAGATTTGTCTATTAATGACAAGGGGTTACTCCTCGACCAGGAATGGGGGAGAATTGTCTATTTAGACAGGGTATGTGAATCATGATTCGAAAAAGTTGGGCATTCATTATGAATGAGCCGGATAAGTTAATACATAAGTAGATGGACATGATTTATTGCATTTAAATTCATGCAGTAGTTTAGTAGTGATTCATTCACTGGGCTATTTTTGCTCATGGTTCCTATGTTCACATTTTTCAGGTAATACGATGTCACTGCCAAATCTAGGAGGTCGGGTTGGGTTAGCTTGGAATGGGAGAAACAATGATTTTGTGTAAATGTAAATGATGTAATTAAGTTAACTTATCCTTTAAGAAAGTTTTATGGGCATCACTACTTTGATGTTGTAAAAAGGTTTTCAGTTATATGGATTTACAATGATGACTCTGAAATCAAAACTCGTGTTTATGGTTTGGTTAGATTAATTATGGTTTGACTCACTTTGACTTCCAGACTTAATTATAAGTAATTGGGTTGGGGCGTGTCAGCTTTTGGTATCAGAGCCTAGGTTTTAGAGGTTCTGGAGTGAGAAGAGTCTAGATTTGGCAGTGAATGTTAGAAATATAATTTATTTGATACTAACGATTATGTTAGGAAAGATATGTATATCTGCATGTTGTTATATCTTTGATTCATTACAGATATAAGAGAATGGAACGAGGGAATGTGAATGTGGGAATAGATGATGAGGCTTCAAATATTCCAGCAGAAGCGGAGGTTGAGCAACCTGTTCAGATAAATGTGGAACCCGAGCCAGAACAACTGACAGATATGCAAAAAATGGCACGTGCTATGACTCTAATGGCGGAGCAGCAAGCTAGATTTATGGCACAGATGGAAGAACAACAGACCAGGCAACTGGAGGCACAAGCCTTGGCTAGGGCTGAGGAGGTGATACACCGGGAAGAAAGAAGTACTTCACATGAGAAATTTATTAAGATGAACCCACCCTCATTTGAAGGAGCAGTTGATCCCGCAGAGGCAGAAGTATGGGTTAAAGAAATTGAACTTATCTTTGGGGTAATGAGGATGCCTGAAAATCAACAGGTAACCTTGGCGGCGTATATGCTGAAAGGAGAAGCTAAGTACTGGTGGGATGCCACGAAACATTTGTTGATTACTCCAGGAGGCGGGAATGTGATTTCATGGGATGCTTTTGTTAAAGCCTTGTATGACAAATATTTTCCCCCAATGTATCAAAAACAAAAGGAGAAGGAATATTTCATGTTGAATCAGGGGAGTATGACAGTTAGAGAATATGAAGCTAAACTTACAGGCTTATCTCGTTTTGCTTCGAGGTTTATACGGAATGAGGAAGATATGTGTAGCCGATTTCTCGATGGACTAGAGTTAGTTATTAAATCAAGGCTATCGGCTTTAGAGACTGTTAATTATTCAGCCTTGGTGAATAAAGCCCTGCTGGTAGAAAATGATGTGAATAAAGCAAGAAGGAATCGAGAACGAGGTGTAAAAAGAAGCAGATTCAATCCAAGTTATCAAAAAGGTAGTGATACAGAATATTCAAGACTTGGAGGGCAAAAACTTCAGCATGATAGAGGTATGGGAGGTGGTTTGCAGAGGGGTGAGGCTAGTAGTGAAAGAGGCTCAGGAGCTTTAGCGCAAGGAGATTCGAACGTTTGTTTCTTTTGTGGTACATCGGGCCATATAAAAAGAAATTGCCCAAAGTTACAGAGTATAGAATGTTTCAACTGTCATCAGAAGGGCCATCTGAGAAAGAATTGCCCTATGTTATCAAGAGAAGTTTCAGTCAGTAGTGTGGGGCCTCATAAAGGATCCTCTCCAGGAAGTGCCACCAGGGGAAGAGGTACAGGACAAGCAAGTGGATCGAAGGAAGGAGGAAGAGTGTTTGCGATGACGCTGCAAGATGCCCATGCTACACCTGAAGTGGTTACAGGTAAACTCTCTATTGCGAACAAAGATTTATATGCACTCATTGATCCTGGATCTACGCATTCATTTGTGGCATTAGATATTGTTTCATATTTGGGTAGACCATGTTCATTTCTCAATTGTGCCTTATATATTTCTACCCCACTGGAAAGTGTGATTCTGGTTGAGCATGTTTATAAAGATTGTATCTTACGAATGGGGGAACGAGATTTCTATGTTGATTTGATACCGTTGGCCATTCGAGATTTTGATATTATATTGGGGATGGATTGGTTATCATCATACCATGATTCCATTGATTGTTTTTGCAAAGAAGTTACATTTCATTTGGCTGGTGAACCCGAGTTCCAATTTACAGGGGAAAGGAATGTTGTCCCTACTTGTCTCATCTCAGCAATTAAGAGCAGAAAGTTATTGAGTATGGGTTGTACAGGGTATTTAGCGTATGTGGTTGATGTTAGTAAGGAAGCACTTAAAGTTGAAGATATACCAGTGGTTAGAGAGTTTTCTGATGTCTTCCCAGAGGAATTACCAGGATTGCCACCCGATAGGGAAGTAGAGTTTTCTATTGAATTAATTCCAGGTACTGGTCTAATTATGGCACCAGCGGAGTTGAAAGAATTAAAAGTGCAATTACAAGATCTGATAAGCAGAGGTTTCATTCGGCCTAGTGTTTCGCCATGGGGAGCACCAGTGTTATTTGTGAAAAAGAAAGATGGGACAATGCGATTATGTATTGATTATCGGCAGTTGAATAAGGTGACCATTAGAAATAAGTACCCTCTACCTCGTATTGATGACTTGTTGGACCAATTACAGGGGGCCACTGTATTTTGGAAGATTGATTTGAGATCGGGTTACCACCAACTGAAAGTGAAGGATTGTGATATTTCCAAAACAGCTTTTCGGACTCGATATGGGCACTATGAGTTTTTGGTGATGCCTTTTGGATTAACCAATGCTCCAGCAGTTTTTATGGATTTGATGAATCGGGTATTCCACCCTTTCATTGATTCATTTGTGATTGTATTCATAGACGATGTGTTGGTTTACTCGCGTAGCATGGAGGAACATGAGAAGCATTTGAGACTCGTATTGCAGATTTTGAGAGAGAAGAAATTATTTGCTAAATTCAGTAAGTGTGAGTTTTGGTTGAATGAAATTGGGTTTTTAGGGCACGTTGTCTCAGGAGATGGGATATATGTTTATCCAAGGAAGGTGGAAGCAATTGTTGAATGGGAGAGTCCTAAGAATGTGACAGAAATTAGGAGTTTCCTAGGATTGGCAGGTTACTATCGCAGATTCATTAAGGGATTTTCAGCAATAGCATTACCATTGACAAAGTTGACCCATAAAGAAGTGAAGTTTGTGTGGGATGAAGAATGCGAAAGGAGTTTTAAATAATTAAAGAAGCGGTTGGTTTCAGCCCCTATACTTGCTATTCCATGTGGGAATGAGTCTTCTGTGATCTATACAGACGCTTCATTTCAGGGGTTAGGATGTGTTCTTATGCAGAATGGGAAGGTAATAGCATATGCTTCCAGACAATTAAAGACGCATGAACGAAACTACCCTACACACGATCTGGAGCTAGCAGCCATTATTTTTTCTTTAAAGTTGTGGAGACATTACTTGTATGGAGAAACTTGTGAGATATTTACAGATCATCAAAGTTTGAAATACTTGTTCACACAGAAAGAACTGAATTTGAGACAGAGGCGTTGGATAGAGCTGATTAAAGACTATGACCGTACCATTCATCATCACCCTGGGAAGGCCAATGTAGTAGCAGATGCTTTGAGTCGAAAATCATCAGGGATTCTCGGTTGCATACGGTGTGCTCTTATTGGAAATATTCTTGACTTGGCATTGATGGGGATTGAATTGAAGTTTTCAAAAAGTGGAGGATTATTAGCACATGTCACAGTGAGACCTTTATTGGCCGAACGCATACGAAATTTGCAGACCAGTGATCCATTCCTTGAGAAGAAGAAACAAGAAGTTCGGGATTGTAGAGAGAGTGACTTTGAGATTAAGAATGATGAATCGTTGTGTTATAAAAATAGAATTTGTGTACCAAATGACCCCCCCTTAAAGAAGGATATATTAGAAGAGGCACATAGTTCTATTTACTCTATGCATCCGGGAGCTACCAAAATGTACAGAGATTTGAAGGAGTATTATTGGTGGAACAATATGAAGCATGAGATTGCAGAATTCATAGCTAAATGTTTAGTATGCCAGCAAGTAAAAGCAGAGCATCAGAAGTCGGCAGGATTATTGCAGTCTTTGCCTATTCCGGAATGGAAGTGGGAGCATATAATGATGGACTTTGTTAAAGGATTACCCCGGTCACCAAAGGGGCATGATTCTATTTGGGTGATTGTAGACCGATTGACGAAGTCAGCTCATTTTCTCCCAGTTAAGACCACCTACACTGTTGACAAGTATGCACGTATATATGTTGATGAGATTATCCGTTTACATGGGGCACCAGTGTCAATTGTATCAGATAGAGATCCAACGTTCACTTCTAAGTTTTGGCCTCGTTTACAGGATGCCATGGGCACAAGTTTGAAGTTCAGCACTGCATTTCATCCACAAACCAATGGGCAATCTGAAAGGACAATTCAAATATTAGAAGACATGTTACGGGCTTGTGTATTTGACTTCAAAGGTAGTTGGGATGATCATTTGCCATTGATGGAATTTTCGTATAATAATAGTTATCAGTCCACCATTGGTATGGCTCCTTATGAAGCTTTATATGGGAGGAGATGTAGGACGCCTTTGTGTTGGGATGAAGTAGGTGAAAGAAAAATTTTGGGTCCGAAATTGATAGATATGACAACTGAAAAGATCAAAATGATTCGGGAACGAATAAAGATAGCGCAAAGCAGGCAGAAATTTTATGCAGATAAGAGGAAGCATCCATTGGAATTTCAGAAGGGAGATTTTGTATTCCTACGTATTTCACCGTAAAAAGGCGTTATGAGATTTGGCAAAAAGGGGAAACTAAGTCCAAGATACATTGGACCATATGAAGTGTTGGAAAGAATTGGGCCCCTGGCTTATAGATTAGCATTACCTCCAGATTTATCCCGTTTACATGATGTGTTTCATGTATCGATGCTTCGTAAGTATTTGGCGGATCCATCTCATGAGTTGAAAACTCAACCAATTGAACTGAAGGAAGACTTGTCGTACGTCGAGGAACCATTGGAAATTATTGATCGTAAGGAGAAGGTATTGAGGAATAAAGTTATTCACTTAGTTAAAGTTATGTGGATGATCCATGGAGTTAAAGAAGCAACTTGGGAAACGGAGGATAGCATGAGGAAACAGTATCCCCATTTGTTTGGTAAGTGACCTTTATATTAAATTTCGGGGACGAAATTTTCTAAGGGGGGGAAGTTGTGACAACCCGAATATAATTTTGATAAATTATATTTATATTATGTGATATGAATAATGTATTATTAGTATATCTAATATTAAGTGCTTATGTTTAGTCTAATCCTATTGTCATAAATCATGAAATGTCGAGTTATGTACGAACACAAGATTTGGTTATTTTCGATAGAAATGTTCCTGTTTAAGACTAGTTTTGACCATTGTAAAATTACAATTGACTTGAGGTGAAAACTACATAGTTGTAGACATGTGAGTTAGGGTCGCAACAAAACAAACGGTGCATCAAACGGATGCTCGAGGAAGAAGTTAGGTCGAAATTACGAGAAGGGGCAAATATGTCAATTCCCTTAAGTGGTATTTTGTCTTTTATTAAACCAAATGTTTTAAATTGATTGGTTTTCTTGGGAGGCAACCTTGGCCGACTTAAAACCCTCCCTCTAACATATTTATTCAGCAAAAACAAAGCCTAGGTTCAGTTTCAAGTGTTGTTAGCTTGAGGAAATAGAAAGTTGATGTTAAGGAAGAAAAGTAAGGAGAAAAAGTGTAGAAAAATCCGTAGAAATTACGTAAAAAGCCCTGAAGGTAATCCTAATTGTAATTCTTGTTATTTATCTTATATTAATGATTTATATGATATAAATCATCATAAGTTTACGAAAGTTTCAGCCCTTTATATATATGTATGGTTAGATGCAAGCTTATGTTAAGTTGAGTGTAGAAACCCTTAAAATTGCTTTGTGTTGAAACCCCTTGTATTCAAATCTTCATATCTCTTTGTGTGATTACTGGAATTGAGAAATTCCAATTGGAAATGAAATTAGACTCATATATACATATAATATCTGATAATTAGAATTTATCTCCTTGTGGTTAGGCCGTAATGATGATTTAAAGTTGGTACATTGTTGCTGTTTGTATACTTGATTTCGGTATGCCCTGAGTTTGGTCAAGATTTTGAGATAGTAAATGAAGTCCAAATATTATGAAACTTTAATTATGTACTATTAAGTATGTCTACTGAAAGTGTGTTGAAAATCATGGAATGTTATGCTGTATAAAAATTATGAAAATTCTGGGAATTCGGAGGATCAATAGAGGAGCTTGTAGGGCAGATTTCTTGTGTTGTAGAGAAATGGTCATAACTTGCCCTAGGAAGCTTGAAAAATTACACCGTCACTTGTACTGGATAATATATTCATATATGTTTTCATATTGATAAGGTTGGACCCCTTAATTTATACAATTTAGAAATATAGGATGGTTAAGTATGTATGACAATAATTTCAGGCCATATTGGATACCCCTTGAATGAATGTTTGTATTTCGTCCTTACGAAGGGTACTTTGAGTACATGTTTCATGTGTATATACATTGACAAGTATAATTTCATGTTTACTTTACTTTGGTTATAAATTCCTCATAAGGTATTTCCTACGGTTGAATGTCCATAACTTTATCAACATGTATATCATTGTTTTGCCTTTACCTATGTTTTATGGAATGTGACTTAATTGGAATTATATTGTTGATGTATAGTCATGGAAAGTTACATAATTATGTTTGAATAATATTTGTGATTGAGGTTCAGAACTGATCTAGTTGGATTGACAGGTGTAAGGTCTAATCAACCCAGTTCAGCTCCACCAGAAGGAAACCTGAATACGTAGTTGTTAACCAAGGTGAGTGTACTCACTGGAAAGAGATATTTGTATTGTGTTGTTGGTATGATCATAATAAAATGAATATGAAATTGTTCATTTAGGTTTACCGAAATGAGGGGTTACTCCTCGACCAGGAATGGGGGAGATTTGTCTATTAATGACAAGGGGTTACTCCTCGACCAGGAATGGGGGAGAATTGTCTATTTAGACAGGGTATGTGAATCATGATTCGAAAAAGTTGGGCATTCATTATGAATGAGCCGGATAAGTTAATACATAAGTAGATGGACATGATTTATTGCATTTAAATTCATGCAGTAGTTTAGTAGTGATTCATTCACTGGGCTATTTTTGCTCATGGTTCCTATGTTCACATTTTTCAGGTAATACGATGTCACTGCCAAATCTAGGAGGTCGGGTTGGGTTAGCTTGGAATGGGAGAAACAATGATTTTGTGTAAATGTAAATGATGTAATTAAGTTAACTTATCCTTTAAGAAAGTTTTATGGGCATCACTACTTTGATGTTGTAAAAAGGTTTTCAGTTATATGGATTTACAATGATGACTCTGAAATCAAAACTCGTGTTTATGGTTTGGTTAGATTAATTATGGTTTGACTCACTTTGACTTCCAGACTTAATTATAAGTAATTGGGTTGGGGTGTGTCACTAGAGACAGGCCAAAATTGCGTCATTTGAAGTTAAGCCAAACTCGTTCGAATGACTGTACCTTCTCGTTCAAACGATGGCAAATCTCGTTCGATCGGGGCGTCAAAATATTAAAAAAAATTCTATAAAAATTTTAAACTAATTTTAGAGTAAGTAACCTCTTAAAAAATTCTTAAACCCCCAAAATAATTAAAAAATCATTTTACCAATCAATACCATGACTACTTCCAATGATGCTGAGACATAAAAATCTTCCAATATCAAATGTCTTCAACTTTCATCTTCGAGTCTCGAGAAGTCGTGTAGGTGTCGTGTTTGTGTAATGGGGTATGCCAAACGAAATAAAATAAAATATGAGCAATTATAAAATCTTCTCTTACACTCTTCTAGTATGCTGTAAGGTGAAAGGGATCCTGTTCCCTTTGTTCTTCTTTTAGGTCAAGTTCGTTAGCTTGACAGTCATAGTTGTGTCCGTCCTCAAGGATCTCAATACTTATTGTTGGTAGGCTAATTTATAAAGGTATGACTGCATTTATTCCACATGCTAGGGCATACAGGGTTTCTCTTATTGTTTGTCTAGATATATTTAATAGTACTAAAGGATGGATAGGAGTTCATCCACCCATATTAACTTCACATTCTCTAATCATCATGTGATCCCAGTAAGTAGAGTTTTGTTTGTAATTTTTTCTTGCCGGTTGCACTATGGGAAGCCACTGAGACATAGTGAATTCAGATCCCATATTCTGCATAAAATCCCCTAAAGGTGTCATTGTCAAGTTAGGCTCCATTATTCATTACCAAATATCTAGGAATAGAAAATATGGTGATGATGTTTCTCCACACAAGTCGTCTGGTGTTGGCCTATTTGATGTGAGTTAATGGTTCAGCCTTTATCCACTTGGTGGAGTAGTCTGTGGCATTTATCAAGTATTTCCTATTTTTAGGTGCTTTAGGAAGAGGTCCCATAACATCCATACACTACTGAGCAAAAATACATGTATAGAAAAGATAATTCTTGGCACTTGGCACATTTGTAGACGAACTGAATAACATCTTTTTGTATGAAGGAAACTAATAGCCTTGAGACATTTCTTTATAAGAGAGTGATCTTAAAGATAAGTGAGCTCCATATCTGCCTTCATACATCTCGCTTAGAATACCTCCCACCTGATCTAGGTGGACAAACTTGAGCAAAGGGCGTGCGAATGATCATTGACAAAATTTTCCCTAAGAGTTAAGGCAAAACCTTACCGACCAGATCTTCAATTTATAAGATTCTTTACCGTCTTGAGGTAGATCTCCATTCTTCAGATAGGCAGTGACAGGGTCCATCCAAGATGGGACTGTTTCGACCTGGATGATTTATAGGGTAGTCTCTAGATCATCAACAGTTGGACGACTAATGTACTCTACTTTAGTAATCAATTTCAAATTTAGAGTCAATCATTGGTTACAATGTAACTAAGGCGTCATCATGATGGTTGTAGTTCTTCAGTAATTATTATGTTAACACTGATCTAAAATCCTTCACGACTTTTCTTGCTTTGTTTCGGTAAGCGAGCATCTTGATGTCTTTGGCTTCATATTATTCTTTAAGTTAATTAGCGTTATATGTGAATTATAGTGTATGATAATATCTTGTGCTCCAATGATAATCTTCTTCTGTAGTCCAAGTATAATTTCCTTACGTTCAGCTTCATCACTGGGTCCCTTAAATCTAAGTCTAAATGTTTGCTCGATTAGGTACCCTTGTAAGGTGACGAAGACAATCCCCCCATTGCTTAATCATTCATAGGACACTCTATTAAAGAATAATGTCCACTTTTCTATTCATCCTCTTGTTGTAGGTTTAACATCTCCAAAATGGGGATGGGCTGAATGGCCTCTCCTTCTAGGGTTGTTGAGAATTAAACAATGAAGTCGGTTAAAACTTCCCCCTTAATGGTTATTTGGGGCTCATAGATTATGTCATACTAAACAAATCTAATGACCACTTGGTTATCGTGCTTCATAGATCTGCCTTTTTTAATACCTCTTTAAGCGAAAAAGAGTATAGGACGATTATCGTGTTGACATTAAAGTAGTGTGCATCTTTCTTGAAGGCGTTACCTGTGTCAGTGCTAACTTTTCAGTGGGCTCATATCTCCTCTTTGATTTAACGAGGTTTAAAAGACGTAGTATAACGGTAGCTTATCTCCATGTTCGTGCCGAACTAGTGCTTCATTAGTTGCATGTTAAGGGAAGTCCATGTACAAATGGAGCTTCACACCACTCATCGACATTGATATCGAGGGAAGATATCCCAAGTAGTGCTTGATATTTTTTAGTGTTTGATCTCAACCCTATGTCCAAATTATAGTTTTTTCCTTCTTTAAGGCTTAGAAGAATGGACAATATTTTTTAGACGATCGTGATATTAACCTGTAATATCCTGCCCCGATAAATTAATTAAATTATATATTGGGTATAATTGAGGAGTAGTTAATTATAAATATGGAGGAATTATAGGTGAAATTTTGGATAAGAATGAAAAGAAAAAGAAATAGGGTCGTTCAAACGACAAGGGACGTACATAGGTCATTAGAAGAGTCGTTAGAAGCAGGGCTTCTAACGACATGCTACTGGTTTATAGTAGCAGGTTGTGCAAAGGGTAGCACAATCCATATTTTGAATGACGTAGCTTAATTCGTTCGAATGACATACATTAAGTCATTCGAACAACATTGGTCGAGTTTTTAGATCAGATTTCCCTTGTGTGCTATCACGTTTATCACGTTTTGGAGCGTTGATTTTATGTGTTGTCGAGCCCAGAAATAAAATGGGATTTTAGGGCTTAAGGGTTGTTTTATAAGGTGTTTTTTTGGGTTATTTTGGGTTTATTATTGTTGGGAAAAAATTAAAGAAGGAGAGATAGAGTGAGAGAGAAAGGAAGAGGTAGGTGGTCTTCCACCACCACCTACCACCAAACCACCACTCCTCCACCATGTACCAACCATAAACCACCACTTTCTATATATCTTTCTCCACATTTGAACCAATAACACCTATTTTCACCACTGATAAGGAAGAGCTACGAATTTTGGAGTTATATTTGGGGGATTTATTGGAGAAGATGAAGTGGGTTTTAATGGAGTCGAAGGAGTTCTTAGCTTGGAGCTTTGCAGGATGCATTGGTAACCCTTGAGGCCACCTTTGAAGGTAGGAGTTTCTCCTCTTACACCAACATAACCATTAGAGCCATTAGAGGTGGGTAAACCTTACTCTTAGTGTAAGAACATCATTTTTGCATTTGAACTCTCATATTTAGACTATTTGAGTAAGGTATATTTAGTTTAATAGTATAATTGTTATGTAGAAAACAATAAATATTTTTATGGAATAAAAATATTGAAAAATATTGTTTCTGTTAAAAATAAGAAATGGATAATTGTTTCAAGGCTTTTGAATAGTAAAAGTGGGTGTTTTTGTGAAAATAGTGTATTTTCTAGAAATGTTAATAAGAACAATTTATGAAATCAAATGTTTTCAAATGATGATATTTTGTTGGAAAATGATGTTTTGTTGAAATTAAAGAATAAGTAAATATTTCAAGGTTTTGGAATATTGAAAGATGGTATTTTTATGAAATGGGCATTTCTAGAAATATTGGTGTTAAATATTTTATGAAATAAAATGTTTGAAAATGATGATTTACTTGGTAAATATTTGGTGAAAATATGTTTAAACAATGTAGTAGGATTTTGGGGTTTTAAATCCACCTTACTATGTATACATAGACTTGTAGTATTTTGATATTAAATGTATAAACAAGTTTAGAGAAGGTTTTGTTGAGTTTAAACATAAAATAAGAATAATTGGAAAGTTAGTCTTCAAGGTGTGTGAAATTGAAACTAAAGAGTATAATGAACAAGAGATTATAAGACTACACATGTTAAAGAAAAGAAATGGTATTTTCTTATAAAAGTAGTCTTAAGTATAATTGGATTTCTTGGATGAAGAAAGTAAAGGAAAATATGTTTTGGAAAAATGTTGGTAAAAAATATTAATTAAGTGTTAATGGGAAAACATGGAATGGTTAATGAGTGTAACTTACTAATGTTGTGAAATATTAACACTTGTGGGATTAAAGGTGTAAAAGTATTTCCAATCAAGTAAAAGATTACCCCAAGTTTAAAAAGATGTTAAAGGGCTAATAACACTTAAGAAGTTAGTGTGGATGATTAAATTTTGTTTTGAGAAATTAGCACTTATGAAAATGGAGTCAAAGATGATTTTGGATACAAATGGGTAAAAGGGTAATTTTACTTAAAGTGAAACATTTTTATGAAATAAAAATGTTGAAAAGGGTGTTACAAAAAGTGTTCCTAAACGAATATGATTCTTGGAATAAAAATCAAGGTTAAAGTGTAAAGGACATAAAATGGTAAATTTTCAAAGTGTAATACAAGATGAGGCGGTAAAGTCTCGGGTTTTGGCTTCGGTCGGGTAAGAAGTATAAAGGTAATAATGTGGACATTCGTAAAATGTTAAAAACATTGAAAGGAACTTAGGTGACACCGGGATAAATCAAGAAGGACCCAAAGCCCTTGGGTGAAAAGTCCTAAATCACTGGCCAGAGCATATGGTGCGCATAGCCGACGGTGTGGAGCCCATGGAAGTATGCGGTATTAGAATATTCCAAGAAAAGATAAAGGAAACATGGAACATATCAAGACATGAGTTGTGTGGTTAAATGTGTTAATATAACCTAACTTGAATGAATGTAATAAATATTTCGATAAAAGTGAAATGGATAAGTAAATGCGTAAATCTATTAATGTCCATGAGATAAGATAAAAAGGATAAAGTAAGTGGGTAATTGGATAATTAAGCACCCAAGTTGGTAAACCCATAATTTCCATAAGTATGTATGGAAAAAAAGGGTTTTCAAATGACAAATAAGTATTTTCTAAAACGGTGAATGCGTGTGTTGAAATGGTGCTTTTCAATGAAAATACTAAAGTACGTCTAAATGAATGAAAGGGTTAAATTCCGGTAAAGGAATGAGTTTGAAGAAATCAAGTGTAACGGTTTAAGTGTCGAGTTAGGTGTGTTAAATAAAGTGAAAATGCTAAGTATGAATAAAGAAAGCCTATAATAAGATTAAGGTCAATTAATCTGGGCAAGTAAGGTTTTCAAAAATAAAATGGTTAATGCATTGGAATATGCAATTTTCAAAGGTATATGTATGTAGATATATGCATATTTTCACATTCATGTGGTGGTAGCGTGTGAGTATTCGTTTCTGCCATTCGTTTCTATAATATTGTATAAATCCCACTAGGCACAATCTCACATCCCCACTTTATCATGGCAGGTTGGGAGCGGTTCTGTATTTTTAGGGCATTATACAGGTAAGTATATTTTATTTATGTTTACGTTAGTAGCTCTCTTTACTTGGACTTTGGGTGCTCCCCATGGGTCCCTCACGTAATTTATTTTGAAATTGGTATCGCATGCTAAATAAGTATAACGTTAATTAAAACAAAACTGGACAAGCAACATTATATAGGGTTGTTTCATTGCACTTCACACCTAACGCTCAGGTCGGACCGGGTTGACTATGGGTAACCCATAAATTCAGGTCGGGGCATTACAAATGGTATCAGAGCTCTAGGTTCAAGGTTCCTTTCAGGTGTAGTGTGGTGAGGTCGGTATTGGATCTTTCGTCATCACTGTAGTTTGGACCGGTCATGCTAGTTTTTTTATGGTTAGTTCGTGTCCTTGACGGTAAAGTCTAAGAGGTTAGCACGACAAGTAAGTTAGCGCCAAGTGGCACATGACTAAGTTGATAGTTATTAATCACATCCGCATTTCTAATTAGAATTGTAGTAATTTATGGGTGTCCATGCAAGCCTCTAGTGGTGACACCGTAGTTGTTAGTGTGAGGTGCTTCCGTTAATATTTGGTGACACAGAATCAATTGAGATGTTGATAGAATGATATAATGCCCGATGGGCAGGTGGCACGAGTTGCATATAGTCATAATAAAGGTTGATGGTTAGTGTGTCTCGGCTAGATGCTAATGAAGTGTGATTAAAAGGTATATATAACCCTTTGGTGCGACACTTATGGGTAGTTAATGCCAATGATGTAATTAGGCAAATTTGATCCTTGGGGTAATTCCGCATTTGACAGCATTTCGGTGAAAACATGAAGTTGCGTAGGCTAATAGTTGCAATGCCATAAACCCTTGTGTGAAATTTGGGGTGAAATAACTTTGGTGGTGAGAGTACCCTTGTAGTGGTAACAAAAATTAGTCTTCACTACGAACTTGTGGTAAAGGTTGTGCATCTCATCTATGGAGACTAGATAGCTGAGTAGTGTTCACAAGTATTGATTTTTTTGGTGAAAACATACTAGTTCCTTTGGTTGAGGACTTAAGTTTAATGTATTTTGTGTTATAATGTGGCTTTGAGGAATAGGATCTCGTGCGGCATACGTGGTGAGGGCCTTGGTGCTTATAGGCAATACTCGACGCCCATATCCTACCAAGATTTATATAGTCGTGTTAACTCATAAGTTGGCACTTGATATGATATAAGCATAACAAGGCAATTTACTTGCCATATTTTAACATTCATTTGAGGATTGGGTCAGGTAGACCTTGAGGTTTATAAACTACAGGCGACATCCTGCATCCTACCATGACCCGTAGTAGCACTAATTATAGTCTATCCGTGACTTATAGTCACAACCATTTGGAAGAATGGTGAGATTAGTATCTAACCGTTGGGAATCATTTTAGCCATTGAGGTAATGGCTAGGTGCGAGGAAATCCTAGTGTGTGAATAGTTCATAGGCACGTTGAGGTGCCCATAGGAAAAATTTGTGTGTGTCATCATTGAGGATGAGTATCGAATGTTATGGTGTCTTGAGGTATTTGATGATTAAGGTGCACGATAAGCCAGACGTTCGTAGACTAGTGTCAATATCGATGTGGGTATTGTAAGGTTTGTAGAGTGGACCTATGACGATAGAAGTGTAGGCGATGAGATCTTATCGAGATTTGGGACTTTTTCACGAAATGCTTTTAGTGTTCTTAGGAGACCAATTAAGTCCGAGGAATTGAGGCAGTAGAATTTTTAGTAATAAATGAGTCGAGGATCAGGTGATGATACCGGATTAATAGTCGCATAGTTTACGTGCCGAGTATGGTTTTCCAATCAGCACAGATGGGTGGTGTAATCCCTAAGGCAGGATGATAGTCGTATCCTTTTATGAGTGATGCTCAAATGTCATGGAATGACTAGTATGAGTTTGGTGAATACTCGATTTCGAGATGTACTAGGAAATGTATTCGAGGCTTAGAGTGATGACGCCATGTGGAGACTTGAAAATGGCGACTAAGGTGGGGTAGCATCGAAACATTACTGTTATGTCAAGGTGCTGACAGTATATAATGGAGTAGCCTTAGCAATGCAATGATTAGTATTGGCACATCTTGTCAAGATGGTATGGGCTAGAAGAAGTATCCCAACTTGATATTTATTATCCTCAGGGTGCCAATGACATTGGGTGTGGTCGTCATGAATATCCCGTGTTGATAGATAAGGTAAGGTGAATTAGTGGCAACCTTGTGATAAAAAAGTGAACTGTTAGGTGAGTGCCCTTCTTGACTAAGTAATTAACATGGGAGTTTAGAATCTCGATCGCGATACGTTAAAGCAGATAATAGACTAGGTGTAATAGGTTGGTGACGTCGTCACTAGTTTTTGGATAAGGTCAATGTAGACAAGGCGTGAGGTATTCGCTAATTAGGATGATTCGTTTACACCAAGGATGTGAAAGGTAGGGCGAAGTCAAGCATTGACTTCCTCAAGGTCTACTGATTCATAAATTTTGATCGCATTTTTATTATGAGAGTGAATGGTTGGGATTCGATTCATCACAGCTAGTGACCCAGACTAGGGTATATGGCCATAAGTAATGCTCGGTGAGAGCTTTGAGAATGAGTGACACGACTTTAAGTTTACGATATAGGTTCTCTTCTATAAGTCAGGATCGGATGCCTAGGGGAAAAATTTCTCGGGACGGTTGCTAGTCCCTCTAACTCAAGTGTTTTCTCATAATTATAATGAAGGAGGTCTTCTCTTAATTAGGAAGTTCATACGTTGATGACCTATCGTGGAGTAAATAAGTTGATCAATCATGGGGATAATAAAGCTATCCTTTGGGTATAGCACATTGTGATCTATGAAGTTAACACAAACCCTCTACATTCTGATCTTCAATCTGGCCATGATTGTGTTGGAAATCTAGTTTAAAAAATTAAACCACTCTGATAGAGTTGACATGAAGTATATTATTAACTTATTTCTCCACCATTTTAATTTTCTCAGGGGCTGACTATATTGGTTTTCGTTTGACTAGCTAGTATGAAATATCTACATGCAACTGGTGGAAAGAAATATTTGAATAATTTCCTAGAATATCATAGTAACGGGGATCGATATATGCGGAAACACTTTTTAACCTCGAACTATTGATTTATCATGCAATAAAAAGTAACAAAAAACCTAGGTTTAACGCATAAACCTAGGATTTTAAATCATGATACCTTAGCAGATCTTTTTGGTGATCCAAATAAGGAAAAATCTAAAGAAGATGAAGGGGTGCCATTTTCTTATCCTCGAAAACCTTGTGAGAACATGTCGAAAGCCTAGGATCTACTAGCATATGATCCTGCCAAAGAAGACTATTTGTGGGGCTCTCTTGGAGATGAATACTTTAGGTTTTGAGTGAGATATGGCCTTCTCTCTCTACACTTCTTCATAAAAATGTGAATAGTACTTTTTCTCTCCCTCTTTAACCCTTAATAATGGATATAATCCTTAAACTATATATTACACCAATATATATAGCTATAAGTCATGGTCTTGGATTTCTACAGAGTCTGGGATTACTACTTGGGAAAATGGACTATATTAGGGACCCAAGACTACATAATTAAATTTGCTTCAAAATAAATACTCAAAAATCCCAAATTACATCCACGTAACTTATTTCCTTTCTCTCTTTCATCGAAATTAATTCCAATAAATAATTATGACTGCACTCTAATGTAATTATCTCAAAATCACTCAGAATAATGAGGTCTTATTTGTAAAGTTTCTATGGTACATAATATAATTCCCCGCGTTAAGCATACAATACCCGCTTGGACAAATAAATTTACCACTGATAGACTTTAATAAACTTCTTATTTATTCCTTGATTCTTAGAATTAACTTATTTAATACGCAACCGGATAATAAAATAATCCACTCATCAGGTTTAATCCTAGAAGTAAAACTTATAAGTCTGTTAAGGGGTATCACAATCCAAGATATTTCTTAGACGCGGATTCCTCCAAATTATTATCTCACTTACTTACACAATCATTTTCCAACTTTTGGATATTTAGATCCAATAAGATTGAATCTCATCCATAACAACCAAAGCAATAATTGTGTATGCTCTCCAATATTTATAACACTCTAAAATCCCATGAGATTGTGCAAGTCTAATCTAGTCAAAACCACCTGTAGTCTAGTTAAATAAATTTTTTATTGTATCGATCACAATCCTCTTTGAACTATTAGATAAGTTCCTGTACCATCAAACATGTCCCGTAGTTTAAGATTGACCAATAGGATTGTACTCGTATCTTTATCGATAGAATGTCAATTCCCTATCTAAGCCGTAAATTATTCAATTGTACTATGATCAAAATTCCTATATCTCGTAATCAGGTCATACAAAACTCACCGAAATTTTAATCTGAGACCAACATATTCTCTCTTTTTAAAAAGGATAGCTATGTTATCCTAAGATGCAATCTTGGTAACGATGACATCGCCTTAGTGCACGGTCTCACGTGTGAGGTGATACTTGCATTCAATTTTATTTTCACTCTTATTATTCCTTGGTTATTTCGAATTCGCAACCGTACCGTTATTTCCATAATAAAGTGTAATAACTGGCTGCATTGAAGGAACTACACCCAAAATAGGGGTGGCAATTCGGGTTAGTCGTGTCATTTTCCAGTCGCGTTGATTTTAATTTGAGTATAAGTTTTGGGTACTCCTAATTCTATACAATCTAATCATGACATGTTCGAATCATTTTGGGTTATTACTGTAAATGGGTTATCGTGTCAAAAATTTCCAGCCGCACACCCAAGTCACTTGGGAAGTTTTAGAGCCAAACCGCCTTATTTGACACCTTCGAAATTGTAACATATTTGGCTTCTATGATAGAATCAATAATACATGATTTCTTCATACTCCTAAAACTTATATCTCTACCTCCTAAGGTAAATACATATCCTGAGGTTGACTTATTTGAAATTTATCCAACTAAAAATTCAAGTTTTTACTCAATGGGTACAAGACTATCCGTTGAGTAAAACAACACACAATCTCTAGTCCTTTTTTTTAAGTACTTGAGAATGTGCTTTACTGCAGTCTAGTGCTCCTCACTTGGGTTATACTAGAATCTACTGACCATGCCAAAGGAAAAGAAAATGTCCAGTCTTGTACACAACATAGGATATATGAGGCTAGGGGTACAAACATATTGGACTCGTACCGGATCAGGGGTGATACTAATCCGATTTGTTAAATGTTAACAGATTCAGATCCAATTAAATAATCTAACAGATCATTGATCTGTTATATCAAATCCAAATTTGTTAATTATCTGACTAATTCGATCCATATATATAATTAATCAGATTAGATCAAATTATTATCAGATCGGATTGGCATTAATCCATATTCGATCTATTTAATAAACGGATAAATGGGTTGTCAGACAATCAGATTACAAAATCAATACAGATCCGGTTAAACAAATTGGACTCGAATTAGATCTAGATCAAATTTTGATCAATTGATAGCCCTACACGAGACTGCCCATCGTCTAAGCATAAAGTATATTCATCATCCTCTCTATCTGATCAGGTGTCTTTCAACAATGATCCTCAGATAGAGAGATTCCACGCCTGAAATGAGGATCATTGTTTTATCTGGGGATCCCTATTTCTTGGAATCCTAACATTCTATTTTTTTATCACACATAAACTAGATTCCAAGGATATGAATGGATTCTCCTAAGTCCTTCATATCGAATTAATTAGACAAGTAAACTCTTATACTTGACAATACACCCACATCGTTCTTGATTAGAAGAATATCATCCACATATATTACTAGAAATACCATTATGTTTTCGTCATGCATTTTATACACACAAGTTTTATTTGGTCATTGATCAAAAGAATAAGATTTTATTTCCTGATCAAACTCATTATTCCAAGACAATGCACTTGCTCAAGTTCATAAATGGATTTCTTTAGCTTGCACACCGTATTTTTCTATCCATTTGATATGAGTACTTTGGTTTACATCATATAAATACATGTACTACTGTTCAAGAACGCTATATTGACGTCTATTTGCGAAATCTCGAGATTGAGATAATCCGCAATGGATGAAATAATACAGATGGACTTTATCATGTCTATCAGTTATAAGGTTTATTTATAGTCGATCCCCTCTTTTTGAGCAAAACCTTTTGCTATAAGCCTTACCTATAAGGTTTCCACTCTCATATCCATCCATTTTTTCTTCTTATAGATGCACTTGCATCTAATGGGTTTTATCCTGTCTAGAAAGTATACAAATTCCCAAACTTGATATAAATACATATAATCCATCTCGATATTTATAGTCTTTAGCCAAAGCTAAGAGTCCTTGTCTTGGATATTTTTATCGCAGTTCATAGGATCTGTTTTGTGTTTCGTTAGGATCTCATCGAAGTGTTCACCCAAATACACTAACCTATCAGGATGACGTCTAACTCTCCTATAGGACGAAGCTCCACTTGTGGTCCAGTACAAGTGATATGTGTATCCTAATCAATGGTAATGCTCCCACCACTGCTAGGTAGTGTACTATCGATACCAACTTTTATTTTATCCTGTACAAGTGGTACAGAAGAAATTACTTGGTCTTTCCCTCTTAGATCTTCCAATATCAACTTAGCCTTGGGTTTATGGTCTATCATATAACCATATCATAAGTACCAAGAATTTTTTCTAACAAATACCCTCTAGAAATTAGTATCTTAAAATTAACCACACTTGGATCCTTTTGGGTAACCTATGGAGAGACATACATCCGTTCTTAATTCTAACTTCACTATATCCTTCCTCAGCACATGCATTGGGCAACTCCAAATCTTGTAATGTCCTTCACTAAGCTTATTCCCAATCCACAATGTGATCTACTGATACATTTAAAAGGAACTAGGTTCAGTAAGTACGCGATCTTATGTAATGCAAAACCCCTAAAAGAATCCATAAGATCCGAATAGCTCAACATGGATTTAAGCATGTCCAAAAGAGTCACATTCCTTCTTTTAGCTACATTAATTTTCTATAGAGTGCCCAGTGCAGACAATTAGGATCTAATCCCCATCTCCGATAAGTGATTCCCAAATTCTCCCAAGAGGTACTCAGATTCATGATCAAATCAAAGAGTTTGGATAAGTTTACTCACATCCATGATCAAATCATAGAGTTTAGGTGAGTTTACAATGCTATGCTCCAAATCATCCTTATACACTTTGAACTTATCAAAGGCCTCAGACTTGTGATGCATAAGACAAGCATATTTAAATCTCAAATAATTATCAATGTAAGGTATGGAGTACTTGTAGCCACATCTTGCCCAGATTGTCATATGGCCACACAAATCAGAATGAACTAATTCCATAAAATCTTTGGTGCCTTTTGGTCATCTTACCTTCTAAACAGGATTCACAGCATGAAAGTGTCTCCACTTCCAATGAACATAATTTTCCGCTTGAAACCAATATTTGGATTCTTTTTAGATTAACATGACTTAAGCGATATGTTTGGTTCAACTTAATAGGCTTATTTATATATTACTCATTTCGGTGGTTAGCAGTACTGGTGAGATAGGCTTTATAACATGAAGATCATTTTCCAATGTTCTAGAATATATAAAATATTTTCCATTTTTATTAAAAGACAAATAAATCAAATATCCATTCATAACTAACTTAGAAACTGAAATCAAATTTCTCGTAATGGTTGGAACATAAAAATAATCCACTAATAGTAACTTTTGTTTTCACCAAAATTAAAACTATATTTCTTACTGCTAATGTTGTTGCCTTATGATGATAACCCATGAACATAAACATTTATCCTTATCTGAGATCACAGGTTACCTGGAACTCCTATAAAGAATTTCAAACATGATTTGTGGTTCTCGAATCTATACACTAGGTAGTAGTATATTACACCACAAAACATGTCTCAATGACTAAGGCGAAATTACCGTTTCCATTGTTCTTTGCCAAGAATATCATACACTACTTCTTCTAATATCCTGACTGCTTGGAGATATAACATATGCCTTTTGGCTGTGTACCTATGTAAGAGTAAAATTATATTCAAATTTCCCCATAGGATTAGATTGTCTAAATTACTTGCCAAAACATTTTGAGTCTTTGTCCCAGAGGTCCTCGGAAAATTTTATAAACTTCAATTTGAATCATTCATGTTTAACCTCAAGTGCTCCATTTAGAAAAGGTATGTTGACTAAGAAGACTGAGGTTAACCCATTGGTTAATTTGCTTTCATAATTCCAATTTTTTTAATAAACCTTTTTGGATTCATTGTCAAATACACTATGCAAATATACTCTTCATATAGAAAAATATGCTTTCTTAAAAATTACATCATTTTGTGTATTTTGAGTATGGTTGTTTTAGGTTGAGAATAAACATAATTATGATTTTGCCAAAATATATTTTTAACATCTTTTTTAGGTAAAACTGGATAAAATCCCTCGATAATAGCGCGGGCTACTCGTCACAACAAAGATTTTCTTCGCTACAATGAATAGCTCTTCACTACTGATTTGTCCTCCGTGCTTTTTCTCTGGTTCTTTATGCGACTTATTTTTCATCAAGTTCTCTCCAACAAGTAGATACCAATAAAGGTACTATAAATTACGCTAAAAGAACCTATTGGAATATCTTTCCTTAATATCTCATTGGGAAGCGTTTTGAGGACACCTAATCGGTTGATTAAGTCCTAGATGTGATTCTTTGAGACCTTAAGAGTTTCAAAAGTTCACCTTTTAGTCTCCTAAATGTATTCTACCTTATGGCTACATAGTTATGTTCTCTACAATCTTCCAAAGTAAGAGATAGAAAGTACATAAAAATCTTTT
The DNA here is from genome assembly GCA_949130495.1 of Sambucus nigra. Taxonomy (NCBI): domain Eukaryota; kingdom Viridiplantae; phylum Streptophyta; class Magnoliopsida; order Dipsacales; family Adoxaceae; genus Sambucus; species Sambucus nigra. The sequence continues at coordinate 443,343,634 of OX422221.1, forward strand.
TGCTGATCAAACTTATTTCACTAATTTAAGACCATATTTTCCCTCCTCTTTTTTGAGCTATTTAAGATGTAACTTTTTGGGTGTGAAAAATTTAGATATTTATATACTCATCTTTTGTTCAAATCTTTTTTTAACTAAAATATTTATTCATAAAGGTATATTTTCTTTACTTTGGATTGAAAAACTTAGTGAGAGATTTTAAGCACCATACCCTCGTATACACCTACCCAACCTTTTAGGATTCCCTCATAATCCGAGGTGTAGATTTTGTGGTTGCTTGAAGGTTACAAACTTGGAACAAAAAATTGAATCAACTTTAAAGAAGATTTTTTTCAGCCAAGAGGATTTTAAAACCGGTGGAAGTTGTGTAGTGTTCTTCATCTATCAGCGCTTTCTTCGGAAGATATTGTGTGAAAGAGTGCGTACTGAAAGTTGTGTAAGTGTCTCATAATTTCCTTTTGTAAAACTCTACTATATTTCATTTATCATTCATTTCGGCCTTGGATTTTTCTGTACATCCGCCTATGTGATTATTGTTTTACATTTTTTCATATTTTAGAATAATTGTCTTAATTTAATAAAATAAAATTAGATTCTAAAACTTAGTAAAACATATTTATCACAGACTTTTAGGATTGTTTACCCTTTTGTAATAATAATTTAATCTTCCATTTTATTTTATTAGGCAACTTAATTTTTATTTACATAGTTACCATCAAGAGATATATTCTCAAATGGTATCAGAGTGGGTCTTAAACATTTTAGGTGTTATAACCTAGAGTAGATCCTTTTCGTGCGCAATGGATTAAAGTTAAACCCTTCGACCTCCTCCATTTGATGGTAATAACTATTCTTACAAAAAACTTATATGTTCACATACTTGATGTCTATTGATGAAAGGATTTGGAATAGTGTTCTTTGGGATGGAAATTCCCTATGGTCATAGTCAACTATATCCCCGTTAAGAATATTAGATCTAGTTAGGATGACATTAAGTTTAAGAAGAGTGGTTGGAACATAAAGGGACTTAATTCTCTTTTTAGTTTCATGTCTCGAATTGACTTTAAATGTATTTCTACATATACGATGTCTAAGTAGGTGTGGAAAATATTATAGACAACCTACAAAGGTACCTACATCGTAAATCACTTAAAGCTTCAACGGTTAACCACTCATTTCAAACTCCTCACAATGAAGTAGAACAAAAAATTTGACAAGTTCTATGTCGATTTGAACGGCATAGAATGCATGACTTTGCTTTAGGTAAGACCATAAAGATGATATAATCATCAAAGAAATCCTAAGGTCTCTCCCAACTAGGTTTTGTGGCAAGGTAGATGCCGTTAGAGAAGTTAGAGCCCTACTCATAACACCCTTTCATGTAGATGAGTTGGTTGGCTATTTTCAAACCTACAAGGCAAATTTGTTGTATCGCCAAGAAATGCCTCCCAAAGAGAAGAATATTGATTTTAAGGCTCGAAAGCATCTCCTGTTTATTCCCTTGATGTTAGTGATGAGTATATGGCCTTCATTATTAAAACATTTATCAAAACTTGGCAAAAGAGATTTCAATCCAATGACACTCCGAAGCATTATTCACCTAGGTTTGAAGTTGGTCAAGGAAGTGAAGAAAAGAAGGTTGATTCTACACAAACACATTACATTTTTTTAGTTGTGGTGGCCGAGATATATTTCTACGCAATGTTCCTTATATTTGAGTCAAGGTAGTGGCAAAAATCCAAATAACGCACGTTTAGTGACGATGATTCGGACTCGAAAGACGATTCTTAAGGAAGCTTATTTTCCATTTTTATTACAAGAATGAAGTTTGATGAGTTAGACAGTTTAGAGGATTTTAATATTCCTCGCCTAGTTATTGGAGATATTATTAATTCTAACACATACTTGATCACTATTGAGGAAGATGATCTTCAATCTAAATATATTAAGATTTATGAGGAGCCTATAAACCTCAAAAGTTAAAACATAGAACACTCCACCATGCCTGCTAATGTTAAAAACAAAAGGGACATGGTGAGTGAGAGTAGTTTAAGTTTTTTTATGCTCAACATATGGTGAGTAGTATACCACATTTAGAGGTAATTGTTAACAACTTTCTTCATCTTGAGGTAGATTTCCTAAGGAAATACTTACATGAGAGTGAAAACTTGAGGATAGTGTTGGAGAACAAAATCTATTTATGTGAAATTGAGCTACTATTTTAGTCAACATTAAAGATTGATTTGGTGAATAAATATCGAAAGTTGGATAAGATGATACTTGGACCTAAACAATCCTCTAAGGATAAATTGATCTAGGTTTTGTATGTGGTGAAAGGTTATCTTCTAGCCAAACTTTCTTTAAATCCGATTCGTTTTCACCATTTAACCTTGGTGATTCTTCTTCTAGAGACATATCTGAAAAGAACAAAATGAAGTTGAAGTGCATGTGTTCCCATTGTAACAAACAAGGATACTTGAAGGAGTTTTTCTTTATATTGAAGAAGTAATTACTCAAGTGCTCCGTCAAACCCATAGAGCCCAAACCCTATAAGTGTACCCATTTCCATAAGTTAGGTCATCATAGAGAGCTTTGTACTTTACTTCAACCTTCGTTACCTTTAGGTGTTTTTAAGAGTCTTAAGAATATTAATAGGAAGAGGAAGAAGAAGAATAAGAAATACCTTCAATAGGTTCCTAAGACAAAGGTAACTAAGGTTGTTCCTCCCAAGGTAGTATCTAAATTTTAATCTTCAACTATCTATCTTAGTTGGATTAAGGACACATCATTGATAGATCCAAGTTAAAAACCTTGAGAGATCGTGCTAGAGTTAACTCTTCATCCTATGATATGTAAAGTTGGGATTCTTTTTTAGTACTTTAGAGTGTTTGGTTTGCTATTTTTTGAATAGGTCTCTTGCTTTCGATTCTATCTTTTTATTATTTAGGTGATGGTCTTTGTTTTGTTCACACCTTAAGATTTTTTCCTTGTACAATGTTGGTCTTATATGTTTGTAGGTATAGTTTTATCTCACGTGATTAATTATAATCTACATGCTTAGTTATTATAGAAATGATTTCATTTATGACTTTTATACTTCATGTTTAAAATTTTATATCTTGAAATGACTTGGTAAATTAAGATTTTTACTTTAGAGTATTTGTCATAACTTATGCATTTTACACTGCACTATAACCTGAACGATTTTTATACAGAATATAATGTAGAGATTTATTTTCTACTTTTACTAAAAAATAATTTTTTTATGTGATGTTAAGGAAAAAAGGTGTCGTTAATCCTTTGTGTATGAGAGGTCTTTATCATCATGGTCGGAGTTGAAAAATGATATATATATATATATATATATATATATATTTTAAAACCATAATTGCTGATATGGTAAAGGTTGCAACTTTGGGATTGTGAGAACTATCTTATATTGGCAAGAGTTCCCCACCCTTTTCAATGAGCGACGACCACCGCATGAAAAATTAGTTTCAAAAGTTGTCTCATAGATTTTTATCTATCCAAAATTTAGTAACATCAAGGATACGAGACTTAAATTTTTTAGCAATAAATTTCTATTTGAGGAAGAAAAAAGTGGTAGTTGAAAATTTTATCATTTTTAAGGAAAAATGAGGCTTTCTCTTTATTTCATAAAGCCAAAAGTTTCAAAAGTGAGTTTAAACTTTAATCTTCATTCTTGATTTTATGGGTTAATGCTCATGTTATTGACTTTTCTATCACGAAGTTATGTCTTTGAATCACTATATTTTATGGCTTTTATTTGACCTTAGGTCTTTGAATGCTAAATAGTATTTAACATAATTAAGAGCCTTAATACGATATTTTGAAGCTTGTTTTTCATAATATTGGTATTTTTTGCTGGGATTACAATGAACCTTCTTATAACTTGGAATATTATTGAGCAAATTTTTAATATGTGTTTTTATCCTCACATATTCTTTAGCTTGTGCCGCGACCAGGCGTCATTGGTACTTCGCTATAACGATGGTCAAGTTTGCTGCAAGAAAACTTCTGGGTTTTCAAAGTTTCCCATATTGGAACTATGTAACTTTTCCCCTCATTTGGTCTCTAAAAACCTTTAACCTTAGAACTTTCCTCCTATCTCTGTATCTTAGAAGTATTTTATGAGTTCTCATCCTCTTTCTAGTGGTAAATCGTCGTGGTAAGTTTAACCTTCCTAGATTTCTCGAATTGTTCTTTTTATAGACTTATGGCTTAGTGTTAGATGTTTTGTTAAAATTTTCATAATTTATTGTCTATGATTGATGCATTTACATGTCTTGAGATAATATTGATTCTCTAAGAGTATCTTTTTCATGTTTATAGCATTTCCTTACTCATTTTGGGTTTGTCTACTCTTGCATATAGTACATGTTAGAGATTATGAGTGTTTGACCTCTTTTCATTCATGAGATTCTTTCTTAGATTATTAATATAGGCTCCTTGGCTTATCTTCTTATTTTACCATTTCTTATAGGATTTTTGCGCTTTATTATCTTGGTGTGTGTGATTTTCAAGCTATTTATAAGGCTCCAAAGTCTCGTGCACATATCTCGACTTCCTCTGCTCGTTACAGATTTAACGAACTTTTTTCTAAACACTCCGTGAACTATGAGAGGCATATTAATTTGGATTCCCTTTCTTAAACTCGAGTTCCTCATTTCTTGAGTGATAGAGAGTAAACTGTTGTTTTTTCTCAAACCGAACCTTATTACCCCAATCTGGCAAGAAATTTTTTTTTTGCCCTTGTGGATGGTGAAGAAGTCTTGGTCATAGATTCATGTTTGCCTAAGTTATGGGAGTAAACGTAAAGATTTTCACTGAGTGGATATGCAACCACTTTAATGGCCTGGTAGAATATCACCACAACTATCCATATACACAGAATGATGGATTGCCATATAAACAAGCAGTGATGAACTTTTTGAATAACAACCAGTGTGAGTCTTAGACTGGTAAGAATTTTCCCCCATCGTATCTTGCAAAGGATTTTTACATTCTAAATATAGTTTTTCCCTCATTTATTTTTCCCACATATCATACTCATAGTGTCTCATTCGATCATGCATAATTATTTTATGATATTGAAATGGGTTATGATATGTGTTTGTGTGACTTGATCTTGGACTCAATTTTTCTCACACTTTAGACGATAATAAGTCTCGCACTTTTGCCTTTAGTCTTTTGATCATGAACTTCCTTTTGGAGTTTGAGGTTCATATCATTTTAGGTGAAGTAAAGGAAAAGTGATATTGAAATGGGTTATGATATGTGTTTGTGTGACTCGATCTTGGACTCGATTTTTCTCACACTTTAGACGATAATAAGTCTCGCACTTTTGCCTTTAGTCTTTTGACCATGAACTTCATTTTGGAGTTTGAGGTTCATATCATTTTAGGTGAAGTAGAGGAAAAACTTGAGTCATCATTGACCTTTCATTACTATAATCAATCTTTTACTCAGCTATGTAATTATATTGGACACCCTGTGCCACCTCATATTGTCCCTCAATGCACTCCTCATCCTTCTCATACATCAAAGACTACTAGTAGGGATGGCAATTTTCCCCAAAAATTCAGGTCTTCGCGGATACCTGACCCTATCGGGTAGGATATGCGGATTAAGTTTTAGGAATCAGAGCGGGTTCGAGGAGTTAAATAAATCCAAATCAAATTTGGGTCAGTTTTGGGTATAGCCTCGGGTACCCACAGGGATACCCAAATTATTAATATATAATAAAATATGTATGTATATATGATAATAAATATATAAGAATAAAGAAAGGGAAAGGATGGGAGAGAATATCAAAAACCATACCCTAACTTTCTTCTAACTTTCTTTCTCCTCCCAGTCTCAAAAATCTCCCTCATGTCCCTCCACGAACATGCTCCTCGTTTTGCCTCCCACGACGGAGGCCAAACCCTCCTTTCCTCCCATGACGACGATAGCCAAACATCCCTCCCACGACGGTAGCCAAAACAACCCTGAAATCTGGTAACAAACTTTCACTCAATCTGGTATCATGTTGAATTGGGGTTTCTATAGGGGAAACAATTTTGTTTCCTCCTAAGATTAATTTGCTAGTTTTTGGTAAGTGGGTCTATAATTTTTATTTTCTTTCTTGCTAATAGTTGATTAATCTAATGAAGCTAGGGTTATTTTTTATGGCATCTTGTGGGTGTGAGTGTTTGCATGTAGGGGATTGTTTAGAATCTTACAATGTTGCTACATCTCTAACTTTAGGTCAACATATACTCTGTTTGATTCCTCAAAAATAATGTGGTGAAAATAAAGGAATGAAATGTTTAAGCTAGTAAAATTTTGCACAGAATAAAAAGAAATCTTCATACAACTGGGGTTTGTGCTTATATATTAGTGTTTAATCATTTCTAATTGGGATGTAATTTAAATGTATTTTTTACTTAGGTGCTTAATTGTGTTTTTTCCCTATGCAACTATTCTCATAATTCCCCTCAAGCAGGGGATATTCAAGAACAACCTGCCCCTCGCAGGATCAGATCTGAAGTTTGACGTTCAAATCCTAGGGCTCGCCTAGAACGACAAGCTTCGGAGGAAAGCCAAGGACCAGCCAGGTCAACACAGGTCTCCAGCCTGATCGACGCCTATGAGGCCAGGCTCCAAGAGCAAGAGGAGGCCACTTACAAGAAAGAGGCTGAGAATGCTTGTCTTAAAAGAAGATTAGAGAAAATGGAGAGAGAAATCCATCGTAGCACCAGGCAACATCAATATCGCACTCCTATCCCTCAAGCGAGTAAGTCTCGCAACCGAGGAAGGAGCCCTAGACGTGGATCTCAAAGATTTAAGGAACATAGGTCAGATAATGACTTACTCGAGCAACAACAACCAGCTCACCGTTACAGGAGCCCAGCTCGAGGAAATGATGACATACGAAATTTGGTTCGAAGAGAAATGGACCAGTAACCAGCACATCGGGGTGCCAGATCGACTAGAGAGCTAGCCAGGCGAGCTCTCAGGACCCAGATGAAATCCCCTTTTTTAAGGGAGATAAAAGAAGAAGAAGCCCCCAAGAAGTTTGTGATTCCCAGATTCAAGATCTACGATGGAAAGACTGATCCTATCGACCATATTAGGCAGTATAGGCAGGCCAAGACCCTCTGGAACCATAAGGATGCATTAATTTTCTAGATCTTTCCATCGAGCTTACACGATGTGGCACAGAAGTGGTTCGAGAAACTCCATCACAGATCCATCAGGAGCTTCGAGTCCCTGGCAGATCTCTTCACAGCTCGCGTCATTACCAGCAGCTCCCATCCGAAGACGATGGATGCCTCACTAATAACGAAGAAAATTCCCCATGAGAGCCTCAAAGACTATGCAAAACGATATTGGGAGTTATTCAAGGAGGTCGAGGACTGCTTGGAGAAGGTCGCTGTGGCATCCTTTAAGATTGTCCTACCCAGCTCTTGCCTCTTACACCAGTCCCTCACTAAGAAGGAGGCCACAACCATTGACGACCTAATGGACCGTATTAAAAAATATGCCAAAGTTGAGGATGTGACCCGCCTCAGTGTAGGGGAGAATGGTCACGCCAAGTTTGCCGGTAAGAGCAGTGACAAAGCTGAGAACCAGAAGAAAGAAAGCCAAAATAGGGGCAAGAGTGGCTTCAAGAGAGGAAATAAAAATGATGCTTCAAAAGCATTTCAGGCAGTGAACACTATCTTTAAGGAACCAATCTACAAGATTCTAGCTAAGATCAAGGACGAGTCGTTCGTCAAGTGGCCTAGAAAGATGGGAGGAGACCCCTCAAAAAGGAATAATGCGTTGAGATGTGCTTTCCACAAAGAGGGTGGGCACAAAATTGAGCACTGCAAGGCTCTCAAGTCTCACCTTGAGAAGTTAGCCCAAAGTGGACATCTGAATGAATTTGTGAAGAAGAAGGCAGAGAAGGTCAGTGCCAATGGAGACCCGAGTCCAGACAATGTGTTCGAGGAGAATGCTGGCCATAAGTTTGAGGTGATTCATGGGGCATCAGATCTAAAGCAGATTCAAGGAAACTCAGATCTGATGGAAGTTAAAAATCTTACGGCAGTAATGCAACCTTTTCAAATCGATCCAGCTAAAACACAGGCAGGAAAGCGTCGGTGAGCAGATGAAGTCGACTACAGCAAACACATTATGTTCACGGATGAAGTCCTAGTGGTAATAAGGACCCCACATCATGATGCCTTGATCATTACACTCAAGATAACTAACTATGATGTCGACAAGTTGCTCTTCGACCAGGCTAGCTCATCCGAAGTAATTTATCTTGACCTATTTAGAAAGTTAAAGTTAAGCGTTGCCTACTTAAAGGAAGCCACTGTCCCTTTAGTTGGCTTTGTTGGTAAAGTGACCATCCCTTTGGGAAATATTGTACTACCAGTAAGGGCAGGGAGTGTCTCCAAAATGATCGAGGGTCGACATTGACTCGCCCTACCAGTCCATTCTTGGCAGAGGGTGGCTACATGCGATGAAGGTCGTCCCACTACCTACCACCAAAAACTCAAATATGTGACTGAGCGAGGAGTGATGGAGATCCATGAAGATCACGCAATGGCGAGAAAGTGCTTTATAGTAGCCTTCCGCCCAAAGCGAGAGAAGAAGGTCGAGAAGGCCAAGGAGAAGGTTGAAGAACAGGAAGGCTTGATACCTTCCAAATAGAAGATAAAATATAAAAGACCTAGAGCGGAGGAGACCAGGCTCCTCCCCTCTGAGCAGGTCGTTGAGAACCTGGAGAAGTCGCAGTCGGCGGCAACAAGAAAAACAGGATGTTCTTGATCGGAACCTCCCTCGCAGATCAAGAGAAGAACGAACTAATAATACTTTTGCAAAATAACTTGGCTGTTTTCGCGTGGGAACCCTACGAGCTGCCTATAATTGATCCCAGTGTGGTTTTTCACCGATTGCATATTGACCCGTCTTTCAAGCCGATCACGCAAAAGGCACGGCGAACCACACCCGAGAAGGCCAAGGCTATGGAGAAGGAAGTGGAAAAGCTGTTGGATGCATGATCCATACGGGAACTTCAATTACTTAAGTGGCTGTCCAACCAAGTGGTGGTCCCGAAAATCAATGGAAAATGGAGAGTCTGCATTGACTTCACCGACCTTAATAAGGTGTGCCCTAAGGATAGTTTTCCTCTCCCAAAGATTAACCAGTTGGTGGATGCCACAGCACCTCATGAAAGAATGAGTTTCCTAGACACATACTCTGGGTATCACCAAATCCCTCTACACGAGCCAGATCAAGACAAGAAATCAATCATCATCACCATCGGGTTGTATTGTTATAAGGTTATGCCCTTTGGGATAAAAAATGCAGGAGCAACCTCCAGCGGTTGGTCATAAAAATGTTTAAAGACTAAATGGGGAACACCATGGAGGTCTACATCGACGATATGCTCGTTAAAAGTAGGCTTAAAGAAAACCACCTCTCGTACCTATTAAGGACCTTCGAAATCCTTAGGAACTACCGAATGAAGCTTAACGCAAGTAAGCGTTCCTTCGGTGTCCAGTTAGGAAAATTTTGGGGGTACTTGGTTAGCGAGAGAGGCATTGAATCCAATCCGGACTAGATTAATGCCATTAATATGGTGCATCCCCCCGTACGATAAGAGATGTGCAGAAGCTCATAGGGATGCTCGCCGCCCTAAATCGGTTCATCTCGAAGTCATCCGAGAGGTGCCAGCCATTTTCCCAGCTGTTAAAGAAAAGAAAAAATGTGGAGTGGAACGAGGATTGTTTGAAGGCATTAGAGGAGCTCAAAGCTTACCTCAACACACCACCCTTGCTCGTAATACCTGAGGAGAATGATTCTCTTTACCTATACTTCATATTTTCCAGCCACGCTGTCAGTTCGGCACTAATATGCGAAAGAACAGGGATCCAACACCCAGTCTATTACGCAAACGAAACCCTCCTGGACGTCAAACAGCGGTATCTACCCCAAGAAAAGCTCATCTTTACACTAGTGGTATCCTCGAGGAAATTGAAACGTTACTTCGAAGCTCACTCCATCATCGTCCTTACATCTCACCCCCTTAAAGAAGTCCTACAAAAAGTTGATATGTCTAGTAGACTATCAAAGTGGTCAGTTGAGCTCGGGCAATTTGACATCCAGTTTTAGCCAAAGAATGCAATCAAGGGACAAGTCTTTACCGACTTCATCACAAAATTTATAAGAGAACATCCTTGCGAAAAACTGCAACCTATTGGTCAAAGGGAAAACCCCACGGCGCAAGGTGTTTGGAAACTGTTCGTTGACGGAGCCTCCAACTCCAAAGGGGCAGGAGTGGGCATCGTGCTGGTTACCCCCGAAGATGTAATCCTTGAGCAAGGAATCAGGCTTGGGTTTGAAGCCTCCAACAATGAAGCAGAGTATGAAGCACTGATAGTATACCTATAGAAGGCACAGACACTGGGGGCAAAGCAACTCCAAGTGTTCGGCGATTGGCAGCTGGTCTCCAACCAGATAAGTGAAGACTTCAACGTGATAGATGAGAGAATGGCGGCCTACCTCACCACAGTAAAGAAATTAATATCTAACTTTGAAAAAGTCAGTGTCCAACAGTTTCCCAGAGGGCAAAATAGCCATGCTGATGCCCTAGCGGCCTTGAGCTCAGCGATCAATTCTGACTTGAAGAGAATAATTTTAGTCGACTTCCTTGCCCAGCCAAGCATTAATCAGAGCGGCGAACTGCAAGACACATGCCATGTTCTCCAGATTGAATCAACCCCCAGTTGTATGGACCCCTTAAGGGATTACTTGAAATATGGTTCCCTATCAGACGATAAGAAGTTCGCTTATCAAATAAGAGTCAAAGTTGCTCGCTTTCACTTATCTCCCGAGGGCAAACTGTATAAGAGATCTTTCACCGATCCTTACCTCCAATGCGTTCACTCGAAGGACGTCGAGTAAGTTCTACACGATTCCATGAGGGAATCTATGGGAGTTATATCGGGGGCAGGTCGCTAGCTTTCTGATCAATGAAGGAAGGCTACTGGTAGCCGTACATGCAGAAGGATTCTGGGATATATGCTCGCAAGTGAGAAAAATGCCAACTCCATGCTCCTATGGTTCACTAACCGTCCAGCGAGCTAAATTCATTTACTATCCCATGGCCTTTCGCCGAATAGGGGATGAACATCGTAGGACCTCTTCCTACCGCTACCAGAAATCGCAAGTATTTATTGGTCGTGACAGACTACTTAACCAAATGGGTAGAGGCAGAGCTGCTAGTAAACATCAGGGATGCGGATATGATGAGATTCATATGGAAAAACATTATCACCCCCTTCGGGATCCCTAAGACCATCATCATTGACAACGGAACCCAGTTCGAGAGTGGCCTCTTCCAGGGTTTTTGTAACGACCACGAGATCAGGCACCGTTTCAGCTCGGTGTCATACCCTTAGAGCAACAGATAAGCTAAAGCTTCCAACAAAACAAGGATTGATGGATTGAAGAAGATATTGGAGCGAGCCAAAGGGGAATGGGTGAGCGATCTACCAAACATCCTATGGGCCTACCGCACTACCCCATGGTGAGCAACCGAGAAAATCCCATTCATACTGACCTAAGGTATGGAGGCAATCATTCCCTTGGAAGCGGTCCTCCCCACCATGAGGTTCACCCTAGTCGACTAAGGCTAGAATGATGCGGCATTGTCACTGAACTTGACCTAGGTAAGGAACGAAGAGCTAGTCCTAGTGAAACTAGCAGGCTATCAGCAACAGCTAGCAAAACACTACAACAAGAAGGTCAATTCGAGAGCATTCCAAGTTGCGGAATACGTCCTACGGAAAGTTTTTGGTAGTGCAGTAAAACCATTAGATGGCAAGCTAGGGCTAAACTGGGAGGGACCATTCAAGGTGATTAAGGATAATCTACAAGGAGCCTATCACTTAGAAACGCTGGAGGGTAGGGAGATACCTCGAGCTTGGAACGCAACCAATTTAACGAGATTGTAGTTCTAGTCTTTTGTGTTGATCTTTTGTTACAATTTTGAAATTTGCAATTCATTTCTGATTAATAAAATATTGTTCGGCAGCGGCATTCTACAAAGTGTTGATTTTGTCTCAAATACTTTATAATTTATGCACCTTCTCCAAGTTACAGGCTCCACTCTCAACATATAAAAGTAGGGTATTACCCTCATCAGGTTTTTATCATCGAACACGAATAACCTCATAGCATTGCCCCTGGCAATATAAGAAGCCCTACAGGGGACCCTTAGGCAGCTCAACCAAACCAGGTTGGTCGCCAAATAATGTTTGGCTCAAAAAACCAGCTCGGATAGAACATCCAACATCAGGTGTGTCCTCACCATTGCCACACTTAGGCCTAAGGAAATGTGACGACACAACCTAAAAGGTAAAGTGAGGCAGAATGGTATCTTATAAGCCTACTGGACTGGGGGGGATACTCACTCAACAAAACAAATCTGCCTGTATTAAATCTAGTCGGCTAAGAAGAGCCCAAGACAGTCGAACAAGAAATCAATGAAGTAATAAATACACAGCATATGTTTAGTCGGCAAATCACCCAAGACATAAAAAATTTATTACATCATTACACATAAAAAAAGTTACATATATTGAACAAAATAAATCCTAATGAGGATTGGGCCTCCGAGCAAGATAGTCAGCTACTTGAGCTCTTCGGTCGTCATCTAGGTGAGGAGATAATTCCTCCTCAACTTCATTTGAATCTGGCTCCAAAAGCTTCCTTGGGATATCATCTATGGGGACCCACTGATCATCCCTCCTGAATGGGTTCGACATCAAAGTTTAGGGGGAGATGTCATGATAATACAAGAGGACAGAGTTCCTAAGGACCTGAAACTCCCTAAAAGCACTCAACCATCCCCTAATAAAGGATAACTCTTCAACCTCCCCCAACTTCGTCAGAGCATCGGTCCAACCCTGATGATAACCGTCGGCCCACACTCATCGAGGACCTTTCTTGAATAGATGCCTCAGTAAGGTAACATCTCTTTGGAGATCGGCAGCTATCACATATGCTCGGCAAACATCACCTTGAAGTTCGGTAATATCCCTAGTTGAACTTGTGTCATTAGCACCAACTCGTGGTCCAGCTGATGAAGAGGAACCACGTAGAACTCTAGGAGAAATGTTAGGTGCATTCTCCCTGAGTCACGAGACTTCTCTCCTCAGAGCTTCGTTCTCTTGCTGAAGTACCTATCCAACCTAATTAACCTCAGAGGCATCCAGGAGCTTAGCCTTCAGAGCATCCACCTCTTCTTCAACAGAAGCGCCAATTTCCTCCATTTCTTGGAGCTTGTCCTTCAACTTGGCAACGAGCTCTGGCTGGTCCTTATACTCCCTATTCCTCGACCTAAGAGACTTGCAGATCCTTACAAAAGCTTTGCGAACTTAATTGCTCACATTAGGACCCAGAATCTGTCCTAGTTGAGAAGTAGCAGGTGACATCAATCAGCTACAAACCATATAAGCAGTAAAGAATAAATAAATCAGTACGCAGAAGAGAACTGAATTTCATTTCATTTAAAGAAGGTTCAGAGTACATCAGTGAATAGAAAGAGTAACTAAAATACAAAAAAAATACAAAGAGCTCCCTAAAGAAGCCTAGCTGGCAACCTCAGTCTGCTCTGAGGTTGCTGGTTTCTTTCCCTTATCTGCAGCAGCTCTAGGCACACCTCCTTCAGATGGAGCAATAGCCATCCCCTAGTCAAGGGGAGCATCAGCAGTGATGGTCGGAACAGCAGGAACACCTTCATTGGCAGCAGAGAGAGTCACCTCATCTATGACAGGCTTGGGACCAGGGTCATGCTCATCAAAGAGGGTGAAGTCAATATCCACCTCGACAGCAAGTAAGGCGATGACCAATATAACCAATTTTGGCCTCAGCATCCTCATACGCTACGACCCATCCAGCATTGTACGAGCTCTCTTTAAGGGTGGCCACCTCGAATTCCACCTTCTTCACCTTCCCGGTGAGCACCTTGTTCTCCTCTGCCACAGCTAGCTTGCTTGCACAGACCCAGTCATAGGACTACCTCAGCTCTTTAAGTTCCTTGGTTGTCACCTCCTTCTCTTTATTGGCTTGAGACAAGGCGAGGTCAGAAGACTTTTGAGCAGAACTGACAGTCTTTAGGCCACCCTCTAGCTCGGCATTTTTCCTTTCCATCTCGTCATTCTTCATTGCCAGCTCATCGCGACTACGGTAGAGGACAATGAAATCAGAAAGAAACTGAAGAAAAGAGGAAAACATCAGCAGAGAAAGCATTAAAATAAGCCTTGCAAGAGAAGAGAAGTGAAAACAGACTTACCAAGGCTAGCCCCTGACTCGCCTCCAGGGCTAACTAGTCGGTCCTTATATTTGTTGACCTCTGACAATCATTTGGAAGTACTGCCCTCTCAAGCACCGTCGGAGCTAACTAAGGGGTAAGAACAACAAAAGTCCCCTCAGCCAAAGTAGACACGGTCCAGAGAATGCCCCGCCTTTGTCCTCACCTCCTCTCTCCTCTCCTCTTCTTCCCTCTCTTTCCATTCCCTCTTTTTCCTCTCCCTCTCTAGCCTCTTCCTCTCCTCCACCATCTTTTTATCCTCTTCCTTCTTTCTCTCCCTTTCTCTCACCAGCTCCTCCTCTTTCTTCTTTCTCTCCTGCTCATGAGCAATAGTCTGGGAGACAGTGGCAGTATCCCCGCTCCCAGATTTCTGCTTCTTCGATTGACGAGAAAGAAGCACGCTATCTTCATCATCATCTGGAATTAAATTCTTCCTAGGAGGAGCCATAGCTTCCTCGCTGGAGCTACTTGAATCCCCTGAAGACTCCTGAACCTATGAACCCTCTTTCGAGATGGAAGATTCTTCACTACCAGAGCTTTCCTAATTGGAATCACCTTTATCACCGCCCCTGTTAGCCCCCTCGCTCTCCTCACCAGAACTGCTTTCCTCCTCATCCAATTGGATTGGGTCGGCCGTAACCTCTTCTGTAATGTCTAGATGTGGAATGTTATCCACAGGTCGTGCAATGAAACTGGACCCAATGTTCTTGTATTCCATAAGAAACGCCACTGATTAAGGATACTCACCGTCAGCTAAGAGATCACCGATCTTCCAGGCCTTAACCAACTCAAAAGCTCGAATCTCACGAAGAGCAGGCTCTGAGTTCTTTGTCTTCACTGAAAAAAGAAAGAGAGAAAGATGTGAGAAAGACCATACACTAAAAGAGGATCAATGACCAGAACAAGAACTATGCCTACCTATATATTCCTCCCCATAAAAGGGAATCACGTATCTCCCAAACCTCGACCCTTCAATATGGGGAGGGAACTGCCAATTTCTGGTAATAAACCCCTCATTCCAGTAGTCCTTATGGGAATCAGGTAGATTTACTACCAATACCCTATCAGGGCTCCTAGATTTGAGGTAAAGAAGACCAGAGCTTATTCGAGAAAAAGAATAACAGAAGCAGATTTCAGCAAGCCCTAGATTGGTGCCATAGAGTTGATTAATTCTATGTACACCATTGACAATTTTCCAAACATTTAGCGAGCACTGTGCAGGAACTATATAGAAGTAACTAAAAAAGTGAAAAAACTAGCAATTTGGGGGAAAAGTAAGACCCCCTGGGTTAACAAAAGAACATGTATCCAGTGACCCTCCTACATATCCCTGATATTATGAGGAACAGGGGCACACTCGATGTCTACCCAATTTGGAATATTGTAGAATTTCCTAAACTCAGCTATTGACCTATTGCCAATTTTCATCATCAGAAAAGAGAAACCCTAATATCGAATATGAAGAAATTCCAACAAAAAAAGAAAAGAAAATAAGGAGTGAGAAGAACTTACAAAGTAAGGGTCAGCTTGAAATAATGCAAAATTGCAAGTAGTGATGACGAGAAGATAAGGAAGAAGCTTGAAAATGGAAGATGAGACCTGGAAGTAAGAAAGCAACAGGGAAAGCTTCAACAAATCTAGAGAGTACAAGGAAATCTGAAGCGACGTTCAGGGAATGACCTCTCCAAGATAATTTAAACTTTTCTAATCATGTCGCACAGGAAATGAGGCAATCAGTCGCCTAAATCAATTTTGGAAATGCATTCCAGTCCCAAGGTGTTGTAAGATTTACAAAAGTGCCATTAAGATAATCATTTAAAATTATTGAGCCCAAATTGTGACCCACAAATTTTAGGGGCAATTATGGGTACCTCGATTTGTCACTTTGGCCCAGACGATTAGCCCAATTAAACACGGCCCAAAGTCTAGAGGCCTCGCGCCTTAACTAATTCCGTTGTGACCCAGTCATTTCCTAAAATCTCTTTTGAGAGATACTTTAGGGATTATGGGCTAACGTGGAGGAGTCCCACACCTCCACTCTTCGAAAAAGGCTTGTATAAATGAAACCCTCAGCCCGGGGCAAAGAGGCATGCAATTTGTAAAAACTCCCTAGAGTAAAGAGAAATAAAATACAGAGAGTACCACCGTGGATGTAGGCCTTCTTGTCGAACCATGTATATCTTGTGTTGTATGTGATTGCAGTTCATTTAAGTTCTTTATTTATTTTGGTGATTGCCTTTGCTTGTTATTTTGTGTTGAGTTTAATTATCACCACACTTCTCAACTATTTTCTTCTTTTGGACCAACATGTTATTTAAGCTCTAACTTTATCCTCAGCTAAGTTTTCTAAGTCCATACGCATATCCTGGTAATAGCCTTCTATAGTTAGATAATTTTGGGTTATCACTCTTATTGAGTTTA
This sequence comes from Sambucus nigra, assembly GCA_949130495.1. NCBI lineage: Eukaryota > Viridiplantae > Streptophyta > Magnoliopsida > Dipsacales > Adoxaceae > Sambucus > Sambucus nigra. The sequence goes on from OX422221.1 coordinate 443,360,432, forward strand.
TAGTGATTTCAACTAGTTGGATGACATCATGTCCATACATCAAAGCATATGGATTCACTTTGGTGCTTGACCTTCTGAAAATCCGATTAACCCATAATATATATGGCAACAAGCTGTTGAGAAAGGAGGGAATTATATGGAATGTTTATATCTTAGGCCAAACGCACAAATTCACTTTTTATCATATTTTATCTTGATTTAATTTAGTGAACATGGAAGTTTAATTATGAAGCCAAATTCCAAACCAAAATACCAAGATGAAGAATTTGAGAAAAATAACCCCTTTTGGGCAAACCCTATATTTCAGCATTGTAAAGAGTTTGACAGACTCGATGACTTATAGATTACCTACAGACCCACTAAGTATAATTCACGGGTCTTCAAATCTTTAATAGATATGGCACAATCCATCACCGTCCATATAAATCATCTCTTCCGTCGGTGGAACCAATTAGCCTTAAGAATTTTTAATTCCTTTCTTCTTCAGCAGTAGGGCCTTGATTGCATAATTCAGCAGTAGAGAAAATCTCTGCAAGAGTTTTTGAACTTGGAATATGTTCTTGATTTGGAAAAGTGATATTTAAATATCCAAGGGGTTTGAATAGAAAAGAATAGAGTTTGATCACATAAATAACTCTAAAAAGGCTTGGAGAAAAGTCTAACACCACATCTCGAGTTATAGGGAAAGTTGTTGCAAATAGATAGGGATTAGAGATTTACAAATATATGTTTTAAAAAATAAAAAATTTTGTACTAGTTCGAACGATCTGGTACCTCGTTCAAACGATGTACCCAATCTCATTCGATATTGTTTCCAATGAAACTTCAAATGACATTCCAGAACATGCCTAAAAGGTGTCGCTTCAGATCTCGTTCAAACGTGAGAAACTTGTTCTAATGACATTCCCAATCTCATTTGAACGACATCCAATGAAACTTCGAACGATATTCCAAAACTGACCAAAAAGGCGATGTTCCAGATTTCGTTCGAACAAAGGAACCTCGTTCTAACGATGCTATGCAACTCGTTCAAATGACATACCAATCTCATTCTAATGAGTTAGCTAGTTTTAAAAAAAAATAGTTTCAAAAATCATTTTAAAATATTTTGAAAACTTTTAAATCAAACTGTTTTTAAAATGACCCCTGGATAATTAAAATCTTTACCAAGCCACTTCATAACTCTTTTAAATTTATTTTTATGAACAATCTTCAATCTTCAAAATGTCATCAATTTCCTCTCTTATAATACGTGGATGTAGTTATGAAGGCGAAGTGAGGGTAACGGAATAAGCCAAAATAAAATAAAATGAGCAGTTATAAAACTTGCTCTTACATTTGTGTCAGTCTCTCAGATTCTTTTCAATCACTTTGATCAGATTATTTTATATCACATTGTTATTAGACTCTACCTGACCATTCATTGCGCATAATAAGGTGCAACCTTAGTTAAATTTATTTCCAACCTTGAAGTAAATTCCAACACCATCTATGACTTTCAAATGCTTGCATTGTTTGAGATTAATGTTTTTAGAATCCCAAACCTATATATATACAATATCCTACAAGAAGTCTACTAATTCATTTTCGATTATTGACTTTAAAGCCTTAGCCTCCACCCATTTGGTAAAATAATCTTTTGCTACTAGTACAAAACTGTGAAGCTTTGAAGATGAAGGATATATTTTACCAATGAAATTAATTTTCTATCCTCTAAATGGTCAAAGTTGTACTACAAACTGCAAGTCAATAGAAGGCACATGCGTTAGAGGACGATGTTGTTTGCATTTTTTACATGCTTTGGAAAAGTCCATACAATATTTTAAAATGGAAGGCCAACAGAAACCATGTCTTCTTAGCAAACATCTTATTTTGGGAACAACTTGATGAGCCCCATATATGACATCATGGACTTGGGCAATGGTTGTTAAGCCTTCCTCTTTGCTTAGGTACTCTAGGATCATTCCATAAGCATCTCTCTTGAATAGTTTTCCAGCATGTATGACATAATTGCTTGCTCTTAACCTGATATCCCTATCCGTTTTAATGTTTAGGTCAGTTAGGTATTAAATCAATAGTTTTATCCATCTGCATGAACATATATGTTTCCAATTTCAAACAAAGGCGATTTGTTATAAAGAAATGGTAAGAGTATGTAATATAACTCAATTTTAATTTAGCTTCGATTCTATCATCAAGCTTAGAAACTTAGGTTTATTCATTTAAAAATCTGGGAATATAATTCAATGCGACTTCATGAAATTTGGACAATAAATCTAAATCCACTTGGGTGTAAAAAATTAAATCATCATTGATCCACCTATATTCATCAGTTAATTCTCTTATGACGGACTGAGAATCCCCATAAATTTCAGTTACGAAAGAATTATAACTTTGAAGGATAGCTACGCCCATTATAATAACTTCATATTCCACTTGATTATTGGAACCTAAATTTTCTTTTAACTCATACCCAGGTTTAGTTTTTATATGCCCGGGAGATTCAATAATTATCCCTATTTGTGACCTTATCTCAGTCTTCGAACCATCAAACCATAAGTTCTATAGACTTAAATATATGTATCCTATCTTATACTCACCTTCTGTCTCATCCTCATATGGATGGTCTACCAAAAATTCAGTCAGTGCTTGGGCTTTTATGGATTTTTTAGGCACATAGTGTAGGCGAAACTCAAACAATACTAACACCCATTTACCAATCTTATTTCACAAAACAGGCCTTCTCGGCATGTATGTAATCAAATAAAACTTTGAAATGACATATACCTTTAGGCAATAAGTAATATCTTAATTTCAATATTGCAATATACAAAGTAAACATATCTTTTCCATTAATAAATATCTACATTCACAGTCATTAAGAAATCTACATAAATAATACACAACCTACTCCTTATGTTTCTCATAATCTTGTGCTAATAGAATCCAATATAATTTTTAAATAAGAAATATATAGCTTTAGTAACCCATCATGTATTGGAGGTGCCAAAACATGTGGCTAAGTAAAATACTTCTTGAGCATCTGGAAAGCTAGATCGTGATCTTCCTTATAATTCATCTCTTCTTGATCCTTCAACTTCAATAAAGGAGTAAATACTTTGGTTTATTCCTGTAGAATTAGATATAAATCTGCAAAGGAAATTAACTTGTACCAAAACCCTTTATGATTATGTTTAATTTTAGGGGGGTTGTGCTTTAAATTATGGCATTAGCCTTTTCCCTATCAACATTAATATCCTTCTAGTGTACCAAATACCCCAGGAAATTCCCTGCAAAAAAATCCAAAGGCACATTATAAAGGATTCATTTTAAGTTAATAAAGTCTCATTATTTCGAAGGACTTTTGTAGTTGTCTTATATGATCTGTCATTATGGTATTTTTCGATTATGTCATCAATATAATAATCCAAAAAGGTGTCAACCATGTCATGGAAGATGATATTCATTCCCCTTTGGTAAGTGGCTCCTGCATTTATTAATCCAAATGGAATTTTAATCCATTCGAAGGCCCCTAAACTACTAGGGCACCTAAAATTAGTCGTACGCACACCTTCTTCAGAGATGAATATTTCGTTGTATCTGAAGTGGCCATCCATCATAGATGTGACCAACATATTTATCAACCAATAGGTCTTCCACTGACATTAGATATTCATCCTTTAGAGTGGATGAATTTAAGTTTCTTAAGACAATGTATACTCTTAATTTTCCATTCTTCTTAATAACTGGTACTATACTAGAGAGTCGTTCAACATTCCTCGTGGTTCTAAGGAATCCAACCTTAAACATCATTTAAATTTATTCTTTTATTTTTTTGTGATTTATGGATTCATCTGGTGTGGCAGTTGTTTCACAAGATTATATTCGTCTTTGATTAGCTATATATACTCCACCAATTTTCTATGTAAACCAGAAAATTCATCATAGTTCAAAAACAAAAACAATCCTTATACCGATGTAATAGTTCTTTAACCAATTACTTGTCTTCTTTGCTCAGGTTTGCACTGATGTACGACACCCTTTTGTTTTGTTTGTTCCTAATTTCACTTACAAGAAAGTATCTGGATGGTTTATCGCGAGTTACTCATATTCTATTGGAGAACTTGGTTAGATCACCATTGTCTTGAGGGTTTCATCATCCTTGACTTCTTCGAATATGTAGTTGGGCCAACTAATGATCCTTTCGTCATTGATCTTTATATTTAAATCTAGTTCTCTAAATTTATACAACATTATGGCTGAAGTTTCATTGGCCTTTTCTAGTAAAAAATTATTCTACTCATGAATTAACCATTTTAGCATTTTCATTTGGTCCCATCAAACCAAAGGTTAGTTCCTCCTAAGCCTCATTCAAAATTCTCCATCTGATGCCTCAGGTGTCAATGCATCCACCTCAACAGGACCTATATTTTCTTGGTAGAGTTTAGCTTCAACACAATTTGAGTTAGTGTGAAATGGAAACGGATATGCTTCCACATCCTCTATGTCCCCGTCCTCTTTCATCAACGACAACTTATGATGCATGGAAAAAGGGATGCATTTGTTAGAATGAGTATAGTTTATACCAAGTAAAGAATTAAACATTGGTTTATCATCGATGACAAAACAGCATGTTTTTAACTTTTTTTGTTTATCTTAATGTTTACTAGTAATAGCCATTTGGTCAAATTTTTATCCCCAGCAAAACCTGAGACTATAATTTGAGTCTGAACCAATTTGGCATTTTTATTTATTTTAGAAATCATGGAGTATAGCATTATGTTAACAAGGACCCCGCTTGTTGTAACCTAAAATAACAATGTTATGTGGATAATATAACACCTGTTATAGTATCCAGTGGGCCCAATCCTCTCAAGTTGGAAGAATGGGCGACTGCCTTCAGGAATGCGAACCATAAATAAGGTGAACAGTTATATGTAGGAATCTCTACAGTTACCCATGAACATGCACATGAGTACGTACTAAGTTGTTATCCACAATGTAAAAGGGTGTAAATACCTAATGTATAAAGGTATTCTGCTTCTTTTCCTCCCCACTACTATAAATACTTTACTACACCCCTAAGCTGGGGAACAATTGAGAAAAATAGTATACACTTAACCTAAGAGAGTTCTTGAGAGTTTGTATTAAACCCTAATACTTAGTGGCTTCACAATTGTGGATGTAGGCACGTTAGTGGGTTGAACCACGTAAAAAAAATTGTCTCCTTCTTTGTCTCTCACCTATCTCCAGTCTTATCAACTTATACTCTATTTATGGTAGATAATTATTGGTATAACTAAGCTAAGACTCAACATAATCAGTGTACCAATTTTGGACACCGACAAACTAGCACCGTCTGTGAGAATCGATGATCCATTATTATTTTCTACCTATTTTTAATCCTAAAATAATTTTCCAATCACTTAATTGTGCATACTGAAAAATATAAGACAATCCAGAAGGTAGACATGCAACCAACATCGTCATTACCTACGCTCCTCCGGTATAGGGGATTTCTAAGGAGTTATGATGAGCATAGCTAAAGGTTAAGAGGATATTCAAGAGACTGTAAAATAATTGACTCAGACGCTCCAAACCAGGCTTGTGACTCGCTTCATCACGAGGAAAAATGTTGCCTCCTTCCCCTTATGGGGATAGGCAACTCGAAAACCCAACAGGAATGCATGAGAGAAGAAGTTCTAGACACTCTAAATCAACTAATGAGCGAACTTATCATCCTAATGCTACCTCATCTCTACGACCCACTGATTATATGATGGTCAATCATTCTCCCAGGAAAGGCTGAATATGCTAGAAATGTTGAGGAGGGGCTCCATATTTGATCGCCTAGGTCCCCGAACTATAAGGGGTCATAATCATAGGGAGCCCGCGAAATCCATAGATTTCCAAGAAGGATCTTTCAAGTCAAGGACTAGCATATGGGGATCAGTGTGTGCCGGGAAGACTTATCAGGAAGAGAGATTAGCACAATCCCATAGCCGAGTGGCTAAAGCTGTCTTAGTCAAAGTCGACCCTGACGAGCATCCACGGAAGGGCTCAATTCAACAATTGGACGAACGTTTAGAAGAAATAAAAAAATCAAAGAGTTCCTTGCACAGGAGTTTCGTAAAAGAATCACCCTTCATTCCTACAATTGTGAACCACCCTACACCTGCCAAGCTTATACCGCCGTAGTAACCCCAAAGTACGATGCCTAAGAAAACCCTGTACTTTACGTGGAATAGTATCAGGATTTCACCGACATCTATTCAGTCCATGATGAGATACATTACAGGTCATTTTCTAGCACTATTACTGGATCAGTCCAGATCTGGTACAACAACTTACCGTGGGGGCAGATCTCCAACTTTCAACAGTTGGTTAATTTATTCATCAGTAACTTATGCTTTGGAGCCAAACCAGTCAAAAGGATAACTTATCTGCTAATTGTTCACCAGTGAATTGGAGAGACCATGTGCGAGTATATCACTTGGTTGAATAGCAAAAAACTAGAGTAATTTATTACGAAGAAAAGATGAGGATCACTGCATTGATGAGTGGATTACTCCTCGACAAATTACATTATGCTCTAGCCAAAGATCCTCCAAAGACCATAACCAATTTACTAGTTAAATAAGATAAGATTATAAATGGCGAGAAGGCCATGGCTGCCAAAGAGTCTCATAACCCCAATGCTGGCAATAATAAGGGCTCTAAGAAGAAAGAGCATAAGGGTAAGATGGTGGAGAAACCAAAGAGATATGAGGAATACACCCCCTCTCACTATTATTGTACATCAATTTCTGGAGGAAATCCAACGAAGAAGGGAGCCGAAATGGCTCGAGAAGCTAAAATCTCCCCCTAATCGAATGGATAAAACCAAGTATTGTAAACTCCATAAAGATCCCGAGCATAATATGGACAGTTTCAAAGCCTTGAAGAACGAGATAGAAAGACTAATTCGAAGAGGTAAGATGTCTAAGTTCTTTGATAGAGAGGGTAAAGCAAATCCTTCAGATGAATTGGAAACCCGGTGGTGATAGGAATCCCCTTACAAAAGAGGAGACAATAAGAAAAGAGGCATGGATAATGATGTCGAGGATGATCTAAAAAACCTGTATGTGAGGTGAGCATGATCTCTTTTGGCTGTCATTTTTCTATAGGCGGTGATGCCGGTAGCAGTGATAAAATAGCTGAGAGGAAAACCTATCTTAGCGAAGCCGATGCATGCTCTTACATTTGGCAGATTAACTTATTCGACGACACTAATAACCATCTAAGGAAGATGAACAAATATATACTAGTGGTTTCTCCAAGGACGACCTATCAGAAGTACTCTATCAACACGAAGATCCCTGGTCATCATAATGTTGGCACACAAAGGAAGGGTAGCTAGAGTGTTGGTTGATAATAGCATCACAATCAAGTCATATTCTACACCTGCTCCAAGGGATTAAGGCTGGGAGATAACAAGCTTAAGCCCTATCACAGGCCCCTTATTAGTTTCTCAGGAAAGAAAGTGTATCCCCAATGGACTATCAACCTAAAATTCATAATCGATAACTGGACAACATGCCTAACTGAGAAGATTCGCTTCTTCATCCTTGATAAGAACGGCATCTCAATATATAACTTTATCCTCGGCAAGGTGGGCCTAAAAAATTTTAAAACTGTCTCTTCCACCGTGCACTGGTGCCTAAAGTTCCCCACACATTATAAGGTCGGTATTATTAAAGGAAACAAAATTGAAGCCCGAGAGTTTTACTACACATTAGCCGACCAAGAAAATTAAAGAAGATCGCCACTACCTATCAACTAGAGGCCATAGACCCTTGCGAGGAAGCTGAATTGGTCAAGGGATAAGTTATGGAAGAAGTAGAGACCATTGTCCAGGATGGAGAACACCTAGAAAAGACAACACAGATCGTCTCATCTCAAGAACTAACCATCATGGAGGTGTTAGTGGATTTCCTCAAACAATGAAAGAACGTATTCACTTGGACTCATGAGGATACACCAGGGATTGATCTAGAATTCGTGTGTCATAAACTCAACATTATCAAAGATAAAAAGATGATTAAATCGAAACGACGTGTTTTTAGGCTAGAAAAGAACATGGCTATACAAGAGGAAGTGGAAAAGTTACAGAAGGCAAGTTTAATTGAAGATGTTAAATACCCAAGTGGCTGGCCATTATAGTTATGGTAAAAAAATAAGAACAATAAATGGCATATGTGTGTTAATTTCACAAACTTAAACTAGGACTGCCTGAAGGACCACTATCCTTTGCCAAGAATTGATCAATTGGTTGATGCTACTATGGGACATGAACTACTCAACTTCATTGATGCGTATTTAAGATATAACCAAATAAAAATGAAGCCAGAATATAAGAAAAAAATTCATTCATCACCAACCGTGGTACTTACTGCTATAACATTCTACCTTTTGGGCTAAAAACCACTGGAACAACATACTGAAGGTTGGTGAATATAGTCCTCCAGGAAAAGAGTGGCAATAACATAGAGGTATATGTAGATGACATACTCACTAAGAGCAAGAAGTTTGCCGACCATATTAAAGATTTGGGGTAGACGTTCAACCAGTTGGAGAAATATCAGATGAAGCTCTACCCTACTAAATGTGTATTCGACGTGCATGAAGGAATGTTCTTTGACTTCATAGTAAATTAGAGAGGTCTTGAAGCTAACCCAGACAAAATCCAGGACCTAATTATTATGCAGTTCCCCATAAATAACAAAGAAGTGCAGAAATTGACAGGGAGTGTAGCAACTCTCAATAGATTTATCTCACGAGCTACTAACAAATGACTTCCTTTCTTCAAGATGTTAAGAAAGACTTTTGAATGGAACAAGGAATGAGAAATTTATTTCTTGGAGTTGAATAAATACGTAGGATCTCCACCCTAACTCTCAAGGCCACTCATGGGAGAGAAAATTTACTTATACCTAGTCATTTTCGAGTCGGCAGTTAGCTCGGCTTTGATTCGACTAGAGAATGGGGTGCAAAAACTAGTTTACTACATACGAAAAGTTTACAAAGCTGCCAAAATTCATTACCCACTACTGGAAAAAGGTCGATCTAGCTTCTAAGAACACATTATTGTCGTCTATACAGACCTACCCCTATGCCAAGACATTCATAAACTTGAGAAGTCAGGAAGATTGATGGTTTGGGCTGTAGAATTAGGAGAGTATGATATACAATATGAAACCAGAACAGTGGTGAAAGGCTGGACAATAGATAATTTCATAGTATAATTCACTTGTGAAGAAAAACCTGTCGAGCAGGCTTCCACTGAAGAGAGATAAATAGTAAAACTGGCCGAGTAGAATTCTACAGAAGATAATTCAATTACTAGTATAACTGACCATATGGAAGATATGCCATAAACATCGGCTAAACGAGAAGATACTTATTTCTACCTAGAACAAAGTCAAAAGGTGTTCAACTATAGAATCATAACTGACGGAGATTTCAAGGAAGAACCTCCAATCTGGAAGATGTATGTATATGGCTCGTTATGAACCTTTGGTAGCGGGGCTGGGTTGAAAGTCAATTCCCCAAACAACATAGACGTTGATGACACCCTCACATTCCAGTTCAAGGCCTCTAATAATGAGGCAGAGTATAAAGCACTAATAACAGGATTTGACTTAGCTCTCTCTCTAGGTGCCAAAAAAATATAAATGCATAATAACTCCTAATTAATTGTAAACCAAGTGTTAGGGGTCTATGGATTCAAGGGAGAATTCATGACAAGTACTTGGCCAAACAATAAGAAATGATATTTGAGTTCTCGATAGTTAAAGTAATCAGGATTCTTATAATTGATAATGTTTGGGCAGATGCCCTTACATGGCTCGCTTTCACGCCCAGAACAGAGTTGAGGATAACTATCCCAGTAGATATCCTCGTATACCGAGGTATCAATGAAAGAAACCTCAACATGATCAAACTGGGTTTAGGTCCATTATGATGGATCCAATAAGGGAATACCTTAAAAAGGGCATCTTGCCGATCGATTTAATGTGGTCTAGAAGATTAAGATACAAAGTAACTAGATACGTAATGGAAGGAGGGATCCTATATAGAAGAGGATTCGTTATTTCGTTACTCAGATGTGTTCCTCCATCTAAGGTGCCTAACTTGATAAGGGAGATACATGAAGGTTCCTACAAGTCACATTCAGTAGGAAAATCTTTAGTCAAGAGAGTGGCTACACAAGGTTATTACTGGCCCACTATGAAGCCAGATTGCACCAACTATACAACACGTTGTGATAAATTCTAAAAATATTCTATAATCCATAGGACGTCGGGGGATACACTCATGTTGATCACATCCCTTTGACCCCATGTGAGGGATTGACCTAGTCCTCCCTCTGTTGAAGACAAGGGTAAGGTGCCAATACTTAGTCGTTACAGTGGATTATTTCACAAAGTGGGTGTAAGCCGAACCTTTGGTAGACATGCCTTATGAGAAGGTCTTCCATTTTATATAGAGAAACATGATTTGTTGCTATGAATGTCATACGCCTTCATCACTAACCATGGAATGCAGTTTGAAAACTAAGAGTTCAAAGATTATTATGTCAATCCAAAATTTAAAAGTTACATGCAGCCCCTGGGTATCTGCAAGGAAATGGGCAGACAGAAGTGACGAATAAAACTCTGCTCAATGGAATAAAAAAAAGGCTGGTTGAAGCTAGGGGAAACTGGATCAATGAATTAAAAAGTGTACTATAGGCCTATAGGACCACACCGAGGACAGCCACTAGTGAAACCCCTACATGTTAGCATTCGAGATAAAAGAAGTGGTCCTTATAAAAATTGGTTTGTCTAGTCACAGTGTGATCAATTTTGTTTCTCCAAAGAGTGATCTCATGAGAAGGTTAGATTTGGATTTGGTTCATGAAGTTAGAGAGCATGATACAATTTGCATAGCAATGTATGAGAAAAGAAATGCTCGGTTCTATAACATGAGAGTTAAGCCAAGAAATCTCAAGAATTGAGACTACGTACCGAAGAAAGTTCTCTAAAAAGGGAACAAGTTAGAACCCAAATGGCATGGTCCTTACCGCCTTTCTGTGACTGTGCGACTAGGAACTTATCGAACTGAAACCCTAAAAGGAGAATGATTCAAAAACCCTTGAAATGCCGAGCATTTGAGGAAATATTATCATTGATCAGACAAAATTTAACCTATTTTTATTTCCTGTAATTCCTTTGCAATTCTCAATAAAGGCCGTTAGTTTTTAGGAAAGATTATTTCCCTTTTTATGTTTTTTTCGGAGTAGGAGATGTCCTAAATTCAAAGAAATTTCAAATGACAATGAAAAAACTAAACTTTAAAAATTCACGTATGACTTCGTCTTTGACAAACCATGAACGAGAAGTGTGACTTCATATATGGTCCCACAAGGTCAAAAACAAGAAGTCCTAAGTAGAAAAATCCATGTATGACTCCAAGGTCAAGAACAAGAAGTTTTACCAGACCAAATTAAGATATTATCCTAAGACATTTGGTCGCTAATGGTAACTAACGCTAGCACTTGGTCAAAATGACAATATTCGTTTAAATGATCACAAACAACTACATGTTAGTAGAACCTAAGGTGAGGAAACATGAGTTCGTCCAAACGGGTAACCAGCAAGGCAATTAGTCGGCCTATTATTGATCACAGAATCGTAAGACTAAACTATTGGCAGGGCATAATTACACAATTAAACAATCAATATATTAATTCAAATACTCTAGATATAAATTTTTATTACATAGAAACAACCAGCAATAAAAATGACAACTAAATATCAACTGTCTACGCCACATTGGATGGACGTTTGCCCAGGGCCTTCTCCATTCTAGCAGGAGGAACATCCAAAGCATAAAGAGTGATAGTTGTGCTTAAATCCCTAAGCCTTGATTGACTAATAGAATTTTCCTTGTTCATCAGATACATGGGTCGTCTAAGAACATCATACCCATGCAAACTGTAGTCTTTAAGATACATTCTAATCAAGCTAGTCAGGATTACATCCGGGGAATCCAAGAGGCATCCAACTTATAAAGAGGATTATACTGGTCCAGGCAACCGAGGTAATACCAATAACAGAGCTTGTCTTGCTTCGAATTCTTCATCACAGTAAGAGCATTTATCCATCCACTTTTGTAACCCTCTCTACGGGCCTGCTCAAGTTCTTCACTTAAATATAACAGTGCCTAATCATAACCATCCATCCATGTAATGCTCCGACTCAGATTTATGGGTTACCCGTAGTCAATCTGATTCGCCCCAAGTGTTAGGTGTGAAGTGCAATGAAATAATCTATATAATGTTGCTAATCCAGTTTTATCTTAATTAACGTTTCGCTTGTTTAGCAAGCGATTCCAATTTTGTGCCGAACTATGTAAGGGACCTGTGGGAAGCGTCTCTAGAGTTCGAGCATATAAAGATACTAATGTAAAATAAAAGAGAGAACTTACATGTGTAACACTCTCAAAATATGAACTCGCACCCAACTTGCCGTCACAAAAACAAGGGTGTAAGCCGAATGCTCAGTGGAAAATATATAACAATGTTATAGAGAATCGAAAGATAGAAAGAAGAATCTAGCACATTATACCTACGTGCACATGCAACTACTTTATATATACACACATGTACTTAATGCATGAAACCGTTTGACTTCCAAAAACGTTATATATCCTGCTTAACTTACCTTAACATTATAAAAGGCTTTCTCTTTTTGAATTTGACACTTATCCTTTTATTTAACACACATGGGTAAATACTTGAAACAACTACACTTTGTTTAACCAAAAACCTTTTTTTTTTACCAAAATTACCCTTTCTATTTAAGTAAATTTACATTAGTATTTTCATTAAAAATCGTCTTTTCAATGCACGTGAACACCGTGTTAGAAAATATTTATTTTGCCTTTGAAAACCTTTCATAAACACACCGTTGTGTAAATTATGGGTTAAACCTTCTTAGGTTGCTTAACGTACCCATTTAACCACTGTAATTTACCTTTCCTTTACTTCATGGACATTAATCAATTTACACACATCTTGTCCATTTAACCAATATCAGAACATTTATTAATTCATTAAAGTTAGGTTGTCTTAACACATTTTTACCACACAACCCATTTATTGATATATTCATTATTCCTTTATCCTTTTCTCAGAATCTTCCAATAAACCGTGTACTTTAATGGGTTCTACACCGCCGGCGACGCCACCATATACTCTAGCCAGTGATATTGGGTCTTTCACCCCAGGGCTCCGGACCCTCTTAATTATCCCGGTGTCATCCAAGTTCCTTATTGATGTGTTTTAACACTTTGCGAATTTCCACATTATTTAACTTTCCCTTTTCACCCAACCGAAGCCAAAACTTGGGTTTCACCCCAACTTGTGTGACACTTTGAAAATAATCATTTCATGCCCTTTACAATTTAGCATTCATTTAATTCCAAATCATGTTCATTTAGCACCAATTTGTAACACCCTTTTCGACATTTTTATTTCATAAAAATGTACCACTTTACGTAAAATGACCATTTTACCATTTTTTTTCTTCCAAACACGTCCTTTCCTCTATTTTTATGAGTGTTATTTCCCAAAACCCCATTAAGTTACCCACACTAACATCTTAAGTGTTTTAAAACAATAACACCTTTTTAACATTTGGGGTAATATTCTTCTCAAGTTGAAAATATCTTTATTCCATTATTTTTTTTCGAATCCCATTAACGTTAATCTTTTAAAAACATTATTAAGTTATGCACACTAACTTCCCAATGTTTAACCATTAACACTTACTCAACACTTTTACTAACCACTTTTCTAAGTTAGACATTTCTTTACTTTATTTATCAAAGAAATGCAATTACACTTAAAGACTACTTTTATAAAAAATGACATTTCTTTTTATTAAGACACGTAGTCTTACAACCTTACACTTCTCATACATTTAACCTTTTTTCACACTTTAAAGACTATAATTTTTATTTTTCCTCATTTCACTTTTAAACCCAACAAAGCTTCTTTAAACTTGTTTATATTTTTCACTTTAAGATACTACAAGTTTATGTGCATGAGAAGGTGGATTTTAATTCTAAAAATCCTATTAAATGAGTTAGACATATATTTCATTCTAGAAATTCATAATACTTTCAAAATGTACTTTAAGACATAAAGGATATTTTTATTTCTTCAAAACTCAACAAATGTCCAACTTTCATAAAATCTTCTTTCACAAGAAATTTTGGAACATTATTTCACCAAATATTTTAGCAAAATCAACGTCATTTCCAAAAAATTTATTTCATAAAATTTTTAGTATCAAATTTCTAGGATTACACCATTTTCATAAAATCCCAAATCCTTATTTCAAGAAAACTTTGAAATATTTTCTCATAATTTATTTCCAACAAAATAACATTTTTTTCAATATTTTTATTTCATTAAAATATTTAATTCCAAATCTACTAGAAAACCCATTATTTTATTCATATGCATTATGTTCTTAAGTTCTAATAATAAGACTACTAATGCACAATATAAAATCTTACACTAAGAGTAGATTCTTCCACCTCAAATGGAGCTCCAACAATGATAGGCATGAAATGTCTAAGAAGACGGTAACCTCCCACCTCCTAAGGTGGCTTTAGAGAGGTTGACTAGATCCACCAAGCTTGTCTGCATGAAAGCTCCGTCAAAACCCTCTCCAAGCTCCATGAATCATCCATCTTCATCCTCTCCAAGAGCACCTAACAACACCTCCAAAATTCATAGCTTCACTCAACAATGGTGGAAATGGGTATGTAGGGCTTGGATATGGTGGGATACTAGAAGAATATATTGACATAAAGTGGTAAAATGATGATGGCATGATGTTTTGTGGTAGAGAGAAGTGGAGAAATGCATAAAAATGGTGGAAGACCAACCCTCTCTCCCTCTCTTCTTCCAACTCGAAAGCCCCAAATAAACCCCAAACAAGCCTTATAAAATAATACCAATCCTCAAAATTCCCATTTTGCCCAATCTGGACATGCCATAACTTGACACCTCAATGATGCAAGGGTCCAAAATGCGACAACACATAAGGGTAGTAAATTAATAAAAATCTGAATAACCTCTTTTGAATGAAAATGGCCTATTTTATCTAAAATAATTTGACATTCTTTAGGATGAAGTTTACATGGAACAACTAGAGGGGTTTGTAGACCCAAAGCAACAAGGACACATCTTTTATCTAAATAAGGCCTTGTATGGTTTTAAGCAAGCACTCGTGCTTAGTATGAAAGGATAACTTCTTATATCTTATCTCGTGGCTTCAATAAAGGGGGAGTTGATATGATGTTGTTTATTCAGAGTGAGGGTGGTGCTATCTTGGTTGCCCAAGTCTATGTGGACGACATTATCTTTGGATCCACGTGTTCCCAATATGCTCACACCTTTGAGGTGGAGATAAAGAGTGAGTTTGAGATGATCATGGTTGGTGAACTTACATTCTTTTTAGATATCCAAATGTGTTAACTTGAGAATGGAATATTTATATCTCAATCTAAATATGCTAGGGACCTAGTGAAGAAGTTGGTTGAGATTCCTATAAGCGAACATGCATACCTATGAGTTCCTCGACTACACTTAACAAAGACATTTTAGACAAGAACATAGAGAAAAATCTGTATAGGAGTATAATAGGTAGTCTCCTCTACTTGATCGCTTTGGAGTTTATGCGCATTACCAAGCTTCCCCAAAAGAGTCTCACTTGCTTGAACTTAAATGTATCATCAAATATGTGAGTGGCACTCTTTCTTACGGTATTTGGTATTCCTTTGATACCAATGACCGTTTGTCGGCTTAATCGGATGCCGATTGGGTAGTGGATGTTAATGGTTGTAAAATCACCTAGGGTGGATACTTTTACTTTGGGAGTGCCCTTGCCTCTTGGTTGAGTAAGAATTAAAACTCCATTTATTTATCCACCACGGAGGCCGAGTACATCATCGTCGGGAGTTGTTGAACGTAACTCTTGTGGATGAAGCAAATGATTATGGGATTACTCAAGGCACAATGACTATTTCGTGCGATAATATAAGTGCAATCTACATTTTCTATAATCCGATCCAACATTCTCGTAAGAAGCATATTAGGATTCGTGAGCACTTTATTCGTGATCTTGTTGAGGAGAAGATTGTTTCCTTGAGCTTCATGAGTACCGACCGTCAATTGGCCGATATTTTTCACTACACCTTTATGCACTTAGATTTGATGATTTTAAGAAGTCTTTGGGTATTTGTGCCATTGATTGTGTTTGAGTATTGCTTCTAATATCGAGTGATTATCATATTGCTATTTTTTTTTTGCTATAACTAGATTGTATTCTTACGCTTATATTTTTGAAAAATCAAAAAATATTTTCTTTTCCTTTAGAAAAATTTTGAATCTTTTCAAAAAGATATTATTTTTGTTAAAATTTTTAAAAATTTCAAAAATATTTTTGTATTTTTTTAACACCATGTATGGATGCGCATTTAAGATGTTCCAACTACAAAAATTCCATCCATTTATGTGACTTATTCATGGTTTTATGAGACTTGGCCTTGTTTCTTTAGTGTACATAATAATGCATTTATAGCATTTCGTTGTTCTTTGATGATTACTTCCTTCATGCTTAACTTTTTATATCGCTTTTATTTCACACATGCATGAACCTTTTAAACATTATACTTGCTTGTCAGATGTCAAATGTGGTGTTCTCATTTCAATCGTGCTTAGTAACGGACCAAATGTAGTAGGAACAAATTTTCCTTGTAAAAACCATTGCCTAGATTTCTTTTCCCGAAAAATTTATTTTTGTTTAGGCAATGGAAAGGGGATAAGAAAGAAGCAATATTCTTTGTGTCAAAGGACATCATTGACAAGAGCCTAAAAGATTATTTTGGCATACAAAAAGTAATTGCCAAGGCCAATTTTTTATTTCATTAACGCTTCACTATCATGAGTATTATTATTCAAAAATTTTGAGAGTGTATGCTTAAAATGTGAGATTTTGAGGGTGTTATTAATTGAAGATCAATGGGTTTCCAAATAAACTTCCTTTAAAAACATTAAATAGTTTGGAATTATTGATTTGAGAAGAACTAAAATTCAAGGCATTTTGCATAAGTCAAGTCAATTTCAGTTCGTTCAATATTTTTACACTGATGGTTGAATTGAGTTCTTTCTTTAGGAGTATCTCGTTAACTTCGTGCACTTTTGCTTCGTATGCCTATTTTTATTTTCTCGTGATATATGTTCACACAATTTCATTCCATTTCCATAACGTAGATATTTACGTGCTACTCTATGGTGTGACTGTTTGTATATGTACTGATATGTACTTTTATTCATATATACTTTTTATGTTCTCAAAAATTTAAATTTAAAAAAAAAACAGTTTATTGCTTCATTGAAGTATCATCGCATATGCTTCATTGTTTATTCTTTATGATGACATTTTATATTTGGATTCTTGTGATTGTAATATTCCAGGATTAGTGTCTAACCCTTTGTCTATTATGAACAAAAGGGGGACAACATATTGAGGGAGTTTTTATATTTTCTTTAAACTCCATGCCTTATGTTATTTCTTTTGCTGCATGTGTGTAGTTCTTTTCCGCCTAGTTATTTCATGGATTATACCATGAAGACAATGTTACAAATGCCTTTTCCTTTTCAGTTTTAGATGGGAATTAGTTGTAGACAATGTTACAATTGTTTTTTTCCTTTAGGAGTTTGAGAGGGAATCAGTTGTACTTGTCTTAGAGGGCATTTGTTTTTCGATTTGTATTTTGTATCAGAATAACTGAGGGGGAGATTTCTAAGAGCAAATTATATAATTGCTCATCATCTATTTTACTTTGTCATATTTCGTTACATCTTCATCATTATGTACTTCTCAAGAGCTTCAAATGAAGACAAGTTAGTGACCGAGTAATAATAAAAGATCGAATTATTTGATATCATCGCTATAATTATTTAGAAGGTATATGGTTTTATCTATGCATAAACATTTTATTCAGGGGTTACTTTTAAAATGTTCGAGGCTTGTTTTTAAAATGATTTTTCATAAGAAAATAATTTGTTAAGTCGTTTAAACGACTTTAAGTCTTCGTTTGAACAAGATTAGGAAGTTCGTTCAAATGAATTTCAAACAGACATTAAATGGATTTTGTTATATTTATAGAACTTATATCATTTGATGTTCATTCGAAGTTGGTTTAAATGAGATTGGATCTTTATTCGAACGAGGTTTATCTTGATTCGAACGAGTTAGAGTTTTCATTCGAACGAGGTCATGCTTTCATTCTAACGAGATTCCTTGGAATTTGTGCTACCTCAAAATTCATGTTTTCTATAAAAAGGGGGCTTAGGATAAACTTTTCTTAGAAATTTTGGTGAAATTTGTTTCTCTATACATATCCAAAAGGTTTATTTTAAACACTTTTCTTTTTAAAATCCAAACCCTTGTATGATTCATTGAGTATCAATCAAATCCGAGAAGAACACCATACATGTTTATACCCTTCTAAAGTTCATTATCTATTGATGAAGATAAGAATATTGATTCCTAAGGTTGATCATTGGATACTGAGGCAAGTGGATTGTTGTGGGACGGTGCTAGATCTGTATCGTTTGCTATTGACAATAAGGAGTGAATACATTACTGCATCACTTAATGGATCTTTAAGTTTTGTAAGTCTATAATTATCGTTCTGTAATACCTAGTTATAAGCAGTGTTGAACCTCATCTATTATCTTTTATTTGTTGGGTTGTGGTTTGTTTCCATTTAGTTTGAATATCTTGCATGTTTAGGTTCACTTAATTTAACAAGATAAAATTTGGACTTATTTGAATTTAGTTTGTTTGTGTGATAGTTTGAATATCTTGCATGTTTGGGTTCTCCTAATTTAACAAGGTAAAATTTAGAATAATTTGACTTTAGTTTGTTTATGTGATCTACTCTACAAATTATATATATAACCGAACCATATTCAAGGCGCGAAGATCATCGTGGAGCATGACCAGAAACCTGATAATATTCTAGATGATGATGACATGGAGCACAAGTTTGCAGTCATTCACAAAGCAGCAAGTCTGAACAATGTTCAAGGCAACACTATTCGGATGGAGCTAAAAAGGTTACTATGGACCTAGAAGCTTTTCAAATCGACCCTACTAAGACCTCAACAGGCAAGCACCATCGACCAAAAGATATTGGCTATAACAAATATATAGTCTTTAGTGAGTAAGAATTGGTTAGATTCAGGACTCCGTATTATGATCGATGAGCTAGTAATTACTCTCAGGATTACAAATTGGGATATGGACAAGCTACTAGTTGATCAAGGAAGCTCCTCAGAGTTTATCTACTTATATATATTCAGCATGCTCAACTTCAAGATGAAAGATCTAAAGGAAGTTCCCAGCCATTTGATCATCTTCACTAGAAAGGTGTAATGACACTAGGGAAGGTGGTCTTTCCAGTGCGAACTAGAAATATCTCAAAGTTAATCAAGTTCCTAGTGGTGGACATTGATTCGCCCTACAATGCCATCCTTGGATGAGGATGGATTCATGCCATGAAGGATGTCTCTTACCCTTATCACCAAAGGCACAAATACATCACTAGCCAAGGGATAATATAAATAAGGGAAAACCAGATTGTTGCTCGACAATGCTTTATTATTGCCATTAGTCCTAATCAAGAAAAGAAGAAGTAAAAGTGGTCGGTAATGAGGCAACCAAGGATGAGACTACTTCATCCAAGTAACAACTAAAGTACAAAACACCGAGGGTGGAAGAAATAAGGGTGGTCCATGCAAACAGATTCATGAAACCATTACATGAAGCAAAGTTGGATGAATCACACTTGAAGAAGAAATTTTTAATCGACCGCTCATTCATCGATCATGAAAAATAGGAATTGATCTCTCTTCCAAAAGAGGATCAAGATGTTGGTGGCCTTACGATATGTCTGGGATTGATATCGAAGTCATATGCCACCGACTTCACATGGACCCAACATTCCTACAGATCACATGAAAGGTGCACGGAATAGCCCCAGAAAAGGCTAAAGCTATTGAAGAAGAAGTGGGGAAACTTCGAAAGGTAAGGTCCATTAAACAAGTTCAATTATCTAAATGCCTCTCTAATTTAGTTATCGTAAAAAAGAGTAATGGGAAATGGAGAGCTTGTATTGACTTTACCTGCTTGAAAAAATCCTGTTACAAAGATAACTTTTGTTGGAACGTGAGGCCCCCAATTTTTATAAAAATTCTTTTTACTTCAAAGCTTAATAATTTCCTTTTACAATATGCGGAAGCGTAAAATGATGGTTCAATTAAAACGAATACCCAAATTTTAATTTCTTTTCTAAATTAAAATTTGAACCAAGTGAAATTAACTTAAACACACACACAACTTAAATTTCACTTAAACCAAATTAATTAATCTAAGTCCTAGAAATTTGCCTAAGTCATATTTCTCAATTTTAACAAATTAGACCAAACCAATTTTATCAAATTAAATGACTTGAATTAAATTAACTAAACATTACCCAATATTTAATTTAGCACCAAATTAAACATGTAGTGATTAAAACCAAATTTTATCTTGAATTACCTAAGCATACGTTCTAGGTGAGTTTGCACAAGATAAAATAAACAATGAAGCCACTACGCCACGATGTACGAGTAAAAACCCACAACGGAAAAAAATTTCGGATGGCCCTAGCCTCAAATCCACTAAGTATGGTTTTACAAATACAAGACAGAAAGACTTACAACACTCGACTCGATCCCTCTCAAGCCCCGACGCTTATTCTTGTATCCACCTTCGCATAGTGAATAACCACCGTGGTCTCGGAATCTACCGATCGTACTTTATATGGTCACCGTCACCCAAACTAGGAGCCTTTCTCCGAGTGGGTAAATCAACGAAAAACTTCTTCTTCTTTGTGGGATGTAGAAGCAAACCCAAATGAACTCTTCAAACGGTAGAGTAATACCCAGTGCTAAACACTCCAAGCAATGATATATATATATATATATATATATATATATATATATATATATATATCGGAACTTTGATAAACTAAACTTTGGGTGTAAACAAGTGTTTAAAAGATTTTTCTTGAAGAACTAAACACAAAAAAATAATGAACTTTTTCCCTTTGAATATTTCTCTCAAAACTCTCTCTTAGAGGTTGTAGGATATGAAAAAGTTAAGTTTGAAAACAAGATTCCCGTACTTAGATATTCAGGAAAAGAGTTAGTGGAAAAAGTAGTGGGAATGAGGGAAAAAACTGCTCAAAACTGCCAAAAAACTGTTCCCGCCAAAACTCGTTCGAACGACATTTTCGTTTGAACGAAGTCCCATTCGAACGAGGCTTCTAACGAAGTTCCAGTGTGAACTCGTTAGAAATCTCGTTGGAAATCTCGTTCGAACATCAAGTTCGTTCGAACGACACTTCGAACGACATTCCAGTGGCCATTGTTGGAACTCGTTCGAACGACATGGTTGTTCGAATGACAAAACTCGTTCGAACGACACTTCGAACGAACTTCCAGAAAGTTTGAAAAATTCGATTTTTAGCCTAGAAACTTTATAAACATGATTTTAAAGTTTTAATAAAATCTTTCATAAATTAAACAACAGTTTTAAATAAACATTCACCCAATATGAATTGTTCCAAGCTCCTATATATATTAAAATGCATTCATACGTTAGGAGCAATGGAACCATGTTGATGACGTAGAAACGAGGCACATTAAACTCGACAATTTGATGAAGCTTTATACTCTTGGCCACTATGTCTTCAACAAACACGTCATAGGTTTGAAGGATGATCAATTAACTCTATCCTATGACTCAAACATTTTTGTCCGTAATTGAGCCAAAACTACAAAGGACTTAATTGGAAATTTGTGTCCTTACAAATCTCCCCCTTTGGCTATTCCGGGAAAAAAACCAAACAAAAATCCTAACGGGCCATCAAGCTCTACTAGACTGACAAAAAGTCCCACCCAAAATAAAAATACAATGCTTGACTCAAACAACCCAAGGATCACAATCTTTGCCGGTGAAAGTTGCCACTTTATAATATAATTCTTTCACACTTAAGTAAACACATTACACACATAGGGAATATCAAAAATTTTAATGCAAGTAAAGTAAGTACTCCCCCTAAATTAATTCTCTCCCTTTATCAACTATTATCAACTTAGAAAGACGTCTCCCCCGAAGATAAATCTCCCCCAAACTAAGATACGATTACAATAGGATTAGATACCATTTCTCCCCCTATCATTCTCCCCCTTTTTGTTCAGGAATAGACAAAGGCTAAGAATTCAAACATTAACTTATATCCACCAAATAAAGCATATACACCCTCTAAACTAAGCAAGGGATAAATAAAATGGGATAACAAGCTAAAATGTAATTGGGCAACAAATTCACAACTAATCCAACAAATAATTATGGATACCAACTAAGATGCAAGAAAATGATACCAATATGATACATAAAGTATTAAGCAAATGATATCAACAAGAATGCAACAAGATGGATACTAATTATGAATTAAAGCATATATGGACTGGAGAGCAAGGCAAAGACCAAATAAAATATCATATATATGTATACACAATAGATTCAAACTAAGCATAAGTACATACATATAGATATAAACACCAAAATGACACAAAATAAGATAAGCTTTTCACACTCGTATGGGAAAAATGTGTCATATGGAAATGGAAGTGTTGGGGTGTGAACTAACAACAATTAAATTTAGACCCAATCACTTAAACATGTTCACGGAGTTCTCAATTGATTGCAAACTTCATCACATTTCAATATAACCTCATGTGACAATATAAATTGAACTCAATGAACAAACATACACAATGCATACAAGCCTAGCATGTTGATGATTCTACAAACCAATAGAGTCATGACATGAAAAACGCAACTAGGATAAGCGGACATTGTGCAAACCGTTGATATACCATCCAATCTCCCTTAATAAGCATATATTAATTTTGAATGAACATATCAATCAAACATAGGCCTTGGCAAATATTTTCTTTTAATTCCATATTTTATTTTAGGCCTTTGGACTACGTATTTCTTTTAGGTCCAAACAAATGGTGGCTTACTATTTGCAAAGGACAATAAATCCTTTCGGAGCCCTTCTCCGTGCACATTTATATTTATCATTTTTTATATATTTCACACAAATCTCACGTGCAATGAATTTTGACATGCACTAGTCCTCCTAGGTCACAAATATGTAGATGACTAGATTGATAGGATAACACCTCACAAAGCTCAAATATACATATGAAGTTAAATTTCAAAAGAGCTCGTGCATGTGTGAATAGAGGCATATAAAAATAGAATCCATTTAAGCAACACAAAATCCAACTACTCCATGTAAGCATGGTAAAGAACATAATAAGGATTGACAATCTAAACCAAAAGTTATAGCTACATGGAAGCGAAAAAGATGGGATTCTAACACAAGTGTATGCCACATAAAGAGTGTCAAACTAAAATACACACAAAAAAAATCTTTTTGATTTTTTGATTTTTTTTAACCAACAATAAAAATATATACTCAAAAGAAAAAACATAGATCATTTGTATTTTTCATAAAGCCTAAATTACTAAACAAATAAAATACAAATGATAAACAAAAATATTTTTGTATTTTTCATTTAATGCAAATTAAATTGAAAGAATAAAATACAAAAGATAAACAAAAATCATTATTCTAGCATGTGATTAAGAATGGGGCATAGACTATAAAATGATTAAACATGCATAAATTTAGCATGAGAATATAGCATGAAGTACAAAAGCTAAAGTATGCAAATAAAACTAACACATTCAACCTTTAAATTTTGCAAGGGAGGAAGCATGTGAAAGTAAATGAGAATCAAATAACCTATCTTGTAAAGCTACCAAGTCGGATCTCCTAACCCAAATTAAAGATGAATGACGATCTCGGGGCATAGGAATCTTGGATACCTTGGTTGCCTTACCATTGGATTTTCTAGGAACTCTTTTAAGATCAAATTTTTTTTCCTAAGATGACCTTTTCGACCACAATGTGCACAAGTAAAAACACGCCAAAAATTTGTACCTAAGGATTGATCTCTAACGGTTTTCCTAGGTGATTCTCCTAAAACATGGGTTTTGGCTTTATGAGTAGATTCATTACAAGTATCGAAGCCTAAACCACAAGTGTCATTTTTAATTTGGACCGTGCCTAAGACTTTATCTAGTTTTTTGGACCTACACTCCAAATCAAATTTGACATTACTAGAGTCCTTTAATTGTTCTTATAATTCTAAAATTCTAGACTCTAACAAACCATTTGTCTCTTCAAACTCGAGAAGCTTATTTTTCAAGGATTCCATTAAACCTCTAAGGCTATCTCTCTTGCCTTCTATATATTCTAGCTTCTCTCGAAGATTTCTCTCTCATGTCCTAAGGTCTTCCACTAACCTACTATCATCAACGACCTTGACATGTTCTCTCAAACTAGCTTCTAACTTCAAATTTGCTCTTTTTAATTTAATACATTCATCATAAAGTTCTTGAAAAGCATTTTGAAGTTCACTCACATCAACCTCATTATTTTCATTATTCTCTCTCTCTTGTTCACTCTCACTACCATAAAAAATAAGGGAATCATAAACTTTGACCTTGGAAGTGTCATGTGTTAAAATTTCATCAATAGATGAGTTCTCACTATCACTCACATGACTAGCCATAAAAGCCACAAAGTTGGGCTTAGTGGGGGAATCGGGTTCCTCTTCCATATCATTATCACTAAGGGTTGCATTAAAAGAAATTGGTTGCTTACCCTCTCCCCTTAGTTTAGTGGAGCACTCAAATGCCCTATGGCCATACCCTTCACAACTAAAACATTTTTCTGACTCGTCCCTATTAATATTTTCTTTAGAAGTTTTAGGGATCCTCTCGTCTTTGTCATGCTTAGAAGTTTCAAATTTCTTAAAGTCATTTTTAAATTTATCTTTGTTAATTTTAAGAAACTTTCGAAATTTCCTAGCAAACATAGCCATATCCTTCGAGTCACTATCACTTTCACACTCTACTACTTGTTTCTCCTCTTTTCGAGCTTTTAAAGCAATGCCCTTTTCTATTTTCTATTCAGTTTTAGAGGGAAACGTGTCCAGTTCATAGGTTTGTAAATCACCTACGAGCCCTTCTAATTTCGTAGAGGCCAAAGTTGGTAAAGAATTTAAAACGGTCACTTTTGAAATAAATCTATCGGGTAGGGACCTTAAAATTTTCTTTTCTACTCGGTTGTCGGGTATTTTTTCTCCCAAGTTAAAAGATGAATTAACAATATCAGAAAGTCTAGCATAAAATTCATCAAAAGTTTCTTTTTCGTTCATTTTGATGGTTTCAAATTTAGTGGTGAGATTTTGGAGTTTTGAAGCTTTTACGACACTTGTACCTTCATGAGTGAGTTGTAAAATATCCCACGCTTCTTTAGCAGTCTCACACGTCATAATGCGTCGGAATTCATCCGATGTGACAGCGCTAAACAAGGCATTGAAACCTCGGAAATTAAAATTTGAAAGTTTAAACTCATTTTCACTCCATCTATCGCCGATTTGGGAACACGTTCATTATCTACTAAATGAGTTGGTGGAGACGACCCGTTAACTACAGATAAGCAAACCCTCTCGTCGATAGATTTAAGTGTCGATTTCATACGCGCTTTCCAGTACGCGTAATTAGAACCATCGAAAATAGGAAATTTTGAAAATGGGGAAAATTCCATTTTAGCCAAACATACAAATGTCAATTGCCAGATCAATTTTATCAAATTAAATTAAATGACTTGAATTAAATTAACTAAACATTACCCAATATTTAATTTAGCACCAAATTAAACATGTAGTGATTAAAATCAAATTTTATATTGAATTACCTAAGCATGCGTTCTAGGTGAGTTTGCATAAGATAAAATAAACAATGAAATTGGTTTTAATCACTACATGTTTAATTTGGTAAATCAAGCCCCGGCGCTTCTTCTTGTATCCACCTCCGCCTAGCGAATAACCACCGCGGTCTCGGAATCTAATGATCGGACTTTATATGGTCACCGTCACCCAAACTAGGAGCCTTTCTCTAAGTGGGTAAATCAACGCAAAACTTCTTCTTCTTTGTGGGATGTAGAAGCAAACCCAAACGAACTCTTCAAACGATAGAGTAATACCCGAAGGCATATATATATATATTGGAACTTGGTTAAACTAAACTTTGGATGTAAACAAGAGTTTAAAAGATTTTTCTTGAAGAATTAAACACAAAAAACAATGAACTTTTTCCCTTTGAATATTGCTCTCAAAACTCTCTCTTAGAGGTTGTAGGATATGAAAAAGTTAAGTTTGAAAACTTGATTCCCGTACTTAGATATTCAGGAAAAGAGTAAGTGGAAAAAGTAGTGGGAATGAGGGAAAAAACTTCTCAAAACTGCTAAAAAACTGTTCCCGCTAAAACTCATTCGAACGATATTTCTGTTCGAATGAAGTCTCATTCGAACGAAGTCTCATTCGAATGAGGCTTATAACGAAGTTACAGTGTGAACTCGTTAGAAATCTCGTTTGAACATCAAGTTCGTTCGAACGACACTTCGAACGACATTCCAGTGGCTATTGTGGGAACTCGTTGGCAAACTCGTTCGAACGACACTTCGAACGAACTTCCAGAAAGTTTGAAAAATTCGATTTTTAGCCTAGAAACCTTATAAACATGATTTTAATGATTTAGTAAAATCTTTCTGAAATTAAACAACAGTTTTAAATAAACGTTCACCCGATATAAATTGATCCAAGCTCATATATATGTGTATATATATATTAAAATGCATTCATACCTTAGGAGAAATGGAACCATGTTGATGACGTAGAAACTCGGCACATTAAACTCGGCAATTTGATGAAGCTTTATACTCTTGGCCGCTACGTCTTCAACAAACACCTCATAGGCTTGAAGGATGATCAATTAACTTTATCCTATGACTCAAACGTTTTTGTCCGGAATTGAGCCAAAACTACAAAGGACTCAATTGGAAATTTGTGTCCTTACAACTTTTATCTGCCAAAGATTAATCAGTTAGTTAATACTATGGTTAGCTATGAACATATGAGCTTTCTAGATGCATACTCAGGGTATAATTAGATCCCTATGTTCGATACCGACCAAGAAAACACTTAATTCATTACTACCCTTGGCGTGTACTTCTACATAATCATGCCATTTGGACTTAAGAACACATGAACAACTTACTAACGGCAAGTTACTAAGATGTTCAAGCACCAACTGGGTGATAAAATGGAGGTCTATATATACGACATGCTAGTAAAGAGCACCTATAAAGGTGATTGTCTGCAGGACTTAGCAAAAATGTTCGAGGTCTTGAGGTATTACAGGATGAAGCTCAATGTTGCTAAATGTTATTTTGGAGTACAATCTAGGAAGTTTTGGGGCTACCTGGTCAACCAAAGGCGAATTGAGGCAAACCCTGAACAAATTGAGGCAATTAATAATTTTTATCCTCGAAAAATAGCCAAAGATGTTCAAAAGTTGACTGAAATGTTAACAACACTGAGCTTCTTAATCTCTAAATCCTATGAGAAGTGCCGATGATTCTTTTAGATCTTGAAGAAAGAGAAGGACCTGACCTGGAATGAATAATGCTAAAATTAACTTGAGAAAATAAAGTCTTATTTAATCCGACCACCTCTTCTTAGAGTCCTAGATCTAAGAGATCTAGTTTATTTATGTCTTGCGGTGTCCGACCATGCGGTTAGCTCGACCTTAATGTGCGAAAAAGGGAACCCAATCCAGGTTTTATTATGTTAATAAGACGCTAATGGATGTCGAGAAACACTACCTTACTGTAGAGAAGCTATCTTATTTTCTGTTCAACGTTTCACAGAAGTTGAAGCACTATTTCGAAGCCCATTCAATCATAGTCATCAAATCATTTCCACTCAAGGCAGTCCTCCAAAAGGCTGACCCATCTGAACGGTTATCCAAATGGTTGGTGGAACTGGGAAGGTTCGATATCCACTATCAACCAAGAACTGCAATTAAATGGAAGGGGTTAGTAAATTTTATCGCTGAGCTCACCAGAGGGATGGAGCCCGACAAAAGGAAACACACTCACAAGCAACTAATTAAGAGTTTTACTAACTCAATAAGTGGATGATCTATGTCAATGAGGCTCCAAATCAAAAGGGGCAGGAGTGGGAATTGTCGTTATAACTCAAAAAAACTTTGATCGAGAAAGATATCAGACTTAGCTTTGAAGCATCCAACAATGAGGCCGAATATGAAGCTATCACTGCCGGATTAAAGAAGGCACTATCTTTTGGCATAAATCACATTGACATCTTCTTCGACTCAAGGTTAGTATCTAATAAAGTATCAAGAAACTATCATGCTAACGATGAATGTATGTTAGCATACTTACAGGTCACCCAAGATTTGGTCACCCACTTTAAATTTTTTTATATCTAATAGTTTCCATGAGGAAATAACATCCATGCAGACGCTTTAACCACTTTGGGTTCAACTGTTGACTTCGAAATAAAAAGAACAATTAAGGTGGAATATCTTGTCCAACCAAGAATCATTAATCCAAAAGGTCGCCAAACATGTCCTCACCATCCAAGAAGGTCCTAGTTGGATAGAACCAATGATAGCATACCTACATGAAGATGTTCTCCCTACTAAAAAAAGCAGGCTCATCAGACCCGGGTAAAAGCTACTTAATTCTATTTATCACCTAAAGGAAGACTATACAATCGATCTTTCATAGGTCCATACCTCCAATGTGTGCATCCAAATAACGTCGACTAAGTCCTATATGAACTGCACGATGGAATATGTGAAAGTCATACCGGGGGAAGGTCTTTGGATTCAAGGCCATAAAAGAAGGTTATAAGTGGCCTTATATGTAAAAATATTCAGTCTCACATATTAGAAAGTATAAGAAGTGTCAAGAGTTCTTTCTTATATTTTACTAACCAGCCAATGACCTCAAGTCACTAACTAGTCTGTGGTTTTTTTCTCAATGGGGACTGGACATCGCAGGTCCCCTACTTACAATACCAATAAATTAGAAGTACCTCGTAGTCTTCATGAATTACTTCACCAAGTGGATAGAGGCTAAACCTTTGACAAACATAAGGGACACTGATATAATCAAATTTATTAGGAAGAACATCGTGACCAGTTTTGGTATACCAATAACAATCATCATCGATAATGGAATGAAATTGAAAGCGAACCATTTCAAGACTTATACAATAGCCATAATATCAAAAACTACTACAACTGGGTGTCCTATCCATAAAATAATGTGTAGGCTAAGCCTTCCAATAAGACATTGATCAATTGGATGAAGATTTAGCTAGAAAAAGTGAAAGGTGCTTAGGTGTATGAGCTTCCCTACGTCCTTTGGGTATATCGAACGACACCTAGGAGGTTAACCAAGGAAACACCCTTTGCCTTAGCTTATGGAATGGACGCCATAACTCCAATGGTAGCTAGCTTGCTGACTATGAAGACAATTATTGTCGATTAAAACTTGAACGAAGAAATCATAAGGACTGAGCTCGATCTGTCCAAAGAAAAGAGAGAACAAGTCTTGATTAAACTATATTCTTACCAACAATAGTTGGTCAAACATTACAATAAAGGCGAAAATCCGAGGAAGTATCAAGTCAGATATTACACCCTCAAAAAGGTGATCGTCAACACGAGAAAACTATCAGATCGAAAGTTAGGTTCTAACTGGGAAGGACCCTTCAAAGTCACCAGAGATGATTTCCAAGGAGCCTACCATCAGGAAAAAATGGGGGCAAGGAGATTCCTAAGGCCTGGAATATGGCCAATCTTAGGAAATTATATTTTTAACAACTTTTCAGTTTTGTTTCAAGTTTTAAGTTCCTATTTCTTGGATGATTTAAAGTTTAAATAATGCATTTATTTTTCTTGTTGTTCTAAATAGCAGGCCAACTTTGTTAAATTGCAAATTATCAATATGACAAGGCTATTTTCTTTATAAATTTGCTCAAATTATTCGATTTATTTGATTAAGTTTTGATCAGAACTAGATTTATTCAATCAAGTTCTGATCGCCGGTTTGAATGCCTTAGTGAGATTACACTCAATCAAAAACATCAAGAATTACCATGCAAGAAAAATACATACGGGGGATCCCTAGGCAATAAGTGTCCCGAATTTGGTCAACTAAAATCCTCAACGGGTGGACTGCCCTAGGATCAAGTGCATTCTTACCATAGTTGGTCCTAGGACTAAGTTAATGTGACGACACTTATCTTAAAAGGTAAGGAAACTAATAAAACATGCTAGGCGTAGAAAATGGGAAAATGAAAGACATTGAATTAATTAAAAATTTTCATTCATAATCACTTAATTACAAGTACTTAGGTCAATGAAATACATAAAGTGAGATACAAAAAGGATGAATAATTATTTCATCTTTGGTGCTCCTGTTCAGCTGTCACTCTAACACGATGACCATCGTCTGGATCCAGATGAAATCCGTCGTGACTACCGTGGTTCCTAATGTAATCCCTTATGAGTTAAATTGGGATGTCATGTATAGTAATCCATGATTCCTCACTTCCAGGGGGGACAGTTAATACCATACTAATGCTAGAATTGGGAATCATGAGGAATTTTAATAAGGACTAAGTCATTAAGTCGCCCATGCTTGTATGTGAATTTCTTAGCTTCGTCCAGTTGGGATAAGGCATCGATACAACCTTCATCGTAACACGATGTCTAGACTTCACGAGGACCATGATGAAACTACTATCTCAGTCTCATCACTTTCCATTGAAGGCTCTGCTTAATCGCCTGGTCTTCATTAAATGTTTGTTCGGCATAACTGAAATTATCCCTTAGATAATTATTCTCCATATCCAGCAGTTCGACAACATTTTCCCCATCTTTAACCTTAGCCCAAAGCGAATCAATCATGACAACTTTCCCATTGTAAGCACTTGTCATTTTTAAAATGCTTGTCAAGCAGACATGAACGCTCAATGAGCTCAGCTAGAAGCTTCCCGACTAAGGATCAACTCCATATTTTCATATGTTTTGCCCACAGGCATCAAGGACATCTTGTCATCAGACTACAAAGATAAAAAAGAAAAGGTACTCAAAAAACGGAAGACAAAATAATCATCCACCAATAATCAAAAGGAATTAAGAAGACAACAATATGGCAAAAATAATTTCATTGAAGAACAAGGATGGGTTATCCCTTACAGTGCAAAATAAATAAAATATAGGAAAATATAGACAATGAGAGGTCCTAGGTTTATCTAACAAGTTTAGCCTTCCTTATCTTTCATCTGTTTTTGGTCATCCAAGGCCCTGTTCGGGTCTTTAGCCTCATTTTCCTTCTCGCCTCCATCCTTCTTGTGGACACTTATTGAAGCCTCGCCCTCCTCCTCGTCCATATTTTTTTAGGGGGGGGGGAGCCTAGGTCTCATTGAAGAGTTCACACTCAGAAGGGACTCCTACAGTAGCCAGTGTTGTGTCCCAACCTTTATTGAAATTGGAATTATGAATATAGTTCAGTTGTTTCTTGTCCTAGCCAAAGATATCACCCCATCCTTGGTCATAGGCCTAATCCTTTGCCGATAAGGTTTGATTGGATTCCTCAATGGCTTTCTTTATCTGTACATTCTTGGACACCAATTTGTCCACTTCTAGGTCTTTGGACTTCTTCGTAAAAAAGATTTTTGAAGAGATTTTAACCCTCCTAGGTCTCGTACAAAGCACACCCCAGTTTGGCATTCACTTTGTCCTGGTCGGCTCTTCTGTCCAGTATGTTGACAAAGTCCACCAGGAACTGCAAGGAAAATACCGATAAAAAGTTAGTACAATAGAGAAACTTCTAAGTAAAGATATAATCAAAACTTAGAGACTTACCAAACACAACATCTAGATGATGTGAGAGACCGATTGGTTGGTCAACAGTCTACCGACCTCTTTACTATCCATCTCTAAGTTGTCCCCCTCATCAGAGCGGGGGCCACTGACATCATAACGTGTCCCTTCCCCTTATCGGGGGAATCCACTTTCTTAGTGGGAAAGATATAAGCATAGAGACTAGTACCGATCTTACTTTTTTTAAATTTGGGCTTGATATTTTTGGGGGGATTCTGATAATTTAACAGGGTCCGATGTTCCCCCAATCTCCTTCATCTAGTAGGACTAATCTTTTAGAGAAGTGGGGACATCAAACTCGTCTAGCAAATTCAGGATTCTCCTTATTGGAGGCATCTCTTATTTTAAGGTAAAAGTAATAACACTTGAGATGGAGCTGATGTCCACAAACTCAAATGATCTTGAAATAGTTACACTTAAAGACTCCTCGATGTCCGAAAGAATTGGATTAACAAGAACTTTGTCCATGAGTTTGGAAATGAATGAAGTGGTGGTGTTATTATACTCTAATAATGGAGATGCCGACCTCGAATTCTCGTCACCAGCAGTCAAAGGGGCCTTGAATTTCCAAACCTTGCTTATCTTAGTAAAGTTTACGTGTGTCTGGTCGGTCATTTTTCTTGAAAGCTTCGGCACAAAATGTAAAAGGAAAACAATTAGCGAACATTCATACAAGGCTTGGTCGACCAAAATAAAAGGAAACTCAAGACAACAATTGACTTATGTTATGCCCACAGGAGGGCACCAGGAGCATCTATAAGGTTCACTATCCTGAGGAATGGTGTATGTTCCCATTATTTCATAACAAACCCCATGAGACCAGTAGCCTTTATTGGAGTCATGAGGTTCACAACTAGAATTATTTTCACCCTTCTTGCCTTCAAATATAAGGTATTACCATTCGATCGCACCCATGAATAGCGGTATTTGATCTCTTGGATCTCCAACTGGGTTTTGGAAGGAAGGTCAAACCGACTTCAGCAATGAACTGGGTAAACATCCAATGTCCACCCTTGATGTTATAATAATCCTTGGGTTTCTCCCCAAAATCTATCATGACCAAATCAGGGATTAAAAAATGTTTTCTAAACTCTTCTATGGACATCTCACTCACTGAATCAACCATTTTTCAACTCAAGAAAGAAGAACATTGGCAAAATATAAAGATGATTGCCCGAGAGAAAATTTTCAAAGAAAGAAGAAACAAAAGAAAAGAATACTTACAGCAAGTGAAGAAGGAAAATAACCATAGTTTGATTTTGAAAAGATTAGAAGATTGAATTCATTACAAAATGGCGATAGGGAAAGTGATTAAATTGCATGGTTCAACTTCCAAGATAGTTCATCATCTGAAACTAGACCCAATGTGATGGTTGACATGCACGGCACCACTTTTTAGTCTCACTAACACATAATTACTAGCGTACCACTAGAAATTTGGGGAAAATTACACACATTCCCTCCTGACTCAACGAGATGAAAAAGTCAGTTTTCATCTTAAAAAACATCAATTGTTGATATTCTCCTACCATAGCTTCTATGGGAGATCAAACATTACTATTGAACAGCATAAAAAATCAACAGGCGGTCAAACCTGTGCACCCCATTCAGACTACAAAGCTTTAAAAATTATATAGGAATTATCTAACCTAATGGGAGACAATGACACGTGTTCAACAGACTTGATAAATTATTACAACTTAGAGATAAGAATAAGAAAGGAGACGATCAATGGAAAAACCCCAGCTTAGATTCGCTTGACTAATTTCCAATAGCATTCCAAGGCCATATAGTCACACACAACTCATTCTTTTTTTTTCTCTATAAGTGTAACCCGTACCCCTAGGAAAAGAGACATGTAATCTTTGTTATCAAGAACTGCTCAATAAAGTGAGAGGGAAGTGTAACAACCCGCATAATTTTTGGGCCATTTTAAAAAAAAAAAGAAAAAAAAATAAAGTTTTAGATAAAATTATTTTTATTGCTTAAATATGTTGGTTATTAATTTTAAAGGCGATAATTTCAAACGGTTTCGAAATCGGAGTTAAAATGGATTTTAAAATGATTTTTAAATGTTTTTAACTCCTCGAGTTGTTTTGACTTCCAACTTTTCATTTCTTTGCCTTATTTAAAGGAGTCTTTTGGATTCCAACTTTTCATTTCTTTGAATTATAAAAGGAAGTCGTGGGCAACCCTTTTAACCTACGTTTAGCACAAATTTTGGAAGCAAATATATTTTATATTCCTCTTCTTTTTATATACACATTGGCCCTTGAGATTTGTTAGTTCCAACCTTAGATTAGAGGTGTTCTTGGGGCTATTTTGTTGGAGGTTCTTGGAGGATATTTTGTAGATATTTTGTGTTGATCTTGAGGATGTGATCATTGATTTCTCATCATGGTTTGAGGTATGGGGTTTTACACAATATGCTCCTTAAATCTCGCGAGTGTCATTCTCTTTGAATTCTTGTTTAATTGAACTCATATTTGAATTGATAAATTCATTGAAATCTGGAAAATAATTGTTGAAATTATTTTGATTCATGTGGTATCATTATATTGTTGATGAGCACGTTGTCATGAGATTTCAATATGGCACGGATGTTGGGCACCCGCCAAAATTCCTGTTTCTCGGGCTATGGCTTGATAAAGCATATACGGATGTGGTGAGGCCTGGTGACCCGGTTAAAGTGTTGTTGAGAAATTTATTGATAAATGCTTTGAGATTTGCATTTTGATTTGAATATTCGTACTCGTGTTGTTACGTTTTATTCATCGCTAACATATATTTGTTGAGCATCTTTCTTGTCGTATTGTGTACTTCCCCATATTTTCTTTTAGTTGGAAGGTTAGCGTGGATTGAGCGCTATGGACCAATTGGGGTGATTTTAGCGTGGAGTATTTGAGAAGAATTGTATTTATTTTGATGTATAGAGCTTTGAAGATTTGTATTTTATTTTCGAGTTAGTTGTTGTATGTAATTCGAGAGATTTGGTATTTAATTTGAAGATTTTGAGATTTGTAGTTTCTCTTTTGTTGTTGTGGGATTTAGATGCTCTATACCTTGTTACTTGTGGATTTGGATTTATTTTATCGCATTAGCGCTCCGTTCGCTCTCCCCGGGCGGGCGGGGTGTTACATAATACCCCATGGATGTAGTCACATTGCCAAATAATGTATATTTGGTGCTGTGTGAATATGATTTTACATTCTGCTCTGCTCAGTTATGTTGAACTTATCATAGTAGGATTTTACCACCTATGCTTATTTATTCATTGACTTTCATACTTAACTTATTTGATACTCCACCAGATTATAAAATAATCCACTGATCAACTTTAATGATAAAAACAAAACTTATAAGTCTATCAAGTCCGTATCACAATCCAAGATCTTTATTGGATGCATATTCCTTTGAATTATTATCTCAAAACTACTTACACAATGATTTCCCAACTTGCGAAGATTTAGATCCCATAAGATTAAATCGCACCCGTAATAATCATAATAATAATTGTTCAAGCATTCCAATACTTATAAACTTTTACAAACTTATGATATTGAGGAAGCCTAATCTAGTCAGCACCTAAACTTGAATCTTGCATGTAGTCCGGTTCAATATATTCCTGAATGTATCGGTCATAATCCTCTTTGAACGATTAGACAAGTTATCAAACATGTTCATGTAGTTTAAAATAGACTACTATAATTTCACTTGCATCTTTATTGATAGGATGTCAATTCCCTATTTAGGCTATGAACTATTCAATTATACTATAATCGAAATTCTGATATCCCGTGATCGGGCTGAACCAAACTAACCAAACTTCCTATTAAGTCCAATTGACTTACATAACATATAATATATATTTTTTTATGGAAGAGGGATAGAACCACCCCCCACCCACACACATTATTACTATTAGGGGAAAAGCCTCCCTTATGTGGCAAATACAAGCTCCGGAAAAAAAAGGAAATCTTTGGGAGTCAATAACCAAAGAAAAGCTAAAGAAAATAAATTTGGGCCTTTATAATGCCCCTTACAATAATCAACACAAAGCTAATCTAATGTATTTTCAGCCTATCTTATCAAGCATCAGAGCTCCTCTAGCCTTCTTAGGAAGATCTTTCAAATCTTTTAACATCTTCATCTCTATCAAATAAACTCCATAATTTGCTAAACAATCTGCCACCATATTAGTGATGATATCATCCATACATTCTCTAAGTTTTTGGGGAATGGATTAGGCTTTATTGATCATATTAACTACCAAAATAGAGACCATTTCAATATGAATAAAATTAATATTGCTTTAAATATATGTTTGGATTCCCCTCTTCAATGCCATAATCGTTGCTTCAGAATTTGATAGAATGCCATTTGGACTTCCAAACCCCACTACAAACTGAGAATAAGCATCTCTGATAATGCCCCCATACCTATTTGGTCCTGGATTTCCTTTAGAAGAACCATTAACATTCATTTTAAACTAATTTTTATTTGGAGGAAACCATTATAAAAGCTTTGAAACTCTCACTGGCTGAGAAATTTTCACATTAAACACATTTAAGATTATATCATTAAATAAATTTGCCCTACTCTCGGATTTCATACCCCTACACATATTAGAAATTAGAGTAATGTCTTGATTGATTACTCCATGATGATTGGACTTTTTAGCCTCATATAAAGCCATATTTCTCCCTTTTCACATTTCCCAACAAATAACATTAGGAATTTCTTTTCCTAAAAACTTCATATAGTCTCCTGCTCTATTATTAAACCACCAACTCAAAAACATAAAATAGATTGAGATTCTATCAATTTTAGCTCCCATAAGAGCTTGAAAATGATCCAATATAGGCTTTATACCCCCCACAATTTAAAAATAAATGATAATAAGACTCACATTAATTTAGGCAGGCTTAGAATCTAGACACAACTTTGATCACGTCATCAAGAGGAAGCCAGTTATTCAGCAATCTCCAATAATTAATTAAAATATTCAATGGAATGTTCCTATCCCATATCTGATTCAGAATAACAGAGGTTGTGAAATGATCATTCCAGATTTCCAGGGCTGATTTAAAAGTAAATTGGCCAGTGGTAAAAGGTTTCCAAATCCAATTTCCAATGATACTGACCATATTTTCTAAGCATTCTTCTTCAACTTGCATCATTATTTTCTTCATCAACTTGCATCACTCTTTTCCATGAATGGGATCCCATATTAGTATTACTTACCTTATATCTTTTATTTATAAATTCTGCCCAAAGTGAGTTTTCAGATTTAAATTTCCACTACATTCTCATTGATGAAGCTTTGATCAGCATGTTTAAATTTAAGAAATCAATACCACCCTCACTTTTCTTTCTACAAATAGATTCCCAAGATTTCCATTGGTATTTCCAACCTATATCCTCATTTCCACCCAAGAAAAATTTATTCATCATTATATGGATTCTTCTTATAATGGCCTTAGGAAGTTTCAAATAAGCAAGTAAATAAATTGGAGTGGATGTTAAGACATGTTTCATAAGGATATATCTCCCTCCACTTAAGAGAAATTTTGCTTTCAATCCTTGAATTCTACTTCTTATAGAGTCAATGAGTTTATAGAAATATCTGATCTTAGTTCTGCCTTTATAAAGTGGAAAACCCAAGTATTGCAAAGGGAACTTACTACATTTCAAACCAGTTACAGATTCAATCCGAGCACATTTATCAGGAGGGTGCTTATCAGCTAAAATGAGACTATCTTTAAATAATTGATTTTCTGGCCTGATATCTCTTCATACCTATTAAGGAACTCAACAATAGCCTTTAAACGCCTTGTCCTCTCTGGAGAAAATGATCACATCATCAGCAAATGATAAATGTGAAATCATAGGACATCCATTTGTCTGATAGAAATGTTTTACAGTTCCTTTTAGCATCAAACTATTAAGACCTCTACTTAAAACTTCTTCAGCCATAATAAAAAGACTAGGATAGAGAGGATTTTCCTACGTCAGCCCTTTGGAAGAATGGGAATAACCTTTAGGAGCCCCGTTTATTTAGATTGAACACCAATTATTTGAAAT
The DNA here is from genome assembly GCA_949130495.1 of Sambucus nigra. Taxonomy (NCBI): domain Eukaryota; kingdom Viridiplantae; phylum Streptophyta; class Magnoliopsida; order Dipsacales; family Adoxaceae; genus Sambucus; species Sambucus nigra. The sequence goes on from OX422221.1 coordinate 443,398,642, forward strand.
AATTCTCCAAATAAAATCAATCCATCTCTCCCCAAATCCCAATCTTCTCATGATCTTTATAAGATAACCCCAATTGAGTCCATTGTAAGACTTCTCCATATTAAGCTTGATAATTACATTTCCTTCATGAATTTTCCTATCGAAATTAAAAACCATTTCTTGGTCTAGCTTAACATTATTTTGAATACTCTTCCCCTTCACAAAGTCACTTTAGTTAGGTGAAATAAACTTAGGAAGAGTTGTTGAAAGTCTAATAGATAAATTTTTTGAGATAATATTATAAGAATAATTACACAAACTTATAGTCCTGTAGTCTCCACATGTCTTAGGGTGATTAACTTTAGGAATTAGAACAATTTAAGAGCTTGTCTAACTTTTAGGGAGTACTAATCCTGTAAAGAAACTATTTACTGCATCTATTAAGTCTTTATTTATGATATGCCAACACTTTTTATATAATTCCCCACTAAAACCATCTGGCCCTGGGCTGCTTTTGAGCTCAACTGCTGAAATATTTGATACACTTCATGTTCTTCTGCAAAATCTTGAAGCATTTCATTCAAATCGGGAGTAGCAATGGAGGGGATAAGGTTATCAATCTCTAATATGTTTGTATTATAAACATTTGTCTCTGACAGAAGGCCACTAAAATGATTGACAATATGGTGATTCAGTTCCTCTTTAGCCTCTATCACATTCCCTTCATGATTGTCTAATCTGTGAATACTAAGTTTTCTATGCTTAGCTTTCACGTGAGCATGAAAAAACTTGGTATTAGAGACTCATTTCTTTAGAAATTTAATGTTTGATTTTTTATTCCAATAAGCCTCTTCATTCTACAGAGCTTTCAGCAAACATGCCTTACATTTGTGTAACTTCAGCCTATTCTCCTCACTACTGACCTGCTCATAAGCAATCTCAAGATTTACAAAATCATCTTTCAGCTCTCTAACATTCTGAAAAATATCCTTGAAAACATTTTATTCCATTATTTCAGCACCCCTTTTAAGTCTGTGCAATTTAAAAGAAAATTTCTTTAAACCATAGTCATTTGCAGGCTCACTCCAAGAATTTTTAACCACCTCTTCAAATTCATCATGGTTGCACCACATAGATTGAAATTTGGAAGCCCTAGGAACCATATCAATCTCAGTTTTAATTGAAATCAATAGAGGAGCATGATCAGAAGAACAACTGACACACATTTAATAACATTATATATATATATATATAAGCCATTCTCACAAATCTAATTCTCATTTCAAATGAACCTAACACACATTTATTAAAAAAATAAATGCATACATGATTTTAAGAATAAAACCCCAACACGTAAGGTTATCATGATAACATGTATGTGTTCATCCTAAGGAAGTGAATGAGATATTATACCTCATCTTTTGGTAATTTAGAACCGAGTAGGAAACTATTTTCTGGTTGATGTGAGTCTTGATGAATAGTTTTGAGTTCCTTAATTACTCATTTGGTCGAGGAAAGTCTGGTCTCTTCCACCCCAGTTGAGCTTACTTTGGTTTATATTTATGTCGATCTCCCTCTGAATATTCATCACTCTGAATCTTTTTAGGCTGAGATTTCTTTGCTTTTATGGCAATAACAAAACAACTGCGTGTCACTGCATGATCTCCACTAACTTTAACGATCCCATAATCGGCCATAAACTTAAGTTTCTGATGATGTGAATATGATATAACACTTATGACATAGAGCCATCTTCTTCCTGGTATGGCATTGTAGGGTGAATTCTATCGGATCATATAAAATTAAATATCTTGATTGATATGGTTGACCTTGACCGGGAGTTTGATCTTCCCTAGTGGAGTTTACACATCTCCATTGAAATTGATTAGAGGACCGACATGTGTGTCCAAATCTAGGACATTGTATCCAAGTGCATGCAGTTGATTGATGTATATGATCTTTTTTGAATTTCCTTAATTGAAAAATATTCTTTTTATGTCCAATTTTTCCTTCCAGAGAGTAAGGACCAAGACATCCTTATGGGGTAAGTTAACACTGACCAAATCCTCATCGGTGAACATGATTTCCTGATCAAGATCAATGACCTTATATTCTTTCTTGGTAAGGATGGGCTTTGATACTTCAACCAAGAAAGTTTCCTTCACACTGGCTAAAATCCTCACTCTTTCCCCCATCTTTTGTGCATTGGGAAGGATTAGTATACCTATGTATGTTTTTTATAATCCCCGATGGTGGAAGGTCTTCATTATCGCCCTTCTTCTATACTACATCCAATCGATTTGAGTATTTTATCTTGTCAACATCAATATTCTCTTTTAGCTGACCAACCTGGATAGGATCTTCCATATGTCATTTGAATATATTATAATTCTCTATTTTATAGCCATGATCTTAGTGATAGGTATGCTTGAGATTGGTGCCCCTATTATTTGGTTGTACATCTTGGGTGGCTTCTTGAAGAATAATTTGTCATTTATTTGAGGGAGGAGATTATAATTCGACTCCTTAAAGAAAATTTTCACCATTTGGTAAGTGTTCTCATTGTCTAGCATCTTTGATCATCCATTAGAGGTCTCAAATAGTGCCCTTATCTTAGCCAAAATTGGATAAGTTACCCCCTTAGGTACCTTTTTAAATATTTTTTCTTAGATTCCTTTTATGGATGTTGAACATTAGTATTGAGGATCTCGTCCTCAACCTTGGCATATTTCTCGATGCGAGACATGAGATCGTCCATGGATAACATTGCATTCTTGGTAAGGGACTTGTATAGTTCATCGGACCTATCAAGACCAAACTTTAAGGGTGAAATTTCCAACTGCTTATTGTAATTATCTATCTTATTAAATAGTTCCCAATATCGTTGATCATATTCCCTATGAGACTTGCCTTTCTTCCATCTGAGGGCGATTAGAGAGTTAATTTCCTTCACTACTTTGTTGATGGTGTTTAAGCGAGCCGTGAACTGCTCGATCAATTTCCTAAAAGAAGATATTAACCTAGGGGTTATCTTGATAAACCACTTAAGGCCAATTTCTCCTAAAGTTAAAGGGAATACGCGACACATGAGTGAGTTATGATGTCTCCACAAGGACATTACTTATCTGTAGTACCTGATATGGTGTGTTGGATTTGTCATTACATCGTACGTGGTGATCGTTGTAACATAGAAAATCTTTAGGAGGCTTTAATGTCTATATGTCAATGTTGATCCGTCTTTGTGATGCTCAAGATTGTGGCAGCTAAACCTATCTTCCTCAAACTGCTCGTTTAGCCGCCTCTTCAATTGAGTTATTTCTTCATCTTATTCAACTTTTCCTCATAGAGGTTAACAAAATGTGACATTTCATTCCTGGCAGGAGGCTCCATAGAGGGAGTGTTATGTAGATAGCTAGGTCCAGACCTCAATGGTGATCGTCCCCTAAACCTTGTATCAATATGAGTTGCAGGGAATCGCAAATGAGTTTGTTCCCTCCTTATTAGTCAAACTTATGATTGAACATGACTCCTGACATGGGAACAATATGACTGGTGGGTACTCATATTGAATGGGAGAAGGTATTCTCTAGTGGTGGGGATTCAAACTATGTTTTCCCACAAACGGTGCCAAATTGTAGGGTATATCAATCCTATAATAATGTTAAATACCCGTTTGGCCCGACATATAAGTGCAGTATTGAAATTAAACATATAAATTTACGTGGTTCGGCGGGTTGTCCTGCCTACGTCCATGGGGAACGGAGAGAAAAATGTTCTAGGGTATCTAGCTAAGAGTCCAAGTCGTGGATACAATAGTGTGCCAAATCGATGCCCTAGAACATTAGGGTCATTCTTTTTTATAAATACAAGTGTCCTAGGGTTTTATGTCTTTTCATAATGATCGATCATCATCTTTAATATTATCCTCAAAGTGGTAGAATGCTATAGAAGTTATATTTAGATTTTTTCAATGCCATCTTCCTTAATTCTCATCTATCCACTTCGTAATCTCTAGACGACCCGATTTCTATAGTTTTATTAGTGCCATGTCGCATGCTACATGGCCTTCTCGACTCATAGTCCCTATAACACGATAATAAATTTACTAACACAACCAACGGATATTACACTTCAATGGTCTTGTTCCAATTTGTGATAGGATCCATCTCCTTAGCAAACCACCCCCACATTTCTAGAAATTCGTAAGAAGGTTCTTGACCTTTATCATAACCCACAAGTTATTTTGGTGTAACTCGTTAAGAATATATATTTTATAAGTTAATGATTCCTTTATAAGTTCTAGTGTAAGCCTAAAGTTATCATTAAGAGTGAAACACTTTCACTAATATTATTCTCAATCTAATTCTTGTATAATGATTTATCTTTTCTTTATATTGAATAAAAGTTAATAAATTAATCTTAGTCATACAATTAAGTATAATTGAATGAATTGTGCTCATAAGTTTATTTGACACACATTAATGTTATTTTTTCCAACATAAAAGATAAACCAATCATTGCTCTTTAATATGAAAAGTGTAAATTAGAAATTACTACAATGGCATCAACTTTCTAGTACGTCCTTGATTGTTCAATCGACCCACTAATGCATTTGTGACAACTATTAGCAAAAAGACCAAGTTCATCACACTCATTATATTTCCTTTGAACATTTTATGTATGTCGGTATTAGTACCTTAGAAAGTTACTTAGTATTTAGTCGATGTAGGTTTTGTTGGAGTCTCATTTATTGCTTAAGACATATATATCTTATTTATCCTCAATCCACAATCAAGATTTGATCATAAAAAGTCTCCAATACATTTTTTATTAGATTCTAACTTCTTTAGATAAGTTGTTAAACTGTGCAATTTTAAATCGTCAATTTTTTTTTATTTATGGTTAGATTCTACTATATTTTTAGAGGTCGTTAAACTACTTTGTGCTTTTATACTTTTAGCAAATGACAAATGTAACTCTTGTTAAGACAATATGCGTGAATTCACGCATCCACCACAATTAAATGAATAAATTTGGTAAAGTTCAATATTGTAAGGTAAACAAGAATGTATTGTTGTCCTCTCTTGAAATCTCTCCTATTGAATTTTTAGGCCTTTCTTAATGATAAATGAGTATAACAACATCAATACATGTTACTTATATTCTATTTCTTACACAATATATTACATCAATTTTAAATGCAACGACTAAATATATTAAACAAATGTAAAATAACCACTAAATCAACATGTAATTATATTAGTGCACATCACGAAATGTTTAATAATCATGTGATAAGACACGCAACCATTATGTCATCACTTATATTATTTTCACTCTGCTAATCTTATAGTGTCACGTAAAAAATGCAAACAAGTACATTACCAAAGTTTGTGTTTAAAATTCGACATGATGGAAAATGACCAAATAATAAGGGCGGTTTATATTTTTACACGATATAATGTTAAAGTCCGTGAAGATCACGTGCCTACACTCTTTTTGAATGAGCATGAATTTAACCAAAATCTCCCAAACATACAAATGTCAATTGTCATTTTATAACAATGATGCAACGAGAGAATTAAATTGTTAAATGTAAATTTGAATACAATCCAAAATGTACTTAGAAAGGCTCTAGACTCTCATGCCATATGCATAAACTTCAATAATCAATCATATGCACGAAAGTGAAATAATATGCACTCCATTATATTTTGCTTACTATAGTGCAACGACCAAGTGATGACCAACACATTATTTAAATTTACTCCTTGTATCCAAAGTGGTGCAAAAATTTTAATGGGTTACTCCTCCATTATAGATTCCATCCAGAATCGTCGTAAAATAATATTCGAAGCGGGAGATTTAAATAACCGATATTAAGAAGCTAAAATTTCACCCCTACCATCAATAGGTTTAGCCCAGGCATTTTCAATTAGCTTAAGCTCCTACTAGAAAGATCCCGACAAGCAAGATCCAATGAAAGAAGTCCGCTAACAGCAAGAAAACGGCATAGCGTGAGCAATAGGATTTTGTGTTGCTCATATGTTACTTGTTTTCTTTCAAATGTGTTTCTCTCCTTTTCTGTATAGATAAAGTTACTACGCCAGTTGTGATCGTTATAATGACTCTTCTCCTTAAGGTAGACCTTTTCACAAGGGAGGATAAAAGAAGCACGCCTGATTGTTGCTTTAATAGAGCTTCACTGCACTATTTTAACCTACTATGATGGAAAAATAAAAAATATCAAGATGGAAAAATTTATTGGACCGAATAATAAATATGCAAAATAGCCATAGTCATATTTTAAATGTTAAATTTAGACAATGATCATTAATATAATTAGATGGCTAGAATAATAAAAGTGTATTTTAAAAAATAATTACCGCTAAATTGTATAACGATTCAAGATAATGATTTTTTCTCTCATAAAATATCGAAAGGAAGAATTTATTCTCATAAAAAATATCTAAGTGTATTTTTAAGAGTCTCTTGAGTTGTAATTGTCATATTATTAAAGAGAAATACAAAGCATTGTAACAAATTTCTATAAAACATGACATATTAAGACATTCATGATTCAGAGGTTTAGTAAGAATTTAAGGCTTTTATAATTCCTGTGTTAACTTTGAAGTACAAAATTGACATGAAAAAACTTTTTAATATAAGAGGAAAATGTTTTTATTTTTTTCTAGAAATTCTCAAGAGGGGTATTTTCACTTCGCTAATTCAAAAGAGAGCCCCTTATTGAAAGGGTCTTCTCATGAGAACCATGAATTTAAGTCATAAGTCTTCGTACGATAGATATATCACACGAGAGACCCTTGTGCGATGTGACCTCACTTTAACGAGTGCACCAATGGCTTGTATTCTAGAAAAAACGTGTTTGACTCGATTACTTATGATGCAAGTATAAATAATAACATAAATGCATTTTTCAAGATACATAGCCCAGTTTTATCAAAATCCTAAAAAAATTGTGAGAGTTTTTATTTTGAGAGTGAGATCCCGTCAAGTTAATGCTTACAAGGTAAACTATTGGTTTACGATTCCCTCCGACCTTCTACATCAAGAACATATATTATTACATAACATACATTTGAGTTGATCTTCCACATCAAAGATTGATGGATACCGAGGACTGAGGATTGTGCAAGTTGAGTCCAAGTGTGGAGTAGTTGATTGCTAGTATGGATGGTGGCATTAGATCATGACGTAAGGGAGAGACTTTGTGGCAGTAATTGTAGTCTTATATAAAAGCCATGTATGTTTATTATAAGACTTAAAACTCATAGTATTAGTGGACCTATTGGGATAGGGCGATAGTGATTATTTCTATGATGGTTTTCACTCAAAAATCCTTTGTGCATTGTGTGTAGTTGGTTATCATAACTCCCCCATTCATATTCTAAACCATCCAAATGAAAATTTAACTAATTAATTTGTTGTGGTAAAATTAAAATCAGGGTCAACATAAAAGGATTTTGTTTACTGGGAGTGTTAATTAATTAAGTAATTTAGTTTATAAGATCTCATTTAACCCTAACAAACCATTTAACTATCTTATCATAACACAAACCATCAAGACCTTAAACTAATCAACCACCTCGATAACACACGAAAGAAAATTTAATGCCATTGAATAATTCTGGAATACATCGACACAATATCAGGCATGTGTCAATAAACAAAAACCATACTTCAGAAAGATATTTTATGCATGTTAGTATTGTATTTTGTTAAAGAACAATGGATTACAAACAACTAAGTGATCTACCCCATCACTAACGTTCATATAAAGATGCACATTTAACATTTTTAGTAAATATATTTATTCAAGTATTTCAATTGAGTCATTTTAAATAAATACTATAATAATCTTGATTGTAACTAATGTTAACTGTTTTTTCCACAACATTGTATACAAATTCATTACGAACAACATTTTAATTTCATTGTCAAATATTAGGGACGAGTGTTGTTAACCTCGGATAAAACATAAAATGAATATTTGATTACAACTTTCGATTGAGTTTACCATTTTCTCAGACATTGATAATTAATATACTAATATAAACAAAACAAAATTAATATGTTCAATTTGTGAAAATAAAAAACTAACATTATTAGCACAATTCCGAAACTTTAAGATTATGTGACACCCCGCTTAATTAAATACTGGATGATCAGTCATTTATTAAATTAAATTAGAATATCCAGTTGGTTCAAATTATGCTTCAATATCGAAAACTTTATTATTAAATACTAACCACCAAATATTTAAAAAGTTAAATGTCAAAATTTTATCTTTTGATTAATATAAAACTAGGTTAACGAATAATTAAACATTCACCATTCACACTAATCTCACATGATAGGAAATAACTGCAATAATAAATGTAACTGGAGTAAACACTTTCAGTCTAAGTACCAAATACAATAGTCCAATAGGAAATAAACCAAGAACTGAAAGAAGTAAATAACTAAATCCAAAATATCTGAATATCTAAATAGAAAAGGGGCAGCATGCCCTAACTGATAAAGTAACTCAGAAGGAAGAAATGATGGACATAGAGGCATCTACTACCAAGATTCTTTAACTTCCACAGTAGCTACGACTCGTTGAGTGAATAGAACTCATATGCTTAGTGTGCCTGTGGCGGGGCACCTAAAATAATTTGACAGGAAAAGAGATTTACAGAAAACGGGTCAGAGCCCGAGTTGAAAACAGTTTAAAAATCAGCAAGTGCTTAAAATGAATTAATGGCACATATATTATTCATGTTAGAATATCGTACTATCTTGAGATGCTCACCTCTCATCTAATGTGCACGCCTAACGTACCTTCAAACCCTACTAGTTTCTATTCCCATGCTAACTAGTTCTTTCCAGTCTAATATCTAATCATAGCCAAATATCGTTCTCATGTATTTCCCTCGCAATATACATAATACCTATAATCAATTTCTCTTTAACATGATTAAGAGCTTTTTCAATTTAATATAATTAAGTGTTCACTAACTTAATTCATTTCAAATTTCATTATCCTTCATGTCTACTTAATTCACACAATAGATAACACAAGTATATATATACATTCACTTTATTTTATATATATAAAATACTGCACCCCGAGACACAGCTGCAATGCATGCATACTCTGCTATCATGTCCTGGTGTATCGCTCATTGCATAAAAGACTATAAGTTCAATCTCCCGCGAACCTTCAAAACAAACACACATATTGGAGGCGAACATAGTTCCAAGCCGATGGGCTACGCACATACCTACGCACCCATACGATCGACATCACTATCATTCTCACAGATAGCCCGTACCTAGGTTTTGTGCTCTAGTGGTGCAAATCAAGATCTCACCCGAAGGCTCCTCAAGGCATGGTTGTCCACAACGCACGACCTCTACCCGATAGCAAGCAGCGTTGGTATGTCATACACATAATAGTTCAATCAATAAGCATACACACAACTTATCATATTCATTAGGTATTCACACAACCCATATCCCCGAATTTATATGTAATATTATCGTCTCTACTACCCACAATACTTTAACCGTTCGATTTATCTCTATATCGTATATACTATTTAAGGTTATCTCATTCCAACACATTCCCTTAGTAGTTACACAATTTACCTCACTACTAGACTAAGAAGTGCAGCTACTCTATAATAGCGTAGATCCTATTCTCTCATTTGGATTAACCTAGAGGGATTTTAACTCGTCTGGGCAAAAATTTGCATTTCTGAAATCTCATTAGAACCCGGGAACTCTCGTTCGAATGAGAATCTCACTTCGAACGAACCCAAATCTTGTTAGCAATCTCGTTGGAATTCTCGTTCGAACGAGGTCGTTCGAATGACCTGGGCAGGTCTTCGAACGAGAATTTTGAGAGCTTCCATGTCTTTTAAAATTTTCGTTTTTCCAATTCATTTAATAGAAAAATCATTTAGAAATCATGTTAATTTAAATTTAACAACTCTAAACTATATCCCCTAGTATTGGAACACCTTCCCATCCGTTTTTAACATCAAACCCCTAAAATTTCAACATGAATTTTGATTAATTTCTCAAATCTTCAATAAGCCCTAATTTCATATAATCACCATTAATGACCAACTAAACCCCTATATGATTTCGTGATTTTAACAGATAAAGCTCAAGTTTCTAATCCCCAATACAATAGTTATTCAACTACATGCAATTCCTATGCCACAATCATGAATAAATTCCCAATTTCAGTCCCAATTACATAATATTATTATTTAACCATTAACTAAATTAACATAAATCATATATGCTCTAAAATCCAGCAAGATAAACACTTACCTTTTTGTGAACTTCTGATTCACTGAATGGAACTGGTAAATGGGTGATCCTTTCTTAACGATCTACGCGTTGGTGTGATTTTTGGTGTGAGAGTCTGAGTCTTTATCCTAGAGCACCTATGGAGTTCTTCTTCTTCCTCTTTAGTTCTCTCTCTCTCTCTCTCTCTCACTTAGGTATGGAAACTAACAGATAACCTATTACCTACGTAAACTTCCCTTTTAATTATCTATTTTCATCCATTTTAATTCCCCCAAATCTCAAAAGATCAAAATACCCCTCCAAGGTATCGATTTGGCCTAAATTGCCCCGAAATCCAAATAAAACACTTGGGTAGAGTTTTCTGACGATCTCGACCCTTTCGAACTCATTGACGTACTCTAAATGATCATACGAGTTACTTAAAAATAAATTATCTTTTTAACCCAATAAAGTAATACCGGCACGACTCGCATGCGCGTCCCAACTAAATGTATTACGACTGTCGTATTTTTCACTCCCGACCATAATAATATTTTCGTAATCATATATTACTTTACTCGCTATGTAATATTCAACATAGTTATCACCAATAAATACTAACTCTCGTCACGCTAGTGATTATTATATTTAAATTCGGATTAATTAAAAATAATTTTTTTCCATTTAAATTAATTAATCCTAATTCCACAATCAAAATAAAATCCCTCAAAAATACGGGGTATTACATACTTCCCCCTAATAACGGAATTTCATCCCGAAATTCGAAAAAGAACAGAATAAAGGTATACCTGGTAGGAATAACTCTGGGTATTTGTCCCGCATGTCATCCTCACACTCCCTGGTAGACTCCTCTACATTATGATGTCACCACTGCACTCATACTGATGGTACTATCTTTGATCTCAGTTTCTTCTCACTACGGTCTAGGATAGCAACTGGCCCTTCCTCGTAGGAACTATCGAGCTATAAATCAATCTCCTCTAAAGCAATATGGGTGTGGGAAAGTCATCCCGAAGATATCTCTTCAGTGAAGAGATATGGAACACATCATGAATCCTAGGCAGGTGCTACGGTAACCCAAGTCTGTAAGCTACTGGACCAATATTCTCAATAATAGTGAATGGCCTAACATATCTCGAAGACAACTTCCCTTTCTTCCCAAACCGAATTACCCCTTCATAGGAGACACTCGCAACAACACCTGATCCCCAACACTAAACTCCCTGAAGAAAACTCTTATCATCGGTGTAACTCTTTTGCCTATCTTGAGCAACCCGAATGTAACTCCGTATCAACTCAATCTTAGCCGAGGTGTCCTAAATCACCTGCAGCCCAAGTATCTTATTGTCCCCCACCTCAAGCCAACATGCTAGGGAACGATAAGGTCTATCATATAACGCCTCAAATGGAGCCATGCCAATAGTAAACTGATAGGAGTTATTATAAGCAAACTCCACCGGTGGAAGGTACTGCTCCCATCCCCCTCCAAAATCAAGGATACACATCCGCAACATATCCTCCAACATCTTATTTGTCCGCTCTATCTTCCCATCTGTCTGCGGGTGATAGGCTGAACTCAATCGTAACTCCGTACCCATGGCTTGCTGGAAACTCTCCCAAAATCTTAGCACAAAAATCTTATCCCGGTCGAACACAATATCAAGGAGCACCCCGTGGAGTCTCACGATCTCGGCAATGAAGATCTGAGCATACTGCCCCATAGTATAATCGATCCGGATTGGCAGAAAAATGAGCTACTTTGGTCAACCAGTCCACAAACACCCTTATGGAATCGTGACCCCTCTATGATGTAGGCAACCCTGTGATGAAATCTATGGAAATGCTCTCCCATTTCCACATAGGGATATCTTATGGCTGTAGTAATCCTCCCGATCTTTGATGGTCTGTCTTCACCAGCTATAAAGTGGCACACTTGGAAACAAACTCAACGATGTCCTTCTTCATTTCTTTCCACCAATAATGTCGCCTCATATCCTGGTACATCTTATCCACTCCGAGATGTACCACAAACCATGAATCATGCGACTCTGCCATCACTGCATGTCGTAACTCCTCCCCTTTTGGAACTACTAGTCTGCCATTACAGCGTAAGCCCCCGTCTGAGCTCATGCAAAAGGACTCTACTCCCTCGGCTAGAAGCTGAATAATTCGATCCTGTCAGAAGGAATCTACTACCCGAGCCTGTGTGACTTTGGTAACTATCTCGGGTGTATCCATCATCACTGACATGAATGAGCGAGCAACTGCATCCTAATATCCGAGTTCTTTCCATTTCACCTTCCACACCTCGGCCACTTCACCTGCTGGCCTGCGGCTTAACGCGTCTGCTACCACATTAGCCTTACTTGGGTGTTAATGGATGTCAAACTGATAATCCTTCACAAATTCAATCCACCTCCGCTGACGCATATTCAACTCCCGCTGTGTGAACAGATACTGCAGTGACTTATGATCTGTGAATAGGAAAAATCTCTCCCCCAAGATATAATGTCTCCATATCCGTAATGCAAACAAGACTGTCGCTAACTCTAAGTCATGGGTGGGGTAACTACTCTCATGAGGCTTAAGATTATGGGAAGCATAATAAATCGCCTTATCCTCCTGCTAAACCACACCCCCAAGTCCTAACAAGGACGCGTCAGTGTAAACCAGGTATTCTACCCCCGGTTAGGGTAGTGCTAGAACTGGTGCTGAAGTCCTCTTATCCTTCAGCTCGTCAAAAGCCAACTGGTAGTCATCATACCATATACTTGAGAGTGAAGTTTGTCAAAAAAACCGCTATCTTCGAGAATCCCCAAAATAAACTGCCTGTAATATCCTGCCAGCCCCAAAAAACTACGTATCTCAATCGACGTCATGGGTTGTCCCCACTCCCTCACCACTGATACCTTCCTGAGATCTACTGATATTCCTTTTGTAGAAACGATGTGCCCTAAGAACTGAACCTCTCTCAGCCAGAACCCACACTTCTCATATTTTGCATATAACTCGTGCTTACATAGTGTCTATAAAACCATCCTCAGATGCTCGACATATTCCTCCTCAGTCCGGGAATAAATCAGAATGTCATCAATGAAGACAATGATAAACTTATCTAAGAACTCTTTGAACACCCTGTTCATCAAGTCCATGAAGACGACCGGTGCGTTGGTTTGCCCAAATGGCATAACCCTGAACTCATAAGATCCATACCTCGTCAGAAAAGCAGTCTTAGGGATATCCTGCTCCCTAATGCGTAACTAATGGTACCTCGACCTCAAGTCTAACTTCAAAAAATAAGAAGCTCCCCTCAACTGGTCTAATAGGTCATCAATTCGGGGGAATGAATATTTATTCCATGTCGTGACCTTATTCAACTCTCGATAGTCAACACATAATCGTAGCGACCCATCTCTCTTCTTCACGAACAACACGGGAGCGCCCCAAGGCGAGGTACTCCTATAGATGAAACCCTAACCCAATAACTGATTGATATGATCTCGTAGCTCCCTCATTTCTATCGGATCCATACGGTAAGGTGCACGAGCCACCAAATCTATCACAAACTCTATCTCCTTGCTGGGCGGTAATCCCGGTATGTCCTGGATACATCAGGGAACTCACGACCAATCGAAATCGAATCAAGCGATATCACCACTCCCTTAGAGATCTCCTCCTCTATATAATATAAATGGGTCGACAAACCTCCCTCAGGACGAGGCATCGCCACCAAAAACATCTCCTTTCCCGATATGGCAAACACAACACTACGATTATAGTAGTCAATCATAGCCCTATACATAACTAGCCAATCCATCCCGATAATAACGTTATACTCATCCATCTCTAAGACAAGCATATCGACCGGTAAAATCAATTTCCTAATGTCTATGCCTAATCCCTGACATATAAAGAATATCAAAGACCCATAGCCCATCGGTGAGTTTACACTAGTAACTGTGCTATCTGTCATATCTAATAACCCCGTGGCGCGTGAAAAATTAGTGGCAATGAAACTATGTGAAGCCCCCGTGTCAAATAATATCTACCCTAAAGTCCCCTAGATAGAAAACGTACCCTCGACTACGGGCGAGTCCTGATGAATCGTGGACTAATGGAAGTTATAGACATGCCCATACTACAACTGCCCCTGCTACATTGGAGTTGCTGGAATGGCTGGCAAATCTGGTACCTGGGGTGGTGCTGGGAGGGCGGCTGGAAATATCGGTCGTTGGGGCTCTTGACGAGCACCTTGCTGTTGCTGCTACAGGGTTCTAACCCTCTGAGGAAAATCCTGATGTTTGTGGTCAGTGTTGCCACAAGTAAAACACCTCCCTTAAAAGTGTCCTCCCCTCTGCCCCTGCTGTCCTCGGACCTGATGGCCATTACCACCCCTCCCCTGACCCTGCTGGAAATGTTGCTGCCCCTGCTGACCAGGCTGGCCTTAATGGCCTTACCTAAAATCTCCCTGCCCCTGTCAGAAATTTTCAGAACGGAATCGCTTAGTAGGGTCCCCCTAATGGGAACTCCGCTCAGCCTGACGGACCTATCCCTGAGCTGTCGGTGCCCCACTAGCACTACTACCTCCTGCTCGGCCCTGCTGGCTGGACTACCCGACTCGTTTGCTTCCCTGCTGTTGGAAGCGGTGGTCCTGGCAGTGTAAAAGAGCAGCATTAACCATATTAGAATAAGTGTCCAATGAAAGATTCCCTAACAGATGCTGACGAATCCTCTAAGTCAATCTATCCATAAACCTCTGGATCTTCTGCTCCTCCATCGGTATCTCATCTAGAATAATATTCAGAAGATCTGTAAACTCTTCCTCATACTCTAGAACTGTCGTCCCTTCATGTTTGAGGTTTAACAGTTTCCACCTCATCTCAGTCTGCACGACGGAAGGGAAGTACTTACGGTCAAACTGCACCTAGAACTCTCGAATAGACAAGTTGTCTCTCTCCTCCGTAGTGGTAGTGAACTCCCACCATTGTAATGCTGCTCCCATCAATTTAAAGGTAGCTAAAATCTACTTTTACACCTCCGTTCACTCATACATCCTCAGGTGTCTCTATATATTCTGCTTCCATTGGCTCGCCTTTACTACATAAGAACTCCCTGCGAACTATGGAGGGTGTGCCTTCTGGAAGGCATCTCTGACGCGCTTCCAAGCAGAAGGGAAAGCATGGACTGGTGCTGGAGCCACTGCTAGAGCCTATGGTGGGGCCTATTGTACCACGACTAATGCTGCTGTACGACGACTAATGCTGCATTCATCGTCTGTGCTACAATAACAGCAACTTCCGCAGCTATGCACGTATGGGAGGCATCTGAAATAAGAGAGAAGTTTTATAACTCCACAGTAAATAAATATAGGGCTATATATCAAAGAAAGCTACATGAAAAACATAATAAGCCGCACAGATACTAAGGTCTCTAGAACCTGATGCTCTGATACCACCTGTGACACCCCGTCTAATTAAATACTGGGTGATCAGTCCTGTATTAAATTAAATCAAAATATCCAGTTGGTTCAGATTATGCACCACTGTCGAAAACTTTATTATTAAATACTAACCACCTAATATTATAAAAGGTTGATGTCAAAATTTTATCTTTTGATTAATATAAAACTAGGTTAATGAATAATTAAACATTCACCATTCACACCAATCTCATATGATAGGAAATAACTGCAATAATAAATGTAGCTGGAGTAAACACTTCCAGTCTAAGTACGAAATACAATAGTCCAACAGGAAATAAACCATCAACTGAAAGAAGTAAATAACTAAATTCAAAATCTCTGAATATCAGAATAGAAAAGGGGCAACATGCCCTAATTGATAAAGTAACTCAAAAGGAAGAAATGATGGACATAAAGGCATCTACTACCAAGATCCTGTAACTTTCACAACAAGTACCGCTCGTCGAGTGAATGGAACTCTAATACTTGGTGTCCCTATGGCTGGACACCTAAAATAATTTAACAGGAAAAGAGATTTATAGAAATCGGGTCAGAGCCCGAGTTGAAAACAGTTTAAAAATCAGCAAGTGCTTAAAATGAGTTAATAGCACATATATTATTCATGTCAGATTATCGTACTCACTTGAGACGCTCACCTCTCATATAATGTGCATGACTAACGTACCTTCAAACCCTATTAGTTTCT
Organism: Sambucus nigra; assembly: GCA_949130495.1. Taxonomy (NCBI): domain Eukaryota; kingdom Viridiplantae; phylum Streptophyta; class Magnoliopsida; order Dipsacales; family Adoxaceae; genus Sambucus; species Sambucus nigra. The sequence continues at coordinate 443,415,114 of OX422221.1, forward strand.
ATTCCTATGCTAACTAGTTCTTTCCAGTCTAACATCTACTCATAGCCCGATATCGTTCCCATGTATTTCCCTCGCAATATACATAATACATATAATCAATTTCTCTTTAACATGAATAAGCGCTTTTTCAATTTAATATAACTAAGTGTTCACCAACTTAATTCATTTATATTTCATTATCGTTCATGTCTACTTAATTCACACAATAGATAGTATCACAAGTATATATATATACATTCACTCTATTTTATATATATATATATATATATAATACTGCACCCCGAGACACAGTTGCAGTGCATGCATACTCTGCTATCATGTCCAAGTGTATCACTCATTGCATAAAGGATTATAGGTTCAATCTGTCATGAACCTTCAAAATAAACACACATATTGGAGGCGAACATAGTTCCAAGCCGATGGGCTACGTACATACCTACTCACCCATGCGACCGTCATCACTATCATTCTCACGGATAGCCCGTACCTAGGTTATGTGCTCTAGTGGTACAAATCAAGATCCCACCCGAAGGCTCCTCAAGGCATGATTGTCGACAACGCACGACCTCCACCCGATAGCAAGCAGCGTATGTATGTCATACACATAATAGTTCAATCAATAAGTATACACACAACTTATCATATTCATTAGGTATTCACGCAACCCAAATCCCCGAATTTTGCATTTCTGAAATCTCGTTAGAAGCTGGGAATTCTCATTCGAACAAGGTCGTTCGAATGAGAATCTCACTTCGAATGAACCCAAATCTCGTTAGCAATGTCATTAGAATTCTTGTTCGAATGAGGTCGTTCGAACGACCTGGGCAGGTATTCGAACGAGAATTCCGAGAGCTTCCCTGTCTTCCAAAAAAATTGATTTTTCAATTCATTCAACAGAAAATCATTTAGAACTCATCCTAATTCAAATTTAACAACTCTAAACTATATCCCCTAGTATTGGAACACCTTCCTATTCGTTTTGAACATTAAACCCCTAAATTTTCAACATGAATTTGATTAATTTCTCAAATCTTCAACAAGCCCTAATTTCATATAATCACCATTAATGACCAACTAAACCCAGATATGATTTCGTGATTTCAACAGATAAAGTGCAGGTTTCTAATCCCCAATACAATTGTTATTCAACTTACATGCAATTCCTATACCACAATCATGAATGAATTCCCAATTTCAGTCCCAATTACATGATATTATTATTTAACCATAAACTAAATTAACATGAATCATATATGCTCTAAAATCAAGCAAGATAAACACTTGCCTTTTTGTGAACTTCTGATTCGCTGAATGAAACTGGTATAGGGGTGATCCTCTCTTCACGATCTACGCGTTGGTGTGATTTTTGGTGTAAGAGTTTGAGTCTTTATCCGAGGGCACTTATGGAGTTCTTCTTCTTCCTCTTTGGTTCTCTCTCTCTCTCTCTCTCACTTAGGTTCTGAAACTAACAGATTACCTATTACCCACGTAAACTTCCCTTTTAATTATTTATTTTAGTCCATTTTAATTCCCCCAAATCTCAAAAGACCAAAATGCCTATCCGAGGTGTTAGTTTGACCTAAATTGTCCCGAAATCAATATAAAACACTCGGGTAGAGTTTTCTGACTATCTGGACCATTCCGAACTCATCAATGCACTTGAAATGATCATACGAGTTACTTAAAAATAAATTATCTTTTTAATCCAATAAAGTAATACCGACACGACTCGCACGCGCGTCCCAACTAAGTGTATTGCGACTGCCGTATTTTTCACTTCCGGACATAATAATATTTTTGTAATCGTATATTACTTTACTCGCTAAGTAATATTCAACATAGTTATCACCAATAAATACTAACTCTCGTCGTAATTATTACATTTAAATCTGGATTAATTATAAATAATTTTTCTCCATTTAAATTAATTAATCCTAATTCCATAATTAAAATAAAATCACTCAAAAATACGGGGTTTTACACATTACAACATCTTATAATACTAAATTACATACAAAATGTGACATTTTCACCCTTATATGGAATCACACGTTAACCTGAAATTTATAAAAGATTAATAAACTAATAAAAAATTTAAATAACTGCTTTATGATGCTAAATAATAAATGAAAGTAAAAAATAAATTACAACTCTAGAAAATAAATTAAAAGTTAATTAAAAATAATACTCCTTTAAATATTTAAAAATAGGAAGTATGAATGAAACCGAATGTAATAAAAATTGTAAAAAATTATTCCTTAAAAAAATCAATACAAAAATAAATGAAAAATATACAACTTTCATAAAAAAATGACTTCTCGTATACTCCAATTCGTTAAAAAAATAAATTAATAACGACCAAACGTAATTAATCGTACAAAATTAGTCAGGTTACTACCAAAATAGAATTTTAATTAATGATTTTTCAAATAAGTAGTTCAAACAAATTTCCAAAGTTAGTTGTCCTTGATAGCAATATTTCAATGATGCCAGTGTATTTTGAAAATGAAAAATGCTAGGGAGATTTAGTATTTTAATTTATTTTTGGGACACAATGATCTGTTATTATCGTATTGAATAATATTTTTTATGAAACTCATTTGATCCATACATACCATTCAATATAATGATGACATATATTATATCTCAAAATTAAGTTAAAAAAATTCAATCTTTATAGTATTGCTTTTTAAAAATAGAAAAATGAAAACATACCTTCTTAGCACATATATTTTGAATTTCAAAATATTAAGTATGAGAATTTAGATATATACTATTAAATATATATGGAAATTCTAAGTGTGCTAAGATTCTTAATATTTTTCCTTAAGACACGTGTCTTTAAAATAAGTTTGCAACATTTGTAATTATGAAAATAAATTTTTATTTGGCATTTAAAAAAAAATCAGCTGGAAGTATCTGCTAAACGAAAAATCTAGACTGAGTCACAAACTGTTGGCCATTTCCAAGATTTGACAGTCTACAGGTGTAAGGTCCTCAGTTATCCACATCCACCCCCATCCTGAACTTGCTACCTCCTTTCCTTATCAAGAAACACATCCACACCACACTACATATACCCATCTCCAAAATCCAGAATTCTCTATCAAAATCTCTCGAAATGGGCAGTAAAGAAATGGAGGTGGTAAAGGGTGTAGACCTAAAAAGGTACATGGGGAGGTGGTATGAGATAGCCTCATTCCCCTCCAGGTTTCAACCCAAGAGGGGGATAAACACAAGGGCTACCTACACTTTAAAAGATGATGGCACTGTGAATGTTTTGAATGAGACATGGACTGATGGTAAGAGAGGCTTCATAGAGGGCACTGCCTATAAGGCTAACCCTTCTAGTGATGAGGCTAAACTCAAGGTCAAATTTTGGGTTCCTCCTTTCTTGCCTATCATCCCTGTTACTGGAGATTATTGGGTTTTGTTCCTTGATGATGATTATCAATATGCTTTGATTGGCCAACCATCAAGAACTTACCTTTGGGTATGTACTCTCTCTCATGTTGGTGTATATTGATAGGATTTTTTGGGAAGAACATTATTTAGAGTTTATTGGTAGGAATTTTTTTTTTTTTTTGTATAGTTTTTTTTGGATTTGATCTCTAGATGATAAGTTTTTTTTTAATATATATGCAAAATCTTGGGTTTATGCACTGAATTTTGTAATATATACATGAAATCTAACAGTACTATGCTACTATGGGACACACTAAGTGTGTTCACTATGTATCATTCAACACATGAAATCTTTTTGCTCGGCTCTTTTGGATACTATGTAAAAATACAATAGTTTTTAGTGTAAAGCATTTATTTGAGAAGCGTATTGTTCATGTTTGTTTGGTGTGTTCAGTTTTTTGGGCACAAAATTGCATAGATGTGTTTCAGTTTAATAGAGTTTATTCTAAATTAGAAGTGTTCGGGTGGTTTGGTTTGTTTGCTTGGTGAGATTTGGAAATGTTTACTAGAGTTTAGAATTAATTAGGAGAAGCGTGAACAAGTCGATGGTTATGTTAATATGTTGGAACTAAGGTGCTATTTATGTGGGGAATAATTGGTTAATGCTGATAGATTGGGATTTTGTTGTACTTAAAATGGGTCAAGTATTGTTGCGTAAAAAAAGGGTACAAAAACACTCCTAAATTAATATAAAAATGTTGCAAATTTCCCTTATTTATCATAAAAACTTGTTGCAAGTCCTCCTTAACTATCAGTAAAGACTTTGATACAAATTAGAAATAAACACACAAGTGTATAGTTTGTTGGGGAGCTTTTGCAACTATAGTAGTTGAAATGATATTTTGTAATTTGATTTATACTTGAAGAGAGCTTTTGGCATATAATTTTTTTTAATTCATCTCTAAATCTCTTAAAAAAAGTAAATGCAAGACTTGTGTTGTAATGTAGTTTCTTGCAATTGCCTCGGCAGATGGCCAAGTCTCGCTATGCTATAAGCTCGGGGTTCAATAGACCCCAGGTGTCGCCTGGGGCCCGAATGTAAAAATATATTTTTATAACCTTAATTTTTTCTTCAACATTAGACCAAAATTTATAACCCTAATGTATTAATTGTACATATAGGACCCCAAGTAAATGGCCGCCTTCGGCCCTAACATCTGAGGTCCGGCCCTGTCTTGGTTTTGAAGTAAAACAAAAAATTGTATTCATTCCTATTTTTCATTTATAGTTTTTGAGATTAAAATACAGCATATATGTTACTTGTTCTTGGTGATTCAGAGTTTAGCCCCCCATTTGTCCTAGTTTATTATATTCAGGATGTTAGATTTTACAAAGCATATAATGTCAAATTTCACAGTACCTTTGACTCCAAAATAACTAGCTACACCTTTTTAAAGCTTTTTTGGAGATCAAATGCATGTTACTATAAGCTTTGCACCCAAATATGTATGGGCCAGAGCAAATGGGGTCCAAAATTCAAATCATGCATATTTTTTTACTCTCTTAGTGCATTTATAGCTCTAATTTTCTTTCTAGTTTTAAAATTTGGAGTGGGGTTTGTTTTCAGATATTGTGCAGGCAAACCCATATGGATGAAGAAATCTACAACCAGCTTCTTCAGAAGGCCAAAGATTGTGGGTATGATGTTAGCAAGCTTCATAAGACACAACAGACTGATCCTCCACCAGAGAGTGATGATACCCCAAAGGATACTAAAGGCATTTGGTGGTTTAAATCCATTCTAGGCAGGTAGGAGAAATGTGAGTGAGTTTCAGAGTTTTGTCAAAAAAATATAGAAATAAGTGGGGCTCACATAATTCCTTAGTGGCAAAATTTGAATGAAAGGGGTGCTGTATCATATTTCTTTGGTTCTTCTTATCTTGTAAAGAAGTGTGTGAAGTATGGTTTGTAAGGGTTTCTTCAGTGTGAAGTTTCTTAGATATTCCAATGATGCTTTTTGAATTTAATGTCAGAAACTTTGGGGTTAAGTATGAGTAGTGGGTCCTGTTTGGACCTTATCTGCTGTCGCTTGTTTTTTTAAATTATATGAAATGTTGTATTCTTGGTGCCCACTGTAATGTGTTTGTACTTGTGTGGTGTGATGTGAGACTCGAGAAAAAATGGTGAGATGTGTATGCATGACACGCTTAGCTAAGGTTAAAAGTACTTTATTAACAAATTTTTTATATTTTTAATTTTCCCCAATAAAGATTTTTAACTGAACAATTAATTTTGAGGTTCAAGTTTTAAATTTTGATTGATTTACATGTGGGGTATACCATTTTCCATCTCTGAGGCGCAAGGGAATAGGAGGCCCGGGAATGATGAAGAAGATAATTCATGAGAGTGAATATGTTCAATGGTAACTAACAGGGAGAGTCCAATATTTTAGAGTGAGCCATTTTTATCGCTATAAATATTTGTAATTACCTTAATTAGTGGGCATATGCTTGGCAATTGGACGGTTAGGGGCGGGTTAGCAACAGGGCGGATCACAACTGGGCAGGTCAATAGCTGATTGATACAAGGTTGTGGATGGGTTTGGATTGGGCTTGTGCTGGATCAGATCGGGTTAACCTGTAGAGGTTCCTAAACTATACTAGAGTGACTATTTTGGTCTCCAGACAGTATTTTTTACTCTAGCAGTACCTAAATTATGCAAAAATGTAATTATTTGGTTATTTCCTTAGTTTTTTTCGTTAAAATTAACGGAATTTTTGTTTTAACTAATTATTCTCATTAAAAAAATATTAAAATATAAAAAAACTTGCAAAATTTGAAGCAAAAAATAAAAAAGAGGATTTTCCTTCAATAAAATTGATTTCAAAACACTTCGAAAAATTTCCATCAACCTCTTTTTATAGTTTAAAAAAAATGAATTATGAAATTTTATTTTTTATCCAATATGAACTCTACCCATATAAAATTGACACGAGACGACACAAATTCATATTTTTTATCAAACATAATCCAATTAAAATATGACACCGACATAATTTTATTTTCATTATCTAACATAATCATAACTCAAATAAAATCGTATGGGGATACAAATTTTTATGTGCCGCCATTTAAATTGTAATCATCACCATTATCAATCGTGTCTTAATCCCATCACATAGGTCGGTTGTGACACCCGCCTATTTTTACGGGTGGTCAATTTTTCATTAAAACAAACAGGAATCTCATCTGGTTTATTCGTAGCATCACTAATCACCTATGTTAAATTAAGCGTGTGTCAAATTTTATCTTCATTAATAATAACATTCGAAAATAAAATACAATGACAAAACCATCCCAAATAGAAATAATACTATGAATCCATCACAAGATAAATAACAAAATAAATAGTACCGAATAAGCCATCGGTTCTCAATACAAAATTCAACTATGCGTCAAAGAAATAAAATTGAATCCAATAATACATAGTCTGATACAATTGAATAAATGAAATAGTTGAAAGGGGACATGCCCAAATGAATAATTGAAACTGAATCATACTCTAGGAATGAAGTAACTGAAGCGTCTAATCCAAATCCTGCAAGCGTCCACAAGTGATGCAGCTACGCATCCCTAGAATGAATCATTAACTTTGGCGTCCATGTGAGTGGACACCTAAAATATTTTGAAAAAATAGACAAAATAGATTTGACACAAGTCGGAGCCCGAGAAAACCTTTTAAAAATATTTACCAAGCATTTAAATCAGAGTTTAAAAGCAGTTATTGATTAAACATGTTAATTTGCACACACTCCATTGAGTTCCTTACCTCTCATCTAATGTGCAAACCTAATATCTCCTACTTATCCCACCTATTTATGCTACCCAGCTTAACTAGACCTCATAAGTATCTAACTAACTGCTACTAGGTTTAGTGCACTTGTACCGCCCATACAGTACGCTTTAGTCCTTTGTTGAGTTTCTCTTTAACTCCACTCATACCGCCCATACAACGCGCTATCAACTAACTAATAATTAACATTTCCCGTATGTTATTATTAATCCATTTAGTTAACATTTCGCATATGTTATCACTAAATTATTTCATTAAGTTTGTCTACTTATTTTATACTTTAGAAAATCTCTATATCTTTCTACTATTACAAAAAAATAGAATGAACATCACTTTAGATATACTCTATCTATCTCCCCTACTATTATACATAAGTAGGATAAATCACACAAGTATATATATATATATATATATATACCATCTTTCGGACTGGCCATCGTAATGTATACTTGCGTACTCTGCTATCAAGTCCAAGTACCTCTCGTACTAAATCAGGGACTACTGGTTTGGAATGTCTCCTCGAACCATAAATCAAACAACACATAATGGAAGCAAACATAGTTCCAAGCCTATGGGTCACACACATACCTCGCGTACCCAATTGACCGTCAATACTATTGTACACCCAAATAGTCATCGTACCTAGATTCTATGCTATGAGGCACAAATTTAGACCTTACTGGAATCGTCAAGGTGGGATCGCCCTCTGCGCGGAACCTCCCGTGATAGCAGGCAGCGAAGGTATGTTCACACACAAAAGAAGCACATAATAGGCATACACACAACCTATCCATATATCGCATATAGGCATGCACACAACCTATAAATATAATCTGTATAGTTATACACCCAACCTATAATATAGTCCGTATAGGTATACACACAACCTATGAACATAATCCGTACGTAATATATTTCTCTCGAATTACTCAACATACTATTGATTTACAATTATAACATCTTATCACATTTTTTCGAGTATTATTCTCTATCCGAAGGGCCCTAGTTACCCCCAAGTTATTTCAATAGTTAATTCACTCATACACTACTGATCTACATCATAGGTTTACTTATATTTTCCGTGATCTGTTCTCATTCCCTCAAATTCATTATTTTATAATTCATGTCCAATAGGTATTCGCCTTAATTCTCTCGTTACGGCTAAGCCTCAAACCCACATTAGGCCTACTGTAATGCAATATATCCCGCATTATAGTTCAGAGATGTACCTAAAGTTCCCCCCGTTAATTATTCAGAAATTCAGCGCTTAAACAAGGAAATTTGGACAATTGTGGGTAACCGAATCGAGTCGTAAATATTCTAGCAGATTAAATACCATGCAGTAAAATTTCAATTTCTTCCTCTACAGAACTCCAAATGACCTCATTCAAATCTCATTGGAAAGATAAGACATGAAAATTTCCAGATATATATTGCTCGCACTCTAATTCTAAGCACAATTAAAATGACATATTTAAATTAACATAAAAAATTCTGGCAATTACTATGCTGACAGATCAGACACCTTATAGTAAAACGTTGATTACTCCGTCTAAAGAACTCCAATCGACCTGCTTCAAAGCTCATTGAAAAGATAAGACATAGACCTTTCTAGACATCTATGGATCGCACTCTAATTATAAGTAAAATTGAAATGGAATACGTTTAAAGTCATGTAAAAATTCTGGCAGATTGACATCTTATGTTCATCGATTAAATCCTAAGTCATTCAAGATTCATGTTCTTCAACCAATAAACCATAAATATTCCATATTAATCATCACGTATAATCTAATTTAATAATATCTTCACATAGGGATTCATTCCACATGCAATCCTACACCGAATCATGAGTTACATTCATCTAAAACCAAAGAACATAATTGAAATCATGAAATTGAAAACCCTACACTACATGGGTATTATAACTTCTTCAAAAACATGCAAGATAAACACTTGCCTTGTATTTTCAGGTCTGAATTCGTTTTAGGATGATTAGGATGCTCTCTCCTTCTTTCGATTTTGATTCCAGCACGTCTGTGGTGAGAATTTATGTGGAAAGCCTAGGTTTTCTTCTCTTCTTCCTCTCCTATGGCCTCTCCCCTCTTAAATTTATGTTAACCCTAGCCTCTAACTCAAAGGGGGAAGATATAACCTTTTAATTTTCAGATTTCTTCCTAACCTAATCTCCCAAATGATCGAAATGCCCTTAAACGGTACTGGGTTGGTCTAAAATTACCTCGGGATCCAAACAATACACCCGGGTATACTATTTCAACTATTTCAACTTATTCGAAAGCAACCGTGACCTCCAAATCATCATCCGAGTGACTATATACAAATATCCTAATTTGACCTTATATTAGTCCACACACGACTCTTGGTTGAGATGCAATCTAATTACGTCAATATCACTCGCTACGACGTCTATTGATTTCCACATTTTGTTTACTACATCCTAAGTAAATTTATCTCATAATATTAATCTTATTCTCTCCCGATTAATATTTAATAGTCACATAACTATTCCATTAACAATAATCATTATCTCCCAAAAATATTTAATTCCATTAAATCACGAAACACGTGTAATTTAAAATTTATTAAATTAATTAATTTCAAATTACTCGGAATTACGGGGTGTTACCTATTTCTACCATTATAAAGGAATTTCGTTCTCGAAATTGGATATGTCTGGTACTAATAACTTCATATACTTCCTTATACCCTTACTCTTAATATCACTACATACATTTCTACCTCTCTTGATCGTGGATAATTAAAAAAGGATTCAACTACCCAGGGCGTCCATACACCCTATACCCGTGCATATTCGCATAGATTCTACCCGACTACACTAGCCTTAAATCATAATATAACTATTAACTCCCAGTTAATACTATATATACGTACAATAACTAAGGTACTAAACCCATGTCCTAATGACCAAACCTTTCCCAATTTCTAACATTTGCTAAATTTTATGCATGGGATGTCTCGCAAAGTGAAACCCAAATAAGAAACCCCACTGATACACTACTACCCAGCATTGTCGATCATCGAGATACGTTAAGCCCTTGGTCCATAACATGTACCCCCAAATTGTTGTCTCCTGACATAGAAGGTATACTCGTCCACTCTCATGTCACTAAAAACAACATCCAACATGGTGCTCTCACTATCACTAAGTTCTCAGCGCTATATAAATAATGAGCTATCTCTCTCCGGTCGATAATAAACACAATGCACCCTGAATCACATTAGTAAAAAGTCCTTACGCATCGGGATTAAATATAACAAGACAACATACTCACTGAAGTCTACGATACCATACTATAAATATATGCGGTCTCAACCCTCTTTCAGGCGATGCCTCGCAAAATAATATATCTCACCCTGGAATAACGAGCACGATAGTCTTATCGCACAATCTATTCCCGCTCAAACCCTTGGTGTTCAGTCACTACACATGAGGATAATAAACCCTACTTTGCTAACTCTCAAAAGTAGGAAATCATAACATAAAAAATTCTCTTAGTTCCCACACCCGCTCTCCTACAAGTGACACCGAAGAGTTCCACTACCCAATGATAAATACATTCATAATGAGGATGATATCGTAAACGCGCCCACTAAATTCTACTCACACACGAATTTTAGTGTTAACAATGATATATTGTGACGCACCTATGTCACCCGATCTAGTCCCCTACTCATAAGGATGAAACAAAAATATTACCTCCATTAGTTATCTGCCTCGCCTGGTTGACCGGCTCCTGAACGTGATTCTCGCGTTAGAACTGCCCCCAAGATTTGCTGCAATGATTGAACGTCTAGGACTCCATCCTATGTTTTCCCCTGCCTCGCTTTGGGAAATCCTTTCTTTTATGGCTCACACACCCATAAGTGAAACATTGGCCAGAAAAATCTCCATGCCTCTAACCACGGCCCTGTTGGCCTACCCTATTATTCCCTTAGCCCTAACGACCCTCAGGAACGTGCTGCTGAGGACCCTGATGGCCCTGTCTAAAACCCTGACCCTCAGGTTAGTAAATCCCTAGCGTAAAGCTCTTGGCATCATCCCTCTGCTAGGAGTCCTGCCCCTGGTGTCTAGACACCTGCTGCGGCGCGGCCCCACTGGCACATCTCCCTCCTGCTCCACCTGCCTGGCTAGATTCTCCCACTCTCTTGATCCCTTTAAGATATAAGCGTTGATCTCGCAGTAAAGTAGCGAAGCATTGACGATGCCAATATAAGTCTCTAACTCTAGATTGCCAATCAAATATTGCCTGATCCTCTAGGCTAGTCCATCCATGAACTTCATCTTTTTCTTCCCTTCGTTATTTACCTCGATTGGTATAAAGTTAGACAAACGAGTGAAATCTTCCTCTTACTCTGCCACCGTGTGATCTCCTTGTACCACATTAATGAACTTCTTCCTCATTTCTGTCTAGACATCTTATGGAAAGTATTTGTGGTTGAACCGCTCCCAAAAACTCCATGATCGGCATCCTATCTCTCTCCTTAGTAGTAGTAACTGACTCCCACCATTGTAGCGCTGATCCCACGAGCTTAAACGTAGGCAATATTTGCTTCCGTGTCACTGCACTCAATCATCCGAAATTGGAGCTATAGATCCTTCTTCCATCGGCATGCTACAATCACATCTGAGATCCCCTGAAACTCTGGTGGGTGGAACTTCTGAAAAGCCTCCTTAACCCACTTACACTCTGACGGCCCCGAGTGAGCCTGAACTACTGGTGCCACCAGCTCTTGTAGATCTGTCTGTGAAAAGTGAACTTCCATGGTAGTCATCACTGCGTTAACTTCCTGTGACATTATCTCAGCCACTTGTGCAACCATCACTATCCCCTGCAGCGGCTATAGTTGTGGTACTTGTGGCTCCTGTTGTGCCTCCCTCTCTTCACCAGTCCTCATTGATGATTTACATGGTTGTCCTCTCTTAGGTGGAATCCAAAATCAGATCGAATCGTATGAGTTCTCCATCAAATACAAAGTAATTAGCAGAAGAACGTAAATGTGTGTACTTAAAGGAATACAACAATCCTATCATAAAGCTCTATATTAAAGAACACTACACTGAAACGTAGAAAAGCCGCACAAATCCTAAGGACGCTAGAACCTAATGCTCTGATACCATTTGTGACACCCACTTATTTTAATCATGGGTGATCAGTCCTTCATTAAAATAGACAGGAATCCCATCTCGTTCATTCTTAGCATCACTATCAAAAAACTTTTTAATTACTAATCACCTATGTTAAATTAAGCTTGTGTCAAATTTTATCTTCATTAATAATAACATTCGAAAATTAAGTACAATGACCAAACCATCCCACACAGAAATAATACTATGAATCCATCACAAGATAAATAACTAATTAAATAATACCGAATAAGCCATCATTTCTCAATACAAAATCCTACTATGCGTCTAAAAAATAAAACTGAATCCAATAATACATAGTCTGATACAATTGAACAAATGAAATAGCTAAAGGGCAACATGCCCAAATAAATAACTGAAACTGAATCCTACTCTAAAAATGAAGTAACTAAAGCGTCTAATCCAAATCCTACAAGCCTCCATAAGTGCTGCAGCTACGTATCCCTGGAATGAATCATCAAGATTCGCTTCCATGTGTTTGGACACCTAAAATATTTTGGAAAAGTAGATAAAATTGATTTCACACAGGTCAGACCCCGAGAAAACCTTTTAGAAATATTTAATAAGCATTTAAATCACAGTTCAAAAGCATTTATTGATTACACATGTTAGTTTGTGCGCTCTATTGAGTTCCTCACCTTTCATCTAATGTGCACACCTAACGTCCCCTACTTATCCTACCTAGTTATGCTACCGAGCCTAACTATACCTCATAAGTATCTAACTAACCGCTATAAGGTTTAGCCCTCCCGTACCACTCATACAGTACGCTATAGTATACCCTTAATTATATTTAAGTCGTTTGTTGAGTTTATCTTTAACTCCACTCGTGCCGCCCATATAACACGCTATCCACTAACTAATAATTAACATTTTCCGTATGTTATTATTAAGACATTTAGTTAACATTTCGCATATATTATCACTAAATTATTTCATTAAGTTTCTCTACTTATTTTATACTTTATAAATGCTCTATATCTTTCTACTATTACACGTGAATAGAATGAACATAATTTAGATATACGCTATCTATCTCCCCTACTACACAAAAGTAGGATAAATCACACAAGTATATATATAGCATCTTTCGGACTGACCATCGTGACGTGATAAGCATCCAAAAGTATATATTTTATACCCCGAATATGTGCATTTTAGTCCCCCGTTTTAATTAAAATTGGCCTTATGTCGTATTTTATTATTTTTCAGGTCAATCACCGGTCGCAGTATCAAATAATGCTAAATTAAGTCAAGTGCAACACAGAAGCGGTCAAAAGCGTACATCGAAGAAATCTAAAGAGACCGCAAAGTCTGGAGTCCAATCTGAGCTTGCCCCGATGTGATCTGATGCCCCAAAACAGTCCCGTAACCTTAATCTAGCCCAGACCGAGCCTAGTCCATACCACGAGCCAGTGTGTGTTAGTTTGTGCCTCTTTATTATTTTTCTAGATTTTTGTTTTGAATCGTTTTATTTTTAGGATTTATTTTAGATTTATTTAAAAAATTTTAGGATTTATTTTCTATTTTTCTATTTCTTTATTTTAATTTTGATTTTTATTAGTTTTTAATTTTTAATCTTTATTTTATTTTATTAGATTAATTTTTAGGAATTTATTTTTTATTAGGTTTCATTTTATATATATATTTTTTATTTTAGTTTTATTTTATTAGGACTATATTTTTTTAGTTTAGTTTTAATAGAGTTTTATTTTATTTCTTTTTATTTTATTTTATATTATTATTATTTTATTTTATTTATTAGTTTGAGATGTTAGTGTCTAGTTTTATTAGATTTAAAATTTTATTTTATTTAGTTTTAGATATATTTTTTTTAGTGGTATTATTTTAGGAGTGCGATTAAACACACACACCATTAAACTCTACACCTAAACCCACTCGCCCACACTCCTAATTTCCTTCACCCTCACACACCCAATCATATCCAACTTCATCTTCTCCATTCAACCCCTTCTCTCTCCTACTCCATTAACACCCACAACTTAAACCCCTCTCTCTATCTCCTATGCCCCGATCCCAACCAAACCCAGACCGCTGGAACCCATGCCGGTCAACAAAACCGGCGGCCTGACCAAACCGCGCCGACGACGGCAAAACCTCCGACCCCTTATGTCTCCACCGCCGAGCTCGGGTAAACCCACCTCCGGGCGGACCCGACTTCTGCAACCGGAACCTCCTCCACCCACCTCCGATCGTTCAACCCTCGCCAATCCAGCCCGATCGCGACCCAGCTCCGGCGCTGGCGCAAACCCGGATCCCCAATCCGAGGTCCAACCCGAGCCCACTCCAACCTCAAACCGCGATCCCCTTCGAGGTGGACCCGACCAGCCCAAAACCCGACCCGAACACGTCCTCAACCGGGCACACCTACCTGCAAACCGATAACCGTTCAACCCGATCTGCCCCAGCCCATACCGAACCCGGATCAGCTGTCAATCCACAAGCTTAGGAGCCAAAATCGGAAAACGTAATACCCTTTTGACTTGCCCTTTTCAATCTAAATGAAATCCCACCAAATCCTCCTCTAGAAAACAACTTCGTGGATTCTTCAAATGGGCAAGAGCTTCTCATAAAAAGGGACTCTCTCTCAAACAGCAAAAAAAAGAGATATACACAGATAGAGAGAGACGGTGACACAGAAAAAGAAAAAAAGAGAGGGCAGAAAACAATAGTCAGAAAAATACAAAAAAAATAGTTTTAGGTTTAGAAAAATTTGTAGGTTCTTTTTCTACTTTTAGTTTTGTAATTCAGTCCAATTTTTGTGACGAGTTTGGGACGCGTGTTCATCCCACAATTGACTTAAGGAATTATTCGTATCGTATTTCTTTCTCTTCTTTTTAATTTCTTGTTTGTTAATTGTGTTTGTACTAAAATTTTAATCATGTTTGGCTAAACACCCCATTCAAGGGGTGAGATGAAACACGTATGTTAATTTAATTAATTGAACAATTGTTCAATTGGTGTGTTCTAGGCAAATTAAATTGAAAAAAAATCACACATTAATTTATTTAACGAGAGTTAATAAATTAATGTTAAAAAATTGATATTTAATTTTTGGATTTAACTTAGAAATAGGTTTTATTCTTAAATTCAAATATTAATCATGTGTGTGCAATTCAAAGATTCGTACAATTTTTTATGAATTGATCCTAGCGGGTAGTTTGTAAAAAAGGGTATGAATCTATTTTTTTTATCTGTTGTGACACTTTCTGATTTAATTGCTAAAAAAAATAATTTTGAATTTAGGATTGTAACGAGAGTTAAATTTTAAATTTCAATATTATTTCGAACGTATCAAATGAATAATTGAAAAAATTAAATTAAAGTAATTGCGTGGAGTAATCCCAACTCTTGCCTCGTTTCATACATTCTACACTCGGTTATTTTTCAAAATTTCGTAGTTACTTTAGTTGCGTAAAATTTCATTTCCTCCATTAAAAATTGTTTTTAAAAAAATAAATAAAAAAAAAAAAGTTTTTTAATAAAATTTGAAATTGCAAGTTTTCACGATTACAGTTTCAACGCTAGAAATTGGATTGATACCCGAATTTGCCACGATACTGAATTTTTAACAAGTTTTGTAGGTAATTCCAGGAATTTTAATACTCGAAATTTGACTGCAGCGACATTCCAAATCCAAATCCGAAGGAAGACACAAATAAAGAGATATCATGACGCACACTTGCGTACTCTGCTATCAAGTTCAAGCACCTCTCATACTAAATCAGGGACTACTAGCTTGGAATGTCTCCTCAAACCATAAATCAAACAACACATAATGGAGGCAAACATAGTTCCAAGCCTATGGGTCACGCACATACCTAACGTACCCAATTGACTGTCAATACTATCGTACATCGGAATAGTCATCGTACCTAGGTTCTATGTTCTGAGGCACAAATTTAGACCTCACTAGAATTGTCAAGGTGGGATCGTCCTATGTGCGGAACCTCTCGTGAGAGCAGGCAACGAAGGTATGTTCACGCACAAAAGAAGCACATAATGGACATACACACAATCTATAAATATAATCTATATAGGTATACACCCAACCCATAATATAGTCCATATAGGTATACACACAACCTATAAACGTAATCCGTACGTAATATATATCTCTTGAATACTCAACGTACTATCTATTCACAATTATAATATCTTATTGCTTTTTCGAGTATTATTCTCTACCAGAAAGGGCCCATTTACCCCTTAAGTTATTTCAGTAGTTAATTCACTCATACACTAGTGTTCTACATCATAGGTTCACTCATACTCTCCGTGATCCATTCTCATACCATTTGTGACAGCACACTTAATTTAACATAGGTGATTAGTAATTAAAAAGTTTTTCGATAGTGATGCTAAGAATGAACCAGATAGGATTCCTGTTTGTTTTAATGAAGCACTGATCACTCGTGGTTAAATAAGTGGGATGTCACATCGGCCACATGGGTTCTCTTTTTCCATTCTAATCTATTATAAGAAATATTATCATTCAAGTTTAATGCCTTAAAGTCTCTCCTAATAATTTCCTCCCACGATATCTTAGGGAGGCTTCTGTATCTTTTACCCTCTAATTTTAATAATCATCCTCTTGTTATAGGTGCATATATTGGTCTACGCAACACATGTCCATACCATCTAAGTCTACTCTATCTTAATTTATCACTAATGGGAGCTACTCCTAACTTTTCTCTCACGTAATGGTTTTTAATCTTATCATTTCTAGTAATTCCTATCATCCAACGGAGAATCCTCATCTCACTAACATGTAGACTTTGTTCATGATTTTTCTTTAAAGCACGTCATTATGCTCCATATAGAGTCGTTGGCATAACAATTGTTCTATAAATTTTCCTTTTAATTCATTAGTTATTCTCTTATCATATAACACTCCACTTGCTTGTCTCCATTTCATCAAACCAGTTGATATTCTACTCGTAACATCTTCATTAATATCCCCATAGCTTTGTATCACTGAGCCTAAATAACGAAAATTGTTAGCTTAATTTATCACTTTTTCTTTAATCTTTAACATGATGTTATCAAAAGCCTCATTATTAAATTTACATTCTATAAAATCAGTTTTATTTTATTTTTAATCCCTTAGACTCCAAGGCATTTCTCCAAATATCTACTTTCCTCTCTAAGGCCTCATTTGAAATGTCGAATAAAACTATATCATCTGCAAAAAACATACACCATGGGACATCTTCTTGTATGTTCTTAGTAATCTCATTCAATACTACGGAAAATAAGTAAGGACTTAATGTAAACCCACTTTAATTACGACCTAATTTAAATACGACATGACATGAAATTAAGCATATATTTGACACATAATCGTTTCATGTTGTGTTATCGTGCCTATATTTATTAAATTGAGCATACAATTTAAGAAATCGTGTTGTATCATGTTCCATACGTGTGTTTGGTAAAAAAATATGAATTTGTGTCGTCTCGTATCGCTTTTATATAGGCCGGGTTCATGTTAGGTAAAAAAAATTAAGATTTCACGCCATATTTTAATTGGGATGTGTTCTTGTTCCCTAAAAAAATAAGAATTCGTATTGTGTCATATCGCTCTTATTTGGATGTGATCGTGTTATGGAATAAAAATAAATTTTGTGTGTTGTCACATTTACTTTGGGTGTTTGTGTTTGGTAAAACAATAAAAATTGGTGTGGTCTCGTGTCTCTTTTATATGTGTTATGATTGTGTTAGGTAATAAAAATGAAATTTCATGCCGTGTCACATTTTAATTGAGTAGTCTTAGTAAAAAATATGAAATTATGTCACCACGTGTATCTTTAATTTGGATCGAGTTCAGGTTAGATAAATAATGAGATTTCATGTCATGTCGTATTTAAATTGGGTCGTGTTCTTGTTCTGTAAAAAATGGAATTTGCGTTGTCTCATGTTTCTTTTATTTGGGTTGTGGTCGTGTTAGGTAATAAAAATAATTCGCGACTTGTTGCATTTTAACTGGGTGCGTGCTCGTGTTGGGTAAAGAAATGAAAATTTGTGTTTCTAATGTGATTTTATTTGGGTTGTGATTATGTTAAGTAATGAAAATAAAATTTTGTGTCGTGTCGCATTTTAATTGGGTTATGTTTGATAAAAAAACATAAGAATTTGTGTCGTCTTGTGTCGCTTTTATTTAGGTGGGGTTTGTGTTGGGTAAAAAAATAAGATTTCATAATCCATTTTCTTTAAACTATAAAAAGAGATTCGTGGAAATTTTTGGAAGTGTTTTGGAACCAATTTTATGAAGGAAAAATCCTCTTTTTTTTTTCCTTCAAATTTTGTAACTTTTCTTACCTTTTAACATTTTTTAATGAGGAGAATCAATTAAAATAAAAATTCCGTTAGTTTTAACAGAAAAACTAATGAAAGGGCCAAATAATTACATTTTACATAGTTTAGGGGTTGCTAGGGTTTAAAATATTCTTTATGGACCAAAATGCAATTTAGGGGCCTCTGGGGTCATTAACTCTCTCTCTCTCTCTCTCTCTCTCTCTATATATATATATATATATATATATATATATATATATATATATAACCACAAAACCATTTCCATAAATGAGTATCAGAAATTTAGACCTACCCTTTGATTAATCAATCAAACTTATTCTCTTACACTTATTAAAGAAGAAAAATAGTTATATTCCAAAGGTAAAGAAACTAAAAGTAAAACCATAATCAAAACCAATTAGAAGAAACCAAACGGTTTGGGATGTATTGTAAGATATATTGTGTGCCAGACAGAGTTGGACGATTATAGAGAACGCTCTTTTACATGTCCCGCTTCTGACTTGTATGTGACCCGCAATTAATCCGATAAATTGGGTCTCGTGACCCATTTTCAATCCGTGCAACAGATAAATAGGACCCAAGAAACTTGTTGTGAGTTAAAGTTGGGTATATTTCTGGAAATCCGTCATATCGTCAGGCCTAGTGGGGCACAAGTATCAGAACTTAGAGATTTTGTTAAATTGTACTTGCAATATAAATACGAGATTTTTTTACTTAACATTATTCGTACTTTCGTAATTCTTTTGACACAACTTTCAAAATTCTACAACTGTTACGACTCTTTTGAAAATTCGTATATTATGATTAGACTTAACATTCAAATTAAATTTTTGATCAAAATATCTTATCATTTCATTGGTTTTTCCAAATCGAAACTATGATTTCTAATTCAACCCTAAAGCAATCACCATCTCCTCTACTTCTATCACCGATTTGAACCAACACCAACACCTCCGCATCTTATTACAAAAGAGTTAAAAGGGAAAAAAACCATAAAATCTCCATATACAAATGTAGCAACCTTCATTTCCCGCGTAAAGGTTGGCTAGACACAATACGTCGAATATGGGCCTCGTATACCATTCTTAGCATCAACCGTAAAAATATGATTTTAATTTAATTTATCCATGCACAACAACACAACATAAAATAGTAAACTAAAGCATGAATAAGTCCCAACTCTTATAAATCATATAACATCTGTCTTAATATAACTGAAAATAACCAACTGAAACAAATAAGTTTTGGACTTATGCCCATGTAATCTCTGAAATATAAAAGCTGAAATAATATAACGAGTAGCAACCTATGCTAGAATCAAGGAGTTGAATCTTCTACTAATCAAGTGAAACTGCAAGTCTTCTAATTTGTCAGGGTGATGTTCCTGTCTAGCATAACCAAGAAAATAATTTTGATGATTTGGGTCAGCACCGTAAAGTTACAAGAATTAACTTACAAAATCACTAGATAATAATGCAGTCAATTCACATTACACATCGTCCGTTGGCTCTCACATGCAGTAAGTATCTCACCCCTCATCTAAGTGTAATACTATACACATTTTTAACCTAAGCGCAAATATGTAATATGGTATCTGTGCTAGCATAACAATATTAAGGGCAACTAGCTCACATATAATCGAGAGGTAAATATCTACACGTATGATCATAGTCCCAAAGATTAATCCAATAATAATACCCCCACAAAAATACAGTCAAATTACGTTATGTATTTTACGTAGCATTGTGCCCATTAATATTTATCTACATTATTAGACTACAATAATTTCATTCTTAATCAATTTATATAAACATGTGTGTGTATGTGTGAGTACAATAAATCATAATTAAATATTTCTAGAAAGCAGGGGGAATAAAATAATAAAGTAAATGGTCACAACACAAGAATTTTTATGGTTTGGCAATTGCCTACGTCCACGGAGAGGGTCTCAGTTCTTATTAATTTCTCAGAAGTTTCAAAATTACATGCCCCATTGCCCCAGGGTGAGGGTTGTATTTATAACAGTGAAAAACTAGTTGGGTGGAGCAAGGAACTCTCCCAGCTCTGTATTGGCTCCTGTGATGATTCCTGTTTATCTCGTCCAAGAATGTAGGTAACCAGTTAAGCCTGTGAATATCCTCGTGATAAGCGTTTGTAATTATCCTTGTGATAAGCATTCAAAATTATCCTTGTAGCACTAAATTCAACAGGGGCAGCGTGTTGGGCCTGCTCGAGTTGTTCGAAATTCGGCCTTTACAATATAGGCCCATAATTTCCCCTAAAATTCTTTGTCAAAATTGGCCAATGTTGGGCCAAAGAACATTAAATCCCTAATAAGCCCAATATTGAACCAATTAGTCTTAAGATTCCATGCTCGCGCATGCTTGTGATTAATCAAAAGCGACAGGGGTATGCTGGTCATTTGTAAAAATTTGAACCGTTAAAAGCATTCTTGAGCTTTGATCTTGATGATGTCTGCACACAGTTCAAATACCATTCAGCTCCAAACTTTGTACTCGTCATTTTGCCTCTCATTTCTGCTCAAAAAGACCTTTAAAGCTCTCATTTTCATTTACTTGCTATTCAAGTTCTCTTACTTCTTCTTTCTTCTCTGCTTTCTTTATCTTCATATTTTTTTCTTGTTTTACATTTTTTGTTATTCCTCTATCTTTGTCAAAAATGGTGCATGCTGATGATGCTAGAATTAGCACCGCCAGATAAGGTGTTTTCAAGTTCAATCTAAGAACAACAATGGAAGCATAGTTATGTAAAAGGTAAGAGAATGAGATGAGGAGAAGAGGAGAGAGCACCAGAATATAAGTGGTTCAGCCTAAATTGGCCTACGTCCACTGTGTGTGTGAATAACCTCACTGTAATAAGGCACTGATGGCCATGGATACAATCTCTCAAGCTTTCTCTCTCTACTGTATATCTAGACAGAGTTTCAGCTAGGGTTGTATTTTTGGATCCCTTGCAAGATAGAGGATGAACTTTATATATAGTACCTAGGGGGTGTAATGTACCCCCATGCATGTAATGTGCATGTGTGTGTTTGCCTCACCAATATGGGAAAGCCATCTGTCACTGTCACATGTAGAGAATGATGATGAAATATTCTCCCCACGTGTGGGGAATAATCTTGTTATAACTGATATGTGTCCACGTGCCCTTATCTAAATGTCAGCAGATGCTCGACTATCGTGCTTGGTGTATGACCTCGGCCTGGGAGAGGCCGAGGTTGGTAAGTCTAGGTGCTCGTTCAGTCCGAGGTGGGCTATAGGGGCCTCGACTTAATCCTAGTCGAGATAATGGACAAGGTCGGCCTGAGCCGAGGTTGAGCTGGTGTGTTTGGAGCATTAACTGATATCTTCATGATGATGACATTGGTAAAAAGGCTTCTTGCGAGTCGGCCTACATCTGGCCGAGATTACCATTCCTAGGTATACGAGAGTGCTGTTGATCCTTGTGATGCGTGCGATGTCCCTTCGAGAGGCTGGTGGTAATGTCGGCCTGGGCCGACCTTGCTATGGCCGAGGGCTGATGCCGCATGCCCAAGGCTTGTCCAGTATCAGCCATGATCTCAGCCGAGGTTGGTGTCTCCGTGTCGAGGTCACACTTGGGGGATATCAATCACCCCCAGCCCTTAGTTACATGTTAAAGCAGGTGATTGTGGGATTTACACATCTTCGAGGCCTTTATAATATGAGCCAATATTTGTTTGACACTTGTCCAGTGTTGAAGTATGACTTGCTTGGCAAGCGTGTGTTGTCAACCGCCTTTGGGGCTCGTAAGGCAATGATGAGCCTTGGGAATCGTGCCTGAATATTTAAGGGTTTTGAACCCTCATTTTTCCTTCCATCCTCAATTCTCTCTCCTGCACAATTTCACTCCAACGATTTCTCTCTCTAAAGGCGCTCTTCGCGATTCCTCTGCAGAGGTCTTTGGTGGTGCTTTCTCGAGTTTTCTTCGCTTTCCCTTGTCGTTTCATCTTCAGGTATCTTCTTCCCCTCATTTGCCTCCATTTTCTCTGTTTTTTCCTTTCTATTTGTGTTTTCCGATGAGATTCTGAGTTTTCCGGTGAGTCCACCATAGTTTCAGGTGAACTGTTCTTGTTAGGTTTGGGTAATTTGATCTTTAGACACCTTTATTTTATTAGTCAATCTTGTTTGTAGTTTAGGAAGTCTCCCCAAGTGTAGTGTCTGCCTCTGATGCTCAGACCCCTATACCAACTTCTTGAGGAGTTCCCCTCCCTTAAGGAGAAGACTTTAGAAAAAATCAAACAAATATAAAGATCACAGGAGGAGGCTCGTAGGTCACAAGAATTCCCTATTAGACCCATCTTTCCACTACCCCTGAAGGTGATATATCCTGATCCCTCGGAGTCTTTCAATCAGGCAGAGGTTCCTGTCGATCCTATAGCAATGTCTGAGTTTGAGTCTTCCACCTCAGACCCCATGTCCGTGGATTCCTTCCAGGAGGCTATGGACTTCTCAATTCGGGAAGATCAGGCCCCTGATCAGGCCGAGGTCTCCAGTCGGGCCTCATCTCATAATAACTCGAGCACCTCGGCCTCTTCTTCAGAGGTTGATATTGTTGAGCCGAGTGTGGCCATTCCACCACCACTAGACGTCGTTCCTCTGTCGGCCTTCACCGGTGCCGAGTTCGCTCAGAGGTTCCCGAGTAAGCCATCAACATCTGCTCCTGCCGACGTTGAGCTAGATGATGATGAGGTTAAAAGTGATGTCGACGTCTCTGAGGCGGCCGAGATCGAGAGTACTGTAACTGAGGTAGACCTCCTTTGCTTCAGTATCTGTACTCCATTAGTCCCTCCATAAAGCTAAGAAGACCTCTGAGGGAAAGAGGTCTTTTCATGGCCGAGACGATGAGATCTTCTTGTACGAGCATATGTTCAAGTTGGGGTTTCATCTTCCCATACATCCCATTATCAAATCTATCCTTTCCTATATCAATTTGGCCCCCTCTCAACTATCCCCTAATGTCTGGAGGGTCATAATAGGGGCCATAGTCTTATGGAAGGCTGTCCACCACTCAGACCTCCCAGTTCAGGTTTTTGTAGGTTGCTATGTCCCTTCCTCAGCCAAAAATCATCTGAGCTACTATCATTTTGTAGCTCGGAAACCTGAAAAAAATATGCTTCAAATAACTCAGACTTCCAACCATAACTGGAAGCCTCGATATTTTTTTGCTTATGGACCATAGGAATTTGGCCCATGTGCTCCCTTGTCCATTCTAGAGCCGAGGATGCCCCTGAGGTGAGGTAAGGTCACAATGTCTGCGAGGGCCGACCCTGGCCTGAACCCGCAAAACCTTCAGAAGGTGAAAGCCCTTCAAGATCAGGGGGTACATGGTTTGTTCGTTAAGTTCGAACACTTGATGACCCCTCACTACCTCTCTGAGATAGGTCTAGGTGGAAGTCCTCTTTCCGAGATTGGTAAGCGCTTTCTATTTGAAGTTGAACCTCTGAGTTTATTTATGTCTGATCTTTAAACTCAGATCTATTAATTTTTGCAGAGCGCCCAAAGGATATCTCAAACGAACTCTGGGAAATGGCTGCACCTAGTTTGACGATACTTTCAAAGAAAGCAGGCCTTAATGCTCCTCCCCCAGCTCCCTCTGCCTCAAAGCCCCAAGTCACAAAGAAGAGGGCTTCAACTGAACATGCCCCTGAGGATCAGAGGCAGAAGAAAAAGAGTGATGATACTGCCATCCCCATCTCTTCAGCAGACGCCTTGTCGACTCGTCTAGAGCAGCTGAAGATTACTGACAGCATAGTCGGTCACAGTCTGCAGGCCCTAGATACATTCGGCTCTACAATGATCGAGGCCGACAAGCGCTTCTTCCGGTCACTTGATACTCCCTTGCTGGTTGAGTTCGGCATCCACAGATCCATTCAGTTATGACCCCATATTTCTTTGTAATTTTAAAGTGTAACCTCTGATTTGTCTTTGACTCATTCATGATCACAATATCTGCAGGGCCTGGCAGCTATACACCACCTCTCCAATTGGACTCTGAGGAAGTTGCCCCTCATCTAGAAGGGTCAAGAGGCCGACAAGGTCCAAAGTACTTTGAACGCAGAAATTGACCGCCTGAAGTCTGAGTTGGGTGAGTCTGACAAGAAGGTGAAGGGGTTGGAGAGGGACATCTCTCGGCTTAATATGGACCATGCTGTGGCTCTGAAGGCCAAGGATGATGTTCTGCAGCAGAAGGTCAGCTCGGCCGTAAAGGCAGCCCTCGATGATGCCTCTGAGGGGATAATAGCTGAGTACAAAAGTTCTGATGAGTTTATGGGCTTTGGCTTTGAATACCTCGAGAGAGGTATCAAGGCTACTACCAAGTGGGCGGCTGTCAAGGAGAAGGAGGCTGGAACTTTTAAAGCCTCTGACTTTATAGGCCTTGGCTTTGCTAATCCTCAGCTTGCCTAGGCCCTTCAGGAGGTTGAGGAGGAGGCTGCTGCGCCTGTCGAGACTGCCACTTTGGACGGCACAGAGGTTGGAGGGGCAGACCACCATGATGACGTTGCCGAGGTGACCAACGTCGTCCAGCTTAACCAAACCGAAGACACCAGCATTCCTCCCTCAAACCCTTAAAGAGGATATCTGAATATTTGTTTGTAACCCCTGAAATTGTGAAGCTTATTTGTAATCCCTGAACATTTATAATTTCTGAATGAGTATGGTTCTTACTTTTCCATTCTTTGTAACCTCTGAATATTTATAATCTCTGAATGTGTTATTCTCTGAAGAGGGTCATCTTCTTTTGTTGAATGTATGTCGTGATGTTTTTTCTCTAAAGCTTATGCAATGGTGTTTGCTTAAACCAAATTAGTAGTCTGAGCTCAGACCTCGTCACCACTTAATGGTGTTATGAAGTTCTAAGGTCGCCACCTAAGATGTTGTCCTCATAATTAATCTCACCAAATTAATGATGTTAAGGGTCTGAGGTCATCCCTTTATGGTGTCTGAGCTCAGACCTCGTCACCACTGAATGGTGTTATGAAGGTCCGAGGTCATCACCCAAGGTGTTATCCCCATAATTAATTTCACCAAATTAATGATGTTAAGGGTCTGAGGTCATCCCATTATGGTGTCTGAGTCAGACCTCGTCACAATTGAATGGTGTTATGAGCGCCAGAGGTCATCACCCAAGGTGTTATCCTCATAATTAATCTCACCAAATTAATGATGTTAAGGGTCTGAGGTCATCCCAATATGGTGTCTGAGCTCAGACCTCGTCACCACTGAATGGTGTTATGAGGGTCTGAGGTCATCACCTAAGATGTTATCCTCATTAATGAATCTCACCAAATTAATGATGTTAAGGGTCTGAAGTCATCCCAATATGGTGTTTGAGCTTAGACCTCGTCACCACTGAATGGTGTTATGAAGGTCTAAGGTCATCACCTAAGATGTTATCCCCATAATTAATCTCACCAAATTAATGATGTTAAGGGTCCGAGGTCATCTCATTATGGTGTCTGAGCTCAGACCTCGTCACCACTGAATGGTGTTATGAAGGTCTGAGGTCATCACCTAAGATGTTATCCCCATAATTAATCTCACCAAATTAATGATGTTAAGGGTCTGAGGTCATCCCATTATGGTGTCTGGGCTTAGACCTCGTCACCACTGAATGGTGTTATGAAGGTCTGAGGTCATCACCTAAGATGTTATCCCTATAATTAATCTCACCAAATTAATGATGTTAAGGGTCTGAGGTCATCCCATTATGGTGTTTGCGCTCAGACCTCGCCACCACTGAATGGTGTTATGAAGGTCTGAGGTAATCACCTAAGATGTTATCCTCATAAATTTCTGACATAAGTGCAAAATGAAGCAACGACCACCATGGGAACTGATCTTTTATTAATAACCTCTCCATGATAAGATGGTACATTTACACAAATTTATGCAACATCATATATAATACTTCTTTAGGTGATCAACATTCCATGGATTAGCGAAAGAATCTCCTTCTAGATTTTTTAGCCTGTAAGTGCCAGGCACAACCTCTTCTGTCACTTTGTAGGGATCGTGCCAGTTTGGGTGGAGTTTGTTTGCTTTCTGTAAGGTCTTCTTTAGCACTAGGTCTCCCACTGCAATGGGTCTTGACTTCACCCTCTGGTTGTAGAATTTCGCTGCCCTCTGTTGGTAGGCTGCTTGTCTGACCTCTGCGTCCTCTCTTTTTTCTTCGATAAGATCTAGGTCTAGCCTCCTCTCTTCCCCATTATTATGAGGGTCATAGGTCTGAATCCTATGAGTTGGGAGCCCTACTTCCGTTGGTATGACGGCCTCTGAGCCATGTGCCAACATGAATGGGGTTTCTCCTGTCGGTGTCCTTGTCGTGGCTCTGTAGGCCCATAACACAGCGTAGACCTCTTCAGTCCATCTTCCCTTCGCATATTCTAACCTCTTCTTGATTCCATCAAGAATTGTTCTGTTTGTGACCTCGGTCTGACCGTTTGCCTGAGGTTGGCCAGGAGATGAGGAGAACTGCTTTATTCCCACTCTTAGGCAATACTTTTCTAAAGAGGAGTTCTTGAACTGGGTCCCATTATCCGAGATGAGAGTGTTTGGGAGGCCGTATCTGCATATGATATTCTTCCAAATAAATTGGAAGGTCTTCTTCTTTGTGATCGTTATCATCGGCTCTGCCTCCACCCACTTTGAAAAGTAGTCGATGGCAACTATCAAGAATCTATAATTATTGGCAGCTCTTGGTAGGGGTCCTACTAAGTCAATTCCTCATACTGCAAATGGCCATGGAGAAGTGATTGACGTCATAGGCTGATGAGGTTGATGAGGGATATCGACGAATCTTTGACATTTATCACATTTCCTCACATAGGCCGCAGCGTCCTTGGATAAGGTTGGCCACCAGTACCCCTGTGTGATGATTCTTTTGGCCAAGGGTCTTCCCCCTATGTGGCTAGAGAAAGAACCCTCATAAATTTCCTGTAAGATCCGAGGAAATTCCGTGGGGTGCACACATCTGAGGAGAGGTAGCAGGAATCCTTTCTTGTACAGGACGTCTCCTACTACCGAGAACTTGGTAGCCTTATATCTCAATCTCCGCCTCTCTAACTTGGATTCAGGTAGCTTTTCCTCTCTGATATATCTAAAAAGGGGGTCCATCCATGAGTCTCCTAAGTTCAAATTGTGACAAGGGTTACATACCTCTTCTTGCTCAATGGTTGCCTTCCTCAAGACCTCGATCGGAATGGTCCTTCTTACATCTGTCTTCGTTGTCGAGGCCAACCTCGCCAATGCATCTGCGTGGCTGTTACTTTGTCAAGGCACTCTCTTCAGTCTTGCCTCTTCAAAATGTTCTAACATCGTTCTCACCCTTTTCAGATATTTGGCCATTCTTTCATCTCTGGCCTCATAGATTCCCAGTACTTGATTGACAACTAACCTTGAGTCACTGTGGAGTAGGAGTTGCTTTACCCGAAGAGTCTTTGCCAATGAGAGACCTGCTATCATGACCTCATACTCGGACTTATTGTTAGAAGCTCAGAAGTTGAATCCCAAAGCGTATTCAATGTTGGCACCATTTGGAGCTGAGAGTATCAACCCTGCACCGCTTCCATTGTCGCAGGAAGAGCCATCAACGAAGAGGCTCCAAATATCTGTACCCGATGAGAAGACCCCTTCTGTCATGACTCCTTTTTTGAAGAGGTACCGATCTTCCTCATTCTCCGCAACTCGATTCCTGTCCCCATTGGATGCAATCTCTTCCTGATCTTGGAAGATGTTTGGTGTCGTCTCTTTCAAATTTTGAAAGACACCATGGTTTTTAACACCCTCTAGGCCATTCTCTGCCTCGGCCTCTTCCCATGTGAACTCAACGACAAAGTCTGCGAGGGCTTGCCCTTTGATGTCCGTCCTAGGTTGGTAGGTAAGATCGTACTCCCCCAACTCAATGGCCCATGTCATCAACCTCCCGGACTTCTCAGGTTTATGTAGGACCTGTCTTAGTGGGGAATCAGTGAGGACAACCATGGAGTGGGCCTGGAAGTAAGGCTTCATCTTCCTCGAAGCATGTATCAGGGCGTAAGCTAGCTTTTCCATACGAGGGTAATTTTATTCGGCCCCTTGAAGGGCCTTACTGTTGAAATATACAGGCCTTTGGATTCCAGCGTCTTCCCGTATTATGGCTGCGCTGATGGCTGATTCAGAGACTGCCAGATACACGTACAATTTCTCCCCTACTACAGGTCGAGATAGCAATAATGGAGACCCCAAGTAAGACTTGAGTTGCTTGAAGTCTTTTTCTCACTCTTCGTACCACTGGAAGGCCTTTCTTATCACCTTAAAGAATGAAAGGCACTTGTCTGTTGCCCTAGAAACAAACCTGTTAAGGGCAACCACTCTCCCCGTAAGTCTTTGAACATCTTTGATACTCCTCGGTGTCTTCATGTCAAGCAAAGCCTTGATTTTTTCAGGGTTCGCTTCAATCCCTCTCTGGTTGACGATAAATCCTAGGAACTTCCCAGCTCCTACTCCGAAGACACACTTCACGGGGTTGAGTTTCATTCTGTATGAGTCCATAATGTCGAAGGTCTTCTCGAGATCCGTTACATGAGTGTAAGCTTTCAAGCTCTTTGTTAGCATATCATCTACATACACCTCTATAGTCTTACCTATTTACTTTTCGAACATCTTATTAATAAGACGTTGGTATGTTGCCTCTGTATTTTTCAGGCCGAAGGGCATCACTTTGTAACAGTACGTCCCTTTGTTGGTAATGAAGGCTGCCTTCTCTGAGTCTTCTGCATCCATGAAGATCTCGTTGTAGCCTGAATACGCGTCCATGAAGCTTATGAGCTTATGCCCCACCGTAGCATCCACCATCTGATCTATTCGAGGTAAGGGATAGTTATCTTTTGGACAAGATCTGTTTAGGTCAGTGAAATCAACAAAAATTCTCCACTTCCCACTAGCCTTGGGCACGATGACTGCATTTAATAACCATTTTGGATATGTGACTTCTCTTATAAACTCAGCCTCTTCCAATTTTTTGACCTCTTCTCGGATGATGTCGTACTTATCCCTGGAATAGACTCTTCATCTCTGTTTGATTGGCCTGGCATCTTTGGTCACGTTGACCTTGTGACTCATAACTTCAGGGTCGATGCCGTGCATGTCTGCATGACTCCATGCGAAGACACTCTGTCTCTGCCTGAGGAAGTTTATCAGCTCTTCCTTGATTTCTGCCTTTAGGGCTTTATCGACCTGGACGGTTTTTTTCGGCTCATCCTCATTGAGGACGATGGATTCTACCTCTTCCGCTGCCTCTCCCTTCTTCAATTTCGTCTCATCTCTTGGGTCAAGCGTATCAATGCTATAAGTGGTGGTTGCCCTCTTATGGGCCTCTCTCTCTTCGGTCGAGTTGAAGTAACATTCTCGCGCTGTGGTTTGGTCACCTTGCACTTCCCCTACCCCATAGGGAGTCGGAAATTTTAGCATCTAATGGACCGTCGACGGCACAGCTTCAAACTCTTTAAGGGCCACCCTTCCTATGATGAGGTTATTGGCCGAAAATACGTTCTCGTCCATGACGAAAAACTTTATCTTCTTGGTCAGCCTCTTAGGCCACTCATCACCCATCCGTACGTCCATCTCATACATGCCCAAGGGGTGGACCTTTTCGCCACTGAAGCCTATCAATGGGTGATGATAGGGTACCAGCCTTGCTCTGCTAAGACCTAGGCTCTTGAAGCAAGACCAAAACATCACGTCCGTCGAGCTCCCCCCATCTACGAGGATCCTCTGCACCTCGCACCCATACACCCTTGTTATTATGACCAGAGGGTCATCATGGGGGGCTAAGATACCCTTGAAGTCAAGTCTTTAGAACCCAACTACAAGAGTGTACATGTCTACTTTCTTCCTCTTCTGCACTGTATCGGAAGACGTTAGATTCACAACTTCAAGCTTGGCCACTGACCTGGCCTCTGCTACGTGATCCTTCCTATCAGATACTTCAGAGCCACCTCCTGCAAATCCTCCGCATATGGTGTCAACACCAAACGAGATCATACCAACCCTCTTTACCGGGGTGTTGTCATCTTTCGGCGGAAGATCTGGATCGTCTTCATCATCACCTTCTGAATCATCGTCTCTTCTGTCCGGGACATTGTCACGGCATTTGTCATTTCTCCTTTTCTTAGGGCCATCTCTTCCACCCTCAGGAGCCTTACCGTCCACATACTTCCTCAACTTTCCAGATTTTAGCATCTTTTCAATCTCATCCTTCAAGGCGAAGCATCTGTCCGTGACATGGCCATGATCCTGGTGGAACTCGCACCATAGGTTTTTGTTCCTCTTATGTGGTGGGGCTTTCAGTTTCTCTGGCCATCTCAGAGTCCTATCATTCTTAATCTCGTTGAGGATGTTCTCGCAGCTTACAGTCAGAGGAGTATAGTGATCGAACTTGTCATCACCCGACCTCTTCTTCCCATCTTTCTTATTTTGGGACTTTCCACTGCCATTGCGGTTCTCATCCTCATACTTGGCGGCCATTGCCTCTTCCACATTCATTACTTTCCCTACGATTTCCAGGAGCTCCGCCATAGACCTAGGGAGGTCTTCCGCAAGTTTCCATAACAGCTTCCCTTTCTGTAGACCCCTTATGAGGGCGGTCATGGCTATGTTCTCTTCATAATCTTCGACTTCTAACTTCTCTTTGTTGAATCTCGCTATGCAGTCTCTTAGGCTCTCATCCTTGCCCTGCTTGACATAGAGCAGGTGAGTAGTCTTCTTTTGAGGTCTCACCCCAAAGTAGAAGTTGTGGATGAATCGTTCAACCAATCCTTTGAAGTTCTCAATTGAGTTCTTCGGAAGGGAGGTGAACCAGCTGTGTGCTGCCCCTGTTAAGGTCCCAGAGAAGGCCTTACACTTCATCTCATCGGGTATCAAGTAGATGTCTGCTGTCGACTGGTACATCTCGATGTGATGTACAGGGTTAGTGCTGTCATCATACTTGGGAGACACTATAGGAGACTTGAACTTAGCTGGGGTTGGGAAGCCCACTATCCTAGCCACAAATGGAGAGCCCTCTGAGTAACCCCTTTGTAATGGGTCTCTGCTTTTAATGAGGTCTCCTATCTTCTCCTCAAGGCGCTGGATAGAGTCGTTCCACGGTCTTCTGCCATCGACCTGGCCGAGGTTGTCCCCAGCCACCTCCATGGGATGGACCGAGGGTTCCCCTGCCGCGGCACATCGGTTGTTGACCTCTTCCTGTTCCCTACCTCTTCTTTCACAGTGTCGGCCTTGGTCTGGCCGACCTTACCTGTTTCCTCTCTGAGAGCCTGCTGCGCTCCTCGATCTCTACAATCTCTGTCTTAGGTCATTCACTGGGCCCAATCTCTCAAAGGCTGACCCTCTGCTCAACCGATCAAAGGCTGACCCTCTTTGCTGAGCCTCTTCACCTCTTCGGTCGACATAACCTTGACTTTGCTGAAAAGGTCGCACAGTATTATTCGACACCTCATACGGCTCCCAGCAGTCTTCCGGGGCCTCTTCCGCCTCTAGATCGTCATACCTGTCCTCTGGGCAAGGGTTTCCTTGCCTTCCTAGGCGTAAGCGCCTAGGGTCCACAACGTCCTTTCTCCGCTGGGGTGCAGGCTGGTCCTTTATTGGTGCCTGGGGTGGTCCCCTGGCGTTAGGATAAGGCTGAACAGCCGCCGGAGTGATCATATCCGGTGAGACTCCAGGTGGCCTCATCATAGTTTGGCTGAGCTGTGCAAATTGTTCCTTCATAGCTTGTTGTGTTGCATCTAAAGACCTCAAGGCTGTAGCTACCTCCGTCATTTCGGACTGGGGCGGCGCCTGACTGGAACTAGGCCCTCCACCTCCAGGTGGCGGAAGAGGCGGTGGTAATTCTGGTGCCATATGTTAACACTATAGAGCTTGAGTAGCAGATGAGCTTAGTATCTCAAAGGACCTCTTTCAATGGTGAAGCAGCTCCACGCAAGGGGTGGTGCCTGGTTCACCACCAGAGTCTCCGGTGAGGTTAAGTTGAAGAAGAGGAAGATATAGCTTCTCTCGTTCCCACAGACGGCACTAAAATGATGATGCTAGAATTAGCACCACCAGATAAGGTGTTTTCAAGCTCAATCTAAGAACAACAATGGCAGCATAGTTATGTAAAAGGTAAGAGAATGAGATGAGGAGAAGAGGAGAGAGACCAGAATATAAGTGGTTCAGCCTAAATTGGCCTACTTCCACTGTGTGTGTGAATAACCTCACTGTAATAAGGCACTGATGGCCATGGATACAATCTCTCAAGCTTTCTCTCTCTACTGTATATCTAGACAGAGTTTTAGCTAAGGTTGTATTTTTGGATCCCTTACAAGATAGAGGATGACCTCTATATATAGTACCTAGGGGGTGTAATGTACCCCCCATGCATGTAATGTGCATGTGTGTGTTTGCCTCACCAATATGGGAAAGCCATTTGTCACTGTCACATGTAGAGAATGATGATGAAATATTCTCCCCATGTGTGGGGAATAATCTTGTTATAACTGATATGTGTCCACGTGCCCTTATCCAAATGTCAGCAAATGCTCGGCTATCATGCTTGGTGTATGACCTCGGCCTAAGAGAGGCCGAGGTTGGTAAGTCTAGGTGCTCGTTCAGTCCGAGGTGGGCCATAGGGGCCTCGGCTTAATCCTAGATGAGATAATGGACAAGGTCGGCCTGAGCCGAGGTTGAGCTGGTGTGTTTGGAGCATTAACTGATATCTTGATGATGATGACATTGGTAAAAAGGCTTCTTGCGAGCTCGGCCTACATCTGGTCGAGATTACCATTCCCAGGTATACGAGAGTGCTGTTGATCCTTGTGATGCGTGCGATGTCCCTTCGAGAGGCTGGTGGTAGTGTTGTCCTAGGCCGACCTTGCTATGGCCGAGGGCTGATGCCACATGCCCAAGGCTTGTCCAGTGTCGGCCATGATCTCAGCCGAGGTTGGTGTCTCCGTGCCGAGGTCACACTTGGGGCATATCACACGCTCTTCAGGAAAAGAACTTAGTTGACTTTAGGAAGAACTATTCAATCCCTTCCTGGGTCACTATTGAGTGCGTCGCCTTTCCCAAAAACCATATTATGGTTAATGGGGGCCACTAGATCCACATGCTTGTTGTGGTAAAGGGGGGTATTAACTTTTCACTCAAATCAACATTTTTTGAAATTTTGTGAATACTTTGAGGTTCTCCCAGCTCAATGCGCCCCCAATACCTGGCGCATCCTCCATAGGATCAATGAATTTTATGGGATTAACTTGGATATCCTAGAAATCAAGTATTGTTACTCTTGGTCCCACACCACTGATGGTGTTTTATACCCGAAGGCAAGGAAGGCCGACATGGTTCTTATAGTGAAGCTTTCGAATTGTAACAAGGGATATTAGGATTAGGGTTTCATTGCATAAAATTGGAAACATCTTCCTTTCCTAGAGGGCGATCAATACTTTTGGTTTCTATGCCCAGAATGGGGGAGAGATATAGGTTAACATTATTTCTTTTATGCATTTTTTATGAGTTTTCTTCTGAATTGTGTTGACTGGTGATTTTTCTTTTCTTTGTTTAAGCATCTCGACCAAAAAAGAATGAGCCCTCCCTTTCTCACATCAATAGAGCAAAATTATTAAAGGTCTGGAAGTTGAGGGAACCCCTAGCTGGTGGTGATCATCCTCGCTCAGCCTCCTTTCTTCTTGAGTATAAAAATTCTACTGGTAGCTTTACTGATCGTCCAGTAGATAGAATCCCTAGTCTCCTCTACCAGAAAAGGAAGTTTCTATCTTATCTTCTTTCAAATCCCTAGACACTGGGTCCATCCTTTCTGATACATAGGACTCAATGACTCCTAGAAAGAGGATTTTTTTATCGAGGATGACGGCCAAGACCAAGTCCTTGAAGAGGACTAAACAAGAAGGCCCCAAGGCCATTGACTCGAACTTTGTCGCTCGATAGGATAATAAGAAAGATAAGGCTCCCATGTCCCTTCAATCCTCCAAAAAGGATAATGTCCTTCCACATGTGAGGTCTTCACAGGTGATGTCTGTCGCCAGGAATCCCTTCCTAGCCTATGGTATTTTGAAGGGAGTTGCGCTCGCGACTGATCGCGAACAGGTCAAGTAACTGTCTTACGAACAGCTAACGTCTCATGCAACTCAATCACCATCACTGGTAAATCAAGAACTCTTTCTCCCCGCCTTTGTATTTTTGTTCTTCTTTGAGATATATGTCACTAATGCCTTCCCTATTTATTTGCTTGCAGTTTGTGGAAAATTTTGTTTAAATTTTGGATGGTCGCCTAGACCAATCCAAAATTAATAATGAGATCAGTGAGGCTCTTTAAAAATCAAAGGAGGCTTTGGCCTCTATCGAGAAAAACTACGGAGATGAGAAGAATTCCATCAGTGATGCCATAGGTACACTAGAGTCTGAGTGTGACTAGTTGAAGGTTGAGAATAATCAACTGAAGACTGAGCATGGTCGGCTAAAAAAGGAAGCCAATACCTTGGCGAGATATGAAAAAGTCTATATCGAAACCTTAAAAGAACACCAAATGCTAGTTGGCGTACATCCAAAAATTAAAATTTAAGAAAGGTTGGGATGCAACCTTGGTGAGGACAAACATCCCAACGGAAACCGAACTTTTTCGAGAGCACAAGCTAGGATCTTCACTAAGAGTTGAGGAGAAATCTACCACCGGTGCCCCAATCGATTAAAGTGAGGATTTTGCGTCCAAGGTCAAGGCCCTAGAGAGTGAGGAGCAAGTGAAGAACAAGGGAACTTAATATAGGGATGATTTTCCCTTCATATTCTTGTACCTTTTCCCCTATCCCTGTTTGTAAGGGCTTTGCCCACTTTGGAATTATTAATGAAAAAGCTTACTCTTTTTTCATTGTAATATTATCCAGGCTCTTTGCTAAATATTTTTTTGTTTGCTTTTACTTTTTGTAGTCTGTTGCTGAGAACGTTCCTTCCTTTGTCGATAACTTGGATGTCCTTCTTGGTCGAGACGCTAGTGCTCAGGCTCGCCGAGAATTTGTGTCTATTCGTAAGGCTCTCAAGAAGATAACGGGTTTCTATAAAAGCCAGCCAGCCTTAGTGGCATAGCTAAAGGATGATGTGAAGGACCAGGGGGATGTAGCCACCTTTATGCAAGACGAAGTGAATATCTTAAAGGCTCAGCTCACTGGGGTAAAAAATATTGGGGATGTTGGCACCCTTCTCTAATCCAAGAGCGATGAGCTTAAGAAGAAACTTGCTGATGTTAAGGACATTAGCCTAAAAGCTCATGTTATGGTCATGTGACTTATCCATAATGATACCAAGCTTCGCTAGTTATTCAGGATGGGTCCCCGATCGACGTAGTCGGTGGGCTATGATGAAGGTTGGGCTAATGATCCCGTCAGATTGGAGGAGGCCAAGAGTGTGGCCTATAAACATGGCTGGCTGAACGCCTTGGGAATTTTAAAGGTTCCTAAAGACTCTTAACTTTGGTATATGTATTAAATTGATTGTTCGGCTTACAAGTTGCCTTTTGTAAGTAAAGAAAAGTGGGTCCATCGACGTTGTTCATTTTCAGCTCGCCAAGAGCAATCTAACTTCCCATAATAGTGACGACGAGTTCTAACCAGACCCAAATGATAGACGAAGAAGTGAAATTGATGATATCCTTTCCACACGACCATATCATGTTCATTTTTTGTGTACTTTATTATAATTGATATTTTTGTAACTTGTAACTTTGTGTTGTAACAAGTTGTTTAGTTTAATATCAATCTTCTGTATTTTTCTATTCCTTTATTCCCAACATGTGTTTTATTATCTTATCTTACCTTTTAAGTTGTGTCATCACACTACCTTAGGCCTAGAATATACTATGGTAAAAATGCACTTGGTTTAAGGGAAATCCACCCGTTCAGAATTTTATCCAACTAAGTCGGGTTCACTCAGTTCCTAGGGATCCCTCATTGGTCTTTTACTTGCCTGAGCAATTTAGGAGGTCTTTTATGTTTTGTATGGAGAAGACCTAAAGACCTTATATTTAATTGTAATTAGCAAAATCGTAATTATAGTTCAACTAAGATAATTCTGATCGACATTAAAGTGTTAATGCAAAATGTGATTGTATCATTTGGGAACAATGCAAAGTAATTAAAAACTAAGCAATTGATCAAATCACTAAGATCTTTATTAATGACTTTAAATTAAAATGCGGGTGTCATAAATCTGGAAATGAAAATTCGAAAAAACTTAAGCATGCTGGAAATAAATAAAGTCAAAAGTAAAACTTCTTGAGATTAGATGCATTCCAAGCTCTGGGTATCTCTTTGTCCTTCATTGTTTCCAAGTGATAGGCTCCTTGTATATCATCTCTAATTACTTTGAATGGTCTCTCCCAGCTGGGGCCTAACTTTCCTTTTGAAGGATTTTTGGCGCTGTCGAGGGCTTTACTGAGAACATAATCCTCGACCTAGAATTTCCTAGGATTGACCCCCTATGGTACTGCTTGACCAACTGCTGTTGGTAGGAGGCCAGTTTTATCATAGCTTGTTTCCTCCATTCTTCTGCTAGGTTAAGTTCAACTCTCATGGCTTTGTCGTTCAAAACTTATACGATAATGTTTGTCCTCGTGGTTAGCAGACCTGCTTCAAGGGTAATCACAACTTCCATTCCATAAGTTAGAGCGAAGGGAGTTTCCCCAGTGGGTCTCCTCGGTGTAGTGTAATACGCTCAGAGGACATGAGGAATATCATCCACCCAAGCTTCTTTTGATTTTTTCAACCTATTTTTCAAACCATCGAGCATCATTTTGTTAGAATCCTCTGCTTAGACATTTATTTGGGGGTAGGCCACATAACTGAAATGGTTTTTAATTCCATGGTCATCATAGAAACCTTGTAAAGGTTCACTTTTAAACTGTGTGTCGTTGTCCCTTATGATTGCACTGGGTACCCCAAAACGAGTTACGATTTTACTCCAGATGAATTTGATATATTAGCATCTCTGATATTCAACAGTGGTTCAACCTTAATCCATTTTATGAAATAATCCATGCCGACCAATAAGTACTTGCGATTTCTTGGTGCAGTTGGGAGTGGATGATAAGGCATAAATATTTCATATTTATCTCCTTAATTTCGGTCTTTTTATGATCCTGTGCATCGTAATTAAATTGAATTTATCTCATATTCATGCTACTAACTCTCCTTGGCGAGTATACCATGTATTGTGTAACTCTCATGTGTTTTACAGGTATTTCATGCAAGTTAGTGCGAGAGAGAAATTAAAACAGTGAAAGAAACCAAAAGAAGGAGTTCGAAGAGCATTTTAGTAACCCAAACTCGGAAGCGGAGCCAACTAGAAAGTTGAAGAGTAAGAAATCATGAGAACACTGGAAGAAACAATGCCCAATTTTGAGCTACGATTGATGAGTTATGAGCATTCAAAATTGAGAAAGAAATCCAAGGAAAAAGAAAGAAAGTAAGCCAATGCAACAAGTTTCACTAAACCGCATTCCGAACGGGTTCGCTATTAGTCACGCTCTAAAGGCGTGACAAACTTAAAAAATCGTGACAAATTACCAGAAGTGGGATTTTTATTTTAGCCCTATTTTTTATCCTAGAGTTTTATGGGTTTAAGACTTGTAAAAACGGTTTCATTGAGTTGTAAACTAGCATTAGTCATTTCTAATTTTTTTTAACCTAGTTTTGAGAGAAGAAAAAGAGGGAAGAACCTAAGAGATTGTTTTGGTACCAAATTTATGCTTTGTAGAGCTCTTTCATGCAATAATCAATATAAGTTTCCTTTCTCTCCTTTAATCTTTGCCTTTAATTATCTTTATGAATTTGTTGCATTGTTTAGTCATTTTTGCATGCGTAGATACGTTTTAATTATGAATAAATTCACGAATCGTATCTTTCTTTAGTAACACCATGTTCGGCTATATTTTTAAGGGTTGGAATGCATGAACCCAACCTTAAGTGGTTCGCATAAATATAAATATAAGTTCTTGAGTTAAATAAGTAATTGAAAATGTGTCATTTTATTAATTCAACCGTCGTAAAACTTTTATCCCCATTTGCGCTAGGTAACCGGTGTGTTTAAGAATACGATGCGCATGTTAATCATCTCATCTTGTAATTTATTTTAATTCTTGATTACATATTGTGCGGGTTCATTCCTTCATATGTGTAATACTTGAAATAAATAAAGTCTTCGTTTTAATTCCCGATTAGTTTTGTATCCGTTGAAATTATTAGGGGTTGGGGGATTGTATTTTGACCTTAATTTTCTTTTATATTAATAAATCCGTAATTTTTTAAGTCTTGCATGCATAGTTAATTTAGCTAGGATTTCATTAGTTTCATAGTAGTAATACATAGTCTCATCACAATCATCGTTCCTTCCTTTTTCGTGATTCAATCGTTAGGGTTAATATTCTTGCATAATAGTCATCATGAGCATTTGTCTTAGTCCCTGAGTTTGACACCCAGTTTATCGAATTATTACTTGAGCGATCGGATTGAACTTGAACCATAATCACACGCGTTAAAGATAATTATTTAGTCGCGTCAGCGGCCCTATAATATCCAGCCCCCATTGCGCGAACTTCCATAGACTGTTTAGGGACTTTAGATCGCTGGCCGATTGATGAAGTATAGGTGAAATTTTTTGTCATTTTCACACTTTTGAGCATAAGAGTTTGCGTCTTTCTTCATATATAGCCTAAAATAGCCTTCTTTGATTGCTCGGAAGGCGATAGCTCTTCCTTCTTTGTGGCTTTCACAAATTCCATCCAGTAGTTCATAGAAAACTTGGTCGATGTTTTTTGGGTGTACACAGTGGAGGTAGGGTCATGTGAAGGATATTCTATAGAGTTTTTTCCCATGACCAAGGTAAAAATGTTCAACTTTTACCCTAATTTAATGAGCTTTCTTTTTATCGGTCGACAACGTATCGTTCTGTAGGTAAGTAATGATATGATCCATTCAATTAGGATCTTTTTCAATGGAGGGAGCGTGCTCGGAGGCCATTATTTTCCTAATGCTAGGGTTGGTGAGGAAATCCACATCAATTGTTCTCATGAGATTGGAATGTACTGCTGAACTTATAGCTGCTAAAGCATCGACATGGCTGTAGTGCCCCATGGGGAACTATTGAATGTGGAATTCCTCAAAATTTGATATCAACTCACGAACCACCTGTAGGTATACTGCCATCCTTTCTACCATGATGTTGAACTCTCCACTGACCTAGTTGGATATCAACATTGAATCACAATACACTTCAAGGTGGTTTGCCCCCATCAAGTGAGACTTGTGCAGTCTAACTATAAGTTCTTCGTAGTCGGCTTTTTTCTTAGTGGCTTTAAAGCCCAACTTGATTCCTTGCTCGATCATGGAATTATTTGGTGTTATAAGAACAATCACTACTCATGTCCCTTTACAGTTAGAGGCATAATCCACATACAATATCCACTTCTCGGATTGATCCAGCTCATGATCTTTCAACTGATCGGCTACCTGTTGATCGGTAGAGGCCCCTTTTCCTGCAAATTCCACTATAAAGTCAGCCAACACCTACCCCTTAATTGTTGTTATTGGTTGATAGTGTATATCAAATCTCCCAAGTTTGATTGACCATTTGGACATTCATTGACGCGAATAAAAAAAGTGTATGCAACGCATGTATTTGCAGCTCAAGTGTAATTTAGTCTCAAGTAATACCCCGGTAAGTCGGGTGTCGAACTCAGGGAATAGGAAGAAAATCATGACGATAACTATGGAAAGGCGTATAAAACCTAACTATCGACTCAATATGACAATAAGAAAAGGTAATGAAATTGTCTATGAAAATTCTTACGAGTTAATGAAACTAACTAATGAATGCAATTTAACTAATGAAAGCGAGACTATATTATTTTGACTTTTTAGAAATAAACTATATGAGAAAATGGGGATGGAGTACGCTCCACCAAACCGTCGATAATTATGTTGGACATAGAACTTTAAAGAATTAAATATATAATCAATAGAAATCCTTAAATTTATTTAAGTACTAAACATATGAGGATTTTACTCCGCACAATATCTACTCAAAAATAAATTTAACGCAAATGACAAAATTGTCAACACACTTATTATATCCTTAAATAATCCAGTTACCTAAGGCAAAAGAAGTTAAAAGGTCTACAATACTGGTTCCGACAAAGTATAAAACCTCATAATTATATATTTAATTTTATCCAATTTTACTTTCATCCATTATACCTAGGTTGGATTCATGTACCCCAACCCTCCACAAACCTCGCCGAATATGATATTATTAATTAGTAAACATGAACTATCAAAATTTTATGAAGACATGGTAATTGAATAATGAGAATTAAACATTAACACAATGTTACCAATATGTAGAGAATAAATAACATACAAAGAATAAGCTTGAACAATTTCTGGAATGGAATTAACTCCTTATTGAATTTTACATGAAAATAAAGCACAAATTTTGATCCACTTGTTTTTAGGGTTCTTCTCCACTTTCTATGAATGAATATATGATAATAATACTCCAAATAACTATTTACAAGTCATGGAAGTCATTTTCCAAAGTCCTAAGCTAACACAACTCTCTTAGCTAAAAATAAGGAGAAAATTAGAATTTCCGTATTAATCAATGAGGTACCCCGAGCCCATTTACCCTAAGGGACCCAAACCTATTTGCAGGCCGAACCGGTTCACTCTGAAATCCAAACCGGTTCATGTACTTTTTGCCCCTAAGTGCTCCTTTGTCCTCTTTTTCTCCTATTTGCACTTTTCACTCATGGATTCTTATCCTAACTTCAAACGTGCATGACTTCTTCACCGTAGCTTGGATTGAGGTGCCCTTTTTTCCAGTAGTCTTATGAATTCAATATCGTCAAATTTTCAATAGGCTCCTCCTCTGGGTCCCATCTAGACATTTATGAAAATGCCATTGACTTTCCTTTCTTGAATTTTTTGCACTGTTTCGGTTTCTCTTTCGCATCCACTTGCATAAATTTACTTCTAAACATGAGGAGAATACACAAAATTTGAAATACTCAATGAAAAAGGTTAGTATCATACATATGAGACAAATTTGGCATAAATTCAATGCATGGGACCATAAAAGTATCAAAATTAAGGGGATAAATATGAAATATTTACGCCGAATCAAACCCCCAAACTTAGAACGTTACTCGTTCTGAGCAATGTAAAAGAATAAGGGCGTGAGTTTAAATATACTTCTATATGACTAAGGATAGGATACATCTTTCGCAAGCAAGCGATTTAATTTAGCATATGCCACAAGCCGTTAAACCCCCAAGCTACCCTAGTAGGACAAGTGGTATCTCGTGAGGTTTTACAGTGAATATAACCACAAAATTCGTTGCTCATGTGACTCAAAGAAAATATCAAAATAATTAAAAATAGTATAATCTAAATTCCCTAAAAATAATCACTTCAAATTTTTATCCGATAAAATCTCAATTCATAGTGTGTGTGTGTGCGAAGCCGAAAATTTAATTGCTAATTTCTACCAATTAATTATTACATTACTTTCCAAAAATTTACTTTGATTCAATTTCTCACGAAATGCACTCACAAATGAATCACTCGGATTGTGGCTAATTTCTCTCGGTGTGCGTAAAATTTAGAGTAAATGTAATGGACACAAGTTCACGTACACAAACTGAAAGACGAAAATTTTATGGTGAAGTGATCTCAGGAACGGGTTACGATAATTGAAAAATGGAAAAATACGATTCTTTATTCTCATCCCCCTTTGTCCCTTTATTATATTTTCATGTTTTATCTCTCCACACGATAGTTAATTTTGTTATTCGGACTCTATTAGCACTTTTTTGGGTTAAGGTGTTTTGAGTAAAAGTAGGAATGGTTGGAAAATTTCGGAGTTGGAAAATTTTCTTTTGATGTCCATTGGCACCTTTTCGAGATTTGTTGATTTTCTCTCTTTTTCATATTTTTCTCATTTTTCTACTTTTTACATTTTTTCTCTTTCTATGTGGGAATAATTTCTATTTTTCTTTCCCCTTTTTATATACTGGAAGGATTTAATTGGTGATTTTTTTTATTTTCATAACTCCGGGTCAATTGGGTTTTTCGGGTCAACAAATGAAAATGACATAACATTTTTGGGTTCAAATTGGCTTGCAAAAAGGATAAATTTTTTTCATGACTTTTTATGGCTTTTGTAAGGACATATGTTATAAATCCGTTATTAATATAGTGTGTCGTATACCGCTACACCGTCGAAGAGCATTCAAGAACATTCAAACATCAAAAGACGGATCCGAATATCAAGGTTCTTCATCAAAAAGACTCCGCAAAGTTTACTTTGGTAAGGTTATGTTTTAAATACCTTAACTTTACACTTAGAGCTTTTGGGATATTTTTACCAAATATTTTCTAAGTGTTGGAGAGGACTTTTTCGTCAAAATTTGAGAATGAGTATTTTTTCTAAGTCCTGAAGCGTACCTCGATTTTAACGCCCAGATCCTTCAAGCGAGATCAACACTTCATTCGAGCAACATGTGGATGTCACGCATTGTCGTTTGAACGACATCTGTACTTCGTTCGCGCGAGATAGATTTCTCGTTCAAACGAGCTCATATACCGAGGAGATGTGATTTTGTATAAATATTCATTAAATGGTTTCGTTTTCACTAAGAAGTCCCAGTGTTTTGAAAGACAAAAAACTGCGAAATCGCAGAATCCTTTTGACTTCTTCATTTAGAATTTAATCCCTTTTTGTTTTCAATTTACAAAAATCCCATATGCTTTGGTGAATTATTTTGGTGTTCAAGAACACACTTTGCTTTTGTTCAACCTCTATACCGAGCGTAGTCATTCTGCGTGTGGACGAGATGAAGACGATGAATCGACACCTAGAGGGTATTTCGCTGTCTCTCGTATCTTTGAAGGTTTGTTGAAGGCACCGTGCATTAAACAATTGTGGGTGATTATCAGGTTGTAAGTAAGTCAAAGTTCATATGAATTCTTCAAAGTTTTATAAAGATTTTACCCGAAAGTTTTTTTTTTCTGAATCGGTCGTCTTTATTTTTCATGCATGGTTTGAATGATTTATGACATTTAGATGCATGTTTAGGGGCTGAATTAATTTTGTTTAAAAATAGACTCTAATTAAATAAGGTTTACTTGAAAACTTGCGAATTAATTTAAATCGGTATCACACACCGCATTTATTCGTTTACAAATTGGTATCAGAGCAGATTACGCTAATTTATCGCGTATTCCTATTTTTCGCAAAATTTGTGTGATATTGATTTTTTTGAAAAATCAAGAAAAATCACAATTTTTCCTATAGAGCACTTATATAATCAAATTCCTATTTTTGACAGGTCTAATTATGCCCATTGGAAAGCTCGCATGAAATCTAGTTTAAAAACCATTGACGAGCGTGTTTGGTTCCTTTGCGAAAATGGGTGGACTCCTCCCACGGTCACCGTTGAAAATATCACCTCTTTAAAACCTGTGTCGTCCTGGACTGAGGATGATTTTAAAATATCTAAAT
This sequence comes from Sambucus nigra, assembly GCA_949130495.1. Taxonomy (NCBI): domain Eukaryota; kingdom Viridiplantae; phylum Streptophyta; class Magnoliopsida; order Dipsacales; family Adoxaceae; genus Sambucus; species Sambucus nigra. The sequence goes on from OX422221.1 coordinate 443,459,518, forward strand.
TTAATTCACGTGGTTTGAGTGCTATTTTTGGAGCCATCACTCCCGACGAGTTCCGTTGAATTATGACGTGCACCACGTCTAAAGAGGCATGGGATGTTTTGAAATTAACACATGAGGGTACGAACGCGGTTAAAGAATCAAAGTTACAAAATTTGGCCACCCAATTGAAGACTATCACCATGTCCGAGTCTGAATGCTTTAATGATTTTTATGCACATTTGTCGGACATTGTTAACACCAGTTTTAACTTGGGTGAGGTGATTGATAACACGCGTGTCGTTAAAAAGATTTTGAGATCTCTCCCAAAACACTTTATTCCTAAAGTCACTGTTTTGAACTCTTTGGGAAATTTGAAATCACTTAAGTTGGAAGAACTTGTAGGAGACCTTCAAACCTATGAGATAGACATGTTTTCCCAAACCATTAAGGCTAAGGATAGAGGCGTTGCTTTAAAGACTCATTTTAGGAAAAAGAAAGAAAAAGTTTATGAGTCCGATTCTGAAGGTGAGTTTGACTTTGATGATGTGGCCATGCTTGTGAATTTTTTTAAAAAGTTTCTCAAAATGAATAAAGAAAATTCTTCCAATAAAAAAAGATCTTTTGAGTCAAATAAAAAGAAAGTGGAGGCCAAAGATAGTGATAAGGAGGATGAGATCAGGTGTTTTGAGTGTGAGGGCAAAGGGCACATAAATAAAGAGTGTCCTACTAGGATAAGAAGAAATGGGAAAGAGACTGCTATGCCCGCCACACTTAGTGATAGTGAGGGTGATGAGGGAGATGAGTCCGATAAAGGTTTAGCACATGGGATGTGTGTAGCTTTTTCAAGTCATGTGAGCACACCCACTTTGTCTCACGTTGATAGAGGTCATGAGAGCACCGGTGATGACTCGAGTGTTTCTAGTGGAGATGAGAGCGAATTTAAGAGTGGAGATGAAAGTGAGATCCAAAAGCCTTTAGAGATTTGTACACCGAGACCTTGAAAACAAAGAAGTATAATGGAGATTTAGGTCGTCGGGTTTTAGGTTTGGAGAGAGAGAAGGAAGTTTTAAAAAGGGAAAAGTGTGATTTGACCAACATAGTGTCTAGTCTGACGACACGTGTATCCCAACTCGAGAGTGATCTCGAACGTGCTCAGGAGGTCAAAGTTCCTTTAGAGAACGCATCTAAGAAGGCTGGAAAGATAGTTCTCAATCCCATTTTGGGGAAAGGTGAGAAGTTAGGAATAAGTCATGACGGTGCTTCTACTTCCCAATTAGCACCCGAGCTAGTCTCCACTTTAGTGTTAGATTCACGTGAGTCTCACCCTAACCCACATAGGCGTCTCATTCCTATTAGGAGAGCGCGTCCTAGAGTTTTTGAGAGAGGTGTTCCTAGGCCTATATATGTTTGTTCCCATTGCAAAAGGAGAGGACACCTTAGGAAATTTTGTTTTAAGTTGGGTTATGTGTCACGTTTTGCTGCTATACGTGTTTCTGCCACACATGCACCCACACATGATACTTTACACGCTCCTGGAGACTACATGACAGAGTTTGCACATCTAGGTGAGCAAGTTAAGTTTTTGGTCAAAACTTCACAAAATTTGATGGAGGTTTTCCATAAGTTGGCACCACCTTTGGAAAACCCCTCCGCACCTAACGATTGAGGTTTGACTTGTTTACTAGCATAGGATGTTTTCCATGATGACATTATTTGCCTATTTCTAGTATGTATCATTTTTGTATTTTTTCCATTTTTTTTAAAAATTTTGAAAAATACAAATAGATTTTATTTTGATAAATTTTTTAAAAAATCCAAAAAGAGTTTTGTATTTTGTTTGCACCTTTTATGGATGAACACTTAGGATGACCTAGTCACAACATCATTCCATTATTCATGTGACTATTTGATAGTGTTTTGAGATAATAGGTCAATTCATCCATGTGCTTTATAATGTTTTGAGTCATTGAGATGTAATTAAGTGTTACTTCCTACATATTTGACTCATGATTTCTTTTATTGCACACATGCACGGATTTGTTTGATTATTGTTCTTGTCTTATCACATGTTGGTCGGTTTTTTTTACTTCAATCCTGTCCTTAAAACAAACCAAGCGTGATAAAACTTGATAGGAAAGTTGTGCATGTAAGAGCCGTTTGTGAGTTTGTGTGCTTTATTTGAAAACAAGGAAGGGCTAGGAAAGGTTCATTTGGATGTGACACCCCGACTAATTAAATACCGGGTAGCTACTCCTTTATTAAAGTAAATCAAAATGCCAAGTTGAATCAGTTAATAGCATCACTGTCGAAAACATTTTTATTATTACTAACCACCTAGTATTTAAAAAGTAAGTTGTCAAATTTTAATTAAAGTCTGATTAACATGCAGTAAAAGATTTAAAGCAAGAATAATATCACCATTCACCATAACGAAATAATAGAATAACCATCACATGATATAAATAAATCCGGAGGAAAAACTCCTCACAACAAATCCCACAACTGAAATAAGTAACGAAATACTGAATACTGAATTAATACATGCCAAAGTCTGAAAAAACTGAAATGGAAAAGTCTCTAATAGAATTTTGGGCAACATGCCCTACAACTGAGGAATACTGAACATGGAATCCAAATGATAGAAGCGTCTAACAGCAAATCCCTGTAACTTCCACAAACAGCTACAGCTCGTCACCTGAATGAGGATCCTAAGCATGGTGTCCTTGTGGCTGGGCACCTAAAATGGTTTTTACAAAAAAAAAATAGATTTGAAAGAAAACGGTCAGAGCCCGAAAGTGGAGAGTATTTTGAAAACAGCAAGTTCTTTAATAACAATTAAAACAATAAATGCAAAATACATGTTAGGACGTGCTCTCACATGAGATACTCACCTCTCGTCTAACTGTGCACTCCTAACGTTCCTGTACCCATTCATGTGTTTTCTCATAACTATCTAGTTCAAAAGAGTTTCTAACACTTCTACTCGGTTCACGTTTTAATTCTAACCTTAACAATTAAATATAGAGTTCTACTTTAATTCTCGAATTCCCAATTATTAATAAAACCATTTATTGATAACTGTCCCCTTTTTATCTCGTCATAAAGTTACAATTACTATACTCACAATTTAACATAGCAATTTCCTTTTCATTTAACCGTATATTATTCACATCATAAATATACAATACAAGCACCCCGAGGCTAAGCTACGGTGCACACATACTCTGCTATCCATCCCGGTACATCACGTACATAAGGATTACAAATTCCGAATCTCTCAGGAATTGTTGGAATAAACACCACACACATAAATGGAGGCGAACATAATTCAACATATCCATGGTCACGTACATACCTACGCTCCATAGTCAGCGGGCTTATTAACTCACAAATAAGTCGTTCTCCTTGAACTATGTCCTCTAGGTACCAAACTAAATCCGGGCACACAAGGATTAGAAGGCCCTAAGCGAACGTAAACCTCCCGTGATAGCAAGTATGGTAGGTATGTCATACACATAAAATTATATGCTAAGCATTCACACATCTTAGATATCACAATATTAATAAAGGTATACTCTACATCTTTATACCATTATTCCAAATTCATATATTTCAAGTCCCCCGATAATATAAAAGTTAAACTGTCGACACGTCTCACGTCGTAGTTTCTTATACTTAAAACCTATCTCAAATAGACTATTAAGCTCCTATTATTCCCACATATAACATCTTTAGTCCTAAGGTCTTTACTTCTGCCCCAAACCTCATTTCATCAAATTATTCAAATTTACACTATTAACCCAAATATTATCTCACTTATCGAATTTCATTAATTTAGAATAATTCCTCAAATTGAGTTCTACTTAAGGTCCAAGTTTCATACTCATGCCTACTGATCTTCTTTAAGTTTAAGGGTATTCATAAGGTCTCCAATATTATTTTCCAAGGGTTACCACCATTAAAATTTAAAATAGGGAAAACTTTACTCATTCTGGGAAGGTCGATCGATCGACCTTTTCCTTCGATCGATCGATGGTGGTCGATCGATCGACTGATGAACATCGATCGATCAAATGTAACAGGTATGGCTACGGACTGCTTCGTTTTGCAGTTTTCAATTCGTCCCAAAACACCATTTACAAGCATGAAACTCTAAGACAAGGTTATAATATCATCATACTATCATCCTACAACAGTATTAACGTTCTAAAACTAATAATTCATCATTCAAGGGCTTTGTTTAGATCAAAACTTCATCAAAATTCCAGATTTCTTCTTCTTTCAAGAACATCAATAAACTTCTCCTAAAATCCATTTTTAGATCATCAATGGTTCTGTCTTGAATGCAATCCCTTACATAATTTATAGCTTTTAACTTCTAATTCATGGGTCTATATCATCTTCCAAGATCAATTTCGAAAATTCCTAAACATGGAAAACATAGCATTGAATTAATTGAAATTAAACCACTTGCCTTGATTCAATCTCTGATTTTTTATGACGATTTGCTGAAGTTCTCTCTCCCTTTCTGAAAAATTCTCCTCTTTCTCTCTCTCTCTAAGCTTTCTTCTCCAATGGCTATGGTGGTTAGGGTTTGTTTTTGGGAAAGAAATTAGAAACCTAATTCTAATAACCTACGTAGCCTATTGGGTTAACATGGGTTGGTTAGTGGTTTAGTGGGTCAAATCCACCTCAGATATAATTTACTAATTTTCGTCACTTTTAATTTCCAAAAATACAAAATTACCAAAATACCCTTTATGTTGCCGGTATGGCCTAAAAATACCCCGGGACCCAAACTAAACCCCCGGCTAGTATTTTCTGACTATCTAGACCCTTCCGAACGCGTTGGCGCACTCAAAACGACCATACGGTTAATAGAATTTAATTTCACTTTTATAATTAAAATAATTATAACCTGACGCGACTGTTTCACGCGTCCCAATAAAATGTCCAAATTGCCGTATATCAATCTCACGACAAATTTCATAATTCAATATTCATATATCATCATATATACTCAATATAGTCAAATATCAACTCACATCTCGCTAGTATTTTATCCGGATTAATTCCCAATTAATTCTCATTTAATTAATTAATCCCAAAAAATAAATATCGCCAAAAATACGGGGTATTACATTGGACTTTATGAATACTAAGCCACCGTTTAAATTGGACCTAAAAAATTGAGGAATTTTATTATTCGGGGTTCAAAGAGGTTTAAAAGAGCTCGAAAAATTTAAAGGCAATAGAAAGAAATTCATGCCAATTATGGGCCAATTAGGTTTTTGCACCAATTCTCCAAAGTTTGAGAATTTAGTTTATACACCTCTAAAAGAAAATATATGAGGGAGTTTGGATGGAGATTTAAAACGGGTTTGCACGTCCTTGAAAGTCTTGAAAAAGCGTTAAATGGTTTTGGACGTTATTGGTGTGGAAATCACTTAGACTTTGATTTGTTGACTTGCATAAGACGATGTCATATAAATTCAACAAATTGTTACACCTAAGGATACTTTTGATGTTCATTCGTTAGGAGTACACGTATGCATCGTGCACATATGATTGATTGAGTTTATTTACCTATCGAATATGTTCACACCCATTCATTCCATTGTCATGACTTGGTTTTTTAGTTTAAATCCATGGTGTTATTTTTGTTATCTTATTTTTGTATGAAAAATTTTAAAAATCAAAAATAGTTTGTGAAATTTTTGACATATACCTTTGCATGCACGTAGTTTGATTCATATTTGCTATGCATTTTGTCGTGACACTCCATGTTTTGATTATTTCTTCTTATCTGTCTATTTGGGGACATCATAAAAAGGGGGAGAAGGAATTATTATATTATGGGGGAGTTTTTGCATTATGGGGGAGATTTGATTATATTGATTGATTTATTCTTATCATTTCAAACTCGATGCGTCACGAAGGTTTTTGCTTTATCTCATGTGTGTAGGTACAAAGAGTGAAGATCATTATGTTGGACACCTGGATGAGAAAAGCTTTGAGATTTGATGAAACTTTTTGAAGAACAGTTTGAGATCTTGCAAATTTTAGTCAATGGGAGGGTAGATTTGTATAGGCATTTTGGTATTTGATAATTCAGATGTTTTTATGTATGTATCGTTATAGACATTGGGGGAGATTTGTAAGGACATATTTTATAAGTCCGTTATCAATTTAGTATGTCGTATACCGCTACACCGTCGAAGAGCATTCAAGAACATTCAAGCATCAAAGACGGATCCGAATATCAAGGTTCTTCATCAAAAAGACTCCGCAAAGTTTACTTTGGTAAGGTTATGTTTTAAATACCTTAACTTTACACTTAGAGCTTTTGGGATATTTTTACAAAATATTTTCTAAGTGTTGGAGCGGAATTTTTTGTCAAAATTTGAGAATGAGTATTTTTTCTAAGTCCTGAAGTGTACCTCGATTTTAACACCCAGATCGTTCAAGCGAGATCAGCATCTCATTCAAGCGATATGTGGATGTCGCACGATGTCGTTTGAACGACATATGTACTTCGTTTGTGCGAGATTGCTTTCTGGTTCGAACGAGCTCGTATGCCGAGGCGACGCGATTTTATATAAATACTCATTAAATGGTTTCATTTTCATTAAGAAGTCCCAGCGTTTTGAAAGATAAAAACTACAAAACTGCAGAATCCTTTTGACTTCTTCGTTTAGGGTTTAATTCCTTTTTGTTTTCAATTCACAAAATTCCCATATGCTTTGGTGAATTATTTTGGCGTTCAAGAACACACTTTGCTTTTGTTCAACCTCTGTGGATAAGGCATCTCCATATTTGATCGGTGGATACCGAGCGTAGTCATTCTGCGTATGGACGAGCCGAAGACGACGAACCGACACCTGGAGGGTATTTTGTTGTCTCTCGTATCTTTGAAGGTTTTCTGAAGGCACCGTGCATTACACACTTGTGGGCGATTATCAGGTTGTAAGCAAGTCAAAGGTCTAGTGAATTCTTCAAAGTGTTATAAAAGGTTTTACCTGAAAGGGGTTTTTTCCTAAATCAGTCGTCTTTATTTTTCTTGCATGGTTTGAATGATTTATGACATTTAGATGCATGTTTAGGAGCCGAATTAATTTTGTTTAAAACTAGACTCTAATTAAATAAGGTTTACTTGGAAACTTGCAAATTAATTTAAATCGGTATCACACACCGCATTTATTCGTTTACAGCTTTTATTTTTGGGTAAACAAACATTGGACTACCTTCATTTATTCGAATTACTAATTAAGTTACCATATGCATCTCGAGATGAATTTTAATTTTGAGACATTTTTAGCGCATTTTCAAAATAAAATTTCACTCGTTTTTCGTAACCGATTAAACAAAGATTTAGAGATCATCAATGACTTTTTAATTGTGAAAAGAACTTTGAGTTAACCTTTAACTCGGATTGATTTAATTACTCAAAAAATCTCACCGGGTAAAAAATCTCTACACTTATTCGTTTTGTCGTCAATTTCCGCATTTTTGGTCAATTCCAACTTAGTGCATTGAATTTATACAAATTGAGATTTCAAACATAAATTTAGTGATATTTTTGAATATTTTAAATTCCAATTTTTATTTTTTTGAAGAAAAATAATTTTGACTTTTTTTGACAATTTTCAATTGAGAGTGTGCCAGCAATTAATGAACAAACTTGTTTAATTAAATTAAAATCCTAACTCTTGCAATTATTTGTGATTCAATAAATAAATAAAAGCAAGCATGCAAACAATCATAAATATGAGGAAAGTTCCCTTAAAGGGGCAAAACCTTTTTATTTCACTATATCTTATGACAACTAACAAACACTTAGAAATACAGCTTGATACATGAATACCCGCAGGTGTTAATTCGTTGTCGTCGAAAAGAGATCCCATAAGAGCTCTAATAATCAACAATGGAAAATCAACATTCTTCTCCACAAGCATACTCCAGATGAGTAGAATAAGTAATCTAGGGTTTGAATGATTCACATACGAAGACAATATGGTGAATCAAAAGGGGTTTACAATTCTAAAAAATGAAGTCTTAAATTGCAGTCGTTTCTATATAAAACGGAGTTGTGAAGACTTGGAAAACATGAGTGCAGAACATTGGCATTTATAAGCAAATTAAGGTGGTGCTATCGCTCGAACGAAATAAGGACTTCGCTTGAATGACATTTGATTTCGTTTGAACCACTTCGCGCGAGATGGGTATGTCGTTTGAACGACAGCATGACGTCGTTCCAACAACGCGAACGTCAAATTTAGTCCGCCTCAACACTTAGAAAAAATTATTATCAAGTAGAAAAATGTTTCAGGTACTGAAAAACAGTTTATAAAAAATTCCCAAATAAATATGTAAACACTAAAAACTCCAAATTAAATATTTTACCATAATCACGAGTGGAGTAGTGGGAATGTTGAAGATGCACATTGCACGTTGCTTGGTGAGGTTTCACTAAGCACGTATGTGAAGCACCTTATACTCTTGACTCACTTGAGTCTGTATTGTATAAAGTGTTCATCTACTTTGGAAATTGTGACAAAATTGTGTCTATCCTAGAAACCAAACAACCCCAGAGTTTGGTTTGCTATTTCATCCTTCTTGCTTGATTGATCAAAACAATATTACCAACACTCACACATAGTATAATTGAACTCATACATTTCATATTGCATATAATTGTGTGTACATATGTTGAGTGTGTTTAAATCCCTAAAATTGCTTTTTAATATTTTTTTGGGATTTTATAAACATTTAAAATAAGTTTTTTTTAATTAAAACTTGTTTTTAAAAGTTTTTGGGGTAAATCTGCAATTAAGTATTGATGGTTATATTGGCTATAAGTTACCTTGGGTAGAATCCGAAAGCGGCAGAGATTTCAGGGTGTGTTTGTAATTAATTTTAGACGCACGTTTGATATCTTATAACTGCACAACATCTGTTGCATTCTGATTGGTGGATTTTGTGTTTCTTTAAACAGTGTAAAACAGCGATTGTTTACAACCATTGGATCATTTTTATCAACGATCTGTATGCGCTCTAACATCATCCCTGTGAACCTCATATGAACCAATCAGGAGAGTTTTAATCACTGCATATCGTGAACCCTTGGATCAAAGTCAATCAACCTTGACTTAATCTGAGCCATTGATTTTGAACCTTATTCTCGAATCTTCTCAGCCTCCTATAAAAGGACCCCTTCACTCATCCATCTGAGACTTTTGCCATTTCGTCCTTTTAGAGAGAAGAGAGAGAAGAGAGAGAAGAGAGAGAAAGAGAGAAACCAGTAAGAGAGAGAAAGAGTTAGAAACCCCAATCCTAACCCTAAATGGTCAAAACCTTTTCAAACCTAAACCTCTTTTCAAGTCATGTATATACCAAACACAACCTTGAGTGTTTTGAGTGTGTTGAGAGGTTGAGAGTTGGTTTGTCTAGTTGGTTTGTTGCTGTAACCTCTTCGTTCTTAGATCTTGTGTCCAACTTAAACATCTATCTTAGATCTAAGTTTCTGCTTTATAGAAATTTCAGATCTGAGTACTTTATGTTACATTTCACTTAGATTTACATATTTTGTTTCTCATCTTAAGAAATATATTGTTGATTCTTTTCTGTAAATGTTTTTCACATTGAAATCAACAATAATGTTGTCTCTTTCTAGTTCTCTTGAAACAAGACATTTGACCTAGGTTGGAATCGCACTTGGTGATTTTCAAAACCTGAGATTGATTAAGATCTTGATACGTCTTCTGAGAAAGATAGCCGTGGATTCTGGGATTATTGTAAAGGTCAAATAAGGTTAAGTTTTGTGAGAAGAGGGAAATAGAAAAATCACAGCATAGAGTTCTTATATGTAATTTGTTAGGACTGGTTGTATAAAATAAGTGTGTGTGTGTGTGCATGCATGTGTTAGAAAGCACCTCCACAAACACTATCACCCTACCACACTAAAAGTGTTGGTAATAAGATCTTGAGAACAAGAGTCGATGTAAAGAACTTGAACAAATTGGAAGTTAGCAAACTGGGAGAACAACATCAACAATCACAACTGCAGAGAAGTTATAAGGACACCAGAGGGTACATTCCTAAACTTATATAGGTCTGAGTTGTATGCATGTTTGTTATATAGTTTGTAACTGTTAAAATTTGTTTTAGTTGAATTTTTAGTTTACTCCGTAGAGGGAGTCGTGGATGTTTCCTCAGTTGGGTGAGGTTTTACCACGTAAAAAATCCTTGTTCTTAATCTTTCTACATCTCCTCATCTCATTCTTGGTTGTGCTGAGTTTAAAGTTTTTAAACTATTTTATTAAACGTGTTAATCAAATCTTGAACAGATCTCATACATACTTTTGTTAAACACATCTTGTGTTCTATTAGTTTTGATTTCAAAGAATAGAGTTTCTTCAAAAAAACAGTTCGAATTTACTTAAATAGTTTAATTTTATATTAAACGGCTTTAGTAACAAATTTTCAATTGGTATCAGAGCTTTGTAAACTTCTTTTAAAGAGATCATGTGTTTCTGAAATTGTTTTCTAAAAATCAAACATGGACGAGAAAAATGAAAGATTTGGTAACTTGACCAGACCTCCTATCTTTGATGGAACCAATTTTGCTTACTGAAAAGTGAGGATGATTGCTTTCCTTCAAGGAACTTTGGGAGATGATGACTAGGACATTGTTGAAAATGGATACATTTTTCCTACTAAACCAACCACTGAAGGAAGTAATGAGAGGGTTAAGAAAGTATTAAGTGAGTTCACACAAGAAGAGAAACAAGTTTCTCGCAACAATAATAAAGGAAAGAATGCCATATTTATGTCCATAAATGAACACGAGTTTAAAAGAATCTCATCCTGTAACACTTCTAAGGAAGCTTGGGACACTTTGGTCACTGCTCATGAAGGTGACACTAGAGTTAAGGCTGCTAAAACACAAATGCTCATTCAACACTATAACTTTTTAATTATGTCTGAATCTGAGTAATTTGATGACTTCTATATGAACTTGACTGATATTGTGACAAAACTGCATGCTAATGGGATAACATATGATACACATGAAATTGTATCTAAAATTCTGAGATCATTACCACAGAAATTTGACAACAAAAGATATGCTATTGAGTAAATGTGTGACATAAATCTCACTCCTGAATTACTCAGTAGTAAATTAAGAACTGTGGAAATGGAACTAGAATTTAAGAAACAATTGACCCAGTCCCATAGGAAACAAGCTAGTTCCAATCTGAGCTTTTCTTCTAAGATGATTAAACCTGAGTTTAACATTCCCAATGATGACTCTGATGAGGAATGCGATATAGAGAGTTTGGACAATCAGATTGCCTTAATGTCAAAACATTTTAAGAAAATCATTAAGTTTAGAAACAACATGGCAAACAAATAAGGCAAGTCCAATTATCCAACTCACTCTAACCATAAACCTCATGAGAAAAGTCATGACAAACATCACAAGGACTCTCACACTAAACCTAACAGAGACCTTAATAAGACTGAATGTTTCAGATGTGGTAAACTAGGACACATTGCACAAGACTGTAGAGTTAACTTGAACACTAAAAATAAACACGCTAGAGCAAACATTTGCAAGACATGAGATGATTCAAGCGACTCTGAAAATAAGTAATCTGAGTCATCTGATGTTTTTTACCCTTGCATGTCTTTTTTTGCTAAGATTGTCTATAATGATGATATGCCTATGTTTGTTAATGAGGATGAACCTAGTAATTCTACTTCTGTTGTTTCGAATCATGCTGTTACTGGTTTAGATGCTTTAATTACTGAGAACATTATTATTTCTACCTCGGGGTGTGTGAGTAAAAGGGAAAGCGATAATGACGATGCAATGGGTGTATGAGTCCAAGAAATGAAGCCTTAGGGGTCACTTCACACACTTCACTTAGTGACTTGGACAATTAAGATCTCCCAGATATTCACACACTTTATGCTAAAACTCATAAGAAAAGCACTAGACTAGAAAAGATTCTGAAAGATCTCACCAAGAAGTTAGAAGATCTAAGCCTGATGGTCAAACTTAATGCTGAAGAGTATACTACCCAATGTCTTACTCATGAAAGTGAAATCAAAATGTTTGATAAAAAACTGAGAAATTTGACTGAAACAAATGAAACTCTGGAGAAAAAAATACAAAGGGACATTGTTAGAATTGGAACAAACTAAAGAAAAGACAGCAACTGTTTTCAAAAAAATTACAAAATTTAAAAATAACTCAAACTGTTTTGATGGGTTTGTTGCTGAATCAAAAACCAATTCTGATGATCGAACTGGAATAGGGTTTTGCCCCAATTTGAAGACACAAACAAAATCTTTTGAACCTATCAAGTTTGTGTTAGGAGGTAAAAGACCTATTGAAACCTGCCCAGATTTTCATTCTCTAAAAACAGAGTTTGACTCAAAACATAAAAATTTTAACATTGGGGAATCAAGTTGCTCTAAACATGAAAGTTCACCTAAGGCTAAATACGTCTACCCCTCTATTAGGAAGAGTGAATCTACATTCAAAACTGTACTAATCTAGGAATAGAGTTCAACCTCAAAATTCCTTAAAACCTATGTTTAGAGACTTTCCTAAGGAGACCCCAACTTTGAGCAATCTTTATTGCTCCTACTGTGATATATACGGTCATTCTTTTGATGGTTGCTATGCTAGAAGACTAGTTAAACCTGTCTGTAACCTTCCTATCTATCAGAATTTTAACTATTCTAGGAGAAGACATAACAATTATGGACTACCTAGACAACCAGATAAAAACTCTAACTATAAGAAGAGAAAGACTAAACCTAAAAGAACATTTCCTAGAAGGATTCCTAAACACTTTCCTAAACCAAATGCTCATGTCTTTCATAAAACTCAAAATCATGCGCAAAACATTTTTCAACAAAAATCGAATGCTCGCAAATTTTATCAATTGAGAGCTAATAAGCACAAAATTAAAATTAGAGCAATTTGGGTTAGAAAAGATGATCTATTACCCCAGATGAAGTGTAATATTGTTATTACTGCTTTAAAAGCTGAACACACATCATCTGGTTGGTATTTAGACTCTGGATGTTCTAAACACATGACTGGGGATGATACAAAACTCTTAAACAAAACCAGCTTTGCTGGTGGAAAAGTTATTTTTGGTAATGGTGTATCATCTCAGATCATAGGTAAAGGAACTCTCCAAGAATAAGGACTTCCTGTTCTTGAAAATGTTCTTCTAGTTAAAGGTCTAAAGGCCAATCTACTTAGTATCTCACAATTTTATGACTCAGATCATACTGTCACCTTTTCAAAGAACAATTACAAAATTTTAAATGAAAAAGGTGAATGCATAATTACAGGATTCAGGACTCCTGACAATTGTTATACTGTCATGAATAGTTCTGAAATCTGTAATGTTGCCAGAATGGATGACAATGAGATATGGCATAACAGGATGGGTCACATAAATTATGATAATCTTAGTAGATTGACTTCTCAAGAAATAGTTAGAGGAGTTCCAAAAATCAAATCCATTTCTAATATTGTATGTGGTTCCTGTCAGGAAGGTAAAATTGTTAAGGCACCTCATAAGAAAGTTAAAGATATCCTTACCTCTAATCCTTTGGAGCTCATCCATATGGACCTAATGGGTCCCTCCCAAACTGTTAGTCTATGTGGACACAGTTGCATTCTAGTTATGGTTGATGACTTCACTAGATTTACGTGGGTAGCCTTCTTAAAACATAAGTCTGACACTTTTCAAACTTTCTTAAAAATACTTCTTCGGATTGAAAATGAGAAGGACACTCAACTAAATAAAATTCGTAGTGATAGAGGTGGAGAATTCAAAGACACTGGTATAATAGAGTACTGTGACTATAATGGTTACAAACATGAGTTTAATGCTCCTAAGACTCCTCAATAAAATGGAATCGCTGAGAGAAAGAATCGTACTCTTCAAGAGATGGCACGCGTTATGTTACATGCCAAGAATTTGCCTAAATATTTTTGGGTAGAATCTATTCGTACTGCGTGTCACATTATCAATAGGGTCTATCTTAGAAAGAATTCTAAACAAACTCCTTACGAACTTTGGTATAAGAAAAAGCCCAATCTTAAGTACCTTTGAACCATTGGTAGTACTTGTTATGTATGCAAAGATAAGGAACACTTGTCCAAATTTGAGAGTCGGGGAGATAAAGCTATTTTTCTAGGATACTCACCTAATAGTAGAGCCTACCGTGTTTATAATCTTCGCACTAAAACCTTAATGGAATCCATAAATGTAATTGTAAGTGACACTACTGTAGAGAGTAAGACTGGTGAATTAACTATTGAGGAAGAGTCTACACATGTTTTAGAAAATGACTATCCTCAAATAGGTGATTCATTACCAATTGAGATACCTGAAGTACCTAACTGGGTTTCTAAAGACCATCCCATAAATAAAGTTGTTGGCAATCCTAGTGAGCCTGTGCGTACAAGATCTCAATTAAGAAATTATGCACATTATGCATGTTTTGTTTCCCTAGTGGAACCAAAGAATGTAAATGAGGCATTAAATGACTCTCACTGGATTTCTCCTATGCAGGAAGAACTTCTTCAATTTGTCATTATTGATGTTTGGTGTCTTGAACCTAGGCCTGATCACAAAAAGGTTATTGGCACTCGTTGGATTTTTAAAAATAAGTCTGATGAAAGTGGTATAATCATTAGAAACAAAGCTAGATTAGTTGCTCAAGGATACTCTCATATTGAAGGAATAGATTTTAACGAGACCTTTGATCCTATTACTCGTTTAGAATCTGTTTGTCTTCTCTTTGCCATAGCTTGATACTTGCATTTTACACTTTATCAAATGGATGTCAAATCTACATTCCTTAATGAAATATTGACTGAAGAGACCTATGTAGAACAACCAAAAGGGTTCATTGACCCTCAATATCCAAATCATGTATTTCGTCTTAAAAAGGCTTTGTATTGCCTTAAACAAGCGCTTAGAGCCTGGTATGAGCGTCTTTCCAGCTTCCTCTTAGATAAAGGTTTTAAGAGGGGAGGAAATGATCAAACTCTATTTGTCAAACATTTTGACAAAAACATCATTATAGCTCAAGTTTATGTTGACGATATTATCTTTGGATCAACTTCTCCCTCAGAAGTAAAATCCTTTTCTGAAATTATGCATAAAGAGTTTCAAATGTCTCTTATGGGGGAGTTGCAATTTTTCTTAGGCCTCCAAGTCAAGCAAAATTCGGAAGGATTATTTCTCTCGCAATCTAAATACGCACTAGAGATTGAAAAAAAATTCGGCCTTGAGAGTGCTAAAGATGCTAAAACTCCTATGAGTACTTCGATAAGACTATCTAAAGACGAAACTGGTAAATCTATAGATCCAACTCTATATCGTAGTATGATAGGAACCTTGCTATACCTTACTGCCTCGCGTCCTGATATAATGTATGCTGTGTGTGTTTGTGATCGTTATCAAAATAACCCTACATATAGCCATCTATCTTCTGTTAAAAGAATCATTAAATATGTAAAATGCACTCTAAACCTAGGAATTTGGTACACTAGTGACACACCAAGCACTATAATTGGATACACTGATGCTGACTGGGCTGGGTGTACTGATGATAGTAAAAGCACATCAGGAGCATGTTATTATATAGGTAATAATTTGGTAGGATGGAGTAGTAAGAAACAAAACTGCACATCACTCTTAACAGCTGAATCTGAATACATAGCCGCTGGAAGCTGTTGTGCTCAATTACTTTGGCTCAAACAAATGCTAAGTGACTACAGTATTCAAGAAAACCAATTGCATCTCTATTGTGATAATCAAAGCACGATCAATATCTCTAAAAATCATGTTCAACACTCGCAAACAAAACACATAAAAATAAGACATCAGTTTATACGCGAATTGGTTGAAACTAAGGAATTAGAAATCAATTATCTTCCTACTGATTTGCAACTCGCAGATTTGTTTACTAAACCTTTATATTACAATCGATTTATTTCTTTGCGTAAATCTATTGGTATGGTGTGTGCTGATTAATCTCTTTGATCTCTCTAATTTTTTTTCCTTTGTCTATTTGAGACAAAATGGGGGAGAAATTTGAGTCTAATGAATTTCACATATGCTAAAAAAGCTTGATCTTAGTGATTCAATTGCAGGATTCTGTACAGTTATTCTCAACAGTTGTAATAGGGTTTTCAAATGTAAATAGTTGAGTTATGTACTTTTGCTTTCTAGGAATTGGGTAGATAGACTTTTTAGGAATAGGTTTCCTTATTCTTGTTTCCCCACAAATCATAGATGACTCAAAGGAGATTTTGTCTCATATTTCCAAAGGGGGAGATTGAAACACCTTATACTCTTGACTCACTTGAGTCTGTATTGTATAAAGTGTTCATCTAGTTGGAAATTGTGATAAAATTGTGTCTATCCTAGAAACCAAAGAACCCCAGAGTTTGGTTTGCTATTTCATCCTTCTTGCTTGATTGATCTAGAAAATATTACCAACACTCACACACAGTAGAATTGAACTCATACATTTCATATTGCATATAATTGTGTGTACATATGTTGAGTGTGTTTATATCCCTAAAATTGCTTTTTAATATTTTTTGGGGATTTTATAAACATTTAAAATTAGTTTTTTTTAATTAAAACTTGTTTTTAAAAGTTTTCGGGGTAAATCTGCAATTAAGTATTGATGGTTATATTGGCTATAAGTTACCTTGGGTAGAATTCGAAAGCGGTAGAGAGTTCAGGGTGTGTTTGTAATTAATTTTAGACGCGCGTTTGATATCATATAACTGCACAACATCTGTTGCATTCTGATTGGTGGATTTTGTGTTTCTTTAAAAAGTGTAAAATAGCGATTGTTCTCGAATCTTCTCAGCCTCCTATAAAAGGACCGCTTCACTCAGCCATCTGAGACTTTTTGCCATTTCGTCCTTTTAGAGAGAAGAGAGAGTAGAGAGAGAAGAGAGAAAAGAGAGAGAAAGAGCGGAACCAGTAAGAGAGAGAAAGAGTTAGAAACCCCAACTCTAACCCTAAATCGTCAAAACCTTTTCAAACGTAAACCTCTTTTCAAGTCCTGTATCACTACACCAAAAATGCCATTCTGGCACGCTTAGGGAAGGAGATTCTGGCACTGTTTAAAACCGTGCCAAAATCTGGCACGGTTTTATCATAATCTGGCACGGTTTGAAAAAGTGCCAAATTTTGGCACGGTTTTAAACAGTGCCAAATATGGGTACGCTTTGTTAAAAAAATAACACCCAATTTGAAGAGGGGACCAAAATTTCAAGACAATCTAACCCTAACTCACTCTCTCTCTCTCTCCCTCCCCACGCAGCTGGCTCCCATCATCTCCTCCTTATCTCCCCACACAATCGGCTCCCATCATCTCCTCATCATCTCCTGATCATCGTTTCTTCCTCCCCACAGTACCGGCTTCCATCGTTGCTCCGAGTCGCTGCTCCTGCTCCCACGCTTCTAGCTTCATCTTCGTCAGGTATTACATCTCTCTCTCTCTCGCTCTCTCTCTCTCTCTCTCTCTCTCTCTCTCTCTCTCTCTCTATATATATATATATATATATATATATATATATATATATATATATATATATATATATATATATATATATATATATATATATATATATATCAGTTGTTGCGATTTCGGGGTTGGTAACAATTTTGGGGGTATATCAGTTGTTGCGATTTCGGGGGGTATATCAGTTGTTGGGATTTCGGGGTTGGTAGCAATTTTGGGGGTATATATGTATATATATATATATATATATATATATATATATATATATATATATATCAATTGGATTTCAGGTACCGATTTCTGGTACCTGATTCGATTTCAGGGGTGCGATTTCAGGTACCGATTTCTAGTACCTGATTCGATTTCAGGGGTTCCGATTTCGGGTACCTGATATATATATATATATATATATATATATATATATATATATATATATATATATATATATATATATATATCAGTTTCAATTTCAAGGGTACCATTTCAATTTCAGGGGTACCATACATATTCAATTTCAGGGGTAATTTCAGGGGTACCATTTCAATTTCAGGGTACCATACATACATACATACATATATATATATATATATATGTATCAGTTTACTGATTTCTCAATTTGAGGGGTACCATACATATGTATTAGTTTACTGGTTTCTCAATTTCAGGGGTACCATACATATGTATTAGTTTACTGATTTCTCAATTTCAGGGGTACCATACATATATACATATATATATGTATTAGTTTCGATTTCAGGGGGTACCTATATATATATATATAGGTTACTCCCCCTATATATATATATATATATATATATATATAGGGAAAGGTTCACAAGTGGACCAAAAGAATGGACTTTTTAATGGACCTTAACAAAAAACACATAATAACACATTAATTTTAATTCCTATAGTGTAATTGGTCCGCGCCAGCGGCACCAAATACGCGTATCGATCGATCCCCCACCCCCCCACACACCCCCACCCACCCCACCCCACCCCCACCCTCCCACCCCCACTCCCATGGCAACCCTGCTGTCATAAGGGCTGCGACAAGGGCTGCTATGGTGATGGTGGGGGGTGCGTGGGGGCGGTGGGGGGGTGGGGTGAAGGTGTGGTCTCGGGTGCCGTTGGCGCGGACCAATTACACTATAGAAATTAAAATTAATGTGTTATTATGTGTTTTTTGTTAAGGTCCATTAAAAAGTCCATTCTTTTGGTCCACTTGTGAACCTCTCCCTATATATATATATGTATATACCATACATATATACATACCGGTTGGGATGTGGTATATTGGGATTACAATACCCCATTGAACTAAAAATTGGTGGTTATTATTTTTCCAATCGTGTCATAATTTTAGATGTTAGTTTAGTTTTTATTGGTGCTGATTATGTGTTATATTGGTAATACACTCGCCTGTTAACTTGAATTAATCAACATGTAAATGCAAATCGTAACCATAGTGTGACCATGAAATGATAAATCGTTGATTTATAACCATGAAAATTGATCTTGATTATGGGTTTTGGGTTTCTTTTGATATGGTATTTGGACGGTGAAGAACATCTTCGGTTTTTTAATTTCTTGGGTCAAAAAATTATTGTTTGATGAGATCATGTGGCATGTGGGTTGATTATCATTGGCGTGGGTTTATAGAAGCAGGGTAGAATGTTTGGTTGTGTTTTTAGGCTAAAATATGAAGTTTTTAAAGCGATTTAGGTTGGTTTTGTCCAAGAACACGAGTTGTTGATCGTTATGTGTTCTTGACTAAAAACCTAAGGTTTGGAGGTTTTGTTTCTGCCTAATAACTAAAACGTAAGAATGGATGTTAGATCTTAGTCAACCCTTATATTGCTTTAGGTTTCTCTGATTTACTCACTGTGTCAAGATGCAGAAAGGATCCACAGTCCCTCGAAACTATTACTCCTGTTGGAGAGAGAGCCCACAGTTCCTCGAATACATATGGGACAATTTGGATAATTAGAATGTATTATATGTGATTGCTGTAATTTAGTAATTCTCCATAGTTCTTCTTGTTGAAATTTTGAAATGCTATTTTATGTGATGTGATCTTATTAACACATTCTACATCCACATGTATATCAGGATGTCATCGATGATCAATAAAGAGTGGATAAGGGAGAAAAACTTTGAGACCGATTCGTATAGAGATGGGGTGTTAGAGTTTCTGCAGTATGTGCGTAACACTATTCCCAAGGATATACATTCATGTCCGTGTAGGCGTTGTCGCAATGGGAAAGGACATGTTACTTTAGATGAAATCTTTGTCCATTTGATGGACTATGTTATGGATATAAATTACACCTTATGGCATTTTCATGGGGAGACATCAATTCTTAATCCAGTCCAGCGATCAGCACAACCCGCTGCTCAGACTAATGTTGGAGAACACATTGATGTGTCTAATATTCCGACTTTGGATGACCTTGTGAATGATTCTTGTGAGATGTTCACGACTGAAGCGTGTCCTAGTGCACCTAATTGTGTAGCTGGTGATGAAGGGCCCCAAACTTTTGATGTTCCGAAGGATTCTCACACACATACAGACAAAGGCAAGAAGTATGAGCGTTTACATCAACTCGCAATGGAGCCACTGCACCCTCCTACTGGTTCATCACGCCATACGACCATGTATGCTCTTGTGAAGTTAAATGATATAAAAACGCAATTTAATTTGTCAGATGGGGCCACATGTGGAATTCTTAGATTGTTGAATGAGTTACTCCCTGAAGGGAACAACTTGACAACTAGTTATACCGAAATGAAGAACATAATTAGAGATCTTGGTATGGACTATGTTAAGTATGATGTGTGCATTAACAATTGCATGTTATTTTAGAAAGAGCATGAAAACTGTAATAAATGTCTAAAATGTGGTGCTTTGCGATACAAGTATACTTCAAGAGGAGATGATGGAGAGGAAATTGTATATCCTAAGGGCCAAAAGAAGTTTCATAAGGTTCCTAAGAAGGTAATGCGACATTTTTCGTTAATCTCTAGGCTAAAGAGGTTGTATACCATTAAATGGATAGCTGAGAAAATGACTTGGCATGCTCGAGCAAGCTCTTGTATGGAATTTACGCGTCATCCCCGAGATTCAGCAGAGTGGGTAAATGCAAACATTATGTGGAGACAATTTGTGAAGGATCCGCGAAATCTTCAACTTGCAATAGCAACTGACGGTTTTAACCCTAATAACATGTTTGGCCGTAACTATAGTTGCTGGCCAGTGATTATTCAACCTCTCAACCCTCCCCCATCAATGTGTATGAAGAGTGAGTTTTCAATGTTGACTGTATTGATTCCCGGGCCAAAGTCACCATCAAGTAATATTGATGTCTTCCTCCAACCCTTAGTCGACGAGTTGAAGATCTTATGGTCTGGAGTCGAGGCTTGGGATGCAAATAAAAATGAACATTTTCAGTTAAAATCCATGTTGATGTGGGGTATTCATGATTTTCCTGCTTATGGGATGTTAGCAGGTTGTTCAACTCAAGGTTATTATGGGTGTCCTGTTTGCTCTACAAACACACCTTCTGAATATCTTTGCAAGTCAATAAAATGTTGCTATCAACGATCTCGCATGTTCCTTCCCGAAAACCATCCTTACAGGTACGACACAACAAAGCAAACATTTAATGGTAAAATAGAGTCTGCTATGGCTCCACGAAAGTTAACAAGTGTAGAGGTTGAGCAAATTGTGTCTGTTATCGCTCGAGAAGGTGCCCAAAAAGAGGGAGAGGGAGAGGGCGTGGGGAAGGGGAAGGCTAAAGGGAAGGGGAAGGGGAAGGGGAAGGGGAAGGGGAAGGGGAAAGGGAAGGGGAAAGGGAAGGGGAAGGGGAAAGAAAAAGAGCCAATAGTATTGGAAGATGATGTAGATAATGATGATCATCCAAGTGAAGGTGACGACGAGGATCTCACAGGTACTGAGGGTTTTTTGAGGAGATCCATTTTGTTTGACTTGGAGTACTGGAAGGATCATGATATTCGACATAATTTAGACATTATGCATGTTGAAAAGAACGTAACAGAGACTCTTTTAGGTACCATTCTCTCAATGAAAGGATCGTCAAATAAAGATACAGTTAGAGCCCGGGAAGAGTTGAAGGTCCCGTTGAATCTTAAGAGAAAATTATGGATGCAAGATGTTGAAGGTAGTAATAAAAGGCGAATGCCATCAACACCTTTTGCATTAGGAAAGGAAGAGAAAGAAGCCTTTTATCTCACCTTGAAAACATTGAAGGTACCGATTGGATTTTCATCAAATTTCAGCAATAATGTTAACCTTGACCTTCCCGGATTAACCAATCTCAAGTCTCATGATTATCACGTCATTATGCAACGATTGCTTCCTGCGTTGCTTATGCATTCATTTCCAGATCATAAGCCTTTGTTTAAAGCTATACAACGGATAAGTATATTCTTTAATGTTATTTGTGCAAAAGTGATTTTCGGGGAACATCTTTTGAAGGCAAAACAAGCATTAGTAGAGGCTCTTTGTGTCCTCAAAATTTACTTTCCACCTGCCTTTTTTGTGGTCATAATCCACCTCATGCACCATTTAGCCGATGAAGCATTGACAGCTGGGCCACCTAGATATCGTGCAATGTGGTTGTTTGAAAGAGAAATGGGAAGATACAAAAGGTGGTCACGAAACAAGAGGTACATCGAAGGGAGCATTGCTAATGCATATTTATTACATGAAGCTTCTTTGTATGCCATGGAATATGTGTCGATTAGAGGTGAAGGAACTCATAAGAGGAACCTTGAGGATTTTCTCGATGATGAGTTTGATGACTCAATGTGTCAACAAGCATTGGGTAAAGGTAAGGAGTTGACCCTAAATACTGTGCAGTATGAACAAGTACGAAGATGGGTCCTATTTCAATACCATGGCGTTGATGAGTGGAGAAGGTAAACATGTAACCCATTACTAATTCATATTATTTTATTGTAATTGAAAATTTTTTAATGTCAAAATTCGTTACTTGTAGCAAATTTGGGTTAACTGGGACTACATCGATGCATATAATTGATGATTTCATCCCTTGGCTAAGGAACTAGGCAAGTCTTTTTTATCTAGGTACTTGTTTTTTTTATCATAACCTTATTTCTATAAAAATATTAAAAAAATATGCATTTCATTGTAGGCCTTAAGATCTAATGATATCAAAATTTTGCCCTATGCCGATGGCCCACTCCATAGGGTTACTAGCTATGACAAGTTCCAATGCAATTGCTATACCTTTTGTACTTCTGCATATGAAGAGAATCGCAGCTTTCAGAGTAGTGGTGTATCTATGAAGGCATTTAATAAGAAGGGGGTCCTCACAACTTTTTATGGAGTTATTAGACAAATACTCGACTTGAATTATATTGAGTTCACACATACAGTCTTTTATTGTGATTGGGTGGACGTAGATGATAAGAATGCTTGCAAAGTTGACCCAACCTCAAAATTGGTGATGGTGAACCTTAGTAAGCTCACGAGTAAAAATTCAATACACGACGATCCGTTCATCCTTGCATCTCAAGCAATTCAAGTGTTTTATTGTAAAGACACCAAGTTCAAAGGGTGGTCGATTGTTTTGCACTCTCCCAAGAGATTGACAAAAGAAATAGATGCGATTTAGATTGATCGTACGATGTATGACTCCATTCTCGAGGAAAATGAGAAGTTGTTGGAACATTTAGACACCTAATTCATGTAATGTAATGGCTTTATGTTCGAACCTGATATGACTTTTTTACTATTTAAACTTTGGTATTTAGTTATTCTCAATCTATTGAATCTATTGAACTTGGGTATTTAGTCATTGTTAATCCATTGAAACTATTGAATCTTTCATGCCTGCTATGTGTTGAATAACTCCTGAATTTGGGTATTTAGTTATTGGGGCAGTGTTAGTACTGTCTTCAAATCTTATCGCAGCTGTACGGGTATTACAACTGCAGTACCTGTTCATTCATTTAGTAAAGATGAGACTGTTTTCTCCAATGTAAGCTCTTGGGCACGCAAATAATCATAGTAACTGCTTTTCTGCATTCACTTTTGTGTATAAACTGCTTTTTTGCATGCAAATAATCATATAAACTGCAGTTTGTATATATATATACATATATATATACAGCAGTTTATATATATTAACTGTATATATATACAGCAGTTTATATATATAAGATGTATATATATATATATATAGAGAGTTTATATAAATAAACTGCTGTATATATATGTATATATATGCAGTTTATATATATACTGTATATATATATATATATGTATATATATATACACTGCATATATATACATATATATATACAGCAAAATCAATATATATATATATATATATATATATACAGCAAAATTAATGTATATATATACATATATATAAATCAGTTTATATATATATATATATATATATATATATACATATATATATACAGTATATATATACACTGCATATATATACATCTATATATACAGTATATATATAAACTGCATATATATATATATATAGAGAGAGAGAGAGAGAGGCAGGCTCCTGTGCACACTAAGTTTGCACACTAAGTTTGCACATTACCTTTTAAAAGTGTGCAAACTTAGTGCTGGCGCACACCAATTTTTTTATGTGATATTTTAACATTTCAACGGACTCACATAAAAAAAATTAGCTCAAAAAAACTTTTTTTGATATTTTTAAAAAATTGGTCAAACTTTCGCAGTTTTTAAAGGGCTTAAAAACTGCGAAAGTTTGACCGATTTTTTAAAAATAGCAAAAAAAGTTTTTTTGAGCTGATTTTTTTTATATGGGTTCTTTGAAATGTTTAAATATCACACAAAAAAAATCAACTCAAAAATATTTTTTTTACTATATATAAAAGGTAATGTGCAAACTTAGTGTGCAAACTAAGTGTGCACAGGAGCCTGTCTCTATATATATATATATAAACAGATATGTTTATATATATATATATATACAACAAAATTAATGTATATATATACATATATATAAATCAGTTTATATATATATATATATACATATATATACACTGCATATATATACAGCTATATATACAGTATATATATAAACTGCATATATATATATATATATATATATATATATATATATATATATATATATATATATATAAACAGTTATGTATATATATATGTTCTGTTTTAAACAGAATAAGTATATTCTCATTTGTTGTTGTTTATTCTGATTATTTATGTGCCAAACAATCTCTTGTCAGAGAAATAATGTCTCAGGTGGGTGATACTTCAAATCCGTCACCAAGTGGTGCGACAGCAGGATCAAACTCCCGCTCGAAGGTTGTTTCGAGGTCTTCGACAACGGGTGATGCACTTTCCACAAAGAGATTAAAATTTAACGAGCATGGCCTTCCGGTGGGGGATAATTCAGCTACACCCTCTACTAGATGGGGAGACCTCACTAGGACGCATATACCGGTTTCTTATATAACATGGAGACATGTAGACGTGCGATATAAGAATCAAATTTGGACAATGTTCAAGGTATACTATTTTTTCTCTTTGGCTACAATTGTAATTGTTACTAAATTTAATTACATAATGATAAATTTTGTTTCTTTCATATATTGTAGAAAGATTTTCCCGATGTGAAAGATAATCCAAAAAGCATGTTTATGAAAAAAGCTAACGAGTCTTGGAAGAAGTTCAAGGCCAAGATAAGGGTAAATTTGAAGGGTGACGATGTCGCAAAGTGGAGGGATAATGTTCCTAAAAATGTTAAACCCGAGGATTGGGAGGCATTTTGTGACAATGAAGCTGCACAGGCCCAAAGGGATTTGCGAAGAAAAAATAAAGAGATAAAACAAAATTGTGCGAAAACGACTACTCATAACACGGGTCGTTATGGTTATGCCCGAGCTGCAGAGAATTGGAAAAAGGAGCATGGACGTGAACCAACCCGTGCTGAATTGTGGTTGTCAACTCATAAAGTAAAAGGCGGAGATCATGCGCCTCATGATGAAGCATTTGCGGTAATTTAGCTTTAATGTTTTTCTTTTTCCTTCTTTTACCCAATATGTAATTTAAATGATAACTTTAATGTCTTTATGTACATGATAAGGTTAAAATGCTTCTAGATGTATACCAAGCGAGTGGTCAAGAGGAGACCTTGGATGCTGGGCCAATTTTTGATGTATTTGGGAAAGACACGCGAGGACGTGTTCGTTGCGTTGGGTCCACGATTTCTAGAACAGCTATATTGGCGTCTGCATTTGCTCGAGAAATGCTTCAAGAGGTAAATGTGGACAACGAAAGTTGGAAGGATCAAATGGATAACCTCAGAGAAGAAATGGAGGGTGTGAAGTCTACACTCTCAGATTTTGTAAAGAATTTTGAGAGTGGAAAGTTCGTATGTGTTGGACATAATTCTCATGCATTACCATCTTCAAACACTGTAACTCCTTCCATTCCTTTTACTCCCCCCACATCCCAAGTTTCAAGTTTTAGCTTGATGGTGTAATGCAAAATACTATCTCACACTAGTCAAGTCATCGGTTATGGTAGGAAATTGCCGCTAGGAGCTGTATCTTTAGTTCACTTCCATGAGTTAGGAAAGAGAGAAGTGAAGATCGTACTCGACCTTATAAAAGTGCCTGAATATCCAGTTTGGGGTGGAAAACAAGGATATTGTGAGACGTTGAGAGATGTGGGTAACAACGGATTTTTGTATTGGCACGATGACCTTCTCCCTCCCATTGATGACACCAACGAATGATAAAGGTAATATTTATTTGAGTTTTCATGCTCTCTCATTCTTAATACATATTTTAGATTCCTCTTTATTTGATGCTTAAAATATATTTTAGTTCCCTATTGTTAATTTGAAAACATTTGGATTAAACTTAAAAACCAGCCCCCAAACGATCCTGTAGGAGGCACGAACACCTCGCACGGGACCAATGTAACTTGTAGGAACTGACCGCGTAGTCCCGGGTCTCCCGGTTTGAGAGTATGATGATAATTTGTAAAAATCACACTTAGACTTGAAAACAGGCCGTTAAAGGGTGAAAACCCAAACCAGCCCCCAAACGACCCCGTAGGAGGCACGAACACCTCGCACGGGACCAATGTAACTTGTAGGAACTGGCCGCGTAGTCCCGGGTCTCCCGGTTTGAAAGTATGACGATAATTTGCAAAAATCACACTTAGACTTGAAAACAGGCCGTTAAGGGGTGAAAACCCAAACCATCCCCCAAACGACCCCGTAGGAGGCACGAACACCTCGCACGGGACCAATGTAACTTGTAGGAACTGACCGCATAGTCCCGGGTCTCCCGGTTTGAGAGTATGACGATAGTTTGCAAAAATCACACTTGGACTTGAAAACAGGCCGTTAAAGGGTGAAAACCCAAACCAGCCCCCAAACGACCCCGTAGGAGGCACGAACACCTCGCACGGGACCAATGTAACTTGTAGGAACTGATCGTGTAGTCCCGGGTCTCCCGGTTTGAGAGTATGACGATAATTTGCAAAAATCACACTTAGACTAGAAAACAGGCCGTTAAAGGGTGAAAACCCAAACCAGCCCCCAAACGACCCCGTAGGAGGCACGAACACCTCGCACGGTACCAATGTAAATTGTAGGAACTGACCGTGTAATCCCGGGTCTCCCGATTTGAGAGTATGACGATAATTTGCAAAACTCACACTTAGACTTGAAAACAGGCCGTTAAAGGGTGAAAACCCAAACCAACCCCCAAACGACCCCGTAGGAGGCACGAACACCTCGCACGAGACCAATCTAACTTGTAGGAACTGATCGCGTAGTCCCGGGTCTCCCGGTTTGAGAGTATGACGATAATTTGCAAAAATCACACTTAGACTTGAAAACAGGCCGTTAAAGGGTGAAAACACAAACCAGCCCCCAAACGACCCCGTAGGAGGCACGAACACCTCGCACGGGATAAATGTAACTTGTAGGAACTGACCGCGTAGTCCTGGGTCTCCCGGTTTGAGAGTATGACGATAATTTGCAAAAATCACACTTAGACTTGAAAACAGGCCGTTAAAGGTGAAAACCCAAACCAGCCCCCAAACGACCCCGTAGGAGGCACGAACACCTCGCACGGGACCAATGTAACTTGTAGGAACTGACCGCGTAGTCCCGGGTCTTCCGGTTTGAGAGTATGACAATAATTTGCAAAAATCACACTTAAACTTGAAAACAGGCCGTTAGAGGGTGAAAACCCAAACCAGCCCCAAACGACCCCGTAGGAGGCACGAACACCTCGTACCGGACCAATGTAACTTGTAGGAACTGACCGCGTAGTCCCGGGTCTCCCGGTTTGAGAGTATGACGATAATTTGCAAAAATCACACTTAGACTTGAAAACAGGCCCTTAAAGGGTGAAAACCCAAACCAGCCCCCAAACGACCCCGTAGGAGGCACGAACACCTCGCACGGGACCAATGCAACTTGTAGGAACTGACCGCGTAGTCCCGGGTCTCTCGGTTTGCGAGTATGACGATAATTTGCAAAAATCACACTTAGACTTGAAAACATGCCGTTAAAGGGTAAAAACCCAAACCAGCCCCCAAACGACCCCGTAGGAGGCACGAACTCCTCGCACGGGACCAATGCAACTTGTAGGAACTGACCGCGTAGTCCCGGGTCTCCCGGTTTGAGAGTATGACGATAATTTGCAAAAATCACACTTAGACTTGAAAACAGGCCGTTAAAGGGTGAAAACCCAAACCAACCCCCAAACGACCCCGTAGGAGGCACGAACACCTCGCACGGGACCAATCTAACTTGTAGGAACTGATCGCGTAGTCCCGGGTCTCCCGGTTTGAGAGTATGACGATAATTTGCAAAAATCACACTTAGACTTGAAAACAGGCCGTTAAAGGGTGAAAACACAAACCAGCCCCCAAACGACCCCGTAGGAGGCACGAACACCTCGCACGGGATAAATGTAACTTGTAGGAACTGACCGCGTAGTCCTGGGTCTCCCGGTTTGAGAGTATGACGATAATTTGCAAAAATCACACTTAGACTTGAAAACAGGCCGTTAAAGGTGAAAACCCAAACCAGCCCCCAAACGACCCCGTAGGAGGCACGAACACCTCGCACGGGACCAATGTAACTTGTAGGAACTGACCGCGTAGTCCCGGGTCTTTCGGTTTGAGAGTATGACAATAATTTGCAAAAATCACACTTAAACTTGAAAACAGGCCGGTAGAGGGTGAAAATCCAAACCAGCCCCAAACGACCCCGTAGGAGGCACGAACACCTCGTACCGGACCAATGTAACTTGTAGGAACTGACCGCGTAGTCCCGGGTCTCCCGGTTTGAGAGTATGACGATAATTTGCAAAAATCACAATTAGACTTGAAAACAGGCCCTTAAAGGGTGAAAACCCAAACCAGCCCCCAACCGACCCCGTAGGAGGCACGAACACCTCGCACGGGACCAATGCAACTTGTAGGAACTGACCGCGTAGTCCCGGGTCTCTCGGTTTGCGAGTATGACGATAATTTGCAAAAATCACACTTAGACTTGAAAACATGCCGTTAAAGGGTAAAAACCCAAACCAGCCCCCAAACGACCCCGTAGGAGGCACGAACTCCTCGCACGGGACCAATGCAACTTGTAGGAACTGACCGCGTAGTCCCGGGTCTCCCGGTTTGAGAGTATGACGATAATTTGCAAAAATCACACTTAGACTTGAAAACAGGCCGTTAAAGGGTGAAAACCCAAACCAACCCCAAACGACCCCGTAGGAGGCACGAACACCTCGCACGGGACCAATGTAACTTGTAGGAACTGACCGCGTAGTCCCGGGTCTCCCAGTTTGAGAGTATGACGATAATTTGCAAAAATCACACTTAGACTTGAAAACAGGTCGTTAAAGGGTGAAAACCCAAACCAGCCCCCAAACGACCACGTAGGAGGCACGAACACCTCGCACGGTACCACTGTAACTTGTAGGAACTTACCGCGTAGTCCCGGGTCTCCCGGTTTGAGAGTATGACGATAATTTGCAAAAATCACACTTAGACTTGAAAATAGGCCGTTAAAGGGTGAAAACCCAAACCAGTCCCCAAACGACCCTGTAGGAGGCACGAACACCTCGCACAGGACCAATATAACTTTTAGGAACTGACCGGGTAGTCCCGGGTCTCCCGGTTTCAGAGAATGACGATAATTTGAAAAATCACACTTAGACTTGAAAACAGGCCGTTAAAGGGTGAAAACCCAAACCAGCCCCCAAACGACCCTGTAGGAGGCACGAACACCTCGCACGGGACCAATGTAACTTGTAGGAACTGATCGCGTAGTCCCGCGTCTCCCGGTTTGAGAGAATGATGATAATTTGCAAAAATCACACTTAGACTTGAAAACAGGCCGTTAAAGGGTGAAAACCCAAACCAGCCCCCAAACGACCCCGTAGGAGGCACGAACACATCGCAGGGGACCAATGTAACTTGTAGGAACTGACCGCGTAGTCTCGGGTCTCCCGGTTTGAGAGTATGACGATAATTTGCAAAAATCACACTTAGACTTGAAAACAGGCCGTTAAATGGTGAAAACCCAAACCAGCCCCCAAACGACCCCGTAAGAGGCACGAACACCTCGCACGGGACCAATGCAACTTGTAGGAAGTGACCGCGTAGTCCCGGGTCCCCCGATTTGAGAGTATGACGATAATTTGCAAAAATCACACTTAGACTTGAAAACAGGCCGTTAAAGGGTGAAAACCCAAACCAACCCCAAACGACCCCGTAGGAGGCACGAACACCTCGTACGGTACCAATGTAACTTGTAGGAACTGACCGCGTAGTCCCGGGTCTCCCAGTTTGAGAGTATGACGATTATTTGCAAAAATCACACTTAGACTTGAAAACAGGTCGTTAAAGGGTGAAAATCCAAACCAGCCCCCAAACGACACCGTAGGAGGCACGAACACCTCGCACGGTACCAATGTAACTTGTAGGAACTGACCGCGTAGTCCCGGGTCTCCCGGTTTGAGAGTATGACGATAATTTGCAAAAATCACACTTAGACTTGAAAATAGGCCGTTAAAGGGTGAAAACCCAAACCAGCCCCCAAACGACCCCGTAGGAGGCACGAACACCTCGCACGGGGCCAATGTAACTTGTAGGAACTGACCGCGTAGTCCCGGGTCTCCCGATTTGAGAGTATGACGATAATTTGCAAAAATCACACTTAGACTTGAAAACAGGCCGTTAAAGGGTGAAAACCCAAACCAGCCCCCAAACGACCCCGAAAGAGGCACGAACACCTCGCACGGGACCAATGCAACTTGTAGGAACTGACCTCGTAGTCCCGGGTCTCTCGGTTTGAGAGTATGATGATAATTTGCAAAAATCACACTTAGACTTGAAAACAGGTCGTTAAAGGGTGAAAACCCAAACCAACCCCCAAATGACCCCGTAGGAGGCACGAACACCTCCCACGGGACCAGTGTAACTTGTAGGAACTGGCCGCGTAGTCCCGGGTCTCCCACTTTGAGAGTATGACGACAGTTTGCAAATATCACACTTAGACTTGAAAACAGGCCGTTAAAGGGTGAAAACCCAAACCAGCCCCCAAACGACCCCGTAGGAGGCACGAACACCTCGCACGGGACCAATGTAACTTGTAGGAACTGACCACCTAGTCCCGGGTCTCCCGGTTTGAGAGTATGACGATAGTTTTCAAAAATCACACTTGGACTTGAAAACAGGCCGTTAAAGGGTGAAAACCCAAACCAGCCCCCAAACGACCCCGTAGGAGGCACGAACACCTCGCACGGGACCAATGTAACTTGTAGGAACTGACCGCGTAGCCCGGGGTCTCCCGGTTTGAGAGTATGACGATAATTTGTAAAAATCACACTTAGACTTGAAAACAAGCCGTTAAAGGGTGAAAACCCAAACCAGCCCCCAAACGACCCCGTAGGAGGCACGAACACCTCGCACGGGACCAATATAACTTTTAGGAACTGACCGGGTAGTCCCGGGTCTCCCGGTTTGAGAGTATATCGATAATTGGCAAAAATCACACTTAGACTTGAAAACAGGCCGTTAAAGGGTGAAAACCCAAACCAGCCCCGAAACGACCCCGTAGAAGGCACGAACACCTCGTACGGGACAAATGTAACTTGTAGGAACTGACCGCGTAGTCCCGGGTCTCCCGGTTTGAGACTATGACGATAATTTGCAAAAATCACACTTAGACTTGAAAACAGGCCGTTAAAGGTGAAAACCCAAACCAGCCCCCAAACGACCCCGTAGGAGGCACGAACACCTCGCACGGGACCAATGTAACTTGTAGGAACTGACCGCATCGTCCCGGGTCTTCCGGTTTGAGAGTATGACGATAATTTGCAAAAATCACACTTAAACTTGAAAACAGGCCGTTAAAGGGTGAAAACCCAAACCAGCCCCCAAACGATCCCGTAGGAGGCACGGACACCTCGCACCGGACCAATGTAACTTGTAGGAACTGACCGCGTAGTCCCGGGTCTCCCGGTTTGAGAGTATGACGATAAGTTGCAAAAATCACACTTAGACTTGAAAACAGGCAGTTAAAGGGTGAAAACCCAAACCAGCCCCCAAACGACCCCGTAGGAGGCACGAGCACCTCGCACGGGACCAATGCAACTTGTAGGAACTGATCGCGTAGTCCCGGGTCTCCCGGTTTGCGAGTATGACGATAATTTGCAAAAATCACACTTAGACTTGAAAACATTCCGTTAAAGGGTGAAAACCCAAACCAACCCCCAAACGACCCCGTAGGAGGCACGAACTCCTCGCACAGGACCAATGCAACTTGTAGGAACTGATCGCGTAGTCCCGGGTCTCCCGGTTTGCGAGTATGACGATAATTTGCAAAAATCACACTTAGACTTGAAAACATTCCGTTAAAGGGTGAAAACCCAAACCAACCCCCAAACGACCCCGTAGGAGGCACGAACTCCTCGCACAGGACCAATGCAACTTGTAGGAACTGACCGCGTAGTCCCGGGTCTCCCGGTTTGAGAGTATGACGATAATTTGCAAAAATCACACTTAGACTTGAAAACAGGTCGTTAAAGGGTGAAAACCCAAACTAGCCCCCAAACGACCCCGTAGGAGGCACGAACACCTCGCACGGTACCAATGTAACTTGTAGGAACTGACCGCGTAGTCCCGGGTCTCCCGGTTTGAGAGTATGACGATAATTTGCAAAAATCACACTTAGACTTGAAAACAGACCGTTAAAGGGTGAAAACCCAAACCAGCCCCCAAACGACCCCGTAGGAGGCACGAACACCTCGCACGGGACCAATATAACTTTTAGGAACTGACCGGGTAGTCCCGGGTCTCCCGGTTTGAGAGTATGACGATAATTTGCAAAAATCACACTTAGACTTGAAAACAGGCCGTTAAAGGGTGAAAACCCAAACCAGCCCCCAAACGACCCTGTAGGAGGCACCAACACCTCGCACGGGACCAATGTAACTTGTAGGAACTGATCGCGTAGTCCCGCGTCTCCCGGTTAGAGAGAATGATGATAATTTGCAAAAATCACACTTAGACTTGAAAACAGGCCGTTAAAGGGTGAAAACCCAAACCAGCCCCCAAACGACCCTGTAGGAGGCACGAACACCTCGCACGGGACCAATGTAACTTGTAGGAACTGATCGCGTAGTCTCGGGTCTCCCGGTTTGAGAGTATGACGACAATTTGCAAAAATCACACTTAGACTCGAAAACAAGCCGTTAAAGGGTGAAAATTCAAACCAACGCCCAAACGACCCCGTAGGAGGCACGAACACCTCGCACGGGACCAATGTAACTTGTAGGAACTGACCGCGTAGTCCCGGGTCTCCCGATTTGAGAGTATGACGATAATTTAAAAAAATCACACTTAGACTTGAAAACAGGCCGTTAAATGGTGAAAACCTAAACCAGCCCCCAAACGACCCCGTAAGAGGCACGAACACCTCGCACGGGACCAATGCAACTTGTAGGAAGTGACCGCGTAGTCCCGGGTCTCCCGATTTGAGAGTATGACGATAATTTGCAAAAATCACACTTAGACTTGAAAACAGGCCGTTAAAGGGTGAAAACCCAAACCAACCCCAAACGACCCCGTAGGAGGCACGAACACCTCGTACGGTACCAATGTAACTTGTAGGAACTGACCGCGTAGTCCCGGGTCTCCCAGTTTGAGAGTATGACGATTATTTGCAAAAATCACACTTAGACTTGAAAACAGGTCGTTAAAGGGTGAAAACCCAAACCAGCCCCCAAACGACCCCGTAGGAGGCACGAACACCTCGTACGGTACCAATGTAACTTGTAGGAACTGACCGCGTAGTCCCGGGTCTCCCGGTTTGAGAGTATGACGATAATTTGCAAAAATCACACTTAGACTTGAAAACAGGCCGTTAAAGGGTGAAAACCCAAACCAGCCCCCAAACGACCCCGTAGGAGGCACGAACACCTCGCACGGGACCAATGTAACTTGTAGGAACTGACCGCGTAGTCCCGGGTCTCCCGATTTGAGAGTATGACGATAATTTGCAAAAATCACACTTAGACTTGAAAACAGGCCGTTAAAGGGTGAAAACCCAAACCATCCCCCAAACGACCCCGAAAGTGGCACGAACACCTCGCACGGGACCAATTCAACTTGTAGGAACTAACCTCGTAGTCCCGGGTCTCTCGGTTTGAGAGTATGACGATAATTTGCAAAAATCACACTTAGACTTGAAAACAGGTCGTTAAAGGGTGAAAACCCAAACCAACACCCAAATGACCCCGTAGGAGGCACGAACACCTCGCACGGGACCAGTGTAACTTGTAGGAACTGGCCGCGTAGTCCCGGGTCTCCCGGTTTGAGAGTATGACGATAGTTTTCAAAAATCACACTTAGACTTGAAAACAGGCCGTTAAAGGGTGAAAACCCAAACCAGCCCCCAAACGACCCCGTAGGAGGCATGAACACCTCGCACGGGACCAATATAACTTTTAGGAACTGACCGGGTAGTCCCGGGTCTCCCGGTTTGAGAGTATGACGATAATTTGCAAAAATCACACTTAGACTTGAAAACAGGTCGTTAAAGGGTGAAAACCCAAACCAGCCCCCAAACGACCCTGTAAAAGGCACGAACACCTCGCACGGGACCAATGTAGCTTGTACGAACTGATCGCGTAGTCCCGAGTCTCCCGGTTTGAGAGTATGACGATAATTTGCAAAAATTAAACTTAGACTTGAAAACAGGCCTTCAAAGGGTGAAAATCCAAACCAACGCCCAAACGACCCCGTAGGAGGCACGAACACCTCGCACGGGACCAATGTGACTTGTAGGAACTGACCGCGTAGTCCCGGGTCCCCCGATTTGAGAGTATGACGATAATATGCAAAAATCACACTTAGACTTGAAAACAGGCCGTTAAAGGGAGAAAACCCAAACCACCCCCAAACGACCCCGTAGGAGGCACGAACACCTCGCACGGGACCAATGCAACTTGTACGAACTGGCCGCGTAGTCCCGGGTCTCCCGGTTTAAGAGTATGACGATAATTTGCAAAAATCACACTTAGACTTGAAAACAGGTCGTTAAAGGGTGAAAACCCAAACCAACCCCCAAATGACCTCGTAGGAGGCACGAGCACCTCGCACGGGACCAGTGTAACTTGTAGGAACTGGCCGCGTAGTCCCGGGTCTCCCGGTTTGAGAGTATGACTATAATTTGCAAAAATCACACTTAGACTTGAAAATAGGCCGTTAAAGGGTGAAAACCCAAACCAGCCCCCAAACGACCCCGTAGGAGGCACGAACACCTCGCACGGGACCAATGTAACTTGTAGGAACTGACCGCATAGTCCCGGGTCTCTCTGTTTGAGAGTATGAGGATAGTTTGCAAAAATCACACTTAGACTTGAAAACAGGTCGTTAAAGGGTGAAAACCCAAACCAGCCCCCAAACGACCCCGTAGGAGGCACGAACACCTCGCACGGTACCAATGTAACTTGTAGGAACTGACCGCGTAGTCTCGGGTCTCCCGGTTTGAGAGTATGACGATAATTTGCAAAAATCACACTTAGACTTGAAAACAGGCCGTTAAAGGGTGAAAACCCAAACCAGCCCCCAAACGACCCCGTAGGAGGCACGAACACCTCGCACGTGACCAATATAACTTTTAGGAACTGACCGGGTAGTCCCGGGTCTCCCGGTTTGAGAGTATGACGATAATTTGCAAAAATCACACTTAGACTTGAAAACAGGCCGTTAAAGGGTGAAAACCCAAACCAGCCCCCAAACGACCCTGTAGGAGGCACGAACACCTCGCACGGGACCAATGTAACTTGTAGGAACTGATCGCGTAGTCCCGCGTCTCCCGGTTTGAGAGAATGATGATAATTTGCAAAAATCACACTTAGACTTGAAAACAGGCCGTTAAAGGGTGAAAACCCAAACCAGCCCCCAAACGACCCTGTAGGAGGCACGAACACCTCGCACGGGACCAATGTAACTTGTAGGAACTGACCGCGTAGTCTCGGGTCTCCCGGTTTGAGAGTATGACGATAATTTGCAAAAATCACACTTAGACTCGAAAACAGGCCTTTAAAGGGTGAAAATTCAAACCAACGCCCAAACGACCCCGTAGGAGGCACGAACACCTCGCACGGGACCAATGTAACTTGTAGGAACTGACCGCGTAGTCCCGGGTCTCCCGATTTGAGAGTATGACGATAATTTTCAAAAATCACACTTAGACTTGAAAACAGGCCGTTAAATGGTGAAAACCTAAACCAGCCCCCAAACGACCCCGTAAGAGGCACGAACACCTCGCACGGGACCAATGCAACTTGTAGGAAGTGACCGCGTAGTCCCGGGTCTCCCGATTTGAGAGTATGACGATAATTTGCAAAAATCACACTTAGACTTGAAAACAGGCCGTTAAAGGGTGAAAACCCAAACCAACCCCAAACGACCCCGTAGGAGGCACGAACACCTCGTACGGTACCAATGTAACTTGTAGGAACTGACCACGTAGTCTCGGGTCTCCCAGTTTGAGAGTATGACGATAATTTGCAAAAATCACACTTAGACTTGAAAACAGGCCGTTAAAGGGTGAAAACCCAAACCAGCCCCCAAACGACTCCGTAGGAAGCACGAACACCTCGCACGGGACCAATGTAACTTGTAGGAACTGACCGCGTAGTCCCGGGTCTCCCGATTTGAGAGTATGATGATAATTTGCAAAAATCACAACTAGACTTGAAAACAGGCCGTTAAAGGGTGAAAACCCAAACCAGCCCCCAAACGACCCCGAAAGAGGCACGAACACCTCGCACGGGACCAATGCAACTTGTAGGAACTGACCTCGTACTCCCGGGTCTCTCGGTTTGAGAGTATGATGATAATTTGCAAAAATCACACTTAGACTTGAAAACAGGTCGTTAAAGGGTGAAAACCCAAACCAAAACCCAAATGACCCCGTAGGAGGCACGAACACCTCGCACGGGACCAGTGTAACTTGTAGGAACTGGCCGCGTAGTCCCGGGTCTCCCGGTTTGAGAGTATGACGACTGTTTTCAAAAATCACACTTAGACTTGAAAACAGGCCGTTAAAGGGTGAAAACCCAAACCAGCCCCCAAACGACCCCGTAGGAGGCACGAACACCTCGTACGGGACCAATGTAACTTGTAGGAACTGACCGCATAGTCCCGGGTCTCCCGGTTTGAGAGTATGATGATAGTTTTCAAAAATCACACTTAGACTTGAAAACAGGCCATTAAAGGGTGAAAACCCAAACCAGCCACCAAACGACCCAGTAGGAGGCACGAACACCTCGCACGGGACCAATGTAACTTGTAGGAACTGACCGCGTAGTCCGGGGTCTCCCGGTTTGAGAGTATGACGATTATTTGCAAAAATCACACTTAGACTTGAAAACAGGCCGTTAAAGGGTGAAAACCCAAACCAGCCCCCAAACGACCCCGTAGGAGGCACGAACACCTCGCACGGGACCAATATAACTTTTAGGAACTGACCGGGTAGTCCCGGGTCTCCCGGTTTGAGAGTATGATGGTAATTTGAAAAAATCACACTTAGACTTGAAAACAGGCCGTTAAAGGGTGAAAACCCAAACCAGCCGCCAAACGACCCTGTAGGAGGCACGAACACCTCGCACGGGACCAATGTAGCTTGTAGGAACTGATCGCGTAGTCCCGAGTCTCCCGGTTTGAGAGTATGACGATAATTTGCAAAAATTAAACTTAGACATGAAAACAGGCCTTCAAAGGGTGAAAATCCAAACCAACGCCCAAACGACCCCGTAGGAGGCACGAACACCTCGCACGGGACCAATGTAACTTGTAGGAACTGACCGCGTAGTCCCGGGTCCCCCGATTTGAGAGTATGACGATAATATGCAAAAATCATACTTACACTTGAAAACAGGCCGTTAAAGGGAGAAAACCCAAACCAGCCCCTAAAAGACCTCGTAGGAGGCATGAACGCCTCGCACGGGACCAATGCAACTTGTACGAACTGGCCGCGTAGTCCCGGGTCTCCCGGTTTGAGAGTATAACGATAATTTGCAAAAATCACACTTAGACCTGAAAACAGGTCGTTAAAGGGTGAAAACCGAAACCAACCCCCAAACGACCTCGTAGGAGGCACGAGCACCTCGCACGGGACCAGTGTAACTTGTAGGAACTGGCCGCGTAGTCCCGGGTCTCTCGGTTTGAGAGTATGACTATAATTTGCAAAAATCACGCTTAGACTTGAAAATAGGCCGTTAAAGGGTGAAAGCCCAAACCAGCCCCCAAACGACCCCGTAGGAGGCACGAACACCTCGCACGAGACCAATGTAACTTGTAGGAACTGACTGCATAGTCCCGGGTCTCTCGGTTTGAGAGTATGACGATAGTTTGCAAAAATCACACTTGGACTTGAAAACAGGCCGTTAAAGGGTGATAACCCAAACCAGCTCCCAAACGACCCCGTAGGAGGCACGAACACCTCGCACGGGACCAATGTAACTTGTAGGAACTGACCGCGTAGTCCCGGGTCTCCCGGTTTGAGAGTATGACGATAATTTGTAAAAATCACACTTAGACTTGAACACAGGCCGTTAAAGGGTGAAAACCCAAACTACCCCCAAACGACCCCGTAGGAGGCACGAACACCTCGCACGGGACAAATGTAACTTGTAAGAACTGACCGCGTAGTCCCGGGTCTCCCGGTTTGAGAGTATGACGATAATTTACAAAAAACACACTTAGACTTGATAACAGACCGTTAAAGGGTGAAAACCCAAACCAACCCCCAAACGACCCCGTAGGAGGCACGAACACCTCGCACGGGTCCAATGTAACGTGTAGGAACTGACCGCGTAGTCCCGGGTCTCCCAGTTTGAGAGTATGACGATAATTTGCAAAAATCACACTTAGACTTGAAAACAGGTCGTTAAAGGGTGAAAACCCAAACCAGCCCCCAAACGACCCCGTAGGAGGCACGAACACCTCGCACGGTACCAATGTAACTTGTAGGAACTGACCGCGTAGTCCCGGGTCTCCCGGTTTGAGAGTATGACGATAATTTGCAAAAATCACACTTAGACTTGAAAACAGGCCGTTAAAGGGTGAAAACCCAAACCAGCCCCCAAACGACCCCGTAGGAGGCACGAACACCTCGCACGGGACCAATATAACTTTTAGGAACTGACCGGGTAGTCCCGGGTCTCCCGGTTTGAGAGTATGACGATAATTTGCAAAAATCACACTTAGACTTGAAAACAGGCCGTTAAAGGGTGAAAACCCAAACCAGCCCCCAAACGACCCTGTAGGAGACACGAACACCTCGCACGGGACCAATGTAACTTGTAGGAACTGATCGCGTAGTCCCGAGTCTCCCGGTTTGAGAGTATGAGGATAATTTGCAAAAATCACACTTAGACGTGAAAACAGGCCGTTAAAGGGTGAAAACCCAAACCAGCCCCCAAACGACCCCGTAGGAGGCACGAACACCTCGCACGGTACCAATGTAACTTGTAGGAACTGACCGCGTAGTCTCGGGTCTCCCGGTTTGAGAGTATGAGGATAATTTGCAAAAATTACACTTAGACTTGAAAACAGGCCGTTAAAGGGTGAAAATCCAAACCAACGCCCAAACGACCCCGTAGGAGGCACGAACACCTCGCACGGGACCAATGTAACTTGTAGGAACTGACCGCGTAGTCCCGGGTCCCCCGATTTGAGAGTATGACGATAATATGCAAAAATCACACTTAGACTTGAAAACAGGCCGTTAAAGGGTGAAAACCCAAACCAACCCCCAAACGACCCCGTAAGAGGGACGAACGCCTCGCACGGGACCAATGCAACTTGTAGGAAGTGACCGCGTAGTCCCGGGTCTCCCTGTTTGAGAGTATGACGATAATTTGCAAAAATCACACTTAGACTTGAAAACAGGTCGTTAAAGGGTGAAAACCCAAACCAGCCCCCAAACGACCCCGTAGAAGGCACGAACACCTCGCACGGTACCAATGTAACTTGTAGGAACTGACCGCGTAGTCCCGGGTCTCCTAGTTTGAGAGTATGACGATAATTTGCAAAAATCACACTTAGACTTGAAAACAGGGCGTTAAAGGGTGAAAACCCAAACCAGCCCCCAAACGACCCCGTAGGAGGCACGAACACCTCGTACGGTACCAATGTAACTTGTAAAAACTGACCGCGTAGTCCCGGGTCTCCCGATTTCAGAGTATGACGATAATTTGCAAAAATCACACTTAGACTTTAAAACAGGCCATTAAAGGGTGAAAACCCAAACCAGCCCCCAAACGACTCCGTAAGAGGCACGAACACCTCGCACGGGACCAATGCCACTTGTAGGAACTGACCGCGTAGTCCCGGGTCTCCCGGTTTGAGAGTAAGATGATAATTTGCAAAAATCACACTTAGACTTGAAAACAGGTCGTTAAAGGGTGAAAACCAAAACCAACCTCCAAATGACCCCGTAGGAGGCACGAACACCTCGCACGGGACCAGTGTAACTTGTAGGAACTGGCCGCATAGTCCCGGGTCTCCCGGTTTGAGAGTATGACGATAATTTGCAAAAATCACACTTAGACTTGAAAATAGGCCGTTAAAGGGTGAAAACCCAAACCAGCCCCCAAACGACCCCGTAGGAGGCACGAACACCTCGCACAGGACCAATGTAACTTGTAGGAACTGACTGCGTAGTCCCGGGTCTCCCGGTTTGAGAGTATGACGATAATTTGCAAAAATCACACTTAGACTTGAAAACAGGCCGTTAAAGGGTGAAAACCCAAACCAGCCCCCAAACGACCCCGTAGGAGGCACTAACACCTCGCACGGGACCAATATAACTTTTAGGAACTGACCGCGTAGTCCCGGGTCTCCCGGTTTGAGAGTATGACGATAATTTGCAAAAATCACACTTAGACTTGAAAACAGGCCGTTAAAGGGTGAAAACCCAAACCAGCTCCCAAACGACCCCGTAGGAGGCACGAACACCTCGCACGGGACCAATATAACTTTTAGGAACTGACCGGGTAGTCTCGGGTCTCCCGGTTTGAGAGTATGACGATAATTTGCAAAAATCACACTTAGACTTGAAAACAGGCCGTTAAAGGGTGAAAACCCAAACCAGCCCCCAAACGACCCTGTAGGAGACACGAACACCTCGCACGGGACCAATGTAAGTTGTAGGAACTGATCGCGTAGTCCCGAGTCTCCCGGTTTGAGAGTATGAGGATAATTTGCAAAAATCACACTTAGACGTGAAAACAGGCCGTTAAAGGGTGAAAACCCAAACCAGCCCGCAAACGACCCCGTAGGAGGCACGAACACCTCGCACGGGACCAGTGTAACTTGTAGGTACTGGCCGCGTAGTCTCGGGTCTCCCGGTTTGAGAGTATGACGATAGTTTGCAAAAATCACACTTAGACTTGAAAACAGGCCGTTAAATGGTGAAAACCCAAACCAGCCCCCAAACGACCCCGTAGGAGGCACGAACACCTTGCACAGGACCAATGTAACTTGTAGGAACTGACTGCGTAGTCCCGGGTCTCCCGGTTTGAGAGTATGACGATAATTTGCAAAAATCACACTTAGACTTGAAAACAGGCCGTTAAAGGGTGAAAACCCAAACCAGCCCCCAAACGACCCCGTAGGAGGCACGAACACCTCGCACGGGACCAATGTAACTTGTAGGAACTGACCGCGTAGTCCCGGGTCACCCGGTTTTAGAGTATGAAGATAATTTGCAAAAATCACACTTAGACTTGAAAACAGGCCGTTAAAGGGTGAAAACCCAAACCAGCCCCCAAACGACCCCGTGGGAGGCACGAACACCTCGCACGGGACCAATATAACTTTTCGGAACTGACCGGGTAGTCTCGGGTCTCCCGGTTTGAGAGTATGATGATAATTTGCAAAAATCACACTTAGACTTGAAAACAGGCCGTTAAAGGGTGAAAACCCAAACCAGCCCCCAAACGACCCTGTAGGAGACACGAACACCTCGCACGGGACCAATGTAACTTGTAGGAACTGATCGCGTAGTCTCGAGTCTCCCGGTTTGAGAGTATGAGGATAATTTGCAAAAATCACACTTAGACGTGAAAACAGGCCGTTAAAGGGTGAAAACCCAAACCAGCCCCCAAACGACCCCGTAGGAGGCACGAACACCTCGCACGGTACCAATGTAACTTGTAGGAACTGACCGCGTAGTCTCGGGTCTCCCGGTTTGAGAGTATGACAATAATTTGCAAAAATTACACTTAGACTTGAAAACAGGCCGTTAAATGGTAAAAATCCAAACCAACGCCCAAACGACCCCGTAGGAGGCACGAACACATCGCACGGGACCAATGTAACTTGTAGGAACTGACCGCGTAGTCCCGGGTCCCCCGATTTAAGAGTATGACGATAATATGCAAAAATCACACTTAGACTTGAAAACAGGCCGTTAAAGGGTGAAAACCCAAACCAACCCACAAACGACCCCGTAAGAGGGACGAACGCCTCGCACGGGACCAATGCAACTTGTAGGAAGTGACCGCGTAGTCCCGGGTCTCCCAGTTTGAGAGTATGACGATAATTTGCAAAAATCACACTTAGACTTGAAAACAGGTCGTTAAAGGGTGAAAACCCAAACCAGCCCCCAAACGACCCCGTAGGAGGCACGTACACCTCACACGTGACCAATGTAACTTGTAGGAACGGACCGCGTAGTCTCGGGTTTCCCGGTTTGAGAGTATGACGATAATTTGCAAAAATCACACTTAGACTTGAAAACAGGCCGTTAAAGGGTGAAAATCCAAACCAGCCCCCAAACGACCCCGTAGGAGGCACGTACACCTCACACGTGACCAATGTAACTTGTAGGAACGGACCGCGTAGTCTCGGGTTTCCCGGTTTGAGAGTATGACGATAATTTGCAAAAATCACACTTAGACTTGAAAACAGGCCGTTAAAGGGTGAAAATCCAAACCAACGCCCAAACGACCCCGTAGGAGGCACGAACATCTCGCACGGGACCAATGTAACTTGTAGGAACTGACCGCGTACTCCCGGGTCCCCCGATTTGAGAGTATGACGATAATATGCAAAAATCACACTTAGACTTGAAAACAGGCCGTTAAAGGGTGAAAACCCAAACCAGCCCCCAAACGACCCCGTAAGAGGGACGAACGCCTCGCACGGGACCAATGCAACTTGTAGGAAGTGACCGCGTAGTCCCGGGTCACCCAGTTTGAGAGTATGACGATAATTTGCAAAAATCACACTTAGACTTGAAAACAGGTCGTTAAAGGGTGAAAACCCAAACCAGCCCCCAAACGACCCCGTAGGAGGCACGAACACCTCGCACGGTACCAATGTAACTTGTAGCAACTGACCGCGTAGTCCCGGGTCTCCCACTTTGAGAGTATGACGATAGTTTGCAAAAATCACACTAAGACTTGAAAACAGGGCGTTAAAGGGTGAAAACCCAAACCAGCCCCCAAACGACCCCGTAGGAGGCACGAACGCCTCGCACGGTACCAATGTAACTTGTAGGAACTGACCGCATAGTCCCGGATCTCCCGATTTGAGAGTATGACGATAATTTGCAAAAATCACACTTAGACTTTAAAACAGGCCGTTAAAGGGTGAAAACCCAAACCAGCCCCCAAACGACTCCGTAAGAGGCACGAACACCTCGCACGGGACCAATGCAACTTGTAGGAACTGACCGCGTAGTCCCGGGTCTCCCGGTTTGAGAGTAAGATGATAATTTGCAAAAATCACATTTAGACTTGAAAACAAGTCGTTAAAGGGTGAAAACCCATACCAACCCCCAAATGACCCCGTAGGAGGCACGAACACCTCGCACGGGACCAGTGTAACTTGTAGGTACTGGCCGCGTAGTCCCGGGTCTCCCGGTTTGAGAGTATGACGATAGTTTGCAAAAATCACACTTAGACTTGAAAACAGGCCGTTAAAGGGTGAAAACCCAAACCAGCCCCCAAACGACCCCGTAGGAGGCACGAACACCTCGCACAGGACCAATGTAACTTGTAGGAACTGACTGCGTAGTCCCGGGTCTCCCGGTTTGAGAGTATGATAATAATTTGCAAAAATCACACTTAGACTTGAAAACAGGCCGTTAAAGGGTGAAAACCCAAACCAGCCCCCAAACGACCCCGTAGGAGGCACGAACACCTCGTACGGGACCAATGTAACTTGTAGGAACTGACCGCATAGTCCCGGGTCTCCCGGTTTGAGAGTATGACGATAATTTGCAAAAATCACACTTAGACTTGAAAACAGGCCGTTAAAGGGTGAAAACCCAAACCAGCCCCCAAACGACCCCGTAGGAGGCACGAACACCTCTCACGGGACCAATATAACTTTTAGGAACTGACCGGGTAGTCCCGGGT
This sequence comes from Sambucus nigra, assembly GCA_949130495.1. Taxonomy (NCBI): domain Eukaryota; kingdom Viridiplantae; phylum Streptophyta; class Magnoliopsida; order Dipsacales; family Adoxaceae; genus Sambucus; species Sambucus nigra. The sequence goes on from OX422221.1 coordinate 443,504,068, forward strand.
CTCCCGGTTTGAGAGTATGACGATAATTTGCAAAAATCACACTTAGACTTGAAAACAGGCCGTTAAAGGGTGAAAACCCAATCCAGCCCCCAAACGACCCTGTAGGAGACACGAACACCTCGCACGGGACCAATGTAACTTGTAGGAACTGATCGCGTAGTCCCGAGTCTCCCGGTTTGAGAGTATGAGGATAATTTGCAAAAATCACACTTAGACGTGAAAACAGGCCGTTAAAGGGTGAAAACCCAAACCAGCCCCCAAACGACCCCGTAGGAGGCACGAACACCTCGCACGGTACCAATGTAACTTGTAGGAACTGACCGCGTAGTCTCGGGTCTCCCGGTTTGAGAGTATGACGATAATTTGCAAAAATTACACTTAGACTTGAAAACAGGCCGTTAAAGGGTGAAAATCCAAACCAACGCCCAAACGACCCCGTAGGAGGCACGAACACCTCGCACGGGACCAATGTAACTTGTAGGAACTGACCGCGTAGTCCCGGGTCCCCCGATTTGAGAGTATGACGATAATATGCAAAAATCACACTTAGACTTGAAAACAGGCCGTTAAAGGGTGAAAACCCAAACCAACCCCCAAACGACCCCGTAAGAGGGACGAACGCCTCGCACGGGACAAATGCAACTTGTAGGAAGTGACCGCGTAGTCCCGGGTCTCCCAGTTTGAGAGTATGACGATAATTTGCAAAAATCACACTTAGACTTGAAAACAGGTCGTTAAAGGGTGAAAACCCAAACCAGCCCCCAAACGACCCCGTAGGAGGCACGAACACCTCGCACGGTACCAATGTAACTTGTAGGAACTGACCGCGTAGTCCCGGGTCTCCCAGTTTGAGAGTATGATGATAATTTGCAAAAATCACACTTAGACTTGAAAACAGGGCGTTAAAGGGTGAAAACCCAAACCAGCCCCCAAACGACCCCGTAGAAGGCACGAACACCTCGCACGGTACCAATGTAACTTGTAGGAACTGACCGCGTTGTCCCGGGTCTCCCGATTTGAGAGTATGACGATAATTTGCAAAAATCACACTTAGACTTTAAAACAGGCCATTAAAGGGTGAAAACCCAAACCAGCCCCCAAACGACTCCGTAAGAGGCACGAACACCTCGCACGGGACCAATGCAACTTGTAGGAACTGACCGCGTAGTCCCGGGTCTCCCGGTTTGAGAGTATGACGATAGTTTGCAAAAATCACACGTGGACTTGAAAACATGCTGTTAAAGGGTGATAACCCAAACCAGCCCCCAAACGACCCCGTAGGAGGCACGTACACCTCGTACGGTACCAATGTAACTTGTAGGAACTGACCGCGTAGTCCCGGGTTTCCCGGTTTGAGAGTATGACGATAATTTGCAAAAATCACACTTAGACTTCAAAACAGGCCGTTAAAGGGTGAAAATCCAAACCAACGCCCAAACGACCCCGTAGGAGGCACGAACACCTCGCACGGGACCAATGTAACTTGTAGGGACTGACCGCGTAGTCCCGGGTCCCCCGATTTGAGAGTATGACGATAATATGCAAAAATCACACTTAGACTTGAAAACAGGCCGTTAAAGGGTGAAAACCCAAACCAGCCCCCAAACGACCCCGTAAGAGGGACGAACGCCTCGCACGGGACCAATGCAACTTGTACGAAGTGACCGCGTAGTCCCGGGTCTCCCAGTTTGAGAGTATGACGATAATTTGCAAAAATCACACTTAGACTTGAAAACAGGTCGTTAAAGGGTGAAAACCCAAACCAGCCCCCAAACGACCCCGTAGGAGGCACGAACACCCCGCACGGTACCAATGTAACTTGTAGGAACTGATCGCGTAGTCCCGGGTCTCCCACTTTGAGAGTATGACGATAATTTGCAAAAATCACACTTAGACTTGAAAACAGGGCGTTAAAGGGTGAAAACCCAAACCAGCCCCCAAACGACCCCGTAGGAGGCACGAACACCTCGCACGGTACCAATGTAACTTGTAGGAACTGACCGCATAGTCCCGGATCTCCCGATTTGAGAGTATGACGATAATTTGCAAAAATCACACTTAGACTTTAAAACAGGCCGTTAAAGGGTGAAAACCCAAACCAGCCCCCAAACGACTCCGTAAGAGGCACGAACACCTCGCACGGGACCAATGCAACTTGTAGGAACTGACCGCGTAGTCCCGGGTCTCCCGGTTTGAGAGTAAGATGATAATTTGCAAAAATCACACTTAGACTTGAAAACAGGTCGTTAAAGGGTGAAAACCCAAACCAACCCCAAAATGACCCCGTAGGAGGCACGAACACCTCGCACGGGACCAGTGTAACTTGTAGGAACTGGCCGCGTAGTCCCGGGTCTCCCGGTTTGAGAGTATGACTAAAATTTGCAAAAATCACACTTAGACTTGAAAATAGGCCGTTAAAGGGTGAAAACCCAAACCAGCCCCCAAACGACCCCGTAGGAGGCACGAACACCTCGCACGGGACCAATGTAACTTATAGGAACTGACCGGATAGTCCCGGGTCTCCCGGTTTGAGAGTATGACGATGGTTTGCAAAAATCACACTTGGACTACATGCTGTTAAAGGGTGATAACCAAAACCAGCCCCCAAACGACCCCGTAGGAGGCACGTACACCTCGTACGGGACCAATGTAACTTGTAAGAACTGACCGCGTAGTCCCGGGCTTCCCGGTTTGAGAGTATGACGATAATTTGCAAAAATCACACTTAGACTTGAAAACAAGCCGTTAAAGGGTGAAAACCCAAACCAGCCCCCGAACGACCCTGTAGGAGGCACGAACACCTCGCACGGGACCAATGTAACTTGTAGGAACTGATCGCGTAGTCTCGAGTCTCCCGGTTTGAGAGTATGAGGATAATTTGCAAAAATCACACTTAGACGTGAAAACAGGCCGTTAAAGGGTGAAAACCCAAACCAGCCCCCAAACGACCCCGTAGGAGGCACGAACACCTCGCACGGTACCAATGTAACTTGTAGGAACTGACCGCGTAGTCTCGGGTCTCCCGGTTTGAGAGTATGACAATAATTTGCAAAAATTACACTTAGACTTGAAAACAGGCCGTTAAATGGTAAAAATCCAAACCAACGCCCAAACGACCCCGTAGGAGGCACGAACACATCGCACGGGACCAATGTAACTTGTAGGAACTGACCGCGTAGTCCCGGGTCTCCCGGTTTGAGAGTATGACGATAATTTGCAAAAATCACACTTAGACTTGAAAACAGGCCGTTAAAGGGTGAAAACCGAAACCAACCCCCAAAAGACCCCGTAGGAGGCACGAACACCTCGCACGGGACCAGTGTAACTATAGGAACTGGCCGCGTAGTCCCGGGTCTCCCGGTTTGAGAGTATGACTATAATTTGCAAAAATCACACTTAGACTTGAAAACAGGCCGTTAAAGGGTGAAAACCCAAACCAGCCCCCAAACGACCCCGTAGGAGGCACGAACACCTCGCACGGGACCAATGTAACTTGTAGGAACTGACCGCGTAGTCCCGGGTCTCCCGGTTTGAGAGTATGACGATAGTTTGCAAAAATCACACTTGGACTTGAAAACAGGCCGTTAAAGGGTGATAACCCAAACCAACCCCCAAACGACCCCGTACCAGGCACGAACACCTCGCACGGGACCAATGTAACTTGTAGGAACTGACCGCGTAGTCCCGGGTCTCCCGGTTTGAGAGTATGACGATAATTAGCAAAAATCACACCTAGACTTGAAAACAGGCCGTTAAAGGGTGAAAACCGAAACCAACCCCCAAAAGACCCCGTAGGAGGCACGAACACCTCGCACGGGACCAGTGTAACTATAGGAACTGGCCGCGTAGTCCCGGGTCTCCCGGTTTGAGAGTATGACTATAATTTGCAAAAATCACACTTAGACTTGAAAACAGGCCGTTAAAGGGTGAAAACCCAAACCAGCCCCCAAACGACCCCGTAGGAGGCACGAACACCTCGTACGGGACCAATGTAACTTGTAGGAACTCACCGCGTAGTCCCGGGTCTCCCGGTTTGAGAGTATGACGATAGTTTGCAAAAATCACACTTGGACTTGAAAACAGGCCGTTAAAGGGTGATAACCCAAACCAACCCCCAAACGACCCCGTACCAGGCACGAACACCTCGGACGGGACCAATGTAACTTGTAAGAACTGACCGCGTAGTCCCGGGTCTCCCGGTTTGAGAGTATGACGATAATTTGCAAAAATCACACTTAGACTTGAAAACAGGTCGTTAAAGGGTGAAAACCCAAACCAGCCCCCAAACGACCCTGTAAGAGGCACGAACACCTCGCACGGGACCAATGTAACTTGTAGGAACTGACCGCGTAGTCCCGGGTCTCCCGGTTTGAGAATATGATGATAATTTGCAAAAATCATACTTAGACTTGAAAACAGGCCGTTAAAGGGCGAAAACCCAAACCAGCCCCCAACCAACCCCGTAGGAGGCACGACCACCTCGCACGGGACCAATATAACTTTTACGAACTGACCGGGTAGTCCCGGGTCTCCCGATTTGAGAGTATGATTATAATTTGCAAAAATCACACTTAGACTTGAAAACAGGCCGTTAAAGGGTGAAAACCCAAACCCGCCCCCAAACGACCCCGTAGGAGGCACGAACACCTCGCACGAGACCAATGCAACTTGTTGGAACTGACCGCGTAGTTTCGGGTCTCCCGGTTTGAGAGTATGACGATAATTGGCAAAAATCACACTTAGACTTGAAAACAGGCTGTTGAATGGTGAAAACGCAAACCAGCCCCCAAACGACCCCGTAAGAGGAACGAACACCTCGCACGGGACCAATGTAACTTGTAGGAACTGACCGCGTAGTCCCGGGTCTCCCGGTTTGAGAGTATGACGATAATTTGCAAAAATCACACTTAGACTTGAAAACAGGCCGTTAAAGGGTAAAAACCCAAACCAGCCCCCAAACGACCTCGTAGGAGGCACGGACACCTCGCACCGGACCAATGTAACTTGTAGGAACTGACCGCGTAGTCCCGGGTCTCCCGGTTTGAGAGTATGACGATAATTGGCAAAAATCACACTTAGACTTCAAAACAGGTCGTTAAAGGGTGAAAACCCAAACCAGCCCCCAAACGACCCCGTAGGAGGGACGAACACCTCGCACGGGACCAATGCAACTTGTAGGAATTGACCGCGTAGTCCCGGGTCTCCCGGTTTGAGAGTATGACGATAATTTGCAAAAATCACACTTAGACTTGATAACAGACCGTTAAAGGGTGAAAATCCAAACCAACCCCCTAACGACCACGTAGGAGGCACGAACACCTCGTACGGGACCAATGTAACTTGTAGGAACTGACCGCATAGTCCCGGGTCTCCCGATTTGAGAGTATGACGATAATTTGCAAAAATCACACTTAGACTTTAAAACAGGCCGTTAAAGGGTGAAAACCCAAACCAGCCCCCAAACGACCCCGTAAGAGGCACGAACACCTCGCACGGGACCAATGCAACTTGTAGGAACTGCCCGCGTAGTCCCGGGTCTCCCGGTTTGAGAGTATAACGATAATTTGCAAAAATCACACTTAGACTCGAAAACTGGTCGTTAAAGGGTGAAAACCAAAACCAACCCCCAAACGACCCCGTAGGAGGCACGAACACCTCGCACGGGACCAGGGTAACTTGTAGGAACTGGTAGCGTAGTCCCGGGTCTCCCGGTTTGAGAGTATGACGATAATTTGCAAAAATCACACTTAGACTTGAAAACAGGCCGTTAAAGGGTGAAAACCCAGCCCCCAAACGACCCCGTAGGAGGCACGAACACCTCGCACGGGACCAGTTAACTTGTAGGAACTGGCCGCGTAGTCCCGGGTCTCCCGGTTTGAGAGTATGACTATAATTTGCAAAAATCACACTTAGACTTGAAAACAGGCCGTTAAAGGGTGAAAACCCAAACCAGCCCCCAAACGACCCCGTAGGAGGCACGAACACCTCGCACGGGACCAATATAACTTTTAGGAACTGACCGGGTAGTCCCGGGTCTCCCGGTTTGAGAGTATGACGATAATTTGCAAAAATCACACTTAAACTTGAAAACAGGCCGTTAAAGGGTGAAAACCCAAACCAGCCCCCAAACGACCCTGTAGGAGGCACGAACACCTCGCACGGGACCAATGTAACTTGTAAGAACTGACCGCGTAGTCCCGGGTCTCCCGGTTTGAGAGTATGACGATAATTTGCAAAAATCACACTTAGACTTGAAAACAGGTCGTTAAAGGGTGAAAACCCAAACCAGCCCCCAAACGACCCCGTAGGAGGCACGAACACCTCGCACGGGACCAATGTAACTTGTAGGAACTGACCGCGTAGTCCCGGGTCTCCCGGTTTGAGAGTATGACGATAATTTGCAAAAATCACACTTAGACTTGAAAACAGGTCGTTAAAGGGTGAAAACCCAAACCAGCCCCCAAACGACCCCGTAGGAGGCACGAACACCTCGCACGGGACCAATGTAACTTGTAGGAACTGACCGCGTAGTCCCGGGTCTCCCGGTTTGAGAATATGATGATAATTTGCAAAAATCATACTTAGACTTGAAAACAGGCCGTTAAAGGGTGAAAACCCAAACCAGCCCCCAACCGACCCCGTAGGAGGCACGACCACCTCGACGGGACCAATATAACTTTTAGGAACTGACGGGGTAGTCCCGGGTCTCCCGATTTGAGAGTATGATGATAATTTGCAAAAATCACACTTAGACTTGAAAACAGGCCGTTAAAGGGTGAAAACCCAAACCAGCCCCCAAACGACCCCTTAGGAGGCACGAACACCTCGCACGGGACCAATGCAACTTGTAGGAACTGACCGCGTAGTCCCGGGTCTCCCGGTTTGAGAGTATGACGATAATTTGCAAAAATCACACTTAGACTTGAAAACAGGCTGTTAAAGGGTGAAAACGCAAACCAGCCCCCAAACGACCCCGTAGGAGGCACGAACACCTCGCACGGGACCAATGTAACTTGTAGGAACTGACCGCGTAGTCCCGGGTCTCCCGGTTTGAGAGTATGACGATAATTTGCAAAAATCACACTTAGACTTGAAAACAGGCCGTTAAAGGGTAAAAACCCAAACCAGCCCCCAAACGACCTCGTAGGAGGCACGGACACCTCGCACCGGACCAATGTGACTTGTAGGAACTGACCGCGTAGTCCCGGGTCTCCTGGTTTGAGAGTATGACGATAATTGGCAAAAATCACACTTAGACTTCAAAACAGGTCGTTAAAGGGTGAAAACCCAAACCAGGCACCAAACGACCCCGTAGGAGGGACGAACACCTCGCACGGAACCAATGCAACTTGTAGGAACTGCCCGCGTAGTCCCGGGTCTCCCGGTTTGAGCGTATGATGATAATTTGCAAAAATCACACTTAGACTTGATAACAGACCGTTAAAGGGTGAAAACCCAAACCAACCCCCAAACGACCCCGTAGGAGGCACGAACACCTCGCACGGGACCAATGTAACTTGTAGGAACTGACCGCGTAGACCCGGGTCTCCCGATTTGAGAGTATGACGATAATTTGCAAAAATCACACTTAGACTTTAAAACAGGCCGTTAAAGGGTGAAAACCCAAACCAGCCCCCAAACGACCCCGTAAGAGGCACGAACACCTCGCACGGGACCAATGCAACTTGTAGCAACTGATCGCGTAGTCCCGGGTCTCCCGGTTTGAGAGTATGACGATAATTTGCAAAAATCACACTTAGACTCGAAAACTGGTCGTTAAAGGGTGAAAACCAAAACTAACCCTCAAACGACCCCGTAGGAGGCACGAACACCTCGCACGGGACCAGTGTAACTTGTAGGAACTGGCCGCGTAGTCCCGGGTCTCCCGGTTTGAGAGTATGACGATAATTTGCAAAAATCACACTTAGACTTGAAAAGAGGCCGTTAAAGGGTGAAAACCCAAACCAGCCCCCAAACGACCCCGTAGGAGGCACGAACACCTCGCACGGGACCAGTGTAACTTGTAGGAACTGGCCGCGTAGTCCCGGGTCTCCTGGTTTAAGAGTATGACTATAATTTGCAAAAATCACACTTAGACTTAAAAACAGGCCGTTAAAGGGTGAAAACCCAAACCAGCCCCCAAAAGACCACGTAGGAGGCACGAACACCTCGCACGGGACCAATGTAACTTGTAGGAACTGACCGCGTAGTCCCGGGTCTCCCGGTTTGAGAGATTGACGATAGTTTGCAAAAATCACACTTGGACTTGAAAACAGGCCGTTAAAGGGTGATAACCCAAACCAATCCCCAAACGACCCCGTAGCAGGCACGAACACCTCGCACGGGACCAATGTAACTTGTAAGAACTGACCGCGTAGTCCCGGGTCTCCCGGTTTGAGAGTATGATGATAATTTGCAAAAATCACACTTAGACTTGAAAACAGGTCCTTAAAGGGTGAAAACCCAAACCCGCCCCCAAACGACCCCGTAGGAGGCACGAACACCTCGCACGGGACCAATGTAACTTGTAGGAACTGACCGCGTAGTCCCGGGTCTCCCGGTTTGAGAATATGATGATAATTTGCAAAAATCATACTTAGACTTGAAAACAGGCCGTTAAAGGGTGAAAACCCAAACCAGCCCCCAACCGACCCCGTAGGAGGCACGACCACCTCGCACGGGACCAATATAACTTTTAGGAACTGACCGGGTAGTCCCGGGTCTCCCGATTTGAGAGTATGATGATAATTTGCAAAAATCACACTTAGACTTGAAAATAGGCCGTTAAAGGGTGAAAACCCAAACCAGCCCCCAAACGACCCCTTAGGAGGCACGAACACCTCGCACGGGACCAATGCAACTTGTAGGAACTGACCGCGTACTCCCGGGTCTCCCGGTTTGAGAGTATGACGATAATTTGCAAAACTCACACTTACACTTGAAAACAGTCCGTTAAAGGGTGAAAACCCAAACCAGCCCCCAAACGACCCCGTAGGAGGCATGAACACCTCGCACGGGACCAATGTAACTTGTAGGAACTGACCGCGTAGTCCCGGGTCTCCCGGTTTGAGAGTATGACGATAATTTGTAAAAATCACACTTAGACTTGAACACAGGCCGTTAAAGGGTGAAAACCCAAACTACCCCCAAACGACCCCGTAGGAGGCACGAACACCTCGCACGGGACAAATGTAACTTGTAAGAACTGACCGCGTAGTCCCGGGTCTCCCGGTTTGAGAGTATGACGATAATTTACAAAAAACACACTTAGACTTGATAACAGACCGTTAAAGGGTGAAAACCCAAACCAACCCCCAAACGACCCCGTAGGAGGCACGAACACCTCGCACGGGACCAATGTAACGTGTAGGAACTGACCGCGTAGTCCCGGGTATCCCAGTTTGAGAGTATGACGATAATTTGCAAAAATCACACTTAGACTTGAAAACAGGTCGTTAAAGGGTGAAAACCCAAACCAGCCCCCAAACGACCCCGTAGGAGGCACGAACACCTCGCACGGTACCAATGTAACTTGTAGGAACTGACCGCGTAGTCCCGGGTCTCCCGGTTTGAGAGTATGACGATAATTTGCAAAAATCACACTTAGACTTGAAAACAGGCCGTTAAAGGGTGAAAACCCAAACCAGCCCCCAAACGACCCCGTAGGAGGCACGAACACCTCGCACGGGACCAATATAACTTTTAGGAACTGACCGGGTAGTCCCGGGTCTCCCGGTTTGAGAGTATGACGATAATTTGCAAAAATCACACTTAGACTTGAAAACAGGCCGTTAAAGGGTGAAAACCCAAACAAGCCCCCAAACGACCCTGTAGGAGACACGAACACCTCGCACGGGACCAATGTAACTTGTAGGAACTGATCGCGTAGTCCCGAGTCTCCCGGTTTGAGAGTATGAGGATAATTTACAAAAATCACACTTAGACGTGAAAACAGGCCGTTAAAGGGTGAAAACCCAAACCAACCCCCAAACGACCCCGTAAGAGGGACGAACGCCTCGCACGGGACCAATGCAACTTGTAGGAAGTGACCGCGTAGTCCCGGGTCTCCCAGTTTGAGAGTATGACGATAATTTGCAAAAATCACACTTAGACTTGAAAACAGGTCGTTAAAGGGTGAAAACCCAAACCAGCCCCCAAACGACCCCGTAGAAGGCACGAACACCTCGCACGGTACCAATGTAACTTGTAGGAACTGACCGCGTAGTCCCGGGTCTCCTAGTTTGAGAGTATGACGATAATTTGCAAAAATCACACTTAGACTTGAAAACAGGGCGTTAAAGGGTGAAAACCCAAACCAGCCCCCAAACGACCCCGTAGGAGGCACGAACACCTCGTACGGTACCAATGTAACTTGTAGAAACTGACCGCTTAGTCCCGGGTCTCCCGATTTCAGAGTATGACGATAATTTGCAAAAATCACACTTAGACTTTAAAACAGGCCATTAAAGGGTGAAAACCTAAACCAGCCCCCAAACGACTCCGTAAGAGGCACGAACACCTCGCACGGGACCAATGCAACTTGTAGGAACTGACCGCGTAGTCCCGGGTCTCCCGGTTTGAGAGTAAGATGATAATTTGCAAAAATCACACTTAGACTTGAAAACAGGTCGTTAAAGGGTGAAAACCAAAACCAACCCCCAAATGACCCCGTAGGAGGCACGAACACCTCGCACGGGACCAGTGTAACTTGTAGGAACTGGCCGCATAGTCCCGGGTCTCCCGGTTTGAGAGTATGACGATAATTTGCAAAAATCACACTTAGACTTGAAAATAGGCCGTTAAAGGGTGAAAACCCAAACCAGCCCCCAAACGACCCCGTAGGAGGCACGAACACCTCGCACAGGACCAATGTAACTTGTAGGAACTGACTGCGTAGTCCCGGGTCTCCCAGTTTGAGAGTATGACGATAATTTGCAAAAATCACACTTAGACTTGAAAACAGGCCGTTAAAGGGTGAAAACCCAAACCAGCCCCCAAACGACCCCGTAGGAGGCACGAACACCTCGCACGGGACCAATATAACTTTTAGGAACTGACCGCGTAGTCCCGGATCTCCCGGTTTGAGAGTATGACGATAATTTGCAAAAATCACACTTAGACTTGAAAACAGGCCGTTAAAGGGTGAAAACCCAAACCAGCTCCCAAACGACCCCGTAGGAGGCACGAACACCTCGCACGGGACCAATATAACTTTTAGGAACTGACCGGGTAGTCTCGGGTCTCCCGGTTTGAGAGTATGACGATAATTTGCAAAAATCACACTTACACTTGAAAACAGGCCGTTAAAGGGTGAAAACCCAAACCAGCCCCCAAACGACCCTGTAGGAGACACGAACACCTCGCACGGGACCAATGTAAGTTGTAGGAACTGATCGCGTAGTCCCGAGTCTCCCGGTTTGAGAGTATGAGGATAATTTGCAAAAATCACACTTAGACGTGAAAACAGGCCGTTAAAGGGTGAAAACCCAAACCAGCCCCCAAACGACCCCGTAGGAGGCACGAACACCTCGCACGGGACCAGTGTAACTTGTAGGTACTGGCCGCGTAGTCCCGGGTCTCCCGGTTTGAGAGTATGACGATAGTTTGCAAAAATCACACTTAGACTTGAAAACAGGCCGTTAAATGGTGAAAACCCAAACCAGCCCCCAAACGACCCCGTAGGAGGCACGAACACCTTGCACAGGACCAATGTAACTTGTAGGAACTGACTGCGTAGTCCCGGGTCTCCCGGTTTGAGAGTATGACGATAATTTGCAAAAATCACACTTAGACTTGAAAACAGGCCGTTAAAGGGTGAAAACCCAAACCAGCCCCCAAACGACCCCGTAGGAGGCACGAACACCTCGCACGGGACCAATGTAACTTGTAGGAACTGACCGCGTAGTCCCGGGTCACCCGGTTTTAGAGTATGAAGATAATTTGCAAAAATCACACTTAGACTTGAAAACAGGCCGTTAAAGGGTGAAAACCCAAACCAGCCCCCAAACGACCCCGTAGGAGGCACAAACACCTCGCACGGGACCAATATAACTTTTCGGAACTGACCGGGTAGTCTCGGGTCTCCCGGTTTGAGAGTATGATGATAATTTGCAAAAATCACACTTAGACTTGAAAACAGGCCGTTAAAGGGTGAAAACCCAAACCATCCCCCAAACGACCCTGTAGGAGACACGAACACCTCGCACGGGACCAATGTAACTTGTAGGAACTGATCGCGTAGTCTCGAGTCTCCCGGTTTGAGAGTATGAGGATAATTTGCAAAAATCACACTTAGACGTGAAAACAGGCCGTTAAAGGGTGAAAACCCAAACCAGCCCCCAAACGACCCCGTAGGAGGCACGAACACCTCGCACGGTACCAATGTAACTTGTAGGAACTGACCGCGTAGTCTCGGGTCTCCCGGTTTGAGAGTATGATAATAATTTGCAAAAATTACACTTAGACTTGAAAACAGGCCGTTAAATGGTAAAAATCCAAACCAACGCCCGAACGACCCCGTAGGAGGCACGAACACATCGCACGGGACCAATGTAACTTGTAGGAACTGACCGCGTAGTCCCGGGTCCCCCGATTTAAGAGTATGACGATAATATGCAAAAATCACACTTAGACTTGAAAACAGGCCGTTAAAGGGTGAAAACCCAAACCAACCAACAAACGACCCCGTAAGAGGGACGAACGCCTCGCACGGGACCAATGCAACTTGTAGGAAGTGACCGCATAGTCCCGGGTCTCCCAGTTTGAGAGTATGACGATAATTTGCAAAAATCACACTTAGACTTGAAAACAGGTCGTTAAAGGGTGAAAACCCAAACCAGCCCCCAAACGACCCCGTAGGAGGCACGTACACCTCGCACGGGACCAATGTAACTTGTAGGAACTGACCGCGTAGTCCCGGGTTTCCCGGTTTGAGAGTATGACGATAATTTGCAAAAATCACACTTAGACTTGAAAACAGGCCGTTAAAGGGTGAAAATCCAAACCAACGCCCAAACGACCCCGTAGGAGGCACGAACATCTCGCACGGGACCAATGTAACTTGTAGGAACTGACCGCGTACTCCCGGGTCCCCCGATTTGAGAGTATGACGATAATATGCAAAAATCACACTTAGACTTGAAAACAGGCCGTTAAAGGGTGAAAACCCAAACCAGCCCCCAAACGACCCCGTAAGAGGGACGAACGCCTCGCACGGGACCAATGCAACTTGTAGGAAGTGACCGCGTAGTCCCGGGTCACCCAGTTTGAGAGTATGACGATAATTTGCAAAAATCACACTTAGACTTGAAAACAGGTCGTTAAAGGGTGAAAACCCAAACCAGCCCCCAAACGACCCCGTAGGAGGCACGAACACCTCACACGGTACCAATGTAACTTGTAGCAACTGACCGCGTAGTCCCGGGTCTCCCACTTTGAGAGTATGACGATAGTTTGCAAAAATAACACTAAGACTTGAAAACAGGGCGTTAAAGGGTGAAAACCCAAACCAGCCCCCAAACGACCCCGTAGGAGGCACGAACGCCTCGCACGGTACCAATGTAACTTGTAGGAACTGACCGCATAGTCCCGGATCTCCCGATTTGAGAGTATGACGATAATTTGCAAAAATCACACTTAGACTTTAAAACAGGCCGTTAAAGGGTGAAAACCCAAACCAGCCCCCAAACGACTCCGTAAGAGGCACGAACACCTCGCACGGGACCAATGCAACTTGTAGGAACTGACCGCGTAGTCCCGGGTCTCCCGGTTTGAGAGTAAGATGATAATTTGCAAAAATCACATTTAGACTTGAAAACAAGTCGTTAAAGGGTGAAAACCCAAACCAACCCCCAAATGACCCCGTAGGAGGCACGAACACCTCGCACGGGACCAGTGTAACTTGTAGGTACTGGCCGCGTAGTCCCGGGTCTCCCGGTTTGAGAGTATGACGATAGTTTGCAAAAATCACACTTAGACTTGAAAACAGGCCGTTAAAGGGTGAAAACCCAAACCAGCCCCCAAACGACCCCGTAGGAGGCACGAACACCTCGCACAGGACCAATGTAACTTGTAGGAACTGACTGCGTAGTCCCGGGTCTCCCGGTTTGAGAGTATGATGATAATTTGCAAAAATCACACTTAGACTTGAAAACAGGCCGTTAAAGGGTGAAAACCCAAACCAGCCCCCAAACGACCCCGTAGGAGGCACGAACACCTCGTACGGGACCAATGTAACTTGTAGGAACTGACCGCGTAGTCCCGGGTCTCCCGGTTTGAGAGTATGACGATAATTTGCAAAAATCACACTTAGACTTGAAAACAGGCCGTTAAAGGGTGAAAACCCAAACCAGCCCCCAAACGACCCCGTAGGAGGCACGAACACCTCTCACGGGACCAATATAACTTTTAGGAACTGACCGGGTAGTCCCGGGTCTCCCGGTTTGAGAGTATGACGATAATTTGCAAAAATCACACTTAGACTTGAAAACAGGCCGTTAAAGGGTGAAAACCCAAACCAGCCCCCAAACGACCCTGTAGGAGACACGAACACCTCGCACGGGACCAATGTAACTTGTAGGAACTGATCGCGTAGTCCCGAGTCTCCCGGTTTGAGAGTATGAGGATAATTTGCAAAAATCACACTTAGACGTGAAAACAGGCCGTTAAAGGGTGAAAACCCAAACCAGCCCCCAAACGACCCCGTAGGAGGCACGAACACCTCGCACGGTACCAATGTAACTTGTAGGAACTCACCGCGTAGTCTCGGGTCTCCCGGTTTGAGAGTATGACGATAATTTGCAAAAATTACACTTAGACTTGAAAACAGGCCGTTAAAGGGTGAAAATCCAAACCAACGCCCAAACGACCCCGTAGGAGGCACGAACACCTCGCACGGGACCAATGTAACTTGTAGGAACTGACCGCGTACTCCCGGGTCCCCCGATTTGAGAGTATGACGATAATATGCAAAAATCACACTTAGACTTGAAAACAGGCCGTTAAAGGGTGAAAACCCAAACCAGCCCCCAAACGACCCCGTAAGAGGGACGAACGCCTCGCACGGGACCAGTGTAACTTGTAGGAACTGGCCGCATAGTCCCGGGTCTCCCGGTTTGAGAGTATGACGATAATTTGCAAAAATCACACTTAGACTTGAAAATAGGCCGTTAAAGGGTGAAAACCCAAACCAGCCCCCAAACGACCCCGTAGGAGGCACGAACACCTCGCACAGGACCAATGTAACTTGTAGGAACTGACTGCGTAGTCCCGGGTCTCCCAGTTTGAGAGTATGACGATAATTTGCAAAAATCACACTTAGACTTGAAAACAGGCCGTTAAAGGGTGAAAACCCAAACCAGCCCCCAAACGACCCCGTAGGAGGCACGAACACCTCGCACGGGACCAATATAACTTTTAGGAACTGACCGCGTAGTCCCGGATCTCCCGGTTTGAGAGTATGACGATAATTTGCAAAAATCACACTTAGACTTGAAAACAGGCCGTTAAAGGGTGAAAACCCAAACCAGCTCCCAAACGACCCCGTAGGAGGCACGAACACCTCGCACGGGACCAATATAACTTTTAGGAACTGACCGGGTAGTCTCGGGTCTCCCGGTTTGAGAGTATGACGATAATTTGCAAAAATCACACTTACACTTGAAAACAGGCCGTTAAAGGGTGAAAACCCAAACCAGCCCCCAAACGACCCTGTAGGAGACACGAACACCTCGCACGGGACCAATGTAAGTTGTAGGAACTGATCGCGTAGTCCCGAGTCTCCCGGTTTGAGAGTATGAGGATAATTTGCAAAAATCACACTTAGACGTGAAAACAGGCCGTTAAAGGGTGAAAACCCAAACCAGCCCCCAAACGACCCCGTAGGAGGCACGAACACCTCGCACGGGACCAGTGTAACTTGTAGGTACTGGCCGCGTAGTCCCGGGTCTCCCGGTTTGAGAGTATGACGATAGTTTGCAAAAATCACACTTAGACTTGAAAACAGGCCGTTAAATGGTGAAAACCCAAACCAGCCCCCAAACGACCCCGTAGGAGGCACGAACACCTTGCACAGGACCAATGTAACTTGTAGGAACTGACTGCGTAGTCCCGGGTCTCCCGGTTTGAGAGTATGACGATAATTTGCAAAAATCACACTTAGACTTGAAAACAGGCCGTTAAAGGGTGAAAACCCAAACCAGCCCCCAAACGACCCCGTAGGAGGCACGAACACCTCGCACGGGACCAATGTAACTTGTAGGAACTGACCGCGTAGTCCCGGGTCACCCGGTTTTAGAGTATGAAGATAATTTGCAAAAATCACACTTAGACTTGAAAACAGGCCGTTAAAGGGTGAAAACCCAAACCAGCCCCCAAACGACCCCGTAGGAGGCACGAACACCTCGCACGGGACCAATATAACTTTTCGGAACTGACCGGGTAGTCTCGGGTCTCCCGGTTTGAGAGTATGATGATAATTTGCAAAAATCACACTTAGACTTGAAAACAGGCCGTTAAAGGGTGAAAACCCAAACCAGCCCCCAAACGACCCTGTAGGAGACACGAACACCTCGCACGGGACCAATGTAACTTGTAGGAACTGATCGCGTAGTCTCGAGTCTCCCGGTTTGAGAGTATGAGGATAATTTGCAAAAATCACACTTAGACGTGAAAACAGGCCGTTAAAGGGTGAAAACCCAAACCAGCCCCCAAACGACCCCGTAGGAGGCACGAACACCTCGCACGGTACCAATGTAACTTGTAGGAACTGACCGCGTAGTCTCGGGTCTCCCGGTTTGAGAGTATGACAATAATTTGCAAAAATTACACTTAGACTTGAAAACAGGCCGTTAAATGGTAAAAATCCAAACCAACGCCCGAACGACCCCGTAGGAGGCACGAACACATCGCACGGGACCAATGTAACTTGTAGGAACTGACCGCGTAGTCCCGGGTCCCCCGATTTAAGAGTATGACGATAATATGCAAAAATCACACTTAGACTTGAAAACAGGCCGTTAAAGGGTGAAAACCCAAACCAACCAACAAACGACCCCGTAAGAGGGACGAACGCCTCGCACGGGACCAATGCAACTTGTAGGAAGTGACCGCATAGTCCCGGGTCTCCCAGTTTGAGAGTATGACGATAATTTGCAAAAATCACACTTAGACTTGAAAACAGGTCGTTAAAGGGTGAAAACCCAAACCAGCCCCCAAACGACCCCGTAGGAGGCACGTACACCTCGCACGGGACCAATGTAACTTGTAGGAACTGACCGCGTAGTCCCGGGTTTCCCGGTTTGAGAGTATGACGATAATTTGCAAAAATCACACTTAGACTTGAAAACAGGCCGTTAAAGGGTGAAAATCCAAACCAACGCCCAAACGACCCCGTAGGAGGCACGAACATCTCGCACGGGACCAATGTAACTTGTAGGAACTGACCGCGTACTCCCGGGTCCCCCGATTTGAGAGTATGACGATAATATGCAAAAATCACACTTAGACTTGAAAACAGGCCGTTAAAGGGTGAAAACCCAAACCAGCCCCCAAACGACCCCGTAAGAGGGACGAACGCCTCGCACGGGACCAATACAACTTGTAGGAAGTGACCGCGTAGTCCCGGGTCACCCAGTTTGAGAGTATGACGATAATTTGCAAAAATCACACTTAGACTTGAAAACAGGTCGTTAAAGGGTGAAAACCCAAACCAGCCCCCAAACGACCCCGTAGGAGGCACGAACACCTCACACGGTACCAATGTAACTTGTAGCAACTGACCGCGTAGTCCCGGGTCTCCCACTTTGAGAGTATGACGATAGTTTGCAAAAATAACACTAAGACTTGAAAACAGGGCGTTAAAGGGTGAAAACCCAAACCAGCCCCCAAACGACCCCGTAGGAGGCACGAACGCCTCGCACGGTACCAATGTAACTTGTAGGAACTGACCGCATAGTCCCGGATCTCCCGATTTGAGAGTATGACGATAATTTGCAAAAATCACACTTAGACTTTAAAACAGGCCGTTAAAGGGTGAAAACCCAAACCAGCCCCCAAACGACTCCGTAAGAGGCACGAACACCTCGCACGGGACCAATGCAACTTGTAGGAACTGACCGCGTAGTCCCGGGTCTCCCGGTTTGAGAGTAAGATGATAATTTGCAAAAATCACATTTAGACTTGAAAACAAGTCGTTAAAGGGTGAAAACCCAAACCAACCCCCAAATGACCCCGTAGGAGGCACGAACACCTCGCACGGGACCAGTGTAACTTGTAGGTACTGGCCGCGTAGTCCCGGGTCTCCCGGTTTGAGAGTATGACGATAGTTTGCAAAAATCACACTTAGACTTGAAAACAGGCCGTTAAAGGGTGAAAACCCAAACCAGCCCCCAAACGACCCCGTAGGAGGCACGAACACCTCGCACAGGACCAATGTAACTTGTAGGAACTGACTGCGTAGTCCCGGGTCTCCCGGTTTGAGAGTATGATGATAATTTGCAAAAATCACACTTAGACTTGAAAACAGGCCGTTAAAGGGTGAAAACCCAAACCAGCCCCCAAACGACCCCGTAGGAGGCACGAACACCTCGTACGGGACCAATGTAACTTGTAGGAACTGACCGCGTAGTCCCGGGTCTCCCGGTTTGAGAGTATGACGATAATTTGCAAAAATCACACTTAGACTTGAAAACAGGCCGTTAAAGGGTGAAAACCCAAACCAGCCCCCAAACGACCCCGTAGGAGGCACGAACACCTCTCACGGGACCAATATAACTTTTAGGAACTGACCGGGTAGTCCCGGGTCTCCCGGTTTGAGAGTATGACGATAATTTGCAAAAATCACACTTAGACTTGAAAACAGGCCGTTAAAGGGTGAAAACCCAAACCAGCCCCCAAACGACCCTGTAGGAGACACGAACACCTCGCACGGGACCAATGTAACTTGTAGGAACTGATCGCGTAGTCCCGAGTCTCCCGGTTTGAGAGTATGAGGATAATTTGCAAAAATCACACTTAGACGTGAAAACAGGCCGTTAAAGGGTGAAAACCCAAACCAGCCCCCAAACGACCCCGTAGGAGGCACGAACACCTCGCACGGTACCAATGTAACTTGTAGGAACTCACCGCGTAGTCTCGGGTCTCCCGGTTTGAGAGTATGACGATAATTTGCAAAAATTACACTTAGACTTGAAAACAGGCCGTTAAAGGGTGAAAATCCAAACCAACGCCCAAACGACCCCGTAGGAGGCACGAACACCTCGCACGGGACCAATGTAACTTGTAGGAACTGACCGCGTAGTCCCGGGTCCCCCGATTTGAGAGTATGACGATAATATGCAAAAATCACACTTAGACTTGAAAACAGGCCGTTAAAGGGTGAAAACCCAAACCAACCCCCAAACGACCCCGTAAGAGGGACGAACGCCTCGCACGGGACCAATGCAACTTGTAGGAAGTGACCGCGTAGTCCCGGGTCTCCCAGTTTGAGAGTATGATGATAATTTGCAAAAATCACACTTAGACTTGAAAACAGGCCGTTAAAGGGTGAAAACCCAAACCAGCCCCCAAACGACCCCGTAGGAGGCACGAACACCTCGCACAGGACCAATGTAACTTGTAGGAACTGACTGCGTAGTCCCGGGTCTCCCGGTTTGAGAGTATGATAATAATTTGCAAAAATCACACTTAGACTTGAAAACAGGCCGTTAAAGGGTGAAAACCCAAACCAGCCCCCAAACGACCCCGTAGGAGGCACGAACACCTCGTACGGGACCAATGTAACTTGTAGGAACTGACCGCATAGTCCCGGGTCTCCCGGTTTGAGAGTATGACGATAATTTGCAAAAATCACACTTAGACTTTAAAACAGGCCATTAAAGGGTGAAAACCCAAACCAGCCCCCAAACGACTCCGTAAGAGGCACGAACACCTCGCACGGGACCAATGCAACTTGTAGGAACTGACCGCGTAGTCCCGGGTCTCCCGGTTTGAGAGTATGACGATAGTTTGCAAAAATCACACTTGGACTTGAAAACATGCTGTTAAAGGGTGATAACACAAACCAGCCCCCAAACGACCCCGTAGGAGGCACGTACACCTCGTACGGTACCAATGTAACTTGTAGGAACTGACCGCGTAGTCTCGGGTCTCCCGGTTTGAGAGTATGACGATAATTTGCAAAAATTACACTTAGACTTAAAAACAGGCCGTTAAAGGGTGAAAATCCAAACCAACGCCCAAACGACCCCGTAGGAGGCACGAACACCTCGCACGGGACCAATGTAACTTGTAGGAACTGACCGCGTAGTCCCGGGTCCCCCGATTTGAGAGTATGACGATAATATGCAAAAATCACACTTAGACTTGAAAACAGGCCGTTAAAGGGTGAAAACCCAAACCAACCCCCAAACGACCCCGTAAGAGGGACGAACGCCTCGCACGGGACCAATGCAACTTGTAGGAAATGACCGCGTAGTCCCGGGTCTCCCAGTTTGAGAGTATGACGATAATTTGCAAAAATCACACTTAGACTTGAAAACAGGTCGTTAAAGGGTGAAAACCCAAACCAGCCCCCAAACGACCCCGTAGGAGGCACGAACACCTCGCACGGTACCAATGTAACTTGTAGGAACTGACAGCGTAGTCCCGAGTTTCCCGGTTTGAGAGTATGACGATAATTTGCAAAAATCACACTTAGACTTCAAAACAGGCCGTTAAAGGGTGAAAATCCAAACCAACGCCCAAACGACCCCGTAGGAGGCACGAACACCTCGCACGGGACCAATGTAACTTGTAGGGACTGACCGCGTAGTCCCGGGTCCCCCGATTTGAGAGTATGACGATAATATGCAAAAATCACACTTAGACTTGAAAACAGGCCGTTAAAGGGTGAAAACCCAAACCAGCCCCCAAACGACCCCGTAAGAGGGACGAACGCCTCGCACGGGACCAATGCAACTTGTACGAAGTGACCGCGTAGTCCCGGGTCTCCCAGTTTGAGAGTATGACGATAATTTGCAAAAATCACACTTAGACTTGAAAACAGGTCGTTAAAGGGTGAAAACCCAAACCAGCCCCCAAACGACCCCGTAGGAGGCACGAACACCCCGCACGGTACCAATGTAACTTGTAGGAACTGATCGCGTAGTCCCGGGTCTCCCACTTTGAGAGTATGACGATAATTTGCAAAAATCACACTTAGACTTGAAAACAGGGCGTTAAAGGGTGAAAACCCAAACCAGCCCCCAAACGACCCCGTAGGAGGCACGAACACCTCGTACGGTACCAATGTAACTTGTAGGAACTGACCGCATAGTCCCGGATCTCCCGATTTGAGAGTATGACGACAATTTGCAAAAATCACACTTAGACTTTAAAACAGGCCGTTAAAGGGTGAAAACCCAAACCAGCCCCCAAACGACTCCGTAAGAGGCACGAACACCTCGCACGGGACCAATGCAACTTGTAGGAACTGACCGCGTAGTCCCGGGTCTCCCGGTTTGAGAGTAAGATGATAATTTGCAAAAATCACACTTAGACTTGAAAACAGGTCGTTAAAGGGTGAAAACCCAAACCAACCCCCAAATGACCCCGTAGGAGGCACGAACACCTCGCACGGGACCAGTGTAACTTGTAGGAACTGGCCGCGTAGTCCCGGGTCTCCCGGTTTGAGAGTATGACTAAAATTTGCAAAAATCACACTTAGACTTGAAAATAGGCCGTTAAAGGGTGAAAACCCAAACCAGCCCCCAAACGACCCCGTAGGAGGCACGAACACCTCGCACGGGACCAATGTAACTTGTAGGAACTGACCGGATAGTCCCGGGTCTCCCGGTTTGAGAGTATGACGATGGTTTGCAAAAATCACACTTGGACTACATGCTGTTAAAGGGTGATAACCAAAACCAGCCCCCAAACGACCCCGTAGGAGGCACGTACACCTCGTACGGGACCAATGTAACTTGTAAGAACTGACCGCGTAGTCCCGGGCTTCCCGGTTTGAGAGTATGACGATAATTTGCAAAAATCACACTTAGACTTGAAAACAAGCCGTTAAAGGGTGAAAACCCAAACCAGCCCCCGAACGACCCTGTAGGAGGCACGAACACCTCGCACGGGACCAATGTAACTTGTAAGAACTGACCACGTAGTCCCGGGTCTCCCGGTTTGAGAGTATGACGATAATTTGCAAAAATCACACTTAGACTTGAAAACAGGTCGTTAAAGGGTGAAAACCCAAACCAACACCCAAATGACCCCGTAGGAGGCACGAACACCTCGTACGGGACCAGTGTAACTTGTAGGAACTGACCGCATAGTCCCGGGTCTCCCGGTTTGAGAGTATGACGATAGTTTGCAAAAATCACACTTGGACTTGAAAACAGGCCGTTAAAGGGTGAAAACCAAAACCAGCCCCCAAATGACCCCATAGGAGGCACGAACACATCGCACGGGACCAATGTAACTTGTAGGAACTGACCGCGTAGTCCCGGGTCTCCCGGTTTGAGAGTATGACGATAATTTGCAAAAATCACACTTAGACTTGAAAACAGGCCGTTAAAGGGTGAAAACCGAAACCAACTCCCAAAAGACCCCGTAGGAGGCACGAACACCTCGCACGGGACCAGTGTAACTATAGGAACTGGCCGCGTAGTCCCAGGTCTCCCGGTTTGAGAGTATGACTATAATTTGCAAAAATCACACTTAGACTTGAAAACAGGCCGTTAAAGGGTGAAAACCCAAACCAGCCCCCAAACGACCCCGTAGGAGGCACGAACACCTCGCACGGGACCAATGCAACTTGTAGGAACTGACCGCGTAGTCCCGGGTCTCCCGGTTTGAGAGTATGACGATAGTTTGCAAAAATCACACTTGGACTTGAAAACAGGCCGTTAAAGGGTGATAACCCAAACCAACCCCCAAACGACCCCGTACCAGGCACGAACACCTCGCACGGGACCAATGTAACTTGTAGGAACTGACCGCGTAGTCCCGGGTCTCCCGGTTTGAGAGTATGACGATAATTAGCAAAAATCACACCTAGACTTGAAAACAGGCCGTTAAAGGGTGAAAACCGAAACCAACCCCCAAAAGACCCCGTAGGAGGCACGAACACCTCGCACGGGACCAGTGTAACTATAGGAACTGGCCGCGTAGTCCCGGGTCTCCCGGTTTGAGAGTATGACTATAATTTGCAAAAATCACACTTAGACTTGAAAACAGGCCGTTAAAGGGTGAAAACCCAAACCAGCGCCCAAACGACCCCGTAGGAGGCACGAACACCTCGCACGGGACCAATGTAACTTGTAGGAACTCACCGCGTAGTCCCGGGTCTCCCGGTTTGAGAGTATGACGATAGTTTGCAAAAATCACACTTGGACTTGAAAACAGGCCGTTAAAGGGTGATAACCCAAACCAACCCCCAAACGACCCCGTACCAGGCACGGACACCTCGCACGGGACCAATGTAACTTGTAAGAACTGACCGCGTAGTCCCGGGTCTCCCGGTTTGAGAGTATGACGATAATTTGCAAAAATCACACTTAGACTTGAAAACAGGTCGTTAAAGGGTGAAAACCCAAACCAGCCCCCAAACGACCCTGTAAGAGGCACGAACACCTCGCACGGGACCAATGTAACTTGTAGGAACTGACCGCGTAGTCCCGGGTCTCCCGGTTTGAGAATATGATGATAATTTGCAAAAATCATACTTAGACTTGAAAACAGGCCGTTAAAGGGTGAAAACCCAAACCAGCCCCCAACCGACCCCGTAGGAGGCACGACCACCTCGCACGGGACCAATATAACTTTTAGGAACTGACCGGGTAGTCCCGGGTCTCCCGATTTGAGAGTATGATTATAATTTGCAAAAATCACACTTAGACTTGAAAACAGGCCGTTAAAGGGTGAAAACCCAAACCCGCCCCCAAACGACCTCGTAGGAGGCACGAACACCACGCACGAGACCAATGCAACTTGTAGGAACTGACCGCGTAGTTTCGGGTCTCCCGGTTTGAGAGTATGACGATAATTGGCAAAAATCACACTTAGACTTGAAAACAGGCTGTTGAATGGTGAAAACGCAAACCAGCCCCCAAACGACCCCGTAAGAGGAACGAACACCTCGCACGGGACCAATGTAACTTGTAGGAACTGACCGCGTAGTCCCGGGTCTCCTGGTTTGAGAGTATGACGATAATTTGCAAAAATCACACTTAGACTTGAAAACAGGCCGTTAAAGGGTAAAAACCCAAACCAGCCCCCAAACGACCTCGTAGGAGGCACGGACACCTCGCACCGGACCAATGTAACTTGTAGGAACTGACCGCGTAGTCCCGGGTCTCCCGGTTTGAGAGTATGACGATAATTGGCAAAAATCACACTTAGACTTCAAAACAGGTCGTTAAAGGGTGAAAACCCAAACCAGCCCCCAAACGACCCCGTAGGAGGGACGAACACCTCGCACGGGACCAATGCAACTTGTAGGAATTGACCGCGTAGTCCCGGGTCTCCCGGTTTGAGAGTATGACGATAATTTGCAAAAATCACACTTAGACTTGATAACAGACCGTTAAAGGGTGAAAATCCAAACCAACCCCCTAACGACCACGTAGGAGGCACGAACACCTCGTACGGGACCAATGTAACTTGTAGGAACTGACCGCGTAGTCCCGGGTCTCCCGATTTGAGAGTATGACGATAATTTGCAAAAATCACACTTAGACTTTAAAACAGGCCGTTAAAGGGTGAAAACCCAAACCAGCCCCCAAACGACCCCGTAAGAGGCACGAACACCTCGCACGGGACCAATGCAACTTGTAGGAACTGCCCGCGTAGTCCCGGGTCTCCCGGTTTGAGAGTATAACGATAATTTGCAAAAATCACACTTAGACTCGAAAACTGGTCGTTAAAGGGTGAAAACCAAAACCAACCCCCAAACGACCCCGTAGGAGGCACGAACACCTCGAACGGGACCAGGGTAACTTGTAGGAACTGATAGCGTAGTCCCGGGTCTCCCGGTTTGAGAGTATGACGATAATTTGCAAAAATCACACTTAGACTTGAAAACAGGCCGTTAAAGGGTGAAAACCCAGCCCCCAAACGACCCCGTAGGAGGCACGAACACCTCGCACGGGACCAGTTAACTTGTAGGAACTGGCCGCGTAGTCCCGGGTCTCCCGGTTTGAGAGTATGACTATAATTTGCAAAAATCACACTTAGACTTGAAAACAGGCCGTTAAAGGGTGAAAACCCAAACCAGCCCCCAAACGACCCCGTAGGAGGCACGAACACCTCGCACGGGACCAATATAACTTTTAGGAACTGACCGGGTAGTCCCGGGTCTCCCGGTTTGAGAGTATGACGATAATTTGCAAAAATCACACTTAGACTTGAAAACAGGCCGTTAAAGGGTGAAAACCCAAACCAGCCCCCAAACGACCCTGTAGGAGGCACGAACACCTCGCACGGGACCAATGTAACTTGTAAGAACTGACCGCGTAGTCCCGGGTCTCCCGGTTTGAGAGTATGACGATAATTTGCAAAAATCACACTTAGACTTCAAAACAGGTCGTTAAAGGGTGAAAACCCAAACCAGCCCCCAAACGACCCCGTAGGGGGCACGAACACCTCGCACGGGACCAATGTAACTTGTAGGAACTGACCGCGTAGTCCCGGGTCTCCCGGTTTGAGAGTATGACGATAATTTGCAAAAATCACACTTAGACTTGAAAACAGGTCGTTAAAGGGTGAAAACCCAAACCAGCCCCTAAACGACCCCGTAGGAGGCACGAACACCTCGCACGGGACCAATGTAACTTGTAGGAACTGACCGCGTAGTCCCGGGTCTCCCGGTTTGAGAATATGATGATAATTTGCAAAAATCATACTTAGACTTGAAAACAGGCCGTTAAAGGGTGAAAACCCAAACCAGCCCCCAACCGACCCCGTAGGAGGCACGAACACCTCGCACGGGACCAATGCAACTTGTAGGAACTGACCGCGTAGTCCCGGGTCTCCCGGTTTGAGAGTATGACGATAATTTGCAAAAATCACACTTAGACTTGAAAACAGGCTGTTAAAGGGTGAAAACGCAAACCAGCCCCCAAACGACCCCGTAGGAGACACGAACACCTCGCATGGGACCAATGTAACTTGTAGGAACTGACCGCGTAGTCCCGGGTCTCCCGGTTTGAGAGTATGACGATAATTTGCAAAAATCACACTTAGACTTGAAAACAGGCCGTTAAAGGGTAAAAACCCAAACCAGCCCCCAAACGACCTCGTAGGAGGCACGGACACCTCGCACCGGACCAATGTGACTTGTAGGAAGTGACCGCGTAGTCCCGGGTCTCCTGGTTTGAGAGTATGATGATAATTGGAAAAAATCACACTTAGACTTCAAAACAGGTCGTTAAAGGGTGAAAACCCAAACCAGCCCCCAAACGACCCCGTAGGAGGGACGAACACCTCGCACGGAACCAATGCAACTTGTAGGAACTGACCGCGTAGTCCCGGGTCTCCCGGTTTGAGCGTATGATGATAATTTGCAAAAATCACACTTAGACTTGATAACAGACCGTTAAAGGGTGAAAACCCAAACCAACCCCCAAACGACCCCGTAGGAGGCACGAACACCTCGCACGGGACCAATGTAACTTGTAGGAACTGACCGCGTAGTCCCGGGTCTCCCGATTTGAGAGTATGACGATAATTTGCAAAAATCACACTTAGACTTTAAAACAGGCCGTTAAAGGGTGAAAACCCAAACCAGCCCCCAAACGACCCCGTAAGAGGCACGAACACCTCGCACGGGACCAATGCAACTTGTAGCAACTGATCGCGTAGTCCCGGGTCTCCCGGTTTGAGAGTATGACGATAATTTGCAAAAATCACACTTAGACTCGAAAACTGGTCGTTAAAGGGTGAAAACCAAAACTAACCCCCAAACGACCCCGTAGGAGGCACGAACACCTCGCACGGGACCAGTGTAACTTGTAGGAACTGGCCGCGTAGTCCCGGGTCTCCCGGTTTGAGAGTATGACGATAATTTTCAAAAATCACACTTAGACTTGAAAAGAGGCCGTTAAAGGGTGAAAACCCAAACCAGCCCCCAAACGACCCCGTAGGAGGCACGAACACCTCGCACGGGACCAGTGTAACTTGTAGGAACTGGCCGCGTAGTCCCGGGTCTCCCGGTTTAAGAGTATGACTATAATTTGCAAAAATCACACTTAGACTTAAAAACAGGCCGTTAAAGGGTGAAAACCCAAACCAGCCCCCAAAAGACCACGTAGGAGGCACGAACACCTCGCACGGGACCAATGTAACTTGTAGGAACTGACCGCGTAGTCCCGGGTCTCCCGGTTTGAGAGATTGACGATAGTTTGCAAAAATCACACTTGGACTTGAAAACAGGCCGTTAAAGGGTGATAACCCAAACCAACCCCCAAACGACCCCGTAGCAGGCACGAACACCTCGCACGGGACCAATGTAACTTGTAAGAACTGACCGCGTAGTCCCGGGTCTCCCGGTTTGAGAGTATGATGATAATTTGCAAAAATCACACTTAGACTTGAAAACAGGTCCTTAAAGGGTGAAAACCCAAACCAGCCCCCAAACAACCCCGTAGGAGGCACGAACACCTCGTACGGGACCAATGTAACTTGTAGGAACTGACCGCGTAGTCCCGGGTCTCCCGGTTTGAGAATATGATGATAATTTGCAAAAATCATACTTAGACTTGAAAACAGGCCGTTAAAGGGTGAAAACCCAAACCAGCCCCCAACCGACCCCGTAGGAGGCACGACCACCTCGCACGGGACCAATATAACTTTTAGGAACTGACCGGGTAGTCCCGGGTCTCCCGATTTGAGAGTATGATGATAATTTGCAAAAATCACACTTAGACTTGAAAACAGGCCGTTAAAGGGTGAAAACCCAAACCAGCCCCCAAACGACCCCTTAGGAGGCACGAACACCTCGCACGGGACCAATGCAACTTGTAGGAACTGACCGCGTACTCCCGGGTCTCCCGGTTTGAGAGTATGATGATAATTTGCAAAACTCACACTTACACTTGAAAACAGGCCGTTAAAGGGTGAAAACCCAAACCAGCCCCCAAACGACCCCGTAGGAGGCACGAACACCTCGCACGGGACCAATGTAACTTGTAGGAACTGACCGCGTAGTCCCGGGTCTCCCGGTTTGAGAGTATGACGATAGTTTGCAAAAATCACACTTGGACTTGAAAACAGGCCGTTAAAGGGTGATAACCCAAACCAACCCCCAAACGACCCCGTAGCAGGCACGAACACCTCGCACGGGACCAATGTAACTTGTAAGAACTGACCGCGTAGTCCCGGGTCTCCCGGTTTGAGAGTATGACGATAATTTACAAAAATCACACTTAGACTTGAAAACAGGTCGTTAAAGGGTGAAAACCCAAACCAGCCCCCAAACGACCCCGTAGGAGGCACGAACACCTCGCACGGGACCAATGTAACTCTTAGGAACTGACCGCGTAGTCCCAGGTCTCTCGGTTTGAGAATATGATGATAATTTGCAAAAATCATACTTAGACTTGAAAACAGGCCGTTAAAGGGTGAAAACCCAAACCAGCCCCCAACCGACCCCGTAGGAGGCACGACCACCTCGCACGGGACCAATATAACTTTTAGGAACTGACCGGGTAGTCCCGGGTCTCCCGATTTGAGAATATGATGATAATTTGCAAAAATCACACTTAGACTTGAAAACAGGCCGTTAAAGGGTGAAAACCCAAACCAGCCCCCAAACGACCCCTTAGGAGGCACAAACACCTCGCACGGGACCAATGCAACTTGTAGGAACTGACCGCGTAGTCCCGGGTCTCCCGGTTTGAGAGTATGATGATAATTTGCAAAAATCACACTTAGACTTGAAAACAGGCTGTTAAAGGGTGAAAACGCAAACCAGCCCCCAAACGACCCCGTAGGAGGCACGAACACCTCGCACGGGACCAATGTAACTTGTAGGAACTGACCGCGTAGTCTCGGGTCTCCCGGTTTGAGAGTATGACGATAATTTGCAAAAATCATACTTAGACTTGAAAACAGGCCGTTAAAGGGTAAAAACCCAAACCAGCCCCCAAACGACCTCGTAGGAGGCACGGACACCTCGCACCGGACCAATGTAACTTGTAGGAACTGACCGCGTAGTCCCGGGTCTCCCGGTTTGAGAGTATGACGATAATTGGCAAAAATCACACTTAGACTTCAAAACAGGTCGTTAAAGGGTGAAAACCCAAACCAGCCCCGAAACGACCCCGTAGGAGGGACGAACACCTCGCACGGGACCAATGCAACTTGTAGGAACTGACCGCGTAGTCCCGGGTCTCCCGATTTGAGAGTATGACGATAATTTGCAAAAATCACACTTAGACTTGATAACAGACCGTTAAAGGGTGAAAACCCAAACCAACCCCCAAACGACCCCGTAGGAGGCACGAACACCTCGCACGGGACCAATGTAACTTGTAGGAACTGACCGCGTAGTCCCGGGTCTCCTGATTTGAGAGTATGACGATAATTTGCAAAAATCACACTTAGACTTTAAAACAGGCCGTTAAAGGGTGAAAACCCAAACTAGCCCCCAAACGACCCCGTAAGAGGCACGAACACCTCGCACGGGACCAATGCAACTTGTAGGAACTGACCGCGTAGTCCCGGGTCTCCCGGTTTGAGAGTATGACGTTAATTTGCAAAAATCACACTTAGACTCGAAAACTGGTCGTTAAAGGGTGAAAACCAAAACCAACCCCCAAACGACCCCGTAGGAGGCACGAACACCTCGCACGGGACCAGTGTAACTTGTAGGAACTGGCCGCGTAGTCCCGGGTCTCCCGGTTTGAGAGTATGACGATAATTTGCAAAAATCACACTTAGACTAGAAAACTGGTCGTTAAAGGGTGAAAACCAAAACCAACCCCCAAACGACCCCGTAGGAGGCACGAACACCTCGCACGGGACCAGTGTAACTTGTAGGAACTGGCCGCGTAGTCCCGGGTCTCCCGGTTTGAGAGTATGACTATAATTTGCAAAAATCACACTTAGACTTGAAAACAGGCCGTTAAAGGGTGAAAACCCAAACCAGCCCCCAAACGACCCCGTAGGAGGCACGAACACCTCGCACGGGACCAATGTAACTTGTAGGAACTGACCGCGTAGTCCCGGGTCTCCTGGTTTGAGAGTATGATGATAGTTTGCAAAAATCACACTTGGACTTGAAAACAGGACGTTAAAGGGTGATAACCCAAACCAACCCCCAAACGACCCCGTAGCAGGCACGAACACCTCGCACGGGACCAATGTAACTTGTAAGAACTGACCGCGTAGTCCTGGGTCTCCCGGTTTGAGAGTATGACGATAATTTGTAAAAATCACAGTTAGACTTGAAAACAGGTCGTTAAAGGGTGAAAACCCAAACCAGCCCCCAAACGACCCCGTAGGAGGCACGAACACCTCGTACGGGCCCAATGTAACTTGTAGGAACTGACCGCGTAGTCCCGGGTCTCCCGGTTTGAGAATATGATGATAATTTGCAAAAATCGTACTTAGACTTGAAAACAGGCCGTTAAAGGGTGAAAACCCAAACCAGCCCCCAACCGACCCCGTAGGAGGCACGACCACCTCGCACGGGACCAATATAACTTTTAGGAACTGACCGGGTAGTCCCGGGTCTCCCGATTTGAGAGTATGATGATAATTTGCAAAAATCACACTTAGACTTGAAAACAGGCCGTTAAAGGGTGAAAACCCAAACCAGCCCCCAAACGACCCCTTAGGAGGCACGAACACCTCGCACGGGACCAATGCAACTTGTAGGAACTGACCGCGTACTCCCGGGTCTCCCGGTTTGAGAGTATGACGATAATTTGCAAAAATCACACTTAGACTTGAAAACATGCTGTTAAAGGGTGAAAACGCAAACCAGCCCCCAAACGACCCCGTAGGAGGCACGAACACCTCGCACGGGACCAATGTAACTTGTAGGAACTGCCCGCGTAGTCCCGGGTCTCCCGGTTTGAGAGTATGATGATAATTGGCAAAAATCACACTTAGACTTCAAAACAGGTCGTTAAAGGGTGAAAACCCAAACCAGCCCCCAAACGACCCCGTAGGAGGGACGAACACCTCGCACGGGACCAATGCAACTTGTAGGAACTGACCGCGTAGTCCCGGGAGCTCCCGATTTGAGCGTATGATGATAATTTGCAAAAATCACACTTAGACTTGATAGCAGACCGTTAAAGGGTGAAAACCCAAACCAGCCCCCAAATGACCCCATTGGAGGCACGAACACATCGCACGGGACCAATGTAACTTGTAGGAACTGACCGCGTAGTCCCGGGTCTCCCGGTTTGAGAGTATGACGATAATTTGCAAAAATCACACTTAGACTTGAAAACAGGCCGTTAAAGGGTGAAAACCGAAACCAACCCCCAAAAGACCCCGTAGGAGGCACGAACACCTCGCACGGGACCAGTGTAACTATAGGAACTGGCCGCGTAGTCCCGGGTCTCCCGGTTTGGGAGTATGACTATAATTTGCAAAAATCACACTTAGACTTGAAAACAGGCCGTTAAAGGGTGAAAACCCAAACCAGCTCCCAAACGACCCCGTAGGAGGCACGAACACCTCGTACGGGACCAATGTAACTTGTAGGAACTGACCGCGTAGTCCCGGGTCTCCCGGTTTGAGAGTATGACGATAGTTTGCAAAAATCACACTTGGACTTGAAAACAGGCCGTTAAAGGGTGATAACCCAAACCAACCCCCAAACGACCCCGTACCAGGCACGAACACCTCGCACGGGACCAATGTAACTTGTAGGAACTGACCGCGTAGTCCCGGGTCTCCCGGTTTGAGAGTATGACGATAATTTGCAAAAATCACACTTAGACTTGAAAACAGGCCGTTAAAGGGTAAAAACCCAAACCAGCCCCCAAACGACCTCGTAAGAGGCACGGACACCTCGCACCGGACCAATGTAACTTGTAGGAACTGACCGCGTAGTCCCGGGTCTCCCGGTTTGAGAGTATGACGATAATTGGCAAAAATCACACTTAGACTTCAAAACAGGTCGTTAAAGGGTGAAAACCCAAACCAGCCCCCAAACGACCCCGTAGGAGGGACGAACACCTCGCACGGGACCAATGCAACTTGTAGGAATTGACCGCGTAGTCCCGGGTCTCCCGGTTTGAGAGTATGACGATAATTTGCAAAAATCACACTTAGACTTGATAACAGACCCTTAAAGGGTGAAAATCCAAACCAACCCCCTAACGACCACGTAGGAGGCACGAACACCTCGCACGGGACCAATGTAACTTGTAGGAACTGACCGCGTAGTCCCGGGTCTCCCGATTTGAGAGTATGACGATAATTTGCAAAAATCACACTTAGACTTTAAAACAGGCCGTTAAAGGGTGAAAACCCAAACCAGCCCCCAAACGACCCCGTAAGAGGCACGAACACCTCGCACGGGACCAATGCAACTTGTAGGAACTGCCCGCGTAGTCCCGGGTCTCCCGGTTTGAGAGTATAACGATAATTTGCAAAAATCACACTTAGACTCGAAAACTGGTCGTTAAAGGGTGAAAACCAAAACCAACCCCCAAACGACCCCGCAGGAGGCACGAACACCTCGCACGGGACCAGAGTAACTTGTAGGAACTGGTAGCGTAGTCCCGGGTCTCCCGGTTTGAGAGTATGACGATAATTTGCAAAAATCACACTTAGACTTGAAAACAGGCCGTTAAAGGGTGAAAACCCAGCCCCCAAACGACCCCGTAGGAGGCACGAACACCTCGCACGGGACCAGTTAACTTGTAGGAACTGGCCGCGTAGTCCCGGGTCTCCCGGTTTGAGAGTATGACTATAATTTGCAAAAATCACACTTAGACTTGAAAACAGGCCGTTAAAGGGTGAAAACCCAAACCAGCCCCCAAACGACCCCGTAGGAGGCACGAACACCTCGCACGGGACCAATGTAACTTGTAGGAACTGAGCGCGTAGTCCCGGGTCTCCCGGTTTGAGAGTTTGACGATAGTTTGCAAAAATCACACTTGGACTTCAAAACAGGTCGTTAAAGGGTGAAAACCCAAACCAGCCCCCAAACGACCACGTAGGAGGCACGAACACCTCGCACGGGACCAATGTAACTTGTAGGAACTGACCGCGTAGTCCCGGGTTTCCCGGTTTGAGAGATTGACGATAGTTTGCAAAAATCACACTTGGACTTGAAAACAGGCCGTTAAAGGGTGATAACCCAAACCAACCCCCAAACGACCCCGTAGCAGGCACGAACACCTCGCACGGGACCAATGTAACTTGTAAGAACTGACCGCGTAGTCCCGGGTCTCCCGGTTTGAGAGTATGATGATAATTTGCAAAAATCACACTTAGACTTGAAAACAGGTCCTTAAAGGGTGAAAACCCAAACCAGCCCCCAAACAACCCCGTAGGAGGCACGAACACCTCGCACGGGACCAATATAACTTGTAGGAACTGACCGCGTAGTCCCGGGTCTCCCGGTTTGAGAATATGATGATAATTTGCAAAAATCATACTTAGACTTGAAAACAGGCCGTTAAAGGGTGAAAACCCAAACCAGCCCCCAACCGACCCCGTAGGAGGCACGACCACCTCGCACGGGACCAATATAACTTTTAGGAACTGACCGGGTAGTCCCGGGTCTCCCGATTTGAGAGTATGATTATAATTTGCAAAAATCACACTTAGACTTGAAAACAGGCCGTTAAAGGGTGAAAACCCAAACCAGCCCCCAAACGACCCCTTAGGAGGCACGAACACCTCGCACGGGACCAATGCAACTTGTAGGAACTGACCGCGTACTCCCGGGTCTCCCGGTTTGAGAGTATGACGATAATTTGCAAAACTCACACTTACACTTGAAAACAGGCCGTTAAAGGGTGAAAACCCAAACCAGCCCCCAAACGACCCCGTAGGAGGCACGAACACCTCGCACGGGACCAATGTAACTTGTAGGAACTGACCGCGTAGTCCCGGGTCTCCCGGTTTGAGAGTATGACGATAGTTTGCAAAAATCACACTTAGACTTGAAAACAGGTCGTTAAAGGGTGAAAACCCAAACCAGCCCCCAAACGACCCTGTAAGAGGCACGAACACCTCGCACGGGACCAATGTAACTTGTAGGAACTGACCGCGTAGTCCCGGGTCTCCCGGTTTGAGAATATGATGATAATTTGCAAAAATCACACTTAGACTTGAAAACAGGTCGTTAAAGGGTGAAAACCCAAACCAGCCCCCAAACGACCCCGTAGGAGGCACGAACACCTCGCACGGGACCAATGTAACTTGTAGGAACTGACCGCGTAGTCCCGGGTCTCCCGGTTTGAGAGTATGACGATAATTTGCAAAAATCACACTTAGACTTGAAAACAGGTCGTTAAAGGGTGAAAACCCAAACCAGCCCCCAAACGACCCCGTAGGAGGCACGAACACCTCGCACGGGACCAATGTAACTTGTAGGAACTGACCGCGTAGTCCCGGGTCTCCCGGTTTGAGAATATGATGATAATTTGCAAAAATCATACTTAGACTTGAAAACAGGCCGTTAAAGGGTGAAAACCCAAACCAGCCCCCAACCGACCCCGTAGGAGGCACGACCACCTCGACGGGACCAATATAACTTTTAGGAACTGACGGGGTAGTCCCGGGTCTCCCGATTTGAGAGTATGATGATAATTTGCAAAAATCACACTTAGACTTGAAAATAGGCCGTTAAAGGATGAAAACCCAAACCAGCCCCCAAACGACCCCTTAGGAGGCACGAACACCTCGCACGGGACCAATGCAACTTGTAGGAACTGACCGCGTAGTCCCGGGTCTCCCGGTTTGAGAGTATGACGATAATTTGCAAAAATCACACTTAGACTTGAAAACAGGCTGTTAAAGGGTGAAAACGCAAACTAGCCCCCAAACGACCCCGTAGGAGACACGAACACCTCGCACGGGACCAATGTAACTTGTAGGAACTGACCGCGTAGTCCCGGGTCTCCCGGTTTGAGAGTATGACGATAATTTGCAAAAATCACACTTAGACTTGAAAACAGGCCGTTAAAGGGTAAAAACCCAAACCAGCCCCCAAACGACCTCGTAGGAGGCACGGACACCTCGCACCGGACCAATGTGACTTGTAGGAACTGACCGCGTAGTCCCGGGTCTCCTGGTTTGAGAGTATGACGATAATTGGAAAAAATCACACTTAGACTTCAAAACAGGTCGTTAAAGGGTGAAAACCCAAACCAGCCCCCAAACGACCACGTAGGAGGGACGAACACCTCGCACGGAACCAATGCAACTTGTAGGAACTGACCGCGTAGTCCCGGGTCTCCCGGTTTGAGCGTATGATGATAATTTGCAAAAATCACACTTAGACTTGATAACAGACCGTTAAAGGGTGAAAACCCAAACCAACCCCCAAACGACCCCGTAGGAGGCACGAACACCTCGCACGGGACCAATGTAACTTGTAGGAACTGACCGCGTAGTCCCGGGTCTCCCGATTTGAGAGTATGACGATAATTTGCAAAAATCACACTTAGACTTTAAAACAGGCCGTTAAAGGGTGAAAACCCAAACCAGCCCCCAAACGACCCCGTAAGAGGCACGAACACCTCGCACGGGACCAATGCAACTTGTAGCAACTGATCGCGTAGTCCCGGGTCTCCCGGTTTGAGAGTATGACGATAATTTGCAAAAATCACACTTAGACTCGAAAACTGGTCGTTAAAGGGTGAAAACCAAAACTAACCCCCAAACGACCCCGTAGGAGGCACGAACACCTCGCACGGGACCAGTGTAACTTGTAGGAACTGGCCGCGTAGTCCCGGGTCTCCCGGTTTGAGAGTATGACGATAATTTGCAAAAATCACACTTAGACTTGAAAAGAGGCCGTTAAAGGGTGAAAACCCAAACCAGCCCCCAAACGACCCCGTAGGAGGCACGAACACCTCGCACGGGACCAGTGTAACTTGTAGGAACTGGCCGCGTAGTCCCGGGTCTCCCGGTTTAAGAGTATGACTATAATTTGCAAAAATCACACTTAGACTTAAAAACAGGCCGTTAAAGGGTGAAAACCCAAACCAGCCCCCAAAAGACCACGTAGGAGGCACGAACACCTCGCACGGGACCAATGTAACTTGTAGGAACTGACCGCGTAGTCCCGGGTCTCCCGGTTTGAGAGATTGACGATAGTTTGCAAAAATCACACTTGGACTTGAAAACAGGCCGTTAAAGGGTGATAACCCAAACCAACCCCCAAACGACCCCGTAGCAGGCACGAACACCTCGCACGGGACCAATGTAACTTGTAAGAACTGACCGCGTAGTCCCGGGTCTCCCGGTTTGAGAGTATGATGATAATTTGCAAAAATCACACTTAGACTTGAAAACAGGCCGTTAAAGGGTGAAAACCCAAACCAGCCCCCAAACGACCCCTTAGGAGGCACGAACACCTCGCACGGGACCAATGCAACTTGTAGGAACTGACCGCGTACTCCCGGGTCTCCCGGTTTGAGAGTATGACGATAATTTGCAAAAATCACACTTAGACTTGAAAACATGCTGTTAAAGGGTGAAAACGCAAACCAGCCCCCAAACGACCCCGTAGGAGGCACGAACACCTCGCACGGGACCAATGTAACTTGTAGGAACTGCCCGCGTAGTCCCGGGTCTCCCGGTTTGAGAGTATGATGATAATTGGCAAAAATCACACTTAGACTTCAAAACAGGTCGTTAAAGGGTGAAAACCCAAACCAGCCCCCAAACGACCCCGTAGGAGGGACGAACACCTCGCACGGGACCAATGCAACTTGTAGGAACTGACCGCGTAGTCCCGGGAGCTCCCGATTTGAGCGTATGATGATAATTTGCAAAAATCACACTTAGACTTGATAGCAGACCGTTAAAGGGTGAAAACCCAAACCAGCCCCCAAATGACCCCATTGGAGGCACGAACACATCGCACGGGACCAATGTAACTTGTAGGAACTGACCGCGTAGTCCCGGGTCTCCCGGTTTGAGAGTATGACGATAATTTGCAAAAATCACACTTAGACTTGAAAACAGGCCGTTAAAGGGTGAAAACCGAAACCAACCCCCAAAAGACCCCGTAGGAGGCACGAACACCTCGCACGGGACCAGTGTAACTATAGGAACTGGCCGCGTAGTCCCGGGTCTCCCGGTTTGGGAGTATGACTATAATTTGCAAAAATCACACTTAGACTTGAAAACAGGCCGTTAAAGGGTGAAAACCCAAACCAGCTCCCAAACGACCCCGTAGGAGGCACGAACACCTCGTACGGGACCAATGTAACTTGTAGGAACTGACCGCGTAGTCCCGGGTCTCCCGGTTTGAGAGTATGACGATAGTTTGCAAAAATCACACTTGGACTTGAAAACAGGCCGTTAAAGGGTGATAACCCAAACCAACCCCCAAACGACCCCGTACCAGGCACGAACACCTCGCACGGGACCAATGTAACTTGTAGGAACTGACCGCGTAGTCCCGGGTCTCCCGGTTTGAGAGTATGACGATAATTTGCAAAAATCACACTTAGACTTGAAAACAGGCCGTTAAAGGGTAAAAACCCAAACCAGCCCCCAAACGACCTCGTAAGAGGCACGGACACCTCGCACCGGACCAATGTAACTTGTAGGAACTGACCGCGTAGTCCCGGGTCTCCCGGTTTGAGAGTATGACGATAATTGGCAAAAATCACACTTAGACTTCAAAACAGGTCGTTAAAGGGTGAAAACCCAAACCAGCCCCCAAACGACCCCGTAGGAGGGACGAACACCTCGCACGGGACCAATGCAACTTGTAGGAATTGACCGCGTAGTCCCGGGTCTCCCGGTTTGAGAGTATGACGATAATTTGCAAAAATCACACTTAGACTTGATAACAGACCCTTAAAGGGTGAAAATCCAAACCAACCCCCTAACGACCACGTAGGAGGCACGAACACCTCGCACGGGACCAATGTAACTTGTAGGAACTGACCGCGTAGTCCCGGGTCTCCCGATTTGAGAGTATGACGATAATTTGCAAAAATCACACTTAGACTTTAAAACAGGCCGTTAAAGGGTGAAAACCCAAACCAGCCCCCAAACGACCCCGTAAGAGGCACGAACACCTCGCACGGGACCAATGCAACTTGTAGGAACTGCCCGCGTAGTCCCGGGTCTCCCGGTTTGAGAGTATAACGATAATTTGCAAAAATCACACTTAGACTCGAAAACTGGTCGTTAAAGGGTGAAAACCAAAACCAACCCCCAAACGACCCCGCAGGAGGCACGAACACCTCGCACGGGACCAGAGTAACTTGTAGGAACTGGTAGCGTAGTCCCGGGTCTCCCGGTTTGAGAGTATGACGATAATTTGCAAAAATCACACTTAGACTTGAAAACAGGCCGTTAAAGGGTGAAAACCCAGCCCCCAAACGACCCCGTAGGAGGCACGAACACCTCGCACGGGACCAGTTAACTTGTAGGAACTGGCCGCGTAGTCCCGGGTCTCCCGGTTTGAGAGTATGACTATAATTTGCAAAAATCACACTTAGACTTGAAAACAGGCCGTTAAAGGGTGAAAACCCAAACCAGCCCCCAAACGACCCCGTAGGAGGCACGAACACCTCGCACGGGACCAATGTAACTTGTAGGAACTGAGCGCGTAGTCCCGGGTCTCCCGGTTTGAGAGTTTGACGATAGTTTGCAAAAATCACACTTGGACTTCAAAACAGGCCGTTAAAGGGTGAAAACCCAAACCAGCCCCCAAACGACCACGTAGGAGGCACGAACACCTCGCACGGGACCAATGTAACTTGTAGGAACTGACCGCGTAGTCCCGGGTTTCCCGGTTTGAGAGATTGACGATAGTTTGCAAAAATCACACTTGGACTTGAAAACAGGCCGTTAAAGGGTGATAACCCAAACCAACCCCCAAACGACCCCGTAGCAGGCACGAACACCTCGCACGGGACCAATGTAACTTGTAAGAACTGACCGCGTAGTCCCGGGTCTCCCGGTTTGAGAGTATGATGATAATTTGCAAAAATCACACTTAGACTTGAAAACAGGTCCTTAAAGGGTGAAAACCCAAACCAGCCCCCAAACAACCCCGTAGGAGGCACGAACACCTCGCACGGGACCAATGTAACTTGTAGGAACTGACCGCGTAGTCCCGGGTCTCCCGGTTTGAGAATATGATGATAATTTGCAAAAATCATACTTAGACTTGAAAACAGGCCGTTAAAGGGTGAAAACCCAAACCAGCCCCCAACCGACCCCGTAGGAGGCACGACCACCTCGCACGGGACCAATATAACTTTTAGGAACTGACCGGGTAGTCCCGGGTCTCCCGATTTGAGAGTATGATGATAATTTGCAAAAATCACACTTAGACTTGAAAACAGGCCGTTAAAGGGTGAAAACCCAAACCAGCCCCCAAACGACCCCTTAGGAGGCACGAACACCTCGCACGGGACCAATGCAACTTGTAGGAACTGACCGCGTACTCCCGGGTCTCCCGGTTTGAGAGTATGACGATAATTTGCAAAACTCACACTTACACTTGAAAACAGGCCGTTAAAGGGTGAAAACCCAAACCAGCCCCCAAACGACCCCGTAGGAGGCACGAACACCTCGCACGGGACCAATGTAACTTGTAGGAACTGACCGCGTAGTCCCGGGTCTCCCGGTTTGAGAGTATGACGATAGTTTGCAAAAATCACACTTAGACTTGAAAACAGGTCGTTAAAGGGTGAAAACCCAAACCAGCCCCCAAACGACCCTGTAAGAGGCACGAACACCTCGCACGGGACCAATGTAACTTGTAGGAACTGACCGCGTAGTCCCGGGTCTCCCGGTTTGAGAATATGATGATAATTTGCAAAAATCACACTTAGACTTGAAAACAGGTCGTTAAAGGGTGAAAACCCAAACCAGCCCCCAAACGACCCCGTAGGAGGCACGAACACCTCGCACGGGACCAATGTAACTTGTAGGAACTGACCGCGTAGTCCCGGGTCTCCCGGTTTGAGAGTATGACGATAATTTGCAAAAATCACACTTAGACTTGAAAACAGGTCGTTAAAGGGTGAAAACCCAAACCAGCCCCCAAACGACCCCGTAGGAGGCACGAACACCTCGCACGGGACCAATGTAACTTGTAGGAACTGACCGCGTAGTCCCGGGTCTCCCGGTTTGAGAATATGATGATAATTTGCAAAAATCATACTTAGACTTGAAAACAGGCCGTTAAAGGGTGAAAACCCAAACCAGCCCCCAACCGACCCCGTAGGAGGCACGACCACCTCGACGGGACCAATATAACTTTTAGGAACTGACGGGGTAGTCCCGGGTCTCCCGATTTGAGAGTATGATGATAATTTGCAAAAATCACACTTAGACTTGAAAATAGGCCGTTAAAGGATGAAAACCCAAACCAGCCCCCAAACGACCCCTTAGGAGGCACGAACACCTCGCACGGGACCAATGCAACTTGTAGGAACTGACCGCGTAGTCCCGGGTCTCCCGGTTTGAGAGTATGACGATAATTTGCAAAAATCACACTTAGACTTGAAAACAGGCTGT
Organism: Sambucus nigra; assembly: GCA_949130495.1. Classification (NCBI taxonomy): domain Eukaryota; kingdom Viridiplantae; phylum Streptophyta; class Magnoliopsida; order Dipsacales; family Adoxaceae; genus Sambucus; species Sambucus nigra. The sequence goes on from OX422221.1 coordinate 443,544,745, forward strand.
TAAAGGGTGAAAACGCAAACTAGCCCCCAAACGACCCCGTAGGAGACACGAACACCTCGCACGGGACCAATGTAACTTGTAGGAACTGACCGCGTAGTCCCGGGTCTCCCGGTTTGAGAGTATGACGATAATTTGCAAAAATCACACTTAGACTTGAAAACAGGCCGTTAAAGGGTAAAAACCCAAACCAGCCCCCAAACGACCTCGTAGGAGGCACGGACACCTCGCACCGGACCAATGTGACTTGTAGGAACTGACCGCGTAGTCCCGGGTCTCCTGGTTTGAGAGTATGACGATAATTGGAAAAAATCACACTTAGACTTCAAAACAGGTCGTTAAAGGGTGAAAACCCAAACCAGCCCCCAAACGACCACGTAGGAGGGACGAACACCTCGCACGGAACCAATGCAACTTGTAGGAACTGACCGCGTAGTCCCGGGTCTCCCGGTTTGAGCGTATGATGATAATTTGCAAAAATCACACTTAGACTTGATAACAGACCGTTAAAGGGTGAAAACCCAAACCAACCCCCAAACGACCCCGTAGGAGGCACGAACACCTCGCACGGGACCAATGTAACTTGTAGGAACTGACCGCGTAGTCCCGGGTCTCCCGATTTGAGAGTATGACGATAATTTGCAAAAATCACACTTAGACTTTAAAACAGGCCGTTAAAGGGTGAAAACCCAAACCAGCCCCCAAACGACCCCGTAAGAGGCACGAACACCTCGCACGGGACCAATGCAACTTGTAGCAACTGATCGCGTAGTCCCGGGTCTCCCGGTTTGAGAGTATGACGATAATTTGCAAAAATCACACTTAGACTCGAAAACTGGTCGTTAAAGGGTGAAAACCAAAACTAACCCCCAAACGACCCCGTAGGAGGCACGAACACCTCGCACGGGACCAGTGTAACTTGTAGGAACTGGCCGCGTAGTCCCGGGTCTCCCGGTTTGAGAGTATGACGATAATTTGCAAAAATCACACTTAGACTTGAAAAGAGGCCGTTAAAGGGTGAAAACCCAAACCAGCCCCCAAACGACCCCGTAGGAGGCACGAACACCTCGCACGGGACCAGTGTAACTTGTAGGAACTGGCCGCGTAGTCCCGGGTCTCCCGGTTTAAGAGTATGACTATAATTTGCAAAAATCACACTTAGACTTAAAAACAGGCCGTTAAAGGGTGAAAACCCAAACCAGCCCCCAAAAGACCACGTAGGAGGCACGAACACCTCGCACGGGACCAATGTAACTTGTAGGAACTGACCGCGTAGTCCCGGGTCTCCCGGTTTGAGAGATTGACGATAGTTTGCAAAAATCACACTTGGACTTGAAAACAGGCCGTTAAAGGGTGATAACCCAAACCAACCCCCAAACGACCCCGTAGCAGGCACGAACACCTCGCACGGGACCAATGTAACTTGTAAGAACTGACCGCGTAGTCCCGGGTCTCCCGGTTTGAGAGTATGATGATAATTTGCAAAAATCACACTTAGACTTGAAAACAGGTCCTTAAAGGGTGAAAACCCAAACCAGCCCCCAAACGACCCCGTAGGAGGCACGAACACCTCGCACGGGACCAATGTAACTTGTAGGAACTGACCGCGTAGTCCCGGGTCTCCCGGTTTGAGAATATGATGATAATTTGCAAAAATCATACTTAGACTTGAAAACAGGCCGTTAAAGGGTGAAAACCCAAACCAGCCCCCAACCGACCCCGTAGGAGGCACGACCACCTCGCACGGGACCAATATAACTTTTAGGAACTGACCGGGTAGTCCCGGGTCTCCCGATTTGAGAGTATGATGATAATTTGCAAAAATCACACTTAGACTTGAAAACAGGCCGTTAAAGGGTGAAAACCCAAACCAGCCCCCAAACGACCCCTTAGGAGGCACGAACACCTCGTACGGGACCAATGCAACTTGTAGGAACTGACCGCGTACTCCCGGGTCTCCCGGTTTGAGAGTATGACGATAATTTGCAAAACTCACACTTACACTTGAAAACAGGCCGTTAAAGGGTGAAAACCCAAACCAGCCCCCAAACGACCCCGTAGGAGGCACGAACACCTCGCACGGGACCAATGTAACTTGTAGGAACTGACCGCGTAGTCCCGGGTCTCCCGGTTTGAGAGTATGACGATAGTTTGCAAAAATCACACTTGGACTTGAAAACAGGCCGTTAAAGGGTGATAACCCAAACCAACCCCCAAACGACCCCGTAGCAGGCACGAACACCTCGCACGGGACCAATGTAACTTGTAAGAACTGACCGCGTAGTCCCGGGTCTCCCGGTTTGAGAATATGACGATAATTTACAAAAATCACACTTAGACTTGAAAACAGGTCGTTAAAGGGTGAAAACCCAAACCAGCCCCCAAACGACCCCGTAGGAGGCACGAACACCTCGCACGGGACCAATGTAACTCTTAGGAACTGACCGCGTAGTCCCAGGTCTCTCGGTTTGAGAATATGATGATAATTTGCAAAAATCATACTTAGACTTGAAAACAGGCCGTTAAAGGGTGAAAACCCAAACCAGCCCCCAACCGACCCCGTAGGAGGCACGACCACCTCGCACGGGACCAATATAACTTTTAGGAACTGACCGGGTAGTCCCGGGTCTCCCGATTTGAGAGTATGATGATAATTTGCAAAAATCACACTTAGACTTGAAAACAGGCCGTTAAAGGGTGAAAACCCAAACCAGCCCCCAAACGACCCCTTAGGAGGCACGAACACCTCGCACGGGACCAATGCAACTTGTAGGAACTGACCGCGTACTCCCGGGTCTCCCGGTTTGAGAGTATGACGATAATTTGCAAAAATCACACTTAGACTTGAAAACATGCTGTTAAAGGGTGAAAACGTAAACCAGCCCCCAAACGACCCCGTAGGAGGCACGAACACCTCGCACGGGACCAATGTAACTTTTAGGAACTGCCCGCGTAGTCCCGGGTCTCCCGGTTTGAGAGTATGATGATAATTGGCAAAAATCACACTTAGACTTCAAAACAGGTCGTTAAAGGGTGAAAATCCAAACCAGCCCCCAAACGACCCCGTAGGAGGGACGAACACCTCGCACGGGACCAATGCAACTTGTAGGAACTGACCGCGTAGTCCCGGGAGCTCCCGATTTGAGCGTATGATGATAATTTGCAAAAATCACACTTAGACTTGATAGCAGACCGTTAAAGGGTGAAAACCCAAACCAGCCCCCAAATGACCCCATAGGAGGCACGAACACATCGCACGGGACCAATGTAACTTGTAGGAACTGACCGCGTAGTCCCGGGTCTCCCGGTTTGAGAGTATGACGATAATTTGCAAAAATCACACTTAGACTTGAAAACAGGCCGTTAAAGGGTGAAAACCGAAACCAACCCCCAAAAGACCCCGTAGGAGGCACGAACACCTCGCACGGGACCAGTGTAACTATAGGAACTGGCCGCGTAGTCCCGGGTATCCCGGTTTGGAAGTATGACTATAATTTGCAAAAATCACACTTAGACTTGAAAACAGGCCGTTAAAGGGTGAAAACCCAAACCAGCCCCCAAACGACCCCGTAGGAGGCACGAACACCTCGCACGGGACCAATGTAACTTGTAGGAACTGACCGCGTAGTCCCGGGTCTCCCGGTTTGAGAGTATGACGATAGTTTGCAAAAATCACACTTGGACTTGAAAACAGGCCGTTAAAGGGTGATAACCCAAACCAACCCCCAAACGACCCCGTACCAGGCACGAACACCTCGCACGGGACCAATGTAACTTGTAGGAACTGACCGCGTAGTCCCGGGTCTCCCGGTTTGAGAGTATGACGATAATTTGCAAAAATCACACTTAGACTTGAAAACAGGCCGTTAAAGGGTAAAAACCCAAACCAGCCCCCAAACGACCTCGTAAGAGGCACGGACACCTCGCACCGGACCAATGTAACTTGTAGGAACTGACCGCGTAGTCCCGGGTCTCCCGGTTTGAGAGTATGACGATAATTGGCAAAAATCACACTTAGACTTCAAAACAGGTCGTTAAAGGGTGAAAACCCACACCAACCCCCAAACGACCCCGTAGGAGGGACGAACACCTCGCACGGGACCAATGCAACTTGTAGGAATTGACCGCGTAGTCCCGGGTCTCCCGGTTTGAGAGTATGACGATAATTTGCAAAAATCACACTTAGACTTGATAACAGACCGTTAAAGGGTGAAAATCCAAACCAACCCCCTAACGACCACGTAGGAGGCACGAACACCTCGCACGGGACCAATGTAACTTGTAGGAACTGACCGCGTAGTCCCGGGTCTCCCGATTTGAGAGTATGACGATAATTTGCAAAAATCACACTTAGACTTTAAAACAGGCCGTTAAAGGGTGAAAACCCAAACCAGCCCCCAAACGACCCAGTAAGAGGCACGAACACCTCGCACGGGACCAATGCAACTTGTAGGAACTGCCCGCGTAGTCCCGGGTCTCCCGGTTTGAGAGTATAACGATAATTTGCAAAAATCACACTTAGACTCGAAAACTGGTCGTTAAAGGGTGAAAACCAAAACCAACCCCCAAACAACCCCGCAGGAGGCACGAACACCTCGCACAGGACCAGGGTAACTTGTAGGAACTGGTAGCGTAGTCCCGGGTCTCCCGGTTTGAGAGTATGACGATAATTTGCAAAAATCACACTTAGACTTGAAAACAGGCCGTTAAAGGGTGAAAACCCAGCCCCCAAACGACCCCGTAGGAGGCACGAACACCTCGCACGGGACCAGTTAACTTGTAGGAACTGGCCGCGTAGTCCCGGGTCTCCCGGTTTGAGAGTATGACTATAATTTGCAAAAATCACACTTAGACTTGAAAACAGGCCGTTAAAGGGTGAAAACCCAAACCAGCCCCCAAACGACCCCGTAGGAGGCACGAACACCTCGCACGGGACCAATGTAACTTGTAGGAACTCAGCGCGTAGTCCCGGGTCTCCCGGTTTGAGAGTTTGACGATAGTTTGCAAAAATCACACTTGGACTTCAAAACAGGCCGTTAAAGGGTGAAAACCCAAACCAGCCCCCAAACGACCACGTAGGAGGCACGAACACCTCGCACGGGACCAATGTAACTTGTAGGAACTGACCGCGTAGTCCCGGGTCTCCCGGTTTGAGAGATTGACGATAGTTTGCAAAAATCACACTTGGACTTGAAAACAGGCCGTTAAAGGGTGATAACCCAAACCAACCCCCAAACGACCCCGTAGCAGGCACGAACACCTCGCACGGGACCAATGTAACTTGTAAGAACTGACCGCGTAGTCCCGGGTCTCCCGGTTTGAGAGTATGATGATAATTTGCAAAAATCACACTTAGACTTGAAAACAGGTCCTTAAAGGGTGAAAACCCAAACCAGCCCCCAAACGACCCCGTAGGAGGCACGAACACCTCGCACGGGACCAATGTAACTTGTAGGAACTGACCGCGTAGTCCCGGGTCTCCCGGTTTGAGAATATGATGATAATTTGCAAAAATCATACTTAGACTTGAAAACAGGCCGTTAAAGAGTGAAAACCCAAACCAGCCCCCAACCGACCCCGTAGGAGGCACGACCACCTCGCACGGGACCAATATAACTTTTAGGAACTGACCGGGTAGTCCCGGGTCTCCCGATTTGAGAGTATGATGATAATTTGCAAAAATCACACTTAGACTTGAAAACAGGCCGTTAAAGGGTGAAAACCCAAACCAGCCCCCAAACGACCCCTTAGGAGGCACGAACACCTCGCACGGGACCAATGCAACTTGTAGGAACTGACCGCGTACTCCCGGGTCTCCCGGTTTGAGAGTATGACGATAATTTGCAAAACTCACACTTACACTTGAAAACAGGCCGTTAAAGGGTGAAAACCCAAACCAGCCACCAAACGACCCCGTAGGAGGCACGAACACCTCGCACGGGACCAATGTAACTTGTAGGAACTGACCGCGTAGTCCCGGGTCTCCCGGTTTGAGAGTATGACGATAGTTTGCAAAAATCACACTTAGACTTGAAAACAGGTCGTTAAAGGGTGAAAACCCAAACCAGCCCCCAAACGACCCTGTAAGAGGCACGAACACCTCGCACGGGACCAATGTAACTTGTAGGAACTGACCGCGTAGTCCCGGGTCTCCCGGTTTGAGAGTATGACGATAATTTACAAAAATCACACTTAGACTTGAAAACAGGTCGTTAAAGGGTGAAAACCCAAACCAGCCCCCAAACGACCCCGTAGGAGGCACGAACACCTAGCACGGGACCAATGTAACTCTTAGGAACTGACCGCGTAGTCCCAGGTCTCTCGGTTTGAGAATATGATGATAATTTGCAAAAATCATACTTAGACTTGAAAACAGGCCGTTAAAGGGTGAAAACCCAAACCAGCCCCCAACCGACCCCGTAGGAGGCACGACCACCTCGCACGGGACCAATATAACTTTTAGGAACTGACGGGGTAGTCCCGGGTCTCCCGATTTGAGAGTATGATGATAATTTGCAAAAATCACACTTAGACTTGAAAATAGGCCGTTAAAGGATGAAAACCCAAACCAGCCCCCAAACGACCCCTTAGGAGGCACGAACACCTCGCACGGGACCAATGCAACTTGTAGGAACTGACCGCGTAGTCCCGGGTCTCCCGGTTTGAGAGTATGATGATAATTTGCAAAAATCACACTTAGACTTGAAAACAGGCTGTTAAAGGGTGAAAACGCAAACCAGCCCCCAAACGACCCCGTAGGAGACACGAACACCTCGCACGGGACCAATGTAACTTGTAGGAACTGACCGCGTAGTCCCGGGTCTCCCGATTTGAGAGTATGACGATAATTTGCAAAAATCACACTTAGACTTGAAAACAGGCCGTTAAAGGGTAAAAACCCAAACCAGCCCCCAAACGACCTCGTAGGAGGCACGGACACCTCGCACCGGACCAATGTGACTTGTAGGAACTGACCGCGTAGTCCCGGGTCTCCTGGTTTGAGAGTATGACGATAATTGGAAAAAATCACACTTAGACTTCAAAACAGGTCGTTAAAGGGTGAAAACCCAAACCAGCCCCCAAACGACCCCGTAGGAGGGACAAACACCTCGCACGGAACCAATGCAACTTGTAGGAACTGACCGCGTAGTCCCGGGTCTCCCGGTTTGAGCGTATGATGATAATTTGCAAAAATCACACTTAGACTTGATAACAGACCGTTAAAGGGTGAAAACCCAAACCAACCCCCAAACGACCCCGTAGGAGGCACGAACACCTCGCACGGGACCAATGTAACTTGTAGGAACTGACCGCGTAGTCCCGGGTCTCCCGATTTGAGAGTATGACGATAATTTGCAAAAATCACACTTAGACTTTAAAACAGGCCGTTAAAGGGTGAAAACCCAAACCAGCCCCCAAACGACCCCGTAAGAGGCACGAATACCTCGCACGGGACCAATGCAACTTGTAGCAACTGATCGCGTAGTACCGGGTCTCCCGGTTTGAGAGTATGACGATAATTTGCAAAAATCACACTTAGACTCGAAAACTGGTCGTTAAAGGGTGAAAACCAAAACTAACCCCCAAACGACCCCGTAGGAGGCACGAACACCTCGTACGGGACCAGTGTAACTTGTAGGAACTGGCCGCGTAGTCCCGGGTCTCCCGGTTTGAGAGTATGACGATAATTTGCAAAAATCACACTTAGACTTGAAAAGAGGCCGTTAAAGGGTGAAAACCCAAACCAGCCCCCAAACGACCCCGTAGGAGGCACGAACACCTCGCACGGGACCAGTGTAACTTGTAGGAACTGGCCGCGTAGTCCCGGGTCTCCCGGTTTAAGAGTATGACTATAATTTGCAAAAATCTCACTTAGACTTAAAAACAGGCCGTTAAAGGGTGAAAACCCAAACCAGCCCCCAAAAGACCACGTAGGAGGCACGAACACCTCGCACGGGACCAATGTAACTTGTAGGAACTGACCACGTAGTCCCGGGTCTCCCGGTTTGAGAGATTGACGATAGTTTGCAAAAATCACACTTGGACTTGAAAACAGGCCGTTAAAGGGTGATAACCCAAACCAACCCCCAAACGACCCCGTAGCAGGCACGAACACCTCGCACGGGACCAATGTAACTTGTAAGAACTGACCGCGTAGTCCCGGGTCTCCCGGTTTGAGAGTATGATGATAATTTGCAAAAATCACACTTAGACTTGAAAACAGGTCCTTAAAGGGTGAAAACCCAAACCAGCCCCCAAACGACCCCGTAGGAGGCACGAACACCTCGCACGGGACCAATGTAACTTGTAGGAACTGACCGCGTAGTCCCGGGTCTCCCGGTTTGAGAATATGATGATAATTTGCAAAAATCATACTTAGACTTGAAAACAGGCCGTTAAAGGGTGAAAACCCAAACCAGCCCCCAACCGACCCCGTAGGAGGCACGACCACCTCGCACGGGACCAATATAACTTTTAGGAACTGACCGGGTAGTCCCGGGTCTCCCGATTTGAGAGTATGATGATAATTTGCAAAAATCACACTTAGACTTGAAAACAGGCCGTTAAAGGGAGAAAACCCAAACCAGCCCCCAAACGACCCCTTAGGAGGCACGAACACCTCGTACGGGACCAATGCAACTTGTAGGAACTGACCGCGTACTCCCGGGTCTCCCGGTTTGAGAGTATGACGATAATTTGCAAAACTCACACTTACACTTGAAAACAGGCCGTTAAAGGGTGAAAACCCAAACCAGCCCCCAAACGACCCCGTTGGAGGCACGAACACCTCGCACGGGACCAATGTAACTTGTAGGAACTGACCGCGTAGTCCCGGGTCTCCCGGTTTGAGAGTATGACGATAGTTTGCAAAAATCACACTTGGACTTGAAAACAGGCCGTTAAAGGGTGATAACCCAAACCAACCCCCAAACGACCCCGTAGCAGGCACGAACACCTCGCACGGGACCAATGTAACTTGTAAGAACTGACCGCGTAGTCCCGGGTCTCCCGGTTTGAGAGTATGACGATAATTTACAAAAATCACACTTAGACTTGAAAACAGGTCGTTAAAGGGTGAAAACCCAAACCAGCCCCCAAACGACCCCGTAGGAGGCACGAACACCTCGCACGGGACCAATGTAACTCTTAGGAACTGACCGCGTAGTCCCAGGTCTCTCGGTTTGAGAATATGATGATAATTTGCAAAAATCATACTTAGACTTGAAAACAGGCCGTTAAAGGGTGAAAACCCAAACCAGCCCCCAACCGACCCCGTAGGAGGCACGACCACCTCGCACGGGACCAATATAACTTTTAGGAACTGACCGGGTAGTCCCGGGTCTCCCGATTTGAGAGTATGATGATAATTTGCAAAAATCACACTTAGACTTGAAAACAGGCCGTTAAAGGGTGAAAACCCAAACCAGCCCCCAAACGACCCCTTAGGAGGCACGAACACCTCGCACGGGACCAATGCAACTTGTAGGAACTGACCGCGTACTCCCGGGTCTCCCGGTTTGAGAGTATGGCGATAATTTGAAAAAATCACACTTAGACTTGAAAACATGCTGTTAAAGGGTGAAAACGTAAACCAGCCCCCAAACGACCCCGTAGGAGGCACGAACACCTCGCACGGGACCAATGTAACTTGTAGGAACTGCCCGCGTAGTCCCGGGTCTCCCGGTTTGAGAGTATGATGATAATTGGCAAAAATCACACTTAGACTTCAAAACAGGTCGTTAAAGGGTGAAAATCCAAACCAGCCCCCAAACGACCCCGTAGGAGGGACGAACACCTCGCACGGGACCAATGCAACTTGTAGGAACTGACCGCGTAGTCCCGGGAGCTCCCGATTTGAGCGTATGATGATAATTTGCAAAAATCACACTTAGACTTGATAGCAGACCGTTAAAGGGTGAAAACCCAAACCAGCCCCCAAATGACCCCATAGGAGGCACGAACACATCGTACGGGACCAATGTAACTTGTAGGAACTGACCGCGTAGTCCCGGGTCTCCCGGTTTGAGAGTATGACGATAATTTGCAAAAATCACACTTAGACTTGAAAACAGGCCGTTAAAGGGTGAAAACCGAAACCAACCCCCAAAAGACCCCGTAGGAGGCACGAACACCTCGCACGGGACCAGTGTAACTATAGGAACTGGCCGCGTAGTCCCGGGTCTCCCGGTTTGGGAGTATGACTATAATTTGCAAAAATCACACTTAGACTTGAAAACAGGCCGTTAAAGGGTGAAAACCCAAACCAGCCCCCAAACGACCCCGTAGGAGGCACGAACACCTCGCACGGGACCAATGTAACTTGTAGGAACTGACCGCGTAGTCCCGGGTCTCCCGGTTTGAGAGTATGACGATAGTTTGCAAAAATCACACTTGGACTTGAAAACAGGCCGTTAAAGGGTGATAACCCAAACCAACCCCCAAACGACCCCGTACCAGGCACGAACACCTCGCACGGGACCAATGTAACTTGTAGGAACTGACCGCGTAGTCCCGGGTCTCCCGGTTTGAGAGTATGACGATAATTTGCAAAAATCACACTTAGACTTGAAAACAGGCCGTTAAAGGGTAAAAACCCAAACCAGCCCCCAAACGACCTCGTAAGAGGCACGGACACCTCGCACCGGACCAATGTAACTTGTAGGAACTGACCGCGTAGTCCCGGGTCTCCCGGTTTGAGAGTATGACGATAATTGGCAAAAATCACACTTAGACTTCAAAACAGGTCGTTAAAGGGTGAAAACCCAAACCAGCCCCCAAACGACCCCGTAGGAGGGACGAACACCTCGCACGGGACCAATGCAACTTGTAGGAATTGACCGCGTAGTCCCGGGTCTCCCGGTTTGAGAGTATGACGATAATTTGCAAAAATCACACTTAGACTTGATAACAGACCGTTAAAGGGTGAAAACCCAAACCAGCCCCCAAACGACCCCGTAGGAGGCACGAACACCTCGCACGGGACCAATGTAACTTGTTGGAACTGATCGCGTAGTCCCGGGACTCTCGGTTTGAGAGTATGACGATAATTTGCAAAAATCACACTTAGACTTGAAAACAGGCCGTTAAAGGGTGAAAACCCAAACCAGCCCCCAAACGACCCCGTAAGAGGCACGAACACCTCGCACGGGACCAATGCAACTTGTAGGAACTGCCCGCGTAGTCCCGGGTCTCCCGGTTTGAGAGTATAACGATAATTTGCAAAAATCACACTTAGACTCGAAAACTGGTCGTTAAAGGGTGAAAACCAAAACCAACCCCCAAACGACCCCGCAGGAGGCACGAACACCTCGCACGGGACCAGGGTAACTTGTAGGAACTGGTAGCGTAGTCCCGGGTCTCCCGGTTTGAGAGTATGACGATAATTTGCAAAAATCACACTTAGACTTGAAAACAGGCCGTTAAAGGGTGAAAACCCAGCCCCCAAACGACCCCGTAGGAGGCACGAACACCTCGCACGGGACCAGTTAACTTGTAGGAACTGGCCGCGTAGTCCCGGGTCTCCCGGTTTGAGAGTATGACTATAATTTGCAAAAATCACACTTAGACTTGAAAACAGGCCGTTAAAGGGTGAAAACCCAAACCAGCCCCCAAACGACCCCGTAGGAGGCACGAACACCTCGCACGGGACCAATGTAACTTGTAGGAACTGAGCGCGTAGTCCCGGGTCTCCCGGTTTGAGAGTTTGACGATAGTTTGCAAAAATCACACTTGGACTTCAAAACAGGCCGTTAAAGGGTGAAAACCCAAACCAGCCCCCAAACGACCACGTAGGAGGCACGAACACCTCGCACGGGACCAATGTAACTTGTAGGAACTGACCGCGTAGTCCCGGGTCTCCCGGTTTGAGAGATTGACGATAGTTTGCAAAAATCACACTTGGACTTGAAAACAGGCCGTTAAAGGGTGATAACCCAAACCAACCCCCAAACGACCCCGTAGCAGGCACGAACACCTCGCACGGGACCAATGTAACTTGTAAGAACTGACCGCGTAGTCCCGGGTCTCCTGGTTTGAGAGTATGATGATAATTTGCAAAAATCACACTTAGACTTGAAAACAGGTCCTTAAAGGGTGAAAACCCAAACCAGCCCCCAAACGACCCCGTAGGAGGCACGAACACCTCGCACGGGACCAATGTAACTTGTAGGAACTGACCGCGTAGTCCCGGGTCTCCCGGTTTGAGAATATGATGATAATTTGCAAAAATCATACTTAGACTTGAAAACAGGCCGTTAAAGAGTGAAAACCCAAACCAGCCCCCAACCGACCCCGTAGGAGGCACGACCACCTCGCACGGGACCAATATAACTTTTAGGAACTGACCGGGTAGTCCCGGGTCTCCCGATTTGAGAGTATGATGATAATTTGCAAAAATCACACTTAGACTTGAAAACAGGCCGTTAAAGGGTGAAAACCCAAACCAGCCCCCAAACGACCCCTTAGGAGGCACGAACACCTCGCACGGGACCAATGCAACTTGTAGGAACTGACCGCGTACTCCCGGGTCTCCCGGTTTGAGAGTATGACGATAATTTGCAAAACTCACACTTACACTTGAAAACAGGCCGTTAAAGGGTGAAAACCCAAACCAGCCACCAAACAACCCCGTAGGAGGCACGAACACCTCGCACGGGACCAATGTAACTTGTAGGAACTGACCGCGTAGTCCCGGGTCTCCCGGTTTGAGAGTATGACGATAGTTTGCAAAAATCACACTTAGACTTGAAAACAGGTCGTTAAAGGGTGAAAACCCAAACCAGCCCCCAAACGACCCTGTAAGAGGCACGAACACCTCGCACGGGACCAATGTAACTTGTAGGAACTGACCGCGTAGTCCCGGGTCTCCCGGTTTGAGAATATGATGATAATTTGCAAAAATCACACTTAGACTTGAAAACAGGTCGTTAAAGGGTGAAAACCCAAACCAGCCCCCAAACGACCCCGTAGGAGGCACGAACACCTCGCACGGGACCAATGTAACTTGTAGGAACTGACCGCGTAGTCCCGGGTCTCCCGGTTTGAGAGTATGACGATAATTTGCAAAAATCACACTTAGACTTGAAAACAGGTCGTTAAAGGGTGAAAACCCAAACCAGCCCCCAAACGACCCCGTAGGAGGCACGAACACCTCGCACGGGACCAATGTAACTTGTAGGAACTGACCGCGTAGTCCCGGGTCTCCCGGTTTGAGAATATGATGATAATTTGCAAAAATCATACTTAGACTTGAAAACATGCCGTTAAAGGGTGAAAACCCAAACCAGCCCCCAACCGACCCCGTAGGAGGCACGACCACCTCGACGGGACCAATATAACTTTTAGGAACTGACGGGGTAGTCCCGGGTCTCCCGATTTGAGAGTATGATGATAATTTGCAAAAATCACACTTAGACTTGAAAACAGGCCGTTAAAGGGTGAAAACCCAAACCAGCCCCCAAACGACCCCTTAGGAGGCACGAACACCTCGCACGGGACCAATGCAACTTGTAGGAACTGACCGCGTAGTCCCGGGTCTCCCGGTTTGAGAGTATGACGATAACTGGCAAAAATCACACTTAGACTTCAAAACAGGCCGTTAAAGGGTGAAAACCCAAACCAGCCCCCAAACGACCCCGTAAGAGGCACGAATACCTCGCACGGGACCAATGCAACTTGTAGCAACTGATCGCGTAGTACCGGGTCTCCCGGTTTGAGAGTATGACGATAATTTGCAAAAATCACACTTAGACTCGAAAACTGGTCGTTAAAGGGTGAAAACCAAAACTAACCCCCAAACGACCCCGTAGGAGGCACGAACACCTCGTACGGGACCAGTGTAACTTGTAGGAACTGGCCGCGTAGTCCCGGGTCTCCCGGTTTGAGAGTATGACGATAATTTGCAAAAATCACACTTAGACTTGAAAAGAGGCCGTTAAAGGGTGAAAACCCAAACCAGCCCCCAAACGACCCCGTAGGAGGCACGAACACCTCGCACGGGACCAGTGTAACTTGTAGGAACTGGCCGCGTAGTCCCGGGTCTCCCGGTTTAAGAGTATGACTATAATTTGCAAAAATCTCACTTAGACTTAAAAACAGGCCGTTAAAGGGTGAAAACCCAAACCAGCCCCCAAAAGACCACGTAGGAGGCACGAACACCTCGCACGGGACCAATGTAACTTGTAGGAACTGACCACGTAGTCCCGGGTCTCCCGGTTTGAGAGATTGACGATAGTTTGCAAAAATCACACTTGGACTTGAAAACAGGCCGTTAAAGGGTGATAACCCAAACCAACCCCCAAACGACCCCGTAGCAGGCACGAACACCTCGCACGGGACCAATGTAACTTGTAAGAACTGACCGCGTAGTCCCGGGTCTCCCGGTTTGAGAGTATGATGATAATTTGCAAAAATCACACTTAGACTTGAAAACAGGTCCTTAAAGGGTGAAAACCCAAACCAGCCCCCAAACGACCCCGTAGGAGGCACGAACACCTCGCACGGGACCAATGTAACTTGTAGGAACTGACCGCGTAGTCCCGGGTCTCCCGGTTTGAGAATATGATGATAATTTGCAAAAATCATACTTAGACTTGAAAACAGGCCGTTAAAGGGTGAAAACCCAAACCAGCCCCCAACCGACCCCGTAGGAGGCACGACCACCTCGCACGGGACCAATATAACTTTTAGGAACTGACCGGGTAGTCCCGGGTCTCCCGATTTGAGAGTATGATGATAATTTGCAAAAATCACACTTAGACTTGAAAACAGGCCGTTAAAGGGAGAAAACCCAAACCAGCCCCCAAACGACCCCTTAGGAGGCACGAACACCTCGTACGGGACCAATGCAACTTGTAGGAACTGACCGCGTACTCCCGGGTCTCCCGGTTTGAGAGTATGACGATAATTTGCAAAACTCACACTTACACTTGAAAACAGGCCGTTAAAGGGTGAAAACCCAAACCAGCCCCCAAACGACCCCGTTGGAGGCACGAACACCTCGCACGGGACCAATGTAACTTGTAGGAACTGACCGCGTAGTCCCGGGTCTCCCGGTTTGAGAGTATGACGATAGTTTGCAAAAATCACACTTGGACTTGAAAACAGGCCGTTAAAGGGTGATAACCCAAACCAACCCCCAAACGACCCCGTAGCAGGCACGAACACCTCGCACGGGACCAATGTAACTTGTAAGAACTGACCGCGTAGTCCCGGGTCTCCCGGTTTGAGAGTATGACGATAATTTACAAAAATCACACTTAGACTTGAAAACAGGTCGTTAAAGGGTGAAAACCCAAACCAGCCCCCAAACGACCCCGTAGGAGGCACGAACACCTCGCACGGGACCAATGTAACTCTTAGGAACTGACCGCGTAGTCCCAGGTCTCTCGGTTTGAGAATATGATGATAATTTGCAAAAATCATACTTAGACTTGAAAACAGGCCGTTAAAGGGTGAAAACCCAAACCAGCCCCCAACCGACCCCGTAGGAGGCACGACCACCTCGCACGGGACCAATATAACTTTTAGGAACTGACCGGGTAGTCCCGGGTCTCCCGATTTGAGAGTATGATGATAATTTGCAAAAATCACACTTAGACTTGAAAACAGGCCGTTAAAGGGTGAAAACCCAAACCAGCCCCCAAACGACCCCTTAGGAGGCACGAACACCTCGCACGGGACCAATGCAACTTGTAGGAACTGACCGCGTACTCCCGGGTCTCCCGGTTTGAGAGTATGGCGATAATTTGAAAAAATCACACTTAGACTTGAAAACATGCTGTTAAAGGGTGAAAACGTAAACCAGCCCCCAAACGACCCCGTAGGAGGCACGAACACCTCGCACGGGACCAATGTAACTTGTAGGAACTGCCCGCGTAGTCCCGGGTCTCCCGGTTTGAGAGTATGATGATAATTGGCAAAAATCACACTTAGACTTCAAAACAGGTCGTTAAAGGGTGAAAATCCAAACCAGCCCCCAAACGACCCCGTAGGAGGGACGAACACCTCGCACGGGACCAATGCAACTTGTAGGAACTGACCGCGTAGTCCCGGGAGCTCCCGATTTGAGCGTATGATGATAATTTGCAAAAATCACACTTAGACTTGATAGCAGACCGTTAAAGGGTGAAAACCCAAACCAGCCCCCAAATGACCCCATAGGAGGCACGAACACATCGTACGGGACCAATGTAACTTGTAGGAACTGACCGCGTAGTCCCGGGTCTCCCGGTTTGAGAGTATGACGATAATTTGCAAAAATCACACTTAGACTTGAAAACAGGCCGTTAAAGGGTGAAAACCGAAACCAACCCCCAAAAGACCCCGTAGGAGGCACGAACACCTCGCACGGGACCAGTGTAACTATAGGAACTGGCCGCGTAGTCCCGGGTCTCCCGGTTTGGGAGTATGACTATAATTTGCAAAAATCACACTTAGACTTGAAAACAGGCCGTTAAAGGGTGAAAACCCAAACCAGCCCCCAAACGACCCCGTAGGAGGCACGAACACCTCGCACGGGACCAATGTAACTTGTAGGAACTGACCGCGTAGTCCCGGGTCTCCCGGTTTGAGAGTATGACGATAGTTTGCAAAAATCACACTTGGACTTGAAAACAGGCCGTTAAAGGGTGATAACCCAAACCAACCCCCAAACGACCCCGTACCAGGCACGAACACCTCGCACGGGACCAATGTAACTTGTAGGAACTGACCGCGTAGTCCCGGGTCTCCCGGTTTGAGAGTATGACGATAATTTGCAAAAATCACACTTAGACTTGAAAACAGGCCGTTAAAGGGTAAAAACCCAAACCAGCCCCCAAACGACCTCGTAAGAGGCACGGACACCTCGCACCGGACCAATGTAACTTGTAGGAACTGACCGCGTAGTCCCGGGTCTCCCGGTTTGAGAGTATGACGATAATTGGCAAAAATCACACTTAGACTTCAAAACAGGTCGTTAAAGGGTGAAAACCCAAACCAGCCCCCAAACGACCCCGTAGGAGGGACGAACACCTCGCACGGGACCAATGCAACTTGTAGGAATTGACCGCGTAGTCCCGGGTCTCCCGGTTTGAGAGTATGACGATAATTTGCAAAAATCACACTTAGACTTGATAACAGACCGTTAAAGGGTGAAAACCCAAACCAGCCCCCAAACGACCCCGTAGGAGGCACGAACACCTCGCACGGGACCAATGTAACTTGTTGGAACTGATCGCGTAGTCCCGGGACTCTCGGTTTGAGAGTATGACGATAATTTGCAAAAATCACACTTAGACTTGAAAACAGGCCGTTAAAGGGTGAAAACCCAAACCAGCCCCCAAACGACCCCGTAAGAGGCACGAACACCTCGCACGGGACCAATGCAACTTGTAGGAACTGCCCGCGTAGTCCCGGGTCTCCCGGTTTGAGAGTATAACGATAATTTGCAAAAATCACACTTAGACTCGAAAACTGGTCGTTAAAGGGTGAAAACCAAAACCAACCCCCAAACGACCCCGCAGGAGGCACGAACACCTCGCACGGGACCAGGGTAACTTGTAGGAACTGGTAGCGTAGTCCCGGGTCTCCCGGTTTGAGAGTATGACGATAATTTGCAAAAATCACACTTAGACTTGAAAACAGGCCGTTAAAGGGTGAAAACCCAGCCCCCAAACGACCCCGTAGGAGGCACGAACACCTCGCACGGGACCAGTTAACTTGTAGGAACTGGCCGCGTAGTCCCGGGTCTCCCGGTTTGAGAGTATGACTATAATTTGCAAAAATCACACTTAGACTTGAAAACAGGCCGTTAAAGGGTGAAAACCCAAACCAGCCCCCAAACGACCCCGTAGGAGGCACGAACACCTCGCACGGGACCAATGTAACTTGTAGGAACTGAGCGCGTAGTCCCGGGTCTCCCGGTTTGAGAGTTTGACGATAGTTTGCAAAAATCACACTTGGACTTCAAAACAGGCCGTTAAAGGGTGAAAACCCAAACCAGCCCCCAAACGACCACGTAGGAGGCACGAACACCTCGCACGGGACCAATGTAACTTGTAGGAACTGACCGCGTAGTCCCGGGTCTCCCGGTTTGAGAGATTGACGATAGTTTGCAAAAATCACACTTGGACTTGAAAACAGGCCGTTAAAGGGTGATAACCCAAACCAACCCCCAAACGACCCCGTAGCAGGCACGAACACCTCGCACGGGACCAATGTAACTTGTAAGAACTGACCGCGTAGTCCCGGGTCTCCTGGTTTGAGAGTATGATGATAATTTGCAAAAATCACACTTAGACTTGAAAACAGGTCCTTAAAGGGTGAAAACCCAAACCAGCCCCCAAACGACCCCGTAGGAGGCACGAACACCTCGCACGGGACCAATGTAACTTGTAGGAACTGACCGCGTAGTCCCGGGTCTCCCGGTTTGAGAATATGATGATAATTTGCAAAAATCATACTTAGACTTGAAAACAGGCCGTTAAAGAGTGAAAACCCAAACCAGCCCCCAACCGACCCCGTAGGAGGCACGACCACCTCGCACGGGACCAATATAACTTTTAGGAACTGACCGGGTAGTCCCGGGTCTCCCGATTTGAGAGTATGATGATAATTTGCAAAAATCACACTTAGACTTGAAAACAGGCCGTTAAAGGGTGAAAACCCAAACCAGCCCCCAAACGACCCCTTAGGAGGCACGAACACCTCGCACGGGACCAATGCAACTTGTAGGAACTGACCGCGTACTCCCGGGTCTCCCGGTTTGAGAGTATGACGATAATTTGCAAAACTCACACTTACACTTGAAAACAGGCCGTTAAAGGGTGAAAACCCAAACCAGCCACCAAACAACCCCGTAGGAGGCACGAACACCTCGCACGGGACCAATGTAACTTGTAGGAACTGACCGCGTAGTCCCGGGTCTCCCGGTTTGAGAGTATGACGATAGTTTGCAAAAATCACACTTAGACTTGAAAACAGGTCGTTAAAGGGTGAAAACCCAAACCAGCCCCCAAACGACCCTGTAAGAGGCACGAACACCTCGCACGGGACCAATGTAACTTGTAGGAACTGACCGCGTAGTCCCGGGTCTCCCGGTTTGAGAATATGATGATAATTTGCAAAAATCACACTTAGACTTGAAAACAGGTCGTTAAAGGGTGAAAACCCAAACCAGCCCCCAAACGACCCCGTAGGAGGCACGAACACCTCGCACGGGACCAATGTAACTTGTAGGAACTGACCGCGTAGTCCCGGGTCTCCCGGTTTGAGAGTATGACGATAATTTGCAAAAATCACACTTAGACTTGAAAACAGGTCGTTAAAGGGTGAAAACCCAAACCAGCCCCCAAACGACCCCGTAGGAGGCACGAACACCTCGCACGGGACCAATGTAACTTGTAGGAACTGACCGCGTAGTCCCGGGTCTCCCGGTTTGAGAATATGATGATAATTTGCAAAAATCATACTTAGACTTGAAAACATGCCGTTAAAGGGTGAAAACCCAAACCAGCCCCCAACCGACCCCGTAGGAGGCACGACCACCTCGACGGGACCAATATAACTTTTAGGAACTGACGGGGTAGTCCCGGGTCTCCCGATTTGAGAGTATGATGATAATTTGCAAAAATCACACTTAGACTTGAAAACAGGCCGTTAAAGGGTGAAAACCCAAACCAGCCCCCAAACGACCCCTTAGGAGGCACGAACACCTCGCACGGGACCAATGCAACTTGTAGGAACTAACCGCGTAGTCCCGGGTCTCCCGGTTTGAGAGTATGATGATAATTTGCAAAAATCACACTTAGACTTGAAAACAGGCCGTTAAAGGGTGAAAACCCAAACCAGCCCCCAAACGACCCCTTAGGAGGCACGAACACCTCGCACGGGACCAATGCAACTTGTAGGAACTGACCGCGTAGTCCCGGGTCTCCCGGTTTGAGAGTATGACGATAATTTGCAAAAATCACACTTAGACTTGAAAACAGGCTGTTAAAGGGTGAAAACGCAAACCAGCCCCCAAACGACCCCGTAGGAGACACGAACACCTCGCACGGGACCAATGTAACTTGTAGGAACTGACCGCGTAGTCCCGGGTCTCCCGGTTTGAGAGTATGACGATAATTTGGAAAAATCACACTTAGACTTGAAAACAGGCCGTTAAAGGGTAAAAACCCAAACCAGCCCCCAAACGACCTCGTAGGAGGCACGGACACCTCGCACCGGACCAATGTGACTTGTAGGAACTGACCGCGTAGTCCCGGGTCTCCTGGTTTGAGAGTATGACGATAATTGGAAAAAATCACACTTAGACTTCAAAACAGGTCGTTAAAGGGTGAAAACCCAAACCAGCCCCCAAACGACCCCGTAGGAGGCACGAACACCTCGCACGGAACCAATGCAACTTGTAGGAACTGACCGCGTAGTCCCGGGTCTCCCGGTTTGAGCGTATGATGATAATTTGCAAAAATCACACTTAGACTTGATAACAGACCGTTAGAGGGTGAAAACCCAAACCAACCCCCAAACGACCCCGTAGGAGGCACGAACACCTCGCACGGGACCAATGTAACTTGTAGGAACTGACCGCGTAGTCCCGGGTCTCCCGATTTGAGAGTATGACGATAATTTGCAAAAATCACACTTAGACTTTAAAACAGGCCGTTAAAGGGTGAAAACCCAAACCAGCCCCCAAACGACCCCGTAAGAGGCACGAACACCTCGCACGGGACCAATGCAACTTGTAGGAACTGCCCGCGTAGTCCCGGGTCTCCCGGTTTGAGAGTATAACGATAATTTGCAAAAATCACACTTAGACTCAAAAACTGGTCGTTAAAGGGTGAAAACCAAAACTAACCCCCAAACGACCCCGTAGGAGGCACGAACACCTCGCACGGGACCAGGGTAACTTGTAGGAACTGGTAGCGTAGTCCCGGGTCTCCCGGTTTGAGAGTATGACGATAATTTGCAAAAATCACACTTAGACTTGAAAACAGGCCGTTAAAGGGTGAAAACCCAGCCCCCAAACGACCCCGTAGGAGGCACGAACACCTCGCACGGGACCAGTTAACTTGTAGGAACTGGCCGCGTAGTCCCGGGTCTCCCGGTTTGAGAGTATGACTATAATTTGCAAAAATCACACTTAGACTTGAAAACAGGCCATTAAAGGGTGAAAACCCAAACCAGCCCCCAAACGACCCCGTAGGAGGCACGAACACCTCGCACGGGACCAATGTAACTTGTAGGAACTGAGCGCGTAGTCCCGGGTCTCCCGGTTTGAGAGTTTGACGATAGTTTGCAAAAATCACACTTGGACTTCAAAACAGGCCGTTAAAGGGTGAAAACCCAAACCAGCCCCCAAACGACCACGTAGGAGGCACGAACACCTCGCACGGGACCAATGTAACTTGTAGGAACTGACCGCGTAGTCCCGGGTCTCCCGGTTTGAGAGATTGACGATAGTTTGCAAAAATCACACTTGGACTTGAAAACAGGCCGTTAAAGGGTGATAACCCAAACCAACCCCCAAACGACCCCGTAGCAGGCACGAACACCTCGCACGGGACCAATGTAACTTGTAAGAACTGACCGCGTAGTCCCGGGTCTCCCGGTTTGAGAGTATGATGATAATTTGCAAAAATCACACTTAGACTTGAAAACAGGTCCTTAAAGGGTGAAAACCCAAACCAGCCCCCAAACGACCCCGTAGGAGGCACGAACACCTCGCACGGGACCAATGTAACTTGTAGGAACTGACCGCGTAGTCCCGGGTCTCCCGGTTTGAGAATATGATGATAATTTGCAAAAATCATACTTAGACTTGAAAACAGGCCGTTAAAGAGTGAAAACCCAAACCAGCCCCCAACCGACCCCGTAGGAGGCACGACCACCTCGCACGGGACCAATATAACTTTTAGGAACTGACCGGGTAGTCCCGGGTCTCCCGATTTGAGAGTATGATGATAATTTGCAAAAATCACACTTAGACTTGAAAACAGGCCGTTAAAGGGTGAAAACCCAAACCAGCCCCCAAACGACCCCTTAGGAGGCACGAACACCTCGCACGGGACCAATGCAACTTGTAGGAACTGACCGCGTACTCCCGGGTCTCCCGGTTTGAGAGTATGACGATAATTTGCAAAACTCACACTTACACTTGAAAACAGGCCGTTAAAGGGTGAAAACCCAAACCAGCCCCCAAACGACCCCGTAGGAGGCACGAACACCTCGCACGGGACCAATGTAACTTGTAGGAACTGACCGCGTAGTCCCGGGTCTCCCGTTTTGAGAGTATGACGATAGTTTACAAAAATCACACTTAGACTTGAAAACAGGTCGTTAAAGGGTGAAAACCCAAACCAGCCCCCAAACGACCCTGTAAGAGGCACGAACACCTCGCACGGGACCAATGTAACTTGTAGGAACTGACCGCGTAGTCCCGGGTCTCCCGGTTTGAGAATATGATGATAATTTGCAAAAATCACACTTAGACTTGAAAACAGGTTGTTAAAGGGTGAAAACCCAAACCAGCCCCCAAACGACCCCGTAGGAGGCACGAACACCTCGCACGGGACCAATGTAACTTGTAGGAACTGACCGCGTAGTCCCGGGTCTCCCGGTTTGAGAGTATGACGATAATTTGCAAAAATCACACTTAGACTTGAAAACAGGTCGTTAAAGGGGAAAACCCAAACCAGCCCCCAAACGACCCCGTAGGAGGCACGAACACCTCGCACGGGACCAATGTAACTTGTAGGAACTGACCGCGTAGTCCCGGGTCTCCCGGTTTGAGAATATGATGATAATTTGCAAAAATCATACTTAGACTTGAAAACAGGCCGTTAAAGGGTGAAAACCCAAACCAGCCCCCAACCGACCCCGTAGGAGGCACGACCACCTCGACGGGACCAATATAACTTTTAGGAACTGACGGGGTAGTCCCGGGTCTCCCGATTTGAGAGTATGATGATAATTTGCAAAAATCACACTTAGACTTGAAAACAGGCCGTTAAAGGGTGAAAACCCAAACCAGCCCCCAAACGACCCCTTAGGAGGCACGAACACCTCGTACGGGACCAATGCAACTTGTAGGAACTGACCGCGTAGTCCCGGGTCTCCCGGTTTGAGAGTATGACGATAATTTGCAAAAATCACACTTAGACTTGAAAACAGGCTGTTAAAGGGTGAAAACGCAAACCAGCCCCCAAACGACCCCGTAGGAGACACGAACACCTCGCACGGGACCAATGTAACTTGTAGGAACTGACCGCGTAGTCCCGGGTCTCCCGGTTTGAGAGTATGACGATAATTTGCAAAAATCACACTTAGACTTGAAAACAGGCCGTTAAAGGGTAAAAACCCAAACCAGCCCCCAAACGACCTCGTAGGAGGCACGGACACCTCGCACCGGACCAATGTGACTTGTAGGAACTGACCGCGTAGTCCCGGGTCTCCTGGTTTGAGAGTATGACGATAATTGGAAAAAATCACACTTAGACTTCAAAACAGGTCGTTAAAGGGTGAAAACCCAAACCAGCCCCCAAACGACCCCGTAGGAGGGACGAACACCTCGCACGGAACCAATGCAACTTGTAGGAACTGACCGCGTAGTCCCGGGTCTCCCGGTTTGAGCGTATGATGATAATTTGCAAAAATCACACTTAGACTTGATAACAGACCGTTAAAGGGTGAAAACCCAAACCAACCCCCAAACGACCCCGTAGGAGGCACGAACACCTCGCACGGGACCAATGTTACTTGTAGGAACTGACCGCGTAGTCCCGGGTCTCCCGATTTGAGAGTATGACGATAATTTGCAAAAATCACACTTAGACTTTAAAACAGGCCGTTAAAGGGTGAAAACCCAAACCAGCCCCCAAACGACCCCGTAAGAGGCACGAACACCTCGCACGGGACCAATGCAACTTGTAGCAACTGATCGCGTAGTCCCGGGTCTCCCGGTTTGAGAGTATGACGATAATTTGCAAAAATCACACTTAGACTCGAAAATTGGTCGTTAAAGGGTGAAAACCAAAACTAACCCCCAAACGACCCCGTAGGAGGCACGAACACCTCGCACGGGACCAGTGTAACTTGTAGGAACTGGCCGCGTAGTCCCGGGTCTCCCGGTTTGAGAGTATGACGATAATTTGCAAAAATCACACTTAGACTTGAAAAGAGGCCGTTAAAGGGTGAAAACCCAAACCAGCCCCCAAACGACCCCGTAGGAGGCACGAACACCTCGCACGGGACCAGTGTAACTTGTAGGAACTGGCCGCGTAGTCCCGGGTTTCCCGGTTTAAGAGTATGACTATAATTTGCAAAAATCACACTTAGACTTAAAAACAGGCCGTTAAAGGGTGAAAACCCAAACCAGCCCCCAAAAGACCACGTAGGAGGCACGAACACCTCGCACGGGACCAATGTAACTTGTAGGAACTGACCGCGTAGTCCCGGGTCTCCCGGTTTGAGAGATTGACGATAGTTTGCAAAAATCACACTTGGACTTGAAAACAGGCCGTTAAAGGGTGATAACCCAAACCAACCCCCAAACGACCCCGTAGCAGGCACGAACACCTCGCACGGGACCAATGTAACTTGTAAGAACTGACCGCGTAGTCCCGGGTCTCCCGGTTTGAGAGTATGATGATAATTTGCAAAAATCACACTTAGACTTGAAAACAGGTCCTTAAAGGGTGAAAACCCAAACCAGCCCCCAAACGACCCCGTAGGAGGCACGAACACCTCGCACGGGACCAATGTAACTTGTAGGAACTGACCGCGTAGTCCCGGGTCTCCCGGTTTGAGAATATGATGATAATTTGCAAAAATCATACTTAGACTTGAAAACAGGCCGTTAAAGGGTGAAAACCCAAACCAGCCCCCAACCGACCCCGTAGGAGGCACGACCACCTGGCACAGGACCAATATAACTTTTAGGAACTGACCGGGTAGTCCCGGGTCTCCCGATTTGAGAGTATGATGATAATTTGCAAAAATCACACTTAGACTTGAAAACAGGCCGTTAAAGGGTGAAAACCCAAACCAGCCCCCAAACGAACCCTTAGGAGGCACGAACACCTCGCACGGGACCAATGCAACTTGTAGGAACTGACCGCGTACTCCCGGGTCTCCCGGTTTGAGAGTATGACGATAATTTGCAAAACTCACACTTACACTTGAAAACAGGCCGTTAAAGGGTGAAAACCCAAACCAGCCCCCAAACGACCCCGTAGGAGGCACGAACACCTCGCACGGGACCAATGTAACTTGTAGGAACTGACCGCGTAGTCCCGGGTCTCCCGGTTTGAGAGTATGACGATAGTTTGCAAAAATTACACTTGGACTTGAAAACAGGCCGTTAAAGGGTGATAACCCAAACCAACCCCCAAACGACCCCGTAGCAGGCACGAACACCTCGCACGGTACCAATGTAACTTGTAAGAACTGACCGCGTAGTCCCGGGTCTCCCGGTTTGAGAGTATGACGATAATTTACAAAAATCACACTTAGACTTGAAAACAGGTCGTTAAAGGGTGAAAACCCAAACTAGCCCCCAAACGACCCCGTAGGAGGCACGAACACCTCGCACGGGACCAATGTAACTCTTAGGAACTGACCGCGTAGTCCCAGGTCTCTCGGTTTGAGAATATGATGATAATTTTCAAAAATCATACTTAGACTTGAAAACAGGCCGTTAAAGGGTGAAAACCCAAACCAGCCCCCAACCGACCCCGTAGGAGGCACGACCACCTCGCACGGGACCAATATAACTTTTAGGAACTGACCGGGTAGTCCCGGGTCTCCCGATTTGAGAATATGATGATAATTTGCAAAAATCACACTTAGACTTGAAAACAGGCCGTTAAAGGGTGAAAACCCAAACCAGCCCCCAAACGACCCCTTAGGAGGCACAAACACCTCGCACGGGACCAATGCAACTTGTAGGAACTGACCGCGTAGTCCCGGGTCTCCCGGTTTGAGAGTATGATGATAATTTGCAAAAATCACACTTAGACTTGAAAACAGGCTGTTAAAGGGTGAAAACGCAAACCAGCCCCCAAACGACCCCGTAGGAGGCACGAACACCTCGCACGGGACCAATGTAACTTGTAGGAACTGACCGCGTAGTCTCGGGTCTCCCGGTTTGAGAGTATGACGATAATTTGCAAAAATCACACTTAGACTAGAAAACTGGTCGTTAAAGGGTGAAAACCAAAACCAACCCCCAAACGACCCCGTAGGAGGCACGAACACCTCGCACGGGACCAGTGTAACTTGTAGGAACTGGCCGCGTAGTCCCGGGTCTCCCGGTTTGAGAGTATGACTATAATTTGCAAAAATCACACTTAGACTTGAAAACAGGCCGTTAAAGGGTGAAAACCCAAACCAGCCCCCAAACGACCCCGTAGGAGGCACGAACACCTCGCACGGGACCAATGTAACTTGTAGGAACTGACCGCGTAGTCCCGGGTCTCCCGGTTTGAGAGTATGATGATAGTTTGCAAAAATCACACTTGGACTTGAAAACAGGACGTTAAAGGGTGATAACCCAAACCAGCCCCCAAACGACCCCGTAGCAGGCACGAACACCTCGCACGGGACCAATATAACTTTTAGGAACTGACCGCGTAGTCCCGGGTCTCCCGGTTTGAGAATATGATGATAATTTGCAAAAATCATACTTAGACTTGAAAACAGGCCGTTAAAGGGTGAAAACCCAAACCAGCCCCCAACCGACCCCGTAGGAGGCACGACCACCTCGACGGGACCAATATAACTTTTAGGAACTGACGGGGTAGTCCCGGGTCTCCCGATTTGAGAGTATGATGATAATTTGCAAAAATCACACTTAGACTTGAAAACAGGCCGTTAAAGGGTGAAAACCCAAACCAGCCCCCAAACGACCCCTTAGGAGGCACGAACACCTCGCACGGGACCAATGCAACTTGTAGGAACTGACCGCGTAGTCCCGGGTCTCCCGGTTTGAGAGTATGACGATAATTTGCAAAAATCACACTTAGACTCGAAAACAGGCTGTTAAAGGGTGAAAACGCAAACCAGCCCCCAAACGACCCCGTAGGAGACACGAACACCTCGCACGGGACCAATGTAACTTGTAGGAACTGACCGCGTAGTCCCGGGTCTCCCGGTTTGAGAGTATGACGATAATTTGCAAAAATCACACTTAGACTTGAAAACAGGCCGTTAAAGGGTAAAAACCCAAACCAGCCCCCAAACGACCTCGTAGGAGGCACGGACACCTCGCACCGGACCAATGTGACTTGTAGGAACTGACCGCGTAGTCCCGGGTCTCCTGGTTTGAGAGTATGACGATAATTGGAAAAAATCACACTTAGACTTCAAAACAGGTCGTTAAAGGGTGAAAACCCAAACCAGCCCCCAAACGACCCCGTAGGAGGGACGAACACCTCGCACGGAACCAATGCAACTTGTAGGAACTGACCGCGTAGTCCCGGGTCTCCCGGTTTGAGCGTATGATGATAATTTGCAAAAATCACACTTAGACTTGATAACAGACCGTTAAAGGGTGAAAACCCAAACCAACCCCCAAACGACCCCGTAGGAGGCACGAACACCTCGCACGGGACCAATGTAACTTGTAGGAACTGACCGCGTAGTCCCGGGTCTCCCGATTTGAGAGTATGACGATAATTTGCAAAAATCACACTTAGACTTTAAAACAGGCCGTTAAAGGGTGAAAACCCAAACCAGCCCCCAAACGACCCCGTAAGAGGCACGAACACCTCGCACGGGACCAATGCAACTTGTAGCAACTGATCGCGTAGTCCCGGGTCTCCCGGTTTGAGAGTATGACGATAATTTGCAAAAATCACACTTAGACTCGAAAACTGGTCGTTAAAGGGTGAAAACCAAAACTAACCCCCAAACGACCCCGTAGGAGGCACGAACACCTCGCACGGGACCAGTGTAACTTGTAGGAACTGGCCGCGTAGTCCCGGGTCTCCCGGTTTGAGAGTATGACGATAATTTGCAAAAATCACACTTAGACTTGAAAAGAGGCCGTTAAAGGGTGAAAACCCAAACCAGCCCCCAAACGACCCCGTAGGAGGCACGAACACCTCGCACGGGACCAGTGTAACTTGTAGGAACTGGCCGCGTAGTCCCGGGTTTCCCGGTTTAAGAGTATGACTATAATTTGCAAAAATCACACTTAGACTTAAAAACAGGCCGTTAAAGGGTGAAAACCCAAACCAGCCCCCAAAAGACCACGTAGGAGGTACGAACACCTCGCACGGGACCAATGTAACTTGTAGGAACTGACCGCGTAGTCCCGGGTCTCCCGGTTTGAGAGATTGACGATAGTTTGCAAAAATCACACTTGGACTTGAAAACAGGCCGTTAAAGGGTGATAACCCAAACCAACCCCCAAACGACCCCGTAGCAGGCACGAACACCTCGCACGGGACCAATGTAACTTGTAAGAACTGACCGCGTAGTCCCGGGTCTCCCGGTTTGAGAGTATGATGATAATTTGCAAAAATCACACTTAGACTTGAAAACAGGTCCTTAAAGGGTGAAAACCCAAACCAGCCCCCAAACGACCCCGTAGGAGGCACGAACACCTCGCACGGGACCAATGTAACTTGTAGGAACTGACCGCGTAGTCCCGGGTCTCCCGGTTTGAGAATATGATGATAATTTGCAAAAATCATACTTAGACTTGAAAACAGGCCGTTAAAGGGTGAAAACCCAAACCAGCCCCCAACCGACCCCGTAGGAGGCACGACCACCTCGCACGGGACCAATATAACTTTTAGGAACTGACCGGGTAGTCCCGGGTCTCCCGATTTGAGAGTATGATGATAATTTGCAAAAATCACACTTAGACTTGAAAACAGGCCGTTAAAGGGTGAAAACCCAAACCAGCCCCCAAACGAACCCTTAGGAGGCACGAACACCTCGCACGGGACCAATGCAACTTGTAGGAACTGACCGCGTACTCCCGGGTCTCCCGGTTTGAGAGTATGACGATAATTTGCAAAACTCACACTTACACTTGAAAACAGGCCGTTAAAGGGTGAAAACCCAAACCAGCCCCCAAACGACCCCGTAGGAGGCACGAACACCTCGCACGGGACCAATGTAACTTGTAGGAACTGACCGCGTAGTCCCGGGTCTCCCGGTTTGAGAGTATGACGATAGTTTGCAAAAATCACACTTGGACTTGAAAACAGGCCGTTAAAGGGTGATAACCCAAACCAACCCCCAAACGACCCCGTAGCAGGCACGAACACCTCGCACGGGACCAATGTAACTTGTAAGAACTGACCGCGTAGTCCCGGGTCTCCCGGTTTGAGAGTATGACGATAATTTACAAAAATCACACTTAGACTTGAAAACAGGTCGTTAAAGGGTGAAAACCCAAACCAGCCCCCAAACGACCCCGTAGGAGGCACGAACACCTCGCACGGGACCAATGTAACTCTTAGGAACTGACCGCGTAGTCCCAGGTCTCTCGGTTTGAGAATATGATGATAATTTGCAAAAATCATACTTAGACTTGAAAACAGGCCGTTAAAGGGTGAAAACCCAAACCAGCCCCCAACCGACCCCGTAGGAGGCACGACCACCTCGCACGGGACCAATATAACTTTTAGGAACTGACCGGGTAGTCCCGGGTCTCCCGATTTGAGAATATGATGATAATTTGCAAAAATCACACTTAGACTTGAAAACAGGCCGTTAAAGGGTGAAAACCCAAACCAGCCCCCAAACGACCCCTTAGGAGGCACAAACACCTCGCACGGGACCAATGCAACTTGTAGGAACTGACCGCGTAGTCCCGGGTCTCCCGGTTTGAGAGTATGATGATAATTTGCAAAAATCACTCTTAGACTTGAAAACAGGCTGTTAAAGGGTGAAAACGCAAACCAGCCCCCAAACGACCCCGTAGGAGGCACGAACACCTCGCACGGGACCAATGTAACTTGTAGGAACTGACCGCGTAGTCTCGGGTCTCCCGGTTTGAGAGTATGACGATAATTTGCAAAAATCACACTTAGACTTGAAAACAGGCCGTTAAAGGGTAAAAACCCAAACCAGCCCCCAAACGACCTCGTAGGAGGCACGGACACCTCGCACCGGACCAATGTAACTTGTAGGAACTGACCGCGTAGTCCCGGGTCTCCCGGTTTGAGAGTATGACGATAATTGGCAAAAATCACACTTAGACTTCAAAACAGGTCGTTAAAGGGTGAAAACCCAAACCAGCCCACAAACGACCCCGTAGGAGGGACGAACACCTCGCACGGGACCAATGCAACTTGTAGGAACTGACCGCGTAGTCCCGGGTCTCCCGATTTGAGAGTATGACGATAATTTGCAAAAATCACACTTAGACTTGATAACAGACCGTTAAAGGGTGAAAACCCAAACCAACCCCCAAACGACCCCGTAGGAGGCACGAACACCTCGCACGGGACCAATGTAACTTGTAGGAACTGACCGCGTAGTCCCGGGTCTCCCGATTTGAGAGTATGACGATAATTTGCAAAAATCACACTTAGACTTTAAAACAGGCCGTTAAAGGGTGAAAACCCAAACTAGCCCCCAAACGACCCCGTAAGAGGCACGAACACCTCGCACGGGACCAATGCAACTTGTAGGAACTGACCGCGTAGTCCCGGGTCTCCCGGTTTGAGAGTATGACGTTAATTTGCAAAAATCACACTTAGACTCGAAAACTGGTCGTTAAAGGGTGAAAACCAAAACCAACCCCCAAACGACCCCGTAGGAGGCACGAACACCTCGCACGGGACCAGTGTAACTTGTAGGAACTGGCCGCGTAGTCCCGGGTCTCCCGGTTTGAGAGTATGACGATAATTTGCAAAAATCACACTTAGACTAGAAAACTGGTCGTTAAAGGGTGAAAACCAAAACCAACCCCCAAACGACCCCGTAGGAGGCACGAACACCTCGCACGGGACCAGTGTAACTTGTAGGAACTGGCCGCGTAGTCCCGGGTCTCCCGGTTTGAGAGTATGACTATAATTTGCAAAAATCACACTTAGACTTGAAAACAGGCCGTTAAAGGGTGAAAACCCAAACCAGCCCCCAAACGACCCCGTAGGAGGCACGAACACCTCGCACGGGACCAATGTAACTTGTAGGAACTGACCGCGTAGTCCCGGGTCTCCCGGTTTGAGAGTATGATGATAGTTTGCAAAAATCACACTTGGACTTGAAAACAGGACGTTAAAGGGTGATAACCCAAACCAACCCCCAAACGACCCCGTAGCAGGCACGAACACCTCGCACGGGACCAATGTAACTTGTAAGAACTGACCGCGTAGTCCTGGGTCTCCCGGTTTGAGAGTATGACGATAATTTGTAAAAATCACAGTTAGACTTGAAAACAGGTCGTTAAAGGGTGAAAACCCAAACCAGCCCCCAAACGACCCCGTAGGAGGCACGAACACCTCGTACGGGCCCTATGTAACTTGTAGGAACTGACCGCGTAGTCCCGGGTCTCCCGGTTTGAGAATATGATGATAATTTGCAAAAATCGTACTTAGACTTGAAAACAGGCCGTTAAAGGGTGAAAACCCAAACCAGCCCCCAACCGACCCCGTAGGAGGCACGACCACCTCGCACGGGACCAATATAACTTTTAGGAACTGACCGGGTAGTCCCGGGTCTCCCGATTTGAGAGTATGATGATAATTTGCAAAAATCACACTTAGACTTGAAAACAGGCCGTTAAAGGGTGAAAACCCAAACCAGCCCCCAAACGACCCCTTAGGAGGCACGAACACCTCGCACGGGACCAATGCAACTTGTAGGAACTGACCGCGTACTCCCGGGTCTCCCGGTTTGAGAGTATGACGATAATTTGCAAAAATCACACTTAGACTTGAAAACATGCTGTTAAAGGGTGAAAACGCAAACCAGCCCCCAAACGACCCCGTAGGAGGCACGAACACCTCGTACGGGACCAATGTAACTTGTAGGAACTGCCCGCGTAGTCCCGGGTCTCCCGGTTTGAGAGTATGATGATAATTGGCAAAAATCACACTTAGACTTCAAAACAGGTCGTTAAAGGGTGAAAACCCAAACCAGCCCCCAAACGACCCCGTAGGAGGGACGAACACCTCGCACGGGACCAATGCAACTTGTAAGAACTGACCGCGTAGTCCCGGGAGCTCCCGATTTGAGCGTATGATGATAATTTGCAAAAATCACACTTAGACTTGATAGCAGACCGTTAAAGGGTGAAAACCCAAACCAGCCCCCAAATGACCCCATAGGAGGCACGAACACATCGCACGGGACCAATGTAACTTGTAGGAACTGACCGCGTAGTCCCGGGTCTCCCGGTTTGAGAGTATGACGATAATTTGCAAAAATCACACTTAGACTTGAAAACAGGCCGTTAAAGGGTGAAAACCGAAACCAACCCCCAAAAGACCCCGTAGGAGGCACGAACACCTCGCACGGGACCAGTGTAACTATAGGAACTGGCCGCGTAGTCCCGGGTCTCCCGGTTTGGGAGTATGACTATAATTTGCAAAAATCACACTTAGACTTGAAAACAGGCCGTTAAAGGGTGAAAACCCAAACCAGCCCCCAAACGACCCCGTAGGAGGCACGAACACCTCGCACGGGACCAATGTAACTTGTAGGAACTGACCGCGTAGTCCCGGGTCTCCCGGTTTGAGAGTATGACGATAGTTTGCAAAAATCACACTTGGACTTGAAAACAGGCCGTTAAAGGGTGATAACCCAAACCAACCCCCAAACGACCCCGTACCAGGCACGAACACCTCGCACGGGACCAATGTAACTTGTAGGAACTGACCGCGTAGTCCC
The DNA here is from genome assembly GCA_949130495.1 of Sambucus nigra. NCBI lineage: Eukaryota > Viridiplantae > Streptophyta > Magnoliopsida > Dipsacales > Adoxaceae > Sambucus > Sambucus nigra. Next base: position 443,577,577 of record OX422221.1, read on the forward strand.
GGGTCTCCCGGTTTGAGAGTATGACGATAATTTGCAAAAATCACACTTAGACTTGAAAACAGGCCGTTAAAGGGTAAAAACCCAAACCAGCCCCCAAACGACCTCGTAAGAGGCACGGACACCTCGCACCGGACCAATGTAACTTGTAGGAACTGACCGCGTAGTCCCGGGTCTCCCGGTTTGAGAGTATGACGATAATTGGCAAAAATCACACTTAGACTTCAAAACAGGTCGTTAAAGGGTGAAAACCCAAACCAGCCCCCAAACGACCCCGTAGGAGGGACGAACACCTCGCACGGGACCAATGTAACTTGTAGGAACTGACCGCGTAGTCCCGGGTCTCCCGATTTGAGAGTATGACGATAATTTGCAAAAATCACACTTAGACTTTAAAACAGGCCGTTAAAGGGTGAAAACCCAAACCAGCCCCCAAACGACCCCGTAAGAGGCACGAACACCTCGCACGGGACCAATGCAACTTGTAGGAACTGCCCGCGTAGTCCCGGGTCTCCCGGTTTGAGAGTATAACGATAATTTGCAAAAATCACATTTAGACTCGAAAACTGGTCGTTAAAGGGTGAAAACCAAAACCAACCCCCAAACGACCCCGCAGGAGGCACGAACACCTCGCACGGGACCAGGGTAACTTGTAGGAACTGGTAGCGTAGTCCCGGGTCTCCCGGTTTGAGAGTATGATGATAATTTGCAAAAATCACACTTAGACTTGAAAACAGGCCGTTAAAGGGTGAAAACCCAGCCCCCAAACGACCCCGTAGGAGGCACGAACACCTCGCACGGGACCAGTTAACTTGTAGGAACTGGCCGCGTAGTCCCGGGTCTCCCGGTTTGAGAGTATGACTATAATTTGCAAAAATCACACTTAGACTTGAAAACAGGCCGTTAAAGGGTGAAAACCCAAAACAGCCCCCAAACGACCCCGTAGGAGGCACGAACACCTCGCACGGGACCAATGTAACTTGTAGGAACTGAGCGCGTAGTCCCGGGTCTCCCGGTTTGAGAGTTTGACGATAGTTTGCAAAAATCACACTTGGACTTCAAAACAGGCCGTTAAAGGGTGAAAACCCAAACCAGCCCCCAAACGACCACGTAGGAGGCACGAACACCTCGCACGGGACCAATGTAACTTGTAGGAACTGACCGCGTAGTCCCGGGTCTCCCGGTTTGAGAGATTGACGATAGTTTGCAAAAATCACACTTGGACTTGAAAACAGGCCGTTAAAGGGTGATAACCCAAACCAACCCCCAAACGACCCCGTAGCAGGCACGAACACCTCGCACGGGACCAATGTAACTTGTAAGAACTGACCGCGTAGTCCCGGGTCTCCCGGTTTGAGAGTATGATGATAATTTGCAAAAATCACACTTAGACTTGAAAACAGGTCCTTAAAGGGTGAAAACCCAAACCAGCCCCCAAACGACCCCGTAGGAGGCACGAACACCTCGCACGGGACCAATGTAACTTGTAGGAACTGACCGCGTAGTCCCGGGTCTCCCGGTTTGAGAATATGATGATAATTTGCAAAAATCATACTTAGACTTGAAAACAGGCCGTTAAAGGGTGAAAACCCAAACCAGCCCCCAACCGACCCCGTAGGAGGCACAACCACCTCGCACGGGACCAATATAACTTTTAGGAACTGACCGGGTAGTCCCGGGTCTCCCGATTTGAGAGTATGATGATAATTTGCAAAAATCACACTTAGACTTGAAAACAGGCCGTTAAAGGGTGAAAACCCAAACCAGCCCCCAAACGACCCCTAAGGAGGCACGAACACCTCGCACGGGACCAATGCAACTTGTAGGAACTGACCGCGTACTCCCGGGTCTCCCGGTTTGAGAGTATGATGATAATTTGCAAAACTCACACTTACACTTGAAAACAGGCCGTTAAAGGGTGAAAACCCAAACCAGCCCCCAAACGACCCCGTAGGAGGCACGAACACCTCGCACGGGACCAATGTAACTTGTAGGAACTGACCGCGTAGTCCCGGGTCTCCCGGTTTGAGAGTATGACGATAGTTTGCAAAAATCACACTTAGACTTGAAAACAGGTCGTTAAAGGGTGAAAACCCAAACCAGCCCCCAAACGACCCTGTAAGAGGCACGAACACCTCGCACGGAACCAATGTAACTTGTAGGAACTGACCGCGTAGTCCCGGGTCTCCCGGTTTGAGAATATGATGATAATTTGCAAAAATCATACTTAGACTTGAAAACAGGCCGTTAAAGGGCGAAAACCCAAACTAGCCCCCAACCGACCCCGTAGGAGGCACGACCACCTCGCATGGGACCAATATAACTTTTACGAACTGACCGGGTAGTCCCGGGTCTCCCGATTTGAGAGTATGATTATAATTTGCAAAAATCACACTTAGACTTGAAAACAGGCCGTTAAAGGGTGAAAACCCAAACCGGCCCCCAAACGACCCCGTAGGAGGCACGAACACCTCGCACGAGACCAATGCAACTTGTAGGAACTGACCGCGTAGTTTCGGGTCTCCCGGTTTGAGAGTATGACGATAATTTGCAAAAATCACACTTAGACTTGAAAACAGGCTGTTAAATGGTGAAAACGCAAACCAGCCCCCAAACGACCCCGTAAGAGGAACGAACACCTCGCACGGGACCAATGTAACTTGTAGGAACTGACCGCGTAGTCCCGGGTCTCCCGGTTTGAGAGTATGACGATAATTTGCAAAAATCACACTTAGACTTGAAAACAGGCCGTTAAAGGGTAAAAACCCAAACCAGCCCCCAAACGACCTCGTAGGAGGCACGGACACCTCGCACCGGACCAATGTAACTTGTAGGAACTGACCGCGTAGTCCCGGGTCTCCCGGTTTGAGAGCATGACGATAATTGGCAAAAATCACACTTAGACTTCAAAACAGGTCGTTAAAGGGTGAAAACCCAAACCAGCCCCCAAACGACCCCGTAGGAGGGACGAACACCTCGCACGGGACCAATGCAACTTGTAGGAATTGACCGCGTAGTCCCGGGTCTCCCGGTTTGAGAGTATGACGATAATTTGCAAAAATCACACTTAGACTTGATAACAAACCGTTAAAGGGTGAAAATCCAAACCAACCCCCTAACGACCACGTAGGAGGCACGAACACCTCGCACGGGACCAATGTAACTTGTAGGAACTGACCGCGTAGTCCCGGGTCTCCCGATTTGAGAGTATGACGATAATTTGCAAAAATCACACTTAGACTTTAAAACAGGCCGTTAAAGGGTGAAAACCCAAACCAGCCCCCAAACGACCCCGTAAGAGGCACGAACACCTCGCACGGGACCAATGCAACTTGTAGGAACTGCCCGCGTAGTCCCGGGTCTCCCGGTTTGAGAGTATAACGATAATTTGCAAAAATCACACTTAGACTCGAAAACTGGTCGTTAAAGGGTGAAAACCAAAACCAACCCCCAAACGACCCCGTAGGAGGCACGAACACCTCGCACGGGACCAGGGTAACTTGTAGGAACTGGTAGCGTAGTCCCGGGTCTCCCGGTTTGAGAGTATGACGATAATTTGCAAAAATCACACTTAGACTTGAAAACAGGCCGTTAAAGGGTGAAAACCCAGCCCCCAAACGACCCCGTAGGAGGCACGAACACCTCGCACGGGACCAGTTAACTTGTAGGAACTGGCCGCGTAGTCCCGGGTCTCCCGGTTTGAGAGTATGACTATAATTTGCAAAAATCACACTTAGACTTGAAAACAGGCCGTTAAAGGGTGAAAACCCAAACCAGCCCCCAAACGACCCCGTAGGAGGCACGAACACCTCGCACGGGACCAATGTAACTTGTAGGAACTGAGCGCGTAGTCCCGGGTCTCCCGGTTTGAGAGTTTGACGATAGTTTGCAAAAATCACACTTGAACTTCAAAACAGGCCGTTAAAGGGTGATAACCCAAACCAACCCCCAAACGACCCCGTAGCAGGCACGAACACCTCGCACGGGACCAATGTAACTTGTAAGAACTGACCGCGTAGTCCCGGGTCTCCCGGTTTGAGAGTATGACGATAATTTGCAAAAATCACACTTAGACTTGAAAACAGGTCGTTAAAGGGTGAAAACCCAAACCAGCCCCCAAACGACCCCGTAGGAGGCACGAACACCTCGCACGGGACCAATGTAACTTGTAGGAACTGACCGCGTAGTCCCGGGTCTCCCGGTTTGAGAATATGATGATAATTTTGCAAAAATCATACTTAGACTTGAAAACAGGCCGTTAAAGGGTGAAAACCCAAACCAGCCCCCAACCGACCCCGTAGGAGGCACGACCACCTCGACGGGACCAATATAACTTTTAGGAACTGACGGGGTAGTCCCGGGTCTCCCGATTTGAGAGTATGATGATAATTTGCAAAAATCACACTTAGACTTGAAAACAGGCCGTTAAAGGGTGAAAACCCAAACCAGCCCCCAAACGACCCCTTAGGAGGCACGAACACCTCGCACGGGACCAATGCAACTTGTAGGAACTGACCGCGTAGTCCCGGGTCTCCCGGTTTGAGAGTATGATGACAATTTGCAAAAATCACACTTAGACTTGAAAACAGGCTGTTAAAGGGTGAAAACGCAAACCAGCCCCCAAACGACCCCGTAGGAGGCACGAACACCTCGCACGGGACCAATGTAACTTGTAGGAACTGACCGCGTAGTCCCGGGTCTCCCGGTTTGAGAGTATGACGATAATTTGCAAAAATCACACTTAGACTTGAAAACAGGCCGTTAAAGGGTAAAAACCCAAACCAGCCCCCAAACGACCTCGTAGGAGGCACGGACACCTCGCACCGGACCAATGTGACTTGTAGGAACTGACCGCGTAGTCCCGGGTCTCCTGGTTTGAGAGTATGACGATAATTGGCAAAAATCACACTTAGACTTCAAAACAGGTCGTTAAAGGGTGAAAACCCAAACCAGCCCCCAAACGACCCCGTAGGAGAGACGAACACCTCGCACGGGACCAATGCAACTTGTAGGAACTGACTGCGTAGTCCCGGGTCTCCCGGTTTGAGCGTATGATGATAATTTGCAAAAATCACACTTAGACTTGATAACAGACCGTTAAAGGGTGAAAACCCAAACCAACCCCCAAACGACCCCGTAGGAGGCACGAACACCTCGCACGGGACCAATGTAACTTGTAGGAACTGACCGCGTTGTCTCGGGTCTCCCGATTTGAGAGTATGACGATAATTTGCAAAAATCACACTTAGACTTTAAAACAGGCCGTTAAAGGGTGAAAACCCAAACCAGCCCCCAAACGACCCCGTAAGAGGCACGAACACCTCGCACGGGACCAATGCAACTTGTAGCAACTGATCGCGTAGTCCCGGGTCTCCCGGTTTGAGAGTATGATGATAATTTGCAAAAATCACACTTAGACTCGAAAACTGGTCGTTAAAGGGTGAAAACCAAAACTAACCCCCAAACGACCCCGTAGGAGGCACGAACACCTCGCACGGGACCAGTGTAACTTGTAGGAACTGGCCGCGTAGTCCCGGGTCTCCCGGTTTGAGAGTATGACGATAATTTGCAAAAATCACACTTAGACTTGCAAATAGGCCGTTAAAGGGGGAAAACCCAAACCAGCCCCCAAACGACCCCGTAGGAGGCACGAACACCTCGCACGGGACCAGTGTAACTTGTAGGAACTGGCCGCGTAGTCCCGGGTCTCCCGGTTTGAGAGTATGACTATAATTTGCAAAAATCACACTTAGACTTGAAAACAGGCCGTTAAAGGGTGAAAACCCAAACCAGCCCCCAAACGACCACGTAGGAGGCATGAACACCTCGCACGGGACCAATGTAACTTGTAGGAACTGACCGCGTAGTCCCGGGTCTCCCGGTTTGAGAGATTGACGATAGTTTGCAAAAATCACACTTGGACTTGAAAACAGGCCGTTAAAGGGTGATAACCCAAACCAACCCCCAAACGACCCCGTAGCAGGCACGAACACCTCGCACGGGACCAATGTAACTTGTAAGAACTGACCGCGTAGTCCCGGGTCTCCCGGTTTGAGAGTATGATGATAATTTGCAAAAATCACACTTAGACTTGAAAACAGGTCCTTAAAAGGTGAAAACCCAAACCAGCCCCCAAACGACCCCATAGGAGGCACGAACACCTCGCACGGGACCAATGTAACTTGTAGGAACTGACCGCGTAGTCCCGGGTCTCCCGGTTTGAGAATATGATGATAATTTGCAAAAATCATACTTAGACTTGAAAACAGGCCGTTAAAGGGTGAAAACCCAAACCAGCCCCCAACCGACCCCGTAGGAGGCACGACCACCTGGCACAGGACCAATATAACTTTTAGGAACTGACCGGGTAGTCCCGGGTCTCCCGATTTGAGAGTATGATGATAATTTGCAAAAATCACACTTAGACTTGAAAACAGGCCGTTAAAGGGTGAAAACCCAAACCAGCCCCCAAACGACCCCTTAGGAGGCACGAACACCTCGCACGGGACCAATGCAACTTGTAGGAATTGACCGCGTACTCCCGGGTCTCCCGGTTTGAGAGTATGACGATAATTTGCAAAACTCACACTTACACTTGAAAACAGGCCGTTAAAGGGTGAAAACCCAAACCAGCCCCCAAACGACCCCGTAGGAGGCACGAACACCTCGCACGGGACCAATGTAACTCTTAGGAACTGACCGCGTAGTCCCAGGTCTCTCGGTTTGAGAATATGATGATAATTTGCAAAAATCATACTTAGACTTGAAAACAGGCCGTTAAAGGGTGAAAACCCAAACCAGCCCCCAACCGACCCCGTAGGAGGCACGACCACCTCGCACGGGACCAATATAACTTTTAGGAACTGACCGGGTAGTCCCGGGTCTCCCGATTTGAGAATATGATGATAATTTGCAAAAATCACACTTAGACTTGAAAACAGGCCGTTAAAGGGTGAAAACCCAAACCAGCCCCCAAACGACCCCTTAGGAGGCACAAACACCTCGCACGGGACCAATGCAACTTGTAGGAACTGACCGCGTAGTCCCGGGTCTCCCGGTTTGAGAGTATGATGATAATTTGCAAAAATCACACTTAGACTTGAAAACAGGCTGTTAAAGGGTGAAAACGCAAACCAGCCCCCAAACGACCCCGTAGGAGGCACGAACACCTCGCACGGGACCAATGTAACTTGTAGGAACTGACCGCGTAGTCTCGGGTCTCCCGGTTTGAGAGTATGACGATAATTTGCAAAAATCACACTTAGACTTGAAAACAGGCCGTTAAAGGGTAAAAACCCAAACCAGCCCCCAAACGACCTCGTAGGAGGCACGGACACCTCGCACCGGACCAATGTAACTTGGAACTTACCGCGTAGTCCCGGGTCTCCCGGTTTGAGAGTATGACGATAATTGGCAAAAATCACACTTAGACTTCAAAACAGGTCGTTAAAGGGTGAAAACCCAAACCAGCCCCCAAACGACCCCGTAGGAGGGACGAACACCTCGCACGGGACCAATGCAACTTGTAGGAACTGACCGCGTAGTCCCGGGTCTCCCGATTTGAGAGTATGACGATAATTTGCAAAAATCACACTTAGACTTGATAACAGACCGTTAAAGGGTGAAAACCCAAACCAACCCCCAAACGACCCCGTAGGAGGCACGAACACCTCGCACGGGACCAATGTAACTTGTAGGAACTGACCGCGTAGTCCCGGGTCTCCCGATTTGAGAGTATGACGATAATTTGCAAAAATCACACTTAGACTTTAAAACAGGCCGTTAAAGGGTGAAAACCCAAACTAGCCCCCAAACGACCCCGTAAGAGGCACGAACACCTCGCACGGGACCAATGCAACTTGTAGGAACTGACCGCGTAGTCCCGGGTCTCCCGGTTTGAGAGTATGACGTTAATTTGCAAAAATCACACTTAGACTCGAAAACTGGTCGTTAAAGGGTGAAAACCAAAACCAACCCCCAAACGACCCCGTAGGAGGCACGAACACCTCGCACGGGACCAGTGTAACTTGTAGGAACTGGCCGCGTAGTCCCGGGTCTCCCGATTTGAGAGTATGACGATAATTTGCAAAAATCACACTTAGACTAGAAAACTGGTCGTTAAAGGGTGAAAACCAAAACCAACCCCCAAACGACCCCGTAGGAGGCACGAACACCTCGCACGGGACCAGTGTAACTTGTAGGAACTGGCCGCGTAGTCCCGGGTCTCCCGGTTTGAGAGTATGACTATAATTTGCAAAAATCACACTTAGACTTGAAAACAGGCCGTTAAAGGGTGAAAACCCAAACCAGCCCCCAAACGACCCCGTAGGAGGCACGAACACCTCGCACGGGACCAATGTAACTTGTAGGAACTGACCGCGTAGTCCCGGGTCTCCCGGTTTGAGAGTATGATGATAGTTTGCAAAAATCACACTTGGACTTGAAAACAGGACGTTAAAGGGTGATAACCCAAACCAACCCCCAAACGACCCCGTAGCAGGCACGAACACCTCGCACGGGACCAATGTAACTTGTAAGAACTGACCGCGTAGTCCTGGGTCTCCCGGTTTGAGAGTATGACGATAATTTGTAAAAATCACAGTTAGACTTGAAAACAGGTCGTTAAAGGGTGGAAACCCAAACCAGCCCCCAAACGACCCCGTAGGAGGCACGAACACCTCGTACGGGCCCAATGTAACTTGTAGGAACTGACCGCGTAGTCCCGGGTCTCCCGGTTTGAGAATATGATGATAATTTGCAAAAATCGTACTTAGACTTGAAAACAGGCCGTTAAAGGGTGAAAACCCAAACCAGCCCCCAACCGACCCCGTAGGAGGCACGACCACCTCGCACGGGACCAATATAACTTTTAGGAACTGACCGGGTAGTCCCGGGTCTCCCGATTTGAGAGTATGATGATAATTTGCAAAAATCACACTTAGACTTGAAAACAGGCCGTTAAAGGGTGAAAACCCAAACCAGCCCCCAAACGACCCCTTAGGAGGCACGAACACCTCGCACGGGACCAATGCAACTTGTAGGAACTGACCGCGTACTCCCGGGTCTCCCGGTTTGAGAGTATGACGATAATTTTCAAAAATCACACTTAGACTTGAAAACATGCTGTTAAAGGGTGAAAACGCAAACCAGCCCCCAAACGACCCCGTAGAAGGCACGAACACCTCGTACGGGACCAATGTAACTTGTAGGAACTGCCCGCGTAGTCCCGGGTCTCCCGGTTTGAGAGTATGATGATAATTGGCAAAAATCACACTTAGACTTCAAAACAGGTCGTTAAAGGGTGAAAACCCAAACCAGCCCCCAAACGACCCCGTAGGAGGGACGAACACCTCGCACGGGACCAATATAACTTTTAGGAACTGGCCGCGTAGTCCCGGGTCTCCCGATTTGAGAGTATGACGATAATTTGCAAAAATCACACTTAGACTAGAAAACTGGTCGTTAAAGGGTGAAAACCAAAACCAACCCCCAAACGACCCCGTAGGAGGCACGAACACCTCGCACGGGACCAGTGTAACTTGTAGGAACTGGCCGCGTAGTCCCGGGTCTCCCGGTTTGAGAGTATGACTATAATTTGCAAAAATCACACTTAGACTTGAAAACAGGCCGTTAAAGGGTGAAAACCCAAACCAGCCCCCAAACGACCCCGTAGGAGGCACGAACACCTCGCACGGGACCAATGTAACTTGTAGGAACTGACCGCGTAGTCCCGGGTCTCCCGGTTTGAGAGTATGATGATAGTTTGCAAAAATCACACTTGGACTTGAAAACAGGACGTTAAAGGGTGATAACCCAAACCAACCCCCAAACGACCCCGTAGCAGGCACGAACACCTCGCACGGGACCAATGTAACTTGTAAGAACTGACCGCGTAGTCCTGGGTCTCCCGGTTTGAGAGTATGACGATAATTTGCAAAAATCACACTTAGACTTGAAAACAGGTCGTTAAAGGGTGAAAACCCAAACCAGCCCCCAAACGACCCCGTAGGAGGCACGAACACCTCGCACGGGACCAATGTAACTTGTAGGAACTGACCGCGTAGTCCCGGGTCTCCCGGTTTGAGAATATGATGATAATTTGCAAAAATCATACTTAGACTTGAAAACAGGCCGTTAAAGGGTGAAAACCCAAACCAGCCCCCAACCGACCCCGTAGGAGGCACGACCACCTCGCACGGGACCAATATAACTTTTAGGAACTGACCGGGTAGTCCCGGGTCTCCCGATTTGAGAGTATGATGATAATTTGCAAAAATCACACTTAGACTTGAAAACAGGCCGTTAAAGGGTGAAAACCCAAACCAGCCCCCAAACGACCCCTTAGGAGGCACGAACACCTCGCACGGGACCAATGCAACTTGTAGGAACTGACCGCGTACTCCCGGGTCTCCCGGTTTGAGAGTATGACGATAATTTTCAAAAATCACACTTAGACTTGAAAACATGCTGTTAAAGGGTGAAAACGCAAACCAGCCCCCAAACGACCCCGTAGAAGGCACGAACACCTCGTACGGGACCAATGTAACTTGTAGGAACTGCCCGCGTAGTCCCGGGTCTCCCGGTTTGAGAGTATGATGATAATTGGCAAAAATCACACTTAGACTTCAAAACAGGTCGTTAAAGGGTGAAAACCCAAACCAGCCCCCAAACGACCCCGTAGGAGGGACGAACACCTCGCACGGGACCAATGCAACTTGTAAGAACTGACCGCGTAGTCCCGGGAGCTCCCGATTTGAGCGTATGATGATAATTTGCAAAAATCACACTTAGACTTGATAGCAGACCGTTAAAGGGTGAAAACCCAAACCAGCCCCCAAATGACCCCATAGGAGGCACGAACACATCGCACGGGACCAATGTAACTTGTAGGAACTGACCGCGTAGTCCCGGGTCTCCCGGTTTGAGAGTATGACGATAATTTGCAAAAATCACACTTAGACTTGAAAACAGGCCGTTAAAGGGTGAAAACCGAAACCAACCCCCAAAAGACCCCGTAGGAGGCACGAACACCTCGCACGGGACCAGTGTAACTATAGGAACTGGCCGCGTAGTCCCGGGTCTCCCGGTTTGGGAGTATGACTATAATTTGCAAAAATCACACTTAGACTTGAAAACAGGCCGTTAAAGGGTGAAAACCCAAACCAGCCCCCAAACGACCCCGTAGGAGGCACGAACACCTCGCACGGGACCAATGTAACTTGTAGGAACTGACCGCGTAGTCCCGGGTCTCCCGGTTTGAGAGTATGACGATAGTTTGCAAAAATCACACTTGGACTTGAAAACAGGCCGTTAAAGGGTGATAACCCAAACCAACCCCCAAACGACCCCGTACCAGGCACGAACACCTCGCACGGGACCAATGTAACTTGTAGGAACTGACCGCGTAGTCCCGGGTCTCCCGGTTTGAGAGTATGACGATAATTTGCAAAAATCACACTTAGACTTGAAAACAGGCCGTTAAAGGGTAAAAACCCAAACCAGCCCCCAAACGACCTCGTAAGAGGCACGGACACCTCGCACCGGACCAATGTAACTTGTAGGAACTGACCGCGTAGTCCCGGGTCTCCTGGTTTGAGAGTATGACGATAATTGGCAAAAATCACACTTAGACTTCAAAACAGGTCGTTAAAGGGTGAAAACCCAAACCAGCCCCCAAACGACCCCGTAGGAGGGATGAACACCTCGCACGGGACCAATGCAACTTGTAGGAATTGACCGCGTAGTCCCGGGTCTCCCGCTTTGAGAGTATGACGATAATTTGCAAAAATCACACTTAGACTTGATAACAGACCGTTAAAGGGTGAAAATCCAAACCAACCCCCTAACGACCACGTAGGAGGCACGAACACCTCGCACGGGACCAATGTAACTTGTAGGAACTGACCGCGTAGTCCCGGGTCTCCCGATTTGAGAGTATGACGATAATTTGCAAAAATCACACTTAGACTTTAAAACAGGCCGTTAAAGGGTGAAAACCCAAACCAGCCCCCAAACGACCCCGTAAGAGGCACGAACACCTCGCACGGGACCAATGCAACTTGTAGGAACTGCCCGCGTAGTCCCGGGTCTCCCGGTTTGAGAGTATAACGATAATTTGCAAAAATCACACTTAGACTCGAAAACTGGTCGTTAAAGGGTGAAAACCAAAACCAACCCCCAAACGACCCCGCAGGAGGCACGAACACCTCGCACGGGACCAGGGTAACTTGTAGGAACTGGTAGCGTAGTCCCGGGTCTCCCGATTTGAGAGTATGACGATAATTTGCAAAAATCACACTTAGACTTGAAAACAGGCCGTTAAAGGGTGAAAACCCAGCCCCCAAACGACCCCGTAGGAGGCACGAACACCTCGCACGGGACCAGTTAACTTGTAGGAACTGGCCGCGTAGTCCCGGGTCTCCCGGTTTGAGAGTATGACTATAATTTGCAAAAATCACACTTAGACTTGAAAACAGGCCGTTAAAGGGTGAAAACCCAAAACAGCCCCCAAACGACCCCGTAGGAGGCACGAACACCTCGCACGGGACCAATGTAACTTGTAGGAACTGAGCGCGTAGTCCCGGGTCTCCCGGTTTGAGAGTTTGACGATAGTTTGCAAAAATCACACTTGGACTTCAAAACAGGCCGTTAAAGGGTGAAAACCCAAACCAGCCCCCAAACGACCACGTAGGAGGCACGAACACCTCGCACGGGACCAATGTAACTTGTAGGAACTGACCGCGTAGTCCCGGGTCTCCCGGTTTGAGAGATTGACGATAGTTTGCAAAAATCACACTTGGACTTGAAAACAGGCCGTTAAAGGGTGATAACCCAAACCAACCCCCAAACGACCCCGTAGCAGGCACGAACACCTCGCACGGGACCAATGTAACTTGTAAGAACTGACCGCGTAGTCCCGGGTCTCCCGGTTTGAGAGTATGATGATAATTTGCAAAAATCACACTTAGACTTGAAAACAGGTCCTTAAAGGGTGAAAACCCAAACCAGCCCCCAAACGACCCCGTAGGAGGCACGAACACCTCGCACGGGACCAATGTAACTTGTAGGAACTGACCGCGTAGTCCCGGGTCTCCCGGTTTGAGAATATGATGATAATTTGCAAAAATCATACTTAGACTTGAAAACAGGCCGTTAAAGGGTGAAAACCCAAACCAGCCCCCAACCGACCCCGTAGGAGGCACGACCACCTCGCACGGGACCAATATAACTTTTAGGAACTGACCGGGTAGTCCCGGGTCTCCCGATTTGAGAGTATGATGATAATTTGCAAAAATCACACTTAGACTTGAAAACAGGCCGTTAAAGGGTGAAAACCCAAACCAGCCCCCAAACGACCCCTTAGGAGGCACGAACACCTCGCACGGGACCAATGCAACTTGTAGGAACTGACCGCGTACTCCCGGGTCTCCCGGTTTGAGAGTATGACGATAATTTGCAAAACTCACACTTACACTTGAAAACAGGCCGTTAAAGGGTGAAAACCCAAACCAGCCCCCAAACGACCCCGTAGGAGGCACGAACACCTCGCACGGGACCAATGTAACTTGTAGGAACTGACCGCGTAGTCCCGGGTCTCCCGGTTTGAGAGTATGACGATAGTTTGCAAAAATCACACTTAGACTTGAAAACAGGTCGTTAAAGGGTGAAAACCCAAACCAGCCCCCAAACGACCCTGTAAGAGGCACGAACACCTCGCACGGGACCAATGTAACTTGTAGGAACTGACCGCGTAGTCCCGGGTCTCCCGGTTTGAGAATATGATGATAATTTGCAAAAATCATACTTAGACTTGAAAACAGGCCGTTAAAGGGCGAAAACCCAAACTAGTCCCCCAACCGACCCCGTAGGAGGCACGACCACCTCGCATGGGACCAATATAACTTTTACGAACTGACCGGGTAGTCCCGGGTCTCCCGATTTGAGAGTATGATTATAATTTGCAAAAATCACACTTAGACTTGAAAACAGGCCGTTAAAGGGTGAAAACCCAAACCCGCCCCCAAACGACCCCGTAGGAGGCACGAACACCTCGCACGAGACCAATGCAACTTGTAGGAACTGACCGCGTAGTTTCGGGTCTCCCGGTTTGAGAGTATGACGATAATTTGCAAAAATCACACTTAGACTTGAAAACAGGCTGTTAAATGGTGAAAACGCAAACCAGCCCCCAAACGACCCCGTAAGAGGAACGAACACCTCGCACGGGACCAATGTAACTTGTAGGAACTGACCGCGTAGTCCCGGGTCTCCCGGTTTGAGAGTATGACGATAATTTGCAAAAATCACACTTAGACTTGAAAACAGGCCGTTAAAGGGTAAAAACCCAAACCAGCCCCCAAACGACCTCGTAGGAGGCACGGACACCTCGCACCGGACCAATGTAACTTGTAGGAACTGACCGCGTAGTCCCGGGTCTCCCGGTTTGAGAGCATGACGATAATTGGCAAAAATCACACTTAGACTTCAAAACAGGTCGTTAAAGGGTGAAAACCCAAACCAGCCCCCAAACGACCCCGTAGGAGGGACGAACACCTCGCACGGGACCAATGCAACTTGTAGGAATTGACCGCGTAGTCCCGGGTCTCCCGGTTTGAGAGTATGACGATAATTTGCAAAAATCACACTTAGACTTGATAACAGACCGTTAAAGGGTGAAAATCCAAACCAACCCCCTAACGACCACGTAGGAGGCACGAACACCTCGCACGGGACCAATGTAACTTGTAGGAACTGACCGCGTAGTCCCGGGTCTCCCGATTTGAGAGTATGACGATAATTTGCAAAAATCACACTTAGACTTTAAAACAGGCCGTTAAAGGGTGAAAACCCAAACCAGCCCCCAAACGACCCCGTAAGAGGCACGAACACCTCGCACGGGACCAATGCAACTTGTAGGAACTGCCCGCGTAGTCCCGGGTCTCCCGGTTTGAGAGTATAACGATAATTTGCAAAAATCACACTTAGACTCGAAAACTGGTCGTTAAAGGGTGAAAACCAAAACCAACCCCCAAACGACCCCGTAGGAGGCACGAACACCTCGCACGGGACCAGGGTAACTTGTAGGAACTGGTAGCGTAGTCCCGGGTCTCCCGGTTTGACAGTATGACGATAATTTGCAAAAATCACACTTAGACTTGAAAACAGGCCGTTAAAGGGTGAAAACCCAGCCCCCAAACGACCCCGTAGGAGGCACGAACACCTCGCACGGGACCAGTTAACTTGTAGGAACTGGCCGCGTAGTCCCGGGTCTCCCGGTTTGAGAGTATGACTATAATTTGCAAAAATCACACTTAGACTTGAAAACAGGCCGTTAAAGGGTGAAAACCCAAACCAGCCCCCAAACGACCCCGTAGGAGGCACGAACACCTCGCACGGGACCAATGTAACTTGTAGGAACTGAGCGCGTAGTCCCGGGTCTCCCGGTTTGAGAGTTTGACGATAGTTTGCAAAAATCACACTTGAACTTCAAAACAGGCCGTTAAAGGGTGATAACCCAAACCAACCCCCAAACGACCCCGTAGCAGGCACGAACACCTCGCACGGGACCAATGTAACTTGTAAGAACTGATCGCGTAGTCCCGGGTCTCCCGGTTTGAGAGTATGACGATAATTTGCAAAAATCACACTTAGACTTGAAAACAGGTCGTTAAAGGGTGAAAACCCAAACCAGCCCCCAAACGACCCCGTAGGAGGCACGAACACCTCGCACGGGACCAATGTAACTTGTAGGAACTGACCGCGTAGTCCCGGGTCTCCCGGTTTGAGAATATGATGATAATTTGCAAAAATCATACTTAGACTTGAAAACAGGCCGTTAAAGGGTGAAAACCCAAACCAGCCCCCAACCGACCCCGTAGGAGGCACGACCACCTCGACGGGACCAATATAACTTTTAGGAACTGACGGGGTAGTCCCGGGTCTCCCGATTTGAGAGTATGATGATAATTTGCAAAAATCACACTTAGACTTGAAAACAGGCCGTTAAAGGGTGAAAACCCAAACCAGCCCCCAAACGACCCCTTAGGAGGCACGAACACCTCGCACGGGACCAATGTAACTTGTAGGAACTGACCGCGTAGTCCCGGGTCTCCCGGTTTGAGAGTATAACGATAATTTGCAAAAATCACACTTAGACTTGAAAACAGGCCGTTAAAGGGTAAAAACCCAAACCAGCCCCCAAACGACCTCGTAGGAGGCACGGACACCTCGCACCGGACCAATGTGACTTGTAGGAACTGACCGCGTAGTCCCGGGTCTCCTGGTTTGAGAGTATGACGATAATTGGCAAAAATCACACTTAGACTTCAAAACAGGTCGTTAAAGGGTGAAAACCCAAACCAGCCCCCAAACGACCCCGTAGGAGGGACGAACACCTCGCACGGGACCAATGCAACTTGTAGGAACTGACTGCGTAGTCCCGGGTCTCCCGGTTTGAGCGTATGATGATAATTTGCAAAAATCACACTTAGACTTGATAACAGACCGTTAAAGGGTGAAAACCCAAACCAACCCCCAAACGACCCCGTAGGAGGCACGAACACCTCGCACGGGACCAATGTAACTTGTAGGAACTGACCGCGTAGTCTCGGGTCTCCCGATTTGAGAGTATGACGATAATTTGCAAAAATCACACTTAGACTTTAAAACAGGCCGTTAAAGGGTGAAAACCCAAACCAGCCCCCAAACGACCCCGTAAGAGGCACGAACACCTCGCACGGGACCAATGCAACTTGTAGCAACTGATCGCATAGTCCCGGGTCTCCCGGTTTGAGAGTATGATGATAATTTGCAAAAATCACACTTAGACTCGAAAACTGGTCGTTAAAGGGTGAAAACCAAAACTAACCCCCAAACGACCCCGTAGGAGGCACGAACACCTCGCACGGGACCAGTGTAACTTGTAGGAACTGGCCGCGTAGTCCCGGGTCTCCCGGTTTGAGAGTATGACGATAATTTGCAAAAATCACACTTAGACTTGCAAATAGGCCGTTAAAGGGGGAAAACCCAAACCAGCCCCCAAACGACCCCGTAGGAGGCACGAACACCTCGCACGGGACCAGTGTAACTTGTAGGAACTGGCCGCGTAGTCCCGGGTCTCCCGGTTTGAGAGTATGACTATAATTTGCAAAAATCACACTTAGACTTGAAAACAGGCCGTTAAAGGGTG
This sequence comes from Sambucus nigra, assembly GCA_949130495.1. Taxonomy (NCBI): domain Eukaryota; kingdom Viridiplantae; phylum Streptophyta; class Magnoliopsida; order Dipsacales; family Adoxaceae; genus Sambucus; species Sambucus nigra. The sequence continues at coordinate 443,594,762 of OX422221.1, forward strand.
AAAACCCAAACCAGCCCCCAAACGACCACGTAGGAGGCATGAACACCTCGCACGGGACCAATGTAACTTGTAGGAACTGACCGCGTAGTCCCGGGTCTCCCGGTTTGAGAGATTGACGATAGTTTGCAAAAATCACACTTGGACTTGAAAACAGGCCGTTAAAGGGTGATAACCCAAACCAACCCCCAAACGACCCCGTAGCAGGCACGAACACCTCGCGCGGGACCAATGTAACTTGTAAGAACTGACCGCGTAGTCCCGGGTCTCCCGGTTTGAGAGTATGATGATAATTTGCAAAAATCACACTTAGACTTGAAAACAGGTCCTTAAAGGGTGAAAACCCAAACCAGCCCCCAAACGACCCCATAGGAGGCACGAACACCTCGCACGGGACCAATGTAACTTGTAGGAACTGACCGCGTAGTCCCGGGTCTCCCGGTTTGAGAATATGATGATAATTTGCAAAAATCATACTTAGACTTGAAAACAGGCCGTTAAAGGGTGAAAACCCAAACCAGCCCCCAACCGACCCCGTAGGAGGCACGACCACCTGGCACAGGACCAATATAACTTTTAGGAACTGACCGGGTAGTCCCGGGTCTCCCGATTTGAGAGTATGATGATAATTTGCAAAAATCACACTTAGACTTGAAAACAGGCCGTTAAAGGGTGAAAACCCAAACCAGCCCCCAAACGACCCCTTAGGAGGCACGAACACCTCGCACGGGACCAATGCAACTTGTAGGAATTGACCGCGTACTCCCGGGTCTCCCGGTTTGAGAGTATGACGATAATTTGCAAAACTCACACTTACACTTGAAAACAGGCCGTTAAAGGGTGAAAACCCAAACCAGCCCCCAAACGACCCCGTAGGAGGCACGAACACCTCGCACGGGACCAATGTAACTTGTAGGAACTGACCGCGTAGTCCCGGGTCTCCCGGTTTGAGAGTATGACGATAGTTTGCAAAAATCACACTTGGACTTGAAAACAGGCCGTTAAAGGGTGATAACCCAAACCAACCCCCAAACGACCCCGTAGCAGGCACGAACACCTCGCACGGGACCAATGTAACTTGTAAGAACTGACCGCGTAGTCCCGGGTCTCCCGGTTTGAGAGTATGACAATAATTTACAAAAATCACACTTAGACTTGAAAACAGGTCGTTAAAGGGTGAAAACCCAAACTAGCCCCCAAACGACCCCGTAGGAGGCACAAACACCTCGCACGGGACCAATGTAACTCTTAGGAACTGACCGCGTAGTCCCAGGTCTCTCGGTTTGAGAATATGATGATAATTTGCAAAAATCATACTTAGACTTGAAAACAGGCCGTTAAAGGGTGAAAACCCAAACTAGCCCCCAACCGACCCCGTAGGAGGCACGACCACCTCGCACGGGACCAATATAACTTTTAGGAACTGACCGGGTAGTCCCGGGTCTCCCGATTTGAGAGTATGATGATAATTTGCAAAAATCACACTTAGACTTGAAAACCGGCCGTTAAAGGGTGAAAACCCAAACCAGCCCCCAAACGACCCCTTAGGAGGCACAAACACCTCGCACGGGACCAATGCAACTTGTAGGAACTGACCGCGTAGTCCCGGGTCTCCCGGTTTGAGAGTATGATGATAATTTGCAAAAATCACACTTAGACTTGAAAACAGGCTGTAAAAGGGTGAAAACGCAAACCAGCCCCCAAACGACCCCGTAGGAGGCACGAACACCTCGCACGGGACCAATGTAACTTGTAGGAACTGACCGCGTAGTCTCGGGTCTCCCGGTTTGAGAGTATGACGATAATTTGCAAAAATCACACTTAGACTTGAAAACAGGCCGTTAAAGGGTAAAAATCCAAACCAGCCCCCAAATGACCTCGTAGGAGGCACGGACACCTCGCACCGGACCAATGTAACTTGTAGGAACTGACCGCGTAGTCCCGGGTCTCCCGATTTGAGAGTATGACGATAATTGGCAAAAATCACACTTAGACTTCAAAACAGGTCGTTAAAGGGTGAAAACCCAAACCAGACCCCAAACGACCCCGTAGGAGGGACGAACACCTCGCACGGGACCAATGCAACTTGTAGGAACTAACCGCGTAGTCCCGGGTCTCCCGATTTGAGAGTATGACGATAATTTGCAAAAATCACACTTAGACTTGATAACAGACCGTTAAAGGGTGAAAACCCAAACCAACCCCCAAACGACCCCGTAGGAGGCACGAACACCTCGCACGGGACCAATGTAACTTGTAGGAACTGACCGCCTAGTCCCGGGTCTCCCGATTTGAGAGTATGACGATAATTTGCAAAAATCACACTTAGACTTTAAAACAGGCCGTTAAAGGGTGAAAACCCAAACCAGCCCCCAAACGACCCCGTAAGAGGCACGAACACCTCGCACGGGACCAATGCAACTTGTAGGAACTGACCGCGTAGTCCCGGGTCTCCCGGTTTGAGAGTATGACGATAATTTGCAAAAATCACACTTAGACTCGAAAACTGGTCGTTAAAGGGTGAAAACCAAAACCAACCCCCAAACGACCCCGTAGGAGGCACGAACACCTCGCACGGGACCAGTGTAACTTGTAGGAACTGGCCGCGTAGTCCCGGGTCTCCCGGTTTGAGAGTATGACGATAATTTGCAAAAATCACACATAGACTAGAAAACTGGTCGTTAAAGGGTGAAAACCAAAACCAACCCCCAAACGACCCCGTAGGAGGCACGAACACCTCGCACGGGACCAGTGTAACTTGTAGGAAGTGGCCGCGTAGTCCCGGGTCTCCCGGTTTGAGAGTATGACTATAATTTGCAAAAATCACACTTAGACTTGAAAACATTCCGTTAAAGGGTGAAAACCCAAACCAGCCCCCAAATGACCCCGTAGGAGGCACGAACACCTCGCACGGGACCAATGTAACTTGTAGGAACTGACCGCGTAGTCCCGGGTCTCCCGGTTTGAGAGTATGATGATAGTTTGCAAAAATCACACTTGGACTTGAAAACAGGACGTTAAAGGGTGATAACCCAAACCAACCCCCAAACGACCCCGTAGCAGGCACGAACACCTCGCACGGGACCAATGTAACTTGTAAGAACTGACCGCGTAGTCCTGGGTCTCCCGGTTTGAGAGTATGACGATAATTTGCAAAAATCACAGTTAGACTTGAAAACAGGTCGTTAAAGGGTGAAAACCCAAACCAGCACCCAAACGACCCCGTAGGAGGCACGAACACCTCGTACGGGCCCAATGTAACTTGTAGGAACTGACCGCGTAGTCCCGGGTCTCCCGGTTTGAGAATATGATGATAATTTGCAAAAATCGTACTTAGACTTGAAAACAGGCCGTTAAAGGGTGAAAACCCAAACTAGCCCCCAACCGACCCCGTAGGAGGCACGACCTCCTCGCACGGGAACAATATAACTTTTAGGAACTGACCGGGTAGTCCCGGGTCTCCCGATTTGAGAGTATGATGATAATTTGCAAAAATCACACTTAGACTTGAAAACAGGCCGTTAAAGGGTGAAAACCCAAACCAGCCCCCAAACGACCCCTTAGGAGGCACGAACACCTCGTACGGGACCAATGCAACTTGTAGGAACTGACCGCGTACTCCCGGGTCTCCCGGTTTGAGAGTATGACGATAATTTGCAAAAATCACACTTAGACTTGAAAACATGCTGTTAAAGGGTGAAAACGCAAACCAGCCCCCAAACGACCCCGTAGGAGGCACGAACACCTCGCACGGGACCAATGTAACTTGTAGGAACTGACCGCGTAGTCCCGGGTCTCCCGGTTTGAGAGTATGACGATAATTTGCAAAAATCACACTTAGACTTGAAAACAGGCCGTTAAAGGGTAAAAACCCAAACCAGCCCCCAAACGACCTCGTAGGAGGCACGGACACCTCGCACCGGACCAATGTAACTTGTAGGAACTGACCGCGTAGTCCCGGGTCTCCCGGTTTGAGAGTATGATGATAATTGGCAAAATCACACTTAGACTTCAAAACAGGTCGTTAAAGGGTGAAAACCCAAACCAGCCCCCAAACGACCCCGTAGGAGGGACGAACACCTCGCACGGGACCAATGCAACTTGTAGGAACTGACCGCGTAGTCCCGGGAGCTCCCGGTTTGAGAGTATGACGATAATTTGCAAAAATCACATTTAGACTTGATAACAGACCGTTAAAGGGTAAAAACCCAAACCAACCCCCAAACGACCCCGTAGGAGGCACGAACACCTCGCACGGGACCAATGTAACTTGTAGGAACTGACCGCATAGTCCCGGGTCTCCCGGTTTTAGAGTATGACGATAGTTTGCAAAAATCACACTTGGACTTGAAAACAGGCCGTTAAAGGGTGAAAACCCAAACCAGCCCCCAAACGACCCCGTAGGAGGGACGAACACCTCGCATGTGACCAATGTAACTTGTAGGAACTGACCGTGTAGTCCCGGGTCACCCGGTTTGAGAGTATGACGATGGTTTGTAAAAATCACACTTAGACTTGAAAACAGGTCGTTAAAGGGTGAAAACCCAAACCAACCCCCAAATGACCCCGTAGGAGGCACGAACACCTCGCACGGGACCAGTGTAACTTGTAGGAACTGGCCGCGTAGTCCCGGGTCTCCCGATTTTAGAGTATGACGATAATTTGCAAAAATCACACTTAGACTTGAAAACAGGTCGTTAAAGGGTGAAAACCCAAACCAACCCCCAAACGACCCCGTAGGAGGCACGAACACCTCGCACGGGACCAGTGTAACTTATAGGAACTGGCCGCGGAGTCCCAGGTCTCCCGGTTTGAGAGTATGACGATAATTTGCAAAAATCACACTTAGACTTGAAAACAGGCCGTTAAAGGGTGAAAACCCAAACCAACCCCCAAACGATCCCGTAGGAGGCACGAACACCTCGCACGGGACCAATGTAACTTGTAGGAACTGATCGTATAGTCCCGGGTCTCACGGTTTGAGAGTATGACGATAGTTTGCAAAAATCACACTTGGACTTGAAAACAGGCCGTTTAAGGGTGAAAACCCAAACCAGCCCCCAAACGACCCCGTAGGAGGCACGAACACCTCGCACGGGACCAATGTAACTTGTAGGAACTGACCGCGTAGTCCCGGGTCTCCCGGTTTGAGAGTATGACGATAATTTGCAAAAATCACACTTAGACTTGAAAACAGGCCGTTAAAGGGTGAAAACCCAAACCAGCCCCCAAACGACCCCGTAGGAGGCACGAACACCTCGTACGGGACCAATGTAACTTATAGGAACTGACCGCATAGTCCCGGGTCTCCCGGTTTGAGAGTATGACGATAATTTGCAAAAATCACACTTAGACTTGAAAACAAGCCCTTAAAGGGTGAAAACCCAAACCAGCCCCCAAACGACCCCGTAGGAGGCACGAACACCTCGCACAGGACCAATGTAACTTGTTGGAACTGATCGCGTAGTCCCGGGACTCCCGGTTTGAGAGTATGATGATAATTTGCAAAAATCACATTTAGACTTGAAAACAGGCCGTTAAAGGGTGAAAACCCAAACCAGCCCCCAAACGACCCCGTAGGAGGCACGAACACCTCGCACGGGACCAATATAACTTTTAGGAACTGACCGGGTAGTCCCGGGTCTCCCGATTTGAGAGTATGACGATAATTTGCAAAAATCACTCTTAGACTTGAAAACAGGCCGTTAAAGGGTGAAAACCCAAACAAGCCCCCAAACGACCCCGTAGGAGGCACGAACAACTCGCACGGGACCAATGTAACTTGTAAGAACTGACCTCGTAGTCCCGGGTCTCCCGGTTTGAGAGTATGACGATAATTTGCAAAAATCACACTTAGACTTGAAAATAGGCCGTTAAAGGGTGAAAACCCAAACCAGCCCCCAAACGACCCCGTAGAAGGGACGAACACCTCGCACGGGACCAATGTAACTTGTAGGAACCCACCGCGTAGTCCCGGGTCTCCCGGTTTGAGAGTATGATGATAATTTGCAAAAATCATACTTAGACTTGAAAACAGGCCGTTAAAGGGTGAAAACCAAAACCAGCCCCCAAACGACCCCGTAGGAGGCACGAACACCACGCATGGGACCAATGTAACTTGTAGGAACTGACCGCGTAGTTCCGGGTCTCCCGGTTTGAGAGTATGACGATAATTTGCAAAAATCACACTTAGACTTGAAAACAGGCCGTTATAGGGTGAAAACCCAAACCAGCCCCCAAACGACCCCGTAGGAGGCACGAACACCTCGCACGGGACCAATGTAACTTGTAGGAACTGACCGCGTCGTCCCCGGTCTCCCGGTTTGAGAGTATGATGATAATTTGCAAAAATCACACTTAGACTTGAAAACAGGCCGTTAAAGGGTGAAAACCCAAACCAGCCCCCAAACGACCCCGTAGAAGGTACGAACACCTCGTACGGGACCAATGCAACTTGTAGGAACTGGCCGCGTAGTCCCGGGTCTCCCGGTTTGAGAGTATGATGATAATTTGCAAAAATCACACTTAGACTTGAAAACAGGCCGTTAAAGGGTGAAAACCCAAACCAACCCCCAAACGACCCCGTAGGAGGCACGAACACCTCGCACAGGACCAATGTAACTTGTAGGAACTGACAGCGTAGTCCCGGGTCTCCCGGTTTGAGAGTATGATGATAATTTGCAAAAATCACACTTAGACTTGAAAACAGGCCGTTAAAGGGTGAAAACCCAAACCAGCCCCCAAACGACCCCGTAGGAGGCACGAACACCTCGCACGGGACCAATGTAACTTGTAGGAACTGACCGCGTAGTCCCGGGTCTCCCGATTTGAGAGTATGATGATAATTTGCAAAAATCATACTTAGACTTGAAAACAGGTCGTTAAAGGGTGAAAACCCAAACCAGCCCCCAAACGACCCCGTTGGAGGCACGGACACCTCGCCTGGACCAATATAACTTTTAGGAAATGACCGGGTAGTCCCGGGTCTGCCGGTTTGAGAGTATGACGATAATTTGCAAAAATCACACTTAGACTTGAAAACAGGTCGTTAAAGGGTGAAAACCCAAACTAGCCCCCAAACGACCCTGTAGGAGGCACGAACACCTCGCACGGGACCAATGTAACTTGTAAGAACTGATCGCGTAGTCCCGAGTCTCCCGATTTGAGAGTATGAGGATAATTTGCAAAAATCACACTTAGACTTGAAAACAGGCTGTTAAAGGGTGAAAACCCAAACCAGCCCCCAAACGACCCCGTAGGAGGCACGAACACCTCGCACGGGACCAATGTATCTTGTAGGAACTGACCGCGTAGTCTCGGGTCACCCGGTTTGAGAGTATGACGATAATTTGCAAAAATCACACTTAGACTTGAAAACAGGCCGTTAAAGGGTGAAAATCCAAACCAACGCCCAAACGACCCCGTAGGAGGCACGAACACCTCGCACGGGACCAATGTAACTTGTAGGAACTGACCGTGTAGTCCCGGGTCTCCCAATTTGAGAGTATGACGATAATTTGCAAAAATCACACTTAGACTTGAAAACAGGCCGTTAAAGGGTGAAAACCCAAATCAGCCCCCAAACGACCCCGTAGGAGGCACGAACACCTCGCACAGGACCAATGTAACTTGTAGGAACTGATCGCGTAGTCCCGGGTCTCCCAGTTTGAGAGTATGACGATAATTTGCAAAAATCACTCTTAGACTTGAAAACAGGCCGTTAAAGGGTGAAAACCCAAACCAGCCCCCAAACGACCCCGTAGGAGGCACGAACACCTCGCACGGGACCAATGCAACTTGTAGGAACTGACCGCGTAGTCCCGGGTCTCCCGGTTTGAGAGTATGACGATAATTTGCAAAAATCAGACTTAGACTTGAAAACAGGCCGTTAAAGGGTGAAAACCCAAACCAACCCCCAAACGACCCCGTAGGAGGCAAGAACACCTCGCACGGGACCAATGCAACTTGTAGGAACCGACCATGTAGTCCCGGGTCTCCCAATTTGAGAGTATGACGATAATTTGCAAAAATCACACTTAGACTTGAAAACAGGCCGTTAAAGGGTGAAAACCCAAACCAACCCCAAACGACCCCGTAGGACGCACGAACACCTCGCACGGGACCAATGTAACTTGTAGGAACTGACCGCGTAGTCCCGGGTCTCCCAGTTTGAGAGTATGACGATAATTTGCAAAAATCACACTTAGACTTGAAAACAGGTCGTTAGAGGGTGAAAACCCAGACCAGCCCCCAAACGACCCCGTAGGAGGCACGAACACCTCGCACGGTACCAATGTAACTTGTAGGAACTGACCGCGTAGTCCCGGGTCTCCCGGTTTGAGAGTATGATGATAATTTGCAAAAATCACACTTAGACTTGAAAACAGGCCGTTAAAGGGTGAAAACCCAGACCAGCCCCCAAACGACCCCGTAAGAGGCACGAACCCCTCGCACGGGACCAATGCAACTTGTAGGATGTGATCGCGTAGTCCCGGGTCTCCCGGTTTGAGTGTATGACGATAATTTGCAAAAATCACACTTAGACTTGAAAACAGGCCGTTAAAGGGTGAAAACCCAAACCAGCCCCCAAACGACCCCGTACGAGGCACGGACACCTCGCACGGGACCAATGTAACTTGTAGGAACTGACCGCGTAGTCCCGGGTCTCCCGATTTGAGAGTATGACGATAATTTGTAAAAATCACACTTAGACTTGAAAACAGGCCGTTAAAGGGTGAAAACCAAAACTAGCCCCCAAACGACCCCGTAAGAGGCACGAACACCTCGCACGGGACCAATGCAACTTGTTGGAACTGACCGCGTAGTCCCGGGTCCCCCGGTTTGAGAGTATGATGATAATTTGAAAAAATCATACTTAGTCTTGAAAATAGGCCGTTAAAGGGTGAAAATCCAAAACAACCCCCAAACGACCCCGTAGGAGGCACGAACACCTCGCACGGGACCAATGTAACTTGTAGGAACCGACCGCGTAGTCCCGGGTCTCCCGATATGAGAGTATGACGATAATTTGCAAAAATCACACTTAGACTTGAAAACAGGCCGTTAAAGGGTGAAAACCCAAACCAGCCCCCAAGCGACCCCGTAAGAGGCACGAACCCCTCGCACGGGACCAATGCAACTTGTAGGATGTGACCGCGTAGTCCCGGGTCTCCCGGTTTGAGAGTATGACGATAATTTGCATAAATCACACTTTGACTTGAAAATAGGTCGTTAAAGGGTGAAAACCCAACCCCGTAGGAGGCACGAACACCTCGCACGGTACCAATGTAACTTGTAGGAACTGACCGCGTAGTCCCGGGTCTCCCGGTTTGAGAGTATGACGATAATTTGCAAAAATCACACTTAGACTTGAAAACAGGCCGTTAAAGGGTGAAAACCCAAACCAGCCCCCAAACGACCCCGTAGGAGGCATGAACACCTCGCACGGGACCAATGTAATTTGTAGGAACTGATCGCGTAGTCCCGGGTCTCCCGATTTGAGAGTATGACGATAATTTGCAAAAATCACTCTTAGACTTGAAAACAGGCCGTTAAAGGGTGAAAACCCAAACCAGCCCCCAAACGACCCCGTAGGAGGCACGAACACCTCGCACAGGACCTATGTAACTTATAGGAACTGACCGCGTAGTCCCGGATCTCCCGGTTTGAGAGTATGACGATAATTTGCAAAAATCACACTTAGACTTGAAAACAGGCCGTTAAAGGGTGAAAATCCAAACCAACGCCCAAACGACCCCGTAGGAGGCATGAACACCTCGCACGGGACCAATATAACTTTTAGGAACTGAACGGGTAGTCCCGGGTCTCCCGATTTGAGAGTATGACGATAATTTGCAAAAATCACACTTAGACTTGAAAATAGGCCGTTAAAGGGTGAAAACCCAAACCAGCCCCCAAACGACCCCGTAGGAGGCACGAACACCTCGCACGGGACCAATGCAACTTGTAGGAACTGACCGCGTAGTCCCGGGTCTCCCGGTTTGAGAGTATGATGATAATTTGCAAAAATCACACTTAGACTTGAAAACAGGCCGTTAAAGGGTGAAAACCCAAACCAATCCCTAAACGACCCCGTAGGAGGCACGAACACGTCGCATGGGACCAATGTAACTTGTAGGAACTGACCGCGTAGTTCCGGGTCTCCCGGTTTGAGAGTATGACGATAATTTGCAAAAATCACACTTAGACTCGAAAACTGGTCGTTAAAGGGTGAAAACCAAAACCAACCCCCAAACGACCCCATAGGAGGCACGAACACCTCGCACGGGACCAGTGTAACTTGTAGGAACTGGCCGCGTAGTCCCGGGTCTCCCGGTTTGAGAGTATGACGATAATTTGCAAAAATCACACTTAGACTTGAAAACAGGCCGTTAAAGGGTAAAAACCCAAACCAACCCCAAACGACCCCGTAGGACGCACGAACACCTCGCACGGGACCAATGTAACTTGTAGGAACTGACCGCGTAGTCCCGGGTCTCCCAGTTTGAGAGTATGACGATAATTTGCAAAAATCACACTTAGACTTGAAAACAGGTCGTTAGAGGGTGAAAACCCAGACCAGCCCCCAAACGACCCCGTAGGAGGCACGAACACCTCGCACGGTACCAATGTAACTTGTAGGAACTGACCGCGTAGTCCCGGGTCTCCCGGTTTGAGAGTATGATGATAATTTGCAAAAATCACACTTAGACTTGAAAACAGGCCGTTAAAGGGTGAAAACCCAAACCAGCCCCCAAACGACCCCGTACGAGGCACGGACACCTCGCACGGGACCAATGTAACTTGTAGGAACTGACCGCGTAGTCCCGGGTCTCCCGATTTGAGAGTATGACGATAATTTGTTAAAATCACACTTAGACTTGAAAACAGGCCGTTAAAGGGTGAAAACCAAAACTAGCCCCCAAACGACCCCGTAAGAGGCACGAACACCTCGCACGGGACCAATGCAACTTGTTGGAACTGACCGCGTAGTCCCGGGTCCCCCGGTTTGAGAGTATGATGATAATTTGAAAAAATCATACTTAGTCTTGAAAATAGGCCGTTAAAGGGTGAAAATCCAAAACAACCCCCAAACGACCCCGTAGGAGGCACGAACACCTCGCACGGGACCAATGTAACTTGTAGGAACCGACCGCGTAGTCCCGGGTCTCCCGATTTGAGAGTATGACGATAATTTGCAAAAATCACACTTAGACATGAAAACAGGCCGTTAAAGGGTGAAAACCCAAACCAGCCCCCAAACGACCCCGTAAGAGGCACGAACCCCTCGCACGGGACCAATGCAACTTGTAGGATGTGACCGCGTAGTCCCGGGTCTCCCGGTTTGAGAGTATGACGATAATTTGCATAAATCACACTTTGACTTGAAAATAAGTCGTTAAAGGGTGAAAACCCAACCCCGTAGGAGGCACGAACACCTCGCACGGTACCAATGTAACTTGTAGGAACTGACCGCGTAGTCCCGGGTCTCCCGGTTTGAGAGTATGACGATAATTTGCAAAAATCACACTTAGACTTGAAAACAGGCCGTTAAAGGGTGAAAACCCAAACCAGTCCCCAAACGACCCCGTAGGAGGCATGAACACCTCGCACGGGACCAATGTAATTTGTAGGAACTGATCGCGTAGTCCCGGGTCTCCCGATTTGAGAGTATGACGATAATTTGCAAAAATCACTCTTATACTTGAAAACAGGCCGTTAAAGGGTGAAAACCCAAACCAGCCCCCAAACGACCCCGTAGGAGGCACGAACACCTCGCACAGGACCTATGTAACTTGTAGGAACTGACCGCGTAGTCCCGGGTCTCCCGGTTTGAGAGTATGACGATAATTTGCAAAAATCACACTTAGACTTGAAAACAGGCCGTTAAAGGGTGAAAATCCAAACCAACGTCCAAACGACCCCGTAGGAGGCATGAACACCTCGCACGGGACCAATATAACTTTTAGGAACTGACCGGGTAGTCCCGGGTCTCCCGATTTGAGAGTATGACGATAATTTGCAAAAATCACACTTAGACTTGAAAATAGGCCGTTAAAGGGTGAAAACCCAAACCAACCCCCAAACGACCCCGTAGGAGGCACGAACACCTCGCACGGGACCAATGCAACTTGTAGGAACTGACCGCGTAGTCCCGGGTCTCCCGGTTTGAGAGTATGATGATAATTTGCAAAAATCACACTTAGACTTGAAAACAGGCCATTAAAGGGTGAAAACCCAAACCAACCCCTAAAAGACCCCGTAGGAGGCACGAACACGTCGCATGGGACCAATGTAACTTGTAGGAACTGATCGCGTAGTTCCGGGTCTCCCGGTTTGAGAGTATGACGATAATTTGCAAAAATACACTTAGACTTGAAAACAGGCCGTTAAAGGGTGAAAACCCAAACCAGCCCCCAAACGACCCCGTAGGAGGGACGAACACCTCGCATGTGACCAATGTAACTTGTAGGAACTGACCGTGTAGTCCCGGGTCTCCCGGTTTGAGAGTATGACGATAATTTGTAAAAATCACACTTAGACTTGAAAAAAGGTCGTTAAAGGGTGAAAACCCAAACCAACCCCCAAATGACCCCGTAGGAGGCACGAACACCTCGCACGGGACCAGTGTAACTTGTAGGAACTGGCCGCGTAGTCCCGGGTCTCCCGGTTTGAGAGTATGACGATAATTTGCAAAAATCACACTTAGACTTGAAAACAGGTCGTTAAAGGGTGAAAACCCAAACCAACCCCCAAACGACCCCGTAGGAGGCACGAACACCTCGCACGGGACCAGTGTAACTTATAGGAACTTGCCGCGGAGTCCCAGGTATCCCGGTTTGAGAGTATGACGATAATTTACAAAAATCACACTTAGACTTGAAAACAGGTCGTTAAAGGGTGAAAACCCAAACCAACCCCCAAACGACCCCGTAGGAGGCACGAACACCTCGCACGGGACCAATGTAACTTGTAGGAACTGATCGTATAGTCTCGGGTCTCCCGGTTTGAGAGTATGACGATAGTTTGCAAAAATCACACTTGGACTTGAAAACAGGCCGTTTAAGGGTGAAAACCCAAACCAGCCCCCAAACGACCCCGTAGGAGGCACGAACACCTCGCACGGGACCAATGTAACTTGTAGGAACTGACCGCGTAGTCCCGGGTCTCCCGGTTTGAGAGTATGACGATAGTTTGCAAAAATCACACTTGGACTTGAAAACAGGCCGTTTAAGGGTGAAAACCCAAACCAGCCCCCAAACGACCCCGTAGGAGGCACGAACACCTCGCACGGGACCAATGTAACTTGTAGGAACTGACCGCGTAGTCCCGGGTCTCCCGGTTTGAGAGTATGACGATAATTTGCAAAAATCACACTTAGACTCGAAAACTGGTCGTTAAAGGGTGAAAACCAAAACCAACCCCCAAACGACCCCATAGGAGGCACGAACACCTCGCACGGGACCAGTGTAACTTGTAGGAACTGGCCGCGTAGTCCCGGGTCTCGCGGTTTGAGAGTATGACGATAATTTGCAAAAATACACTTAGACTTGAAAACAGGCCGTTAAAGGGTGAAAACCCAAACCAGCCCCCAAACGACCCCGTAGGAGGGACGAACACCTCGCATGTGACCAATGTAACTTGTAGGAACTGACCGTGTAGTCCCGGGTCTCCCGGTTTGAGAGTATGACGATAATTTGTAAAAATCACACTTAGACTTGAAAAAAGGTCGTTAAAGGGTGAAAACCCAAACCAACCCCCAAATGACCCCGTAGGAGGCACGAACACCTCGCACGGGACCAGTGTAACTTGTAGGAACTGGCCGCGTAGTCCCGGGTCTCCCGGTTTGAGAGTATGACGATAATTTGCAAAAATCACACTTAGACTTGAAAACAGGTCGTTAAAGGGTGAAAACCCAAACCAACCCCCAAACGACCCCGTAGGAGGCACGAACACCTCGCACGGGACCAGTGTAACTTATAGGAACTTGCCGCGGAGTCCCAGGTCTCCCGGTTTGAGAGTATGACGATAATTTACAAAAATCACACTTAGACTTGAAAACAGGTCGTTAAAGGGTGAAAACCCAAACCAACCCCCAAACGACCCCGTAGGAGGCACGAACACCTCGCACGGGACCAATGTAACTTGTAGGAACTGATCGTATAGTCCCGGGTCTCCCGGTTTGAGAGTGTGACGATAGTTTGCAAAAATCACACTTGGACTTGAAAACAGGCCGTTTAAGGGTGAAAACCCAAACCAGCCCCCAAACGACCCCGTAGGAGGCACGAACACCTCGCACGGGACCAATGTAACTTGTAGGAACTGACCGCGTAGTCCCGGGTCTCCCGGTTTGAGAGTATGACGATAATTTGCAAAAATCACACTTAGACTTGAAAACAGGCCGTTAAAGGGTGAAAACCCAAACCAGCCCCCAAACGACCCCGTAGGAGGCACGAACACCTCGTACGGGACCAATGTAACTTATAGGAACTGACCGCATAGTCCCGGGTCTCCCGGTTTGAGAGTATGACGATAATTTGCAAAAATCACACTTAGACTTGAAAACAGGCCCTTAAAGGGTGAAAACCCAAACCAGCCCCCAAACGACCCCGTAGGAGGCACGAACACCTCGCACGGGACCAATGTAACTTGTTGGAACTGATCGCGTAGTCCCGGGACTCCCGGTTTGAGAGTATGACGATAATTTGCAAAAATCACACTTAGACTTGAAAACAGGCCGTTAAAGGGTGAAAACCCAAACCAGCCCCCAAACGACCCCGTAGGAGGCACGAACACCTCGCACGGGACCAATATAACTTTTAGGAACTGACCGGGTAGTCCCGGGTCTCTCGATTTGAGAGTATGACGATAATTTACAAAAATCACTCTTAGACTTGAAAACAGGCCGTTAAAGGGTGAAAACCCAAACTAGCCCCCAAACGACCCCGTAGGAGGCACGAACAACTCGCACGGGACCAATGTAACTTGTATGAACTGACCTCGTAGTCCCGGGTCTCCCGGTTTGAGAGTATGACGATAATTTGCAAAAATCACACTTAGACTTGAAAATAGGCCGTTAAAGGGTGAAAACCCAAACCAGCCCCCAAACGACCCCGTAGGAGGGACGAACACCTCGCACGGGACCAATGTAACTCTAGGAACTCACCGCGTAGTCCCGGGTCTCCCGGTTTGAGAGTATGATGATAATTTGCAAAAATCATACTTAGACTTGAAAACAGGCCGTTAAAGGGTGAAAACCCAAACCAGCCCCCAAACGACCCCGTAGGAGGCACGAACACCTCGCACGGGACCAATATAACTTTTAGGAACTGAACGGGTAGTCCCGGGTCTCCTGATTTGAGAGTATGACAATAATTTGCAAAAATCACACTTAGATTTGAAAACAGGCCGTTAAAGGGTGAAAACC
Organism: Sambucus nigra; assembly: GCA_949130495.1. Classification (NCBI taxonomy): domain Eukaryota; kingdom Viridiplantae; phylum Streptophyta; class Magnoliopsida; order Dipsacales; family Adoxaceae; genus Sambucus; species Sambucus nigra. The sequence continues at coordinate 443,610,186 of OX422221.1, forward strand.
CAAACCAGCCCCCAAACGACCCCGTAGGAGGCACGAACACCTCGCACGGGACCAATGCAACTTGTAGGAACTGACCGCGTAGTCCCGGGTCTCCCGGTTTGAGAGTATGATGATAATTTGCAAAAATCACACTTAGACTTGAAAACAGGCCGTTAAAGGGTGAAAACCCAAACCAACCCCTAAACGACCCCGTAGGAGGCACGAACACCACGCATGGGACCAATGTAACTTGTAGGAACTGACCGCGTAGTTCCGGGTCTCCCGGTTTGAGAGTATGACGATAATTTGCAAAAATCACACTTAGACTTGAAAACAGGCCGTTATAGGGTGAAAACCCAAACCAGCCCCCAAACGACCCCGTAGGAGGCACGAACACCTCGCACGGGACCAATGTAACTTGTAGGAACTGACCGCGTCGTCCCGGGTCTCCCGGTTTGAGAGTATGATGATAATTTGCAAAAATCACACTTAGACTTGAAAAGAGGCCGTTAAAGGGTGAAAACCCAAACCAGCCCCCAAACGACCCCGTAGAAGGTACGAACACCTCGCACGGGACCAATGCAACTTGTAGGAAATGACCGCGTAGTCCCGGGTCTCCCGGTTTGAGAGTATGATGATAATTTGCAAAAATCACACTTAGACTTGAAAACAGGCCGTTTGAGGGTGAAAACCCAAACCAACCCCCAAACGACCCCGTAGGAGGCACGAACACCTCGCACAGGACCAATGTAACTTGTAGGAACTGACTGCGTAGTCCCGGGTCTCCCGATTTGAGAGTATGACAATAATTTGCAAAAATCACACTTAGACTTGAAAACAGGCCGTTAAAGGGTGAAAACCCAAACCAGCCCCCAAACGACCCCGTAGGAGGCACGAACACCTCGCACGGGACCAATGTAACTTGTAGGAACTGACCGCGTAGTCCCGGGTCTCCCGATTTGAGAGTATGATGATAATTTGCAAAAATCATACTTAGACTTGGAAACAGGTCGTTAAAGGGTGAAAACCCAAACCAGCCCCCAAACGACCCCGTAGGAGGCACGGACACCTCGCCTGGACCAATATAACTTTTAGGAAATGACCGGGTAGTCCCGGGTCTGCCGGTTTGAGAGTATGACGATAATTTGCAAAAATCACACTTAGACTTGAAAACAGGTCGTTAAAGGGTGAAAACCCAAACTAGCCCCCAAACGACCCTGTAGGAGGCACGAACACCTCGCACGGGACCAATGTAACTTGTAAGAACTGATCGCGTAGTCCCGAGTCTCCCGGTTTGAGAGTATGAGGATAATTTGCAAAAATCACACTTAGACTTGAAAACAGGCTGTTAAAGGGTGAAAACCCAAACCAGCCCCCAAACGACCCCGTAGGAGGCACGAACACCTCGCACGGGACCAATGTATCTTGTAGGAACTGACCGCGTAGTCTCTGGTCACCCGGTTTGAGAGTATGACGATAATTTGCAAAAATCACACTTAGACTTGAAAACAGGCCGTTAAAGGGTGAAAATCCAAACCAACGCCCAAACGACCCCGTAGGAGGCACGAACACCTCGCACGGGACCAATGTAACTTGTAGGAACTGACCGTGTAGTCCCGGGTCTCCCGATTTGAGAGTATGACGATAATTTGCAAAAATCACACTTCGACTTGAAAACAGGCCGTTAAAGGGTGAAAACCCAAACCAACCCCCAAACGACCCCGTAAGAGGCACGAACCCCTCGCACGGGACCAATGCAACTTGTAGGATGTGATCGCGTAGTCCCGGGTCTCCCGGTTTGAGTGTATGATGATAATTTGCAAAAATCACACTTAGACTTGAAAACAGGTCGTTAAAGGGTGAAAACCCAACCCCGTAGGAGGCACGAACACCTCGCACGGTACCAATGTAACTTGTAGGAACTGACCGCGTAGTCCCGGGTCTCCCGGTTTGAGAGTATGACGATAATTTGCAAAAATCACACTTAGACTTGAAAACAGGCCGTTAAAGGGTGAAAACCCAAACCAGCCCCCAAACGACCCCGTAGGAGGCACGAACACCTCGCACGGGACCAATGTAACTTGTAGGAACTGACCGTGTAGTCCCGGGTCTCCCGATTTGAGAGTATGACGATAATTTGCAAAAATCACACTTCGACTTGAAAACAGGCCGTTAAAGGGTGAAAACCCAAACCAGCCCCCAAACGACCCCGTAAGAGGCACGAACCCCTCGCACGGGACCAATGCAACTTGTAGGATGTGATCGCGTAGTCCCGGGTCTCCCGGTTTGAGTGTATGACGATAATTTGCAAAAATCACACTTAGACTTGAAAACAGGTCGTTAAAGGGTGAAAACCCAACCCCGTAGGAGGCACGAACACCTCGCACGGTACCAATGTAACTTGTAGGAACTGACCGCGTAGTCCCGGGTCTCCCGGTTTGAGAGTATGACGATAATTTGCAAAAATCACACTTAGACTTGAAAACAGGCCGTTAAAGGGTGAAAACCCAAACCAGCCCCCAAACGACCCCGTAGGAGGCACGAACACCTCGCACGGGACCAATGTAACTTGTAGGAACTGACCGTGTAGTCCCGGGTCTCCCGATTTGAGAGTATGACGATAATTTGCAAAAATCACACTTAGACTTGAAAACAGGCCGTTAAAGGGTGAAAACCCAAACCAGCCCCCAAACGACCCCGTAGGAGGCACGAACACCTCGCACGGGACCAATATAACTTTTAGGAACTGACCGGGTAGTCCCGGGTCTCTCGATTTGAGAGTATGACGATAATTTACAAAAATCACTCTTAGACTTGAAAACCGGCCGTTAAAGGGTGAAAACCCAAACTAGCCCCCAAACGACCCCGTAGGAGGCACGAACAACTCGCACGGGACCAATGTAACTTGTAAGAACTGACCTCGTAGTCCCGGGTCTCCCGGTTTGAGAGTATGACGATAATTTGCAAAAATCACACTTAGACTTGAAAATAGGCCGTTAAAGGGTGAAAACCCAAACCAGCCCCCAAACGACCCCGTAGGAGGGACGAACACCTCGCACGGGACCAATGTAACTTGTAGGAACTCACCGCGTAGTCCCGGGTCTCCCGGTTTGAGAGTATGATGATAATTTGCAAAAATCATACTTAGACTTGAAAACAGGCCGTTAAAGGGTGAAAACCCAAACCAGCCCCCAAACGACCCCGTAGGAGGCACGAACACCTCGCACGGGACCAATATAACTTTTAGGAACTGAACGGGTAGTCCCGGGTCTCCTGATTTGAGAGTATGACAATAATTTGCAAAAATCACACTTAGATTTGAAAACAGGCCGTTAAAGGGTGAAAACCCAAACCAGCCCCCAAACGACCCCGTAGGAGGCACGAACACCTCGCACGGGACCAATGCAACTTGTAGGAACTGACCGCGTAGTCCCGGGTCTCCCGGTTTGAGAGTATGATGATAATTTGCAAAAATCACACTTAGACTTGAAAACAGGCCGTTAAAGGGTGAAAACCCAAACCAACCCCTAAACGACCCCGTAGGAGGCACGAACACCACGCATGGGACCAATGTAACTTGTAGGAACTGACCGCGTAGTTCCGGGTCTCCCGGTTTGAGAGTATGACGATAATTTGCAAAAATCACACTTAGACTTGAAAACAGGCCGTTATAGGGTGAAAACCCAAACCAGCCCCCAAACGACCCCGTAGGAGGCACGAACACCTCGCACGGGACCAATGTAACTTGTAGGAACTGACCGCGTCGTCCCGGGTCTCCCGGTTTGAGAGTATGATGATAATTTGAAAAAATCACACTTAGACTTGAAAAGAGGCCGTTAAAGGGTGAAAACCCAAACCAGCCCCCAAACGACCCCGTAGAAGGTACGAACACCTCGCACGGGACCAATGCAACTTGTAGGAACTGACCGCGTAGTCCCGGGTCTCCCGGTTTGAGAGTATGATGATAATTTGCAAAAATCACACTTAGACTTGAAAACAGGCCGTTTGAGGGTGAAAACCCAAACCAACCCCCAAACGACCCCGTAGGAGGCACGAACACCTCGCACAGGACCAATGTAACTTGTAGGAACTGACTGCGTAGTCCCGGGTCTCCCGGTTTGAGAGTATGACAATAATTTGCAAAAATCACACTTAGACTTGAAAACAGGCCGTTAAAGGGTGAAAACCCAAACCAGCCCCCAAACGACCCCGTAGGAGGCACGAACACCTCGCACGGGACCAATGTAACTTGTAGGAACTGACCGCGTAGTCCCGGGTCTCCCGATTTGAGAGTATGATGATAATTTGCAAAAATCATACTTAGACTTGGAAACAGGTCGTTAAAGGGTGAAAACCCAAACCAGCCCCCAAACGACCCCGTAGGAGGCACGGACACCTCGCCTGGACCAATATAACTTTTAGGAAATGACCGGGTAGTCCCGGGTCTGCCGGTTTGAGAGTATGACGATAATTTGCAAAAATCACACTTAGACTTGAAAACAGGTCGTTAAAGGGTGAAAACCCAAACTAGCCCCCAAACGACCCTGTAGGAGGCACGAACACCTCGCACGGGACCAATGTAACTTGTAAGAACTGATCGCGTAGTCCCGAGTCTCCCGGTTTGAGAGTATGAGGATAATTTGCAAAAATCACACTTAGACTTGAAAACAGGCTGTTAAAGGGTGAAAACCCAAACCAGCCCCCAAACGACCCCGTAGGAGGCACGAACACCTCGCACGGGACCAATGTATCTTGTAGGAACTGACCGCGTAGTCTCTGGTCACCCGGTTTGAGAGTATGACGATAATTTGCAAAAATCACACTTAGACTTGAAAACAGGCCGTTAAAGGGTGAAAATCCAAACCAACGCCCAAACGACCCCGTAGGAGGCACGAACACCTCGCACGGGACCAATGTAACTTGTAAGAACTGACCGTGTAGTCCCGGGTCTCCCGATTTGAGAGTATGACGATAATTTGCAAAAATCACACTTCGACTTGAAAACAGGCCGTTAAAGGGTGAAAACCCAAACCAGCCCCCAAACGACCCCGTAAGAGGCACGAACCCCTCGCACGGGACCAATGCAACTTGTAGGATGTGATCGCGTAGTCCCGGGTCTCCCGGTTTGAGTGTATGACGATAATTTGCAAAAATCACACTTAGACTTGGAAACAGGTCGTTAAAGGGTGAAAACCCAACCCCGTAGGAGGCACGAACACCTCGCACGGGACCAATGTAATTTGTAGGAACTGATCGCGTAGTCCCGGGTCTCCCGATTTGAGAGTATGACGATAATTTGCAAAAATCACTCTTAGACTTGAAAACAGGCCGTTAAAGGGTGAAAACCCAAATCAGCCCCCAAACGACCCCGTAGGAGGCACGAACACCTCGCACAGGACCAATGTAACTTGTAGGAACTGACCGCGTAGTCCCGGGTCTCCCGGTTTGAGAGCATGACGATAATTTGCAAAAATCACACTTAGACTTGAAAACAGGCCGTTAAAGGGTGAAAACCCAAACCAACCCCCAAACGACCCCGTAGGAGGCACGAACACCTCGCACGGGACCAATGCAACTTGTAGGAACTGACCGCGTAGTCCCGGGTCTCCCGGTTTGAGAGTATGACGATAATTTGCAAAAATCACACTTAGACTTGAAAACAGGCCGTTAAAGGGTGAAAACCCAAACCAACCCCCAAACGACCCCGTAGGAGGCAAGAACACCTCGCACGGGACCAATGCAACTTGTAGGAACCGACCACGTAGTCCCGGGTCTCCCAATTTGAGAGTATGACGATAATTTGCAAAAATCACACTTAGACTTGAAAACAGGGCGTTAAAGGGTGAAAACCCAAACCAACCCCAAACGACCCCGTAGGACGCACGAACACCTCGCACGGGACCAATGTAACTTGTAGGAACTGACCGCGTAGTCCCGGGTCTCCCAGTTTGAGAGTATGACGATAATTTGCAAAAATCACACTTAGACTTGAAAACAGGTCGTTAGAGGGTGAAAACCCAGACCAGCCCCCAAACGACCCCGTAGGAGGCACGAACACCTCGCACGGTACCAATGTAACTTGTAGGAACTGACCGCGTAGTCCCGGGTCTCCCGGTTTGAGAGTATGATGATAATTTGCAAAAATCACACTTAGACTTGAAAACAGGCCGTTAAAGGGTGAAAACCCAAACCAGCCCCCAAACGACCCCGTACGAGGCACGAACACCTCGCACGGGACCAATGTAACTTGTAGGAACTAACCGCGTAGTCCCGGGTCTCCCGATTTGAGAGTATGACGATAATTTGTAAAAATCACACTTAGACTTGAAAACAGGCCGTTAAAGGGTGAAAACCAAAACTAGCCCCCAAACGACCCCGTAAGAGGCACGAACACCTCGCACGGGACCAATGCAACTTGTTGGAACTGACCGCGTAGTCCCGGGTCCCCCGGTTTGAGAGTATGATGATAATTTGAAAAAATCATACTTAGTCTTGAAAATAGGCCGTTAAAGGGTGAAAATCCAAAACAACCCCCAAACGACCCCGTAGGAGGCACGAACACCTCGCACGGGACCAATGTAACTTGTAGGAACCGACCGCGTAGTCCCGGGTCTCCCGATTTGAGAGTATGACGATAATTTGCAAAAATCACACTTAGACTTGAAAACAGGCCGTTAAAGGGTGAAAACCCAAACCAGCCCCCAAACGACCCCGTAAGAGGCACGAACCCCTCGCACGGGACCAATGCAACTTGTAGGATGTGACCGCGTAGTCCCGGGTCTCCCGGTTTGAGAGTATGACGATAATTTGCATAAATCACACTTTGACTTGAAAATAGGCCGTTAAAGGGTGAAAACCCAACCCCGTAGGAGGCACGAACACCTCGCACGGTACCAATGTAACTTGTAGGAACTGACCGCGTAGTCCCGGGTCTCCCGGTTTGAGAGTATGACGATAATTTGCAAAAATCACACTTAGACTTGAAAACAGGCCGTTAAAGGGTGAAAACCCAAACCAGCCCCCAAACGACCCCGTAGGAGGCATGAACACCTCGCACGGGACCAATGTAATTTGTAGGAACTGATCGCGTAGTCCCGGGTCTCCCGATTTGAGAGTATGACGATAATTTGCAAAAATCACTCTTAGACTTGAAAACAGGCCGTTAAAGGGTGAAAACCCAAACCAGCCCCCAAACGACCCCGTAGGAGGCACGAACACCTCGCACAGGACCTATGTAACTTGTAGGAACTGACCGCGTAGTCCCGGGTCTCCCGGTTTGAGAGTATGACGATAATTTGCAAAAATCACACTTAGACTTCAAAACAGGCCGTTAAAGGGTGAAAATCCAAACCAACGCCCAAACGACCCCGTAGGAGGCATGAACACCTCGCACGGGACCAATATAACTTTTAGGAACTGACCGGGTAGTCCCGGGTCTCCCGATTTGAGAGTATGACGATAATTTGCAAAAATCACACTTAGACTTGAAAATAGGCCGTTAAAGGGTGAAAACCCAAACCAGCCCCCAAACGACCCCGTAGGAGGCACGAACACCTCGCACGGGACCAATGCAACTTGTAGGAACTGACCGCGTAGTCCCGGGTCTCCCGGTTTGAGAGTATGATGATATTTTGCAAAAATCACACTTAGACTTGAAAACAGGCCGTTAAAGGGTGAAAACCCAAACCAACCCCTAAACGACCCCGTAGGAGGCACGAACACCTCGCATGGGACCAATGTAACTTGTAGGAACTGACCGCGTAGTTCCGGGTCTCCCGGTTTGAGAGTATGACGATAATTTGCAAAAATCACACTTAGACTTGAAAACAGGCCGTTATAGGGTGAAAACCCAAACCAGCCCCCAAACGACCCCGTAGGAGGCACGAACACCTCGCACGGGACCAATGTAACTTGTAGGAACTGACCGCATCGTCCCGGGTCTCCCGGTTTGAGAGTATGATGATAATTTGCAAAAATCACACTTAGACTTGAAAACAGGCCGTTAAAGGGTGAAAACCCAAACCAACCCCCAAACGACCCCGTAGAAGGTACGAACACCTCGCACGGGACCAATGCAACTTGTTGGAACTGACCGCGTAGTCCCGGGTCTCCCGGTTTGAGAGTATGATGATAATTTGCAAAAATCACACTTAGACTTGAAAACAGGCCGTTAAAGGGTGAAAACCCAAACCAACCCCCAAACGACCCCGTAGGAGGCACGAACACCTCGCACAGGACCAATGTAACTTGTAGGAACTGACTGCGTAGTCCCGGGTCTCCCGGTTTGAGAGTATGACGATAATTTGCAAAAATCACACTTAGACTTGAAAACAGGCCGTTAAAGGGTGAAAACCCAAACCAGCCCCCAAACGACCCCGTAGGAGGCACGAACACCTCGCACGGGACCAATGTAACTTGTAGGAACTGACCGCGTAGTCCCGGGTCTCCCGATTTGAGAGTATGATGATAATTTGCAAAAATCATACTTAGACTTGAAAACAGGTCGTTAAAGGGTGAAAACCCAAACCAGCCCCCAAACGACCCCGTAGGAGGCACGGACACCTCGCCTGGACCAAAATAACTTTTAGGAAATGACCGGGTAATCCCGGGTCTGCCGGTTTGAGAGTATGACGATAATTTGCAAAAATCACACTTAGACTTGAAAATAGGTCGTTAAAGGGTGAAAACCCAAACTAGCCCCCAAACGACCCTGTAGGAGGCACGAACACCTCGCACGGGACCAATGTAACTTGTAAGAACTGATCGCGTAGTCCCGAGTCTCCCGGTTTGAGAGTATGAGGATAATTTGCAAAAATCACACTTAGACTTGAAAACAGGCTGTTAAAGGGTGAAAACCCAAACCAGCTCCCAAACGACCCCGTAGGAGGCACGAACACCTCGCACGGGACCAATGTATCTTGTAGGAACTGACCGCGTAGTCTCGGGTCTCCCGGTTTGAGAGTATGACGATAATTTGCAAAAATCACACTTAGACTTGAAAACAGGCCGTTAAAGGGTGAAAACCCAAACCAACCCCCAAACGACCCCGTAGGAGGCAAGAACACCTCGCACGGGACCAATGCAACTTGTAGGAACCGACCAAGTAGTCCCGGGTCTCTCAATTTGAGAGTATGACGATAATTTGCAAAAATCACACTTAGACTTGAAAACAGGCCGTTAAAGGGTGAAAACCCAAACCAACCCCAAACGACCCCGTAGGACGCACGAACACCTCGCACGGGACCAATGTAACTTGTAGGAAGTGACCGCGTAGTCCCGGGTCTCCCAGTTTGAGAGTATGATGATAATTTGCAAAAATCACACTTAGACTTGAAAACAGGTCGTTAGAGGGCGAAAACCCAGACCAGCCCCCAAACGACCCCGTAGGAGGCACGAACACCTCGCACGGGACCAATGTAACTTGTAGGAACTGACCGTGTAGTCCCGGGTCTCCCGATTTGAGAGTATGATGATAATTTGCAAAAATCACACTTAGACTTGAAAACAGGCCGTTAAAGGGAGAAAACCCAAACCAGCCCCCAAACGACCCCGTAAGAGGCACGAACCCCTCGCACGGGACCAATGCAACTTGTAGGATGTGACCGCGTAGTCCCGGGTCTCCCGGTTTGAGAGTATGACGATAATTTGCAAAAATCACACTTAGACTTGAAAACAGGTCGTTAAAGGGTGAAAACCCAACCCCGTAGGAGGCACGAACACCTCGCACGGTACCAATGTAACTTGTAGGAACTGACCGCGTAGTCCCGGGTCTCCCGGTTTGAGAGTATGACGTTAATTTGCAAAAATCACACTTAGACTTGAAAACAGGCCGTTAAAGGGTAAAAACCCAAACCAGCCCCAAAACGACCCCGTAGGAGGCACGAACACCTCGCACGGGACCAATGTAATTTGTAGGAACTGATCGCGTAGTCCCGGGTCTCCCGATTTGAGAGTATGACGATAATTTGCCAAAATCACTCTTAGACTTGAAAACAGGCCGTTAAAGGGTGAAAACCCAAATCAGCCCCCAAACGACCCCGTAGGAGGCACGAACACCTCGTACAGGACCAATGTAACTTGTAGGAACTGATCGCGTAGTCCCGGGTCTCCCGGTTTGAGAGTATGACGATAATTTGCAAAAATCACACTTAGACTTCAAAACAGGCCGTTAAAGGGTGAAAACCCAAACCAGCCCCCAAACGACCCCGTAGGATGCACGAACACCTCGCACGGGACCAATGCAACTTGTAGGAACTGACCGCGTAGTCCCGGGTCTCCCGGTTTGAGAGTATGACGATAATTTGCAAAAATCACACTTAGACTTGAAAACAGGCCGTTAAAGGGTGAAAACCCAAACCAACCCCCAAACGACCCCGTAGGAGGCAAGAACACCTCGCACGGGACCAATGCAACTTGTAGGAACCGACCAAGTAGTCCCGGGTCTCTCAATTTGAGAGTATGACGATAATTTGCAAAAATCACACTTAGACTTGAAAACAGGCCGTTAAAGGGTGAAAACCCAAACCAACCCCAAACGACCCCGTAGGACGCACGAACACCTCGCACGGGACCAATGTAACTTGTAGGAAGTGACCGCGTAGTCCCGGGTCTCCCAGTTTGAGAGTATGATGATAATTTGCAAAAATCACACTTAGACTTGAAAACAGGTCGTTAGAGGGCGAAAACCCAGACCAGCCCCCAAACGACCCCGTAGGAGGCACGAACACCTCGCACGGTACCAATGTAACTTGTAGGAACTGACCGCGTAGTCCCGGGTCTCCCGGTTTGAGAGTATGATGATAATTTGCAAAAATCACACTTAGACTTGAAAACAGGCCGTTAAAGGGTGAAAACCCAAACCAGCCCCCAAATGACCCCGTACGAGGCACGAACACCTCGCACGGAACCAATGTAACTTGTAGGAACTGACCGCGTAGTCCCGGGTCTCCCGATTTGAGAGTATGACGATAATTTGCAAAAATCACACTTAGACTTGAAAACAGGCCGTTAAAGGGTGAAAACCCAAACCAACCCCAAACGACCCCGTAGGACGCACGAACACCTCGCACGGGACCAATGTAACTTGTAGGAAGTGACCGCGTAGTCCCGGGTCCCCCAGTTTGAGAGTATGATGATAATTTGCAAAAATCACACTTAGACTTGAAAACAGGTCGTTAGAGGGCGAAAACCCAGACCAGCCCCCAAACGACCCCGTAGGAGGCACGAACACCTCGCACGGTACCAATGTAACTTGTAGGAACTGACCGCGTAGTCCCGGGTCTCCCGGTTTGAGAGTATGATGATAATTTGCAAAAATCACACTTAGACTTGAAAACAGGCCGTTAAAGGGTGAAAACCCAAACCAGCCCCCAAATGACCCCGTACGAGGCACGAACACCTCGCACGGAACCAATGTAACTTGTAGGAACTGACCGCGTAGTCCCGGGTCTCCCGATTTGAGAGTATGACGATAATTTGTAAAAATCACACTTAGACTTGAAAACAGGCCGTTAAAGGGTGAAAACCAAAACTAGCCCCCAAACGACCCCGTAAGAGGCACGAACACCTCGCACGGGACCAATGCAACTTGTTGGAACTGACCGCGTAGTCCCAGGTCCCCCGGTTTGAGAGTATGATGCTAATTTGAAAAAATCATACTTAGTTTTGAAAATAGGCCGTTAAAGGGTGAAAATCCAAAACAACCCCCAAACGACCCCGTAGGAGGCACGAACACCTCGCACGGGACCAATGTAACTTGTAGGAACCGACCGCGTAGTCCCGGGTCTCCCGATTTGAGAGTATGACGATAATTTGCAAAAATCACACTTAGACTTGAAAACAGGCCGTTAAAGGGTGAAAACCCAAACCAGCCCCCAAACGACCCCGTAAGAGGCACGAACCCCTCGCACGGGACCAATGCAACTTGTAGGATGTGACCGCGTAGTCCCGGGTCTCCCGGTTTGAGAGTATGACGATAATTTGCATAAATCACACTTTGACTTGGAAATAGGCCGTTAAAGGGTGAAAACCCAACCCCGTAGGAGGCACGAACACCTCGCACGGTACCAATGTAACTTGTAGGAACTGACCGCGTAGTCCCGGGTCTCCCGGTTTGAGAGTATGATGATAATTTGCAAAAATCTCACTTAGACTTGAAAACAGGCCGTTAAGGGGTGAAAACCCAAACCAGCCCCCAAATGACCCCGTACGAGGCACGAACACCTCGCACGGGACCAATGTAACTTGTAGGAACTGACCGCGTAGTCCCGGGTCTCCCGATTTGAGAGTATGACGATAATTTGTAAAAATCACACTTAGACTTGAAAACAGGACGTTAAAGGGTGAAAACCAAAACTAGCCCCCAAACGACCCCGTAAGAGGCACGAACACCTCGCACGGGACCAATGCAACTTGTTGGAACTGACCGCGTAGTCCCAAGTCCCCCGGTTTGAGAGTATGATGATAATTTGAAAAAATCATACTTAGTTTTGAAAATAGGCCGTTAAAGGGTGAAAATCCAAAACAACCCCCAAACGACCCCGTAGGAGGCACGAACACCTCGCACGGGACCAATGTAACTTGTAGGAACCGACCGCGTAGTCCCGGGTGTCCCGATTTGAGAGTATGACGATAATTTGCAAAAATCACACTTAGACTTGAAAACAGGCCGTTAAAGGGTGAAAACCCAAACCAACCCCCAAACGACCCCGTAGGAGGCACGAACACCTCGCACAGGACCAATGTAACTTGTAGGAACTGACTGCGTAGTCCCGGGTCTCCCGGTTTGAGAGTATGACGATAATTTGCAAAAATCACACTTAGACTTGAAAACAGGCCGTTAAAGGGTGAAAACCCAAACCAGCCCCCAAACGACCCCGTAGGAGGCACGAACACCTCGCACGGGACCAATGTAACTTGTAGGAACTGACCGCGTAGTCCCGGGTCTCCCGATTTGAGAGTATGATGATAATTTGCAAAAATTATACTTAGACTTGAAAACTGGTCGTTAAAGGGTGAAAACCCAAACCAGCCCCCAAACGACCCCGTAGGAGGCACGGACACCTCGCCTGGACCAATATAACTTTTAGGAAATGACCGGGTAGTCCCGGGTCTGCCGGTTTGAGAGTATGACGATAATTTGCAAAAATCACACTTAGACTTGAAAACAGGTCGTTAAAGGGTGAAAACCCAAACTAGCCCCCAAACGACCCTGTAGGAGGCACGAACACCTCGCACGGGACCAATGTAACTTGTAAGAACTGATCGCGTAGTCCCGAGTCTCCCGGTTTGAGAGTATGAGGATAATTTGCAAAAATCACACTTAGACTTGAAAACAGGCTGTTAAAGGGTGAAAACCCAAACCAGCTCCCAAACGACCCCGTAGGAGGCACGAACACCTCGCACGGGACCAATGTATCTTGTAGGAACTGACCGCGTAGTCTCGGGTCTCCCGGTTTGAGAGTATGACGATAATTTGCTAAAATCACACTTAGACTTGAAAACAGGCCGTTAAAGGGTGAAAATCCAAACCAACGCCCAAACGACCCCGTAGGAGGCACGAACACCTCGCACGGGACCAATGTAACTTGTAGGAACTGACCGTGTAGTCCCGGGTCTCCCGATTTGAGAGTATGACGATAATTTGCAAAAATCACACTTAGACTTGAAAACAGGCCGTTAAAGGGAGAAAACCCAAACCAGCCCCCAAACGACCCCGTAAGAGGCACGAACCCCTCGCACGGGACCAATGCAACTTGTAGGATGTGACCGCGTAGTCCCGGGTCTCCCGGTTTGAGAGTATGACGATAATTTGCAAAAATCACACTTAGACTTGAAAACAGGTCGTTAAAGGGTGAAAACCCAACCCCGTAGGAGGCACGAACACCTCGCACGGTACCAATGTAACTTGTAGGAACTGACCGCGTAGTCCCGGGTCTCCCGGTTTGAGAGTATGACGTTAATTTGCAAAAATCACACTTAGACTTGAAAACAGGCCGTTAAAGGGTAAAAACCCAAACCAGCCCCCAAACGACCCCGTAGGAGGCACGAACACCTCGCACGGGACCAATGTAATTTGTAGGAACTGATCGCGTAGTCCCGGGTCTCCCGATTTGAGAGTATGACGATAATTTGCAAAAATCACTCTTAGACTTGAAAACAGGCCGTTAAAGGGTGAAAACCCAAATCAGCCCCCAAACGACCCCGTAGGAGGCACGAACACCTCGTACAGGACCAATGTAAGTTGTAGGAACTGATCGCGTAGTCCCGGGTCTCCCGGTTTGAGAGTATGACGATAATTTGCAAAAATCACACTTAGACTTCAAAACAGGCCGTTAAAGGGTGAAAACCCAATCCAGCCCCCAAACGACCCCGTAGGATGCACGAACACCTCGCACGGGACCAATGCAACTTGTAGGAACTGACCGCGTAGTCCCGGGTCTCCCGGTTTGAGAGTATGACGATAATTTGCAAAAATCACACTTAGACTTGAAAACAGGCCGTTAAAGGGTGAAAACCCAAACCAACCCCCAAAGGACCCCGTAGGAGGCAAGAACACCTCGCACGGGACCAATGCAACTTGTAGGAACCGACCAAGTAGTCCCGGGTCTCCCAATTTGAGAGTATGACGATAATTTGCAAAAATCACACTTAGACTTGAAAACAGGCCGTTAAAGGGTGAAAACCCAAACCAACCCCAAACGACCCCGTAGGACGCACGAACACCTCGCACGGGACCAATGTAACTTGTAGGAACTGACCGCGTAGTCCCGGGTCTCCCAGTTTGAGAGTATGACGATAATTTGCAAAAATCACACTTAGACTTGAAAACAGGTCGTTAGAGGGTGAAAACCCAGACCAGCCCCCAAACGACCCCGTAGGAGGCACGAACACCTCGCACGGTACCAATGTAACTTGTAGGAACTGACCGCGTAGTCCCGGGTCTCCCGGTTTGAGAGTATGATGATAATTTGCAAAAATCACACTTAGACTTGAAAACAGGCCGTTAAAGGGTGAAAACCCAAACCAGCCCCCAAATGACCCCGTACGAGGCACGAACACCTCGCACGGGACCAATGTAACTTGTAGGAACTGACCGCGTAGTCCCGGGTCTCCCGATTTGAGAGTATGACGATAATTTGTAAAAATCACACTTAGACTTGAAAACAGGCCGTTAAAGGGTGAAAACCAAAACTAGCCCCCAAACGACCCCGTAAGAGGCACGAACACCTCGCACGGGACCAATGCAACTTGTTGGAACTGACCGCGTAGTCCCAGGTCCCCCGGTTTGAGAGTATGATGATAATTTGAAAAAATCATACTTAGTTTTGAAAATAGGCGGTTAAAGGGTGAAAATCCAAAACAACCCCCAAACGACCCCGTAAGAGGCACGAACACCTCGCACGGGACCAATGTAACTTGTAGGAACCGACCGCGTAGTCCCGGGTCTCCCGATTTGAGAGTATGACGATAATTTGCAAAAATCACACTTAGACTTGAAAACAGGCCGTTAAAGGGTGAAAACCCAAACCAGCCCCCAAACGACCCCGTAAGAGGCACGAACCCCTCGCACGGGACCAATGCAACTTGTAGGATGTGACCGCGTAGTCCCGGGTCTCCCGGTTTGAGAGTATGACGATAATTTGCATAAATCACACTTTGACTTGAAAATAGGCCGTTAAAGGGTGAAAACCCAACCCCGTAGGAGGCACGAACACCTCGCACGGTACCAATGTAACTTTTAGGAACTGACCGCGTAGTCCCGGGTCTCCCGGTTTGAGAGTATGATGATAATTTGCAAAAATCACACTTAGACTTGAAAACAGGCCGTTAAAGGGTGAAAACCCAAACCAGCCCCCAAATGACCCCGTACGAGGCACGAACACCTCGCACGGGACCAATGTAACTTGTAGGAACTGACCGCGTAGTCCCGGGTCTCCCGATTTGAGAGTATGACGATAATTTGTAAAAATCACACTTAGACTTGAAAACAGGCCGTTAAAGGGTGAAAACCAAAACTAGCCCCCAAACGACCCCGTAAGAGGCACGAACACCTCGCACGGGACCAATGCAACTTGTTGGAACTGACCGCGTAGTCCCAAGTCCCCCGGTTTGAGAGTATGATGATAATTTGAAAAAATCATACTTAGTTTTGAAAATAGGCCGTTAAAGGGTGAAAATCCAAAACAACCCCCAAACGACCCCGTAGGAGGCACGAACACCTCGCACGGGACCAATGTAACTTGTAGGAACCGACCGCGTAGTCCCGGGTCTCCCGATTTGAGAGTATGACGATAATTTGCAAAAATCACACTTAGACTTGAAAACAGGCCGTTAAAGGGTGAAAACCCAAACCAACCCCCAAACGACCCCGTAGGAGGCACGAACACCTCGCACAGGACCAATGTAACTTGTAGGAACTGACTGCGTAGTCCCGGGTCTCCCGGTTTGAGAGTATGACGATAATTTGCAAAAATCACACTTAGACTTGAAAACAGGCCGTTAAAGGGTGAAAACCCAAACCAGCCCCCAAACGACCCCGTAGGAGGCACGAACACCTCGCACGGGACCAATGTAACTTGTAGGAACTGACCGCGTAGTCCCGGGTCTCCCGATTTGAGAGTATGATGATAATTTGCAAAAATTATACTTAGACTTGAAAACTGGTCGTTAAAGGGTGAAAACCCAAACCAGCCCCCAAACGACCCCGTAGGAGGCACGGACACCTCGCCTGGACCAATATAACTTTTAGGAAATGACCGGGTAGTCCCGGGTCTGCCGGTTTGAGAGTATGACGATAATTTGCAAAAATCACACTTAGACTTGAAAACAGGTCGTTAAAGGGTGAAAACCCAAACTAGCCCCCAAACGACCCTGTAGGAGGCACGAACACCTCGCACGGGACCAATGTAACTTGTAAGAACTGATCGCGTAGTCCCGAGTCTCCCGGTTTGAGAGTATGAGGATAATTTGCAAAAATCACACTTAGACTTGAAAACAGGCTGTTAAAGGGTGAAAACCCAAACCAGCTCCCAAACGACCCCGTAGGAGGCACGAACACCTCGCACGGGACCAATGTATCTTGTAGGAACTGACCGCGTAGTCTCGGGTCTCCCGGTTTGAGAGTATGACGATAATTTGCTAAAATCACACTTAGACTTGAAAACAGGCCGTTAAAGGGTGAAAATCCAAACCAACGCCCAAACGACCCCGTAGGAGGCACGAACACCTCGCACGGGACCAATGTAACTTGTAGGAACTGACCGTGTAGTCCCGGGTCTCCCGATTTGAGAGTATGACGATAATTTGCAAAAATCACACTTAGACTTGAAAACAGGCCGTTAAAGGGAGAAAACCCAAACCAGCCCCCAAACGACCCCGTAAGAGGCACGAACCCCTCGCACGGGACCAATGCAACTTGTAGGATGTGACCGCGTAGTCCCGGGTCTCCCGGTTTGAGAGTATGACGATAATTTGCAAAAATCACACTTAGACTTGAAAACAGGTCGTTAAAGGGTGAAAACCCAACCCCGTAGGAGGCACGAACACCTCGCACGGTACCAATGTAACTTGTAGGAACTGACCGCGTAGTCCCGGGTCTCCCGGTTTGAGAGTATGACGTTAATTTGCAAAAATCACACTTAGACTTGAAAACAGGCCGTTAAAGGGTAAAAACCCAAACCAGCCCCCAAACGACCCCGTAGGAGGCACGAACACCTCGCACGGTACCAATGTAACTTGTAGGAACTGACCGCGTAGTCCCGGGTCTCCCGGTTTGAGAGTATGATGATAATTTGCAAAAATCACACTTAGACTTGAAAACAGGCCGTTAAAGGGTGAAAACCCAAACCAGCCCCCAAATGACCCCGTACGAGGCACGAACACCTCGCACGGGACCAATGTAACTTGTAGGAACTGACCGCGTAGTCCCGGGTCTCCCGATTTGAGAGTATGACGATAATTTGTAAAAATCACACTTAGACTTGAAAACAGGCCGTTAAAGGGTGAAAACCAAAACTAGCCCCCAAACGACCCCGTAAGAGGCACGAACACCTCGCACGGGACCAATGCAACTTGTTGGAACTGACCGCGTAGTCCCAGGTCCCCCGGTTTGAGAGTATGATGATAATTTGAAAAAATCATACTTAGTTTTGAAAATAGGCCGTTAAAGGGTGAAAATCCAAAACAACCCCCAAACGACCCCGTAAGAGGCACGAACACCTCGCACGGGACCAATGTAACTTGTAGGAACCGACCGCGTAGTCCCGGGTCTCCCGATTTGAGAGTATGACGATAATTTGCAAAAATCACACTTAGACTTGAAAACAGGCCGTTAAAGGGTGAAAACCCAAACCAGCCCCCAAACGACCCCGTAAGAGGCACGAACCCCTCGCACGGGACCAATGCAACTTGTAGGATGTGACCGCGTAGTCCCGGGTCTCCCGGTTTGAGAGTATGACGATAATTTGCATAAATCACACTTTGACTTGAAAATAGGCCGTTAAAGGGTGAAAACCCAACCCCGTAGGAGGCACGAACACCTCGCACGGTACCAATGTAACTTGTAGGAACTGACCGCGTAGTCCCGGGTCTCCCGGTTTGAGAGTATGATGATAATTTGCAAAAATCACACTTAGACTTGAAAACAGGCCGTTAAAGGGTGAAAACCCAAACCAGCCCCCAAATGACCCCGTACGAGGCACGAACACCTCGCACGGGACCAATGTAACTTGTAGGAACTGACCGCGTAGTCCCGGGTCTCCCGATTTGAGAGTATGACGATAATTTGTAAAAATCACACTTAGACTTGAAAACAGGCCGTTAAAGGGTGAAAACCAAAACTAGCCCCCAAACGACCCCGTAAGAGGCACGAACACCTCGCACGGGACCAATGCAACTTGTTGGAACTGACCGCGTAGTCCCAAGTCCCCCGGTTTGAGAGTATGATGATAATTTGAAAAAATCATACTTAGTTTTGAAAATAGGCCGTTAAAGGGTGAAAATCCAAAACAACCCCCAAACGACCCCGTAGGAGGCACGAACACCTCGCACGGGACCAATGTAACTTGTAGGAACCGACCGCGTAGTCCCGGGTCTCCCGATTTGAGAGTATGACGATAATTTGCAAAAATCACACTTAGACTTGAAAACAGGCCGTTAAAGGGTGAAAACCCAAACCAACCCCCAAACGACCCCGTAGGAGGCACGAACACCTCGCACAGGACCAATGTAACTTGTAGGAACTGACTGCGTAGTCCCGGGTCTCCCGGTTTGAGAGTATGACGATAATTTGCAAAAATCACACTTAGACTTGAAAACAGGCCGTTAAAGGGTGAAAACCCAAACCAGCCCCCAAACGACCCCGTAGGAGGCACGAACACCTCGCACGGGACCAATGTAACTTGTAGGAACTGACCGCGTAGTCCCGGGTCTCCCGATTTGAGAGTATGATGATAATTTGCAAAAATCATACTTAGACTTGAAAACAGGTCGTTAAAGGGTGAAAACCCAAACCAGCCCCCAAACGACCCCGTAGGAGGCACGGACACCTCGCCTGGACCAATATAACTTTTAGGAAATGACCGGGTAGTCCCGGGTCTGCCGGTTTGAGAGTATGACGATAATTTGCAAAAATCACACTTAGACTTGAAAACAGGTCGTTAAAGGGTGAAAACCCAAACTAGCCCCCAAACGACCCTGTAGGAGGCACGAACACCTCGCACGGGACCAATGTAACTTGTAAGAACTGATCGCGTAGTCCCGAGTCTCCCGGTTTGAGAGTATGAGGATAATTTGCAAAAATCACACTTAGACTTGAAAACAGGCTGTTAAAGGGTGAAAACCCAAACCAGCTCCCAAACGACCCCGTAGGAGGCACGAACACCTCGCACGGGACCAATGTATCTTGTAGGAACTGACCGCGTAGTCTCGGGTCTCCCGGTTTGAGAGTATGACGATAATTTGCAAAAATCACACTTAGACTTGAAAACAGGCCGTTAAAGGGTGAAAATCCAAACCAACGCCCAAACGACCCCGTAGGAGGCACGAACACCTCGCACGGGACCAATGTAACTTGTAGGAACTGACCGTGTAGTCCCGGGTCTCCCGATTTGAGAGTATGACGATAATTTGCAAAAATCACACTTAGACTTGAAAACAGGCCGTTAAAGGGTGAAAACCCAAACCAGCCCCCAAACGACCCCGTAAGAGGCACGAACCCCTCGCACGGGACCAATGCAACTTGTAGGATGTGACCGCGTAGTCCCGGGTCTCCCGGTTTGAGAGTATGACGATAATTTGCAAAAATCACACTTAGACTTGAAAACAGGTCGTTAAAGGATGAAAACCCAACCCCGTAGGAGGCACGAACACCTCGCACGGTACCAATGTAACTTGTAGGAACTGACCGCGTAGTCCCGGGTCTCCCGGTTTGAGAGTATGACGTTAATTTGCAAAAATCACGCTTAGACTTGAAAACAGGCCGTTAAAGGGTAAAAACCCAAACCAGCCCCCAAACGACCCCGTAGGAGGCACGAACACCTCGTACGGGACCAATGTAATTTGTAGGAACTGATCGCGTAGTCCCGGGTCTCCCGATTTGAGAGTATGACGATAATTTGCAAAAATCACTCTTAGACTTGAAAACAGGCCGTTAAAGGGTGAAAACCCAAAGCAGCCCCCAAACGACCCCGTAGGAGGCACGAACACCTCGTACAGGACCAATGTAACTTGTAGGAACTGATCGCGTTGTCCCGGGTCTCCCGGTTTGAGAGTATGACGATAATTTGCAAAAATCACACTTAGACTTCAAAACATGCCGTTAAAGGGTGAAAACCCAAACCAGCCCTCAAACGACCCCGTAGGATGCACGAACACCTCGCACGGGACCAATGCAACTTGTAGGAACTGACCGCGTAGTCCCGGGTCTCCCGGTTTGAGAGTATGACGATAATTTGCAAAAATCACACTTAGACTTGAAAACAGGCCGTTAAAGGGTGAAAACCCAAACCAACCCCCAAACGACCCCGTAGGAGGCAAGAACACCTCGCACGGGACCAATGCAACTTGTAGGAACCGACCAAGTAGTCCCGGGTCTCCCAATTTGAGAGTATGACGATAATTTGCAAAAATCACACTTAGACTTGAAAACAGGCCGTTAAAGGGTGAAAACCCAAACCAACCCCAAACGACCCCGTAGGACGCACGAACACCTCGCACGGGACCAATGTAACTTGTAGGAACTGACCGCGTAGTCCCGGGTCTCCCAGTTTGAGAGTATGACGATAATTTGCAAAAATCACACTTAGACTTGAAAACAGGTCGTTAGAGGGTGAAAACCCAGACCAGCCCCCAAACGACCCCGTAGGAGGCACGAACACCTCGCACGGTACCAATGTAACTTGTAGGAACTGACCGCGTAGTCCCGGGTCTCCCGGTTTGAGAGTATGATGATAATTTGCAAAAATCACACTTAGACTTGAAAACAGGCCGTTAAAGGGTGAAAACCCAAACCAGCCCCCAAATGACCCCGTACGAGGCACGAACACCTCGCACGGGACCAATGTAACTTGTAGGAACTGACCGCGTAGTCCCGGGTCTCCCGATTTGAGAGTATGACGATAATTTGTAAAAATCACACTTAGACTTGAAAACAGGCCGTTAAAGGGTGAAAACCAAAACTAGCCCCCAAACGACCCCGTAAGAGGCACGAACACCTCGCACGGGACCAATGCAACTTGTTGGAACTGACCGCGTAGTCCCAGGTCCCCCGGTTTGAGAGTATGATGATAATTTGAAAAAATCATACTTAGTTTTGAAAATAGGCCGTTAAAGGGTGAAAATCCAAAACAACCCCCAAACGACCCCGTAGGAGGCACGAACACCTCGCACGGGACCAATGTAACTTGTAGGAACCGACCGCGTAGTCCCGGGTCTCCCGATTTGAGAGTATGACGATAATTTGCAAAAATCACACTTAGACTTGAAAACAGGCCGTTAAAGGGTGAAAACCCAAACCAGCCCCCAAACGACCCCGTAAGAGGCACGAACCCCTCGCACGGGACCAATGCAACTTGTAGGATGTGACCGCGTTGTCCCGGGTCTCCCGGTTTAAGAGTATGACGATAATTTGCATAAATCACACTTTGACTTGAAAATAGGCCGTTAAAGGGTGAAAACCCAACCCCGTAGGAGGCACGAACACCTCGCACGGTACCAATGTAATTTGTAGGAACTGACCGCGTAGTCCCGGGACTCCCGGTTTGAGAGTATGACGATAATTTGCAAAAATCACACTTAGACTTGAAAACAGGCCGTTAAAGGGTGAAAACCCAAACCAACCCCCAAACGACCCCGTAAGAGGCACGAACCCCTCGCACGGGACCAATGCAACTTGTAGGATGTGACCGCGTAGTCCCGGGTCTCCCGGTTTGAGAGTATGACGATAATTTGCATAAATCACACTTTGACTTGAAAATAGGCCGTTAAAGGGTGAAAACCCAACCCCGTTGGAGGCACGAACACCTCGCACGGTACCAATGTAACTTGTAGGAACTGACCGCGTAGTCCCGGGTCTCCCGGTTTGAGAGTATGACGATAATTTGCAAAAATCACACTTAGACTTGAAAACAGGCCGTTAAAGGGTGAAAACCCAAACCAGCCCCCAAACGACCCCGTAGGAGGCAAGAACACCTCGCACGTGACCAATGTAATTTATAGGAACTGATCGCGTAGTCCCGGGTCTCCCGATTTGAGAGTATGACGATAATTTGCAAAAATCACTCTTAGACTTGAAAACAGGCCGTTAAAGGGTGAAAACCCAAACCAGCCCCCAAACGACCCCGTAGGAGGCACGAACACCTCGCACAGGACCTATGTAACTTGTAGGAACTGACCGCGTAGTCCCGGGTCTCCTGGTTTGAGAGTATGATGATAATTTGCAAAAATCACACTTAGACTTCAAAACAGGCCGTTAAAGGGTGAAAACCCAAACCAGCCCCCAAACGACCCCGTAGGAAGCACGAACACCTCGCACGGGACCAATGCAACTTGTAGGAATTGACCGCGTAGTCCCGGGTCTCCCGGTTTGAGAGCATGACGATAATTTGCAAAAATCACACTTAGACTTGAAAACAGGCCGTTAAAGGGTGAAAACCCAAACCAACCCCCAAACGACCCCGTAGGAGGCAAGAACACCTCGCACGGGACCAATGCAACTTGTAGGAACCGACCACGTAGTCCCGGGTCTCCCAATTTGAGAGTATGACGATAATTTGCAAAAATCACACTTAGACTTGAAAACAGGCCGTTAAAGGGTGAAAACCCAAACCAACCCCAAACGACCCCGTAGGACGCACGAACACCTCGCACAGGACCAATGTAACTTGTAGGAACTGACCGCGTAGTCCCGGGTCTCCCAGTTTGAGAGTATGACGATAATTTGGAAAAATCACACTTACACTTGAAAACAGGTCGTTAGAGGGTGAAAACCCATACCAGCCCCCAAATGACCCCGTAGCAGGGACGAACACCTCGCACGGTACCAATGTAACTTGTAGGAACTGACCACGTAGTCCCGGGTCTCCCGGTTTGAGAGTATGATGATAATTTGCAAAAATCGAACTTAGACTTGAAAACAGGCCGTTAAAGGGTGAAAACCCAAACCAGCCCCCAAACGACCCCGTACGAGGCACGAACACCTCGCACGGGGCCAATGTAACTTGTAGGAACTGACCGCGTAGTCCCGGGTCTCCCGATTTGAGAGTATGACGATAATTTGTAAAAATCACACTTAGACTTGAAAACAGGCCGTTAAAGGGTGAAAACCGAAACTAGCCCCCAAACGACCCCGTAAGAGGCACGAACACCTCGCACGGGACCAATGCAACTTGTAGGAACTGACCGCGTAGTCCCGGGTCTCCCGGTTTGAGAGTATGATGATAATTTGCAAAAATCATACTTAGTCTTGAAAACAGGTCGTTAAAGGGTGAAAACCCAAAACAACCCCCAAACGACCCCGTAGGAGGCACGAACACCTCGCACGGGACCAATGTAACTTGTGGGAACCGACCGCATAGTCCCGGGTCTCCCGATTTGAGAGTATGACGATAATTTGCATAAATCACACTTAGACTTGAAAACAGGCCGTTAAAGGGTGAAAACCCAAACCAGCCCCCAAACGACCCCGTAAGAGGCACGAACCCCTCGTACGGGACCAATGCAACTTGTAGGATGTGACCGCGTAGTCCCGGGTCTCCCGGTTTGAGAGTATGACGATAATTTGCAAAAATCACACTTAGACTTGAAAACAGGTCGTTAAAGGGTGAAAACCCAACCCCGTAGGAGGCACGAACACCTCGCACGGTACCAATGTAACTTGTAGGAACTGACCGCGTAGTCCCGGGTCTCCCGGTTTGAGAGTATGACGATAATTTGCAAAAATCACACTTAGACTTGAAAACAGGCCGTTAAAGGGTGAAAACCCAAACCAGCCCCCAAACGACCCCGTAGGAGGCACGAACACCTCGCACGGGACCAATGTAATTTGTAGGAACTGATCGCGTAGTCCCGGGTCTCCCGATTTGAGAGTATGACGATAATTTGCAAAAATCACTCTTAGACTTGAAAACAGGCCGTTAAAGGGTGAAAACCCAAATCAGCCCCCAAACGACCCCGTAGGAGGCACGAACACCTCGCACAGGACCAATGTAACTTGTAGGAACTGATCGCGTAGTCCCGGGTCTCCCGGTTTGAGAGTATGACGATAATTTGCAAAAATCACACTTAGACTTCAAAACAGGCCGTTAAAGGGTGAAAACCCAAACCAACCCCCAAACGACCCCGTAGGAGGCAAGAACACCTCGCACGGGACCAATGCAACTTGTAGGAACTGACCGCGTAGTCCCGGGTCTCCCGGTTTGAGAGTATGACGATAATTTGCAAAAATCACACTTAGACTTGAAAACAGGCCGTTAAAGGGTGAAAACCCAAACCAACCCCCAAACGACCCCGTAGGAGGCAAGAACACCTCGCACGGGACCAATGCAACTTGTAGGAACCGACCACGTAGTCCCGGGTCTCCCAATTTGAGAGTATGACGATAATTTGCAAAAATCACACTTAGACTTGAAAACAGGCCGTTAAAGGGTGAAAACCCAAACCAACCCCAAACGACCCCGTAGGACGCACGAACACCTCGCACGGGACCAATGTAACTTGTAGGAACTGACCGCGTAGTCCCGGGTCTCCCAGTTTGAGAGTATGACGATAATTTGCAAAAATCACACTTAGACTTGAAAACAGGTCGTTAGAGGGTGAAAACCCAGACCAGCCCCCAAACGACCCCGTAGGAGGCACGAACACCTCGCACGGTACCAATGTAACTTGTAGGAACTGACCGCGTAGTCCCGGGTCTCCCGGTTTGAGAGTATGATGATAATTTGCAAAAATCACACTTAGACTTGAAAACAGGCCGTTAAAGGGTGAAAACCCAAACCAGCCCCCAAATGACCCCGTACGAGGCACGAACACCTCGCACGGGACCAATGTAACTTGTAGGAACTGACCGCGTAGTCCCGGGTCTCCCGATTTGAGAGTATGACGATAATTTGTAAAAATCACACTTAGACTTGAAAACAGGCCGTTAAAGGGTGAAAACCAAAACTAGCCCCCAAACGACCCCGTAAGAGGCACGAACACCTCGCACGGGACCAATGCAACTTGTTGGAACTGACCGCGTCGTCCCAGGTCCCCCGGTTTGAGAGTATGATGATAATTTGAAAAAATCATACTTAGTCTTGAAAATAGGCCGTTAAAGGGTGAAAATCCAAAACAACCCCCAAACGACCCCGTAGGAGGCACGAACACCTCGCACGGGACCAATGTAACTTGTAGGAACCGACCGCGTAGTCCCGGGTCTCCCGATTTGAGAGTATGACGATAATTTGCAAAAATCACACTTAGACTTGAAAACAGGCCGTTAAAGGGTGAAAACCCAAACCAGCCCCCAAACGACCCCGTAAGAGGCACGAACCCCTCGCACGGGACCAATGCAACTTGTAGGATGTGACCGCGTAGTCCCGGGTCTCCCGGATTGAGAGTATGACGATAATTTGCATAAATCACACTTTGACTTGAAAATAGGCCGTTAAAGGGTGAAAACCCAACCCCGTAGGAGGCACGAACACCTCGCACGGTACCAATGTAACCTGTAGGAACTGACCGCGTAGTCCCGGGTCTCCCGGTTTGAGAGTATGACGATAATTTGCAAAAATCACACTTAGACTTGAAAACAGGCCGTTAAAGGGTGAAAACCCAAACCAGTCCCCAAACGACCCCGTAGGAGGCATGAACACCTCGCACGGGACCAATGTAATTTGTAGGAACTGATCGCGTAGTCCCGGGTCTCCCGATTTGAGAGTATGACGATAATTTGCAAAAATCACTCTTAGACTTGAAAACAGGCCGTTAAAGGGTGAAAACCCAAACCAGCCCCCAAACGACCCCGTAGGAGGCACGAACACCTCGCACAGGACCTATGTAACTTGTAGGAACTGACCGCGTAGTCCCGGGTCTCCCGGTTTGAGAGTATGACGATAATTTGCAAAAATCACACTTAGACTTCAAAACAGGCCGTTAAAGGGTGAAAACCCAAACCAGCCCCCAAATGATCCCGTAGGAAGCACGAACACCTCGCACGGGACCAATGCAACTTGTAGGAACTGACCGCGTAGTCCCGGGTCTCCCGGTTTGAGAGCATGACGATAATTTGCAAAAATCACACTTAGACTTGAAAACAGGCCGTTAAAGGGTGAAAACCCAAACCAACCCCCAAACGACCCCGTAGGAGGCAAGAACACCTCGCACGGGACCAATGCAACTTGTAGGAACCGACCACGTAGTCCCGGGTCTCCCAATTTGAGAGTATGACGATAATTTGCAAAAATCACACTTAGACTTGAAAACAGGCCGTTAAAGGGTGAAAACCCAAACCAACCCCAAACGACCCCGTAGGACGCACGAACACCTCGCACAGGACCAATGTAACTTGTAGGAACTGACCGCGTAGTCCCGGGTCTCCCAGTTTGAGAGTATGACGATAATTTGGAAAAATCACACTTACACTTGAAAACAGGTCGTTAGAGGGTGAAAACCCAGACCAGCCCCCAAACGACCCCGTAGGAAGGACGAACACCTCGCACGGTACCAATGTAACTTGTAGGAACTGACCGCATAGTCCCGGGTCTCCCGGTTTGAGAGTATGATGATAATTTGCAAAAATCACACTTAGACTTGAAAACAGGCCGTTAAAGGGTGAAAACCCAACCCAGCCCCCAAACGACCCCGTACGAGGCACGAACACCTCGCACGGGGCCAATGTAACTTGTAGGAACTGACCGCGTAGTCCCGGGTCTCCCGATTTGAGAGTATGACGATAATTTGTAAAAATCACACTTAGACTTGAAAACAGGCCGTTAAAGGGTGAAAACCGAAACTAGCCCCCAAACGACCCCGTAAGAGGCACGAACACCTCGCACGGGACCAATGCAACTTGTAGGAACTGACCGCGTAGTCCCGGGTCTCCCGGTTTGAGAGTATGATGATAATTTGCAAAAATCATACTTAGTCTTGAAAACAGGCCGTTAAAGGGTGAAAACCCAAAACAACCCCCAAACGACCCCGTAGGAGGCACGAACACCTCGCACGGGACCAATGTAACTTGTGGGAACCGACCGCATAGTCCC
Organism: Sambucus nigra; assembly: GCA_949130495.1. Classification (NCBI taxonomy): domain Eukaryota; kingdom Viridiplantae; phylum Streptophyta; class Magnoliopsida; order Dipsacales; family Adoxaceae; genus Sambucus; species Sambucus nigra. Next base: position 443,637,905 of record OX422221.1, read on the forward strand.
GGGTCTCCCGATTTGAGAGTATGACGATAATTTGCAAAAATCACGCTTAGACTTGAAAACAGGCCGTTAAAGGGTGAAAACCCAAACCAGCCCCCAAACGACCCCGTAAGAGGCACGAACCCCTCGCACGGGACCAATGCAACTTGTAGGATGTGACCGCGTAGTCCCGGGTCTCCCGGTTTGAGAGTATGACGATAATTTGCAAAGATCACACTTAGACTTGAAAACAGGTCGTTAAAGGGTGAAAACCCAACCCCGTAGGAGGCACGAACACCTCGCACGGTACCAATGTAACTTGTAGGAACTGACCGCGTAGTCCCGGGTCTCCCGGTTTGAGAGTATGACGATAATTTGCAAAAATCACACTTAGACTTGAAAACAGGCCGTTAAAGGGTGAAAACCCAAACCAGCCCCCAAACGACCCCGTAGGAGGCACGAACACCTCGCACGGGACCAATGTAATTTGTAGGAACTGATCGCGTAGTCCCGGGTCTCCCGATTTGAGAGTATGACGATAATTTGCAAAAATCACTCTTAGACTTGAAAACAGGCCGTTAAAGGGTGAAAACCCAAATCAGCCCCCAAACGACCCCGTAGGAGGCACGAACACCTCGCACAGGACCAATGTAACTTGTAGGAACTGATCGCGTAGTCCCGGGTCTCCCGGTTTGAGAGTATGACGATAATTTGCAAAAATCACACTTAGACTTCAAAACAGGCCGTTAAAGGGTGAAAACCCAAACCAGCCCCCAAACAACCCCGTAGGAGGCAAGAACACCTCGCACGGGACCAATGCAACTTGTAGGAACTGACCGCGTAGTCCCGGGTCTCCCGGTTTGAGAGTATGACGATAATTTGCAAAAATCACACTTAGACTTGAAAACAGGCCGTTAAAGGGTGAAAACCCAAACCAACCCCCAAACGACCCCGTAGGAGGCAAGAACACCTCGCACGGGACCAATGCAACTTGTAGGAACCGACCACGTAGTCCCGGGTCTCCCGATTTGAGAGTATGACGATAATTTGCAAAAATCACACTTAGACTTGAAAACAGGCCGTTAAAGGGTGAAAACCCAAACCAACCCCAAACGACCCCGTAGGACGCACGAACACCTCGCACGGGACCAATGTAACTTGTAGGAACTGACCGCGTAGTCCCGGGTCTCCCAGTTTGAGAGTATGACGATAATTTGCAAAAATCACACTTAGACTTGAAAACAGGTCGTTAGAGGGTGAAAACCCAGACCAGCCCCCAAACGACCCCGTAGGATGCACGAACACCTCGCACGGTACCAATGTAACTTGTAGGAACTGACCGCGTAGTCCCGGGTCTCCCGGTTTGAGAGTATGATGATAATTTGCAAAAATCACACTTAGACTTGAAAACAGGCCGTTAAAGGGTGAAAACCCAAACCAGCCACCAAATGACCCCGTACGAGGCACGAACACCTCGCACGGGACCAATGTAACTTGTAGGAACTGACCGCGTAGTCCCGGGTCTCCCGATTTGAGAGTATGACGATAATTTGTAAAAATCACACTTAGACTTGAAAACAGGCCGTTAAAGGGTGAAAACCAAAACTAGCCCCCAAACGACCCCGTAAGAGGCACGAACACCTCGCACGGGACCAATGCAACTTGTTGGAACTGACCGCGTAGTCCCAGCTCCCCCGGTTTGAGAGTATGATGATAATTTGAAAAAATCATACTTAGTCTTGAAAATAGGCCGTTAAAGGGTGAAAATCCAAAACAACCGCCAAACGACCCCGTAGGAGGCACGAACACCTCGCACGGGACCAATGTAACTTGTAGGAACCGACCGCGTAGTCCCGGGTCTCCCGATTTGAGAGTATGACGATAATTTGCAAAAATCACACTTAGACTTGAAAACAGGCCGTTAAAGGGTGAAAACCCAAACCAGCCCCCAAACGACCCCGTAAGAGGCACGAACCCCTCGCACGGGACCAATGCAACTTGTAGGATGTGACCGCGTAGTCCCGGGTCTCCCGGTTTGAGAGTATGACGATAATTTGCATAAATCACACTTTGACTTGAAAATAGGCCGTTAAAGGGTGAAAACCCAACCCCGTAGGAGGCACGAACACCTCGCACGGTACCAATGTATCTTGTAGGAACTGACCGCGTAGTCCCGGGTCTCCCGGTTTGAGAGTATGACGATAATTTGCAAAAATTACACTTAGACTTGAAAACAGGCCGTTAAAGGGTGAAAACCCAAACCAGCCCCCAAACGACCCCGTAGGAGGCATGAACACCTCGCACGGGACCAATGTAATTTGTAGGAACTGATCGCGTAGTCCCGGGTCTCCCGATTTGAGAGTATGACGATAATTTGCAAAAATCACTCTTAGACTTGAAAACAGGCCGTTAAAGGGTGAAAACCCAAACCAGCCCCCAAACGACCCCGTAGGAGGCACGAACACCTCGCACAGGACCTATGTAACTTGTAGGAATTGACCGCGTAGTCCCGGGTCTCCCGGTTTGAGAGTATGACGATAATTTGCAAAAATCACACTTAGACTTCAAAACAGGCCGTTAAAGGGTGAAAACCCAAACCAGCCCCCAAACGATCCCGTAGGAAGCACGAACACCTCGCACGGGACCAATGCAACTTGTAGGAACTGACCGCGTAGTCCCGGGTCTCCCGGTTTGAGAGCATGACGATAATTTGCAAAAATCACACTTAGACTTGAAAACAGGCCGTTAAAGGGTGAAAACCCAAACCAACCCCCAAACGACCCCGTAGGAGGCAAGAACACCTCGCACGGGACCAATGCAACTTGTAGGAACCGACCACGTAGTCCCGGGTCTCCCAATTTGAGAGTATGACGATAATTTGCAAAAATCACACTTAGACTTGAAAACAGGCCGTTAAAGGGTGAAAACCCAAACCAACCCCAAACGACCCCGTAGGACGCACGAACACCTCGCACAGGACCAATGTAACTTGTAGGAACTGACCGCGTAGTCCCGGGTCTCCCAGTTTGAGAGTATGACGATAATTTGGAAAAATCACACTTACACTTGAAAACAGGTCGTTAGAGGGTGAAAACCCAGACCAGCCCCCAAACGACCCCGTAGGAAGGACGAACACCTCGCACGGTACCAATGTAACTTGTAGGAACTGACCGCATAGTCCCGGGTCTCCCGGTTTGAGAGTATGATGATAATTTGCAAAAATCACACTTAGACTTGAAAACAGGCCGTTAAAGGGTGAAAACCCAACCCAGCCCCCAAACGACCCCGTACGAGGCACGAACACCTCGCACGGGGCCAATGTAACTTGTAGGAACTGACCGCGTAGTCCCGGGTCTCCCGATTTGAGAGTATGACGATAATTTGTAAAAATCACACTTAGACTTGAAAACAGGCCGTTAAAGGGTGAAAACCGAAACTAGCCCCCAAACGACCCCGTAAGAGGCACGAACACCTCGCACGGGACCAATGCAACTTGTAGGAACTGACCGCGTAGTCCCGGGTCTCCCGGTTTGAGAGTATGATGATAATTTGCAAAAATCATACTTAGTCTTGAAAACAGGCCGTTAAAGGGTGAAAACCCAAAACAACCCCCAAACGACCCCGTAGGAGGCACGAACACCTCGCACGGGACCAATGTAACTTGTGGGAACCGACCGCATAGTCCCGGGTCTCCCGATTTGAGAGTATGACGATAATTTGCAAAAATCACGCTTAGACTTGAAAACAGGCCGTTAAAGGGTGAAAACCCAAACCAGCCCCCAAACGACCCCGTAAGAGGCACGAACCCCTCGCACGGGACCAATGCAACTTGTAGGATGTGACCGCGTAGTCCCGGGTCTCCCGGTTTGAGAGTATGACGATAATTTGCAAAGATCACACTTAGACTTGAAAACAGGTCGTTAAAGGGTGAAAACCCAACCCCGTAGGAGGCACGAACACCTCGCACGGTACCAATGTAACTTGTAGGAACTGACCGCGTAGTCCCGGGTCTCCCGGTTTGAGAGTATGACGATAATTTGCAAAAATCACACTTAGACTTGAAAACAGGCCGTTAAAGGGTGAAAACCCAAACCAGCCCCCAAACGACCCCGTAGGAGGCACGAACACCTCGCACGGGACCAATGTAATTTGTAGGAACTGATCGCGTAGTCCCGGGTCTCCCGATTTGAGAGTATGACGATAATTTGCAAAAATCACTCTTAGACTTGAAAACAGGCCGTTAAAGGGTGAAAACCCAAATCAGCCCCCAAACGACCCCGTAGGAGGCACGAACACCTCGCACAGGACCAATGTAACTTGTAGGAACTGATCGCGTAGTCCCGGGTCTCCCGGTTTGAGAGTATGACGATAATTTGCAAAAATCACACTTAGACTTCAAAACAGGCCGTTAAAGGGTGAAAACCCAAACCAGCCCCCAAACAACCCCGTAGGAGGCAAGAACACCTCGCACGGGACCAATGCAACTTGTAGGAACTGACCGCGTAGTCCCGGGTCTCCCGGTTTGAGAGTATGACGATAATTTGCAAAAATCACACTTAGACTTGAAAACAGGCCGTTAAAGGGTGAAAACCCAAACCAACCACCAAACGACCCCGTAGGAGGCAAGAACACCTCGCACGGGACCAATGCAACTTGTAGGAACCGACCACGTAGTCCCGGGTCTCCCGATTTGAGAGTATGACGATAATTTGCAAAAATCACACTTAGACTTGAAAACAGGCCGTTAAAGGGTGAAAACCCAAACCAACCCCAAACGACCCTGTAGGACGCACGAACACCTCGCACGGGACCAATGTAACTTGTAGGAACTGACCGCGTAGTCCCGGGTCTCCCAGTTTGAGAGTATGACGATAATTTGCAAAAATCACACTTAGACTTGAAAACAGGTCGTTAGAGGGTGAAAACCCAGACCAGCCCCCAAACGACCCCGTAGGAGGCACGAACACCTCGCACGGTACCAATGTAACTTGTAGGAACTGACCGCGTAGTCCCGGGTCTCCCGGTTTGAGAGTATGATGATAATTTGCAAAAATCACACTTAGACTTGAAAACAGGCCGTTAAAGGGTGAAAACCCAAACCAGCCCCCAAATGACCCCGTACGAGGCACGAACACCTCGCACGGGACCAATGTAACTTGTAGGAACTGACCGCGTAGTCCCGGGTCTCCCGATTTGAGAGTATGACGATAATTTGTAAAAATCACACTTAGACTTGAAAACAGGCCGTTAAAGGGTGAAAACCAAAACTAGCCCCCAAACGACCCCGTAAGAGGCACGAACACCTCGCACGGGACCAATGCAACTTGTTGGAACTGACCGCGTAGTCCCAGCTCCCCCGGTTTGAGAGTATGATGATAATTTGAAAAAATCATACTTAGTCTTGAAAATAGGCCGTTAAAGGGTGAAAATCCAAAACAAACCCCAAACGACCCCGTAGGAGGCACGAACACCTCGCACGGGACCAATGTAACTTGTAGGAACCGACCGCGTAGTCCCGGGTCTCCCGATTTGAGAGTATGACGATAATTTGCAAAAATCACACTTAGACTTGAAAACAGGCCGTTAAAGGGTGAAAACCCAAACCAGCCCCCAAACGACCCCGTAAGAGGCACGAACCCCTCGCACGGGACCAATGCAACTTGTAGGATGTGACCGCGTAGTCCCGGGTCTCCCGGTTTGAGAGTATGACGATAATTTGCATAAATCACACTTTGACTTGAAAATAGGCCGTTAAAGGGTGAAAACCCAACCCCGTAGGAGGCACGAACACCTCGCACGGTACCAATGTATCTTGTAGGAACTGACCGCGTAGTCCCGGGTCTCCCGGTTTGAGAGTATGACGATAATTTGCAAAAATCACACTTAGACTTGAAAATAGGCCGTTAAAGGGTGAAAACCCAAACCAGCCCCCAAACGACCCCGTAGGAGGCATGAACACCTCGCACGGGACCAATGTAATTTGTAGGAACTGATCGCGTAGTCCCGGGTCTCCCGATTTGAGAGTATGACGATAATTTGCAAAAATCACTCTTAGACTTGAAAACAGGCCGTTAAAGGGTGAAAACCCAAACCAGCCCCCAAACGACCCCGTAGGAGGCACGAACACCTCGCACAGGACCTATGTAACTTGTAGGAACTGACCGCGTAGTCCCGGGTCTCCCGGTTTGAGAGTATGATGATAATTTGCAAAAATCACACTTAGACTTCAAAACAGGCCGTTAAGGGGTAAAAACCCAAACCAGCCCCCAAACGACCCCGTAGGAAGCACGAACACCTCGCACGGGACCAATGCAACTTGTAGGAACTGACCGCGTAGTCCCGGGTCTCCCGGTTTGAGAGCATGACGATAATTTGCAAAAATCACACTTAGACTTGAAAACAGGCCGTTAAAGGGTGAAAACCCAAACCAACCCCAAACGACCCCGTAGGACGCACGAACACCTCGCACAGGACCAATGTAACTTGTAGGAACTGACCGCGTAGTCCCGGGTCTCCCAGTTTGAGAGTATGACGATAATTTGGAAAAATCACACTTACACTTGAAAACAGGTCGTTAGAGGGTGAAAACCCAGACCAGCCCCCAAACGACCCCGTAGGAGGGACGAACACCTCGCACGGTACCAATGTAACTTGTAGGAACTGACCGCGTAGTCCCGGGTCTCCCGGTTTGAGAGTATGATGATAATTTGCAAAAATCACACTTAGACTTGAAAACAGGCCGTTAAAGGGTGAAAACCCAAACCAGCCCCCAAATGACCCCGTACGAGGCACGAACACCTCGCACGGGACCAATGTAACTTGTAGGAACTGACCGCGTAGTCCCGGGTCTCCCGATTTGAGAGTATGATGATAATTTGTAAAAATCACACTTAGACTTGAAAACAGGCCGTTAAAGGGTGAAAACCGAAACTAGCACCCAAACGACCCCGTAAGAGGCACGAACACCTCGCACGGGACCAATGCAACTTGTAGGAACTGACCGCGTAGTCCCGGGTCTCCCGGTTTGAGAGTATGATGATAATTTGCAAAAATCATACTTAGTCTTCAAAACAGGCCGTTAAAGGGTGAAAACCCAAAACAACCCCCAAACGACCCCGTAGGAGGCACGAACACCTCGCACGGGACCAATGCAACTTGTAGGAACCGACCACGTAGTCCCGGGTCTCCCAATTTGAGAGTATGACGATAATTTGCAAAAATCACACTTAGACTTGAAAACAGGCCGTTAAAGGGTGAAAACCCAAACCAACCCCAAACGACCCCGTAGGACGCACGAACACCTCGCACAGGACCAATGTAACTTGTAGGAACTGACCGCGTAGTCCCGGGTCTCCCAGTTTGAGAGTATGACGATAATTTGGAAAAATCACACTTACACTTGAAAACAGGTCGTTAGAGGGTGAAAACCCAGACCAGCCCCCAAACGACCCCGTAGGAGGGACGAACACCTCGCACGGTACCAATGTAACTTGTAGGAACTGACCGCGTAGTCCCGGGTCTCCCGGTTTGAGAGTATGATGATAATTTGCAAAAATCACACTTAGACTTGAAAACAGGCCGTTAAAGGGTGAAAACCCAAACCAGCCCCCAAATGACCCCGTACGAGGCACGAACACCTCGCACGGGACCAATGTAACTTGTAGGAACTGACCGCGTAGTCCCGGGTCTCCCGATTTGAGAGTATGATGATAATTTGTAAAAATCACACTTAGACTTGAAAACAGGCCGTTAAAGGGTGAAAACCGAAACTAGCACCCAAACGACCCCGTAAGAGGCACGAACACCTCGCACGGGACCAATGCAACTTGTAGGAACTGACCGCGTAGTCCCGGGTCTCCCGGTTTGAGAGTATGATGATAATTTGCAAAAATCATACTTAGTCTTGAAAACAGGCCGTTAAAGGGTGAAAACCCAAAACAACCCCCAAACGACCCCGTAGGAGGCACGAACACCTCGCACGGGACCAATGTAACTTGTGGGAACCGACCGCATAGTCCCGGGTCTCCCGATTTGAGAGTATGACGATAATTTGCAAAAATCACACTTAGACTTGAAAACAGGCCGTTAAAGGGTGAAAACCGAAACCAGCCCCCAAACGACCCCGTAGGAGGCACGATCACCTCGCACGGGACCAATGTAACTTGTAGGAACTGACCGCGTAGTCCCGGGTCTCCCGGTTTGAGAGTATGATGATAATTTGCAAAAATCAAACTTAGACTTGAAAACAGGCCGTTAAAGGGTGAAAACCCAAACCAGCCCCCAAACGACCCCGTAGGAGGCACGAACACCTCGCACGGGACCAATATAACTTTTAGGAACTGACCGGGTATCCCGGGTCTCCCGATTTGAGAGTATGACGATAATTTGCAAAAATCACACTTAGACTTCAAAACAGGTCGTTAAAGGGTGAAAACCCAAACCAGCCCCCAAACGACCCCGTAGGAGGCACGAACACCTCGCACGGGACCAATGCAACTTGTAGGAACTGACCGCGTAGTCCCGGGTCTCCCGGTTTGAGAGTATGATGATAATTTACAAAAATCACACTTAGACTTGAAAACAAACCATTAAAGGGTAAAAACCCAAACCAACCCCCAAACGACCCCGTAGGAGGCACGAACACCTCGCACGGGACCAATGTAACTTGTAGGAACTGACCGCGTAGTCCCGGGTCCCCCAGTTTGAGAGTATGACGATAATTTGCAAAAATCACACTTAGACTTAAAAACAGGTCGTTAAAGGGTTAAAACCCAAACCAGCCCCCAAACGACCCCGTAGGAGGCACGAACACCTCGCACGGTACCAATGTAACTTGTAGGAACTGACCGCGTAGTCCCGTGTCTCCCGGTTTGAGAGTATGATGATAATTTGCAAAAATCACACTTAGACTTGAAAATAGGTCGTTAAAGGGTGAAAACCCAAACCAGCCCCCAAACGACCCCGTAAGAGGCACGAACACCTCGCACGGGACCAATGTAACTTGTAGGAACTGACTGCGTAGTCCCGGGTCTCCCGATTTGAGAGTATGACGATAATTTGCAAAAATCACACTTAGACTTGAAAACAGATTGTTAAAGAGTGAAAACCAAAACTAGCCCCCAAACGACCCCGTAAGAGGCACGAACACCTCGCACGGGACCAATGCAACTTGTAGGTACTGACCGCGTAGTCCCGGGTCTCCCGGTTTGAGAGCATGATGATAATTTGCAAAAATCACACTTAGACTTGAAAACAGGCCGTTACAGGGTGAAAAACCAAACCAACCCCCAAACGACCCCGTAGGAGGCACGAACACCTCGCACGGGACCAATGTAACTTTTAGGAACTGACCGCGTAGTCCCGAGTCTCCCGGTTTGAGAGTATGACGATAATTTGCAAAAATCACACTTAGACTTCAAAACAGGCCGTTAAAGGGTGAAAACCCAAACCAGCCCCCAAACAACCCCGTAGGAGGCAAGAACACCTCGCACGGGACCAATGCAACTTGTAGGAACTGACCGCGTAGTCCCGGGTCTCCCGGTTTGAGAGTATGACGATAATTTGCAAAAATCACACTTAGACTTGAAAACAGGCCGTTAAAGGGTGAAAACCCAAACCAACCCCCAAACGACCCCGTAGGAGGCAAGAACACCTCGCACGGGACCAATGCAACTTGTAGGAACCGACCACGTAATCCCGGGTCTCCCGATTTGAGAGTATGACGATAATTTGCAAAAATCACACTTAGACTTGAAAACAGGCCGTTAAAGGGTGAAAACCCAAACCAACCCCAAACGACCCCGTAGGACGCACGAACACCTCGCACGGGACCAATGTAACTTGTAGGAACTGACCGCGTAGTCCCGGGTCTCCCAGTTTGAGAGTATGACGATAATTTGCAAAAATCACACTTAGACTTGAAAACAGGTCGTTAGAGGGTGAAAACCCAGACCAGCCCCCAAACGACCCCGTAGGAGGCACGAACACCTCGCACGGTACCAATGTAACTTGTAGGAACTGACCGCGTAGTCCCGGGTCTCCCGGTTTGAGAGTATGATGATAATTTGCAAAAATCACACTTAGACTTGAAAACAGGCCGTTAAAGGGTGAAAACCCAAACCAGCCCCCAAATGACCCCGTACGAGGCACGAACACCTCGCACGGGACCAATGTAACTTGTAGGAACTGACCGCGTAGTCCCGGGTCTCCCGATTTGAGAGTATGACGATAATTTGTAAAAATCACACTTAGACTTGAAAACAGGCCGTTAAAGGGTGAAAACCAAAACTAGCCCCCAAACGACCCCGTAAGAGGCACGAACACCTCGCACGGGACCAATGCAACTTGTTGGAACTGACCGCGTAGTCCCAGCTCCCCCGGTTTGAGAGTATGATGATAATTTGAAAAAATCATACTTAGTCTTGAAAATAGGCCGTTAAAGGGTGAAAATCCAAAACAACCCCCAAACGACCCCGTAGGAGGCACGAACACCTCGCACGGGACCAATGTAACTTGTAGGAACCGACCGCGTAGTCCCGGGTCTCCCGATTTGAGAGTATGACGATAATTTGCAAAAATCACACTTAGACTTGAAAACAGGCCGTTAAAGGGTGAAAACCCAAACCAGCCCCCAAACGACCCCGTAGGAGGCACGAACACCTCGCACGGGACCAATATAACTTTTAGGAACTGACCGGGTATCCCGGGTCTCCCGATTTGAGAGTATGACGATAATTTGCAAAAATCACACTTAGACTTCAAAACAGGTCGTTAAAGGGTGAAAACCCAAACCAGCCCCCAAACGACCCCGTAGGAGGCACGAACACCTCGCACGGTACCAATGTAACTTGTTGGAACTGACCGCGTAGTCCCGGGTCTCCCGGTTTGAGAGTATGATGATAATTTGCAAAAATCACACTTAGACTTGAAAACAGGCCGTTAAAGGGTGAAAACCCAAACCAGCCCCCAAACGACCCCGTAGGAGGCATGAACACCTCGCACGGGACCAATGTAATTTGTAGGAACTGGTCGCGTAGTCCCGGGTCTCCCGATTTGAGAGTATGACGATAATTTGCAAAAATCACTCTTAGACTTGAAAACAGGCCGTTAAAGGGTGAAAACCCAAACCAGCCCCCAAACGACCCCGTAGGAGGCACGAACACCTCGCACAGGACCTATGTAACTTGTAGGAACTGACCGCGTAGTCCCGGGTCTCCCGGTTTGAGAGTATGATGATAATTTGCAAAAATCACACTTAGACTTCAAAACAGGCCGTTAAGGGGTAAAAACCCAAACCAGCCCCCAAACGACCCCGTAGGAAGCACGAACACCTCGCACGGGACCGATGCAACTTGTAGGAACTGACCGCGTAGTCCCGGGTCTCCCGGTTTGAGAGCATGACGATAATTTGCAAAAATCACACTTAGACTTGAAAACAGGCCGTTAAAGGGTGAAAACCCAAACCAACCCCCAAACGACCCCGTAGGAGGCAAGAACACCTCGCACGGGACCAATGCAACTTGTAGGAACCGACCACGTAGTCCCGGGTCTCCCAATTTGAGAGTATGACGATAATTTGCAAAAATCACACTTAGACTTGAAAACAGGCCGTTAAAGGGTGAAAACCCAAACCAACCCCAAACGACCCCGTAGGACGCACGAACACCTCGCACAGGACCAATGTAACTTGTAGGAACTGACCGCGTAGTCCCGGGTCTCCCAGTTTGAGAGTATGACGATAATTTGGAAAAATCACACTTACACTTGAAAACAGGTCGTTAGAGGGTGAAAACCCAGACCAGCCCCCAAACGACCCCGTAGGAGGGACGAACACCTCGCACGGTACCAATGTAACTTGTAGGAACTGACCGCGTAGTCCCGGGTCTCCCGGTTTGAGAGTATGATGATAATTTGCAAAAATCACACTTAGACTTGAAAACAGGCCGTTAAAGGGTGAAAACCCAAACCAGCCCCCAAATGACCCCGTACGAGGCACGAACACCTCGCACGGGACCAATGTAACTTGTAGGAACTGACCGCGTAGTCCCGGGTCTCCCGATTTGAGAGTATGATGATAATTTGTAAAAATCACACTTAGACTTGAAAACAGGCCGTTAAAGGGTGAAAACCGAAACTAGCACCCAAACGACCCCGTAAGAGGCACGAACACCTCGCACGGGACCAATGCAACTTGTAGAACTGACCGCGTAGTCCCGGGTCTCCCGGTTTGAGAGTATGATAATTTGCAAAAATCATACTTAATCTTGAAAACAGGCCGTTAAAGGGTGAAAACCCAAAACAACCCCCAAACGACCCCGTAGGAGGCACGAACACCTCGCACGGGACCAATGTAACTTGTGGGAACCGACCGCATAGTCCCGGGTCTCCCGATTTGAGAGTATGACGATAATTTGCAAAAATCACACTTAGACTTGAAAACAGGCCGTTAAAGGGTGAAAACCGAAACCAACCCCCAAACGACCCCGTAGGAGGCACGATCACCTCGCACGGGACCAATGTAACTTGTAGGAACTGACCGCTTAGTCCCGGGTCTCCCGGTTTGAGAGTATGATGATAATTTGCAAAAATCAAACTTAGACTTGAAAACAGGCCGTTAAAGGGTGAAAACCCAAACCAGCCCCCAAACGACCCCGTAGGAGGCACGAACACCTCGCACGGGACCAATATAACTTTTAGGAACTGACCGGGTATCCCGGGTCTCCCGATTTGAGAGTATGACGATAATTTGCAAAAATCACACTTAGACTTCAAAACAGGTCGTTAAAGGGTGAAAACCCAAACCAGCCCCCAAACGACCCCGTAGGAGGCACGAACACCTCGCACGGGACCAATGCAACTTGTAGGAACTGACCGCGTAGTCCCGGGTCTCCCGGTTTGAGAGTATGATGATAATTTACAAAAATCACACTTAGACTTGAAAACAAACCGTTAAAGGGTAAAAACCCAAACCAACCCCCAAACGACCCCGTAGGAGGCACGAACACCTCGCACGGGACCAATGTAACTTGTAGGAACTGACCGCGTAGTCCCGGGTCCCCCAGTTTGAGAGTATGACGATAATTTGCAAAAATCACACTTAGACTTAAAAACAGGTCGTTAAAGGGTTAAAACCCAAACCAGCCCCCAAACGACCCCGTAGGAGGCACGAACACCTCGCACGGTACCAATGTAACTTGTAGGAACTGACCGCGTAGTCCCGTGTCTCCCGGTTTGAGAGTATGATGATAATTTGCAAAAATCACACTTAGACTTGAAAATAGGTCGTTAAAGGGTGAAAACCCAAACCAGCCCCCAAACGACCCCGTAAGAGGCACGAACACCTCGCACGGGACCAATGTAACTTGTAGGAACTGACTGCGTAGTCCCGGGTCTCCCGATTTGAGAGTATGACGATAATTTGCAAAAATCACACTTAGACTTGAAAACAGATTGTTAAAGGGTGAAAACCAAAACTAGCCCCCAAACGACCCCGTAAGAGGCACGAACACCTCGCACGGGACCAATGCAACTTGTAGGTACTGACCGCGTAGTCCCGGGTCTCCCGGTTTGAGAGCATGATGATAATTTGCAAAAATCACACTTAGACTTGAAAACAGGCCGTTACAGGGTGAAAAACCAAACCAACCCCCAAACGACCCCGTAGGAGGCACGAACACCTCGCACGGGACCAATGTAACTTTTAGGAACTGACCGCGTAGTCCCGAGTCTCCCGGTTTGAGAGTATGGCGATAATTTGCAAATATCACACTTAGACTTGAAAACAGGCCGTTAAAGGGTGAAAACCCAACCCCGTAGGAGGCACGAACACCTCGCACGGTACCAATGTAACTTGTAGGAACTGACCGCGTAGTCCCGGGTCTCCCGGTTTGAGAGTATGACGATAATTTGCAAAAATCACACTTAGACTTGAAAACAGGCCGCTAAAGGGTGAAAACCCAAACCAGCCCCCAAATGACCCCGTAGGAGGCATGAACACCTCGCACGGGACCAATGTAATTTGTAGGAACTGATCGCGTAGTCCCGGGTCTCCCGATTTGAGAGTATGACGATAATTTGCAAAAATCACACTTAGACTTGAAAACAGGCCGTTAAAGGGTGAAAACCTAACCCAGCCCCCAAACGACCCCGTAGGAGGCACGAACACCTCGCACAGGACCAATGTAACTTGTAGGAACTGACCGCGTAGTCCCGGGTCTCCCGGTTTGAGTGTATGACGATAATTTGCAAAAATCACACTTAGACTTCAAAACAGGCCGTTAAAGGGTGAAAACCCAAACCAGCCCCCAAACGACCCCGTAGGAGGCACGAACACCTCGCACGGGACCAATGTAATTTGTAGGAACTGATCGCTTAGTCCCGGGTCTCCCGATTTGAGAGTATGACGATAATTTGCAAAAATCACTCTTAGACTTGAAAACAGGCCGTTAAAGGGTGAAAACCCAAATCAGCCCCCAAACGACCCCGTAGGAGGCACGAACACCTCGCACAGGACCAATGTAACTTGTAGGAACTGATCGCGTAGTCCCGGGTCTCCCGGTTTGAGAGTATGACGATAATTTGCAAAAATCACACTTAGACTTCAAAACAGGCCGTTAAAGGGTGAAAACCCAAACCAGCCCCCAAACGACCCCGTAGGAGGCAAGAACACCTCGCACGGGACCAATGCAACTTGTAGGAACTGACCGCGTAGTCCCGGGTCTCCCGGTTTGAGAGTATGACGATAATTTGCAAAAATCACACTTAGACTTGAAAACAGGCCGTTAAAGGGTGAAAACCCAAACCAACCCCCAAACGACCCCGTAGGAGGCAAGAACACCTCGCACGGGACCAATGCAACTTGTAGGAACCGACCACGTAGTCCCGGGTCTCCCAATTTGAGAGTATGACGATAATTTGCAAAAATCACACTTAGACTTGAAAACAGGCCGTTAAAGGGTGAAAACCCAAACCAACCCCAAACGACCCCGTAGGACGCACGAACACCTCGCACGGGACCAATGTAACTTGTAGGAACTGACCGCGTAGTCCCGGGTCTCCCAGTTTGAGAGTATGACGATAATTTGCAAAAATCACACTTAGACTTGAAAACAGGTCGTTAGAGGGTGAAAACCCAGACCAGCCCCCAAACGACCCCGTAGGAGGCACGAACACCTCGCACGGTACCAATGTAACTTGTAGGAACTGACCGCGTAGTCCCGGGTCTCCCGGTTTGAGAGTATGATGATAATTTGCAAAAATCACACTTAGACTTGAAAACAGGCCGTTAAAGGGTGAAAACCCAAACCAGCCCCCAAATGACCCCGTACGAGGCACGAACACCTCGCACGGAACCAATGTAACTTGTAGGAACTGACCGCGTAGTCCCGGGTCTCCCGATTTGAGAGTATGACGATAATTTGTAAAAATCACACTTAGACTTGAAAACAGGCCGTTAAAGGGTGAAAACCAAAACTAGCCCCCAAACGACCCCGTAAGAGGCACGAACACCTCGCACGGGACCAATGCAACTTGTTGGAACTGACCGCGTAGTCCCAGGTCCCCCGGTTTGAGAGTATGATGATAATTTGAAAAAATCATACTTAGTCTTGAAAATAGGCCGTTAAAGGGTGAAAATCCAAAACAACCCCCAAACGACTCCGTAGGAGGCACGAACACCTCGCACGGGACCAATGTAACTTGTAGGAACCGACCGCGTAGTCCCGGGTCTCCCAATTTGAGAGTATGACGATAATTTGCAAAAATCACACTTAGACTTGAAAACAGGCCGTTAAAGGGTGAAACCCAAACCAGCCCCCAAACGACCCCGTAAGTGGCACGAACCTCTCGCACGGGACCAATGCAACTTGTAGGATGTGACCGCGTAGTCCCGGGTCTCCCGGTTTGAGAGTATGACGATAATTTGCATAAATCACACTTTGACTTGAAAATAGGCCGTTAAAGGGTGAAAACCCAACCCCGTAGGAGGCACGAACACCTCGCACGGTACCAATGTAACTTGTAGGAACTGACCGCGTAGTCCCGGGTCTCCCGGTTTGAGAGTATGACGATAATTTGCAAAAATCACACTTAGACTTGAAAACAGGCCGTTAAAGGGTGAAAACCCAAACCAGCCCCCAAACGACCCCGTAGGAGGCATGAACACCTCGCACGGGACCAATGTAATTTGTAGGAACTGATCGCGTAGTCCCGGGTCTCCCGATTTGAGAGTATGACGATAATTTGCAAAAATCACTCTTAGACTTGAAAACAGGCCGTTAAAGGGTGAAAACCCAAACCAGCCCCCAAACGACCCCGTAGGAGGCACGAACACCTCGCACTAGACCTATGTAACTTGTAGGAACTGACCGCGTAGTCCCGGGTCTCCCGGTTTGAGAGTATGACGATAATTTGCAAAAATCACACTTAGACTTCAAAACAGGCCGTTAAAGGGTGAAAACCCAAACCAGCCCCCAAACGACCCCGTAGGAAGCACGAACACCTCGCACGGGACCAATGCAACTTGTAGGAACTGACCGCGTAGTCCCGGGTCTCCCGGTTTGAGAGCATGACGATAATTTGCAAAAATCACACTTAGACTTGAAAACAGGCCGTTAAAGGGTGAAAACCCAAACCAACCCCCAAACGACCCCGTAGGAGGCAAGAACACCTCGCACGAGACCAATGCAACTTGTAGGAACCGACCACGTAGTCCCGGGTCTCCCAATTTGAGAGTATGACGATAATTTGCAAAAATCACACTTAGACTTGAAAACAGGCCGTTAAAGGGTGAAAACCCAAACCAACCCCAAACGACCCCGTAGGACGCACGAACACCTCGCACAGGACCAATGTAACTTGTAGGAACTGAACGCGTAGTCTCGAGTCTCCCAGTTTGAGAGTATGACGATAATTTGGAAAAATCACACTTACACTTGAAAACAGGTCGTTAGAGGGTGAAAACCCAGACCAGCCCCCAAACGACCCCGTAGGAGGGACGAACACCTCGCACGGTACCAATGTAACTTGTAGGAACTGACCGCGTAGTCCCGGGTCTCCTGGTTTGAGAGTATGATGATAATTTGCAAAAATCACACTTAGACTTGAAAACAGGCCGTTAAAGGGTGAAAACCCAAACCAGCCCCCAAACGACCCCGTACGAGGCACGAACACCTCGCACGGGACCAATGTAACTTGTAGGAACTGATCGCGTAGTCCCGGGTCTCCCGATTTGAGAGTATGACGATAATTTGTAAAAATCACACTTAGACTTGAAAACACGCCGTTAAAGGGTGAAAACCGAAACTAGCACCCAAACGACCCCGTAAGAGGCACGAACACCTCGCACGGGACCAATGCAACTTGTAGGAACTGACCGCGTAGTCCCGGGTCTCCCGGTTTGAGAGTATGATGATAATTTGCAAAAATCATACTTAGTCTTGAAAACAGGCCGTTAAAGGGTGAAAACCCAAAACAACCCCCAAACGACCCCGTAGGAGGCACGAACACCTCGCACGGGACCAATGTAACTTGTGGGAACCGACCGCATAGTCCCGGGTCTCCCGATTTGAGAGTATGACGATAATTTGCAAAAACCACACTTAGACTTGAAAACAGGCCGTTAAAGGGTGAAAACCGAAACCAGCCCCCAAACGACCCCGTAGGAGGCACGATCACCTCGCACGGGACCAATGTAACTTGTAGGAACTGACCGCGTAGTCCCGGGTCTCCCGGTTTGAGAGTATGATGATAATTTGCAAAAATCAAACTTAGACTTGAAAACAGGCCGTTAAAGGGTGAAAACCCAAACCAGCCCCCAAACGACCCCGTAGGAGGCACGAACACCTCGCACGGGACCAATATAACTTTTAGGAACTGCCCGGGTAGTCCCGGGTCTCCCGATTTGAGAGTATGACGATAATTTGCAAAAATCACACTTAGACTTCAAAACAGGCCGTTAAAGGGTGAAAACCCAAACCAGCCTCCAAACGACCCCGTAGGAGGCACGAACACCTCGCACGGGACCAATGCAACTTGTAGGAACTGACCGCGTAGTCCCGAGTCTCCCGGTTTGAGAGTATGATGATAATTTAAAAAATCACACTTAGACTTGAAAACAAACCGTTAAAGGGTAAAAACCCAAACCAACCCCCAAACGACCCCGTAGGAGGCACGAACACCTCGCACGGGACCAATGTAACTTGTAGGAACTGACCGCGTAGTCCCGGGTCCCCCAGTTTGAGAGTATGACGATAATTTGCAAAAATCACACTTAGACTTAAAAACAGGTCGTTAAAGGGTGAAAACCCAAACCAGCCCCCAAACGACCCCGTAGGAGGCACGAACACCTCGCACGGTACCAATGTAACTTGTAGGAACTGACCGCGTAGTCCCGGGTCTCCCGGTTTGAGAGTATGATGATAATTTGCAAAAATCACACTTAGACTTGAAAATAGGTCGTTAAAGGGTGAAAACCCAAACCAGCCCCCAAACGACCCCGTAGGAGGCACGAACACCTCGCACGGGACGAATGTAACTTGTAAGAACCGATCGCGTAGTCTCGGGTCTCCCGGTTTGAGAGTATGACGATAATTTGCAAAAATCACACTTAGACATGAAAACAGGCCGTTAAAGGGTGAAAACCCAAACCAGCCCCGAAACGACCCCGTAGGAGGCACGATCACCTCGCACGGGACCAATGTAACTTGTAGGAAATGACCGCGTAGTTCCGGGTCTCCCGGTTTGAGAGTATGATGATAATTTGCAAAAATCAAACTTAGACTTGAAAACAGGCCGTTAAAGGGTGAAAACCCAAACCAGCCCCCAAACGACCCCGTAGGAGGCACGAACACCTCGCACGGGACCAATATAACTTTTAGGAACTGACCGGGTAGTCCCGGGTCTCCCGATTTGAGAGTATGACGATAATTTGCAAAAATCACACTTAGACTTCAAAACAGGCCGTTAAAGGGTGAAAACCCAAACCAGCCCCCAAACGACCCCGTAGGAGGCACGAACACCTCGCACGGGACCAATGCAACTTGTAGGAACTGACCGCGTAGTCCCGGGTCTTCCGGTTTGAGAGTATGATGATAATTTACCAAAATCACACTTAGACTTGAAAACAGACCGTTAAAGGGTGAAAACCCAAACCAACCTCCAAACGACCCCGTAGGAGGCACGAACACCTCGCACGGGACCAATGCAACTTGTAGGAACTGACCGCGTAGTCCCGGGTCTCCCAGTTTGAGAGTATGACG
Source organism: Sambucus nigra (assembly GCA_949130495.1). Lineage (NCBI taxonomy): Eukaryota > Viridiplantae > Streptophyta > Magnoliopsida > Dipsacales > Adoxaceae > Sambucus > Sambucus nigra. The sequence continues at coordinate 443,657,137 of OX422221.1, forward strand.
ATAAATTGCAAAAATCACATTTAGACTTGAAAACATGCCGTTAAAGGGTGAAAACCGAAACCAACCCCAAACGACCCCGTAGGAGGCACGAACACCTCGCACGGGACCAATGTAACTTGTAGGAACTGACCGCGTAGTCCCGGGTCTCCCAGTTTGAGAGTATGACAATAATTTGCAAAAATCACACTTAGACTTGAAAACAGGTCGTTAAAGGGTGAAAACCCAAACCAGCCCCCAAACGACCCCGTAGGAGGCACGAACACCTCGCACGGTACCAATGTAACTTGTAGGAACTGACCGCGTAGTCCCGGGTCTCCCGGTTTGAGAGTATGATGATAATTTGCAAAAATCACACTTAGACTTGAAAATAGGTCGTTAAAGGGTGAAAACCCAAACCAGCCCCCAAACGACCCCGTAAGAGGCACGAACACCTCGCACGGGACCAATGTAACTTGTAGGAACTGACCGCGTAGTCCCGGGTCTCCCGATTTGAGAGTATGACGATAATTTGCAAAAATCACACTAAGACTTGAAAACAAGCCGTTAAAGGGTGAAAGCCCAAACCAACCCCCAAACGACCCCGTAGGAGGCACGAACACCTCGCACGGGACCAATGTAACTTTTAGGAACTGACCGCGTAGTCCCGGGTCTCCCGGTTTGAGAGTATGGCGATAATTTGCAAAAATCACACTTAGACTTAAAAACAGGCCGTTAAAGGGTGAAAACCCAAACCAGCCCCCAAACGACCCCGTAGGAGGCACTAACACCTCGCACGGGACCAATGTAACTTGTAGGAACTGACCGCGTAGTCCCGGGTCTCCCAGTTTGAGAGTATGACGATAATTTGCAAAAATCACACTTAGACTTGAAAACAGGCCGTTAAAGGGTGAAAACCCAAACCAACCCCCAAACGACCCCGTAGGAGGCAAGAACACCTCGCACGGGACCAATGCAACTTGTAGGAACCGACCACGTAGTCCCGGGTCTCCCAATTTGAGAGTATGACGATAATTTGCAAAAATCACACTTAGACTTGAAAACAGGCCGTTAAAGGGTGAAAACCCAAACCAACCCCAAACGACCCCGTAGGACGCACGAACACCTCGCACGGGACCAATGTAACTTGTAGGAACTGACCGCGTAGTCCCGGGTCTCCCAGTTTGAGAGTATGACGATAATTTGCAAAAATCACACTTAGACTTGAAAACAGGTCGTTAGAGGGTGAAAACCCAGACCAGCCCCCAAACGACCCCGTAGGAGGCACGAACACCTCGCACGGTACCAATGTAACTTGTAGGAACTGACCGCGTAGTCCCGGGTCTCCCGGTTTGAGAGTATGATGATAATTTGCAAAAATCACACTTAGACTTGAAAACAGGCCGTTAAAGGGTGAAAACCCAAACCAGCCCCCAAATGACCCCGTACGAGGCACGAACACCTCGCACGGAACCAATGTAACTTGTAGGAACTGACCGCGTAGTCCCGGGTCTCCCGATTTGAGAGTATGACGATAATTTGTAAAAATCACACTTAGACTTGAAAACAGGCCGTTAAAGGGTGAAAACCAAAACTAGCCCCCAAACGACCCCGTAAGAGGCACGAACACCTCGCACGGGACCAATGCAACTTGTTGGAACTGACCGCGTAGTCCCAGGTCCCCCGGTTTGAGAGTATGATGATAATTTGAAAAAATCATACTTAGTCTTGAAAATAGGCCGTTAAAGGGTGAAAATCCAAAACAACCCCCAAACGACTCCGTAGGAGGCACGAACACCTCGCACGGGACCAATGTAACTTGTAGGAACCGACCGCGTAGTCCCGGGTCTCCCAATTTGAGAGTATGACGATAATTTGCAAAAATCACACTTAGACTTGAAAACAGGCCGTTAAAGGGTGAAAACCCAAACCAGCCCCCAAACGACCCCGTAAGTGGCACGAACCTCTCGCACGGGACCAATGCAACTTGTAGGATGTGACCGCGTAGTCCCGGGTCTCCCGGTTTGAGAGTATGACGATAATTTGCATAAATCACACTTTGACTTGAAAATAGGCCGTTAAAGGGTGAAAACCCAACCCCGTAGGAGGCACGAACACCTCGCACGGTACCAATGTAACTTGTAGGAACTGACCGCGTAGTCCCGGGTCTCCCGGTTTGAGAGTATGACGATAATTTGCAAAAATCACACTTAGACTTGAAAACAGGCCGTTAAAGGGTGAAAACCCAAACCAGCCCCCAAACGACCCCGTAGGAGGCATGAACACCTCGCACGGGACCAATGTAATTTGTAGGAACTGATCGCGTAGTCCCGGGTCTCCCGATTTGAGAGTATGACGATAATTTGCAAAAATCACTCTTAGACTTGAAAACAGGCCGTTAAAGGGTGAAAACCCAAACCAGCCCCCAAACGACCCCGTAGGAGGCACGAACACCTCGCACTAGACCTATGTAACTTGTAGGAACTGACCGCGTAGTCCCGGGTCTCCCGGTTTGAGAGTATGACGATAATTTGCAAAAATCACACTTAGACTTCAAAACAGGCCGTTAAAGGGTGAAAACCCAAACCAGCCCCCAAACGACCCCGTAGGAAGCACGAACACCTCGCACGGGACCAATGCAACTTGTAGGAACTGACCGCGTAGTCCCGGGTCTCCCGGTTTGAGAGCATGACGATAATTTGCAAAAATCACACTTAGACTTGAAAACAGGCCGTTAAAGGGTGAAAACCCAAACCAACCCCCAAACGACCCCGTAGGAGGCAAGAACACCTCGCACGAGACCAATGCAACTTGTAGGAACCGACCACGTAGTCCCGGGTCTCCCAATTTGAGAGTATGACGATAATTTGCAAAAATCACACTTAGACTTGAAAACAGGCCGTTAAAGGGTGAAAACCCAAACCAACCCCAAACGACCCCGTAGGACGCACGAACACCTCGCACAGGACCAATGTAACTTGTAGGAACTGAACGCGTAGTCTCGAGTCTCCCAGTTTGAGAGTATGACGATAATTTGGAAAAATCACACTTACACTTGAAAACAGGTCGTTAGAGGGTGAAAACCCAGACCAGCCCCCAAACGACCCCGTAGGAGGGACGAACACCTCGCACGGTACCAATGTAACTTGTAGGAACTGACCGCGTAGTCCCGGGTCTCCTGGTTTGAGAGTATGATGATAATTTGCAAAAATCACACTTAGACTTGAAAACAGGCCGTTAAAGGGTGAAAACCCAAACCAGCCCCCAAACGACCCCGTACGAGGCACGAACACCTCGCACGGGACCAATGTAACTTGTAGGAACTGATCGCGTAGTCCCGGGTCTCCCGATTTGAGAGTATGACGATAATTTGTAAAAATCACACTTAGACTTGAAAACACGCCGTTAAAGGGTGAAAACCGAAACTAGCACCCAAACGACCCCGTAAGAGGCACGAACACCTCGCACGGGACCAATGCAACTTGTAGGAACTGACCGCGTAGTCCCGGGTCTCCCGGTTTGAGAGTATGATGATAATTTGCAAAAATCATACTTAGTCTTGAAAACAGGCCGTTAAAGGGTGAAAACCCAAAACAACCCCCAAACGACCCCGTAGGAGGCACGAACACCTCGCACGGGACCAATGTAACTTGTGGGAACCGACCGCATAGTCCCGGGTCTCCCGATTTGAGAGTATGACGATAATTTGCAAAAACCACACTTAGACTTGAAAACAGGCCGTTAAAGGGTGAAAACCGAAACCAGCCCCCAAACGACCCCGTAGGAGGCACGATCACCTCGCACGGGACCAATGTAACTTGTAGGAACTGACCGCGTAGTCCCGGGTCTCCCGGTTTGAGAGTATGATGATAATTTGCAAAAATCAAACTTAGACTTGAAAACAGGCCGTTAAAGGGTGAAAACCCAAACCAGCCCCCAAACGACCCCGTAGGAGGCACGAACACCTCGCACGGGACCAATATAACTTTTAGGAACTGCCCGGGTAGTCCCGGGTCTCCCGATTTGAGAGTATGACGATAATTTGCAAAAATCACACTTAGACTTCAAAACAGGCCGTTAAAGGGTGAAAACCCAAACCAGCCTCCAAACGACCCCGTAGGAGGCACGAACACCTCGCACGGGACCAATGCAACTTGTAGGAACTGACCGCGTAGTCCCGGGTCTCCCGGTTTGAGAGTATGATGATAATTTAAAAAATCACACTTAGACTTGAAAACAAACCGTTAAAGGGTAAAAACCCAAACCAACCCCCAAACGACCCCGTAGGAGGCACGAACACCTCGCACGGGACCAATGTAACTTGTAGGAACTGACCGCGTAGTCCCGGGTCCCCCAGTTTGAGAGTATGACGATAATTTGCAAAAATCACACTTAGACTTAAAAACAGGTCGTTAAAGGGTGAAAACCCAAACCAGCCCCCAAACGACCCCGTAGGAGGCACGAACACCTCGCACGGTACCAATGTAACTTGTAGGAACTGACCGCGTAGTCCCGGGTCTCCCGGTTTGAGAGTATGATGATAATTTGCAAAAATCACACTTAGACTTGAAAATAGGTCGTTAAAGGGTGAAAACCCAAACCAGCCCCCAAACGACCCCGTAGGAGGCACGAACACCTCGCACGGGACGAATGTAACTTGTAAGAACCGATCGCGTAGTCTCGGGTCTCCCGGTTTGAGAGTATGACGATAATTTGCAAAAATCACACTTAGACATGAAAACAGGCCGTTAAAGGGTGAAAACCCAAACCAGCCCCGAAACGACCCCGTAGGAGGCACGATCACCTCGCACGGGACCAATGTAACTTGTAGGAAATGACCGCGTAGTTCCGGGTCTCCCGGTTTGAGAGTATGATGATAATTTGCAAAAATCAAACTTAGACTTGAAAACAGGCCGTTAAAGGGTGAAAACCCAAACCAGCCCCCAAACGACCCCGTAGGAGGCACGAACACCTCGCACGGGACCAATATAACTTTTAGGAACTGACCGGGTAGTCCCGGGTCTCCCGATTTGAGAGTATGACGATAATTTGCAAAAATCACACTTAGACTTCAAAACAGGCCGTTAAAGGGTGAAAACCCAAACCAGCCCCCAAACGACCCCGTAGGAGGCACGAACACCTCGCACGGGACCAATGCAACTTGTAGGAACTGACCGCGTAGTCCCGGGTCTTCCGGTTTGAGAGTATGATGATAATTTACCAAAATCACACTTAGACTTGAAAACAGACCGTTAAAGGGTGAAAACCCAAACCAACCTCCAAACGACCCCGTAGGAGGCACGAACACCTCGCACGGGACCAATGCAACTTGTAGGAACTGACCGCGTAGTCCCGGGTCTCCCAGTTTGAGAGTATGACGATAAATTGCAAAAATCACATTTAGACTTGAAAACATGCCGTTAAAGGGTGAAAACCGAAACCAACCCCAAACGACCCCGTAGGAGGCACGAACACCTCGCACGGGACCAATGTAACTTGTAGGAACTGACCGCGTAGTCCCGGGTCTCCCAGTTTGAGAGTATGACAATAATTTGCAAAAATCACACTTAGACTTGAAAACAGGTCGTTAAAGGGTGAAAACCCAAACCAGCCCCCAAACGACCCCGTAGGAGGCACGAACACCTCGCACGGTACCAATGTAACTTGTAGGAACTGACCGCGTAGTCCCGGGTCTCCCGGTTTGAGAGTATGATGATAATTTGCAAAAATCACACTTAGACTTGAAAATAGGTCGTTAAAGGGTGAAAACCCAAACCAGCCCCCAAACGACCCCGTAAGAGGCACGAACACCTCGCACGGGACCAATGTAACTTGTAGGAACTGACCGCGTAGTCCCGGGTCTCCCGATTTGAGAGTATGACGATAATTTGCAAAAATCACACTAAGACTTGAAAACAAGCCGTTAAAGGGTGAAAACCCAAACCAACCCCCAAACGACCCCGTAGGAGGCACGAACACCTCGCACGGGACCAATGTAACTTTTAGGAACTGACCGCGTAGTCCCGGGTCTCCCGGTTTGAGAGTATGGCGATAATTTGCAAAAATCACACTTAGACTTGAAAACAGGCCGTTAAAGGGTGAAAACCCAAACCAGCCCCCAAACGACCCCGTAGGAGGCACTAACACCTCGCACGGGACCAATGTAACTTGTAGGAACTGACCGCGTAGTCCCGGGTCTCCCAGTTTGAGAGTATGACGATAATTTGCAAAAATCACACTTAGACTTGAAAACAGGCCGTTAAAGGGTGAAAACCCAAACCAGCTCCCAAACGACCCCGTAGGAGGCACGAACACCTCGCACATGACCAATGTAACTTGTAGGAACTGACCGCGTAGTCCCGGGTCTCCCCATTTGAGAGTATGACGATAATTTGCAAAAATCACACTTAGACTTGAAAACAGGCCGTTAAAGGGTGAAAACCAAAACCAACCACCAAACGACCCCGTAGGAGGCACGAACACCTCGCACGGGACCAATGTAACTTGTAGGAACTGACCGCGTAGTCCCGGGTCTCCCGATTTGAGAGTATGACGATAATTTACAAAAATCACACTTAGACTTGAAAACAGGCCGTTAAAGGATGAAAACCCAAACCAGCCCCCAAACGACCCCGTAAGAGGCACGAACACGTCGCACGGGACCAATGCAACTTGTAGGAATTGACCGCGTAGTCCCGGGTATCCCGGTTTGAGAGTATGAGGATAATTTGCAAAAATCACACTTAGACTTGAAAACAGGTCGTTAAAGGGTAAAAACCCAAACCAACCCCCAAAGACCCCGTAAGAGGCACGAACACCTCGCACGGGACCACTGTAACTTGTAGGAACTGGCCGCGTAGTCCCGGGTCTCCCAGTTTGAGAGTATGACGATAATTTGCAAAAATCACACTTAGACTTGAAAACAGGTCGTTAAAGGGTGAAAACCCAAACCAACCCCCAAACGACCCCGTAGGAGGCACGAACACCTCGCACGGGACCAGTGTAACTTGTAGGAACTGGCCGCGTAGTCCCGGGTCTCCCGGTTTGAGAGTATGACGATAATTTGCAAAAATCACACTTAGACTTGAAATCAGGCCGTTAAAGGGTGAAAACCCAAACCAGCCCCCAAACGACCCCGTAGGAGGCACGAACACCTCGCACGGGACCAATGTAACTTGTAGGAACTGACCGCGTAGTCCCGGGTCTCCCGGTTTGAGAGTATGACGATAATTTGCAAAAATCACACTTAGACTTAAAAACAGACCGTTAAAGGGTGAAAACCCAAACCAACCCCCAAACGACACCGTAGGAGGCACGAACACCTCGTACGGGACCAATGTAACTTATAGGAACTGACCGCGTAGTCCTGGGTCTCCCGGTTTGAGAGTATGACGATAATTTGCAAAAATCACACTTAGACTTGATAACAGACCGTTAAAGGGTGAAAACCCAAACCAACCCCCAAACGACCCCGTAGGAGGCACGAACACCTCGCACGGGACCAATGTAACTTTTAGGAACTGACCGCGTAGTCCCGGGTCTCCCGGTTTGAGAGTATGGCGATAATTTGCAAAAATCACACTTAGACTTGAAAACAGGCCGTTAAAGGGTGAAAACCCAAACCAGCCCCCAAATGACCCCGTAGGAGGCACGAACACCTCGCACGGGACCAATGTAACTTGTAGGAACTGATCGCGTAGTCCCGTGTCTCCCGATTTTAGAGTATGACGATAATTTGCAAAAATCACACTTAGACTTTAAAACAGGTCGTTAAAGGGTGAAAACCCAAACCAGCCCCCAAACGACCCCGTAGAAGGCACGAACACCTCGCACGGTACCAATGTAACTTGTAGGAACTGACCGCGTAGTCCCGGGTCTCCCGATTTGAGAGTATGATGATAATTTGCAAAAATCACACTTAGACTTGAAAACAGGCCGTTAAAGGGTGAAAACCCAAACCAACCCCCAAACGACCCCGTAGGAGGCACGAACACCTCGCACATGACCAATGTAACTTGTAGGAACTGACTGCGTAGTCCCGGGTCTCCCGATTTGAGAGTATGACGATAATTTGCAAAAATCACACTTAGACTTGAAAACAGGCCGTTAAAGGGTGAAAACCCAAACCAGCCCCCAAACGACCCCGTAGGAGGCACGAACACCTCGCACGGGACCAATGTAACTTGTAGGAACTGACCGCGTAGTCCCGGGTCTCCCGGTTTGAGAGTATGATGATAATTTGCAAAAATCACACTTAGACTTGAAAACAGGTCGTTAAAGGATGAAAACCCAAACCAGCCCCAAAACGACCCCGTAGGAGGCACGAACACCTCACACGGGACCAATATAACTTTTAGGAAATGACCGGGTAGTCCCAGGTCTACCGATTTGAGAGTATGACGATAATTTGCAAAAATCACACTTAGACTTGAAAACATGCCGTTAAAGGGTGAAAATCCAAACTAGCCCCCAAATGACCCTGTAGGAGGCACGAACACCTCGCACAGGACCAATGTAACTTGTAGGAACTGACCGCGTAGTCTCGGGTCTCCCGGTTTGAGAGTATGACGATAATTTGCAAAAATCACACTTAGAATTGAAAACAGGCCGTTAAAGGGTGAAAATCCAAACCAATGCCCAAACGACCCCGTAGGAGGCACGAACAGCTCGCACGGGACCAATGTAACTTGTAGGAACTGACCGTGTAGTCCCGGGTCTCCCGATTTGAGAGTATGACGATAATTTGCAAAAATCACACTTAGACTTGAAAACAGGCCGTTAAAGGATGAAAACCTAAACCAGCCCCCAAACGACCCCGTAAGAGGCACGAACACCTCGCACGGGACCAATGCAACTTGTAGGAAGTGACCGCGTAGTCCCGGGTCTCCCGGATTGAGAGTATGACGATAATTTGCAAAAATCACACTTAGACTTGAAAACAGGCCGTTAAAGGGTGAAAACCAAAACTAGCCCCCAAACGACCCCGTAAGAGGCACGAACACCTCGCACGGGACCAATACAACTTGTAGGAACTGACCGCGTAGTCCCGGGTCTCCCGGTTTGAGAGCATGATGATAATTTGCAAAAATCACACTAAGACTTGAAAACAGGCCGTTAAAGGGTGAAAACCCAAACCAACCCCCAAACGACCCCGTAGGAGGCACGAACACCTCGCACGGGACCAATGTAACTTTTAGGAACTGACCGCGTAGTCCCGGGTCTCCCGGTTTGAGAGTATGGCGATAATTTGCAAAAATCACACTTAGACTTGAAAACAGGCCGTTAAAGGGTGAAAACCCAAACCAGCCCCCAAACGACCCCGTAGGAGGCACTAACACCTCGCACGGGACCAATGCAACTTGTAGGAACTGACCGCGTAGTCCCGGGTCTCCCAGTTTTAGAGTATGACGTTAATTTGCAAAAATCACACTTAGACTTGAAAACAGGCCGTTAAAGGGTGACAACCCAAACCAGCTCCCAAACGACCCCGTAGGAGGCACGAACACCTCGCACAGGACCAATGTAACTTGTAGGAACTGACCGCGTAGTCCCGGGTCTCCCGATTTGAGAGTATGACGATAATTTGCAAAAATCACACTTAGACTTGAAAACAGGCCGTTAAAGGGTGAAAACCAAAACCAGCCCCCAAACGACCCCGTAGGAGGCACGAACACCTCGCACGGGACCAATGTAACTTGTAGGAACTGACCGCGTAGTCCCGGGTCTCCCGATTTGAGAGTATGAGGATAATTTACAAAAATCACACTTAGACTTGAAAACAGGCCGTTAAAGGGTGAAAACCCAAACCAGCCCCCAAACGACCCCGTAAGAGGCACGAACACGTCGCACGGGACCAATGCAACTTGTAGGAATTGACCGCGTAGTCCCGGGTCTCCCGGTTTGAGAGTATGAGGATAATTTGCAAAAATCACACTTAGACTTGAAAACAGGTCGTTAAAGGGTGAAAACCCAAACCAACCCCCAAAGACCCCGTAAGAGGCACGAACACGTCGCACGGGACCACTGTAACTTGTAGGAACTGGCCGCGTAGTCCCGGGTCTCCCAGTTTGAGAGTATGACGATAATTTGCAAAAATCACACTTAGACTTGAAAACAGGTCGCTAAAGGGTGAAAACCCAAACCAACCCCCAAACGACCCCGTAGGAGGCACGAACACCTCGCACGGGACCAGTGTAACTTGTAGGAACTGGCCGCGTAGTCCCGGGTCTCCCGGTTTGAGAATATGACGATAATTTGCAAAAATCACACTTAGACTTGAAATCAGGCCGTTAAAGGGTGAAAACCCAAACCAGCCCCCAAACGACCCCGTAGGAGGTACGAACACCTCGCACGGGACCAATGTAACTTGTAGGAACTGACCGCGTAGTCCCGGGTCTCCCGGTTTGAGAGTATGACGATAATTTGCAAAAATCACACTTAGACTTGAAAACAGACCGTTAAAGGGTGAAAACCCAAACCAGCCCCCAAACGACCCCGTAGGAGGCACGAACACCTCGTACGGGACCAATGTAACTTATAGGAACTGACCGCGTAGTCCCGGGTCTCCCGGTTTGAGAGTATGACGATAATTTGCAAAAATCACACGTAGACTTGATAACAGACCGTTAAAGGGTGAAAACCCAAACCAACCCCCAAACGACCCCGTAGGAGGCACGAACACCTCGCACGGGACCAATGTAACTTGTAGGAACTGACCGCGTAGTCCCGAGTCTCCCGATTTGAGAGAATGACGATAATTTGCAAAAATCACACTTAGACTTTAAAACAGGCCGTTAAAGGGTGAAAACCCAAACCAGCCCCCAAACGACCCCGTAGAAGGCACGAACACCCCGCACGGGACCAATGCACCTTGTAGGAACTGACCGCGTAGTCCCGGGTCTCCCGATTTGAGAGTATGATGATAATTTGCAAAAATCACACTTAGACTTGAAAACAGGCCGTTAAAGGGTGAAAACCCAAACCAACCCCCAAACGACCCCGTAGGAGGCACGAACACCTCGCACAGGACCAATGTAACTTGTAGGAAGTGATTGCGTAGTCCCGGGTCTCCCGGTTTGAGAGTATGACAATAATTTGCAGAAATCACACTTAGACTTGAAAACAGGCCATTAAAGGGTGAAAACCCAAACCAGCCCCCAAACGACCCCGTAGGAGGCACGAACACCTCGCACGGGACCAATGTAACTTGTAGGAACTGACCGCGTAGTCCCGGGTCTCCCGGTTTGAGAGTATGACGATAATTTGCAAAAATCACACTTAGACTTGAAAACAGACCGTTAAAGGGTGAAAACCCAAACCAGCCCCCAAACGACCCCGTAGGAGGCACGAACACCTCGTACGGGACCAATGTAACTTATAGGAACTGACCGCGTAGTCCCGGGTCTCCCGGTTTGAGAGTATGACGATAATTTGCAAAAATCACACTTAGACTTGATAACAGACCGTTAAAGGGTGAAAACCCAAACCAACCCCCAAACGACCCCGTAGGAGGCACGAACACCTCGCACGGGACCAATGTAACTTTTAGGAACTGACCGCGTAGTCCCGGGTCTCCCGGTTTGAGAGTATGGCGATAATTTGCAAAAATCACACTTAGACTTGAAAACAGGCCGTTAAAGGGTGAAAACCCAAACCAGCCCCCAAATGACCCCGTAGGAGGCACGAACACCTCGCACGGGACCAATGTAACTTGTAGGAACTGACCGCGTAGTCCCGTGTCTCCCGATTTTAGAGTATGACGATAATTTGCAAAAATCACACTTAGACTTTAAAACAGGTCGTTAAAGGGTGAAAACCCAAACCAGCCCCCAAACGACCCCGTAGAAGGCACGAACACCTCGCACGGTACCAATGTAACTTGTAGGAACTGACCGCGTAGTCCCGGGTCTCCCGATTTGAGAGTATGATGATAATTTTCAAAAATCACACTTAGACTTGAAAACAGGCCGTTAAAGGGTGAAAACCCAAACCAACCCCCAAACGACCCCGTAGGAGGCACGAACACCTCGGACATGACCAATGTAACTTGTAGGAACTGACTGCGTAGTCCCGGGTCTCCCGGTTTGAGAGTATGACGATAATTTGCAAAAATCACACTTAGACTTGAAAACAGGCCGTTAAAGGGTGAAAACCCAAACCAGCCCCCAAACGACCCCGTAGGAGGCACGATCACCTCGCACGGGACCAATGTAACTTGTAGGAACTGACCGCGTAGTCCCGGGTCTCCCGGTTTGAGAGTATGATGATAATTTGCAAAAATCACACTTAGACTTGAAAACAGGTCGTTAAAGGATGAAAACCCAAACCAGCCCCAAAACGACCCCGTAGGAGGCACGAACACCTCACACGGGACCAATATAACTTTTAGGAAATGACCGGGTAGTCCCAGGTCTACCGGTTTGAGAGTATGACGATAATTTGCAAAAATCACACTTAGACTTGAAAACATGCCGTTAAAGGGTGAAAATCCAAACTAGCCCCCAAACGACCCTGTAGGAGGCACGAACACCTCGCACGGGACCAATGTAACTTGTAGGAACTGACCGCGTAGTCTCGGGTCTCCCGGTTTGAGAGTATGACGATAATTTGCAAAAATCACACTTAGAATTGAAAACAGGCCGTTAAAGGGTGAAAATCCAAACCAGCCCCAAAACGACCCCGTAGGAGGCACGAACAGCTCGCACGGGACCAATGTAACTTGTAGGAACTGACCGTGTAGTCCCGGGTCTCCCGATTTGAGAGTATGACGATAATTTGCAAAAATCACACTTAGACTTGAAAACATGCCGTTAAAGGGTGAAAATCCAAACTAGCCCCCAAACGACCCCGTAAGAGGCACGAACACCTCGCACGGGACCAATGCAACTTGTAGGAAGTGACCGCGTAGTCTCGGGTTTCCCGGTTTGAGAGTATGACGATAATTTGCAAAAATCACACTTAGAATTGAAAACAGGCCGTTAAAGGGTGAAAATCCAAACCAATGCCCAAACGACCCCGTAAGAGGCACGAACACCTCGCACGGGACCAATACAACTTGTAGGAACTGACCGTGTAGTCCCGGGTCTCCCGGTTTGAGAGCATGACGATAATTTGCAAAAATCACACTTAGACTTGAAAACAGGCCGTTAAAGGATGAAAACCCAAACCAGCCCCCAAACGACCCCGTAAGAGGCACGAACACCTCGCACGGGACCAATGCAACTTGTAGGAAGTGACCGCGTAGTCCCGGGTCTCCCGGATTGAGAGTATGACGATAATTTGCAAAAATCACACTTAGACTTGAAAACAGGCCGTTAAAGGGTGAAAACCAAAACTAGCCACCAAACGACCCCGTAAGAGGCACGAACACCTCGCACGGGACCAATATAACTTGTAGGAACTGACCGCGTAGTCCCGGGTCTCCCGGTTTGAGAGCATGATGATAATTTGCAAAAATCACACTAAGACTTGAAAACAGGCCGTTAAAGGGTGAAAACCCAAACCAACCCCCAAACGACCCCGTAGGAGGCACGAACACCTCGCACGGGACCAATGTAACTTTTAGGAACTGACCGCGTAGTCCCGGGTCTCCCGGTTTGAGAGTATGGCGATAATTTGCAAAAATCACACTTAGACTTGAAAACAGGCCGTTAAAGGGTGAAAACCCAAACCAGCCCCCAAACGACCCCGTAGGAGGCACTAACACCTCGCACGGGACCAATGTAACTTGTAGGAACTGACCGCTTAGTCCCGGGTCTCCCAGTTTGAGAGCATGACTATAATTTGCAAAAATCACACTTAGACTTGAAAACAGGCCGTTAAAGGGTGAAAACCCAAACCAGCTCCCAAACGACCCCGTAGGAGGCACGAACACCTCGCACAGGACCAATGTAACTTGTAGGAACTGACCGCGTAGTCCCGGGTCTCCCGTTTTGAGAGTATGACGATAATTTGCAAAAATCACACTTAGACTTGAAAACAGGCCGTTAAAGGGTGAAAACCAAAACCAGCCCCCAAACGACCCCGTAGGAGGCACGAACACCTCGCACGGGACCAATGTAACTTGTAGGAACTGACCGCGTAGTCCCGGGTCTCCCGATTTGAGAGTATGACGATAATTTACAAAAATCACACTTAGACTTGAAAACAGGCCGTTAAAGGGTGAAAACCCAAACCAGCCCCCAAACGACCCAGTAAGAGGCACGAACACGTCGCACGGGACCAATGCAACTTGTAGGAATTGACCGCGTAGTCCCGGGTCTCCCGGTTTGAGAGTATGAGGATAATTTGCAAAAATCACACTTAGACTTGAAAACAGGTCGTTAAAGGGTGAAAACCCAAACCAACCCCCAAAGACCCCGTAAGAGGCACGAACACGTCACACGGGACCACTGTAACTTGTAGGAACTGGCCGCGTAGTCCCGGGTCTCCCGGTTTGAGAGTATGACGATAATTTGCAAAAATCACACTTAGACTTGAAAACAGGTCGTTAAAGGGTGAAAACCCAAACCAACCCCCAAACGACCCCGTAGGAGGCACGAACACCTCGCACGGGACCAGTGTAACTTGTAGGAACTGGCCGCGTAGTCCCGGGTCTCCCGGTTTGAGAATATGACGATAATTTGCAAAAATCACACTTAGACTTGAAATCAGGTCGTTAAAGGGTGAAAACCCAAACCAGCCCCCAAACGACCCCGTAGGAGGCACGAACACCTCGCACGGGACCAATGTAACTTGTAGGAACTGACCGCGTAGTCCCGGGTCTCCCGGTTTGAGAGTATGACGATAATTTGCAAAAATCACACTTAGACTTGAAAACAGACCGTTAAAGGGTGAAAACCCAAACCAGCCCCCAAACGACCCCGTAGGAGGCACGAACACCTCGTACGGGACCAATGTAACTTATAGGAACTGACCGCGTAGTCCCGGGTCTCCCGGTTTGAGAGTATGACGATAATTTGCAAAAATCACACTTAGACTTGATAACAGACCGTTAAAGGGTGAAAACCCAAACCAACCCCCAAACGACCCCGTAGGAGGCACGAACACCTCGCACGGGACCAATGTAACTTGTAGGAACTGACCGCGTAGTCCCGGGTCTCCCGATTTGAGAGAATGACGATAATTTGCAAAAATCACACTTAGACTTTAAAACAGGCCGTTAAAGGGTGAAAACCCAAACCAGCCCCCAAACGACCCCGTAGAAGGCACGAACACCTCGCACAGGACCAATGTAACTTGTAGGAAGTGATTGCGTAGTCCCGGGTCTCCCGGTTTGAGAGTATGACAATAATTTGCAGAAATCACACTTAGACTTGAAAACAGGCCATTAAAGGGTGAAAACCCAAACCATCCCCCAAACGACCCCGTAGGAGGCACGAACACCTCGCACGGAACCAATGTAACTTGTAGGAACTGACCGCGTAGTCCCGGGTCTCCCGATTTGAGAGTATGATGATAATTTGCAAAAATCACACTTAGACTTGAAAACAGGCCGTTAAAGGGTGAAAACCCAAACCAACCCCCAAACGACCCCGTAGGAGGCACGAACACCTCGCACAGGACCAATGTAACTTGTAGGAAGTGATTGCGTAGTCCCGGGTCTCCCGGTTTGAGAGTATGACAATAATTTGCAGAAATCACACTTAGACTTGAAAACAGGCCATTAAAGGGTGAAAACCCAAACCATCCCCCAAACGACCCCGTAGGAGGCACGAACACCTCGCACGGAACCAATGTAACTTGTAGGAACTGACCGCGTAGTCCCGGGTCTCCCGATTTGAGAGTATGATGATAATTTGCAAAAATCACACTTAGACTTGAAAACAGGTCGTTAAAGGGTGAACACCCAAACCAGCCCCAAAACGACCCCGTAGGAGGCACGAACACCTCGCACGGGACCAATATAACTTTTAGGAAATGACCGGGAAGTCCCGGGTCTACCGGTTTGAGAGTATGACGATAATTTGCAAAAATCACACTTAGACTTGAAAACATGCCGTTAAAGGGTGAAAACCCAAACTAGCCCCCAAACGACCCTGTAGGAGGCACGAACACCTCGCACGGGACCAATGTAACTTGTAGGAACTGACCGCGTAGTCTCGGGTCTCCCGGTTTGAGAGTATGACGATAATTTGCAAAAATCACACTTAGACTTGAAAACAGGCCGTTAAAGGGTGAAAATCCAAACCAATGCCCAAACGACCCCGTAGGAGGCACGAACAGCTCGCACGGGACCAATGTAACTTGTAGGAACTGACCGTGTAGTCCCGGGTCTCCCGATTTGAGAGTATGACGATAATTTGCAAAAATCACACTTAGACTTGAAAACAGGCCGTTAAAGGGTGAAAACCCAAACCAACCCCCAAACGACCCCGTAGGAGGCACGAACACCTCGCACGGGACCAATGTAACTTTTAGGAACTGACCGCGTAGTCCCGGGTCTCCCGGTTTGACAGTATGGCGATAATTTGCAAAAATCACACTTAGACTTGAAAACAGGCCGTTAAAGGGTGAAAACCCAACCCCGTAGGAGGCACGAACACCTCGCACGGTACCAATGTAACTTGTAGGAACTGACCGCGTAGTCCCGGGTCTCCCGGTTTGAGAGTATGACGATAATTTGCAAAAATAACACTTAGACTTGAAAACAGGCCGTTAAAGGGTGAAAACCCAAACCAGCCCCCAAACGACCCCGTAGGAGGCACGAACACCTCGCACGGGACCAATGTAATTTGTAGGAACTGATCGCGTAGTCCCGGGTCTCCCGATTTGAGAGTATGACGATAATTTGCAAAAATCACTCTTAGACTTGAAAACAGGCCGTTAAAGGGTGAAAACCCAAACCAGCCCCCAAACGACCCCGTAGGAGGCACGAACACCTCGCATAGGACCAATGTAACTTGTAGGAACTGACCGCGTAGTCCCGAGTCTCCCGGTTTGAGAGTATGATGATAATTTGCAAAAATCACACTTAGACTTCAAAACAGGCCGTTAAAGGGTGAAAACCCAAACCAGCCCCCAAACGACCCTGTAGGAGGCACGAACACCTCGCACGGTACCAATGTAACTTGTAGGAACTGACCGCGTAGTCCCGGGTCTCCCGATTTGAGAGTATGATGATAATTTGCAAAAATCACACTTAGACTTGAAAACAGGCCGTTAAAGGGTGAAAACCCAAACCAACCCCCAAACGCCCCGTAGGAGGCACGAACACCTCGCACATGACCAATGTAACTTGTAGGAACTGACTGCGTAGTCCCGGGTCTCCCGGTTTGAGAGTATGACGATAATTTGCAAAAATCACACTTAGTCTTGAAAACAGGCCGTTAAAGGGTGAAAACCCAAACCAGCCCCCAAACGACCCCGTAGGAGGCACGAACACCTCGCACGGGACCAATGTAACTTGTAGGAACTGACCGCGTAGTCCCGGGTCTCCCGGTTTGAGAGTATGAGGATAATTTGCAAAAATCACACTTAGACTTGAAAACAGGTCGTTAAAGGGTGAAAACCCAAACCAACCCCCAAAGACCCCGTAAGAGGCACGAACACGTCGCACGGGACCACTGTAACTTGTAGGAACTGGCCGCGTAGTCCCGGGTCTCCCGGTTTGAGAGTATGACGATAATTTGCAAAAATCACACTTAGACTTGAAAACAGGTCGTTAAAGGGTGAAAACCCAAACCAACCCCCAAAGACCCCGTAAGAGGCACGAACACGTCGCACGGGACCACTGTAACTTGTAGGAACTGGCCGCGTAGTCCCGGGTCTCCCGGTTTGAGAGTATGACGATAATTTGCAAAAATCACACTTAGACTTGAAAACAGGTCGTTAAAGGGTGAAAACCCAAACCAACCCCCAAACGACCCCGTAGGAGGCACGAACACCTCGCACGGGACCAGTGTAACTTGTAGGAACTGGCCGCGTAGTCCCGGGTCTCCCGGTTTGAGAATATGACGATAATTTGCAAAAATCACACTTAGACTTGAAATCAGGTCGTTAAAGGGTGAAAACCCAAACCAGCCCCCAAACGACCCCGTAGGAGGCACGAACACCTCGCACGGGACCAATGTAACTTGTAGGAACTGACCGCGTAGTCCCGGGTCTCCCGGTTTGAGAGTATGACGATAATTTGCAAAAATCACACTTAGACTTGAAAACAGACCGTTAAAGGGTGAAAACCCAAACCAGCCCCCAAACGACCCCGTAGGAGGCACGAACACCTCGTACGGGACCAATGTAACTTATAGGAACTGACCGCGTAGTCCCGGGTCTCCCGGTTTGAGAGTATGACGATAATTTGCAAAAATCACACTTAGACTTGATAACAGACCGTTAAAGGGTGAAAACCCAAACCAACCCCCAAACGACCCCGTAGGAGGCACGAACACCTCGCACGGGACCAATGTAACTTGTAGGAACTGACCGCGTAGTCCCGGGTCTCCCGATTTGAGAGAATGACGATAATTTGCAAAAATCACACTTAGACTTTAAAACAGGCCGTTAAAGGGTGAAAACCCAAACCAGCCCCCAAACGACCCCGTAGAAGGCACGAACACCCAGCACGGGACCAATGCACCTTGTAGGAACTGACCGCGTAGTCCCGGGTCTCCCGATTTGAGAGTATGATGATAATTTGCAAAAATCACACTTAGACTTGAAAACAGGCCGTTAAAGGGTGAAAACCCAAACCAACCCCCAAACGACCCCGTAGGAGGCACGAACACCTCGCACAGGACCAATGTAACTTGTAGGAAGTGATTGCGTAGTCCCGGGTCTCCCGGTTTGAGAGTATGACAATAATTTGCAGAAATCACACTTAGACTTGAAAACAGGCCATTAAAGGGTGAAAACCCAAACCATCCCCCAAACGACCCCGTAGGAGGCACGAACACCTCGCACGGAACCAATGTAACTTGTAGGAACTGACCGCGTAGTCCCGGGTCTCCCGATTTGAGAGTATGATGATAATTTGCAAAAATCACACTTAGACTTGAAAACAGGTCGTTAAAGGGTGAACACCCAAACCAGCCCCAAAACGACCCCGTAGGAGGCACGAACACCTCGCACGGGACCAATATAACTTTTAGGAAATGACCGGGAAGTCCCGGGTCTACCGGTTTGAGAGTATGACGATAATTTGCAAAAATCACACTTAGACTTGAAAACATGCCGTTAAAGGGTGAAAACCCAAACTAGCCCCCAAACGACCCTGTAGGAGGCACGAACACCTCGCACGGGACCAATGTAACTTGTAGGAACTGACCGCGTAGTCTCGGGTCTCCCGGTTTGAGAGTATGACGATAATTTGCAAAAATCACACTTAGACTTGAAAACAGGCCGTTAAAGGGTGAAAATCCAAACCAATGCCCAAACGACCCCGTAGGAGGCACGAACAGCTCGCACGGGACCAATGTATCTTGTAGGAACTGACCGGGTAGTCCCGGGTCTCCCGATTTGAGAGTATGACGATAATTTGCAAAAATCACACTTAGACTTGAAAACAGGCCGTTAAAGGGTGAAAACCCAAACCAACCCCCAAACGACCCCGTAGGAGGCACGAACACCTCGCACGGGACCAATGTAACTTTTAGGAACTGACCGCGTAGTCCCGGGTCTCCCGGTTTGACAGTATGGCGATAATTTGCAAAAATCACACTTAGACTTGAAAACAGGCCGTTAAAGGGTGAAAACCCAACCCCGTAGGAGGCACGAACACCTCGCACGGTACCAATGTAACTTGTAGGAACTGACCGCGTAGTCCCGGGTCTCCCGGTTTGAGAGTATGACGATAATTTGCAAAAATAACACTTAGACTTGAAAACAGGCCGTTAAAGGGTGAAAACCCAAACCAGCCCCCAAACGACCCCGTAGGAGGCACGAACACCTCGCACGGGACCAATGTAATTTGTAGGAACTGATCGCGTAGTCCCGGGTCTCCCGATTTGAGAGTATGACGATAATTTGCAAAAATCACTCTTAGACTTGAAAACAGGCCGTTAAAGGGTGAAAACCCAAACCAGCCCCCAAACGACCCCGTAGGAGGCACGAACACCTCGCATAGGACCAATGTAACTTGTAGGAACTGACCGCGTAGTCCCGAGTCTCCCGGTTTGAGAGTATGATGATAATTTGCAAAAATCACACTTAGACTTCAAAACAGGCCATTAAAGGGTGAAAACCCAAACCAGCCCCCAAACGACCCTGTAGGAGGCACGAACACCTCGCACGGTACCAATGTAACTTGTAGGAACTGACCGCGTAGTCCCGGGTCTCCCGATTTGAGAGTATGATGATAATTTGCAAAAATCACACTTAGACTTGAAAACAGGCCGTTAAAGGGTGAAAACCCAAACCAACCCCCAAACGACCCCGTAGGAGGCACGAACACCTCGCACGGGACCAATGTAACTTGTAGGAACTGACCGCGTAGTCCCGGGTCTCCCGGTTTGAGAGTATGATGATAATTTGCAAAAATCACACTTAGACTTGAAAACAGGTCGTTAAAGGATGAAAACCCAAACCAGCCCCAAAACGACCCCGTAGGAGGCACGAACACCTCACACGGGACCAATATAACTTTTAGGAACTGACTGCGTAGTCCCAGGTCTACCGGTTTGAGAGTATGACGATAATTTGCAAAAATCACACTTAGACTTGAAAACATGCCGTTAAAGGGTGAAAATCCAAACTAGCCCCCAAACGACCCTGTAGGAGGCACGAACACCTCGCACGGGACCAATGTAACTTGTAGGAACTGACCGCGTAGTCTCGGGTCTCCCGGTTTGAGAGTATGACGATAATTTGTAAAAATCACACTTAGAATTGAAAACAGGCCGTTAAAGGGTGAAAATCCAAACCAATGCCCAAACGACCCCGTAGGAGGCACGAACAGCTCGCACGGGACCAATGTAACTTGTAGGAACTGACCGTGTAGTCCCGGGTCTCCCGATTTGAGAGTATGACGATAATTTGCAAAAATCACACTTAGACTTGAAAACAGGCCGTTAAAGGGTGAAAACCCAAACCAGCCCCCAAACGACCCCGTAAGAGGCACGAACACCTCGCACGGGACCAATGCAACTTGTAGGAAGTGACCGCGTAGTCCCGGGTCTCCCGGATTGAGAGTATGACGAAAATTTGCAAAAATCACACTTAGACTTGAAAACAGGCCGTTAAAGGGTGAAAACCAAAACTAGCCCCCAAACGACCCCGTAAGAGGCACGAACACCTCGCACGGGACCAATGCAACTTGTAGGAACTGACCGCGTAGTCCCGGGTCTCCCGGTTTGAGAGCATGATGATAATTTGCAAAAATCACACTAAGACTTGAAAACAGGCCGTTAAAGGGTGAAAACCCAAACCAGCCCCCAAACGACCCCGTAGGAGGCACGAACACCTCGCACGGGACCAATGTAACTTTTAGGAACTGACCGCGTAGTCCCGGGTCTCCCGGTTTGAGAGTATGGCGATAATTTGCAAAAATCACACTTAGACTTGAAAACAGGCCGTTAAAGGGTGAAAACCCAAACCAGCCCCCAAACGACCCCGTAGGAGGCACTAACACCTCGCACGGGACCAATGTAACTTGTAGGAACTGACCGCGTAGTCCCGGGTCTCCCAGTTTGAGAGTATGACGATAATTTGCAAAAATCACACTTAGACTTGAAAACAGGCCGTTAAAGGGTGAAAACCCAAACCAGCTCCCAAACGACCCCGTAGGAGGCACGAACACCTCGCACAGGACCAATGTAACTTGTAGGAACTGACCGCGTAGTCCCGGGTCTCCCGATTTGAGAGTATGACGATAATTTGCAAAAATCACACTTAGACTTGAAAACAGGCCGTTAAAGGGTGAAAACCAAAACCAGCCTCCAAACGACCCCGTAGGAGGCACGAACACCTCGCACGGGACCAATGTAACTTGTAGGAACTGACCGCGTAGTCCCGGGTCTCCCGATTTGAGAGTATGACGATAATTTACAAAAATCACACTTAGACTTGAAAATAGGCCGTTAAAGGGTGAAAACCCAAACCAGCCCCCAAACGACCCCGTAAGAGGCACGAACACGTCGCACGGGACCAATGCAACTTGTAGGAATTGACCGCGTAGTCCCGGGTCTCCCGGTTTGAGAGTATGAGGATAATTTGCAAAAATCACACTTAGACTTGAAAACAGGTCGTTAAAGGGTGAAAACCCAAACGAACCCCCAAAGACCCCGTAAGAGGCACGAACACCTCGCACGGGACCACTGTAACTTGTAGGAACTGGCCGCGTAGTCCCGGGTCTCCCGGTTTGAGAGTATGACGATAATTTGCAAAAATCACACTTAGACTTGAAAACAGGTCGTTAAAGGGTGAAAACCCAAACCAACCCCCAAACGACCCCGTAGGAGGCACGAACACCTTGCACGGGACCAGTGTAACTTGTAGGAACTGGCCGCGTAGTCCCGGGTCTCCCGGTTGGAGAATATGACGATAATTTGCAAAAATCACACTTAGACTTGAAATCAGGCCGTTAAAGGGTGAAAACCCAAACCAGCCTCCAAACGACCCCGTAGGAGGCACGAACACCTCGCACGGGACCAATGTAACTTGTAGGAACTGACCGCGTAGTCCCGGGTCTCCCGGTTTGAGAGTATGACGATAATTTGCAAAAATCACACTTAGACTTGAAAACAGACCGTTAAAGGGTGAAAACCCAAACCAGCCCCCAAACGACCCCGTAGGAGGCACGAACACCTCGTACGGGACCAATGTAACTTATAGGAACTGACCGCGTAGTCCCGGGTCTCCCGGTTTGAGAGTATGACGATAATTTTCAAAAATCACACTTAGACTTGATAACAGACCGTTAAAGGGTGAAAACCCAAACCAACCCCCAAACGACCCCGTAGGAGGCACGAACACCTCGCACGGGACCAATGTAACTTGTAGGAACTGACCGCGTAGTCCCGGGTCTCCCGATTTGAGAGAATGACGATAATTTGCAAAAATCACACTTAGACTTTAAAACAGGCCGTTAAAGGGTGAAAACCCAAACCAGCCCCCAAACGACCCCGTAGAAGGCACGAACACCCCGCACGGGACCAATGCACCTTGTAGGAACTGACCGCGTAGTCCCGGGTCTCCCGATTTGAGAGTATGATGATAATTTGCAAAAATCACACTTAGACTTGAAAACAGGCCGTTAAAGGGTGAAAACCCAAACCAACCCCCAACCGACCCCGTACGAGGCACGAACACCTCGCACAGGACCAATGTAACTTGTAGGAAGTGATTGCGTAGTCCCGGGTCTCCCGGTTTGAGAGTATGACAATAATTTGCAGAAATCACACTTAGACTTGAAAACAGGCCATTAAAGGGTGAAAACCCAAACCAGCCCCCAAACGACCCCGTAGGAGGCACGAACACCTCGCACGGGACCAATGTAACTTGTAGGAACTGACCGCGTAGTCCCGGGTCTCCCGATTTGAGAGTATGATGATAATTTGCAAAAATTACACTTAGACTTGAAAACAGGTCGTTAAAGGGTGAAAACCCAAACCAGCCCCAAAACGACCCCGTAGGAGGCACGAACACCTCGCACGGGACCAATATAACTTTTAGGAAATGACCGGGAAGTCCCGGGTCTACCGGTTTGAGAGTATGACGATAATTTGCAAAAATCACACTTAGACTTGAAAACATGCCGTTAAAGGGTGAAAACCCAAACTAGCCCCCAAACGACCCTGTAGGAGGCACGAACACCTCGCACGGGACCAATGTAACTTGTAGGAACTGACCGCGTAGTCTCGGGTCTCCCGGTTTGAGAGTATGACGATAATTTGCAAAAATCACACTTAGACTTGAAAACAGGCCGTTAAAGGGTGAAAATCCAAACCAATGCCCAAACGACCCCGTAGGAGGCACGAACAGCTCGCACGGGACCAATGTAACTTGTAGGAACTGACCGTGTAGTCCCGGGTCTCCCGATTTGAGAGTATGACGATAATTTGCAAAAATCACACTTAGACTTGAAAATAGGCCGTTAAAGGGTGAAAACCCAAACCAACCCCCAAACGACCCCGTAGGAGGCACGAACACCTCGCACGGGACCAATGTAACTTTTAGGAACTGACCGCGTAGTCCCGGGTCTCCCGGTTTGACAGTATGGCGATAATTTGCAAAAATCACACTTAGACTTGAAAACAGGCCGTTAAAGAGTGAAAACCCAACCCCGTAGGAGGCACGAACACCTCGCACGGTACCAATGTAACTTGTAGGAACTGACCGCGTAGTCCCGGGTCTCCCGGTTTGAGAGTATGACGATAATTTGCAAAAATAACACTTAGACTTGAAAACAGGCCGTTAAAGGGTGAAAACCCAAACCAGCCCCCAAACGACCCCGTAGGAGGCACGAACACCTCGCACGGGACCAATGTAATTTGTAGGAACTGATCGCGTAGTCCCGGGTCTCCCGATTTGAGAGTATGACGATAATTTGCAAAAATCACTCTTAGACTTGAAAACAGGCCGTTAAAGGGTGAAAACCCAAACCAGCCCCCAAACGACCCCGTAGGAGGCACGAACACCTCGCATAGGACCAATGTAACTTGTAGGAACTGACCGCGTAGTCCCGGGTCTCCCGGTTTGAGAGTATGATGATAATTTGCAAAAATCACACTTAGACTTCAAAACAGGCCGTTAAAGGGTGAAAACCCAAACCAGCCCCCAAACGACCCTGTAGGAGGCACGAACACCTCGCACGGTACCAATGTAACTTGTAGGAACTGACCGCGTAGTCCCGGGTCTCCCGATTTGAGAGTATGATGATAATTTGCAAAAATCACACTTAGACTTGAAAACAGGCCGTTAAAGGGTGAAAACCCAAACCAACCCCCAAACGCCCCGTAGGAGGCACGAACACCTCGCACATGACCAATGTAACTTGTAGGAACTGACTGCGTAGTCCCGGGTCTCCCGGTTTGAGAGTATGACGATAATTTGCAAAAATCACACTTAGACTTGAAAACAGTCCGTTAAAGGGTGAAAACCCAAACCAGCCCCCAAACGACCCCGTAGGAGGCACGAACACCTCGCACGGGACCAATGTAACTTGTAGGAACTGACCGCGTAGTCCCGGGTCTCCCGGTTTGAGAGTGTGATGATAATTTGCAAAAATCACACTTAGACTTGAAAACAGGTCGTTAAAGGATGAAAACCCAAACCAGCCCCAAAACGACCCCGTAGGAGGCACGAACACCTCACACGGGACCAATATAACTTTTAGGAAATGACCGGGTAGTCCCAGGTCTACCGGTTTGAGAGTATGACGATAATTTGCAAAAATCACACTTAGACTTGAAAATATGCCGTTAAAGGGTGAAAATCCAAACTAGCCCCCAAACGACCCTGTAGGAGGCACGAACACCTCGCACGGGACCAATGTAACTTGTAGGAACTGACCGCGTAGTCTCGGGTCTCCCGGTTTGAGAGTATGACGATAATTTGTAAAAATCACACTTAGAATTGAAAACAGGCCGTTAAAGGGTGAAAATCCAAACCAATGCCCAAACGACCCCGTAGGAGGCACGAACAGCTCGCACGGGACCAATGTAACTTGTAGGAACTGACCGTGTAGTCCCGGGTCTCCCGATTTGAGAGTATGACGATAATTTGCAAAAATCACACTTAGACTTGAAAACAGGCCGTTAAAGGGTGAAAACCCAAACCAGCCCCCAAACGACCCCGTAAGAGGCACGAACACCTCGCACGGGACCAATGCAACTTGTAGGAAGTGACCGCGTAGTCCCGGGTCTCCCGGATTGAGAGTATGACGATAATTTGCAAAAATCACACTTAGACTTGAAAACAGGCCGTTAAAGGGTGAAAACCAAAACTAGCCCCCAAACGACCCCGTAAGAGGCACGAACACCTCGCACGGGACCAATGCAACTTGTAGGAACTGACCGCGTAGTCCCGGGTCTCCCGGTTTGAGAGCATGATGATAATTTGCAAAAATCACACTAAGACTTGAAAACAGGCCGTTAAAGGGTGAAAACCCAAACCAACCCCCAAACGACCCCGTAGGAGGCACGAACACCTCGCACGGGACCAATGCAACTTTTAGGAACTGACCGCGTAGTCCCGAGTCTCCCGGTTTGAGAGTATGGCGATAATTTGCAAAAATCACACTTAGACTTGAAAACAGGCCGTTAAAGGGTGAAAACCCAAACCAGCCCCCAAACGACCCCGTAGGAGGCACTAACACCTCGCACGGGACTTGTAGGAACTGACCGCGTAGTCCCGGGTCTCCCAGTTTGAGAGTATGACGATAATTTGCAAAAATCACACTTAGACTTGAAAACAGGCCGTTAAAGGGTGAAAACCCAAACCAGCTCCCAAACGACCCCGTAGGAGGCACGAACACCTCGCACAGGACCAATGTAACTTGTAGGAACTGACCGCGTAGTCCCGGGTCTCCCGATTTGAGAGTATGACGATAATTTGCAAAAATCACACTTAGACTTGAAAACAGGCCGTTAAAGGGTGAAAACCAAAACCAGCCCCCAAACGACCCCGTAGGAGGCACGAACACCTCGCACGGGACCAATGTAACTTGTAGGAACTGACCGCGTAGTCCCGGGTCTCCCGATTTGAGAGTATGACGATAATTTACAAAAATCACACTTAGACTTGAAAACAGGCCGTTAAAGGGTGAAAACCCAAACCAGCCCCCAAACGACCCCGTAAGAGGCACGAACACGTCGCACGGGACCAATGCAACTTGTAGGAATTCACCGCGTAGTCCCGGGTCTCCCGGTTTGAGAGTATGAGGATAATTTGCAAAAATCACACTTAGACTTGAAAACAGGTCGTTAAAGGGTGAAAACCCAAACCAACCCCCAAAGACCCCATAAGAGGCACGAACACCTCGCACGGGACCACTGTAACTTGTAGGAACTGGCCGCGTAGTCCCGGGTCTCCCGGTTTGAGAGTATGACGATAATTTGCAAAAATCACACTTAGACTTGAAAACAGGTCGTTAAAGGGTGAAAACCGAAACCAACCCCCAAACGACCCCGTAGGAGGCACGAACACCTCGCACGGGACCAGTGTAACTTGTAGGAACTGGCCGCGTAGTCCCGGGTCTCCCGGTTGGAGAATATGACGATAATTTGCAAAAATCACACTTAGACTTGAAATCAGGCCGTTAAAGGGTGAAAACCCAAACCAGCCCCCAAACGACCCCGTAGGAGGCACGAACACCTCGCACGGGACCAATGTAACTTGTAGGAACTGACCGCGTAGTCCCGGGTCTCCCGGTTTGAGAGTATGACGATAATTTGCAAAAATCACACTTAGACTTGAAAACAGACCGTTAAAGGGTGAAAACCCAAACCAGCCCCCAAACGACCCCGTAGGAGGCACGAACACCTCGTACGGGACCAATGTAACTTATAGGAACTGACCGCGTAGTCCCGGGTCTCCCGGTTTGAGAGTATGACGATAATTTTCAAAAATCACACTTAGACTTGATAACAGACCGTTAAAGGGTGAAAACCCAAACCAACCCCCAAACGACCCCGTAGGAGGCACGAACACCTCGCACGGGACCAATGTAACTTGTAGGAACTGACCGCGTAGTCCCGGGTCTCCCGATTTGAGAGAATGACGATAATTTGCAAAAATCACACTTAGACTTTAAAACAGGCCGTTAAAGGGTGAAAACCCAAACCAGCCCCCAAACGACCCCGTAGAAGGCACGAACACCCCGCACGGGACCAATGCACCTTATAGGAACTGACCGCGTAGTCCCGGGTCTCCCGATTTGAGAGTATGATGATAATTTGCAAAAATCACACTTAGACTTGAAAACAGGCCGTTAAAGGGTGAAAACCGAAACCAACCCCCAAACGACCCCGTAGGAGGCACGAACACCTCGCACAGGACCAATGTAACTTGTAGGAAGTGATTGCGTAGTCCCGGGTCTCCCGGTTTGAGAGTATGACAATAATTTGCAGAAATCACACTTAGACTTGAAAACAGGCCATTAAAGGGTGAAAACCCAAACCAGCCCCCAAACGACCCCGTAGGAGGCACGAACACCTCGCACGGGACCAATGTAACTTGTAGGAACTGACCGCGTAGTCCCGGGTCTCCCGATTTGAGAGTATGATGATAATTTGCAAAAATCACACTTAGACTTGAAAACAGGTCGTTAAAGGGTGAAAACCCAAACCAGCCCCAAAACGACCCCGTAGGAGGCACGAACACCTCGTACGGGACCAATATAACTTTTAGGAAATGACCGGGAAGTCCCGGGTCTACCGGTTTGAGAGTATGACGATAATTTGCAAAAATCACACTTAGACTTGAAAACATGCCGTTAAAGGGTGAAAACCCAAACTAGCCCCCAAACGACCCTTTAGGAGGCACGAACACCTCGCACGGGACCAATGTAACTTGTAGGAACTGACCGCGTAGTCTCGGGTCTCCCGGTTTGAGAGTATGACGATAATTTGCAAAAATCACACTTATACTTGAAAACAGGCCGTTAAAGGGTGAAAATCCAAACCAATGCCCAAACGACCCCGTAGGAGGCACGAACAGCTCGCACGGGACCAATGTAACTTGTAGGAACTGACCGTGTAGTCCCGGGTCTCCCGATTTGAGAGTATGACGATAATTTGCAAAAATCACACTTAGACTTGAAAACAGGCCGTTAAAGGGTGAAAACCAGAACCAACCCCCAAACGACCCCGTAGGAGGCACGAACACCTCGCACGGGACCAATGTAACTTTTAGGAACTGACCGCGTAGTCCCGGGTCTCCCGGTTTCACAGTATGGCGATAATTTGCAAAAATCACACTTAGACTTGAAAACAGGTCGTTAAAGGGTGAAAACCCAACCCCGTAGGAGGCACGAACACCTCGCACGGTACCAATGTAACTTGTAGGAACTGACCGCGTAGTCCCGGGTCTTCCGGTTTGAGAGTATGACGATAATTTGCAAAAATAACACTTAGACTTGAAAACAGGCCGTTAAAGGGTGAAAACCCAAACCAGCCCCCAAACGACCCCGTAGGAGGCATGAACACCTCGCACGGGACCAATGTAATTTGTAGGAACTGATCGCGTAGTCCCGGGTCTCCCGATTTGAGAGTATGACGATAATTTGCAAAAATCACTCTTAGACTTGAAAACAGGCCGTTAAAGGGTGAAAACCCAAACCAGCCCCCAAACGACCCCGTAGGAGGCACGAACACCTCGCACCAATGTAACTTGTAGGAACTGACCGCGTAGTCCCGGGTCTCCCGGTTTGAGAGTATGATGATAATTTGCAAAAATCACACTTAGACTTCAAAACAGGCCGTTAAAGGGTGAAAACCCAAAGCAGCCCCCAAACGACCCCGTAGGAGGCACGAACACCTCGTACGGGACCAATGCAACTTGTAGGAACTGACCGTGTAGTCCCGGGTCTCCCGGTTTGAGAGTATGACGATAATTTGCAAAAATCACACTTAGACTTGAAAACAGGCCGTTACAGGGTGAAAAACCAAACCAACCCCCAAACGACCCCGTAGGAGGCACGAACACCTCGCACGGGACCAATGTAAATTTTTGGAACTGACCGCGTAGTCCCGGGTCTTCCGGTTTGAGAGTATGGCGATAATTTGCAAATATCACACTTAGACTTGAAAACAGGCCGTTAAAGGGTGAAAACCCAACCCCGTAGGAGGCACGAACACCTCGCACGGTACCAATGTAACTTGTAGGAACTGACCGCGTAGTCCCGGGTCTCCCGGTTTGAGAGTATGACGCTAATTTGCAAAAATCACACTTAGACTTGAAAACAGGCCGTTAAAGGGTGAAAACCCAAACCAGCCCCCAAATGACCCCGTAGGAGGCACGAACACCTCGTACGGGACCAATGTAACTTTTAGGAACTGACCGCGTAGTCCCGAGTCTCCCGGTTTGAGAGTATGGCGATAATTTGCAAATATCACACTTAGACTTGAAAACAGGCCGTTAAAGGGTGAAAACCCAACCCCGTAGGAGGCACGAACACCTCGCACGGTACCAATGTAACTTTTAGGAACTGAGCGGGTAGTCCCGGGTCTCCCGGTTTGAGAGTATGACGATAATTTGCAAAAATCACACTTAGACTTTAAAACAGGCCGTTAAAGGGTGAAAACCCAAACCAGCCCCCAAATGACCCCGTAGGAGGCACGAACACCTCGCACGGGACCAATGTAATTTGTAGGAACTGATCGCGTAGTCCCGGGTCTCCCGATTTGAGAGTATGACGATAATTTGCAAAAATCACTCTTAGACTTGAAAACAGGCCGTTAAAGGGTGAAAACCCAAACCAGCCCCCAAACGACCCCGTAGGAGGCACGAACACCTCGCACAGGACCAATGTAACTTGTAGGAACTGACCGCGTAGTCCCGGGTCTCCCGGTTTGAGAGTATGACGATAATTTGCAAAAATCACACTTAGACTTCAAAACAGGCCGTTAAAGGGTGAAAACCCAAACCAGCCCCCAAACGACCCCGTACGAGGCACGAACACCTCGCACGGGACCAATGCAACTTGTAGGAACTGACCGCGTAGTCCCGGGTCTCCCGGTTTGAGAGTATGACGATAATTTGAAAAAATCACACTTAGACTTGAAAACAGGCCATTAAAGGGTGAAAACCCAAACCAACCCCCAAACGACCCCGTAGGAGGCAAGAACACCTCGCACGGGACCAATGCAACTTGTAGGAACCGACCGCGTAGTCCCTGGTCTCCCAATTTGAGAGTATGACGATAATTTGCAAAAATCACACTTAGACTTGAAAACAGGCCGTTAAAGGGTGAAAACCCAAACCAACCCCAAACGACCCCGTAGGACGCACGAACACCTCGCACGGGACCAATGTAACTTGTAGGAACTGCCCGCGTAGTCCCGGGTCTCCCAGTTTGAGAGTATGACGATAATTTGCAAAAATCACACTTAGACTTGAATACAGGTCGTTGGAGGGTTAAAACCCAGACCAGCCCCCAAACGACCCCGTAGGAGGCACGAACACCTCGCACGGGACCAATGTAACTTGTAAGAACCGATCGCGTAGTCCCGGGTCTCCCGGTTTGAGAGTATGACGATAATTTGCAAAAATCACACTTAGACTTGAAAACAGGCCGTTAAAGGGTGAAAACCGAAGCCAGCCCCGAAACGACCCCGTAGGAGGCACGATCACCTCGCACGGGACCAATGCAACTTTTAGGAACTGACCGCGTAGTCCCGGGTCTCCCGGTTTGAGAGTATGATGATAATTTACAAAAATCAAACTTAGACTTGAAAACAGGCCGTTAAAGGGTGAAAACCCAAACCAGCCCCCAAACGACCCCGTAGGAGGCACGAACACCTCGTACGGGACCAATATAACTTTTAGGAACTGACCGGGTAGTCCCGGGTCTCCCGATTTGAGAGTATGACGATAATTTGCAAAAATCACACTTAGACTTCAAAACAGGCCGTTAAAGGGTGAAAACCCAAACCAGCCCCCAAACGACACCGTAGGAGGCACGAACACCTCGCACGGGACCAATGCAACTTGTAGGAACTGACCGCGTAGTCCCGGGTCTCCCGGTTTGAGAGTATGATGATAATTTACCAAAATCACACTTAGACTTGAAAACACACCGTTAAAGGGTGAAAACCCAAACCAACCTCCAAACGACCCCGTAGGAGGCACGAACACCTCGCACGGGACCAATGCAACTTGTAGGAACTGACCGTGTAGTCCCGGGTCTCCCAGTTTGAGAGTATGACGATAAATTGCAAAAATCACATTTAGACTTGAAAACATGCCGTTAAAGGGTGAAAACCGAAACCAACCCCAAACGACCCCGTAGGAGGCACGAACACCTCGCACGGGACCAATGTAACTTGTAGGAACTGACCGCGTAGTCCCGGGTCTCCCAGTTTGAGAGTATGACGATAAATTGCAAAAATCACATTTAGACTTGAAAACATGCCGTTAAAGGGTGAAAACCGAAACCAACCCCAAACGACCCCGTAGGAGGCACGAACACCTCGCACGGTACCAATGTAACTTGTAGGAACTGACCGCGTAGTCCCGGGTCTCCCGGTTTGAGAGTATGACGATAATTTGAAAAAATCACACTTAGACTTGAAAACAGGCCATTAAAGGGTGAAAACCCAAACCAACCCCCAAACGACCCCGTAGGAGGCAAGAACACCTCGCACGGGACCAATGCAACTTGTAGGAACCGACCGCGTAGTCCCTGGTCTCCCGGTTTGAGAGTATGATGATAATTTACAAAAATCACACTTAGACTTGAAAACAGGCCGTTAAAGGGTGAAAACCCAAACCAGCCCCCAAACGACCCCGTAGGAGGCACGAACACCTCGCACGGGACCAATGTAATTTGTAGGAACTGATCGCGTAGTCCCGGGTCTCCCGGTTTGAGAGTATGACGATAATTTGCAAAAATCACACTTAGACTTGAAAACAGGCCGTTAAAGGGTGAAAACCCAAACCAACCCCAAACGACCCCGTAGGACGCACGAACACCTCGCACGGGACCAATGTAACTTGTAGGAACTGCCCGCGTAGTCCCGGGTCTCCCAGTTTGAGAGTATGACGATAATTTGCAAAAATCACACTTAGACTTGAATACAGGTCGTTGGAGGGTTAAAACCCAGACCAGCCCCCAAACGACCCCGTAGGAGGCACGAACACCTCGCACGGGACCAATGTAACTTGTAAGAACCGATCGCGTAGTCCCGGGTCTCCCGGTTTGAGAGTATGACGATAATTTGCAAAAATCACACTTAGACTTGAAAACAGGCCGTTAAAGGGTGAAAACCGAAGCCAGCCCCGAAACGACCCCGTAGGAGGCACGATCACCTCGCACGGGACCAATGTAACTTGTAGGAACTGACCGCGTAGTCCCGGGTCTCCCGGTTTGAGAGTATGATGATAATTTGCAAAAATCAAACTTAGACTTGAAAACAGGCCGTTAAAGGGTGAAAACCCAAACCAGCCCCCAAACGACCCCGTAGGAGGCACGAACACCTCGTACGGGACCAATATAACTTTTAGGAACTGACCGGGTAGTCCCGGGTCTCCCGATTTGAGAGTATGACGATAATTTGCAAAAATCACACTTAGACTTCAAAACAGGCCGTTAAAGGGTGAAAACCCAAACCAGCCCCCAAACGACACCGTAGGAGGCACGAACACCTCGCACGGGACCAATGCAACTTGTAGGAACTGACCGCGTAGTCCCGGGTCTCCCGGTTTGAGAGTATGATGATAATTTACCAAAATCACACTTAGACTTGAAAACAGACCGTTAAAGGGTGAAAACCCAAACCAACCTCCAAACGACCCCGTAGGAGGCACGAACACCTCGCACGGGACCAATGCAACTTGTAGGAACTGACCGCGTAGTCCCGGGTCTCCCAGTTTGAGAGTATGACGATAAATTGCAAAAATCACATTTAGACTTGAAAACATGCCGTTAAAGGGTGAAAACCGAAACCAACCCCAAACGACCCCGTAGGAGGCACGAACACCTCGCACGGGACCAATGTAACTTGTAGGAACTGACCGCGTAGTCCCGGGTCTCCCAGTTTGAGAGTATGACAATAATTTGCAAAAATCACACTTAGACTTGAAAACAGGTCGTTAAAGGGTGAAAACCCAAACCAGCCCCCAAACGACCCCGTAGGAGGCACGAACACCTCGCACGGTACCAATGTAACTTGTAGGAACTGACCGCGTAGTCCCGGGTCTCCCGGTTTGAGAGTATGATGATAATTTGCAAAAATCACACTTAGACTTGAAAATAGGTCGTTAAAGGGTGAAAACCCAAACCATCCCCCAAACGACCCCGTAAGAGGCACGAACACCTCGCACGGGACCACTGTAACTTGT
The DNA here is from genome assembly GCA_949130495.1 of Sambucus nigra. Classification (NCBI taxonomy): domain Eukaryota; kingdom Viridiplantae; phylum Streptophyta; class Magnoliopsida; order Dipsacales; family Adoxaceae; genus Sambucus; species Sambucus nigra. The sequence continues at coordinate 443,691,049 of OX422221.1, forward strand.
AGGAACTGACCGCGTAGTCCCGGGTCTCCCGATTTGAGAGTATGACGGTAATTTGCAAAAATCACACTTAGACTTGAAAACAGGCCGTTAAAGGGGGAAAACAAAAACTAGCCCCCAAACGACCCCGTAAGAGGCACGAACACCTCGCACGGGACCAATGCAACTTGTAGGAACTGACCGCGTAGTCCCGGGTCTCCCGATTTGAGAGCATGATGATAATTTGCAAAAATCACACTAAGACTTGAAAACAGGCCGTTAAAGGGTGAAAACTCAAACCAACCCCCAAACACCCCGTAGGAGGCACGAACACCTCGCACGGGACCAATGTAACTTTTAGGAACTAACCGCGTAGTCCCGGGTCTCCCGGTTTGAGAGTATGGCGATAATTTGCAAAAATCACACTTAGACTTGAAAACAGGCCGTTAAAGGGTGAAAACCCAAACCAGCCCCCAAACGACCCCGTAGGAGGCACTAACACCTCGCACGTGACCAATGTAACTTGTAGGAACTGACCGCGTAGTCCCGGGTCTCCCAGTTTGAGAGTATGACGATAATTTGCAAAAATCACACTTAGACTTGAAAACAGGCCGTTAAAGGGTGAAAACCCAAACCAGCTCCCAAACGACCCCGTAGGAGGCACGAACACCTCGCACGGGACCAATGTAACTTGTAGGAACTGACCGCGTAGTCCCGGGTCTCCCGATTTGAGAGTATGACGATAATTTGCAAAAATCACACTTAGACTTGAAAACAGGCCGTTAAAGGGTGAAAACCAAAACCAGCCCCCAAACGACCCCGTAGGAGGCACGAACACCTCGCACGGGACCAATGTAACTTGTAGGAACTGACCGCGTAGTCCCGGGTCTCCCGATTTGAGAGTATGATGATAATTTACAAAAATCACACTTAGACTTGAAAACAGGCCGTTAAAGGGTGAAAACCCAAACCAGCCCCCAAACGACCCCGTAAGAGGCACGAACACGTCGCACGGGACCAATGCAACTTGTAGGAATTGACCGCGTAGTCCCGGGTCTCCCGGTTTGAGAGTATGAGGATAATTTGCAAAAATCACACTTAGACTTGAAAACAGGTCGTTAAAGGGTGAAAACCCAAACCAACCCCCAAAGACCCCGTAAGAGGCACGAACACCTCGCACGGGACCACTGTAACTTGTAGGAACTGGCCGCGTAGTCCCGGGTCTCCCGGTTTGAGAGTATGACGATAATTTGCAAAAATCACTCTTAGACTTGAAAACAGGTCGTTAAAGGGCGAAAACCCAAATTAACCCCCAAACGACCCCGTAGGAGGCACGAACACCTCGCACGGGACCAATGTAACTTGTAGGAACTGGCCGCGTAGTCCCGGGTCTCCCGGTTTGAGAGTATGATGATAATTTTAAAAAATCACACTTAGACTTGAAATCAGGCCGTTAAAGGGTGAAAACCCAAACCAGCCCCCAAACGACCCCGTAGGAGGCACGAACACCTCGCACGGGACCAATGTAACTTGTAGGAACTGACCGCGTAGTCCCGGGTCTCCCGGTTTGAGAGTATGATGATAATATGCAAAAATCACACTTAGACTTCAAAACAGACCGTTAAAGGGTGAAAACCCAAACCAGCCCCCAAACGACCCCGTAGGAGGCACGAACACCTCGTACGGTACCAATGTAACTTATAGGAACTGACCGCGTAGTCCCGGGTCTCCCGGTTTGAGAGTATGACGATAATTTGCAAAAATCACACTTAGATTTGATAACAGACCGTTAAAGGGTGAAAACCCAAACCAACCCCCAAACGACCCCGTAGGAGGCACGAACACCTCGCACGGGACCAATGTAACTTGTAGGAACTGACCGCGTAGTCCCGTGTCTCCCGATTTGAGAGTATGACGATAATTTGCAAAAATCACACTTAGACTTTAAAACAGGCCGTTAAAGGGTGAAAACCCAAACCAGCCCCCAAACGACCCCGTAGGAGGCACGAACACCTCGCACGGGACCAATGTAACTTGTAGGAACTGACCGCGTAGTCCCGGGTCTCCCGGTTTGAGAGTATGATGATAATTTGCAAAAATCACACTTAGACTTGAAAACAGGTCATTAAAGGGTGAAAACCCAAACCAGCCCCAAAACGACCCCGTAGGAGGCACGAACACCTCACACGGGACCAATATAACTTTTAGGAAATGACCGGGTAGTCCCGGGTCTACCGGTTTGAGAGTATGACGATAATTTGCAAAAATCACACTTAGACTTGAAAACATGCCGTTAAAGGGTGAAAACCCAAACTAGCCCCCAAACGACCCCGTAGGAGGCACGAACACCTCGCACGGGACCAATGTAACTTGTAGGAACTGACCGCGTAGTCTCGGGTCTCTTGGTTTGAGAGTATGACGATAATTTGCAAAAATCACACTTAGAATTGAAAACAGGCCGTTAAAGGGTGAAAATCCAAACCAATGCCCAAACGACCCCGTAGGAGGCACGAACAGCTCGCACGGGACCAATGTAACTTGTAGGAACTGACCGTGTAGTCCCGGGTCTCCCGATTTGAGAGTATGACGATAATTTGCAAAAATCACACTTAGACTTGAAAACAGGCCGTTAAAGGGTGAAAACCAAAACCCGCCCCCAAACGACCCCGTAGGAGGCACGAACACCTCGCACGGGACCAATGTAACTTGTAGGAACTGACCGCGTAGTCCCGGGTCTCCCGATTTGAGAGTATGATGATAATTTACAAAAATCACACTTAGACTTGAAAACAGGCCGTTAAAGGGTGAAAACCCAAACCAGCCCCCAAACGACCCCGTAAGAGGCACGAACACGTCGCACGGGACCAATGCAACTTGTAGGAATTGACCGCGTAGTCCCGGGTCTCCCGGTTTGAGAGTATGAGGATAATTTGCAAAAATCACACTTAGACTTGAAAACAGGTCGTTAAAGGGTGAAAACCCAAACCAACCCCCAAAGACCCCGTAAGAGGCACGAACACCTCGCACGGGACCACTGTAACTTGTAGGAACTGGCCGCGTAGTCCCGGGTCTCCCGGTTTGAGAGTATGACGATAATTTGCAAAAATCACTCTTAGACTTGAAAACAGGTCGTTAAAGGGAGAAAACCCAAATTAACCCCCAAACGACCCCGTAGGAGGCACGAACACCTCGCACGGGACCAATGTAACTTGTAGGAACTGGCCGCGTAGTCCCGGGTCTCCCGGTTTGAGAGTATGATGATAATTTTAAAAAATCACACTTAGACTTGAAATCAGGCCGTTAAAGGGTGAAAACCCAAACCAGCCCCCAAACGACCCCGTAGGAGGCACGAACACCTCGCACGGGACCAATGTAACTTGTAGGAGCTGACCGCGTAGTCCCGGGTCTCCCGGTTTGAGAGTATGATGATAATATGCAAAAATCACACTTAGACTTCAAAACAGACCGTTAAAGGGTGAAAACCCAAACCAGCCCCCAAACGACCCCGTAGGAGGCACGAACACCTCGTACGGTACCAATGTAACTTATAGGAACTGACCGCGTAGTCCCGGGTCTCCCGGTTTGAGAGTATGACGATAATTTGCAAAAATCACACTTAGATTTGATAACAGACCGTTAAAGGGTGAAAACCCAAACCAACCCCCAAACGACCCCGTAGGAGGCACGAACACCTCGCACGGGACCAATGTAACTTGTAGGAACTGACCGCGTAGTCCCGTGTCTCCCGATTTGAGAGTATGACGATAATTTGCAAAAATCACACTTAGACTTTAAAACAGGCCGTTAAAGGGTGAAAACCCAAACCAGCCCCCAAACGACCCCGTAGGAGGCACGAACACCTCGCACGGGACCAATGTAACTTGTAGGAACTGACCGCGTAGTCCCGGGTCTCCCGGTTTGAGAGTATGATGATAATTTGCAAAAATCACACTTAGACTTGAAAACAGGTCATTAAAGGGTGAAAACCCAAACCAGCCCCAAAACGACCCCGTAGGAGGCACGAACACCTCACACGGGACCAATATAACTTTTAGGAAATGACCGGGTAGTCCCGGGTCTACCGGTTTGAGAGTATGACGATAATTTGCAAAAATCACACTTAGACTTGAAAACATGCCGTTAAAGGGTGAAAACCCAAACTAGCCCCCAAACGACCCTGTAGGAGGCACGAACACCTCGCACGGGACCAATGTAACTTGTAGGAACTGACCGCGTAGTCTCGGGTCTCTTGGTTTGAGAGTATGACGATAATTTGCAAAAATCACACTTAGAATTGAAAACAGGCCGTTAAAGGGTGAAAATCCAAACCAATGCCCAAACGACCCCGTAGGAGGCACGAACAGCTCGCACGGGACCAATGTAACTTGTAGGAACTGACCGTGTAGTCCCGGGTCTCCCGATTTGAGAGTATGACGATAATTTGCAAAAATCACACTTAGACTTGAAAACAGGCCGTTAAAGGGCGAAAACCCAAACCAGCCCCCAAACGACCCCGTAAGAGGCACGAACACTTTGCACGGGACCAATGCAACTTGTAGGAAGTGACCGCGTAGTCCCGGGTCTCCCGGATTGAGAGTATGACGATAATTTGCAAAAATCACACTTAGACTTGAAAACAGGCCGTTAAAGGGTGAAAACCAAAACTAGCCCCCAAACGACCCCGTAAGAGGCACGAACACCTCGCACGGGACCAATGCAACTTGTAGGAACTGACCGCGTAGTCCCGGGTCTCCCGGTTTGAGAGCATGATGATAATTTGCAAAAATCACACTAAGACTTGAAAACAGGCCGTTAAAGGGTGAAAACCCAAACCAACCCCCAAACGACCCCGTAGGAGGCACGAACACCTCGCACGGGACCAATGTAACTTTTAGGAACTGACCGCGTAGTCCCGGGTCTCCCGGTTTGAGAGTATGGCGATAATGTGCAAAAATCACACTTAGACTTGAAAACAGGCCGTTAAAGGGTGAAAACCCAAACCAGCCCCCAAACAACCCCGTAGGAGGCACTAACACCTCGCACGGGACCAATGTAACTTGTAGGAACTGACCGCGTAGTCCCGGGTCTCCCAGTTTGAGAGTATGACGATAATTTGCAAAAATCACACTTAGACTTGAAAACAGGACGTTAAAGGGTGAAAACTCAAACCAGCTCCCAAACGACCCCGTAGGAGGCACGAACACCTCGCACAGGACCAATGTAACTTGTAGGAACTGACCGCGTAGTCCCGGGTCTCCCGATTTGAGAGTATGACGATAATTTGCAAAAATCATACTTAGACTTGAAAACAGGCCGTTAAAGGGTGAAAACCAAAACCAGCCCCCAAACGACCCCGTAGGAGGCACGAACACCTCGCACGGGACCAATGTAACTTGTAGGAACTGACCGCGTAGTCCCGGGTCTCCCGATTTGAGAGTATGACGATAATTTACAAAAATCACACTTAGACTTGAAAACAGGCCGTTAAAGGGTGAAAACCCAAACCAGCCCCCAAACGACCCCGTAAGAGGCACGAACACGTCGCACGGGACCAATGCAACTTGTAGGAATTGACCGCGTAGTCCCGGGTCTCCCGATTTGAGAGTATGACGATAATTTGCAAAAATCACACTTAGACTTGAAAACAGGTCGTTAAAGGGTGAAAACCCAAACCAACCCCCAAAGACCCCGTAAGAGGCACGAACACCTCGCACGGGACCACTGTAACTTGTAGGAACTGGCCGCGTAGTCCCGGGTCTCCCGGTTTGAGAGTATGACGATAATTTGCAAAAATCACACTTAGACTTGAAAACAGGTCGTTAAAGGGTGAAAACCCAAACCAACCCCCAAACGACCCCGTAGGAGGCACGAACACCTCGCACGGGACCAGTGTAACTTGTAGGAACTGGCCGCGTAGTCCCGGGTCTGCCGGTTTGAGAATATGATGATAATTTGCAAAAATCACACTTAGACTTGAAATCAGGCCGTTAAAGGGTGAAAACCCAAACCAACCCCCAAACGACCCCGTAGGAGGCACGAACACCTCGCACGGGACCAATGTAACTCGTAGGAACTGACCGCGTAGTCCCGGGTCTCCCGGTTTGAGAGTATGACGATAATTTGCAAAAATCACACTTAGACTTGAAAACAGACCGTTAAAGGGTGAAAACCCAAACCAGCCCCCAAACGACCCCGTAGGAGGCACGAACACCTCATACGGGACCAATGTAACTTATAGGAACTGACCGCGTAGTCCCGGGTCTCCCGGTTTGAGAGTATGACGATAATTTGCAAAAATCACACTTAGACTTGATAACAGACCGTTAAAGGGTGAAAACCCAAACCAACCTCCAAACGACCCCGTAGGAGGCACGAACACCTCGCACGGGACCAATGTAACTTGTAGGAACTGACCGCGTAGTCCCGGGTCTCCCGATTTGAGAGAATGACGATAATTTGCAAAAATCACACTTAGACTTTAAAACAGGCCGTTAAAGGGTGAAAACCCAAACCAGCACCCAAACGACCCCGTAGAAGGCACGAACACCTCGCACGGGACCAATGCAACTTGTAGGAACTGACCGCGTAGTCCCGGGTCTCCCGATTTGAGAGTATGATGATAATTTGCAAAAATCACACTTAGACTTGAAAACAGGCCGTTAAAGGGTGAAAACCCAAACCAACCCCCAAACGACCCCGTAGGAGGCACGAACACCTCGCACGGGACCAATATAACTTTTAGGAACTGACCGGGTAGTCCCGGGTCTCCCGATTTGAGAGTATGACGATAATTTGCAAAAATCACACTTAGACTTCAAAACAGGCCGTTAAAGGGTGAAAACCCAAACCAGCCCCCAAACGACCCCGTAGGAGGCACGAACACCTCGCACGGGACCAATGCAACTTGTAGGAACTGACCGCGTAGTCCCGGGTCTCCCGGTTTGAGAGTATGATGATAATTTACCAAAATCACACTTAGACTTGAAAACAGACCGTTAAAGGGTGAAAACCCAAACCAACCTCCAAACGACCCCGTAGGAGGCACGAACACCTCGCACGGGACCAATGTAACTTGTAGGAACTGACCGCGTAGTCCCGGGTCTCCCAGTTTGAGAGTATGACAATAATTTGCAAAAATCACACTTAGACTTGAAAACAGGTCGTTAAAGGGTGAAAACCCAAACCAGCCCCCAAACGACCCCGTAGGAGGCACGAACACCTCGCACGGTACCAATGTAACTTGTAGGAACTGACCGCGTAGTCCCGGGTCTCCCGGTTTGAGAGTATGATGATAATTTGCAAAAATCACAATTAGACTTGAAAATAGGTCGTTAAAGGGTGAAAACCCAAACCATCCCCCAAACGACCCCGTAAGAGGCACGAACACCTCGCACGGGACCAATTTAACTTGTAGGAACTGACCGCGTAGTCCCGGGTCTCCCGATTTGAGAGTATGACGGTAATTTGCAAAAATCACACTTAGACTTGAAAACAGGCCGTTAAAGGGTGAAAACAAAAACTAGCCCCCAAACGACCCCGTAAGAGGCACGAACACCTCGCACGGGACCAATGCAACTTGTAGGAACTGACCGCGTAGTCCCGGGTCTTCCGGTTTGAGAGCATGATGATAATTTGCAAAAATCACACTAAGACTTGAAAACAGGCCGTTAAAGGGTGAAAACTCAAACCAACCCCCAAACACCCCGTAGGAGGCACGAACACCTCGCACGGGACCAATGTAACTTTTAGGAACTAACCGCGTAGTCCCGGGTCTCCCGGTTTGAGAGTATGGCGATAATTTGCAAAAATCACACTTAGACTTGAAAACAGGCCGTTAAAGGGTGAAAACCCAAACCAGCCCCCAAACGACCCCGTAGGAGGCACTAACACCTCGCACGTGACCAATGTAACTTGTAGGAACTGACCGCGTAGTCCCGGGTCTCCCAGTTTGAGAGTATGACGATAATTTGCAAAAATCACACTTAGACTTGAAAACAGGCCGTTAAAGGGTGAAAACCCAAACCAGCTCCCAAACGACCCCGTAGGAGGCACGAACAACTCGCACGGGACCAATGTAACTTGTAGGAACTGACCGCGTAGTCCCGGGTCTCCCGATTTGAGAGTATGACGATAATTTGCAAAAATCACACTTAGACTTGAAAACAGGCCGTTAAAGGGTGAAAACCAAAACCAGCCCCCAAACGACCCCGTAGGAGGCACGAACACCTCGAACGGGACCAATGTAACTTGTAGGAACTGACCGCGTAGTCCCGGGTCTCCCGATTTGAGAGTATGATGATAATTTACAAAAATCACACTTAGACTTGAAAACAGGCCGTTAAAGGGTGAAAACCCAAACCAGCCCCCAAACGACCCCGTAAGAGGCACGAACACGACGCACGGGACCAATGCAACTTGTAGGAATTGACCGCGTAGTCCCGGGTCTCCCGGTTTGAGAGTATGAGGATAATTTGCAAAAATCACACTTAGACTTGAAAACAGGTCGTTAAAGGGTGAAAACCCAAACCAACCCCCAAAGACCCCGTAAGAGGCACGAACACCTCGCACGGGACCACTGTAACTTGTAGGAACTGGCCGCGTAGTCCCGGGTCTCCCGGTTTGAGAGTATGACGATAATTTGCAAAAATCACACTTAGACTTGAAAACAGGTCGTTAAAGGGCGAAAACCCAAATTAACCCCCAAACGACCCCGTAGGAGGCACGAACACCTCGCACGGGACCAATGTAACTTGTAGGAACTGGCCGCGTAGTCCCGGGTCTCCCGGTTTGAGAGTATGATGATAATTTTAAAAAATCACACTTAGACTTGAAATCAGGCCGTTAAAGGGTGAAAACCCAAACCAGCCCCCAAACGACCCCGTAGGAGGCACGAACACCTCGCACGGGACCAATGTAACTTGTAGGAACTGACCGCGTAGTCCCGGGTCTCCCGGTTTGAGAGTATGATGATAATTTGCAAAAATCACACTTAGACTTCAAAACAGACCGTTAAAGGGTGAAAACCCAAACCAGCCCCCAAACGACCCCGTAGGAGGCACGAACACCTCGTACGGGACCGATGTAACTTATAGGAACTGACCGCGTAGTCCCGGGTCTCCCGGTTTGAGAGTATGACGATAATTTGCAAAAATCACACTTAGACTTGATAACAGACCGTTAAAGGGTGAAAACCCAAACCAACCCCCAAACGACCCCGTAGGAGGCACGAACACCTCGCACGGGACCAATGTAACTTGTAGGAACTGACCGCGTAGTCCCGGGTCTCCCGGTTTGAGAGTATGATGATAATTTGCAAAAATCACACTTAGACTTGAAAACAGGTCATTAAAGGGTGAAAACCCAAACCAGCCCCAAAACGACCCCGTAGGAGGCACGAACAACTCACACGGGACCAATATAACTTTTAGGAAATGACCGGGTAGTCCCGGGTCTACCGGTTTGAGAGTATGACGATAATTTGCAAAAATCACACTTAGACTTGAAAACATGCCGTTAAAGGGTGAAAACCCAAACTAGCCCCCAAACGACCCTGTAGGAGGCACGAACACCTCGCACGGGACCAATGTAACTTGTAGGAACTGACCGCGTAGTCTCGGGTCTCCTGGTTTGAGAGTATGACGATAATTTGCAAAAATCACACTTAGAATTGAAAACAGGCCGTTAAAGGGTGAAAATCCAAACCAATGCCCAAACGACCCCGTAGGAGGCACGAACAGCTCGCACGGGACCAATGTAACTTGTAGGAACTGACCGTGTAGTCCCGGGTCTCCCGATTTGAGAGTATGACGATAATTTGCAAAAATCACACTTAGACTTGAAAACAGGCCGTTAAAGGGTGAAAACCCAAACCAGCCCCCAAACGACCCCGTAAGAGGCACGAACACCTTGCACGGGACCAATGCAACTTGTAGGAAGTGACCGCGTAGTCCCGGGTCTCCCGGATTGAGAGTATGACGATAATTTGCAAAAATCACACTTAGACTTGAAAACAGGCCGTTAAAGGGTGAAAACCAAAACTAGCCCCCAAACGACCCCGTAAGAGGCACGAACACCTCGCACGGGACCAATGCAACTTGTAGGAACTGACCGCGTAGTCCCGGGTCTCCCGGTTTGAGAGCATGATGATAATTTGCAAAAATCACACTAAGACTTGAAAACAGGCCGTTAAAGGGTGAAAACCCAAACCAACCCCCAAACGACCCCGTAGGAGGCACGAACAGCTCGCACGGGACCAATGTAACATGTAGGAACTGACCGTGTAGTCCCGGGTCTCCCGATTTGAGAGTATGACGATAATTTGTAAAAATCACACTTAGACTTGAAAACAGGCCGTTAAAGGGTGAAAACCCAAACCAGCCCCCAAACAACCCCGTAGGAGGCACTAACACCTCGCACGGGACCAATGTAACTTGTAGGAACTGACCGCGTAGTCCCGGGTCTCCCAGTTTGAGAGTATGACGATAATTTGCAAAAATCACACTTAGACTTGAAAACAGGACGTTAAAGGGTGAAAACTCAAACCAGCTCCCAAACGACCCCGTAGGAGGCACGAACACCTCGCACAGGACCAATGTAACTTGTAGGAACTGACCGCGTAGTCCCGGGTCTCCCGATTTGAGAGTATGACGATAATTTGCAAAAATCACACTTAGACTTGAAAACAGGCCGTTAAAGGGTGAAAACCAAAACCAGCCCCCAAACGACCCCGTAGGAGGCACGAACACCTCGCACGGGACCAATGTAACTTGTAGGAACTGACCGCGTAGTCCCGGGTCTCCCGATTTGAGAGTATGACGATAATTTACAAAAATCACACTTAGACTTGAAAACAGGCCGTTAAAGGGTGAAAACCCAAACCAGCCCCCAAACGACCCCGTAAGAGGCACGAACACGTCGCACGGGACCAATGCAACTTGTAGGAATTGACCGCGTAGTCCCGGGTCTCCCGATTTGAGAGTATGACGATAATTTGCAAAAATCACACTTAGACTTGAAAACAGGTCGTTAAAGGGTGAAAACCCAAACCAACCCCCAAAGACCCCGTAAGAGGCACGAACACCTCGCACGGGACCACTGTAACTTGTAGGAACTGGCCGCGTAGTCCCGGGTCTCCCGGTTTGAGAGTATGACGATAATTTGCAAAAATCACACTTAGACTTGAAAACAGGTCGTTAAAGGGTGAAAACCCAAACCAACCCCCAAACGACCCCGTAGGAGGCACGAACACCTCGCACGGGACCAGTGTAACTTGTAGGAACTGGCCGCGTAGTCCCGGGTCTGCCGGTTTGAGAATATGATGATAATTTGCAAAAATCACACTTAGACTTGAAATCAGGCCGTTAAAGGGTGAAAACCCAAACCAGCCCCCAAACGACCCCGTAGGAGGCACGAACACCTCGCACGGGACCAATGTAACTTGTAGGAACTGACCGCGTAGTCCCGGGTCTCCCGATTTGAGAGAATGACGATAATTTGCAAAAATCACACTTAGACTTTAAAACAGGCCGTTAAAGGGTGAAAACCCAAACCAGCACCCAAACGACCCCGTAGAAGGCACGAACACCTCGCACGGGACCAATGCAACTTGTAGGAACTGACCGCGTAGTCCCGGGTCTCCCGATTTGAGAGTATGATGATAATTTGCAAAAATCACACTTAGACTTGAAAACAGGCCGTTAAAGGATGAAAACCCAAACCAACCCCCAAACGACCCCGTAGGAGGCACGAACACCTCGCACGGGACCAATATAACTTTTAGGAACTGACCGGGTAGTCCCGGGTCTCCCGATTTGAGAGTATGACGATAATTTGCAAAAATCACACTTAGACTTCAAAACAGGCCGTTAAAGGGGGAAAACCCAAACCAGCCCCCAAACGACCCCGTAGGAGGCACGAACACCTCGCACGGGACCAATGCAACTTGTAGGAACTGACCGCGTAGTCCCGGGTCTCCCGGTTTGAGAGTATGATGATAATTTACCAAAATCACACTTAGACTTGAAAACAGACCGTTAAAGGATGAAAACCCAAACCAACCTCCAAACGACCCCGTAGGAGGCACGAACACCTCGCACGGGACCAATGCAACTTGTAGGAACTGACCGCGTAGTCCCGGGTCTCCCAGTTTGAGAGTATGACGATAAATTGCAAAAATCACATTTAGACTTGAAAACATGCCGTTAAAGGGTGAAAACCGAAACCAACCCCAAACGACCCCGTAGGAGGCACGAACACCTCGCACGGGACCAATGTAACTTGTAGGAACTGACCGCGTAGTCCCGGGTCTCCCAGTTTGAGAGTATTACAATAATTTGCAAAAATCACACTTAGACTTGAAAACAGGTCGTTAAAGGGTGAAAACCCAAACCAGCCCCCAAACGACCCCGTAGGAGGCACGACCACCTCGCACGGTACCAATGTAACTTGTAGGAACTGACCGCGTAGTCCCGGGTCTCCCGGTTTGAGAGTATGATGATAATTTGCAAAAATCACACTTAGACTTGAAAATAGGTCGTTAAAGGGTGAAAACCCAAACCATCCCCCAAACGACCCCGTAAGAGGCACGAACACCTTGCACGGGACCAATGTAACTTGTAGGAACTGACCGCGTAGTCCCGAGTCTCCCGATTTGAGAGTATGACGGTAATTTGCAAAAATCACACTTAGACTTGAAAACAGGCCGTTAAAGGGTGAAAACAAAAACTAGCCCCCAAACGACCCCGTAAGAGGCACGAACACCTCGCACGGGACCAATGCAACTTGTAGGAACTGACCGCGTAGTCCCGGGTCTCCCGGTTTGAGAGCATGATGATAATTTGCAAAAATCACACTAAGACTTGAAAACAGGCCGTTAAAGGGTGAAAACTCAAACCAACCCCCAAACACCCCGTAGGAGGCACGAACACCTCGCACGGGACCAATGTAACTTTTAGGAACTAACCGCGTAGTCCCGGGTCTCCCGGTTTGAGAGTATGGCGATAATTTGCAAAAATCACACTTAGACTTGAAAACAGGCCGTTAAAGGGTGAAAACCCAAACCAGCCCCCAAACGACCCCGTAGGAGGCACTAACACCTCGCACGTGACCAATGTAACTTGTAGGAACTGACCGCGTAGTTCCGGGTCTCCCAGTTTGAGAGTATGACGATAATTTGCAAAAATCACACTTAGACTTGAAAACAGGCCGTTAAAGGGTGAAAACCCAAACCAGCTCCCAAACGACCCCGTAGGAGGCACGAACACCTCGCACGGGACCAATGTAACTTGTAGGAACTGACCGCGTAGTCCCGGGTCTCCCGATTTGAGAGTATGACGATAATTTGCAAAAATCACACTTAGACTTGAAAACAGGCCGTTAAAGGGTGAAAACCAAAACCAGCCCCCAAACGACCCCGTAGGAGGCACGAACACCTCGCACGGGACCAATGTAACTTGTAGGAACTGACCGCGTAGTCCCGGGTCTCCCGATTTGAGAGTATGATGATAATTTACAAAAATCACACTTAGACTTGAAAACAGGCCGTTAAAGGGTGAAAACCCAAACCAGCCCCCAAACGACCCCGTAAGAGGCACGAACACGTCGCACGGGACCAATGCAACTTGTAGGAATTGACCGCGTAGTCCCGGGTCTCCCGGTTTGAGAGTATGAGGATAATTTGCAAAAATCACACTTAGACTTGAAAACAGGTCGTTAAAGGGTGAAAACCCAAACCAACCCCCAAAGACCCCGTAAGAGGCACGAACACCTCGCACGGGACCACTGTAACTTGTAGGAACTGGCCGCGTAGTCCCGGGTCTCCCGGTTTGAGAGTATGACGATAATTTGCAAAAATCACACTTAGACTTGAAAACAGGTCGTTAAAGGGCGAAAACCCAAATTAACCCCCAAACGACCCCGTAGGAGGCACGAACACCACGCACGGGACCAATGTAACTTGTAGGAACTGGCCGCGTAGTCCCGGGTCTCCCGGTTTGAGAGTATGATGATAATTTTAAAAAATCACACTTAGACTTGAAATCAGGCCGTTAAAGGGTGAAAACCCAAACCAGCCCCCAAACGACCCCGTAGGAGGCACGAACACCTCGCACGGGACCAATGTAACTTGTAGGAACTGACCGCGTAGTCCCGGGTGTCCCGGTTTGAGAGTATGATGATAATTTGCAAAAATCACACTTAGACTTCAAAACAGACCGTTAAAGGGTGAAAACCCAAACCAGCCCCCAAACGACCCCGTAGGAGGCACGAACACCTCGTACGGGACCAATGTAACTTATAGGAACTGACCGCGTAGTCCCGGGTCTCCCGGTTTGAGAGTATGACGATAATTTGCAAAAATCACACTTAGACTTGATAACAGACCGTTAAAGGGTGAAAACCCAAACCAACCCCCAAACGACCCCGTAGGAGGCACGAACACCTCGCACGGGACCAATGTAACTTGTAGGAACTGACCGCGTAGTCCCGTGTCTCCCGATTTGAGAGTATGACGATAATTTGTAAAAATCACACTTAGACTTTAAAACAGGCCGTTAAAGGGTGAAAACCCAAACCAGCCCCCAAACGACCCCGTAGAAGGCACGAACACCTCGCACGGGACCAATGCAACTTGTAGGAACTGACCGCGTAGTCCCGGGTCTCCCGATTTGAGAGTATGATGATAATTTGCAAAAATCACACTTAGACTTGAAAAAAGGCCGTTAAAGGGTGAAAACCCAAACCAACCCCCAAACGACCCCGTAGGAGGCACGAACACCTCGCACGGGACCAATGTAACTTGTAGGAACTGACCGCGTAGTCCCGGGTCTCCCGATTTGAGAGTATGACGGTAATTTGCAAAAATCACACTTAGACTTGAAAACAGGCCGTTAAAGGGTGAAAACAAAAACTAGCCCCCAAACGACCCCGTAAGAGGCACGAACACCTCGCACGGGACCAATGCAACTTGTAGGAACTGACCGCGTAGTCCCGGGTCTCCCGGTTTGAGAGCATGATGATAATTTGCAAAAATCACACTAAGACTTGAAAACAGGCCGTTAAAGGGTGAAAACTCAAACCAACCCCCAAACACCCCGTAGGAGGCACGAACACCTCGCACGGGACCAATGTAACTTTTAGGAACTAACCGCGTAGTCCCGGGTCTCCCGGTTTGAGAGTATGGCGATAATTTGCAAAAATCACACTTAGACTTGAAAACAGGCCGTTAAAGGGTGAAAACCCAAACCAGCCCCCAAACGACCCCGTAGGAGGCACTAACACCTCGCACGTGACCAATTAACTTGTAGGAACTGACCGCGTAGTCCCGGGTCTCCCAGTTTGAGAGTATGACGATAATTTGCAAAAATCACACTTAGACTTGAAAACAGGCCGTTAAAGGGTGAAAACCCAAACCAGCTCCCAAACGACCCCGTAGGAGGCACGAACTCCTCGCACGGGACCAATGTAACTTGTAGGAACTGACCGCGTAGTCCCGGGTCTCCCGATTTGAGAGTATGACGATAATTTGCAAAAATCACACTTAGACTTGAAAACAGGCCGTTAAAGGGTGAAAACAAAAACCAGCCCCCAAACGACCCCGTAGGAGGCACGAACACCTCGCACGGGACCAATGTAACTTGTAGGAACTAACCGCGTAGTCCCGGGTCTCCCGATTTGAGAGTATGATGATAATTTACAAAAATCACACTTAGACTTGAAAACAGGCCGTTAAAGGGTGAAAACCCAAACCAGCCCCCAAACGACCCCGTAAGAGGCACGAACACGTCGCACGGGACCAATGCAACTTGCAGGAATTGACCGCGTAGTCCCGGGTCTCCCGGTTTGATAGTATGAGGATAATTTGCAAAAATCACACTTAGACTTGAAAACAGGTCGTTAAAGGGTGAAAACCCAAACCAACCCCCAAAGACTCCGTAAGAGGCACGAACACCTCGCACGGGACCACTGTAACTTGTAGGAACTGGCCGCGTAGTACCGGGTCTCCCGGTTTGAGAGTATGACGATAATTTGCAAAAATCACACTTAGACTTGAAAACAGGTCGTTAAAGGGCGAAAACCCAAATTAACCCCCAAAGACCCCGTAAGAGGCACGAACACCACGCACGGGACCACTGTAACTTGTAGGAACTGGCCGCGTAGTCCCGGGTCTCCCGGTTTGAGAGTATGACGATAATTTGCAAAAATCACACTTAGACTTGATAACAGACCGTTAAAGGGTGAAAACCCAAACCAACCCCCAAACGACCCCGTAGGAGGCACGAACACCTCGCACGGGACCAATGTAACTTGTAGGAACTGACCGCGTAGTCCCGTGTCTCCCGATTTGAGAGTATGACGATAATTTGTAAAAATCACACTTAGACTTTAAAACAGGCCGTTAAAGGGTGAAAACCCAAACCAGCCCCCAAACGACCCCGTAGAAGGCACGAACACCTCGCACGGGACCAATGCAACTTGTAGGAACTGACCGCGTAGTCCCGGGTCTCCCGATTTGAGAGTATGATGATAATTTGCAAAAATCACACTTAGACTTGAAAAAAGGCCGTTAAAGGGTGAAAACCCAAAACAACCCCCAAACGACCCCGTAGGAGGCACGAACACCTCGCACATGACCAATGTAACTTGTAGGAACTGACTGCGTAGTCCCGGGTCTCCCGGTTTGAGAGTATGACGATAATTTGCAAAAATCACACTTAGACTTGAAAACAGGCAGTTAAAGGGTGAAAACCCAAACCAGCCCCCAAACGACCCCGTAGGAGGCACGAACACCTCGCACGGGACCAATGTAACTTGTAGGAACTGACCGCGTAGTCCCGGGTCTCCCGGTTTGAGAGTATGATGATAATTTGCAAAAATCACACTTAGACTTGAAAACAGGTCATTAAAGGGTGAAAACCCAAACCAGCCCCAAAACGACCCCGTAGGAGGCACGAACACCTCACACGGGACCAATATAACTTTTAGGAAATGACCGGGTAGTCCCGGGTCTACCGGTTTGAGAGTATGACGATAATTTGCAAAAATCACACTTAGACTTGAAAACATGCCGTTAAAGGGTGAAAACCCAAACTAGCCCCCAAACGACCCTGTAGGAGGCACGAACACCTCGCACGGGACCAATGTAACTTGTAGGAACTGACCGCGTAGTCTCAGGTCTCCTGGTTTGAGAGTATGACGATAATTTGCAAAAATCACACTTAGAATTGAAAACAGGCCGTTAAAGGGTGAAAATCCAAACCAATGCCCAAACGACCCCGTAGGAGGCACGAACAGCTCGCACGGGACCAATGTAACTTGTAGGAACTGACCGTGTAGTCCCGGGTCTCCCGATTTGAGAGTATGACGATAATTTGCAAAAATCACACTTAGACTTGAAAACAGGCCGTTAAAGGGTGAAAACCCAAACCAGCCCCCAAACGACCCCGTAAGAGGCACGAACACCTTGCACGGGACCAATGCAACTTGTAGGAAGTGACCGCGTAGTCCCGGGTCTCCCGGATTGAGAGTATGACGATAATTTGCAAAAATCACACTTAGACTTGAAAACAGGCCGTTAAAGGGTGAAAACCAAAACTAGCCCCCAAACGACCCCGTAAGAGGCACGAACACCTCGCACGGGACCAATGCAACTTGTAGGAACTGACCGCGTAGTCCCGGGTCTCCCGGTTTGAGAGCATGATGATAATTTGCAAAAATCACACTAAGACTTGAAAACAGGCCGTTAAAGGGTGAAAACCCAAACCAACCCCCAAACGACCCCGTAGGAGGCACGAACACCTCGCACGGGACCAATGTAACTTTTAGGAACTGACCGCGTAGTCCCGGGTCTCCCGGTTTGAGAGTATGGCGATAATTTGCAAAAATCACACTTAGACTTGAAAACAGGCCGTTAAAGGGTGAAAACCCAAACCAGCCCCCAAACAACCCCGTAGGAGGCACTAACACCTCGCACGGGACCAATGTAACTTGTAGGAACTGACCGCGTAGTCCCGGGTCTCCCAGTTTGAGAGTATGACGATAATTTGCAAAAATCACACTTAGACTTGAAAACAGGCCGTTAAAGGGTGAAAACTCAAACCAGCTCCCAAACGACCCCGTAGGAGGCACGAACACCTCGCACAGGACCAATGTAACTTGTAGGAACTGACCGCGTAGTCCCGGGTCTCCCGATTTGAGAGTATGACGATAATTTGCAAAAATCACACTTAGACTTGAAAACAGGCCGTTAAAGGGTGAAAACCAAAACCAGCCCCCAAACGACCCCGTAGGAGGCACGAACACCTCGCACGGGACCAATGTAACTTGTAGGAACTGACCGCGTAGTCCCGGGTCTCCCGATTTGAGAGTATGACGATAATTTACAAAAATCACACTTAGACTTGAAAACAGGCCGTTAAAGGGTGAAAACCCAAACCAGCCCCCAAACGACCCCGTAAGAGGCACGAACACGTCGCACGGGACCAATGCAACTTGTAGGAATTGACCGCGTAGTCCCGGGTCTCCCGATTTGAGAGTATGACGATAATTTGCAAAAATCACACTTAGACTTGAAAACAGGTCGTTAAAGGGTGAAAACCCAAACCAACCCCCAAAGACCCCGTAAGAGGCACGAACACCTCGCACGGGACCACTGTAACTTGTAGGAACTGGCCGCGTAGTCCCGGGTCTCCCGGTTTGAGAGTATGACGATAATTTGCAAAAATCACACTTAGACTTGAAAACAGGTCGTTAAAGGGTGAAAACCCAAACCAACCCCCAAACGACCCCGTAGGAGGCACGAACACCTCGCACGGGACCAGTGTAACTTGTAGGAACTGGCCGCATAGTCCCGGGTCTGCCGGTTTGAGAATATGATGATAATTTGATAAAATCACACTTAGACTTGAAATCAGGCCGTTAAAGGGTGAAAACCCAAACCAGCCCCCAAACGACCCCGTAGGAGGCACGAACACCTCGCACGGGACCAATGTAACTCGTAGGAACTGACCGCGTAGTCCCGGGTCTCCCGGTTTGAGAGTATGACGATAATTTGCAAAAATCACACTTAGACTTGAAAACAGACCGTTAAAGGGTGAAAACCCAAACCAGCCCCCAAACGACCCCGTAGGAGGCACGAACACCTCGTACGGGACCAATGTAACTTATAGGAACTGACCGCGTAGTCCCGGGTCTCCCGGTTTGAGAGTATGACGATAATTTGCAAAAATCACACTTAGACTTGATAACAGACCGTTAAAGGGTGAAAACCCAAACCAACCCCCAAACGACCCCGTAGGAGGCACGAACACCTCGCACGGGACCAATGTAACTTGTAGGAACTGACCGCGTAGTCCCGGGTCTCCCGATTTGAGAGAATGACGATAATTTGCAAAAATCACACTTAGACTTTAAAACAGGCCGTTAAAGGGTGAAAACCCAAACCAGCACCCAAACGACCCCGTAAGAGGCACGAACACCTCGCACGGGACCAATGCAACTTGTAGGAACTGACCGCGTAGTCCCGGGTCTCCCGGTTTGAGAGCATGATGATAATTTGCAAAAATCACACTAAGACTTGAAAACAGGCCGTTAAAGGGTGAAAACTCAAACCAACCCCCAAACACCCCGTAGGAGGCACGAACACCTCGCACGGGACCAATGTAACTTTTAGGAACTAACCGCGTAGTCCCGGGTCTCCCGGTTTGAGAGTATGGCGATAATTTGCAAAAATCACACTTAGACTTGAAAACAGGCCGTTAAAGGGTGAAAACCCAAACCAGCCCCCAAACGACCCCGTAGGAGGCACTAACACCTCGCACGTGACCAATGTAACTTGTAGGAACTGACCGCGTAGTCCCGGGTCTCCCAGTTTGAGAGTATGACGATAATTTGCAAAAATCACACTTAGACTTGAAAACAGGCCGTTAAAGGGTGAAAACCCAAACCAGCTCCCAAACGACCCCGTAGGAGGCACGAACACCTCGCACGGGACCAATGTAACTTGTAGGAACTGACCGCGTAGTCCCGGGTCTCCCGGTTTGAGAGTATGACGATAATTTGCAAAAATCACACTTAGACTTGAAAACAGGCCGTTAAAGGGTGAAAACCAAAACCAGCCCCCAAACGACCCCGTAGGAGGCACGAACACCTCGCACGGGACCAATGTAACTTGTAGGAACTGACCGCGTAGTCCCGGGTCTCCCGATTTGAGAGTATGATGATAATTTACAAAAATCACACTTAGACTTGAAAACAGGCCGTTAAAGGGTGAAAACCCAAACCAGCCCCCAAACGACCCCGTAAGAGGCACGAACACGTCGCACGGGACCAATGCAACTTGTAGGAATTGACCGCGTAGTCCCGGGTCTCCCGGTTAGAGAGTATGAGGATAATTTGCAAAAATCACACTTAGACTTGAAAACAGGTCGTTAAAGGGTGAAAACCCAAACCAACCCCCAAAGACCCCGTAAGAGGCACGAACACCTCGCACGGGACCACTGTAACTTGTAGGAACTGGCCGCGTAGTCCCGGGTCTCCCGGTTTGAGAGTATGACGATAATTTGCAAAAATCACACTTAGACTTGAAAACAGGTCGTTAAAGGGCGAAAACCCAAATTAACCCCCAAACGACCCCGTAGGAGGCACGAACACCTCGCACGGGACCAATGTAACTTGTAGGAACTGGCCGCGTAGTCCCGGGTCTCCCGGTTTGAGAGTATGATGATAATTTTAAAAAATCACACTTAGACTTGAAATCAGGCCGTTAAAGGGTGAAAACCCAAACCAGCCCCCAAACGACCCCGTAGGAGGTACGAACACCTCGCACGGGACCAATGTAACTTGTAGGAACTGACCGCGTAGTCCCGGGTCTCCCGGTTTTAGAGTATGATGATAATTTGCAAAAATCACACTTAGACTTCAAAACAGACCGTTAAAGGGTGAAAACCCAAACCAGCCCCCAAACGACCCCGTAGGAGGCACGAACACCTCGTACGGGACCAATGTAACTTATAGGAACTGACCGCGTAGTCCCGGGTCTCCCGGTTTGAGAGTATGACGATAATTTGCAAAAATCACACTTAGACTTGATAACAGACCGTTAAAGGGTGAAAACCCAAACCAACCCCCAAACGACCCCGTAGGAGGCACGAACACCTCGCACGGGACCAATGTAACTTGTAGGAACTGACCGCGTAGTCCCGTGTCTCCCGATTTGAGAGTATGACGATAATTTGTAAAAATCACACTTAGACTTTAAAACAGGCCGTTAAAGGGTGAAAACCCAAACCAGCCCCCAAACGACCCCGTAGAAGGCACGAACACCTCGCACGGGACCAATGCAACTTGTAGGAACTGACCGCGTAGTCCCGGGTCTCCCGATTTGAGAGTATGATGATAATTTGCAAAAATCACACTTAGACTTGAAAAAAGGCCATTAAAGGGTGAAAACCCAAACCAACCCCCAAACGACCCCGTAGGAGGCACGAACACCTCGCACATGACCAATGTAACTTGTAGGAACTGACTGCGTAGTCCCGGGTCTCCCGGTTTGAGAGTATGACGATAATTTGCAAAAATCACACTTAGACTTGAAAACAGGCCGTTAAAGGGTGAAAACCCAAACCAGCCCCCAAACGACCCCGTAGGAGGCACGAACACCTCGCACGGGACCAATGTAACTTGTAGGAACTGACCGCGTAGTCCCGGGTCTCCCGGTTTGAGAGTATGATGATAATTTGCAAAAATCACATTTAGACTTGAAAACAGGTCATTAAAGGGTGAAAACCCAAACCAGCCCCAAAACGACCCCGTAGGAGGCACGAACACCTCACACGGGACCAATATAACTTTTAGGAAATGACCGGGTAGTCCCGGGTCTACCGGTTTGAGAGTATGATGATAATTTGCAAAAATCACACTTAGACTTGAAAACATGCCGTTAAAGGGTGAAAACCCAAACTAGCCCCCAAACGACCCTGTAGGAGGCACGAACACCTCGCACGGGACCAATGTAACTTTTAGGAACTGACCGCGTAGTCTCGGGTCTCCTGGTTTGAGAGTATGACGATAATTTGCAAAAATCACACTTAGAATTGAAAACAGGCCGTTAAAGGGTGAAAATCCAAACCAATGCCCAAACGACCCCGTAGGAGGCACGAACAGCTCGCACGGGACCAATGTAACTTGTAGGAACTGACCGTGTAGTCCCGGGTCTCCCGATTTGAGAGTATGACGATAATTTGCAAAAATCACACTTAGACTTGAAAACAGGCCGTTAAAGTGTGAAAACCCAAACCAGCCCCCAAACGACCCCGTAAGAGGCACGAACACCTTGCACGGGACCAATGCAACTTGTAGGAAGTGACCGCGTAGTCCCGGGTCTCCCGGATTGAGAGTATGACGATAATTTGCAAAAATCACACTTAGACTTGAAAACAGGCCGTTAAAGGGTGAAAACCCAAACCAGCCCCCAAACAACCCCGTAGGAGGCACTAACACCTCGCACGGGACCAATGTAACAGTTAGGAACTGACCGCGTAGTCCCGGGTCTCCCAGTTTGAGAGTATGACGATAATTTGCAAAAATCACACTTAGACTTGAAAACAGGCCGTTAAAGGGTGAAAACTCAAACCAGCTCCCAAACGACCCCGTAGGAGGCACGAACACCTCGCACAGGACCAATGTAACTTGTAGGAACTGACCGCGTAGTCCCGGGTCTCCCGATTTGAGAGTATGACGATAATTTGCAAAAATCACACTTAGACTTGAAAACAGGCCGTTAAAGGGTGAAAACCAAAACCAGCCCCCAAACGACCCCGTAGGAGGCACGAACACCTCGCACGGGACCAATGTAACTTGTAGGAACTGACCGCGTAGTCCCGGGTCTCCCGATTTGAGAGTATGACGATAATTTACAAAAATCACACTTAGACTTGAAAACAGGCCGTTAAAGGGTGAAAACCCAAACCAGCCCCCAAACGACCCCGTAAGAGGCACGAACACGTCGCACGGGACCAATGCAACTTGTAGGAATTGACCGCGTAGTCCCGGGTCTCCCGATTTGAGAGTATGACGATAATTTGCAAAAATCACACTTAGACTTGAAAACAGGTCGTTAAAGGGTGAAAACCCAAACCAACCCCCAAAGACCCCGTAAGAGGCACGAACACCTCGCACGGGACCACTGTAACTTGTAGGAACTGGCCGCGTAGTCCCGGGTCTCCCGGTTTGAGAGTATGACGATAATTTGCAAAAATCACACTTAGACTTGAAAACAGGTTGTTAAAGGGTGAAAACCCAAACCAACCCCCAAACGACCCCGTAGGAGGCACGAACACCTCGCACGGGACCAGTGTAACTTGTAGTAACTTGCCGCATAGTCCCGGGTCTGCCGGTTTGAGAATATGATGATAATTTGCAAAAATCACACTTAGACTTGAAATCAGGCCGTTAAAGGGTGAAAACCCAAACCAGCCCCCAAACGACCCCGTAGGAGGCACGAACACCTCGCTAGGGACCAATGTAACTCGTAGGAACTGACCGCGTAGTCCCGGGTCTCCCGGTTTGAGAGTATGACGATAATTTGCAAAAATCACACTTAGACTTGAAAACAGACCGTTAAAGGGTGAAAACCCAAACCAGCCCCCAAACGACCCCGTAGGAGGCACGAACACCTCGTACGGGACCAATGTAACTTATAGGAACTGACCGCGTAGTCCCGGGTCTCCCGGTTTGAGAGTATGACGATAATTTGCAAAAATCACACTTAGACTTGATAACAGACCGTTAAAGGGTGAAAACCCAAACCAACCCCCAAACGACCCCGTAGGAGGCACGAACACCTCGCACGGGACCAATGTAACTTGTAGGAACTGACCGCGTAGTCCCGGGTCTCCCGATTTGAGAGAATGACGATAATTTGCAAAAATCACACTTAGACTTTAAAACAGGCTGTTAAAGGGTGAAAACCCAAACCAGCACCCAAACGACCCCGTAGAAGGCACGAACACCTCGCACGGGACCAATGCAACTTGTAGGAACTGACCGCGTAGTCCCGGGTCTCCCGATTTGAGAGTATGATGATAATTTGCAAAAATCACACTTAGACTTGAAAATAGGCCGTTAAAGGGTGAAAACCCAAACCAACCCCCAAACGACCCCGTAGGAGGCACGAACACCTCGCACAGGACCAATGTAACTTGTAGGAAGTGACTGCGTAGTCCCGGGTCTCCCGGTTTGAGAGTATGACGATAATTTGCAGAAATCACACTTAGACTTGAAAACAGGCCATTAAAGGGTGAAAACCCAAACCAGCCCCCAAACGACCCCGTAGGAGGCACGAACACCTCGCACGGGACCATTGTAACTTGTAGGAACTGACCGCGTAGTCCCGGGTCTCCCGGTTTGAGAGTATGATGATAATTTGCAAAAATCACACTTAGACTTGAAAACAGGTCATTAAAGGGTGAAAACCCAAACCAGCCCCAAAACGACCCCGTAGGAGGCACGAACACCTCACACGGGACCAATATAACTTTTAGGAAATGACCGGGTAGTCCCGGGTCTACCGGTTTGAGAGTATGATGATAATTTGCAAAAATCACACTTAGACTTGAAAACATGCCGTTAAAGGGTGAAAACCCAAACTAGCCCCCAAACGACCCTGTAGGAGGCACGAACACCTCGCACGGGACCAATGTAACTTGTAGGAACTGACCGCGTAGTCTCGGGTCTCCTGGTTTGAGAGTATGACGATAATTTGCAAAAATCACACTTAGAATTGAAAACAGGCCGTTAAAGGGTTAAAATCCAAACCAATGCCCAAACGACCCCGTAGGAGGCACGAACAGCTCGCACGGGACCAATGTAACTTGTAGGAACTGACCGTGTAGTCCCGGGTCTCCCGATTTGAGAGTATGACGATAATTTGCAAAAATCACACTTAGACTTGAAAACAGGCCGTTAAAGGGTGAAAACCCAAACCAGCCCCCAAACGACCCCGTAAGAGGCACGAACACCTTGCACGGGACCAATGCAACTTGTAGGAAGTGACCGCGTAGTCCCGGGTCTCCCGGATTGAGAGTATGACGATAATTTGCAAAAATCACACTTAGACTTGAAAACAGGCCGTTAAAGGGTGAAAACCAAAACTAGCCCCCAAACGACCCCGTAAGAGGCACGAACACCTCGCACGGGACCAATGCAACTTGTAGGAACTGACCGCGTAGTCCCAGGTCTCCCGGTTTGAGAGCATGATGATAATTTGCAAAAATCACACTAAGACTTGAAAACAGGCCGTTAAAGGGTGAAAACCCAAACCAACCCCCAAACGACCCCGTAGGAGGCACGAACACCTCGCACGGGACCAATGTAACTTTTAGGAACTGACCGCGTAGTCCCGGGTCTCCCGGTTTGAGAGTATGGCGATAATTTGCAAAAATCACACTTAGACTTGAAAACAGGCCGTTAAAGGGTGAAAACCCAAACCAGCCCCCAAACAACCCCGTAGGAGGCACTAACACCTCGCACGGGACCAATGTAACTTGTAGGAACTGACCGCGTAGTCCCGGGTCTCCCAGTTTGAGAGTATGACGAAAATTTGCAAAAATCACACTTAGACTTGAAAACAGGACGTTAAAGGGTGAAAACTCAAACCAGCTCCCAAACGACCCCGTAGGAGGCACGAACACCTCGCACAGGACCAATGTAACTTCTAGGAACTGACCGCGTAGTCCCGGGTCTCCCGATTTGAGAGTATGACGATAATTTGCAAAAATCACACTTAGACTTGAAAACAGGCCGTTAAAGGGTGAAAACCCAAACCAGCCCCCAAACGACCCCGTAGGAGGCACGAACACCTCGCACGGGACCAATGTAATTTGTAGGAACTGATCGCGTAGTCCCGGGTCTCCCGATTTGAGAGTATGACGATAATTTGCAAAAATACTCTTAGACTTGAAAACAAGCCGTTAAAGGGTGAAAACCCAAACCAGCCCCCAAACGACCCCGTAGGAGGCACGAACACCTCGCACGGGACCAATGTAACTTGTAGGAACTGACCGCGTAGTCCCGGGTCTCCCGATTTGAGAGTATGACGATAATTTACAAAAATCACACTTAGACTTGAAAACAGGCCGTTAAAGGGTGAAAACCCAAACCAGCCCCCAAACGACCCCGTAAGAGGCACGAACACGTCGCACGGGACCAATGCAACTTGTAGGAACTGACCGCGTAGTCCCGGGTCTCCCGATTTGAGAGTATGACGATAATTTGCAAAAATCACACTTAGACTTGAAAACAGGTCGTTAAAGGGTGAAAACCCAAACCAACCCCCAAAGACCCCGTAAGAGGCACGAACACCTCGCACGGGACCACTGTAACTTGTAGGAACTGGCCGCGTAGTCCCGGGTCTCCCGGTTTGAGAGTATGACGATAATTTGCAAAAATCACACTTAGACTTGAAAACAGGTCGTTAAAGGGTGAAAACCCAAACCAACCCCCAAACGACCCCGTAGGAGGCACGAACACCTCGCACGGGACCAGTGTAACTTGTAGGAACTGGCCGCGTAGTCCCGGGTCTGCCGGTTTGAGAATATGATGATAATTTGCAAAAATCACACTTAGACTTGAAATCAGGCCGTTAAAGGGTGAAAACCCAAACCAGCCCCCAAACGACCCCGTAGGAGGCACGAACACCTCGCACGGGACCAATGTAACTCGTAGGAACTGACCGCGTAGTCCCGGGTCTCCCGGTTTGAGAGTATGACGATAATTTGCAAAAATCACACTTAGACTTGAAAACAGACCGTTAAAGGGTGAAAACCCAAACCAGCCCCCAAACGACCCCGTAGGAGGCACGAACACCTCGTACGGGACCAATGTAACTTATAGGAACTGACCGCGTAGTCCCGGGTCTCCCGGTTTGAGAGTATGACGATAATTTGCAAAAATCACACTTAGACTTGAAAACAGACCGTTAAAGGGTGAAAACCCAAACCAACCCCCAAACGACCCCGTAGGAGGCACGAACACCTCGCACGGGACCAATGTAACTTGTAGGAACTGACCGCGTAGTCCCGGGTCTCCCGATTTGAGAGAATGACGATAATTTGCAAAAATCACACTTAGACTTTAAAACAGGCCGTTAAAGGGTGAAAACCCAAACCAGCACCCAAACGACCCCGTAGAAGGCACGAACACCTCGCACGGGACCAATGCAACTTGTAGGAACTGACCGCGTAGTCCCGGGTCTCCCGATTTGAGAGTATGATGATAATTTGCAAAAATCACACTTAGACTTGAAAACAGGCCGTTAAAGGGTGAAAACCCAAACCAACCCCCAAACGACCCCGTAGGAGGCACGAACACCTCGCACAGGACCAATGTAACTTGTAGGAAGTGACTGCGTAGTCCCGGGTCTCCCGGTTTGAGAGTATGACGATAATTTGCAGAAATCACACTTAGACTTGAAAACAGGCCATTAAAGGGTGAAAACCCAAACCAGCCCCCAAACGACCCCGTAGGAGGCACGAACACCTCGCACGGGACCATTGTAACTTGTAGGAACTGACCGCGTAGTCCCGGGTCTCCCGGTTTGAGAGTATGATGATAATTTGCAAAAATCACACTTAGACTTGAAAACAGGTCGTTAAAGGGTGAAAACCCAAACCAGCCCCAAAACGACCCCGTAGGAGGCACGAACACCTCGCACGGGACCAATATAACTTTTAGGAAATGACCGGGTAGTCCCGGGTCTACCGGTTTGAGAGTATGACGATAATTTGCAAAAATCACACTTAGACTTGAAAACATGCCGTTAAAGGGTGAAAACCCAAACTAGCCCCCAAACGACCCTGTAGGAGGCACGAACACCTCGCACGGGACCAATGTAACTTGTAGGAACTGACCGCGTAGTCTCGGGTCTCCCGGTTGAGAGTATGACGATAATTTGTAAAAATCACACTTAGACTTGAAAACAGGCCGTTAAAGGGTGAAAATCCAAACCAATCCCCAAACGACCCCGTAGGAGGCACGAACAGCTCGCACGGGACCAATGTAACTTGTAGGAACTGACCGTGTAGTCCCGGGTCTCCCGATTTGAGAGTATGACGATAATTTGCAAAAATCACACTTAGACTTGAAAACAGGCCGTTAAAGGGTGAAAACCCAAACCAACCCCCAAACGACCCCGTAGGAGGCACGAACACCTCGCACGGGACCAATGAAACTTTTAGGAACTGACCGCGTAGTCCCGGGTCTCCCGGTTTGACAGTATGGCGATAATTTGCAAAAATCACACTTAGACTTGAAAACAGGCCGTTAAAGGGTGAAAACCCAACCCCGTAGGAGGCACGAACACCTCGCACGGCACCAATGTAACTTGTAGGAACTGACCGCGTAGTCCCGGGTCTCTCGGTTTGAGAGTATGACGATAATTTGCAAAAATCACACTTAGACTTGAAAACAGGCCGTTAAAGGGTGAAAACCCAAACCAGCCCCCAAACGACCCCGTAGGAGGCACGAACACCTCGCACGGGACCAATGTAATTTGTAGGAACTGATCGCGTAGTCCCGGGTCTCCCGATTTGAGAGTATGACGATAATTTGCAAAAATACTCTTAGACTTGAAAACAAGCCGTTAAAGGGTGAAAACCCAAACCAGCCCCCAAACGACCCCGTAGGAGGCACGAACACCTCGCATAGGACCAATGTAACTTGTAGGAACTGACCGCGTAGTCCCGGGTCTCCCGGTTTGAGAGTATGATGATAATTTGCAAAAATCACACTTAGACTTCAAAACAGGCCGTTAAAGGGTGAAAACCCAAACCAGCCCCCAAACGACCCCGTAGGAGGCACGAACACCTCGCACGGGACCAATGCAACTTGTAGGAACTGACCGCGTAGTCCCGGGTCTCCCGGTTTGAGAGTATGACGATAATTTGCAAAAATCACACTTAGACTTGAAAACAGGCCGTTAAAGGGTGAAAACCCAAACCAACCCCCAAATGACCCCGTAGGAGGCAAGAACACCTCGCACGGGACCAATGCAACTTGTAGGAACCGACCGCGTAGTCCCGGGTCTCCCAATTTGAGAGTATGACGATAATTTGCAAAAATCACTCTTAGACTTGAAAACAGGCCGTTAAAGGGTGAAAACCCAAACCAACCCCAAACGACCCCGTAGGACGCACGAACACCTCGCACGGGACCAATGTAACTTGTAGGAACTGACCGCGTAGTCCCGGGTCTCCCAGTTTGAGAGTATGACGATAATTTGCAAAAATCACACTTAGACTTGAAAACAGGTCGTTAGAGGGTGAAAACCCAGACCAGCCCCCAAACGACCCCGTAGGAGGCACGAACACCTCGCACGGTACCAATGTAACTTGTAGGAACTGACCGCGTAGTCCCGGGTCTCCCGGTTTGAGAGTATGACGATAATTTGCAAAAATCACACTTAGACTTGAAAACAGGCCGTTAAAGGGTGAAAACCCAAACTAGCCCCCAAACGACCCCGTACGAGGCACGAACACCTCGCACGGGACCAATGTAACTTGTAGTAACTGACCGTGTAGTCCCGGGTCTCCCGTTTTGAGAGTATGACGATAATTTGCAAAAATCACACTTAGACTTCAAAACAGGCCGTTAAAGGGTGAAAACCCAAACCAGCCCCCAAACGACCCCGTAGGAGGCACGAACACCTCGCACGGGACCAATGTAATTTGTAGGAACTGATCGCGTAGTCCCGGGTCTCCCGATTTGAGAGTATGACGATAATTTGCAAAAATCACTCTTAGACTTGAAAACTGGCCGTTAAAGGGTGAAAACCCAAACCAGCCCCCAAACGACCCCGTAGGAGGCACGAACACCTCGCACAGGACCAATGTAACTTGAAGGAACTGACCGCGTAGTCCCGGGTCTCCCGGTTTGAGAGTATGACGATAATTTGAAAAAATCACACTTAGACTTCAAAACAGGCCGTTAAAGGGTGAAAACCCAAACCAGCCCCCAAACGACCCCGTAGGAGGCACGAACACCTCGCACGGGACCAATGCAACTTGTAGGAACTAACCGCGTAGTCCCGGGTCTCCCGGTTTGAGAGTCTGACGATAATTTGCAAAAATCACACATAGACTTGAAAACAGGCCGTTAAAGGGTGAAAACCCAAACCAACCCCCAAACGACCCCGTAGGAGGCAAGAACACCTCGCACGGGACCAATGCAACTTGTAGGAACCGACCGCGTAGTCCCGGGTCTCTCAATTTGAGAGTATGACGATAATTTGCAAAAATCACACTTAGACTTGAAAACAGGTCGTTAAAGGGTGAAAACCCAGACCAGCCCCCAAACGACCCCGTAGGAGGCACGAACACCTCGCACGGTACCAATATAACTTGTAGGAACTGACCGCGTAGTCCCGGGTCTCCCGGTTTGAGAGTATGACGATAATTTGCAAAAATCACACTTAGACTTGAAAACAGGTCGTTAGAGGGTGAAAACCCAGACCAGCCGCCAAACGACCCCGTAGGAGGCACGAACACCTCGCACGGTACCAATGTAACTTGTAGGAACTGACCGCGTAGTCCCGGGTCTCCCGGTTTGAGAGTATGATGATAATTTGCAAAAATCATACTTAGACTTGAAAACAGGCCGTTAAAGGGTGAAAACCCAAACCAGCCCCCAAACGACCCCGTACGAGGCACGAACACCTCGCACGGGACCAATGTAACTTGTAGGAACTGACCGTGTAGTCCCGGGTCTCCCGATTTGAGAGTATGACGATAATTTGTAAAAATCACACTTAGACTTGAAAACAGGCCGTTAAAAGGTGAAAACCAAAACTAGCCCCCAAACGACCCCGTAAGAGGCACGAACACCTCGCACCGGACCAATGCAACTTGTAGGAACTGACCACGTAGTCCCGGGCCTCCCGGTTTGAGAGTATGATGATAATTTGCAAAAATCGTACTTAGACTTGAAAACAGGCCGTTAAAGGGTGAAAACCCAAAACAATCCCCAAACGACCCCGTAGGAGGCACGAACACCTCGCACGGGACCAATGTAACTTGTAGGAACCGACCGCGTAGTCCCGAGTCTCCCGATTTGAGAGTATGACGATAATTTGCAAAAATCACACTTAGACTTGAAAACAGGCCGTTAAAGGGTGAAAACCGAAACCAGCCCCCAAACGACCCCGTAGGAGGCACGATCACCTCGCACGGGACCAATGTAACTTGTAGGAACTGATCGCGTAGTCCCGGGTCTCCCGGTTTAAGAGTATGGTGATAATTTGCAAAAATCAAACTTAGACTTGAAAACAGGCCGTTAAAGGGTGAAAACCCAAACCAGCCCCCAAACGACCCCGTAGGAGGCACGAACACCTCGCACGGGACCAATATAACTTTTAGGAACTGACCGGGTAGTCCCGGATCTCCCGATTTGAGAGTATGATGATAATTTACAAAAATCACACTTAGACTTCAAAACAGGCCGTTAAAGGGTGAAAACCCAAACCAGGCCCCAAACGACCCCGTAGGAGGCACGAACACCTCGCTCGCGACCAATGCAACTTGTAGGAACTGACCGCGTAGTCCCGGGTCTCCCGGTTTGAGAGTATGATGATAATTTATAAAAATCACACTTAGACTTGAAAACAGACCGTTAAAGGGCGAAAACCCAAACCAACCCCCAAACGACCCCGTAGGAGGCACGAACACCTCGCACGGGACCAATGCAACTTGTAGGAACTGACCGCGTAGTCTCGGGTCTCCCAGTTTGAGAGTATGATGATAAATTGCAAAAATCACATTTAGACTTGAAAACATGCCGTTAAAGGGTGAAAACCCAAACCTACCCCAAACGACCCGTAGGAGGCACGAACACCTCGCACGGGACCAATGTAACTTGTAGGAACTGACCGCGTAGTCCCGGGTCTCCCCGTTTGAGAGTATGACGATAATTTGCAAAAATCACACTTAGACTTGAAAACAGGTCGTTAAAGGGTGAAAACCCAAACCAGCCCCCAAACGACCCCGTAGGAGGCACGAACACCTCGCACGGGACCAATGTAACTTGTAGGAACTGACCGCGTAGTCCCGGGTCTCCCGGTTTGAGAGTATGATGATAATTTGCAAAAATCACACTTAGACTTGAAAATAGGTCGTTAAAGGGTGAAAACCCAAACCAGCCCCCAAACGACCCCGTAAGAGGCACGAACACCTCGCACGGGACCAATGTAACTTGTAGGAACTGATCGCGTAGTCCTGGGTCTCCCGATTTGAGAGTATGACGATAATTTGCAAAAAACACACTTAGACTTGAAAACAGGCCGTTAAAGGGTGAAAACCAAAACTAGCCCCCAAACGACCCCGTAAGAGACACGAACACCTCGCACGGGACCAATGCAACTTGTAGGAACTGACCGCGTAGTCCCGGGTCTCCCGGTTTGAGAGCATGATGATAATTTGCAAAAATCACACTTAGACTTGAAAACAGGCCGTTAAAGGGTGAAAACCCAAACCAACCCCCAAACGACCCCGTAGGAGGCACGAACACCTCGCACGGGACCAATGTAACTTTTAGGAACTGACCGCGTAGTCCCGGGTCTCCCGGTTTGACAGTATGGGGATAATTTGCAAAAATCACACTTAGACTTGAAAACAGGCCGTTAAAGGGTGAAAACCCAACCCCGTAGGAGGCACGAACACCTCGCACGGTACCAATGTAACTTGTAGGAACTGACCGCGTAGTCCCGGGTCTCCCGGTTTGAGAGTATGACGATAATTTGCAAAAATCACACTTAGACTTGAAAACAGGCCGTTAAAGGGTGAAAACCCAAACCAGCCCCCAAACGACCCCGTAGGAGGCACGAAACCTCGCACGGGACCAATATAATTTGTAGGAACTGATCGCGTAGTCCCGGGTTTCCCGATTTGAGAGTATGACGATAATTTGCAAAAATCACTCTTAGACTTGAAAACAGGTCGTTAAAGGGTGAAAACCCAAACCAGCCCCCAAACGACCCCGTAGGAGGCACGAACACCTCGCACAGGATCAATGTAACTTGTAGGAACTGACCGCGTAGTCCCGGGTCACCCGGTTTGAGAGTATGACGATAATTTGCAAAAATCACACTTAGACTTGAAAACAGGCCGTTAAAGGGTGAAAACCCAAACCAACCCCCAAACGACCCCGTAGGAGGCAAGAACACCTCGCACGGGACCAATGCAACTTGTAGGAACCGACCGCGTAGTCCCGGGTCTCCCAATTTGAGAGTATGACGATAATTTGCAAAAATCACACTTAGACTTGAAAACAGGTCGTTAAAGGGTGAAAACCCAAACCAACCCCAAACGACCCCGTAGGACGCACGAACACCTCCCACGGGACCAATGTAACTTGTAGGAACTGACCGCGTAGTCCCGGGTCTCCCAGTTTGAGAGTATGACGATAATTTGCAAAAATCACACTTAGACTTGAAAACAGGTCGTTAGAGGGTGAAAACCCAGACCAGCCCCCAAACGACCCCGTAGGAGGCACGAACACCTCGCACGGGACCAATGTAACTTGTAGGAACTGACCGCGTAGTCCCGGGTCTCCCGATTTGAGAGAATGACGATAATTTGCAAAAATCACACTTAGACTTGAAAACAGGCCGTTAAAGGGTGAAAACCCAAACCAGCCCCCAAACGACCCCGTAGGAGGCACGAACACCTCGCACGGGACCAATGCAACTTGTAGGAAGTGACCGCGTAGTCCCGGGTCTCCCGGATTGAGAGTATGACGATAATTTGCAAAAATCACACTTAGACTTGAAAACAGGCCGTTAAAGGGTGAAAACCAAAACTAGCCCCCAAACGACTCCGTAAGAGGTACGAACACCTCGCACGGGACCAATGCAACTTGTAGGAACTGACCGCGTAGTCCCGGGTCTCCCGGTTTGAGAGCATGATGATAATTTGCAAAAATCACACTAAGACTTGAAAACAGGCCGTTAAAGGGTGAAAACCCAAACCAACCCCCAAACGACCCCGTAGGAGGCACGAACACCTCGCACGGGATCAATGTAACTTTTAGGAACTGACCGCGTAGTCCCGGGTCTCCCGGTTTGAGAGTATGGCGATAATTTGCAAAAATCACACTTAGACTTGAAAACAGGCCGTTAAAGGGTGAAAACCCAAACCAACCCCCAAATAACCCCGTAGGAGGCACTAACACCTCGCACGGGATCAATGTAACTTGTAGGAACTGACCGCGTAGTCCCGGGTCTCCCAGTTTGAGAGTATGACGATAATTTGCAAAAATCACACTTAGACTTGAAAACAGGCCGTTAAAGGGTGAAAACCCAAACCAGCACCCAAACGACCCCGTAGGAGGCACGAACACCTCGCACAGGACCAATGTAACTTGTAGGAACTGACCGCGTAGTCCCGGGTCTCCCGATTTGAGAGTATGACGATTATTTGCAAAAATCACACTTAGACTTGAAAACAGGCCGTTAAAGGGTGAAAACCAAAACCAGCCCCCAAACGACCCCGTAGGAGGCACGAACACCTCGCATGGGACCAATGTAACTTGTAGGAACTGACCGCGTAGTCCCGGGTCTCCCGATTTGAGAGTATGACGATAATTTACAAAAATCACACTTAGACTTGAAAACAGGCCGTTAAAGGGTGAAAACCCAAACCAGCCCCCAAAGGACCCCGTAAGAGGCACGAACACGTCGCACGGGACCAATGCAACTTGTAGGAATTGACCGCGTAGTCCCGGGTCTACCGGTTTGAGAGTATGAGGATAATTTGCAAAAATCACACTTAGACTTGAAAACAGGTCGTTAAAGGGTGAAAACCCAAACCAACCCCCAAAGACCCCGTAAGAGGCACGAACACCTCGCACGGGACCACTGTAACTTGTAGGAACTGGCCGCGTAGTCCCGGGTCTCCCGGTTTGAGAGTATGACGATAATTTGCAAAAATCACACTTAGACTTGAAAACAGGTCGTTAAAGGGTGAAAACCCAAACCAACCCCCAAACGACCCCGTAGGAGGCACGAACACCTCGCACGGGACCAGTGTAACTTGTAGGAACTGGCCGCGTAGTCCCGGGTCTCCCGGTTTGAGAATATGACGATAATTTGCAAAAATCACACTTAGACTTGAAATCAAGCCGTTAAAGGGTGAAAACCCAAACCAGCCCCCAAACGACCCCGTAGGAGGCACGAACACCTCGCACGGGACCAATGTAACTTGTAGGAACTGACCGCGTAGTCCCGGGTCTCCCGGTTTGAGAGTATGACGATAATTTGCAAAAATCACACTTAGACTTGAAAACAGACCGTTAAAGGGTGAAAACCCAAACCAGCCCCCAAACGACCCGGTAGGAGGCACGAACACCTCGTACGGGACCAATGTAACTTATAGGAACTGACCGCGTAGTCCCGGGTCTCCCGGTTTGAGAGTATGACGATAATTTGCAAAAATCACACTTAGACTTGATAACAGACCGTTAAAGGGTGAAAACCAAAACCAACCCCCAAACGACCCCGTAGGAGGCACGAACACCTCGCACGGGACCAATGTAACTTGTAGGAACTGACCGCGTAGTCCCGGGTCTCCCGATTTGAGAGAATGACGATAATTTACAAAAATCACACTTAGACTTTAAAACAGGCCGTTAAAGGGTGAAAACCCAAACCAGCACCCAAACGACCCCATAGAAGGCACGAAAACCTCGCACGGGACCAATGCAACTTGTAGGAACTGACCGCGTAGTCCCGGGTCTCCCGATTTGAGAGTATGATGATAATTTGCAAAAATCACACTTAGACTTGAAAACAGGCCGTTAAAGGGTGAAAATCCAAACCAATGCCCAAACGACCCCGTAGGAGGCACGAACAGCTCGCACGGGACCAATGTAACTTGTAGGAACTGACCGTGTAGTCCCGGGTCTCCCGATTTGAGAGTATGACGATAATTTGCAAAAATCACACTTAGACTTGAAAACAGGCCGTTAAAGGGTGAAAACCCAAACCAACCCCCAAACGACCCCGTAGGAGGCACGAACACCTCGTACATGACCAATGTAACTTGTAGGAAGTGATTGCGTAGTCCCGGGTCTCCCGGTTTGAGAGTATGACGATAATTTGCAGAAATCACACTTAGACTTGAAAAAAGGCCATTAAAGGGTGAAAACCCAAACCAGCCCCCAAACGACCCCGTAGGAGGCACGAACACCTCGCACGGGACCATTGTAACTTGTAGGAACTGACCGCGTAGTCCCGGGTCTCTCGGTTTGAGAGTATGATGATAATTTGCAAAAATCACACTTAGACTTGAAAACAGGTCGTTAAAGGGTGAAAACCCAAACCAGCCCCAAAACGACCCCGTAGGAGGCACGAACACCTCGCACGGGACCAATATAACTTTTAGGAAATGACCGGGTAGTCCCGGGTCTACCGGTTTGAGAGTATGACGATAATTTGCAAAAATCACACTTAGACTTGAAAACATGCCGTTAAAGGGTGAAAACCCAAACTAGCCCCCAAACGACCCTGTAGGAGGAGGCACGAACACCTCGCACGGGACCAATGTAACTTGTAGGAACTGACCGCGTAGTCTCGGGTCTCCCGGTTTGAGAGTATGACGATAATTTGCAAAAATCACACTTAGACTTGAAAACAGGCCGTTAAAGGGTGAAAATCCAAACCAATGCCCAAACGACCCCGTAGGAGGCACGAACAGCTCGCACGGGACCAATGTAACTTGTAGGAACTGACCGTGTAGTCCCGGGTCTCCCGATTTGAGAGTATGACGATAATTTGCAAAAATCACACTTAGACTTGAAAACAGGCCGTTAAAGGGTGAAAACCCAAACCAACCCCCAAACGACCCCGTAGGAGGCACGAACACCTCGCACGGGACCAATGTAACTTTTAGGAACTGACCGCGTAGTCCCGGGTCTCCCGGTTTGACAGTATGGCGATAATTTGCAAAAATCACACTTAGACTTGAAAATAGGCCGTTAAAGGGTGAAAACCCAACCCCGTAGGAGGCACGAACACCTCGCACGGTACCAATGTAACTTGTAGGAACTGACCGCGTAGTCCCGGGTCTCTCGGTTTGAGAGTATGACGATAATTTGCAAAAATCACACTTAGACTTGAAAACAGGCCGTTAAAGGGTGAAAACCCAAACCAGCCCCAAAACGACCCCGTAGGAGGCACGAACACCTCGCACGGGACCAATGTAATTTGTAGGAACTGATCGCGTAGTCCCGGGTCTCCCGATTTGAGAGTATGACGATAATTTGCAAAAATCACTCTTAGACTTGAAAACAGCCCGTTAAAGGGTGAAAACCCAAACCAGCCCCCAAACGACCCCGTAGGAGGCACGAACACCTCGCATAGGACCAATGTAACTTGTAGGAACTGACCGCATAGTCCCGGGTCTCCCGGTTTGAGAGTATGATGATAATTTGCAAAAATCACACTTAGACTTCAAAACAGGCCGTTAAAGGGTGAAAACCCAAACCAGCCCCCAAACGACCCCGTAGGAGGCACGAACACCTCGCACGGGACCAATGCAACTTGTAGGAACTGACCGCGTAGTCCCGGGTCTCCCGGTTTGAGAGTATGACGATAATTTGCAAAAATCACACTTAGACTTGAAAACAGGCCGCTAAAGGGTGAAAACCCAAACCAACCCCCAAACGACCCCGTAGGAGGCAAGAACACCTCGCACGGGACCAATGCAACTTGTAGGAACCGACCGCGTAGTCCCGGGTCTCCCAATTTGAGAGTATGACGATAATTTGCAAAAATCACTCTTAGACTTGAAAACAGGCCGTTAAAGGGTGAAAACCCAAACCAACCCCAAACGACCCCGTAGGACGCACGAACACCTCGCACGGGACCAATGTAACTTGTAGGAACTGACCGCGTAGTCCCGGGTCTCCCAGTTTGAGAGTATGACGATAATTTGCAAAAATCACACTTAGACTTGAAAACAGGACGTTAGAGGGTGAAAACCCAGACCAGCCCCCAAACGACCCCGTAGGAGGCACGAACACCTCGCACGGTACCAATGTAACTTGTAGGAAGTGACCGCGTAGTCCCGGGTCTCCCGGTTTGAGAGTATGACGATAATTTGCAAAAATCACACTTAGACTTGAAAACAGGCCGTTAAAGGGTGAAAACCCAAACCAGCCCCCAAACGACCCCGTACGAGGAACGAACACCTCGCACGGGACCAATGTAACTTGTAGGAACTGACCGTGTAGTCCCGGGTCTCCCGGTTTGAGAGTATGACGATAATTTGCAAAAATCACACTTAGACTTCAAAACAGGCCGTTAAAGGGTGAAAACCCAAACCAGCCCCCAAACGACCCCGTAGGAGGCACGAACACCTCGCACGGGACCAATGTAATTTGTAGGAACTGATCGCGTAGTCCCGGGTCTCCCGATTTGAGAGTATGACGATAATTTGCAAAAATCACTCTTAGACTTGAAAACTGGCCGTTAAAGGGTGAAAACCCAAACCAGCCCCCAAATGACCCCGTAGGAGGCACGAACACCTCGCACAGGACCAATGTAACATGAAGGAACTGACCGCGTAGTCCCGGGTCTCC
This sequence comes from Sambucus nigra, assembly GCA_949130495.1. Taxonomy (NCBI): domain Eukaryota; kingdom Viridiplantae; phylum Streptophyta; class Magnoliopsida; order Dipsacales; family Adoxaceae; genus Sambucus; species Sambucus nigra. The sequence continues at coordinate 443,729,644 of OX422221.1, forward strand.
CGGTTTGAGAGTATGACGATAATTTGAAAAAATCACACTTAGACTTCAAAACAGGCCGTTAAAGGGTGAAAACCCAAACCAGCCCCCAAACGACCCCGTAGGAGGCACGAACACCTCGCACGGGACCAATGCAACTTGTTGGAACTGACCGCGTAGTCCCGGGTCTCCCGGTTTGAGAGTATGACGATAATTTGCAAAAATCACACTTAGACTTGAAAACAGGCCGTTAAAGCGTGAAAACCCAAACCAACCCCCAAACGACCCCGTAGGAGGCAAGAACACCTCGCACGGGACCAATGCAACTTGTAGGAACCGACCGCGTAGTCCCGGGTCTCCCAAATTGAGAGTATGACGATAATTTGCAAAAATCACACTTAGACTTGAAAACAGGCCGTTAAAGGGTGAAAACCCAAACCAACCCCAAACGACCCCGTAGGACGCACGAACACCTCACACGGGACCAATGTAACTTGTAGGAACTAACCGCGTAGTCCCGGGGTCTCCCAGTTTGAGAGTATGACGATAATTTGTAAAAATCACACTTAGACTTGAAAACAGGTCGTTAGAGGGTGAAAACCCAGACCAGCCCCCAAACGACCCCGTAGGAGGCACGAACACCTCGCACGGTACCAACATAACTTGTAGGAACTGACCGCGTAGTCCCGGGTCTCCCGGTTTGAGAGTATGACGATAATTTGCAAAAATCACACTTAGACTTGAAAACAGGTCATTAGAGGGTGAAAACCCAGACCAGCCCCCAAACGACCCCGTAGGAGGCACGAACACCTCGCACGGTACCAATGTAACTTGTAGGAACTGACCGCGTAGTCCCGGGTCTCCCGGTTTGAGAGTATGATGATAATTTGCAAAAATCATACTTAGACTTGAAAACAGGCCGTTAAAGGGTGAAAACCCAAACCATCCCCCAAACGATCCCGTACGAGGCACGAACACCTCGCACGGGACCAATGTAACTTGTAGGAACTGACTGTGTAGTCCCGGGTCTCCCGATTTGAGAGTATGACGATAATTTGTAAAAATCACACTTAGACTTGAAAACAGGCCGTTAAAGGGTGAAAACCAAAACTAGCCCCCAAACGACCCCGTAAGAGGCACGAACACCTCGCACCGGACCAATGCAACTTGTAGGAACTGACCGCGTAGTCCCGGGCCTCCCGGTTTGAGAGTATGATGATAATTTGCAAAAATCATACTTAGACTTGAAAACAGGTCGTTAAAGGGTGAAAACCCAAAACAACCCCCAAACGACCCCGTAGGAGGCACGAACACCTCGCACGGGACCAATGTAACTTGTAGGAACCGACCGCGTAGTCCCGAGTCTCCCGATTTGAGAGTATGACGATAATTTGCAAAAATCACACTTAGACTTGAAAACAGGCCGTTAAAGGGTGAAAACCGAAACCAGCCCCCAAACGACCCCGTAGGAGGCACGATCACCTCGTACGGGACCAATGTAACTTGTAGGAACTGACCGCGTAGTCCCGGGTCTCCCGGTTTGAGAGTATGGTGATAATTTGCAAAAATCAAACTTAGACTTGAAAACAGGCCGTTAAAGGGTGAAAACCCAAACCAGCCCCCAAACGACCCCGTAGGAGGCACGAACACCTCGCATGGGACCAATATAACTTTTAGGAACTGACCGGGTAGTCCCGAATCTCCCGATTTGAGAGTATGATGATAATTTGCAAAAATCACACTTAGACTTCAAAACAGGCCGTTAAAGGGTGAAAACCCAAACCAGCCCCCAAACGACCCCGTAGGAGGCACGAACACCTCGCTCGCGACCAATACAACTTGTAGGAACTGACCGCGTAGTCCCGGGTCTCCCGGTTTGAGAGTATGATGATAATTTACAATAATCACACTTAGACTTGAAAACAAACCGTTAAAGGGCGAAAACCCAAACCAACCCCCAAACGACCCCGTAGGAGGCACGAACACCTCGCACAGGACCAATGCAACTTGTAGGAACTGACCGCGTAGTCTCGGGTCTCCCAGTTTGAGAGTATGATGATAAATTGCAAAAATCACATTTAGACTTGAAAATATGCCGTTAAAGGGTGAAAACTCAAACCAACCCCAAACGACCCCGTAGGAGGCACGAACACCTCGCACGGGACCAATGTAACTTGTAGGAACTGACCGCGTAGTCCCGGGTCTCCCCGTTTGAGAGTATGACGATAATTTGCAAAAATCACACTTAGACTTGAAAACAGGTCGTTAAAGGGTGAAAACCCAAACCAGCCCCCAAACGACCCCGTAGGAGGCACGAACACCTCGCACGGGACCAATGTAACTTGTAGGAACTGACCGCGTAGTCCCGGGTCTCCCGGTTTGAGAGTATGATGATAATTTGCAAAAATCACACTTAGACTTGAAAACAGGTCGTTAAAGGGTGAAAACCCAAACCAGCCCCAAAACGACCCCGTAGGAGGCACGAACACCTCGCACGGGACCAATATAACTTTTAGGAAATGACCGGGTAGTCCCGGGTCTACCGGTTTGAGAGTATGACGATAATTTGCAAAAATCACACTTAGACTTGAAAACATGCCGTTAAAGGGTGAAAACCCAAACTAGCCCCCAAACGACCCTGTAGGAGGCACGAACACCTCGCACGGGACCAATGTAACTTGTAGGAACTGACCGCGTAGTCTCGGGTCTCCCGGTTTGAGAGTATGACGATAATTTGCAAAAATCACACTTAGACTTGAAAACAGGCCGTTAAAGGGTGAAAATCCAAACCAATGCCCAAACGACCCCGTAGGAGGCACGAACAGCTCGCACGGGACCAATGTAACTTGTAGGAACTGACCGTGTAGTCCCGGGTCTCCCGATTTGAGAGTATGACGATAATTTGCAAAAATCACACTTAGACTTGAAAACAGGCCGTTAAAGGGTGAAAACCCAAACCAACCCCCAAACGACCCCGTAGGAGGCACGAACACCTCGCACGGGACCAATGTAACTTTTAGGAACTGACCGCGTAGTCCCGGGTCTCCCGGTTTGACAGTATGGCGATAATTTGCAAAAATCACACTTAGACTTGAAAATACGCCGTTAAAGGGTGAAAACCCAACCCCGTAGGAGGCACGAACACCTCGCACGGTACCAATGTAACTTGTAGGAACTAACCGCGTAGTCCCGGGTCTCTCGGTTTGAGAGTATGACGATAATTTGCAAAAATCACACTTAGACTTGAAAACAGGCCGTTAAAGGGTGAAAACCCAAACCAGCCCCCAAACGACCCCGTAGGAGGCACGAACACCTCGCACGGGACCAATGTAATTTGTAGGAACTGATCGCGAAGTCCCGGGTCTCCCGATTTGAGAGTATGACGATAATTTGCAAAAATCACTCTTAGACTTGAAAACAGCCCGTTAAAGGGTGAAAACCCAAACCAGCCCCCAAACGACCCCGTAGGAGGCACGAACACCTCGCATAGGACCAATGTAACTTGTAGGAACTGACCGCATAGTCCCGGGTCTCCCGGTTTGAGAGTATGATGATAATTTGTAAAAATCACACTTAGACTTCAAAACAGGCCGTTAAAGGGTGAAAACCCAAACCAGCCCCCAAACGACCCCGTAGGAGGCACGAACACCTCGCACGGGACCAATGAAACTTGTAGGAACTGACCGCGTAGTCCCGGGTCTCCCGGTTTGAGAGTATGACGATAATTTCCAAAAATCACACTTAGACTTGAAAACAGGCCGCTAAAGGGTGAAAACCCAAACCAACCCCCAAACGACCCCGTAGGAGGCAAGAACACCTCGCACGGGACCAATGCAACTTGTAGGAACCGACCGCGTAGTCCCGGGTCTCCCAATTTGAGAGTATGACGATAATTTGCAAAAATCACTCTTAGACTTGAAAACAGGCCGTTAAAGGGTGAAAACCCAAACCAACCCCAAACGACCCCGTAGGACGCACGAACACCTCGCACGGGACCAATGTAACTTGTAGGAACTGACCGCGTAGTCCCGGGTCTCCCAGTTTGAGAGTATGACGATAATTTGCAAAAATCACACTTAGACTTGAAAACAGGTCGTTAGAGGGTGAAAACCCAGACCAGCCCCCAAACGACCCCGTAGGAGGCACGAACACCTCGCACGGTACCAATGTAACTTGTAGGAAGTGACCGCGTAGTCCCGGGTCTCCCGGTTTGAGAGTATGACGATAATTTGCAAAAATCACACTTAGACTTGAAAACAGGCCGTTAAAGGGTGAAAACCCAAACCAGCCCCCAAACGACCCCGTACGAGGCACGAACACCTCGCACGGGACCAATGTAACTTGTAGGAACTGACCGTGTAGTCCCGGGTCTCCCGGTTTGAGAGTATGACGATAATTTGCAAAAATCACACTTAGACTTCAAAACAGGCCGTTAAAGGGTGAAAACCCAAACCAGCCCCCAAACGACCCCGTAGGAGGCACGAACACCTCGCACGGGACCAATGTAATTTGTAGGAACTGATCGCGTAGTCCCGGGTCTCCCGATTTGAGAGTATGACGATAATTTGCAAAAATCACTCTTAGACTTGAAAACTGGCCGTTAAAGGGTGAAAACCCAAACCAGCCCCCAAACGACCCCGTAGGAGGCACGAACACCTCGCACAGGACCAATGTAACATGAAGGAACTGACCGCGTAGTCCCGGGTCTCCCGGTTTGAGAGTATGACGATAATTTGAAAAAATCACACTTAGACTTCAAAACAGGCCGTTAAAGGGTGAAAACCCAAACCAGCCCCCAAACGACCCCGTAGGAGGCACGAACACCTCGCACGGGACCAATGCAACTTGTTGGAACTGACCGCGTAGTCCCGGGTCTCCCGGTTTGAGAGTATGACGATAATTTGCAAAAATCACACTTAGACTTGAAAACAGGCCGTTAAAGCGTGAAAACCCAAACCAACCCCCAAACGACCCCGTAGGAGGCAAGAACACCTCGCACGGGACCAATGCAACTTGTAGGAACCGACCGCGTAGTCCCGGGTCTCCCAAATTGAGAGTATGACGATAATTTGCAAAAATCACACTTAGACTTGAAAACAGGCCGTTAAAGGGTGAAAACCCAAACCAACCCCAAACGACCCCGTAGGACGCACGAACACCTCGCACGGGACCAATGTAACTTGTAGGAACTAACCGCGTAGTCCCGGGGTCTCCCAGTTTGAGAGTATGACGATAATTTGCAAAAATCACACTTAGACTTGAAAACAGGTCGTTAGAGGGTGAAAACCCAGACCAGCCCCCAAACGACCCCGTAGGAGGCACGAACACCTCGCACGGTACCAACATAACTTGTAGGAACTGACCGCGTAGTCCCGGGTCTCCCGGTTTGAGAGTATGACGATAATTTGCAAAAATTACACTTAGACTTGAAAACAGGTCATTAGAGGGTGAAAACCCAGACCAGCCCCCAAACGACCCCGTAGGAGGCACGAACACCTCGCACGGTACCAATGTAACTTGTAGGAACTGACCGCGTAGTCCCGGGTCTCCCGGTTTGAGAGTATGATGATAATTTGCAAAAATCATACTTAGACTTGAAAACAGGCCGTTAAAGGGTGAAAACCCAAACCATCCCCCAAACGACCCCGTACGAGGCACGAACACCTCGCACGGGACCAATGTAACTTGTAGGAACTGACTGTGTAGTCCCGGGTCTCCCGATTTGAGAGTATGACGATAATTTGTAAAAATCACACTTAGACTTGAAAACAGGCCGTTAAAGGGTGAAAACCAAAACTAGCCCCCAAACGACCCCGTAAGAGGCACGAACACCTCGCACCGGACCAATGCAACTTGTAGGAACTGACCGCGTAGTCCCGGGCCTCCCGGTTTGAGAGTATGATGATAATTTGCAAAAATCATACTTAGACTTGAAAACAGGTCGTTAAAGGGTGAAAACCCAAAACAACCCCCAAACGACCCCGTAGGAGGCACGAACACCTCGCACGGGACCAATGTAACTTGTAGGAACCGACCGCGTAGTCCCGAGTCTCCCGATTTGAGAGTATGACGATAATTTGCAAAAATCACACTTAGACTTGAAAACAGGCCGTTAAAGGGTGAAAACCGAAACCAGCCCCCAAACGACCCCGTAGGAGGCACGATCACCTCGTACGGGACCAATGCAACTTGTAGGAACTGACCGCGTAGTCCCGGGCCTCCCGGTTTGAGAGTATGATGATAATTTGCAAAAATCATACTTAGACTTGAAAACAGGTCGTTAAAGGGTGAAAACCCAAAACAACCCCCAAACGACCCCGTAGGAGGCACGAACACCTCGCACGGGACCAATGTAACTTGTAGGAACCGACCGCGTAGTCCCGAGTCTCCCGATTTGAGAGTATGACGATAATTTGCAAAAATCACACTTAGACTTGAAAACAGGCCGTTAAAGGGTGAAAACCGAAACCAGCCCCCAAACGACCCCGTAGGAGGCACGATCACCTCGTACGGGACCAATGTAACTTGTAGGAACTGACCGCGTAGTCCCGGGTCTCCCGGTTTGAGAGTATGGTGATAATTTGCAAAAATCAAACTTAGACTTGAAAACAGGCCGTTAAAGGGTGAAAACCCAAACCAGCCCCCAAACGACCCCGTAGGAGGCACGAACACCTCGCATGGGACCAATATAACTTTTAGGAACTGACCGGGTAGTCCCGAATCTCCCGATTTGAGAGTATGATGATAATTTGCAAAAATCACACTTAGACTTCAAAACAGGCCGTTAAAGGGTGAAAACCCAAACCAGCCCCCAAACGACCCCGTAGGAGGCACGAACACCTCGCTCGCGACCAATACAACTTGTAGGAACTGACCGCGTAGTCCCGGGTCTCCCGGTTTGAGAGTATGATGATAATTTACAAAAATCACACTTAGACTTGAAAACAAACCGTTAAAGGGCGAAAACCCAAACCAACCCCCAAACGACCCCGTAGGAGGCACGAACACCTCGCACGGGACCAATGCAACTTGTAGGAACTGACCGCGTAGTCTCGGGTCTCCCAGTTTGAGAGTATGATGATAAATTGCAAAAATCACGTTTAGACTTGAAAACATGCCGTTAAAGGGTGAAAACTCAAACCAACCCCAAACGACCCCGTAGGAGGCACGAACACCTCGCACGGGACCAATGTAACTTGTAGGAACTGACCGCGTAGTCCCGGGTCTCCCCGTTTGAGAGTATGACGATAATTTGCAAAAATCACACTTAGACTTGAAAACAGGTCGTTAAAGGGTGAAAACCCAAACCAGCCCCCAAACGACCCCGTAGGAGGCACGAACACCTCGCACGGGACCAATGTAACTTGTAGGAACTGACCGCGTAGTCCCGGGTCTCCCGGTTTGAGAGTATGATGATAATTTGCAAAAATCACACTTAGACTTGAAAATAGGTCGTTAAAGGGTGAAAATCCAAACCAGCCCCCAAACAACCCTGTAAGAGGCACGGACACCTCGCACGGGACCAATGTAACTTGTAGGAACTGATCGCGTAGTCCCGGGTCTCCCGATTTGAGAGTATGACGATAATTTGCAAAAATCACACTTAGACTTGAAAACAGGCCGTTAAAGGGTGAAAACCAAAACTAGCCCCCAAACGACCCCGTAAGAGACACGAACACCTCGCACGGGACCAATGCAACTTGTAGGAACTGACCGCGTAGTCCCGGGTCTCCCGGTTTGAGAGCATGATGATAATTTGCAAAAATCACACTTAGACTTGAAAACAGGCCGTTAAATGGTGAAAACCCAAACCAACCCCCAAACGACCCCGTAGGAGGCACGAACACCTCGCACGGGACCAATGTAACTTTTAGGAACTGACCGCGTAGTCCCGGGTCTCCCGGTTTGACAGTATGGCGATAATTTGCAAAAATCACACTTAGACTTGAAAATAGGCCGTTAAAGGGTGAAAACCCAACCCCGTAGGAGGCACGAACACCTCGCACGGTACCAATGTAACTTGTAGGAACTGACCGCGTAGTCCCGCGTCTCCCGGTTTGAGAGTATGACGATAATTTGCAAAAATCACACTTAGACTTGAAAACAGGCCGTTAAAGGGTGAAAACCCAAACCAGCCCCCAAACGACCCCGTAGGAGGCACGAACACCTCGAACGGGACCAATATAATTTGTAGGAACTGATCGCGTAGTCCCGGGTCTCCCGATTTGAGAGTATGACGATAATTTGCAAAAATCACTCTTAGACTTGAAAACAGGTCGTTAAAGGGTGAAAACCCAAACCAGCCCCCAAACGACCCCGTAGGAGGCACGAACACCTCGTACAGGACCAATGTAAAATGTAGGAACTGACCGCGTAGTCCCGGGTCACCCGGTTTGAGAGTATGACGATAATTTGCAAAAATCACACTTAGACTTCAAAACAGGCCGTTAAAGGGTGAAAACCCAAACCAACCCCCAAACGACCCCGTAGGAGGCAAGAACACCTCGCACGGGACCAATGCAACTTTTAGGAACCGACCGCGTAGTCCCGGGTCTCCCAATTTGAGAGTATGACGATAATTTGCAAAAATCACACTTAGACTTGAAAACAGGCCGTTAAAGGGTGAAAACCCAAACCAACCCCAAACGACCCCGTAGGACGCACGAACACCTCCCACGGGACCAATGTAACTTATAGGAACTGACCGCGTAGTTCCGGGTCTCCCAGTTTGAGAGTATGACGATAATTTGCAAAAATCACACTTAGACTTGAAAACAGGTCGTTAGAGGGTGAAAACCCAGACCAGCCCCCAAACGACCCCGTAGGAGGCACGAACACCTCGCACGGTACCAATGTAACTTGTAGGAAGTGACCGCGTAGTCCCGGGTCTCCCGGTTTGAGAGTATGATGATAATTTGCAAAAATCATACTTAGACTTGAAAACAGGCCGTTAAAGGGTGAAAACCCAAACCAGCCCCCAAACGATCCCGTAGGAGGCACGAACACCTCGCACGGGACCAATGTAATTTGTAGGAACTGATCGCGTAGTCCCGGGTCTCCCGATTTGAGAGTATGACGATAATTTGCAAAAATCACTCTTAGACTTGAAAACAGGCCGTTAAAGGGTGAAAACCCAAACCAGCCCCCAAACGACCCCGTAGGAGGCGCGAACACCTCGCACAGGACCAATGTAACTTGTAGGAACTGACCGCGTAGTCCCGGGTCTCCCGGTTTGAGAGTATGACGATAATTTGCAAAAATCACACTTAGACTTTAAAACAGGCCGTTAAAGGGTGAAAACCCAAACCAGCACCCAAACGACCCCGTAGAAGGCACGAACACCTCGCACGGGACCAATGCAACTTGTAGGAACTGACCGCGTAGTCCCGGGTCTCCCGATTTGAGAGTATGATGATAATTTGCAAAAATCACACTTAGACTTGAAAACAGGCCGTTAAAGGGTGAAAACCCAACCCCGTAGGAGGCACGAACACCCCCCACGGTACCAATGTAACTTTTAGGAACTGACCGCGTAGTCCCGGGTCTCCCGGTTTGAGAGTATGACGATAATTTGCAAAAATCACACGTAGACTTGAAAACAGGCTGTTAAAGGGTGAAAACCCAACCCCGTAGGAGGCACGAACACCCCGCACGGTACCAATGTAACTTTTAGGAACTGACCGCGTAGTCCCGGGTCTCCCGGTTTGAGAGTATGACGATAATTTGCAAAAATCACACTTAGACTTGAAAACAGGCCGTTAAAGGGTGAAAACCCAAAACAGCCCCCAAACGACCCCGTAGGAGGCACGAACACCTCGCACGGGACCAATGCAACTTGTAGGAACCGACCGCGTAGTCCCGGGTCTCCCGATTTGAGAGTATGATGATAATTTGGAAAAATCACACTTAGACTTGAAAACAGGCCGTTAAAGGGTGAAAACCTAAACCAACCCCCAAACGACCCCGTAGGAGGCACGAACACCTCGCACAGGACCAATGTAACTTGTAGGAAGTGACTGCGTAGTCCCGGGTCTCCCGGTTTGAGAGTATGACGATAATTTGCAAAAATCACACTTAGAATTGAAAACAGGCCGTTAAAGGGTGAAAACCCAAACCAGCCCCCACACGACCCCGTAGGAGGCACGAACTCCTCGCACGGGACCAATGTAACTTGTAGGAACTGACCGCGTAGTCCCGGGTCTCCCGATTTGAGAGTATGATGATAATTTGCAAAAATCACACTTAGACTTGAAAACAGGTCGTTAAAGGGTGAAAACCCAAACCAGCCCCAAAACGACCCCGTAGGAGGCACGAACACCTCGCACGGGACCAATATAACTTTTAGGAAATGACCGGGTAGTCCCGGGTCTACCGGTTTGAGAGTATGACGATAATTTGCAAAAATCACACTTAGACTTGAAAACATGCCGTTAAAGGGTGAAAACCAAAACTAGCCCCCAAACGACCCCGTAAGAGACACGAACACCTCGCACGGGACCAATGCAACTTGTAGGAACTGACCGTGTAGTCCCGGGTCTCCCGATTTGAGAGTATGATGATAATTTGCAAAAATCACACTTAGACTTGAAAACAGGCCGTTAAAGGGTGAAAACCCAAACCAACCCCCAAACGACCCCGTAGGAGGCACGAACACCTCGCACGGGACCAATGTAACTTTTAGGAACTGACCGCGTAGTCCCGGGTCTCCCGGTTTGACAGTATGGCGATAATTTGCAGAAATCACACTTAGACTTGAAAACAGGCCGTTAAAGGGTGAAAACCCAACCCCGTAGGAGGCACGAACACCTCGCACGGTACCAATGTAACTTGTAGGAACTGACCGCGTAGTCCCGGGTCTCCCGGTTTGAGAGTATGATGATAATTTGCAAAAATCACACTTAGACTTGAAAACAGGCCGTTAAAGGGTGAAAACCCAAACCAACCCCCAAACGACCCCGTAGGAGGCAAGAACACCTCGCACGGGACCAATGCAACTTGTAGGAACCGACCGCGTAGTCCCGGGTCTCCCAATTTGAGAGTATGACGATAATTTGCAAAAATCACACTTAGACTTGAAAACAGGCCGTTAAAGGGTGAAAATCCAAACCAGCCCCCAAACGACCCCGTAGGAGGCACGAACACCTCGCACGGTACCAATGTAACTTGTAGGAACTGACCGCGAAGTCCCGGGTCTCCCAGTTTGAGAGTATGACGATAATTTGCAAAAATCACACTTAGACTTGAAAACAGGTCGTTAGAGGGTGAAAACCCAGACCAGCCCCCAAACGACCCCGTAGGAGGCACGAACACCTCGCACGGTACCAATGTAACTTGTAGGAACTGACCGCGTAGTCCCGGGTCTCCCGGTTTTAGAGTATGACGATAATTTGCAAAAATTACACTTAGACTTGAAAACAGGCCGTTAAAGGGTGAAAACCCAAACCAGCCCCCAAACGACCCCGTAGGAGGCACGAACACCTCGCACGGGACCAATGTAACTTGTAGGAACTGACCGTGTAGTCCTGGGTCTCCCGGTTTGAGAGTATGACGATAATTTGCAAAAATCACACTTAGACTTGAAAACAGGCCGTTAAAGGGTGAAAACCCAAACCAGCCCCCAAACGACCCCGTAGGAGGCACGAACACCTCGCACGGGACCAATGTAATTTGTAGGAACTGATCGCGTAGTCCCGGGTCTCCCGATTTGAGAGTATGACGATAATTTGCAAAAATCACTCTTAGACTTGAAAATAGGCCGTTAAAGGGTGAAAACCCAAACTAGCCCCAAACGACCCCGTAGGAGGCACGAACACCTCGCACAGGACCAATGTAACTTGTAGGAACTGACCGCGTAGTCCCGGGTCTCCCGGTTTGAGAGTATGACGATAATTTGAAAAAATCACACTTGGACTTCAAAACAGGCCGTTAAAGGGTGAAAACCCAAACCAGCCCCCAAACGACCCCGTAGGAGGCACGAACACCTCGCACGGGACCAATGCAACTTGTAGGAACTGACCGCGTAGTCCCGGGTCTCCCGGTTTGAGAGTATGACGATAATTTGCAAAAATCACACTTAGATTTGAAAACAGGCCGTTAAAGGGTGAAAACCCAAACCAACCCCCAAACGACCCCGTAGGAGGCAAGAACACCTCGCACGGGACCAATGCAACTTGTAGGAACCGACCGCGTAGTCCCGGGTCTCCCAATTTGAGAGTATGACGATAATTTGCAAAAATCACACTTAGACTTGAAAACAGGCCGTTAAAGGGTGAAAACTCAAACCAACCCCAAACGACCCCGTAGGACGCACGAACACCTCGCACGGGACCAATGTAACTTGTAGGAACTGACCGCGTAGTCCCGGGGTCTCCCAGTTTGAGAGTATGACGATAATTTGCAAAAATCACACTTAGACTTGAAAACAGGTCGTTAGAGGGTGAAAACCCAGACCAGCCCCCAAACGACCCCGTAGGAGGCACGAACACCTCGCACGGTACCAATATAACTTGTAGGAACTGACCGCGTAGTCCCGGGTCTCCCGGTTTGAGAGTATGACGATAATTTGCAAAAATCACACTTAGACTTGAAAACAGGTCGTTAGAGGGTGAAAACCCAGACCAGCCCCCAAACGACCCCGTAGGAGGCACGAACACCTCGCACGGTACCAATGTAACTTGTAGGAACTGACCGCGTAGTCCCGGGTCTCCCGGTTTGAGAGTATGATGATAATTTGCAAAAATCACACTTAGACTTGAAAACAGGCCGTTAAAGGGTGAAAACCCAAACCAACCCCCAAACGACCCCGTAGGAGGCAAGAACACCTCGCACGGGACCAATGCAACTTGTAGGAACCGACCGCGTAGTCCCGGGTCTCCCAATTTGAGAGTATGACGATAATTTGCAAAAATCACACTTAGACTTGAAAACAGGCCGTTAAAGGGTGAAAACCCAAACCAACCCCAAACGACCCCGTAGGACGCACGAACACCTCCCACGGGACCAATGTAACTTGTAGGAACTGACCGCGTAGTCCCGGGTCTCCCAGTTTGAGAGTATGATGATAATTTGCAAAAATCACACTTAGACTTGAAAACAGGTCGTTAGAGGGTGAAAACCCAGACCAGCCCCCAAACGACCCCGTAGGAGGCACGAACACCTCGCACGGTACCAATGTAACTTGTAGGAAGTGACCGCGTAGTCCCGGGTCTCCCGGTTTGAGAGTATGATGATAATTTGCAAAAATCATACTTAGACTTGAAAACAGGCCGTTAAAGGGTGAAAACCCAAACCAGCCCCCAAACGACCCCGTAGGAGGCACGAACACCTCGCACGGGACCAATGTAATTTGTAGGAACTGATCGCGTAAACCCGGGTCTCCCGATTTGAGAGTATGATGATAATTTGCAAAAATCACTCTTAGACTTGAAAACCGGCCGTTAAAGGGTGAAAACCCAAACCAGCCCCCAAACGACCCCGTAGGAGGCGCGAACACCTCGCACAGGACCAATGTAACTTGTAGGAACTAACCGCGTAGTCCCGGGTCTCCCGGTTTGAGAGTATGACGATAATTTGCAAAAATCACACTTAGACTTCAAAACAGGCCGTTAAAAGGTGAAAACCCAAACCAGCCCCCAAACGACCCCGTAGGAGGCACGAACACCTCGCACGGGACCAATGCAACTTGTAGGAACTGACCGCGTAGTCCCGGGTCTCCCGGTTTGAGAGTATGCCGATAATTTGCAAAAATCACACTTAGACTTGAAAACAGGCCGTTAAAGGGTGAAAACCCAACCCCGTAGGAGGCACGAACACCCCGCACGGTACCAATGTAACTTTTAGGAACTGACCGCGTAGTCCCGGGTCTCCCGGTTTGAGAGTATGACGATAATTTGCAAAACTCACACTTAGACTTGAAAACAGGCCGTTAAAGGGTGAAAACCCAAAACGGCCCCCAAACGACCCCGTAGGAGGCACGAACACCTCGCACGGGACCAATGCAACTTGTAGGAACCGACCGCGTAGTCCCGGGTCTCCCAATTTGAGAGTATGATGATAATTTGGAAAAATCACGCTTAGACTTGAAAACAGGCCGTTAAAGGGTGAAAACCCAAACCAACCCCCAAACGACCCCGTAGGAGGCACGAACACCTCGCACAGGACCAATGTAACTTGTAGGAAGTGACTGCGTAGTCCCGGGTCTCCCGGTTTGAGAGTATGACGATAATTTGCAAAAATCACACTTAGACTTGAAAACAGGCCGTTAAAGGGTGAAAACCCAAACCAGCCCCCAAATGACCCCGTAGGAGGCACGAACACCTCGCACGGGACCAATGTAACTTGTAGGAACTGACCGCATAGTCCCGGGTCTCCCGGTTTGAGAGTATGATGATAATTTGCAAAAATCACACTTAGACTTGAAAATAGGTCGTTAAAGGGTGAAAACCCAAACCAGCCCCAAAACGACCCCGTAGGAGGCACGAACACCTCGCACGGGACAAATATAACTTTTAGGAAATGATCGGGTAGTCCTGGGTCTACCGGTTTGAGAGTATGACGATAATTTGCAAAAATCACACTTAGACTTGAAAACATGTCGTTAAAGGGTGAAAACCCAAACTAGCCCCCAAACGACCCTGTAGGAGGCACGAACACCTCGCACGGGACCAATGTAACTTGTAGGAACTGACCGCGTAGTCTCGGGTCTCCCGGTTTGAGAGTATGATGATAATTTGCAAAAATCACACTTAGACTTGAAAACAGGCCGTTAAAGGGTGAAAATCCAAACCAATGCCCAAACGACCCCGTAGGAGGCACGAACAGCTCGCACGGGACCAATGTAACTTGTAGGAACTGACCGTGTAGTCCCGGGTCTCCCGATTTGAGAGTATGATGATAATTTGCAAAAATCACACTTAGACTTGAAAACAGGCCGTTAAAGGGTGAAAACCCAAACCAACCCCCAAACGACCCCGTAGGAGGCACGAACACCTCGCACGGGACCAATGTAACTTTTAGGAACTGACCGCGTAGTCCCGGGTCTCCCGGTTTGACAGTATGGCGATAATTTGCAAAAATCACACTTAGACTTGAAAACAGGCCGTTAAAGGGTGAAAACCCAACCCCGTAGGAGGCACGAACACCTCGCACGGTACCAATGTAACTTGTAGGAACTGACCGCGTAGTCCCGGGTCTCCTGGTTTGAGAGTATGACGATAATTTGCAAAAATCACACTTAGACTTGAAAACAGGCCGTTAAAGGGTGAAAACCGAAACCAGCCCCCAAACGACCCCGTAGGAGGCACGAACACCTCGCACGGGACCAATGTAATTTGTAGGAACTGATCGCGTAGTCCCAGGTCTCCCGATTTGAGAGTATGACGATAATTTGCAAAAATCACTCTTAGACTTGAAAACAGGCCGTTAAAGGGTGAAAACCCAAACCAGCCCCCAAACGACTCCGTAGGAGGCACGAACACCTCGCACAGGACCAATGTAACTTGTAGGAACTGACCGCGTAGTCCCGGGTCTCCCGGTTTGAGAGTATGATGATAATTTGCAAAAATCACACTTAGACTTCAAAACAGGCCGTTAAAGGGTGAAAACCCAAACTAGCCCCCAAACGACCCCGTAGGAGGCACGAACACCTCGCACGGGACCAATGCAACTTGTAGGAACTGACCGCGTAGTCCCGCGTCTCCCGGTTTGAGAGTATGATGATAATTTGCAAAAATCACTCTTAGACTTGAAAACAGGCCGTTAAAGGGTGAAAACCCAAACCAACCCCAAACGACCCCGTAGGACGCACGAACACCTCGCACGGGAACAATGTAACTTGTAGGAACTGACCGCGTAGTCCCGGGTCTCCCAATTTGAGAGTATGACGATAATTTGCAAAAATCACACTTAGACTTGAAAACAGGTCGTTAGAGGGTGAAAACCCAGACCAGCCCCCAAACGACCCCGTAGGAGGCACGAACACCTCGCACGGTACCAATGTAACTTGTAGGAACTGACCGCGTAGTCCCGGGTCTCCCGGTTTGAGAGTATGACGATAATTTGCAAAAATCACACTTAGACTTGAAAACAGGCCGTTAAAGGGTGAAAACCCAAACCAGCCCCCAAACGACCCCGTACGAGGCACGAACACCTCGCACGGGACCAATGTAACATGTAGGAACTGACCGTGTAGTCCCGGGTCTCCCGGTTTGAGAGTATGATGATAATTTGCAAAAATCACACTTAGACTTGAAAACAGGCCGTTAAAGGGTGAAAACCCAAACCAGCCCCCAAACGACCCCGTAGGAGGCACGAACACCTCGCACGGGACCAATGTAATTTGTAGGAACTGATCGCGTAGTCCCGGGTCTCCCGATTTGAGAGTATGACGATAATTTGCAAAAATCACTCTTAGACTTGAAAACAGGCCGTTAAAGGGTGAAAACCCAAACTAGCCCCAAACGACCCCGTAGGAGGCACGAACACCTCGCACAGGACCAATGTAACTTGTAGGAACTGACCGCGTAGTCCCGGGTCTCCCGGTTTGAGAGTATGACGATAATTTGAAAAAATCACACTTAGACTTCAAAACAGGCCGTTAAAGGGTGAAAACCCAAACCAGCCCCCAAACGACCCCGTAGGAGGCACGAACACCTCGCACGGGACCAATGCAACTTGTAGGAACTGACCGCGTAGTCCCGGGTCTCCCGGTTTGAGAGTATGACGATAATTTGCAAAAATCACACTTAGACTTGAAAACAGGCCGTTAAAGGGTGAAAACCCAAACCAACCCCCAAACGACCCCGTAAGAGGCAAGAACACCTCGCACGGGACCAATGCAACTTGTAGGAACCGACCGCGTAGTCCCGGGTCTCCCAATTTGAGAGTATGATGATAATTTGCAAAAATCACTCTTAGACTTGAAAACAGGCCGTTAAAGGGTGAAAACCCAAACCAACCCCAAACGACCCCGTAGGACGCACGAACACCTCGCACGGGACCAATGTAACTTGTAGGAACTGACCGCGTAGTCCCGGGTCTCCCAGTTTGAGAGTATGACGATAATTTGCAAAAATCACACTTAGACTTGAAAACAGGTCGTTAGAGGGTGAAAACCCAGACCAGCCCCCAAAAGACCCCGTAGGAGGCACGAACACCTCGCACGGTACCAATGTAACTTGTAGGAACTGACCGCGTAGTCCCGGGTCTCCCGGTTTGAGAGTATGACGATAATTTGCAAAAATCACACTTAGACTTGAAAACAGGCCGTTAAAGGGTGAAAACCCAAACCAGCCCCCAAACGACCCCGTAGGAGGCACGAACACCTCGCACGGGACCAATGTAACTTGTAGGAACTGACCGTGTAGTCCTGGGTCTCCCAATTTGAGAGTATGACGATAATTTGCAAAAATCACACTTAGACTTGAAAACAGGCCGTTAAAGGGTGAAAACCCAAACCAACCCCAAACGACCCCGTAGGACGCACGAACACCTCGCACGGGACCAATGTAACTTGTAGGAACTGACCGCGTAGTCCCGGGGTCTCCCAGTTTGAGAGTATGACGATAATTTGCAAAAATCACACTTAGACTTGAAAACAGGTCGTTAAAGGGTGAAAACCCAGACCAGCCCCCAAACGACCCCGTAGGAGGCACGAACACCTCGCACGGTACCAATATAACTTGTAGGAACTGACCGCGTAGTCCCGGGTCTCCCGGTTTGAGAGTATGACGATAATTCGCAAAAATCACACTTAGACTTGAAAACAGGTCGTTAGAGGGTGAAAACCCAGACCAGCCCCCAAACGACCCCGTAGGAGGCACGAACACCTCGCACGGTACCAATGTAACTTGTAGGAACTGACCGCGTAGTCCCGGGTCTCCCGGTTTGAGAGTATGATGATAATTTGCAAAAATCATACTTAGACTTGAAAACATGCCGTTAAAGGGTGAAAACCCAAACTAGCCCCCAAACGACCCCGTACGAGGCACGAACACCTCGCACGGGACCAATGTAACTTGTAGGAACTGACCGTGTAGTCCCGGGTCTCCCGATTTGAGAGTATGATGATAATTTGTGAAAATCACATTTTGACTTAAAAACAGGCCGTTAAAGGGTGAAAACCAAAACTAGCACCCAAACGACCCCGTAAGAGGCACGAACACCTCGCATGGGACCAATGGAACTTGTAGGAACTGACCGCGTAGTCCCGGGCCTCCCGGTTTGAGAGTATGATGATAATTTGCAAAAATCATACTTAGACTTGAAAACAGGTCGTTAAAGGGTGAAAACCCAAAACAACCCCCAAACGACCCCGTAGGAGGCACGAACACCTCGCACGGGACCAATGTAACTTGTAGGAACCGACCGCGTAGTTCCGAGTCTCCCGATTTGAGAGTATGACGATAATTTGCAAAAATCACACTTAGACTTGAAAACAGGCCGTTAAAGGGTGAAAACCGAAACCAGCCCCCAAACGACCCCGTAGGAGGCACGATCACCTCGCACGGGACCAATGTAACTTTTAGGAACTGACCGGGTAGTCCCGGATCTCCCGATTTGAGAGTATGATGATAATTTGCAAAAATCACACTTAGACTTCAAAACAGGCCGTTAAAGGGTGAAAACCCAAACCATCCCCCAAACGACCCCGTAGGAGGCACGAACACCTCGCTCGGGACCAATGCAACTTGTAGGAACTGACCGCGTAGTCCCGGGTCTCCCGGTTTGAGAGTATGATGATAATTTACAAAAATCACACTTAGACTTGAAAACAGACCGTTAAAGGGCGAAAACCCAAACCAACCCCCAAACGACCCCGTAGGAGGCACGAACACCTCGCACGGGACCAATGCAACTTGTAGGAACTGACCGCGTAGTCCCGGTTCTCCCAGTTTGAGAGTATGACGATAAATTGCAAAAATCACATTTAGACTTGAAAACATGCCGTTAAAGGGTGAAAACCCAAACGACCCCGTAGGAGACACGAACACCTCGCACGGGACCAATGTAACTTGTGGGAACTGACCGCGTAGTCTCGGGTCTCCCCATTTGAGAGTATGACGATAATTTGCAAAAATCACACTTAGACTTGAAAACAGGTCGTTAAAGGGTGAAAACCCAAACCAGCCCCCAAACGACCCCGTAGGAGGCACGAACACCTCGCACGGGACCAATGTAACTTGTAGGAACTGACCGCGTAGTCCCGGGTCTCCCGGTTTGAGAGTATGATGATAATTTGCAAAAATCACACTTAGACTTGAAAATAGGTCGTTAAAGGGTGAAAACCCAAACCAGCCCCCAAACGACCCCGTAAGAGGCACGAACACCTCGCACGGGACCAATGTAACTTGTAAGAACTGATCGCGTAGTCCCGGGTCTCCCGATTTGAGAGTATGACGATAATTTGCAAAAATCACACTTAGACTTGAAAACAGGCCGTTAAAGGGTGAAAACCAAAACTAGCCCCCAAACGACCCCGTAAGAGACACGAACACCTCGCACGGGACCAATGCAACTTGTAGGAACTGACCGCGTAGTCCCGGGTCTCCCAGTTTGAGAGCATGATGATAATTTGCAAAAATCACACTTAGACTTGAAAACAGGCCGTTAAAGGGTGAAAACCCAAACCAACCCCCAAACGACCCCGTAGGAGGCACGAACACCTCGCACGGGACCAATGTAACTTTTAGGAACTGACCGCGTAGTCCCGGGTCTCCCGGTTTGACAGTATGGCGATAATTTGCAAAAATCACACTTAGACTTGAAAACAGGTGGTTAAAGGGTGAAAACCCAACCCCGTAGAAGGCACGAACACCTCGCACGGTACCAATGTAACTTGTAGGAACTGACCGCGTAGTCCCGGGTCTCCCGGTTTGAGAGTATGACGATAATTTGCAAAAATCACACTTAGACTTGAAAACAGACCGTTAAAGGGTGAAAACCCAAACCAGCCCCCAAACGACCCCGTAGGAGGCACGAACACCTCGCACGGGACCAATATAATTTGTAGGAACTGATCGCGTAGTCCCGGGTCTCCCGATTTGAGAGTATGACGATAATTTGCAAAAATCACTCTTAGACTTGAAAACCGGCCGTTAAAGGGTGAAAACCCAAACCAGCCCCCAAACGACCCCGTAGGAGGCACGAACACCTCGAACAGGACCAATGTAACTTGTAGGAACTGACCGCGTAGTCCCGGGTCTCCCGGTTTGAGAGTATGACGATAATTTACAAAAATCACACTTAGACTTCAAAACAGGCCGTTAAAGGGTGAAAACCCAAACCAACCCCCAAACGACCCCGTAGGAGGCAAGAACACCTCGCACGGGACCAATGCAACTTGTAGGAACCGACCGCGTAGTCCCGGGTCTCCCAATTTGAGAGTATGACGATAATTTGCAAAAATCACACTTAGACTTGAAAACAGGTCGTTAGAGGGTGAAAACCCAAACCAACCCCAAACGACCCCGTAGGACGCACGAACACCTCGCACGAGACCAATGTAACTTGTAGGAACTGACCGCGTAGTCCCGGGTCTCCCAGTTTGAGAGTATGACGATAATTTGCAAAAATCACACTTAGACTTGAAAACAGGTCGTTAGAGGGTGAAAACCCAGACCAGCCCCCAAACGACCCCGTAGGAGGCACGAACACCTCGTACGGTACCAATGTAACTTGTAGGAACTGACCGCGTAGTCCCGGGTCTCCCGGTTTGAGAGTATGATGATAATTTGCAAAAATCATACTTAGACTTGAAAACAGGCCGTTAAAGGGTGAAAACCCAAACCAGCCGCCAAACGACCCCGTAGGAGGCACGAACACCTCGCACGGGACCAATGTAATTTGTAGGAACTGATCGCGTAGTCCCGGGTCTCCCGATTTGAGAGTATGACGATAATTTGCTAAAATCACTCTTAGACTTGAAAACAGGCCGTTAAAGGGTGAAAACCCAAACCAGCCCCCAAACGACCCCGTAGGAGGCACGAACACCTCGCACAGGACCAATGTAACTTGTAGGAACTGACCGCGTAGTCCCGGCTCTCCCGGTTTGAGAGTATGATGATAATTTGCAAAAATCACACTTAGACTTCAAAACAGGCCGTTAAAGTGTGAAAACCCAAACCGGCAGCCAAACGACCCCGTAGGAGGCACGAACACCTCGCACGGGACCAATGCAACTTGTAGGAACTGACCGCGTAGTCCCGGGTCTCCCGGTTTGAGAGTATGACGATAATTTGCAAAAATCACACTTAGACTTGAAAACAGGCCGTTAAAGGGTGAAAACCCAACCCCGTAGGAGGCACGAACACCTCGCACGGTACCAATGTAACTTTTAGGAACTGACCGCGTAGTCCCGGGTCTCCCGGTTTGAGAGTATGACGATAATTTGCAAAAATCATACTTAGACTTGAAAACAGGCCGTTAAAGGGTGAAAACCCAAAACAACCCCCAAACGACCCCGTAGGAGGCACGAACACCTCGCATGGGACCAATGTAACTTGTAAGAACCGACCGCGTAGTCCCGGGTCTCCCGGTTTGAGAGTATGACGATAATTTGCAAAAATCACACTTAGACTTGAAAACACGCCGTTAAAGGGTGAAAACCGAAACCAGCCCCCAAACGACCCCGTAGGAGGCACGATCACCTCGCACGCGACCAATGTAACTTGTAGGAACTGACCGCGTAGTCCCGGGTCTCCCGGTTCGAGAGTATGATGATAATTTGCAAAAATCATACTTCGACTTGAAAACAGGCCGTTAAAGAGTGAAAACCCAAACCAGCCCCCAAACTACCCCGTAGGAGGCA
Source organism: Sambucus nigra (assembly GCA_949130495.1). Taxonomy (NCBI): domain Eukaryota; kingdom Viridiplantae; phylum Streptophyta; class Magnoliopsida; order Dipsacales; family Adoxaceae; genus Sambucus; species Sambucus nigra. The sequence continues at coordinate 443,751,425 of OX422221.1, forward strand.
CGAACACTTCACATGGGACCAATATGACTTTTAGGAACTGACCGGGTAGTCCCGGGTCTCCCGATTTGAGAGTATGACGATAATTTGCAAAAATCACACTTAGACTTCAAAACAGGCCGTTAAAGGGTGAAAACCCAAACCAGCCCCCAAACGACCCCGTAGGAGGCACGAACACCTCGCACGGGACCAATGCAACTTGTAGGAACTGACCGCGTAGTCTCGGGTCTCCCGATTTGAGAGTATGATGATAATTTACCAAAATCACACACTGACTTGAAAACAGACCGTTAAAGGGTGAAAACCCAAACCAACCCCCAAACGACCCCGTAGGAGGCACGAACACCTCGCACGGGACCAATGCAACTTGTAGGAACTGACCGCGTAGTCCCGGGTCTCCCAGTTTGAGAATATGGCGATAAATTGTAAAAATCACATTTAGACTTGAAAACATGCCGTTAAAGGGTGAAAACCCAAACCAACCCCAAACGACCCCGTAGGAGGCACGAACACCACGCACGGGACCAATGTAACTTGTAGGAACTGACCGCGTAGTCCCGGGTCTCCCAGTTTGAGAGTATGATGATAATTTGCAAAAATCACACTTAGACTTGAAAATAGGTCGTTAAAGGGTGAAAACCCAAACCAGCCCCCAAACGACCCCGTAGGAGGCACGAACACCTCGCACGGTACCAATGTAACTTGTAGGAACTGACCGCGTAGTCCCGGGTCTCCCGGTTTGAGAGTATGATGATAATTTGCAAAAATCACACTTAGACTTGAAAATAGGTCGTTAAAGGGTGAAAACCCAAACCAGCCCCCAAACGACCCCGTAAGAGGCACGAACACCTCGCACGGGACCAATGTAACTTGGAGTAACTGACCGCGTAGTCCCGGGTCTCCCGATTTGAGAGTATGACGATAATCTGCAAAAATCACACTTAGACTTGAAAACAGGCCGTTAAAGGTTGAAAACCAAAACTAGCCCCCAAACGACCCCGTAAGAGGCACGAACACCTCGCACGGAACCAATGCAACTTGTAGGAACTGACCGCGTAGTCCCGGGTCTCCCGGTTTGAGAGAATGATGATAATTTGCAAAAATCACACTTAGACTTGAAAATAGGCCGTTAAAGGGTGAAAACCCAAACCACCCCCAAACGACCCCGTAGGAGGCACGAACACCTCGCACGGGACCAATGTAACTTTTAGGAACTGACCGCGTAGTCCCGGGTCTCCCGGTTTGAGAGTATGGCGATAATTTGCAAAAATCACACTTAGACTTGAAAACAGGCCGTTAAAGGTTGAAAACCCAAACCAGCCCCCAAACGACCCCGTAGGAGGCACTAACACCTCGCACGGGACCAATGTAACTTGTAGGAACTGACCGCGTAGTCCCGGGTCTCCCAGTTTGAGAGTATGACGATAATTTGCAAAAATCACACTTAGACTTGAAAACAGGCCGTTAAAGGGTGAAAACCCAAACCAGCCCCCAAACGACCCCGTAGGAGGCACAAACACCTCGCACGGGACCAATGTAACTTGTAGGAACTGACCGCGTAGTCCTTGGTCTCCCGATTTGAGAGTATGACGATAATTTGCAAAAATCACACTTAGACTTGAAAACAGGCCGTTAAAGGGTGAAAACCAAAACCAGCCCCCAAACGACCCCGTAGGAGGCACGAACACCTCGCACGGGACCAATGTATTTTGTAGGAACTGACCGCGTAGTCCCGGGTCTCCTGATTTGAGAGTATGACGATAATTTACAAAAATCACACTTAGACTTGAATACAGGCCGTTAAAGGAAGAAAACCCAAACCAGCCCCCAAACGACGCCGTAAGAGGCACGAACACGTCGCACGGGACCAATGCAACTTGTAGGAATTGACCGCGTAGTCCCGGGTCTCCCGGTTTGAGAGTATGAGCATAATTTGCAAAAATCACACTTAGACTTGAAAACAGGTCGTTAAAGGGTGAAAACCCAAACCAACCCCCAAAGACCCCGTAAGAGGCACGAACACCTCGCACGGGACCAATGCAACTTGTAGGAACTGGCCACGTAGTCCCGGGTCTCCCGGTTTGAGAGTATGACGATAATTTGTAAAAATCACACTTAGACTTGAAATTAGGCCGTTAAAGGGTGAAAACCCAAACCAACCCCCAAACGACCCCGTAGGAGGCACGAACACCTCGCACGGGACCACTATAACTTGTAGGAACTGGCCGCGTAGTCCCGGGTCTCCCGGTTTGAGAGTATGACGATAATTTGCAAAAATCACACTTAGACTTGAAAACAGGTCGTTAAAGGGTGAAAACCCAAACCAACTCCCAAACGACCCCGTAGGAGGCACGAACACCTCGCACGGGACCAGTGTAACTTGTAGGAACTGGCCGCGTAGTCCCGGGTCTCCCGGTTTGAGAGTATGACGATAATTTGCAAAAATCACACTTAGACTTGTAAACATGCCGTTAAAGGGTAAAAACCCAAACCAGCCCCCAAACGACCCCGTAGGAGGCACGAACACCTCGCACGGGACCAATGTAACTTGTAGGAACTGACCGCATAGTCCCGGGTCTCCCGGTTTGAGAGTATGACGATAGTTTGCAAAAATCACACTTGGACTTGAAAACAGGCCGTTAAAGAGGGAAAACCCAAACCAGCCCCCAAACGACCCCGTAGGAGGCACGAACACCTCGCACGGGACCAATGTAACTTGTAGGAACTTACCGCATAGTCCCGGGTCTCCCGATTTGAGAGTATGACGATAATTTGCAAAAATCACACTTAGACTTGAAAACAGACCGTTAAAGGGTGAAAACCCAAACCAGCCCCCAAACGACCCCGTAGGAGGCACGAACACCTCGTATGGGACCAATGTAACTTATAGGAACTGACCGCGTAGTCCCGGGTCTCCCGGTTTGAGAGTATGACGATAATTTACAAAAATCACACTTAGACTTGAAAATAGGCCGTTAAAGGGTGAAAACCCAAACCAGCCCCCAAACGACCCCGTAGGAGGCAGGAACACCTCGCACGGTACCAATGTAACTTGTAGGAACTGACCGCGTAGTCCCGGGTCTCCCGGTTTGAGAGTATGACGATAATTTGTAAAAATCACACTTAGACTTGAAAACAGGCCGTTAAAGGGTGAAAACCCAAACCAGCCCCCAAACGACCCCGTAGGTGGCACGAACACCTCGCACGGGACCAATGTAACTTGTAGGAACTGACCGCGTAGTCCCGGGTCTCCCGGTTTGAGAGTATGACGGTAATTTGTAAAAATCACACTTAGACTTGAAAACAGGCCGTTAAAGGGTGAAAATCCAAACCAGCCCCCAAACGACCCCGTAGGAGGCACGAACACCTCGCACAGAACCAATGTAACTTGTAGGAACTGACCACGTAGTCCCGGGTCTCCCGGTTTGTGAGTATGACGATAATTTACAAAAATCACACTTAGACTTCAAAACAGGCCGTTAAGGGGTGAAAACCCAAACCAACCCCCAAACGACCCCGTAGGAGGCACGAATACCTCGCACGGGACCAATGCAACTTGTAGGACCAATGTAACTTGTAGTCGTATATGCAATTTTTCTGCTTGTATATGCAATTTTTCTGCTTGAATACGATTTTTTTAAAAATGACTTGGTTACTAATATTGTATCTTTTTTGGGTCTTATTTTTTTGTAGGATGACATTCAGTCGCTAGCTTTTATCCACTTGGAACGCACGAAGAGGTCAATGCTTTACAACAAGGGGATTTTTTTATTTAGTGTCGTTAATTTTCAGGATTCTATTTTTTGTGTTATGGCCGAGCAGGCTTCAGTAGTGTTATGGTTTATTTTTATGGCCGTGCTCGCTGTAGTAGTTTTATTGTTGACATTTATGGCCGTGCGGGCTTTATATGGTCAGATTTTATGTTTAGCAGGTTTTGGAATGCTAAAAAAATAGGGGAAACTCTGCCCAATTTTTTTTTGATATGGGAACTATTAACTCTTGTAATTTTTTGAAGTTATTGTCAACTTTTATGGTCATGTGCGGCTTTATATTGGTATTAACTCTTGTAATTTTTTGAAGTTTGTATGCACATTAGTTTATCAACATCCTGCGATATTCATAATTTGTGAATTTTCTTGATTTTTTTTTGCAAATAATAAATATTTTTCCTACCGAATTTGGAATTTGCAGATTTTCCAGATTTGTTTCCTATTATTTTTTTTTTAATCAACCGAAAAATCTGGCACGGTTTTAAACCGTGCCAAAACCGTTCCAATGTATAAAAATGAGAACGCTTATTAAACATTCTGGCACGCTTTAAAACCGTGCCAAAAGCGTGCTAGAAAATAGACAATTTGGCACGATTTCGACGTGTGCCAAAAGCGTGCCAGATTTAACATCTAACACGGTTTAAAAGCGTGTCAAAAGCGTGCCAGATAAAAAATTGGCACAGCTTAAAAGCGTGCTAAAAGCGTGCCAGTTTGGGAAATCTGGCACGGTTTTAAACCGCGCCAGAAAATCTGGCACGCCTAATTCTGGCACGGTTTTGAACCGTGCCAGATTGCGTCTAGCGCTGTTTTAAACCGTGTCAGTTTCCTATTTTTGGTGTAGTGTATATACCAAACACAACCTTGAGTGTTTTGAGTGTGTTGAGAGGTTGAGAGTTGGTTTGTCGAGTTGGTTTGTTGTTGTAACCTCTTCATTCTTAGATTTTGTGTCCAACTTAAATATCTATCTTAGATCTAAGTTTCCGCTTTATAGAAATTTCAGATCTGAGTACTTTATGTTACATTTCACTTAGATTTACATATTTTGTTTCTCATCTTGAGAAATATATTGTTGATTCTTTTCTGTAAATGTTTTTAACATTGAAATCAACAATAATGTTTTCTGTTTCTAGTTCTCTTGAAACAAGACCTTTGACCTAGTTTGGAATCGCACTTGGTGATTTTCAATCTCGAAAATATTTTCAAAACCTGAGATTGATTAAAATCTTGATACGTCTTTTGAGCAAGATAGCCGTGGATTATGGGATTATGGTAAAGGTCAAATAAGGTTAAGTTTTGTGAGAAGAGAGAAATAGAAACATCACAGCATATAGTTCTTATATGTAATTTGTTAGGACTGGTTGTATAAAATAAGTGTGTGTTTGTGTGTGCATGCATGTGTTAGAAAGCACCTCCACAAACACTATCACCCTACTACACTAAAAGTGTTGGTAATAAGATCTTGAGAACAAGAGTCGATGTAAAGAACTTGAACAAATTGGAAGTTAGCAAACTGGGAGAACAACATCAACAATCAGAACTGCAGAGAAGTTATAAGGACACCAGAGGGTACATTCCTAAACTTATATAGGTCTGAGTTGTATGCATGTGTTGTTATATAGTTTGTAACTGTTAAAATTTGTTTTAGTGGAATTTTTAGTTTACTCCGTAGAGGGAGTCGTGGATGTTTCCTCAGTTGGGTGAGGTTTTACCACGTAAAAAATCCTTGTTCTTAATCTTTCTACATCTCCTCATCTCATTCTTGGTTGTGCTGAGTTTAAAGTTTTTAAACTGTTTTATTAAACCTGCTAATCAAATCTTGAACAGATCGCGTACATACTTTTGTTAAACACATCTTGTGTTCTATTAGTTTTGATTTTAAAGAAAAGAGTTTCTTCAAAAAACAGTTCGGAGTTACTTAAATAGTTTAATTTTATATTAAACGGCTTTAGTAACAGATTTTCAGTATGAAGATGATGGGTGCATGAAGCTTCAGATTCGGATCGAGGTCGTCATGGATGATCGTGTTGATGACTTGAGTGTAGCGGTATAAGGCATACATGTTGTGATCTAGGACACTTGAGAAAATTTCCTAGATACTAAAATGGACATTTATAAAATTATGTCCTTATAAATCTCCCCCTATGTCTATGCCAGTACATGCATAAAAATATCTGAATTATGCTATCCAAACTCAAAACAAATGACATACAATGTAATATCCCCATTAAACTCAAAAATGGAAATACTAAATGCCATGTCTTAAAAAAGGCTTCAACATCTTCAATTCTTCAATCTTTCTTTGTCATCTCAGGGTGTGAAAAATAATCCTCAATTTTGTACCTACACCCATGAGATAAGAAATAACACCCGTGACGTGCAATAGTTTGAAAAATAATTATTAGAAAAAATAAATATCACATATGCTTAAACAAATCATTATCAATTCAAACATGCAAGCAAAAAATCTCCCCCATAATTCATTCTTCCCCTTGGTTGTGCTGAGTTTAAAGTTTTTAAACTGTTTTATTAAACCTGTTAATCAAATTTTGAACAGATCTCGTACATACTTTTGTTAAACACATCTTGTGTTCTATTAGTTTTGATTTTAAAGAAAAGAGTTTTTTCAAAAAATAGTTCGGAGTTACTTAAATAGTTTAATTTTATATTAAACGGCTTTAGTAACAGATTTTCAGTATGAAGATGATGGGTGCATGAAGCTTCAGATTTGGATCGAGGTCGTCATGGATGATCGTGTTGACGACTTGAGTGTAGCGGTATAAGACATACATGTTGTGATCTAGGACACTTGAGAAAATTTCCTAGATACTAAAATGGACATTTATAAAATTATGTCCTTACAAATCCCCCCCTATGTCTATGCCAGTACATGCATAAAAATATCTGAATTATGCTATCCAAACTCAAAACAAATGACATACAATGTAATATCCCCATTAAACTCAAAAATGGAAATACTAAATGCCATGTCTTAAAAAAGGCTTCAACATCTTCAATTCTTCAATCTTTCTTTGTCATCTCAGGGTGTGCAAAATAATCCTCAATTTTGTACCTACACACATGAGATAAGAAATAACACCCGTGACGCGCAATAATTTGAAAAATAATGATTTGAAAAAATAAATATCAATTAAGCTTAAACAAATCATTATCAATTCAAACATGCAAGCAAAAAATCTCCCCCATATGAAGAATGCAAAGTAATGAAAATGGAGAATGTCACAAGGTAATAAAACTTTCTCTTTTTGAATTTTTCAAAGTTTTTCTAAAGAAAAAAAAATTTACAACAAAAAGTCACACCATGAAAGAACATGAAAATAACCAAGTCGGTGATAGCGGAAATGTAGGGATGTGAACAAATTCAGTAGAAAAATCAATGCATACAAACATAACAAATGTGCACGATGAATTTTGGATATTCCTAATTAATGAACTCAACATCTTCCTTAGGTGTAAAAAATGGCCGAATTATAAGAAATCGACTCAATCTATTCAACAAATCAAAGCTCAAAGTGATTTTCCACACCAATACAAAAACTATTTAATTCTTTTTCGAGATTTTTAAGAAAGTGCAAAGCGATTAAATCCAACCACACTCCCTCAAATTTCTATTCATTTTTCTTTTTCTTTTTGAGGAGTCTATTTTTCTCAACTTAGTGAAATCCTATTGGCCCCATTTTTGGAATATGATTATTTTTATTGCCTTAATTTTCACTTGGGCTCTTTTAAACAGTGGCTTTCACGACTAGTTAATTTTTTACTCTCGCAGCCCTTTTTCGTGAACACTCATCATTTTTCATTTATGCATTTTAATCCTCATGGTAAACGGTTCTTACATGCACAACTATTATTATTCTCGTTTTATCGCATTTGGTTCGTTGTATAGACATAATTGAGATGGAAACATCCAAGCCAACATGTGATAGATAAGCACAATATTCAAATAAAACTGTGCACGTGTGGATTAAAGGAGATGAGGAATGAAACATATAGAAGACATCACTAATCACAACTTAATGACTCCATACTTTATAAAGCACGTGGATGAAATGATGTAGCATCTCAAAACACTATCAAACAGTCACCTGGAATATGGAATGAAGTTGTGACTATGGCTATCTTAAATGTTCATCCATAAACGGTGTAAACAAAATATAAAAATCTTTTTATGTTTTTCAAAAATTTTTATAAAAAGAAAATCTTTTTGTCTTTTTCAAAGTTTATCAAAATCAAAATCTTTTTGGATTTTTCAATTTTTTTCAAAAAAATAGGAAATCTTTTTGTCTTTTTCTAAAGATAATAAAGAATAAAACCCCAAAAAATAATAATAGAAATGATATAGTCTAGAACTAGGAATCATATGATGTGAACATGAAAATGTTTCATATTCTAGACATGGTAATCACCCCTTAGTCAACTTTGCAAATTCTCAAAGACTTCCTAAGACTCTCAAATCTAAGGACGTCTTAAGGCTTCGTGAAAATATCGGCTAACTGGAGGTCGATAGGTACAAAACTCAAGGATACGACCTTCTATTCTACTAGCTCACTGATAAAGTTCACACGTATCCTAATGTGCTTTGTACGTGAATGCTGGACTTCATTACAAGATATGTGTATCACGCTCGTATTATCACAGAAAATAGTTATGGTGTCCTGTGATATCCCATAATCCTCCAGCATCTACTTCATCTAAAAAAGTTGCGTGCAACAACTCCCGGCGGCTATATACTCAGCCTCCACAGTGGATAAATTGATGAAGTTTTTCTTCTTGCTCAACAACCAAGAGTCATGAGCATAACTAAAGAAGAAACACCCACCAGAGGTGCTCCTGGATCCATCTGCATCCCCGGTCCAATCGGTGTCCGAATAGGTGGATAAATGGTCATCGGTGTCAAAGGAATATAAAATGCCAAATGAGAGAGTCCCACTCACGTATTTAATAATATGTTTAAGACAAAGTTAGTGTGACTCTTTCTGGGATGCCTAATATCGCGTACAGACTCCAACACTAACGGCGATGTCGGGACGACTGGCAGTCAAGTAGAGAATACTACCTATCATACTCCAATACAAGGTTTGATTTACGTCCTTGCCTAAAAGGTCCTTGCTAAGCTTTTTTGAGGTACTCATTGGGGTACGTGCGTTCTTAGCGGAGTCTAAACTAAATTTCTTCACTAGGTCTCTAGCATACTTGGATTGGAAGATGAACATCTCATCCTCTAGCTGACGAACCTAGAGACCAAGGAAGAATGTAAGCTCACCAATCATGCTCATCTCACACTCACTCTTCATATCCTCCTCAAAGTTATGATCATGTCGGTAGCATATGGATCCAGAGACTATGTCGTCCACATAAACCTGGGCAACCAAAATATCACCGTCTCCTTTCCTAACAAATGACGTCTTATTAACTCCCCATCTCATGAAGCCAAGGGCTAAGAGATAGGAAGTATGTCTCTCTACCAAGCACAGGGTTCTTGCTTCAAACCATACAGGAATTTTCTTAGAAAATAGACGTGATCAAGGTGCTTAGGGTCTTAAAAACCTTTTGGTTGTTCCACGTAAGCTTCCTCCTGTAGAATTTCATTCATAAAGGCACTCTTGACATCCATCTAGTATAACTTGAAGCACAGATGACACGTGATGGCGAGGAGTAAGCGAACAAACTCAAGCCTTGTAACAAGAGCAAATGTCTCATTAAAGTCTACACCCTCTATCTGTGTGTAGCCTTGAGCGACCAACCAAGCCTCGTTTTGAATAATGGTACCATTCTCATCCATCTTATTCTTGTACATCCACTTAGTACCAATCACATTCTTCTTGTTAGGTCAGGGGAATAAATCCCAGACATCATTCTTTAACTTAAGCAACTCATCATGTATAGTTGATATCTAGTGTTCATCCTTGAGTGCTTCTTTGACATTCTTGGGCTCGACTTTAGACGTGTAGCAAACAAAGATAACCACGTTCTCCAACTGAGCATGAGTCTTGACCCCTAGGGTGGGATCTCCTATAATGGTAGTAGGATCATGACTCTTGAGAATCCAAGCATGTGTGTCCCCTAAGACAAGAGTAGGGTCCACCTTGGGTGTGGGAGGCACTGTAAGGACATTATTTTACGTTGTCCGTTCACAATTGAGTATGTCGTATACCGCTACTACCATCGAAGAATGTTCAAGATCATATATGCAATAAGACAAATCCGAATATCAAGTCTTCTACAAAATTCAAGCCTCCCCAAGTTTAACTTTGGTAAGGTTGTGTTTTAAGTCCTTAGCATTTCATTTAGAGTATTGGGATATTTTCTACAAAATATTTTCTAAGTGTTGGAGCGAGTTTTTCGTTAAATATTTTTTCTAGGTGTTTAGGCCAACTATTTTTTTATGAAACAAAAATATTAATTTTTTATTTTTTCGTTCGAGCGACAAGGTTGCTAGTTCAAGCGACATACTTATGCCGCGCGAAGTCGTTCGAGCGACAGCTGGTTCCGTTCGAGCGAGATTGCTTTTTCGTTCGACTGAGCGCCGCCTTAGTTTTTCTATAAATTGGTTTGTCCAACTTCATTTTAGATCAGAAGACCTGAGATTACTGTTTTACAAAAACTTATATTGCAAAAACGTTTGTCTTCTCATTTTAAAAGTTTTAATCACTGTTTTCAATTCACAATTCATCCCAATAGTTTATGTGAGTTGTTTTGGAACCCAAGAATACATCTTATGTCAAGTTTCTCTTATAGAGAGGATCTCTATTGCTGATCTAGGTGTCACTTGAGGGAGGTGCTAGGCTGATGTTGACTGAATGTCAAAGGGAGTGCCAGCGGGTGTTCTTTTGTTGATTCAAGACTGCGCGTCTTTGTGGATCTTTTGCGATTGATTCATTGTTGATTCAGGACTGAGGTTCTTGATACTTTGGTGTGGTAAATTCTTTGCAGATTTCGTTTGTAATTGTTGTAAGTGTTATTAGTGAAATTAAAGGTTTTACCCTTCGGGAATTTTTCCTAAAAATCTGTGAATCAGTAATTTTATTTGTGGTGGCATGATCCACTACACCTAGATGTTTGTGTAGGGCTAAAATAAAATTGGACTTAATTAATTTGGATTAAAAATTGACATTTGATTAAACAAGTATTTACTTGAAAATTTATAAATTCGTGTTTTAAATCAGTATCATAACACGGCGTCTAGTCTGACGACGCGCGTATCCCAACTCGAGAGTGATCTCGAACTTGCCCGGGAGGTCAAAGTCCCTTTAGAGAATGAATCTAAGAAGGTTGGAAAGATGGTTCTTAATCCCATTTTAGATGATGTTGAGAGAAGAGGAATAGGTTATGATGGTGCATTCAATTCCCACGTTGCACCTGAGCCGATTCCCAAGTTAGCGATAGATCCACATGGCTCTCAACCCCTCCCACCTAGGCATACCATACCTAATAGGAGAGTGCACCGTAGACATTTTAAGAGAGGTGTTCCTAGGCCAATGTATGTTTGTTTCCATTGCAAGAAGAGAGGACACCTTAGGGAATTTTGCTTGAAGTTGGGTTATGTATCACGTTTTGCTTCTACAAATGTCCACACACTCACCCACACATGATGCTCCGGATGATTACATGAGAGAGTTTTCACATCTTAGGGAGCAAATAAAGTTTTTAGTCAAGACTTCACATGACTTAATGGATATTTTTCATAGGATGTCACAACCTTTTAAAAACTCCACCGCACCTACCGGTTGAGGTCTAGACTTGTTTGCTAGCAGAGGATGATTTGCATGATGATATTTTTGCCTATTGCTAGTGTGTACCATTTTTGTAGTTATATTTTTCCTTTTTGATATTTTTTTGGAAAAATACAAAAAGATTTTCTTTTTCTTGAAAAATTTTGAAAAATATAAAAAAAAATTATTTTGATAATTTTATTGGAAAAAGTCAAAAAGATTTTTGTGTTTTGTTTTGCACCATATATGAATGGACATTTAGGATGACCGAGGCACAATTTCATTCCATATCCATATGAAGATTTGATAGTGTTTTGATATGCATCATCATTTCATTCATGAGATTTACAATGTTTAGAGTCATTGAGATGTGATTAGTTGTTACTACCTATATGTTTGACTCATGAGTTCCTTTATTGAACACTTGCACGGATTTGGTTGACTATTGTACTTGTTTATCACATATTGGACGGAGTGTTATCATCTCAATTCTGCCTTTAAAATGAACTATATACGATAAAACTTGACAATGAAAGTAATGCATGTAATAACCGTTTACCATGAGGATCTAATTGCAACAAAAAATGATGAGTGAATCCCAGTAAATGGATGTGAGAGTACAAAATTAACTCGTCGTGAAAGCCACCGTTTAAAAGAGCCCAAAGAAAAAATTAAGGCAATAAAAAGAAAAATATGTCAAAAAAAGGTCCAATAGGATTTCTCTAAGGAGAGAATTTAGCTTCACCACCTTAAAAGAAAAAATAAATGCATAATTATTTATGAGGGAGTTTGGATGGAAAGTAATGAAAAACGGATTTGCATGTCCTGACAGCGTCATGAAAAAGCATTACAAATGCATAGTTTTAGACGTTATTGGTGTGGGAATCATTATTGACTTTGATATGTTAATGGATTGAGTCGATGTCATTTAAATTCAGCATTTTTTTACACCTAAGGACGTTTTGGAGATTCATTCGTTAGGAATACACATATTCATCATGCACATATGTTATGTTGGATTGCATTGATTTGCCTATTGAATATGTTCACACCCATTCATTCCGTTTTCATGATTTGGTTGTCTTAGTGTAAATTCATGGTGTGTTTTTTTGTAAAATATATTTTTGCTTTTTTGTATGAAAAATTAAAAACTCAAAAATCGTTTGTGAAAACTTTTGAGTTACTCCTTTGCATGAGCGTAGTTTGATTCATGTTTTCTATGACTTTTTTTTTGTCGTGACAACTCCATATTTATTTTGTTTATTCGTTTCATTGTCTATTTCAGACAAATAAAAAGGGGGACAACGAATTATGGGGGAGATTTATTATTGATTGATATATTCTTATATCATTTCAAACTTGATGCGCCCCGAAGGTTTTTGCTTTGTTTCATATGTGTAGGTACAAAATTGAAGATCATATTTTGCACACCCTGATGATAAAAGCTTAAAGATTTGAAGCTGAAGGTTTTTGAAGAAAAGTTTGAGTCCTACATGTTTAGTACCTTTTCAGTTGTGGGTTCATGGGAGGCTATTAGATTTTTATAGGCATTTTAATTGGATAATTCAAATGTTTTTATTTTGTACCGACATAGACATAGGGAGAGATTTGTAAGGACATTATTTTACATTGTTCGTTCACAATTGAGTATATCGTATACCGCTACAATCGTAAAAAAATGTTTAAGATCACAAATGCAACAAGACGGATCCTACTATTAAGTTTTCTTTAAAATTCAAGCCTCCGCAAGTCTAACTTTGGTAAGGTTGCATTTTAAGTCCTTAGCATTTCACTTAGAGCATTGGGATATTTTCTTCAAAATATTTTTTAAGTGTTGGAGAGGAGTTTTTCATCAAAATATTTTTTCTAAGTGTTGAGGCGGACTATTTTCTGACGAAACAAAAATATTAATATTTTATTTTTTCGTTTGAGCGACAAGGTTGCTCGTTCGAGCAACAACTAGTTCCATTCGAGCGAGATTGCTTTTTCGTTCGAGCGAGCTGCCGCCTTAGTTTTTCTATAAGTTGGTTTGTCCAACTTCGTTTTAGATCAAAAGACCTGAGATTATTGTTTTACGAAAACTTCTATTGCAAAAACGTTTGTCTTCTCATTTTCAAGGTTTTAATCCTTGTTTTCAAATCACAATTCATCCTAATAGTTTATATGAATTGTTTTAGAACCCAAGAATGCATCTTGTGTCAAGTTTCTCTTGTAGAGAGGATCTCTACTACTGATCTAGGTGATGCTTGAGGGAGGTGCTGGGCTGACGTTGACTGCGTGTCAAAAGGAGTGCTTGAGGGTGTTCTTGGGTTGATTTAAGACCCCGTGTCTTTGTGGAGCTTCTACGGTTGATTTATTACTGATCCAGGACTGAGGTTCTTGAGAGTTTGCTACGGAAAATTATTTGCAGATTTCGCGTGTAATCCTTGTAAGTGTTATTAGTGCAATAAAAGGTTTTGCCCTTCGGGGATTTTTTTTGAAATATGTGAATCAGTAATTTGATTTTTGATGGCATGATCCACTACACCTAGATATTTATTTAGGTACACTACACCAAAACAGGGCAATTGTAACGGGCAAAAACCGTTACAAAAAATATTTGTAACGGATTAAATCCGTTGAAAAATTGGCGTTATTTATTTTACTAACAAAATTTGTAACGAATAAAATCCGTTACAAAATTAATATTTGTAACGGAGTAAAACCGTTGCAATTTATTTTGTAACGGATTTGGTGTTAGTACAGATCACATATATTAGTAACGGATTTACTAAATTGTAACGGTTTTGACCCGTTACAAATATAGAATTTGTAACAGATAAAACCGTTACAAAATACATTGTAACGGATTAGGAGTGTCATATATTTATTACTGATATTTTAATTTGTAATAGTTAAAGTTCATTAGCAATATTAATATATTTCTAAAAAAATATATTAATTTCTAATTAAATAAATAGATATAAAAACACTAGTAAAAACCCGTTCTTAGCCAATGGCAATGCATTTAGAATCAACCAATACTCATAAATTTCACTCCAAACATAATTGAAAACACACTGACAAAATGAATGACACTACATTTCGGTGATAAAAATAATTCAATGACATTAAATTGGTCTAACTATTTATTCATAACCACTGGCATTCTTAAAATAATGTAGTACAAGATAAACCATCTAGCTTTTAACCATAATAGTACTCGAAGCAAAGTCTAACAACTTTAAAGTTCTAAACATATTATTCTCCGAAAAGTAATCTTCATGATAAGTAATCTTCATGATATTCTTTGTAAAAGTAGACTTCATTCTTCCAAAAGTAATCTTCATATTTCCCAATAAGAACCTGTTGAACAAACTCAATCTTAGTAAATGATTAAGCATAAATGAGTAAATTTGGTATAGTCTTAGTTTAGACAAGTTAATTTGGTATCTATTTCCTTACACTGGAATTATGCAAGCCTCGGCACCAAAACTTCCATCACTATCGTAGCTCTGAAGTAATATCACCCCCACTTTCGTACCGACTTTTTCTTTTCCCCTACTTTTCTGAAAATTTGAGAAACACCTCAAAGTGTTACAAAACCTCACAAAATGTCACAATAAAACACTCCAAAGTGACACTTAAATAGTTTTTACGATGTTTTTAGGAGACTTGTCAAGGGTGTATCATAATTATATTGAAAACACATATAGCTTAACTCAAATAAACATTCATACAGTTGAAATGCTATGAACCTTGGACCAAAGGAGGGCTACTAAAACGATTCAGAGAAGAACTGATAATGGCGCAACCGCTGATACCCAAAATAGTTTTGGATTTCCCGTGCTTTTTTCATTAACAAGAGATGAAAATTAAGAAGATGAATAGATAGTGATGACTATAATCACAATAAATAATTAAATCCTTAAGAACATACTAAGATATTCAATCATAGAGGAAGGAGAGTGCTCTCAGAATCTCACTTGAAAGTAATTGGCAATACATAATGAACCAAAATCAAATAAGTATATATACGAAGTTTGAAATTGAGATCGATGTGATTTTGTGAAAACACGGTAGCTTATACAAAGTAACGTTTATTTAAGGTGAGAAGTTGGTTAACTACAATACTTGTATCAAATTCCCTCGCAAGAAAAACCAATAGGTGTTTGACAGGAAAGTTCATATTGGTGTTTCTATATGTTTTCATGCATTAACTGTTCTTAAATTACTACAGATTTATTCAAACTAAATTTTCTTCTTCGTAATATATACCAACTAAAAAGAGAAGAAGCAAAAAATGGGCACCAAAAAAATGTATACCTGAATGAACATTAGTGTGCTCAGATGTACTTGTAGTGGCACCATTGTTGGAACACTGCGGTGTTGATCTGTCATTAAATGTAAAAATAAATTTTGTATAAGATAAGTTATTCAATACGAGTAATTAAAAACAGCACATGTATAAAAACAACACAGGAACCTATTATCAGTGGGCCTCAAAGATTGGAAATTCAACATTAATCTCGGTTGAAACGCATCAATATTCAGCAGAATTAATACTGAAGATAATAACACCTAAAAACACTAAAAAAAGATGTGAAATTAAGGCCAAGCACCTTCTCCCAATAAAAATATTCAAATGAGAAGCAAATTCGTAAATTGAGCGCGACTACCCTCACTGTTGTTCATCATCACGCCTGGGAGCTTCCGTAATCTCGTCTACCCCATCAACTTGCATATCAGATGTCCACAGAGATAAAGAATATAGATTGTGACAGAGATAAATAATCGCTCAATTTGCGAAGTGCTTGGCTTATAAGTCTATCTTGCATTACCATGTGTGCATCAACCATCACACCATAAAGTTCACCTTTAGGCATAAGGGCATCTACCTGTCAGTCAAAATATTTTCATAAGGAGCTAAAAAATGTGTCAAATCAAGCAAAGCTTCCATTGGAAAATTTTACTGAAATTAGACGTTAAAAACCAATATGATTTTCTCCCCACGTCCTACATTAAGAGTCTTATTTTCTATTCTGGATCTTCCTGAATTAAGAGTCATGTTTCTATAAATTATATCGAAATAAAAAAAAAAGTTAGCTAAATTCATTCAGAATGGAGTAAGATCCTATATTAATGACTCTTACTATAAAAAATATATCCACAGGCCCTCGATGGAAGGTTCCACCTTCACTCAGCCCACATAGCAGCAAAGCCACTCATCCCTAGCCATCGGCTTAGGTTCCCGATTCTCGCGAACTGCAGACAACCACCTTGAAAGTTTGCCGGATGACCCCCGACAACAAGTTGCATCTCCTGGACATCCTGATCATCCAGTCGCCTCCCCCAATCTTCTAGTTATGGTCGTCGGTCATCATGGCAAGACCAGGCCCTTAGAGCATATTACGAATCATCAACAACAAGGGTCGCGAGCGGATGCAAGAGCCCATTGCTTCAGTCAGTTGGTCGCTCACCTGAGAAAGAGGTAACGGAAGTTCAGAAACCTCCCAACCCCCCACACAGAGTTCCTACACCTCGTCCATACAAGAGTATCTCTATGTTTACTACCCATCACTTCCACTTTAGAACAAATAAATAAATAGTTGTGAGGCATCAACATGTAGACTTTATTAGAATCCCAGCCTCTTATGCAATCAAGCAGATCAAATATGAAAAGAGTCTTAGGAATACTGTTTGAGTCTATTAAACCATCTCCAAACCAATTATCCCATTTGACATTGATTTTCCCCTTACCAATTAGTCATTTACAGTGGATCTCTACCATCTCCCTCGGCATAATCATTCTTTTCTATTATTTTATCACTTCGACCAACTTCTTCGATCAGATATGGTATGCATTTCAGTACTGATCAAAAAATATATCCTTGAGATTTTTCCTTTGTTACAACATCTGTGGAAACATATAAATACATTTTAAATAAGCCATTCAGCAGCAAAAGTATAATTAGCCTGATTTTAAAGCGTAAAGAGGAAAACTCAGCCCAGCATAAGACTATAAACAGGACATTTAAATTAAAGTTGGAAGTTGGAAAGATGGTAGTTTCAGAATACATCTTATGGTTCACAAAGATATCAGTGGGAAGATGAATTTGAAGACATCGATAAATCTCTAATATCCTTTCTTTCCACTACAACACGTGGGGCCCCAGTATTAGTCATAGATCAAGCAAGAATCATGAACCTCACAAATACAGTGCTCATCTAGTCTTTCTCTCTGGTTGAGCAAACTAAAGAAACTCCTCAGGAAGAAGAAAATTATCAGTCTCTGTAAATGGCGACGAGACATACTTTCTTTTTCTATGTAAGGAAAACTTGCCCAAAATGGTGAACCCTCTAGACAATCATTCTGTCCAAACTCCATTTGAGAACTAACTTTTGCAAGATATCTAAGGAACCACCTTTAGCCTTAGAATCCAACTCACGTTCACCCAAAAAGGACTGCACTTGTATAAAGAATGAAAATAATATATTCGACATGTGTTAAATCAATATAAATGATTTGCTTATTGTTTGGGAAAAAACATGATAGCATATATAGAGTACTTAATGGAGATATAACCCAAACATAGGTTTTACCTTAAAAGCTCCACTTAGCAACCCGTTAACTTGACTTTAACTTCCTGGAAACAACTATTCTCCATATTAATGTTAACAACAATGAATTTTGAGGATGTAAAAGGATATGCACGGATAACTATAAGATCGTGGAAAGTGATGTCCTACAAATGTGGGATTGTGGAAATACAATACATGACCTTCTAACTTAAAATGAAGCCTAAAACAAATAAAACAATACTTGATATGTTTGGATGACTTCTTGAAAGGACCTTACCTCGAATTCATTTTTCACCGTGCAATCAACCTTCAAAATAGAAGGAAACAAAATAACATTAGATCAATGTTGACACGAAACAAAGACAAAATCAATGGTTTTCAACACATGACCTGTTTTTTAAAACAAAAAGTAGTATGTGAAATCATCAATTAAGTTAAGTTAACTACAGATATATTGAAACCAAAACTCTGAAAGAATCAATGATTATGCTTAGAACTACAGTATTAGATCTAAATGATAATTATCAAAGTCTAAATTAATATATAAACTGCTATTTGTTTTCCTGTTCAGTTAAACAAAGTTGGCTATGATTCAATTGATGTTGAAAATCCTAGAAATAGTTTATATGTAACAGGATTATCGCCTCAGATCACAATGAGGGACCTCGATAAAAATTTCTCGATAGAGGGGACAATAGAGGATGTTTACCTTATGGTCGATCCTTGGAGGAGAGAGTCTCGAGGATTTGGTTTTGTGACAATCTCCTTGGTTAAGGAGGTGGATCGCTGCATAAATATCTGGACAAATCTGTAGCAGATCATACTATTCTTATTACAATTACCGAAGGTCCTTCTCCCGATATTACTCACTATACAACAGGTCCCCTCTCAGCAAGCGCAACCACGATTGATCACACTCCCCCTACTATTATAGGGACAACTCACCGGTTGTATATCGATACTACGGACGCAGTAGCCGACACTATGGCTCCATTTCCAGAAGAATTTCTTTGAGGTATATGAACTACTCTCGCAGTCTCTCTCCGAGGAGATCAATGAGGAGATACTCGCGCATTGTTTCCCTAAGGTTGAGGAGGTACTCATGGAGAAGCTACTCGCGCAACATTTCTCCCAGGTCAAGGAGGAGCTTGAGGTGGAGTGTTTATCCTGGATACTCTGTGGAAAGCTATTCTTCCAGGAGACGCAGTGCTATACGATCATCTAGGTTTTTTGCAAGGTCTGTTACTCCTACGTCTGCTTCACATTCATCATAGATGGATAGGACCTTGTCACAATACCTTGGGTGTTATGATTTAAAAGATATTTTTCTAATTTACCTCAACAAAATTAAAAATAAAATTGAAGTAACTGAAGCAAAATTCGATCAAAACTTAACTAAATTCAAATCTTCAACGTGAATATACAACTCCATAGGCTTCAGAATAATGATGTGTAGTGAAAAAAATTATATACACTGATCTTTTTTAATCTTATAAAATAGTATTTCAGAATTCTTTCTTAAATCCCTAAAATTATTATGAAAGGAGAAAATTTCCATCAACCTCTGGCAATATCGACTTCAAAATAATGATCGAGTCCAACCTATAGTAGTAATACAACTGGAAGGCGATCTTAAATCTGCAACAGAGGTCACGAGACCACTCACATAAATGGAAGGCGATATTAAATGTTAATTTGTGGACTAAATAGAGAATTGAAGGAGTTATTTAAGAATGGACATTTCTTCGCACACAACTGGAAGGTGATCTGTAAGGCTTGTCGCTATCACTGACTACTTTGTTAGTATGTCCATGATAAAAAGGGACAAAATGTTCTTCACAAACTCCCCAACACCCACACCTCCTCCAAAACAACCGTTCAAGAAAAGAAAACTAAAAACAAATAATAAAGTACACCTATAGCACATCTGATGCGCAGAGAAGAATAAATTTAATACTATGCAATTTACATTTTAATATAGTATTAGGTGATGCCCTATTTTAATATAACTATTAATATGACGATGAACATATTAATATCCGAATTATCAAGAGATAAGAACATGCTCGCACACAGAAAATGTCAAAACCTCATTCCTGCTTTGATAAAAAAAATATTCTTTATGTTTTGCAAATACTAGAATGATGAGGACATTACCCAATTACGCCCGTGTTAGCCTTCTCATCCACAGTGCGAGCTTTGGTTTCCAGGATGAGGACTCTTCTAGTCACTCTGATATATAAACGCTAAGACGACATGGTCTGTCTAGTTAGTAGTGACATCCTAGACTATCCAATGACTCCGACCTTTAAACTATCAAGAATTAATGACTTTGACTGAACCTTTCACCCTCGTGACTATACATATTACTATGATATGAATTATATAGGAATGTCAGATCAAATCAGGTGCAGAGAATTCTCCCCCACACTTAATTGTTAAACTTTGCCTACCGATAAACATATCGGACTTCATGAGAAAGGTTGATACATTTTCACAGTAAAAAGACATGATCATAACTAGTTCTATGCAACGTAGAAACTGAAATAGAGGGATAGAAACCACAATGGCTCAAAGAGAATTGACTAGAGTTTATATCTATTTTCTTTGCCCCCTGTAACAGTTCCTATGTTAGCTAAAAAGGAGTTAAAATATATGAATAGAAAACTAGTAAATTGGCATACTAAATTATAAACTCAGCATAGTTAAGATTTCCAATACAAACTAATTTTTGAGTACTGTTATAAGATCTAGGCATTAAGATATCTATTTATACCTATCTTCTTCCTTAGGTAAGATATCTAAAATAACCAACTTATACGATTTATGGTAAGTAAATTGATCAATGAAATAAAACCCAACAATCAATTGTGTAATTAAAAAAAGACAAATATAATCTTACATTGGTAGTCCTAGAAAAAATGACACCCCTCTCTATAAAGAACAAGCCCTTCTCGTTCTTACATATCAACTGCAAGTCGAATTTATTGAAGGCGCAAGTTGATTGATTTTACAATATCAAACTCAAAATTATGAAGCAAACTTACTTAACATATCAAGTCCGTCTCATAAACCTTACTTTAGAGATAAAAAGTCCCCCAAAAACACTACAAAGGTCAAGGACCAAGAAATATCTCGACATAATTGAATTTATCATTTAAAGACACTTCAGGCGATAAATTTAACACAAGGAAAACTATACAGACTTGTCATGTTACTAAGGAATCACAAACACATGCGCATACGCACTAAAACATAAAACATAAGAACATATAAATATTATAATAGATGCAAACTCTAGTGGATAATAAACTGATCTGCAAAAGTACGAAATTCATTACCCTGTAATGCAAGAATTGCCAACAACTAAAAACTACTGATGCACATATTCATGAACCTTAGCAGATCAATAATACCTGAGGCAGGTTTCACCCTTATACACAGTTGTCAAAGTAACTACATGACCACAACATTTAAAAGAAGTTAATGTCCTTGAATTCATGAAACTATTTATTAAGAGAATCACGTCAAATATGAATACAAATTTTGTACAAACGTTAGGATAATGCTATGATCATCACAGACATTTCTTCGAAAAATGTCTATTTAATATACACAACATTATCAAATCTAAAAAATATGACAACCACACTAAAAACTTGTGAGTCATTTAGCTCAACCGTTGAACAACAAATCCTACAATTTGGTCAAGAAGAAAAGAATCAGCTTATCACATTGAAATTAATTTATAATAGTGTATTAGGAGTATAGGATGGGGTATCAAAACTTGGATTTGGCACGAAGCTCATTAGTGACCTAAAGCTTCATACGGTAGATTTTGGGGTATTCATTTGCCTCCGAAGGGAGAGCTCTCCCTAAAATTTAGAATTGATGGAACTACACACAATCGAAAAGTAAAGGAACAATTTCAAAATTTATGACCCTTTACAGTAATCGATCAAACACATATACCTATCTATAGTGGTGGAGACAGAAATTTAGTCTAGGTGGGGCACAACTCAATGACGGGGGTTCAGGGGTAGTAATCCCCGGAAAAAAAATTAAAATTATTTTTACGTTATTACAAATATTTAAATTATAATTTATATTTTTAGACAATTATAACTCAAATAAAACAACATTGAATACAATAACATCGAATACAAATATTTGATTGATAATTTGTATTTTTATAGCTATTATTCTAGATCATCAAAAATTAATCATAAAAATACCTCAATAGCTCTAATCCAATCAAAGAAAAAATGTCCAAGGTCAAAATTCCCCACCACAAATTGCAAATCCTAAAAACAAATCAGACCATAATACTTTATTGTTAAAAAGAGCATTCAAAATATGAAGTTGTCAAGAGATTAGCAACCAATAGAAAAAATATTATTATGAAAAATTCATTAACAATTAATCTAGAATATTGTTTGGGAAAACACTTAACCTGCTGCAAATGAAACCACGAGCCGAAACAGCTAGCCAAAACCATCTGATCCAAACCAAGGACTATGCTTAACTAAAACCATCTGAAACACAAAACAAAGAACAAACCATCTGCTCCATCTTCTCTCTCACCAAACAAACCCACCACGAACCAAACCTCCACACATCTGGAAACACATCTGTGAGCAGGAGTAGCCATGGGTGGTCCAGTAAATCGGTTTGGATTCTATTAGATTTATGATTCTCAAGAGGTCTCTCTCACCGTGAGTATGAGTTCTACAGCGACCCGGATTAGGGTTTTTCTTAGTTTATATATGAGATGGCTGGCGAGAGGGAATGGAACCCTAAAACAATATTCTCTATGTTGGTGAGCGGTAACGGGGATAAGGACACAGGTCGGCGAGGAGAGGCGATGGACTGGAACAGGTATTTGGGGGAAAGGTTTGGAAATTGGGGGGAATAAATCCCGCCCGACTTACTATACATTTTGTTTTTAGTTTTTTCTTCCTTTTAATCATATATTGCAACGATTAGTGATATATTCCAACGGTTATATTTGATTTGTAATGGTTTTTAACCATTACAATTTTTTACTGGATAAAGTCCGTTACAAATAGGGAAAAAAATCCGTTACAAAATAAGCTTTTTGGTGTAGTGGTATATAATAAAATTGGACTTAATTAATTTGGATGAAATATTTACATTTGATTAAATAAGTATTTACTTGGAAATTTGTGAATTAGTGTTTTAAATTAGTATTATATATACGAGTTTTTACAGGCACAATGGGATCATCAGTAGTAAGTGCACCCTCCTCTCACAAAAGGTTAGAATCAATAGACGCCGACGGTTCGTCATCTTTCACGGTGACGTTTATTGACTCCATAACCTTAGAGCTACTCAGGTTAACACTCGATATGATCTACTGATCGATGAATACCCTAACATTATTCCCTCATTGCTTTGGGAGCCAAACTTTCCTAATTGCTCTATATCCCATAGGATGTTGCATTTGCTCCCAAAGATATGAAAATGTAAAGGGTTGGGCTTCTTTCCAGTCCATAATTCATTGGGTGTCTTAAGTGTGTGCGGACAAAGGTAAACCCTATTCACCGTATGGCACGCGGTAGACACCGCCTCTGCCCATAATATCCTAGAAACTCTACGACTCAAAAGCATAGATCTATCCATATCCTGAATTATCCGATTCTTCCTCTCAATAATCCCATTTTGCTGAGGAGTCTTCACAGCCCAAAATGCATGTTTGATCCCAAGGCTATCATAGTAAAGATCTACTTTGGGAAATGTTTTTGAAAAATTATTTTTGAAGTCTGAATTAATTTTTTATCAAAAGCAGAATTTTTCTAAGTGTAGAAGCGAATGGCCTCGATCGATGAGCTCGCTCAAACGACTTTGGAAGTCGTTCGCGCGAGATAGGCATGTCGCGCGATATCATTCGAACGACTTTTGTCCTTCGTTCGAGCGGCATGGCTATCTAGTTCGAACGAGTCACCGCCTCAATTTTTTTATAAATATCTGATCTCCTTCTACACGTTTTTCTAAGTCTTTCTGCAATCTCAAAATTCTGCGAAAACTGCCCAGAATTAGTCTTCACCTTTTAAGGTTTTCTAAACCTTTTTGATTCACAAAACCGTTCCCATATATGTGTGTGAATCTTTAAACCTTCAAGAGGATCATTTACTCATCTGGAGTAATTTGTGAGGAAGCCGCTCTCTTCTTCACTGCTGCCCTACTGGAAAGGGATTGTTCCAGCCGCCGACAACAGAACCGACACCCGAGGGTATTTATGTGTCATATATTTTCATTGTAATCCGTGTAAGCCGTACTCTTACAAAATTATTGTGAAAATAAAAGGTTTTGCCCCTTTGGGGATTTTTCCTCATATATGTGTTCTTGCATGTTTCATCATCGTATTTAATCACATATAGATGCATGTTTAGGACTTGAGTGGTAAAAACTGTGTTTAATTAAATAACTTCCTTATTTGAACGCAAGCGCACTCTCCTCAAATTGGTATTAGAGCCAGTTACACAAATTTACCGTGTAATTTTCGGCAAAATTTTTCTAAGATATCAATTTTTTAGAAAATTGACTTTTGAAAAACGAGTGTGTTCATAATGGAGAAGTTATATAATAAAATGCCAGTTTTTGACGGGAAAAACTATGCATATTGGAAAGCCCGCATGAGATCTGCATTAAAAGCTATTGATGAACATGTCTGGATTTTGGTAGAAAGAGGGTGGACTCCTCCCTCCGTCACTGTTGAAAATGTGATCAATTTAAAACATGTCACTTCTTGGACTGAAGAAGAATTTAAATGGCCATCATTCAATTCTAAGGGTCTAAGTGTTGTTTCTGGGTCTGTCACACCTGATGAGTTCAAATGCATAATGACGTGCACCACGTCAAAAGAGGCTTGGGATGTTTTATAACTTACCCATGAAGGAACTAATGCTGTGAAAGAGTCTAAATTGCAAAATTTGACAACTCAATTTGAAACTATCACCGTGCATGAGAATGAATGTTTTGATGATTTTTATGCTAGGCTTTCTGACATTGTTAATAATAGCTTTAATCTTGGTGAACATATTCCTAATGCCAGAGTTGTCAAAAAGATTCTTCGTTCTTTGCCTAAGCGTTTTATCCCTAAACTCACTGTGCTAAATTCTATGGGTAATTTAAATACGCTAAAATTGGAAGAACTTGTAGGAGACTTGCAAACATATGAAATTGATATGTTCCTTAAAACTTCTAGGTCTAAAGATAAGGGAATTGCACTTAATGCCGAAGAGAGAAAGAGTGAGGGGTCGACTAGAAAGAGGGGATAGTCAACTAGAAAAAAAGAGACAGATTCGTATGATTTTGAGTGTGATTTTGATTTAGATGATTTGGCTTTCTTTGCAAAAAATTTCAAGAGGATTCTCAAATTTAAGAAAAATGGAAATTTTAAAGATAAAAAGAAATTTAAGAAAAATAAGTTTGAAAAGAAAACTGAAAAAGATTTTAAATATCCTCCTAAGAAAGAAAGTGAGAGATGTTTTAAGTGCGATGGTAGGAGTCATAGAGATTTTGAGTGTGCTACTAGGCTGAATAGAGAAAAGGGCAAAGCTGTCCTTAATGCTACCCTTAGTGACGATAGTGAGGTCGAGTCGGTGGATTCTAGAGTCGAGTCACCGCATGAGTGTAACTTCACCACATTCATAGCTAGTCATGTGAGCACTTCTAATTCTCCTCACGACGATGAGGATGATGCATCACAGGGACACTTCGGCAGTGAGAGCGATGTGAGTGAGGGGTAGGATGACACAAGTGAGAGCGAGAGTGATATTCAACGCGCCTACGCTGAGTTATATTCTGAGTCATTTAAAACAAAAAGTGTAACCAAGCGTTAGTTCTTAAGATCACCGGCTTAGAGGAAGATTTAAAAAAAGCGAGAGAGAGAGAGAGTCCTCCACCTGCACCACCCTGAGAGAGAGAGAGTCTGCCTGTGTTGAGAAAGAAAGTCTGTTTAGAGAGAGAGAGAGAGTTATTTTGAGAAAGAGAGAGGGGACTTGACTAAACAAGTGTCTACTCTTACGAGTGAGCTTCATTCCTCCATGGAGACTCGAAAGAAACTTGAAGCCCTTGTTGCCCAGCTTACTCATGATCTGGAGGGAGCACGGGAAGTCAAGGTACAAATCGAGGACAGATCTGGGAAAATGGGAAAGATGCTCCTCGGCCCCGCTTTAGGTTTTGGTGATAGGCAGGGAATTGGTTATGATGGTGCCTCCACGTCCCAAATTGCACCTGGACCAGTTCCTGAGTTTACTACGACTTCTTATGGCCATCGCCAAAAACCTCGAAGGAGAGTTTGATCAAGAAAAGAAAACCAAGGTCCGCCTTTGACTGTGTTATTTTGTACTTATTGCAAAATAAAAGGCCACCTCAGGGAGTTTTGCTATAGTATGGGTCGGACACGAAGTACTACTGCTCCACCTCAGCATACTGATGATTTTACCAGTCTGAGAGAGCGAGTTGAGTTGTTAGCTGCCACGTCTCAGTGTTTGGAGGAATTCCGACGGATGTCTTTGCCGTCAGTGAATGATTCTCACATTCCAGCTAAAACCAACAACAACAAAGGCAAACAAAAGGTCATCACTTCTTGGGTACCTAAGAAAGATAAAAAGGCCTTTGTTGTTCATGTCACTATCAAAGCACATAATACCTCACAGTGGTATTTTGACAGTGGGTGCTCCAGACATATGACAGGGGATGCCTCATTTTTTACATCTCTTGAGGATTATCAGGATGGCAGAGTCACCTTTGGAGATGGGAGCAAGTCTAGCATTATAGAACGTGGTACTGTCGAGCTACCTGGATTTCCTAAGCTAGAAAATGTTTTGTACATCAAAGGTTTGAAAGCAAACCTTCTCAGCATTAGCCAGCTGTGAGACGCTCACTTTGCCGTAAAGTTTGACCGAGATGGTTGTAAAGTCTATAATCAAGCCGATAAAATTTTAGTGCAAGGGGTGAGGACAAAGGATAACTGCTATGGGACTGAGCCCACATCCTCACTTATCTGCAACATCGCCACAATCACTCCTATGGATCTGTGGCGCCAATGTCTAGGTCACGTAATTATTAGAGATCTAAATCGCTTAGATAAAAAGGACCTAGTACGTGGCTTACCATCTCTTGGAAGGCCAACTTCGATGGTTTATGGACTGTAAGGACATTTTTCACATGTCCGAAATGTTTCATTTATTTATGTCGTACGCCGCTACATTTGGCACGTCTCCTCACGATCTCACATGACGGCCTCTATCCGAATTCCGGGAATCAAGCATGCATTATCTCCACTAATATGTCCCACATCTGCCTCAATGACTTCACGTTCCAAGATTTTAGGGACTTAATGCAAGTGGTACGCAAGGGAAGTCAAAACAGTGAAAAAAAGGCACAATAGGAGAGTTCAAGGGCATTTTCGTAATTTCACATCCATAGTTCGGAGGTCTGGTCAACTAGAAAGTTGAAGAGCTCGTCGCAACGAAGATACTGGAAAAAACGGCACCTCAATCCGAGCTACGGTGAAGGAGTTATGACCTTTTGAAGATAGAGAAAATTCCTTAAAGAATGCTGTTTTTTTTGCACGCTGGATAGAATTTTAGAGTTTTAAGAACGTGGGACTCTTCATATTTTTTCCTATAAATACCAACTTCGGGGGAGTTGTTTTGCAAGACTTTAGGAGACGAATTTGAGAGTCCAAATACATCTAGTCTTCATATTTTTGAGTCCCAAGACTCATGTTTTGATTCACACATCATTGCCAAACCTTTGTGAATCCTTTTGCAACCCAAGAACACAACTTTGGTTTGTTCAACCCTTGTGGAGGAGACCGTTCTTCTTCTTCATTACAACCCTACTGGAAAGGGATAATTCCAGCCGCGACTACAGAATCCGATACCCGAGGGTAATTCTTAGTCAACTTGTATTTTCATTGTAATCTGATTGTAAGCCGTTTTCTTACAAATTATAGTGAAAATAAATGGTTTTGCCCCTGAGGGGGATTTTTCCTTAATTGCATGTGTTTGAATGTTCTTGCGTAGATTATCTATTTATTCAATCACATACTGCTGCATGTTTAGGGTTTGTTTGTGTTAAAAGGGTTTTATATATGGTTTGATCATTTGAACGCGAGCACACACGTTCTCAAATTGGTATCAGAGCAGGTTACGCTAATCTATCGCGTATTCCTTTTTTTTCCGCAAAATTTTTCTAAGATATCAATTTTCTAAAAAAATTGATTTTTGAAAAAGTGCGTGTTCAAATGGAGAAGTCATATTATAAAATGCCTATTTTTGACGGGACAAATTATGCTTATTGGAAAGCCCGTATGAGGTCGGCTTTAAAAGCCATTGATGAACGTGTCTGGATTTTGGTTGAACGAGGGTGGACTCCTCCCACCGTGACTGTTGATAATGTGACCAACTTGAAACCTGACATTTCTTGGTCTGATGAAGAAATTAAATGGTCATCTTTTAATTCTAAGGGTCTAAGTGCTATTTCTGGGTCTATCACACCTGATGAGTTCAAACGCATAATGACGTGTACCACCTCAAAAGAGGCATGGGATGTTTTACAACTCACCCATGAAGGAACTAATGCTGTGAAAGAGTCTAAGTTGCAAAACTTGACAACTCAATTTGAAATAATCACCATGCATGATTCTGAATGCTTTGATGAATTTTATGCTAGACTTTCTGACATTGTGAATACTAGTTTTAATCTTGGTGAACATATTCCGAATGCTAGAGTTGTTAAAAAGATTCTTCGTTCTTTGCCTAAGCATTTTATCCCTAAAGTCACTGTGCTAAATTCTATGGGTAATTTAAATACGCTAAAATTGGAAGAACTTGTAGGAGATTTGCAAACTTATGAAATTGATATGTTCCTTAAAAATGCTAAATCTAAAGATAAGGGAATTGCTCTTAAAGCCCAAGAGAGAAGGAGTGAGGGGTCAGCTAGAAAGAGGGTAGAGTCATCTAGAAAGAGAAAGACTGACACGTCAGATTCTGAGTGCGATTTTGACTTAGATGATTTGGCTCTTTTCGCAAAAAAATTCAAGAGGATTCTCAAATTTAAGAAAAATGGCAATTTTAAAGATAAAAAGAAATTTGAGAAAAATAAGTTTGAAAAGAAAAATGAAAAAGTTTCCAAAAATCCTTCTTTGAAAGAAAGTGAGAGATGTTTTGAGTGTGATGGTAGGGGTCATAGAGCTTTTGAGTGTGCCAATCGTCTGAATAGAGAGAAAGGGAAAGTTGTCCTTAATGCTACCCTTAGTGACGACAGTGAGGTCGAGACGGTGGATTCTGGAGATGAGTCACCGCATGAGTGTAACTTCACCGCATTCATGGCCAGCCAAGTGAGCACTCCTAGTTCTCCTCACGACGATGAGGATGACGCTTCACAGGGACACCTCGACAGTGAGAGCGATGTGAGTGAGGGGGAGAATGACACAAGTGAGAGCGAGAGTGATATACAACGCGCCTACGCTGAGTTATATTCTGAGTCTTTTAAAACTAAAAAGCGTAACAAAGCGTTAGTTCTTAAGATCACTTGCCTAGAGGAAGATTTAAAGAAAGCGAGAGAAAGAGAGTTCTCCACCTGCATCGCCCTGAGAGAGAGAGAGTCTACATGTGTCGAGAATGAGAATTTGTTTAGAGAGAGAGAGAGTACTCTAGAGAAAGAGAGAGGGGACTTGATCAAGCAAGTGGCTAGTCTTACGAGTCAGCTCCATTCCTCCGTGGAGACTCGGAAGAAACTTGAAGCCCTTGTTGCCCAGCTGACTCATGATCTTGAGAAAGCACGGGAAGTCAAGGTACAAATCGAGGACAGATCTGGGAAGATGGGAAAGATGCTCCTCGGCCCCGCTTTAGGTTTTGGTGATCGTCAAGGAATTGGATATGATGGTGCCTCCACGTCCCAAATTGCACCTGGACCAGTTCCTGAGTTTACTACAACTCCTTATGGTCACCGTAAAAAACCTCGAAGGAGAGTTCGACCTAGAAAAGCAAACCGAGGTCCGCCTTTGACAGTGCTCTTTTGTACTTATTGCAAAAGAAAAGGCCACCTTAGAGAAACTTGCTATAGCATGGGTCGGACACGACGTACTACTGCTCCACCATGTCATATTGATGAGTTTTCTAGTCTGAGAGAGCGAGTTGAGTTCTTAGCTGCCATGACTCAGAGTTTAATGGAAGAATTCCGACGGATGTCTTTGCCGTTAGTGAATGCTTCTCACATTCCAGCTAAAATCAACAACAACAAAGGCAAACAAAAGGTCACCTCGACTTGGGTACCTAAGAAAGATAAAAAGGCTTTTGTTGTTCATGTTGCTCTCAAAGCACATAATACCTCTCAATGGTATTTTGATAGTGGGTGCTCCAGACACATGACAGGTGATGCCTCATTTTTTACTACTCTTGAGGATTATCAAGATGGCAGAGTCACCTTTGGAGATGGGAGTAAGTCTAGCATTATAGGACGAGGTACTATCGAGTTACCTGGTTTTCCTAAGCTAGAAAATTTTTTGTACGTCAAAGGTTTGAAAGCAAACCTTCTCAGCATTAGCCAGCTGTGCGACACTAACTTTGCAGTAAAGTTTGACCGGGACGCGTGTAAAGTCTATAATCAAGCCGGTAAACTTTTGATGCAAGGGGTGAGGACCGAGGATAATTGCTATGGGACTGAGCCCACATCCTCACTTATCTGCAACAGCGCCACGATCACTCCTATGGATCTGTGGCATCAACGTCTAGGTCACATGAACGTTAGAGATCTCAATCGTTTATCTAAAAAGGACCTAGTACGTGGCTTACCATCTCTTGGAAAGTCAACTTCGACCGTTTGTGGACCCTGTCAGTTGGGAAAACAAATTCGTAGTCCTCATAGGAAGTTACATTCCATTACCACCTCTCGTGTTTTGGAGTTGATTCACATGGACCTTATGGGTCCCACTCGTACTGAGGGTCTAGGTGGTAAGAGGTACATCCTCGTGATGGTAGATTATTTCTCCAGATACTCCATTGTAGGTTTTTTGAGAGAGAAATCCGATGCTGTAGATTTCTTAACGACCAAGTGCCGTGTCCGGCAAAATCAACACGGTGTCACTATTAATAGAATACGTAGTGACAACGGCACTGAATTCAAGGAAGCAAAGGTGGATTTGTACTGTGATAGCCTTGGGATCAAACATGAGTTTTCTGCTGTGAGAACTCCTCAGCAAAATGGGATTGTTGAGAGAAAGAATAGAACGATCCAAGAGATGGCTAGATCTATGCTTCTAGGTCGTAAAGTTTCTAGGAGATTTTGGGCAGAGGCAGTGTCTACTGCATGCCACACGGTGAATAGGGTGTATCTGCGTCCACACACACTTCACACTCCTTATGAGTTGTGGACTGGCAAGAAGCCCAACCTGGCATATTTCCGTGTCTTTGGGAGTAAATGCTACATCCTACGGGATAAAGAGCAATTAGGAAAGTTCGACTCCCGAAGAGACGAGGGAATATTTCTAGGATATTCATCGAATAGCAGAGCGTACCGGGTTTTTAACCTGAAGAGCTCTAAGATTATGGAATCAATAAACGTCACCGTGCAAGATGATGAACCTCCGACGGTTATTGATCCTAACCTTCAGTGTGAGGATGAGGATTATTCTGACAGTGATTTACCTGTTCCTCTCTCACACTCTGTGGACCCTACTCCTGTGTTAGGGGACACACCTGCTTGGGTTCGCAAGAGTCATGACCCTTCTGCCATTGTTGGTGATCCCACTCTAGGGGTCAAGACTCGTGCTCAGCTAGAGAACGTTGTTAGCCATCTTTGCTACACGTCCAAAGTCGAGCCCAAGAACCATAAAGAAGCACTCAAGGATGAACACTGGATATCTGCTATGCAGGATGAGTTGCTTCAGTTTAAAAAGAATGATGTCTGGGAACTTATCCCCCGACCTAGTGAGATTAATGTTATAGGTACCCGGTGGATTTTTAAGAACAAAATGGATGAAAATGGTACCATAATCCGAAATAAGGCTAGGTTGGTCGCTCAAGGCTACACACAGATAGAGGGTGTAGACTTTGGGCAGACATTTGCTCCTGTTGCGAGGCTTGAGTCTGTCCGTCTTCTGCTCGCCATCGCATGTCATCTGCGCTTCAAGGTGTATCAGATGGATGTCAAGAGTGCCTTTTTGAATGGCATTCTACAGGAGGAGGTTTATGTGGAACAACCAAAAGGGTTTGAAGACCCTCAACACCCTGAGCACGTCTACTATCTGAGGAAAGCCTTGTATGGTTTGAAGCAAGCACCTCGTGCTTGGTACGAGAGGCTTACTTCTTATCTCTTAGCTCGTGGCTTCAAGAGAGGGGGAGTAGATATGACGTTGTTTGTCAGGAGAGATGACGGTGCTATTTTGGTTGCCCAGGTCTATGTGGACGACATAGTCTTTGGATCCACATGCTCCCAGCATGCTCACCACTTTGAGGAGGAGATGAAAAGTGAGTTTGAGATGAGCATGGTTGGTGAGCTTACATTCTTCCTTGGTCTCCAGGTTCGTCAGCTAGAGGATGGGATGTTCATCTCCTAATCCAAGTATGCTAGAGACCTAGTGAAGAAATTTGGTTTAGACTCCGCTAAGCATGCACGTGCACATATGAGTACCACTACCAAGATTAGTAAGGACACTTCAGGCAAGGACGTAGAGCAAACCTTATATCGGAGTATGATAGGTAGTCTCCTCTACTTGACTGCCAGTCGTCCCGACATCGCCTTTAGTGTTAGAGTCTGTGCGCGTTATCAGGCATCCCCAAAAGAGTCACATTTACTTGCTCTAAAACGTATTATTAAATACGTAAGTGGGACTCTCTCATACGGGATTTGGTATTCCTTTGATACCGATGACCATCTGTTCGCCTACTCGGATGCCGATTGGGCTGGGGATGTAGATGGATGTAGGAGCACTTCTGGTGGGTGTTTCTATTTTGGTTCTGCTCTTGTCTCCTGGCTGAGCAAGAAGCAAAAATTCCATCTCTTTGTCCACTGCGGAGGCTGAGTACATAGCCGCCGGGAGTTGTTGCACACAACTCTTGTGGATAAAGCAAATGCTGGAGGATTATGGGATATCACAGGACACCATGACCATTTCCTGTGATAACACGAGTGCGATACACATATCCCGCAATCCAGTTCAGCATTCGTGCACAAAACACATCAGGATACGTGAGCACTTTATTCGTCAGTTAGTTGAAGAGAAAGTCGTATCCCTGAGTTTTGTTCCTAACGACCGTCAGTTAGCCGATATTTTCACGAAACCTTTAGATGCCCTTAGATTTGAGAGTCTTAGGAAATCTTTAGGGATTTGCACAGTTGACTGAGGGGTTGGTCTATGTCTAGAATAGGATGCTTCTTCATGTTCATATCATATGCTTCCTATTTCTAGTCTGTTTTATATGTACCATTACTTTGTTGTACAGCTTTGTTTTATTCCTTTTGCTTTTTATATTTCTTTTCAAAAAAAAATACAAAAAGATTTTCCTTTAAGAAAAATTTTGAGAAAAGCACAAAAAGATTTTATTTCTCCAAATTTTTGAAAATATCCAAAAAGATTTTTGTATTTTTCTTCTTTTATGGATGAGCATGTAAGATAGCCAAGTCACAAATTCATTCCATTTATCCATGTGACTGTTTGATAGAGATTTGAGAGGCCACATCATTTCATCCATGTGCTTTACATTGATTGGAGTCTTTGAGATGTAATTAGTGATATCTTCCTACATGTTTGACTCCTATATCCTTTATTGCACACATGCACGGCTATATTTGATTATTGCACTTGTCTATCTCATGTTGGCTTGCGTGTTTTCATCTCAATCCTGTCTATACAATGTACAATATGCGATAAAACTTGACAAGATTGGAATGCATGTAAAAACCGTTTTGGTGAGACTGTGTGTTTTTGTATAACGGGGAGGGGCTGCGAAAGGTAATCATCTATCCTTTGCGCAAAAGCCACCGTTAAAAAGGACCTAAAAAAATGGAGGAATTTTAATATCCGAGGTCCAAAGAGGTTAAAAGAGCCCGAAAAAATTTAAAGGCAATAAAAAGCAATTCATGCCAAATATGGGCCATTTAGGTTTCACCATCAATTCTCCAAAGTTTGAGAATTTAGAATGCCTCTATTCAATACAATATCTGAGGGAGTTTGGTTGGAGAATCTAAACGGGTTTGCACTTCCTTGAAAGTCCTGAAAAAGCATAAAATCATTTTGGAAGTTATTGGTGTGTAAATCATTTTGAGCTTTGATTTGTTGATTTGATTGAGTCAATATCTTATACTGTCACTCTTTTACACCAAAGGAAGCATTTGAGTTCATTCGCTAGGAATATCCAATATTCATCGTGCACATATGTCATGTTTGTATGCATTGATTTTCCTATCGAATTTGATCACACCACTTCATTTACGCTATCATTGACTTGGTTGCTTTCTGTTTATTCATGGTGTGTTTTTATCCTAGTGACACCCCGCACTTGCTTATTTGATTTATTTCTCTAATTTGTCCATTTGGGGACATCATAAAAAGGGGGAGAAAGAATTATCATATTATGGGGGAGTTTGAATTCTGGGGGAGTTTTTGAGATGTTGCTTATATTTTTATCATATATTGATATCCATGTTATCTCATTTCAAACTCGATATGTCACGTGGTATTTACTTTGTCTCATGTGTGTAGGTATGAAGATTGCAGATCTATATGTTGCACACCCTGATGAGAAAAGTTTTGAGATTCCTGAAGAATTAAAGAACAAACGATGAAGACTATTCATTTGTACCTTTTCCAGTTTTGGGTTCATGGGAGGGTAGATTTGTATAGGCAATTTCATATTTGATAATTCGGATTTTTTATGTATGTACCGGCATAGACATAGGGGGAGATTTGTAAGGACATTTTTCACATGTCCGAAATATTTCATTTATTTATGTCGTACGCCGCTACATTTGGCACGTCTCCTCACGATCTCACATGACGGCCTCTATCCGAATTTCGGGAATAAAGCATGCATTATCTCCACTAATATGTCCCACGTCTGCCTCAATGACTTCACGTTCCAAGATTTTAGGGACTTAATGCAAGTGGTACGCAAGGGAAGTCAAAACAGTGAAAAAAAGGTACAATAGGAGAGTTCAAGGGCATTTTAGTAATTTCACATCCATAGTTCGGAGGTCTGGTCAACTAGAAAGTTGAAGAGCTCATCGCAATGAAGATACTGGAAAAAACGGAACCTCAATCCGAGCTACGGTGAAGGAGTTATGACCTTTTGAAGATAGAGAAAATTCCTTAAAGAATGCTGGTTTTTTTGTACGCTGGATAGAATTTTAGAGTTTTAAGAACGTGGGACTCTTCATATTTTTTCCTATAAATACCAACTTCGGGGGAGTTGTTTTGCAAGACTTTAGGAGACGAATTTGAGAGTCCAAATACATCTAGTCTTCATATTTTTGAGTCCCAAGACTCATGTTTTGATTCACACATCATTGCCAAACCTTTGTGAATCCTTTTGCAACCCAAGAACACAACTTTGGTTTGTTCAACCCTTGTGGAGGAGACCGTTCTTCTTCTTCATTGCAACCCTACTGGAAAGGGATAATTCCAACCGCGACTACAGAATCCGATACCCGAGGGTAATTCTTAGTCAACTTGTATTTTCATTGTAATCCGATTGTAAGCCGTTTTCTTACAAATTATAGTGAAAATAAATGGTTTTGCCCCTGAGGGGGATTTTTCCTTAATTGCATGTGTTTGAATGTTCTTGCGTAGATTATCTATTTATTCAATCACATACTGCTGCATGTTTAGGATTTGTTTGTGTTAAAAGGGTTTTATATATGGTTTGATCATTTGAACGCGAGCACACACGTTCTCATGGACCCTGTCAGTTGGGAAAACAAATTCGTAGTCCCCATAGAAAGTTGCATTCCATTACTACCTCTCGTGTTCTTGAGCTTATACACATGGATCTTATGGGTCCCACTCGTACCGAGAGTCTGGGTGGTAAGAGGTATATCCTCGTGATGGTGGATGATTTCTCCAGATATTCCATCATAGGTTTTCTGAGAGAGAAATTCAATGCTGTAGAGTTTTTAAGGACCAAGTGACATGTCCTGCAAAATCAACATGGAGTCACTATTTACAGGATACGTAGTGACAACGACACTGAATTTAAGGAAGCAAAGGTAGATTCTTATTGTGATAGCCTTGGGATTAAACATGAGTTTTCTACTGTGAAGACTCCTCAGCAAAATAGGATTGTTGAGAGAAAGAATAGAATGATCCAGGAGATGGCTAGATCTATGCTTCTAGGTCGTAAAGTTTCTAGGAGATTTTGGGCAGAGGCAGTGTCTACTGCATGCCACACGGTGAACAGGGTTTATCTGCATCCACACACACTTCAGACTCCTTATGAGTTATGGACTGGCAAGAAGCCCAACCTTGCTTATTTCCGTGTTTTTAGGAGTAAATGCTACATCCTACGGGATAGAGAGCAATTAGGAAAGTTTTACTCCTGAAGCGATGAGGGAATACTGTTGGGATATTCATCGAATAGTAGAGCGTACCGGGTTTTCAACCTGAAGAGATCTAAGGTTATGGAGTCAATAAACGTCACCGTGCAAGATGACGAACCTTCGGCATTTATTGACTCTAAACTTCAGTGTGAGGATGAGGATATTTCTAGCAGTAATTTACTTGTACTTCACCTACACTCTGTGGACCCTATTCCTGTGTTAGGGGACACACCCGCTTGGGTTTGCAAGAGTCATGGCCCTTCTGTCATTGTTGGTGATCCCACTCTAGGGGTCAAGATTCGGGCTCAGCTCGAGAACGTTGTCAGCCATTTTTGCTACACGTTTAAAGTCGAGCCCAAGAATCATAAAGAAGCACTCAAGGATGAACACTGGATATCTGTTATGCAGGATGAGTTGCTTCAGTTTAAAAAGAATAATTTCTGAGAACTTATCCCCTGACCTAGTGAGACAAATGTGATAGGTACCAGATGGATCTTTAAGAATAAAATGGATGAAAATGGTACCATAATCAGAAACAAGGCTAGGTTGGTCGCTCAAGGCTACACACAGATAGAAGGTGTAGACTTTGGGGAGACATTTGCTCCTGTTGCATGGCTTGAGTCCGTCCGTCTACTACTCGCCATCGCATGTCATCTGCGTTTCAAGTTATATCAGATGGATGTCAAGAGTGCCTTTCTGAATGGAATTCTACAGGAGGAGGTTTACGTGGAATAACCAAAAGGGTTTGAAGACCCTCAGCACTCGTAACACGTCTACTATCTGAGGAAATCCTTGTATGGTTTGAAGCAAGCACCCCGTGCTTGGTACTAGAGGCTTACTTCCTATCTCTTAGCCCGTGGCTTCAAGAGAGGGGGAGTTGATATGACGTTGTTCATCAGGAGAGATGACGGTGTAATTTTGGTTGCCCAGGTCTATGTGGACGACATAGTCTTCGGATCCACGTGCTCTCAATATGCTCATCACTTTGAAAAGGAGATGAAAAGTGAGTTTGAGATGAGCATGGTTGGTGAGCTTACTTTCTTCCTTGGTCTCCATGTTCGTCAGCTAGAGGATGGGATGTTCATCTCCCAATCCAAGTATGCTAGATACCTAGTGAATAAATTTGGGTTAGACTCCGCTAAGCATGCACGTACACCTATGAGTACCACTACTAAGCTTAGTAAGGACACTTCAGGCAAGGACGTAGAGCAAACCTTATATCGGAGTATTATAGGTAGTCTTCTCTACTTGACTTCCATTCGTCCTGACATAGCCTTTAGTGTTGGAGTCTGTGCGCAATATCAGGCGTCCCCGAAAGAGTCACATTTACTTGCTCTAAAACGTATTATTAAATACGTGAGTGGGACTCTCTCATACGGTATTTGGTATTCCTTTGATACTGATGACCGTTTGTCCGCCTATTCAGATGCCGATTGGGCCGGGGATGTAGATGGGTGTAGGAGCACTTCTGGTGGGTGTTTTTATTTTGGTTCTGCTCTTGTCTCCTGGCTGAGCAAGAAGAAAAATTCTATCTCTTTGTCCACTGCGGAGACTGAGTACATAGCCGCCGAGAGTTGTTGCACGCAACTCTTGTGGATGAAGCAAATGTTGGAGGATTATGGGATTTCACAGGACACCATGACCATTTCCTGTGATAACACGAGCGCGATACACATATCCCGTAATCCAGTCCAGCATTCGCGCACAAAGCACATCAGGATACGAGAGCACTTTATACGACAGTTAGTTGAGGAGAAAGTCGTATCCCTAAGTTTTGTTCCCACCGACCGTCAGTTATCCGATATTTTTACGAAACCTTTAGATTCCCTTATATTTGAGAGTCTTAGGAAGTCTTTGGGGATTTGCACAGTTGACTGAAGGGTTGGTCTATGTCTAGGATAGGATGATTTTTCATGTTCATATCATATGCTTCTTATTGCTAGTTTGTTTTATATGTACTTTTGCTTTGTTGTACAGCTATTTATTTATTCTTTTGAAAAATCCAAAAAGATTTTTTGATATAAAAAAAAATTAGAAAAGCCCAAAAAGATTTTTGTATTTTTTATGCACCTTTTATGGATGAACATTTAACATAGCCAAGTCACAATTTCATTCCATCTTTTCATGTGACTGTTTGATAGATATTTGAGACGCTACATCATTTCATCCATGTGCTTTACACTGCTTGGAGTCTTTGAGATGTGATTCGTGATATCTTGTCTACCTGTTTGACTCCTATCTCCTTTATTGCACACATGCACGGCTTTATTTGATTATTGTACTTGTCTATCACATGTTGGCTTGAGTATTTCCATCTCAATTCTGTCTATACAACTAACAATATGTGATAAAACTTGACAAGATTGGAATGCATGTAAAAACCGTTTTTGTGAGACTAAATGTTTGTTTAAGAACGGGGAGGGGCTGCGAAAGGTACTTATCTATTCTTTGCGCAAAAGCCACCGTTCAAAAGGACCTAAAAAATGGAAGAATTTTATTATCCGAGGTCCAAAGAGGTTAAAAGAGCCCCGAAAAAATGTAAAGGCAATAAAAAGCAATTCATGCCAAATATGGGCCATTAGGTTTCACCATCAATTCTCCAAAGTTTGAGAATTTAGAAAGCCTCTATTCAAAATTAAAATCTGAGGGAGTTTGGTTGGAGAATATAAACGGGTTTGCACTTCCTTGAAAGTCCTGAAAAAACATGAAATAGTTTTGGACGTTATTGGTGTGGAAATCACTTTGAGTTTTGATTTGTTGATTTGATTGAGTCAATGTCTCATATTACCACCTTTTTACACCTAAGGAAGACTTTGAGTTCATTCGTTAGGAGTATCCGATATTCATCGTGCACATATGTCATGTTTGTATGCATTGATTTTCCTATCGAATTTGATCACACCCCTTCATTTTCGCTATCATTGACTTGGTTGTTTTTGTGATCTTTCATGGCGTGATTATTTTTTGTATACTATGTGTGAAAAATTTTGAAAAATACAAAAATAGCAGTTTATTCCCGTGTGTCATTCTCCATGTGCATTCATTTCTGCTTCTCATATCTGTCTACTTGGGGACATCATAAAAAGGGGGAGAAGAATTATGGGGGAGAATTGTTTTGGTGTTTGGTTGCTGCATGAATGATTTGCTTAAGCTTAATTGATCATCAATTTTTGCATATCATTATATTTTCAAACTGTTTCTTGTCACGGGTATTTGCTTTATCTCATGTGTGTAGGTACAACATTGCTCATTATTTGATTACACATCCTGATGAGAAAAGCTTTGGAAGGTACAGGAGAGCTGAAGATTTTGAAGACATGTCATTTAGTATTCTCAGTTTGAGGCTTTAATGGGGATATTATCTAGTATGTCATTTGATTGCATAATTCGGATTTTTTATGTATGTACCGGCATAGACATAAGGGGAGATTTGTAAGGACATAATTTTATAAATGTCCGGGGTAGATTCTAGGAAATTTCTATTTTCTCCTAGATCACAGTTCATATGTCTGAT
Organism: Sambucus nigra; assembly: GCA_949130495.1. Classification (NCBI taxonomy): domain Eukaryota; kingdom Viridiplantae; phylum Streptophyta; class Magnoliopsida; order Dipsacales; family Adoxaceae; genus Sambucus; species Sambucus nigra. The sequence goes on from OX422221.1 coordinate 443,791,567, forward strand.
ACCGCTACATTCGGCACGTCAACACGATCATCCTCAATGGCCTTTATCCGAATTCAATGTATTCACTTTCATCACGTGCATCATGCTACACGCAACGTGCTGCTCAGCTCATTCCCACTACTCCACTACGCTCTATCAGTAATATGTTTTATTGAAGCTTTAAATATTTGGAAAATGTTTTTGAAAAATTATTTTTGAATTCTGAATTAATTTTTTATCAAAAGCAGAATTTTTCTAAGTGTAGAAGCGAATGGCCTCGATCGACGAGCTCGCTCAGACGACTTTGGAAGTCATTCGCGCGAGATAGGCATGTCGCGCGATATCATTCGAACGACTTTTATCCTTCGTTCGAGTGACATGGCTATCTCGTTCGAACGAGTCACCGCCTCGATTTTTGTATAAATATCTGATCTCCTTCTACACGTTTTTTTAAGTCTTTCTGCAATCTCAAAATTCTGCGAAAACTGCCCAGAATTAGACTTCGCCTTTTAAGGTTTTCTAAACCTTTTTGATTCACAAAACCGTTCCCATATATGTGTGTGAATCTTTAAACCTTCAAGAGGATCGTTTCTCATCTGGAGTAATTTGTGAGGAAGTCGCTCTCTTCTTCACTGCTGCCCTACTGGAAAGGGATTGTTCCAGCCACCGACAACAGAACCCACACCGAGGGTATTTCTGTGTCATATATTTTCATTGTAATCCGTGTAAGCCGTACTCTTACAAAATTATTGTGAAAATAAAAGGTTTTGCCCCTTTGGGGATTTTTCCTCATATATGTGTTCTTGCATGTTTCATCATCGTATTTAATCACATATAGATGCATGTTTAGGACTTGAGTGGTAAAAACTGTGTTTAATTAAATAACTTCCTTATTTGAACGCAAGCGCACTCTCCTCAGGTTTAATATTTATTTATATTGAACATTACTTAGTGAATGAGCAATAATAATGATATGAAAAGATTAGAATTGTCCTGAGTGAGAAATACGACTTTTACAATAATTTAGTCGGGACGCACACGTTAGTCGTGTCGGGACTTAAATTAATGAAATAAAAGTAATATATTTATAAGTCTCCCATATGAATATTTCGAGTGTTCTAATGTGTCTGGAAAAGTTGAAATAGTCAGAAAAGTGTACTCGGGGGTTTAGTTTCCGTCCCGGGGCAATATTAGGGCAAACTGACACCCCGAGAAAGTATTTTGGTCATTTGTATTTTTCAAGAAGGAAGACCCAGACAACTTTTAAGTGTATAACTTCTGTTAGGTTAGAGGGACTAGGATTAGAAGTGTCAAACTCACAGAGAGGCCATAGGAGGAAGAAAAGAGGAGGTTCCAAGGCCAATTTGCACCATTCTTGCACCACAAACACCACTAACGTGTAGATTGAAAGGAGAGGATCGCAACCATACCAATTTTCTGTAGAGAATTAGACCTACAAACCATGGCTAGTATTTATCTTGCTAAATTTATGACAGATATACCATCCATGTTAGAGTAGGATGTTTAATCTATGAACTTCATGTATTTTGGGTTAATTTATAAGACATAAAACATGTTCTTGGGTTGAAATTGAGATAGGATAAATCCCTTTATGTATGTAGGAGGAAATCCATAGATTAGTGTTAAAATTTGGTGAAGAAATCTGGGATATTTGTTGAAGTTTTGAACGAATATGATATTCTAGGATTTTGAAGAATTTTGCTGAATTAATCCAATCTAATGATGTTTCTCAATGATTTAATGATTCTATCAGTTAGAAATCATGTACATATGTTAATATAATGTTTATAACGTTTGGTTGGGAGTTTAGGTTCAAATCATGGAGTTTTGAGGGTTAACAGAGGTGGAAACATCTTCACATAGAAAAAGAAGATGAACCTAGGTACAACGCACCGGTTCGTATGTACCCCCAAACCGGTTCGATTGTACCTTCGAACCGGTGCACATGTCCCCTTTAACCTGTTCGAGGGACCTGGCATTTATGAAATTCACTTTCGTTGAATTTTGATAGGCTTGAGTTGATGATTTCCATCCAAGTGAAGAGAGTTTGGGTTAGCAATGTATGTAATATATTTCATAAGTGATTTCACAAATAATGATGGATATCAGTGAATCATGGGGCTTAGCCTAACATTTAAATGTTTGTTACTAAAATAAAATGGGTCATGAAAAGTGCAAGCGAATATACAACTAGACCAGAGATGGAAGAATATTTTAGTTACTAAAATAACCCAATGGAGTGAGTAGGATTATTCGAGTAGGGGGGAAAAACTCGGGAAGAATGTAGTGAATAATTTAATGGAATATTTAAAATACATAGGAAATCCGGGTATTATATACACTATGTATGAGATATATGTTATAGGTTGAGGGTATACCTATATTGATGATGTTATATATATCTATACATAGGATGTGTGAATGCCTATTGTGTATGCTCTTATGTGTATGACATACCTACGCTGCTTGATATCGTGGGAGGTTTTGAAATGGGGACAACCTTATCCTGATGAGCCCATTAGGGAAATTTTAGACTTGTACCTGTGAACATATAACTTAGGTTGGATCACTATCTGTGTGAACGATGGTGTGCACGATCATTTGGGTGTGTAGGTATGTACGTACCCCAAAGGCCTAGAATTATGTTCACCTCCAATATGTGTGATTTGTAATTATAGTTCGAGAGAGATACTGAACCAATGGTCCTTCATTGAGTACGTGATGTACCGGGACTTGATAACAGAGTATGCGTGCACTGTAGTTCAGCCTAAGGGTACCGTATTAGTGTGTGTGTGTGTGTGTGTGTGTGTGTGTGTGTGTGTGTGTATATATATTAGAGTGATAAATATATATACTTGTGATATATTCAATTGTGTGTGCTTAGTAGATGAGAAAGTTAATGACATCTAAAATAACCCTAGTATATGAAAAATTAAACATATATTGAGAACTTCATAATTGGCTAATTGATATTAAGAATTTGGTAATGTATAGTGCGAGAGAAACGGGTGGGCACAACGAGGTAGTTTGTGAAGAAATAGATTTGGTTCGAACTAGTTAGGCGGGGTAGCATTTCTAGGACGGGTTAGAAAACATATGTTAGGTGTGCACATTAGTTAAGAGGTGAGGATGTAAAGTGAGGGCACGTAAACCTAACATGCATATAATATCTACTGATTTTGCATTTTAAATACTTGTTGAAATTTTAAATGTTTGCATTGTGCTCTGACCCGTATTCTTCAAATCTATATTTTTGTAAAACATTTTAGGTGAGCAGATCTTATCAATTAACGCGCTGCAGTTGTTGGGGAAGTTGCAGGACCTTTATGTTAGACGCCTCCATATTCATCATTCCTTCCTTATGAGATACTTATTTTAGTAGGGCATGTTGCCCACTTCTATTCATACCTTATTCAGATATAGAGGAATTTTATTTTATTTCTCAGACTGTTGGGATAGTTTTTATTATGGATGACCGTATTATTATTTCAGACTGAATTGTGTATTCTAGACACACTTGTATTATTTTGTCACTATATTCATTGTGTGTTCAATTATTGAATCTTGAATGTGATATTACAAATTTATTTGGTTGCATGTTAATTATAAAGATAAAAATTGACACCAGTTTCTCAAATACTAGGTGGTTAGTAAATATTTAAAAAAAATCCACAACGATGCTAAGAATGAACCAACTAGATATTCTGTTTTAATTTAATAAAAGACTGATCCCCGGTATTTAATTAGGCGGGGTGTCACAGCGTGAAGCTTCGAATTCGGATCGAGGTCATCATGAATGATCATGTTGACGAGCCGAGTGTAGTGGTATAAGACATACATGCTTTGATCTAGGACACTTAGAAAATTTCCTAGTTATTAAACTGGACATTTATAAAATTATGTCCTTACAACATTTTTTTTGGAAAATTTTGAAAATTTCTAATTCTTTTGAACTTTTTAACATTTTTTACTTTTTTAGCATTTTAAAATTTAGGAAGTTTGAAAGACGCACTTATACCCCCCTGACCGAGTCACGTACTTTTGCTACCTGAGTGCTCTTTTGTCCTCTTTTTTTCTTATTTGCACTTTTCACCCCTGGATTCTTGTCCCAACTTCAAATGTGCATAACTTCTTCATCATAGCTCGGATTGAGGTGCTGTTTTTTCAGTATTATTATGACTTCAAGATATTCAATTTTTAGTAGACCCCTCCTTCGGGTTCTATCTAAAAAATTACGAAAATGCCATTGACTTTCCTTTCTTGCATTTCTTCCACTGTTTCGATTTCTCTTTCACATCAACCTACATAAATTTACTATAAAACATGAGAAAATACACAAAACACGAAATACTCCCTAAAAATGGTAAGTAGCATAAATATGAGATAAATTTGGCGTTAATTTAATGCACATGACTTTAAAAGTACCGAAATTAAGGGGATAAATATGAAATATTTAGCCGAATCATGTGTCCAGATAGGTTGAGTTTGTGTAAAATAACTTTGAGAGGGAAGGATGTGATGACGGTGATGGAATGGGCCTCAAAGTAATGCTTCAATTTTTGAAATGCGATGATCAGTGAGTAAGCCAACTTATCTAGCCATAAGTTGCGTTGCTCGACATCCAGGAACATCTTGATGACGTAGTAAATATGGAACTATCTTCCCTCTTTCTCGCATACCAAGGCCGAACTAACTGCGTGGCTTACAATACAAGGTATAGGTAGAGAGGATCCCCTAGGTTTGGAATTGCTAACAATTGTTGTTTCCTCAAATAAGACTTGATTTAATCAAGTGCTTTTGAGCATTTATCATCACAGATGAGGCCCTTTTTCTTCTTAAGTTGTTGGGAAAACGATTTGCAATGCTCGGATGTCTTGGAGATGATATGGTTTAAGGTTGCTAGCATCCCAGTTAGCTTTTAGATCTCTCACAGTGTCTTCGGTGGCTGAACATTATTGACCGCTAGTATCTAATTGGGGTTTACATCGATCCCCCTCTTGCTAACCAAATAACCGAGGAACTTTCTTGACTAGACTCTGAATGAGCACTTGACCGCATTGAGATTCTTTCAATTACCCTTGAGTATTTTAAAAGTTTCTTCCAACTCCTTGAGGTGGTCATCCTTATGCTTGCTTTCGATAAGCATATCGTTAATGTGTACTTCTATTGTCTCTCCTGTTTGTTGTTTGAACATCTTGGTGTATAATCTCTAGTATATGTCTCCAGCATTCTTAAGTTTAAAAGACATGACCTTATAACAATATAGGCCCTGCAGGGTGATGAATGAGGTTTTATCCTGGTCAAAGCCGAATAGGAAAATCTAGTGGTACCCCGAGTAAACAAATATAAAATTCATTCGCTTATGGGCTGCAGTGGCATCGACTAGATGGTATAGATTTGAGAAAGGTAAGCTATCTTTGGGGTAAGCCGTATGAACATCAGTGAAGTCAACACAGACTCTCCAACAGCCATTGCTCTTTCGAACTACCACCAGGTTTGAGAGCCATTTTGGTATTTGAACTTATATGATGGACCTTGCCTCCATAAGTTTCCATTCCTTCTTTTTCCACTACCTTTACCTTCTTTTAGACAGTGCGACGTGAAGGTGATGGAAAGTGACTTAGGGATCAATCCTTGGCATGTCGTATGGCTCCCATGCAAAAATGTCTAGACTTTATTTTAGAAAAGTGATCGACTTCTTCCTTTCCTGGTTGGACAAAGTGGTGCATATTAGAAACTTCCTCCCTGGTCGGCTTGCATAAAAAACTACTTCCTCCATTTTCTCCCTAACTCTGTTTAAAGGGTGGATTTTCATCTCTTCCACCCTTGGTTAGCCGTGCTTCAGTTGCTAGTTGTAGGAAGTGGCTCCGTCCGGGGATGTTTCATGGATGGATTCCTTCTCATTCTTCTTCTCTTGTTTGGGCCTGATGGCGACGATGTAGCATTTTAAATCAATAGATTGAGCTCCATTACGCCTCGATATGTGATATACTTGAGATTTTGAGGGTAGGTAGAGGGGACTGCCCTCACGGTGTGTAGCCACCCTCTGCCGAGGATAGCATGGTAAGGTGAGTCAATGTCGACCAATAGAAACTCAATGAGTTTTAAAATGTTTCTTACCTTAACTGGCAAGTCTACCTTCAATAATGGCATGGTCATTTTTCATGCAAATCCGATTAGTGGGATGATCGCTTCATTCAAATCTGACATCTTTAGTTTGAGCTTTTGATAAACTCCAAGTAAATTACGTATAAAGAACTTCCTTAATCATGCTATAGCTTATCCACATCCCAGTTTTCAATCCTGAGAGTGATTATTAGTGCATTGTGGTGTGGGAATCTTACCCCGGCCAAATCATCCTCTATAGACACTATGTGTTTGTTGTAATCCACATCTTCTGGTTACCTATATTTATAGATTGGCTTTTGTCAGTATCTATCTAGAATTCCTTCATTAATATTGTAACCTTCTTGAGTTCCATTCAAATTGCATTGTCCTGGATCTGCTTGAGGTTGAATGTCCCGTGTATAATAGCAAAATCGTGTCCCGATTCATCGTCCAACACATTATTTAGTTTTTGGTCACCTTTGGTGACGACTTGATATTTTTTTTCTCTTTGAACTCATTCAAATGCCCTACTTAGGACAGATCCTCAAGATGATAATTTAGGCCCTTTGAATTTTCTATCTTGTGCTCGTTTTCCTTATGAAAGGCACACCTGAGTGTGTTGTTCCTCTTGGTTGGATCTCCTCCCATTTTTTTCGACGACTTGAGAAACTACTGGTCCTTGATCTTCCCCAGAATTTTATAAACTTCTTCTTTGAAAACTATGTTAATGTCTTGGAACGCTTTGGATGAGTCTGCTCTGCCCCCATTCTTAGCTCCTCCATTATTTTTCTTGTTACCCTTTTAAAGGGTGTTCTCCTTGTTGTTACCTTTGTTTGCCTTAGCGCGACCAATATCTGCTTAGCTCGTGTTGACCACATCCTCCACTTTGGCGTACTTTTCAATACGTGACATGAGGTCGTTAATGGTGTCATCTTCCTTCTTAGTAAAGTACTAGTGCATATATAGGTAGGGGAAAACTGATCTTAAATGATGATATAACAACCTGTTCCGAGTAATCTTCCATTTTATCGAAAGTTTCCTAATAGCATTTAGTATACTCCTGTAAGGTCTACTGTGGATTTTTCCCCTATCGTGAGTAGAAAATCCATCCAATTTGGATGTGATCTTCTTGTTATGAAGCGAGTTGTGAAAGCCTCAACGAGGGACATGAAGCTCTTAATCGACCTTTGGAACAGCCTCTCAAATTACTTCTAAGCGACATCTCCTAAGTTGGATGGGAATATAAGACAGATAAGAGCATCGTTATGATTCCACAGGGTCATTGCTTGCTTATATTGGTGAATAAGAGCTATGAGGTTTTCCCTTCCATCATAAATTTTGAATCTAGGGTCTGTGAATTTCTTTAGGGACTCCACCTCCGTAATTGCCCTTGAGAAAGAGGACTTCATCTCTGTAACGAGGGCCCTTGTTTCCTTCTCCTTTATGGATCTAGCTACTCGATGTGCTGGGTGTTCGTCCATCTCTTTTCGAACTAAAATCCTTATATCATTTATGTGGCGCTCTTCATCACAGTTTCGTTTCACCAGGTGACTTCCACGCTCCAAATGGTGTTGTTTTCATCCAGTACTATTCCTCAGCTGTGTGTTTTTCTCGCCTGAGGGTTACGTGTCCAACCACGATGTTTTTGGTTCTCCTGACAAAGTTCTTTCTTCATCTTCTCCAATCGTCGCTTGAGGCGAGAATTTTCCTCCATTTAGAGGCGATATATCTCCTCTTGCTGTTGGAGTCGTGCTTCACAAGTGTTGAGCAGCCCCGAGATTTTTGTTAATCTAGGCTTCCTCTGGGAAAAATTTTAGATTCCCATCTTGGTGAACCTCAAATCTAATCCTAATGAAGTTAGGGTAGCTCGCACGTCGCCAGCTTAGGGTGAACTATTTGGGTGATGCGACATTTGTGTTTACTCTTTTGTTTTGAGTTGCTTTCGTAGAAAATAAAATCGATCAGACGACGCCAATTATGAGTATAAGAAATCACTAATAAATATTTCTATAAGGCAGGAGGAATAAAAGAATATATTAGATAGTCACAATATAAGAATTTACGTGGTTCGAAAAATGCCTACTTCCATATAGAGGGTTCTTAGTTCTTATTTATTTCTTAGAAGTTTCGAAATTATATTACTTATTACCCCAAGGTGAGGGTTGTATTTATAATAATGAAAAAGTAGTTGGGTGGAACAAGGAACTCTCCTAACTTTATATTGTCTCATATGATGATTCTTGTCTATCTCGTTCGAGAATATAGCTAAATAGTTAAGATTGTGAATATCCTCGTGAGCATTTATAATTATCAATGTCATAAGCATACATAATTATTCACATGACACTACATTTGACAGGGGTTGCATTTTAGGCTTGCTCGGGTTGGCAGAAATTATGATTTGAGACCCATAATATATATATAACACACAAAGGAATTTACCTTCAATCCAGTTCATGCTCAATCGATAAGTTCGGAGGAGTTCCTCACCAAATGGATGTAAGCAACACATGCATAAATGGGGCGATCACAATGAATCATACCCCCGACTATGTTGATGGATCGGACCATACCACTTGTCTCACCATGAAGCGATTCCCCTAAACATATGATCTAAAATAATGACCTACACTATGCCTGGGGTATCTTAGCTGACGCATGGTACATGGTTCGATGTTGAACGCAACCCCAATCGATAGGCCTTTTATGAGCACGTGTATGTCCACACAAATAATAAACACATACACATAGCACACAATATGTATAGGTAATTATCCTTATAAAAACCATAACTAATTATCATAATCTTTGAAATATCACTCATCTTGTTGAGTATTATTACCCTAGTTAATTATTAAATTCACCATTTATTGGATAACAACACAAATCCATTTTTAATTTCACTTGGACAACCTCCTATATACTCGCTTGTACTCGTAAAAACTCCCCTGAATATTTATACAGTCTAACCTTGACCCAGGCCCTAGGAACCGAATCAATTCTCCCATGGAACCGAATTGATTCACTACAGGCTAAATATATTCACCTTGGAAGTCGAATCGATTCGCTTCTAGCAATGAGCCAAATTTGTTAATTTTCAATATGAGTTTCTTCCCCCAAATTCCGTAATCGTTTTTAAGGCTTTATACAACTTAATTTTAATAACCATAACTATATCATAATCAATAAAAATGCATCTACATCGTTCTATACCAATCTACATATGATAATTATCCTCTCACAAGTTGTCTAAACATATAAAGTATATAATTCTCCTCTTAAAATTTCCAAAATATTATGATCAGTACATGATTCGAATTAATCAATATAATTAAATCTTATCACCTGGATTCTAATAGAAATATCTCCAATTATATGATATCAATTTCGAGTTTGTCACCAAAGACTTTAATTCTCAAGACATAATTAATGTAAATTAATTATAAACAACCCTAGATCTAAATCAATTTATAAATCATTCTCTAATCAATTTATAACCCGAAATTGGTATGAGAGACATTCATATTAATCAAAAAACATATTACTAAAAGTTTTAAAAGAAAATTCCTGCCTTTAGAGATGACAGAAGCCGCCTCTTTTAAGCCTTTGTTCCTCTCTTCTTCTCCAACTTTGGTAACTTCTCCCCGAAGGTGTAAGGCTTCTAGGTTAACCTAGAAGTTGATGAAATGTGTAATTAATTTTTTTATATTCATATTAAAACCCTTAAACTAGTATCTCCTCTAAATACCAAATTTTAAGCCCCCAAATAAGCCTAAAGTGACACTCGAATTGGTCCAAAACCTCCCCTAAGGGTATACTTATCCCCCAGGCTCAACTTAAGGTGTTTAAAATGCTTAAACGGGTTCTTAAATTATTCCAGAATGTATTCCAACAACAAATTACACATTTTTGTTATACTAATCATACAATAACAATAATTCACATAACATGCAAATTAATTATTCTACTAATGCACATATTCGGTATAACCGCATCACTAGATCATGCACAACTATATTCAAGCAAGTCATTCATGCAATTTAATTATATAATTCTACCGATTTAAATTATATAAAAAATGGGATGTTACACCAAACAAAATAACACGAATCAAAATCTCAATCAAAATCACCTACGCACCTCTTTAATAAAACTTTCTAAATCTGGTCCAATAATAAAATCAAACCTCTTATGTTTTTTACGAGCTCCACGAAGAAAATTTATACACTACCACTTCCAATTGTACTCCAAAAAACAATTGTGAAAACACCGCCGTAAAAACCACTGGAGAGTTCTCTCCAGATGTTTGTACTCGATGTTGGGTTTCTGACTTAATGACCCTTGATTTGAAGTCATTCTCCATTACTCGATGGAACAGTTATTTTTCCACAAAATCTTTTTTTTTCTTGAGAGGTTATTGCTGGTAAAAATCTCTACTTTATTTATTAGTTAATTTCTAAATTCTGCATTTATCTTTTAACAACGAACATAGTTAAGGTTGAATAAGTGGAGGAGGAGGAGGAGGAGGCGGCAGTTGTGGTGGTTTTAGAGTTGGATGATAAATTAGGGGTTGATTTGGGGAAGAAGATGAAGTGAGATGTATTTTGGTCAAAAATCTAATTTGGAGGTTAAATCTAATTAGGATATAAAGATTTTATAACAGAGTTGTAACAGTGTTAAAATTTTGGACGATATGTTAAAAGGATTGTGAAACTGGGCGTTAAGTCAAATATGAAATTAAAAACAGAAGGCTAAGTAAAAAAAACCTATAAATAAAGGATTGTCCTCTCCATCTGTGAACGTATGCTTTTTTCATCGAACCATGTATAGCTTTATATTTCATATTTTGTGTGCTTGGTAATATTAAAATAAGCTAACACAAATAAAGAATTCGACTACGAAATATATAATCAAGTGTATGAGAAAACTAGGAGTTAGAATTCATTTACCATATTTACCTAATACTACTCAATAATTTAAATTTGTCGTTCCCGATTTTAGAGCTCAAAGTAAATGGACTCTCACTGCATCTAATTTAAAAAATATCACAATTAAGTTCATACTCAAATTTAGTATCTTTAATTTTAAACGGTTTAGATCCCTATTCCCTTAAAAAGTTCACTTTTAAATTTTAAAGCGTCGTCTTTAAGCATGCGATATCAATTAATTTAATAAAAGTATAACACATCAAAAAATACTCACACTTCAAATAAAAAATAATTTTTCAAACAAAGTTGAAAGTTTAAAACACACTCCCGTATCATTTTAAATGAATACCAAAATTTTGTAGCATTTAAAACATGTCGAGAAATAAAGAAAAATTTAAATTACATGCTATATTAATTAAACATAATAAATTTCACCTAGTCCAATCAAAGAACTTAAGCTAGCATAATTGAAAACATAAAAAATTTGCAAGAATGAACGATAACTTTCATTAATAAAACACACTTATAAAATATAATGTCTCACAATTATTCTTGAAAAATTTCTCCCACAAAGATACAATTCTTAACCCTCAAATACAAATAAACTCTCAAAAGATAACTCCTAAAAATTGTTAGTAAAGTTCCTCTATAAAATTCTCCCCGAAAATATAGGCCTAATAATATTTTTTATAAAGCAAGGGGTGGGGTGGTTGGGTTGATGTAAAACACTTATTTAATTGTTTAAAATGATTTTATAAAATCAAATATTAAATAAAGAATATATCAACACGAAATTATGAGTTTAAAAAGAAAAAGGACTCTTTTTGAATTGTTGGCTTTTCAAGTTGATGTAAATTTGATGGGGTTTGATAGGTGATAAAATCCTTGGGATTTCGTTTTTCACTAGGACTCTTCTTGTGTTCTTGGAAGCCTCAAAAAATGAATGATTAATAACTTTGTTCCTTGATTTTAGGAGTTCAAACCTGATTGGGGTTCTTTGAATAGCAAGTTGGGCTGCTAGGCGCATTGCGCAAGCAACCCTTTATATATATATATATATATATATATATTCTCTCCACTCCATTCTAGTTTGGATTTTCTTCACTATTCACATCACCAACTTTAATCTTATTTTTTATCTTCAAGACTTCAAAATCTTATTTTTGCACGAACTTTAAAGTTTTGAGTCTTTTAAAGATATTTTCAAAAAACTACGGCACTGCCTCAACGGACACTCGAGTGATTTTATAAATCTCATCAGCACAACTGTGTCAATCGTATCATGCAGTGACGTATCCTAATAATTTTTGTATATCAATTTGTTTGTTATACAAATTTTTGAGGTACCTTTAAAAATGAAAAATCAAATAATTAGTTCAAATTTAGGGTCACTATTATTTATGATATTATACTTTTACCCCTATGCATTTTAGCCTCTAAACTTCATAAGTTATACGTTTTATCTCCTAATTCAATAAAATTTCATGGAAAATTTAATATTTCCTAGATAAAAATTAAAATAATTTTTTTTTACGTACATAAGTTTTTAAAATTATGTTTTCACCCCACGGAATTTTTAAATTTTTATTTTTACTTTGAATTTTATTCAAACTTGTATTTTTCTTCAAAATTAAAAAAAAAATGACTCTAAATGCTCATTGTTTATGATAACACAGACCTAACAAGACCTAGATTTGGGAATAAGTAATACAAAATTAGGCACTCACCAAATACCCCCAAACCTAAATTTTTCTAGTCCTCGAGCAAAACTAAAAATTTATAATCTAACTCACTTTCATGGAAATCATGATTGCACTTAGCACGTGTAATAAGCCATTAAACCTCTAGGTTACCTAGAGGATGAGTTTTGCTTCCTGAGGGTTTGTAGAGAATATACACACAAAATTCAAAAAATTTACTATATAGAAAAGAATGACAGTTATATAACCAAGCCTGAATGCAAACTTCATATATATAATATAACTTGACTTTTCAATCTCAACTTATCGTGTGTATGTGTGTATAGTCAATATAACCATTCATTTCAAAACATTTGATCGTCACGTTTCTCATTCAAAAGTTTGTTTTGATTCAAGTCTCACAAGATGCATTCACAATCGAACACTCGAAGATGGTCATTTTTTCTCGTATATGTGACTAAAAGAGAAAATTAAAATGAACAAATTTCACATATATATAATGAATAATGGACTTTTTTTAATGGATGAATATGATCTCATGAACGAAAAATCGATTACTTTTCAGAAACTTTTTGAATCACACCATAGATCCTATTCATATTTATTCACACCATAACTAACTTCACTTGAGATAAATTAGAACTTTAGTTCAGTTTTATTGTAGGCTTGGATTTTAGTTAGAAAGAATATTTTTTGAATTTTAAAAATTTCTAAGAATATAGAGGTTTTTCGATATTTTGACATTTAGGCACTTTTTCTATATTCCATTTTTTTCCTCTTTCCTTTTTCTTTTCAAACTCACATTTTTTTCATTTAATTTTCTCATTTTTTCTTTCTTTTTTATTCTTTTATTTTCACAATCATTATTGTCAAACTTTCTTTTCTTTTGGCCTTTTCCCTACTATACTTTTACCCTCGTATTCTCAGAAAAACAGGTATAACTTCTGTAGAGGAGGCTTGAAGGTAATCCTGAGATTAGGGATAATTCCCTAATTGGCAAAAGTGTTTGAGATTAAGCAACCGAGGCAGTTCAAGCGTGGTAACTCAACGAGGCAGCTTGGCGTGGCAACTCATACTTTAACTTGTTGTATTAGTCATATTGTATTTCTATTTATGATTGACTGTAAGCTATAACGGTTGTAATGATGTAACGAGAATAATGAGTTTTAGTGTGAGGTCAAACGGTACTCACGAGAGACCAGGCTTGGCAGGGCCTGGGAGAGCTTTCATGCTCTATCAAATGACATCGTCGTGGGAGCTTTAGTGGGACTTAGTTTAGAGGATTGAGAAGTGAGGAACCGTCGGGCTTGTCCTGACCACTTTAGATACACTTGGTAAAATATCGAAGGACCCTGGCTGTGGAACCCCAGGCGAAGGATCTTGGAGTTCCATCGTGCGTTGAGTTGTGAACCAAACAACCCTCTACTTAATGTCACATCTACTGTAGGCGATGTCACTAGCCAACTAAACAAGGTCATACCTGCACTTGAGTAAACCACCGTGGTATTTGGGGTTGTCAGGTAGTTGGTGAGCCACCTCTGCGACAACAGCCCCCTAACACACAGTGGTTAGGCAAAAGGCATGTGTTGGCATTTAATGTTTATGACGTGGAGACAACTAGTGCATCAGGTATTTAATGTTGTGACATAAATCATGAGGGAAGTCTTTCATAGTCTTTAACGACTGAGTTGCCTTGGGGGGGGATATTTAAGGACCCGAACCACCTTTGAGGAGAGGATGATCTTTTGAGAGTTCAGGAGTTATTGCTAGAAATAATACACATCAGAGAGAGTTATTGCAAAAACCAGAGGGTTTACCCACTCACCATTATTATTTATTACGAAGCTTTGAATACTTGGCAGAGATTCTTGAGGGTGTTGGGAGTGTTTCTACCTGCCTACTAAGGTGTATCTAGGGTGCTTACTTCTCTCTCCCTCTAGATAAGTTACTTATAAGTTCATTACTATCTTCTGAGTTATACACGAGAGTTTGGTGAGTTTAAACTGAGTTTTATCTTCAATGGGTTTGTGTTTATGTGTCCTACCATTAATCCAAGGTTTTGGCCAATTAGCTTATCATTACCATACTCAAATAGGGGTTACGCATCCATTTATAATCTAAAGTACCCTATCACAACTTCTTTTTATGTCTTTCAAACTCTTAGTTGTAGTTGGGTAGGAGAACGGAGTTTTTAATAAAAGGATTATTTTTCTTTTTGGCTCAAATGGGATTGCAATGAAATAATGTAAAAATATCAAAATTTAGGCTTAATTTTATTTTCAAAATGATGGACCGATCTCATTTCTCAAGATCTGTTAAGTTCATTTGTGTCTCAAGATGACTTACTAATACTTCTAGTGCTTAAAATTTATATTTTGACTTTTTCAGTAATTGAATATAATAAAAAAATTGAGATCATCAACGAATTCATCATTGAAGAAAAGTCTGTGTTATTTTAACAACAATTGATTTAAATCCCTCAAAAATGATGAATGGTACGAAATCTCATCGAGTTGATCTTCACATTTATTCATTAAACATATTAACTTTTGCCTCAATATCCATTTTCGATCATATTATTTGACTACTGTGTAAAAAAATTATGAGACAATTGATTTGTGAGTTAATCATATTTTAACAAATCATTTGAAAACTCAATTATATTAAAAATATTTTTGGATTATTGAAAATTTCCTGTTTTTTATATATATTTTTTATTTTTTCGAAAATACCATCCATCCCTCAAACTTATATTTTACATTATCCTCAATGTATGCTCAAAAGAAAAATATGGATAAAGAAAATAAAGTATATAAGTAAATGATGATATTACCCATGCATTTTTACTTTTGTTACCAACCTCCAACTGAGCTCATGTGCATTGCATCATAAATCAAAAGTGTGAACAATTAGGATACAAACCAACAGACAAAGTATACACATAAAGTCATGTAATGAATACAATGAGTGAAATTATGGTGATGCGTAATTAGGATATGACACAAAGGGCCGTATATGAAGAGAATTTCATAACAAACCCCGAATGATATTTTAATCGTAGGTACCCCTTAAAATCAAGAATGAATATAGCACACTCTAAATCAGACAAAACTCTAGTTATATCATCAATATCCACAGAACACGTAATTGATAATGGGAGTGGATGCTTTTGAAAATGAAACCTCACGTGTCAGCATACTCACAAAAGGATCATCGGGTTTCAGATCACCGAAAAGGAATTATTTTATCATATCATCCTAGTCGTTCTCCTCTAAGTGACGAAATGAGTTCAATAAAGATTGGACTTCAGCATAGAGATCTTTATTCTTCTTCAAACTCAAATATAGAGATAAATCAGGTAACCATGCATTCAAATCTATGGTGTCACTAACTAGGGGGGTAGTGACATTGTCCACTTCCAGAACATACTAAACTTTATTTTCTCCCTCATCAGATGATATATTCTCTAAATTTAACACATTCAAACCCATGGTCATGTTTCCATACAATAGGTTCACTTTCCCACTCTGACATCGAATGATAACATCATAATTATCCAAAAAGGGTCGATCGAGGATAATCGGTATTTGTGTGGATGAGTTTAGCATATGTTACATGTCTAAGACCGTAAGGTATACCAAAAATATAAACTCACCCAATTTAATTAGTATATCCTCTACAATACCTCAAAGAACCTTAAAGGACCGATCGGCGAAGGAGAAGATCATCTTAGTGGATTTAACCCTCCTAAACCTAGTTTCTTGTACACAATGTACGACAGAAGGTTCACGCTTGCCCCTAAATCTATGAGAACTTTATCGATAATGTGTTCTCCTATCACAATAGAGATCATTGGAACTAGCTTGATCGGTGAGAAATGCTTACTTTGGATTGTTAGCGGTTCTCTTGAAGGTACAAAGGTACTTAAAATTTTTTGCATAAGATGGGACTTGTTGTATAGTGTCAAGTAGCGGGATATTAATGTGCACTTGCTTGAAAACTTCCGAAATCTTGTCCATTTGTGCCTTCTTCTTTTGAAGCATCAAACTTTGGGGAAACAGAGCATTAAAGACGAGTTCGCTAAAATTGACTAAAAAGACTTGGGCGGGGGAGTGACTTGACCCTGGCCATTTTCATGGTTCAATGGGGGTTTTATTCTCCTCGACTTTTTCAGTTTTGTTTTTGATTGACTCTTGAACCTTAGTGTTTACTTTCTTATAGGACCTAGGTGTGATAATAGCTTTTAAATGCTCTTGGGTTTGTAATGAAATAGAAACATCTAGAATGGAATGTTGAGTTTTAGACATATTACTCTTTGGGTTGGGTTGGGATCGGGATGACTTGAAAACTTCCCTTTCTATCTCTCGTTAAGGTTTTGAGCTAACTGGCTTATTTGTACTTTCAACTTGGCAAACGCTAGTGTTTGCATGCAAAACTTTTTGTGTCGATTGTTATAATTATAGTTGATTTATGTCATGCAAGGCTAACAAATCCTAGAGAGATTGAACTTTTGGGGGCCATGAGATACGTAGGAGCAGGAGGATTCTTTTGGAAACCCTAGGGTGGGTTAGAGAAATTTTGTCCTCCTCGGTACCGACTGTTGGATCACAAAATATTGGGGTGGTCTTTCTAGAAGTTCGAATATGAGTCGTACATTGGCCTATCTTTATATAAGGCGTTTGGTTGCTCGGGGTGGCTATGTGTCTAAGTTCATACTCAAATTTAATGTTTCTTATTTTAGACTGATTAAATCTCTATTCCCTTAAAACGTTTCATTTTAATATTTTAAAGTGTAGTCTTTAAGCAAGAGATATCAATTAATTGAATAAAAATATAACCCATCAACAAACTCCCACACTTAAAATAAAAAATAATTTTTCAAATAAAGTGGAAGGTTTAAAACACACTCTCGTATTATTTTAAATGAATATTACTATAACGTGTTGAGAAATAAAGACAAATTTAAATTACACACAATATTAATTCAATATAATTAAATTTTCCTAGTTCTACAAAAGAAATTAAGCCAGAATAATTTAAGACATGAGAAATTTGCAATAATGAATAATAACTTTCATTAATAAAGCGCACTTGCATAATATAATATCTCACAATTATTTTTGACAAATTCCTCCAACAAAGATATAATTCTTGGCCCTCAAATACTAAAATAAAAATCTTAAAATATAACTACCAAAAATTGTCTCTAAAGTCTCTCTCTAAAATTCTCTATCTAAAATTCTCATTGAAAATGTGAGCTCAATGATACTTTTTATAGACCAAGGGGTGTGGTTGTTGTGTTGGTGTAAAATAGTTATTTAATTGGTTAAACATAATTTTATAAAAATCAAATAAAAATAAAGAAGATATCTACATGAAATAGAATGTTTAAAAAGGAAAACATGACTCATTTTTGTAATTGTTGGCTTTTGTAATTGGTGTAAATTTGGTGGGGATTAGAAAGCTATCACGATTAAGTTCATGCTCAAATTTAATGTCTCTAATTTTAGACGGCTTAAATTCATATTCCTTTAAAAAGTTCACTTTTAAATTTTAAAGTGTAGTTTTTAAGCATGAGAATTAATTAATTCAATAGTAGTTAAACCCATAAAAATGCATACTTAAAATAAAAAATAATTTTTCAAACAAAGTCGAAGGTTTAAAACATAGTCTCGTATCGTTTTAAATGAACTACCAAATTTTTGTAGCATTTGGAACATGTCGGAAAACAAAGATGAATTTAAATTGCATACAATATTAATTAAATATGATAAATTTCACATGGTCCTAGCAAAGAAATTAAGCCAACACAATTGAAGATATAAGTGATGATGCTGAATTAGCACCACCAGATAAGGTGTTTACAAGCCCAATTTAAGAACAACAATGGCAGCATAGTTATGTAAAAGGTAAGGGAATGAGATGAGGAGAAGAGGAGAGAGCATCCGGATATAAGTGGTTCAGCCTAAATTAGCCTACGTCCACTGTGTGTGTGTGAATAACCTCACTGCAACAAGGCACTAACGGCCATGGATACAATCTCTCAAGCTTTCTCTCTCTACTGTGTATCTAGACAGAGTTTCAGCTAGGGTTGAATATCTGGATCCTTTGCAAGGTAGAGGATGACCTCTATATATACAGTACTTAGGGGCTGTAGTGTACCCCCATGCATGTAATATGCATATGTGTGTTAGCCTCACCAATAGGGGGAAGCCACATGTCACTGTCACATGTAAGGAATGATGATGAAATATTCTCCCCACGTGTGGAGAATAATCTTGTTACAACTGATTTGTGCCCATGTGTCCTTATCCAAATGTCAACAGATGCTCGGCCGCCATATTGGTGCATGACCTCGGCCTGGGAGAGGCCGAGCTGTAAAGGCTTGATATTCGTTCAATCCGAGAAGTGCCATAGGGAGTCTCGGCCTGATCTCAGCCGAGACATTATGCTGGGGTCGGCCCCAGCCGAGGTTGGACTGATTCCATGTTGAAGATTACCAAGGCTTCTTGTCACCTCGGCCTACACTCGGCCGAGGTTTCCATACCCAGGTATATGAGAATGCTGTTAATGCCCATGATGCGCATAGTGTCCATTAGAAATGTAGGTGATAGTGTCGGCCTGGGCCGACCTTACTAAGGCCGAGGGCTGATATCGTGGGCCCATGGCTTATCCAAGGTCGATCAATATCTCGGCCATCACCTCGGCAGAGGTTGGATAAGAAATTTGAAAAAATGAATAATAAATTCCATTAATAAAGTGCATTTACAAAATATAATGTCTCACAATTATTTTTGACTAATCCTTCCTAAAAAGATATAATTCTTAGCTCTCAAATACAAATAAACTCTCAAAATATAACGACCAAAAATTATTTCTAAATTGATTCTCTAAAATTCTCATTGAAAATGTGAGCCCGGTGATCTTTTTTATAGGTCAAGGGATGAGGTGGTTAAGTTGGTATAAAATACTTATTTTAATTGGTTAAATATAATTTTATAAGAATCAAATACCAAATAAAGAAGAAATCCACACGAAACAATGAGTTTAAAAAGAAAAAAAGTCTCTTTTTGTAATTGTTGGCTTTGGTAGTTGGTGTAAATTTGATGGGGATTTGATAGGGGTGGTGATATTCCCACCCCAAAATAATCTTCATAACACCACAAACAAAAATCACTTTTTCTACTATCAAACACCACAAATTTAACATTTAAAAAATTACTAAAAAGTCTAAAATGCCCTCAAATATAATAACACTAATTTTAATCTCTAACTTTTCAAACACCCCACAACATTCAAAATACAAACTGTGAAACCCTATATCACAGCCAAAACCCTAAAAAACTCAACCTTGTTGTTCTCAATCCAAACTTGTTTCTATCATCTACATTTTATTTGGGATAGGTTGTGTAGTTGTGGGCTGCATTTTTTACACGTTTACACTAACAAGAATGACCATAGATGATCCAAACACCCAAGATACAAAAGATGCTGAAAGTGTAGATTTCACTCCTACATTGGACTCATTTGAGGTACTAAATACTTACATGTAATTCATTTAATCATTACACACTAAAAAATCATGCATAACAAGTACTAAAATAACTTTGGAAAAAAGATGATATACCTTTACACGGTTGCCCGTAACCGAAGAAGACGGAATTTCACGATCTTAATTGGCCATTAAGATCACTTTTATGATTTATCATAACCGTTAATTCTGGGATTTTACGGTTAGTTGAAGTTGTGGATACAAGCATTTCACGGCTAATTGTGATCGGGATAACCTTATTCACGATTTACCATTGGGTTGACTTAATATTAAACTCAATTTATTATTATCTAAAATTGCAGTTAGATGACTCAATAATAGGCTCAATTGATTGGGGGGAGATTGATAACCTTATCGTACCAAGTGCTAGTGCGACTTGTAATAACGAGTCATCATCGGGTACACCATAGGAGGGTGAAGTTCCAAGTGGTGCACGTGAGCAATCTATTATTGAACAATCTTTTGTAGAAGTGCATAACACAACTGGTCATTGCCTGCAGGATGAATTTCTAGACATGACTATACCCATGGTAATTTTCCCCGACAGTCCTAAGATATCCGTTGAATATTGCATAATGTGTTATTAAGTTTAAATATTTTCTTCAATTTTCTTCAATTTAGGATGATACGGGATCTTCTCACAGTGCCATTCCTCAGGATTATACCTACGAATTTTCTACCGGAGAGGTTGGCTTTTTTCTTATTCAATTTTAATCTGTAGTGTTTAGTCATATACTGTAAGGACATATTTTCCGTTATCAATTTATTATGTCATATACCACTACACCATCGAAGAGAATTCAAGAGACATCTACATCAAATACGGATTCGAATTACTCAAGTTATTCATCATTCAAGACTTCACGAAGTTTACTTTGCTAAGGTTATGTTTTAAATACCTTTACTTTTCACTTAGAGCGTTTGGGATAATTTTACAAAATATTTTCTAAGTGTTAGAGCGGAATTTCTTGTCAAATATTGAGAATGAGTATTTTTTCTAAGTTTTGAAGCGGACCTCGATTTTGATGCCCAGGTCGTTCGCGCGAGATCAGCATCTCGTTCGAACGAGATTGGCAGTCGCGCGATGTCGTTTGAACGACATGCGTCCTTCGTTCGAGCGACATCTGCTTCTCGTTCGAACGAGCACAATTTTTTAGGCGACGCAATTTTCTATAAAAACTCATTCTATGGTTCCGTTTTTAAGAAGAAGTCACAGCGTTTTGACGAACAGAAAAACTGCAAAAGCAAAATTATTTTAGGCTTCTTCCTTTAGGGTTTTAATCCCTTTTTGTTTTCAATTCACAAAACTCCTATATGCCTTAGTGAATTGTTTTGGTTTTCAAGAACATACTTTGCTCTTGTTTATACTTTGTGGGGAGAGCTATACAACCGACAGTTGCATGCTATTGTAGAGGGAGTCCTTATAAAGTTCACTCTTGTGGAGAAGTCATTTTTCTTCTTCACTGTTGCCCTCTTAGAAAAGGAAAGTTCCATCTGAGACATCGGAACCGACACCTGCGAGTATTTCGTATGTCATCTTATTTCATTGTAATTCGTGTAAGCCGTTTTCTTACAAATTATAGTGAAATAAAAAGGTTTTGCCCTTCGGGGATTTTTCCTAAAATTGTTTGTTATATCCTGCATGCTTTATTTTATTAGATAAATCATCTAGATGCATGTTTTAGGGTTTAACTAAAATTTGGAATTAATTAAAATTGGATTTTATTTGAGAAGCCGTAATATTTCCGTTGTACTGATTCTACAAATTGGTATCAAAGCTTATTTAAGCAATCACCACTTTACAAATTGGTATAAGAGCGTATTGCACTAAGTTATTGTCTTTTGATCCTGATTTTGCACAAAAATGGCTTTTGATGGTTTTGATGATCTTCGATGTCAAACTTTTGAAAAAGTTAATTGGAAAATTCACACGAACTCTTATTTTAAATCTTCTGTTGAAAACGAATATGAGAGGTGTCCTTGTTGTGAGGGTATTGGTCACACGTTAGATGAGTGTACCACAAATTTAAAGAAGAAATTGAATAAATTGGTTTATCATGTTCTACCCTTAGTGATAGTGATTCGGAAGAAG
Organism: Sambucus nigra; assembly: GCA_949130495.1. Taxonomy (NCBI): domain Eukaryota; kingdom Viridiplantae; phylum Streptophyta; class Magnoliopsida; order Dipsacales; family Adoxaceae; genus Sambucus; species Sambucus nigra. Next base: position 443,813,947 of record OX422221.1, read on the forward strand.
AAGTCTTTTATGCTTCTAGGCGAGAGCTTCCCATCCGTGTGATTAGTGATGAGAGTGAGGGTGAAAAGAGTGAGGAGGATGAAGAAGAATTGAGGGAGTTGCAAGTTGCCTACAATAATTTGTATTTTGAATCTTTGAAGACAAAAAAGGCAAACTTGAAACTTAAAGATGAATTGAAGAAACGTGCTTTAGATAATGATAATACTGATGAGTTGATTAAGGATCTTAGGGAACGTGAGGAGATGCTTAAAGAGAAATTAGGATATATTGAGGGTGGTAGAGATAGTCTTAGAGGGTTGATGGAGACTATGAAAAAGGAGCTTTTAGAGTTTGAGGATTCTAGACGTGTACTTGAATCTAGGATAGTTGAACTTGAGGTGAAATTGAAAGATTCAAGTAAGTTGAAATTTGATTTGGAGTCTAGGTCTGAAAAAATTGATAAGATTTTAGGCACCATCGAGATAAAAAAGGATAGGGGTGGGATTAGTCTTGAAAAATATGTTGCACCCATTCCCACACGTGTGAGAGAGCCTCCTAGGATTGTTAAGAAAGAGGCACCTAAGTTTGTTTGGAAAGATCCCCCTAACAACATCGTGAGAGAACCTCCTAGGATCATTAGGAGAGACCCACCTAGGCAAATTCGGAGAGAGTAATCGAGAAATTTGAGGAGAGGGCCAACTTTAGGTAACACACACCGCCCGATTTACACTTGCACACATTGCGGTAGGCAAGGTCATCTTAGGCGCTTTTGTTACAAGCTTTTAAATGGACCTAGGAAGGTTAATAGAAGAATAAATTCGATTCCCCACACCCCCACACCTCGTTACACATCGATTTGGGTCAGGAAATCGGATTTAGAGGCTTATGGTTTACTTGTCCACGATTCCCGTTTGCTTGCACGTGATATACCACATGTGAAATCTTTTAGTTGATTGTGTTGGATGTTTGTCATACACTAGAGATGCATCATGTTATACTCTTTCTAGTGTTATGAATCATTTTGATGTAGCGCACATTGGTATATTTGTTGCATTTGTGTGTTTCGCTACTAGTTTAGCACTGTTTTGAATCTGTTTGCCCCTTACAGGTACTATTTTCACGAAAAATTTTCACTGGGAAATATTATATTATTTTTTGGGGAATCTAAGAAATTGTGGCAGGTCGCGAGAAGTCGTTCAAACGACATTACATGTCCCGCGAACGACATCTTTCCTTCGTTCGAACGACTTCCTCAACTCGTTTGAGCGAAGTCCCTGGCTCGTTCGAACGACAGGCTGAATATTGCTTCTGATTGGTTTGCCGTCCTCTGGGTTATTTTAATATTTTGGTACTGCTGGAAGTATTTTTGGACTATCTGGAAATTCTGTTTTTGCTTCCCTTCTGATTTCAGTACCCGATGTTCATATGCTTAGGTTTTTTGTACTGATGGGTTGCTTCTGGTCAGTTTATATGCAGTTATTCTTGATATCCATGCTTAATTGATAACACTGCATTGCTCGTTTATCACATCTTCTTTCATTGTGGATTCTCTTGTGAGATTACTGTTTGCTAGCATAGGATGTTGCTCATATCAATATTGTATGCCTATTGCTGGTTGTATCATTTTGTTGTTATTTTTCTTTTTGAAAATTTTTGAAAAATGCAAAAAGATTTTCTATTTTTTAAGTGTCCATTCATATTTTGTTTTGGTTAAATTTGAAAATCCAAAAAGATTTTTGTATTTTGTTTGCACCATTTATGGATAAACACTTAGGATGACCGAGTCACAACATCGTTCCATTTTTTTCATGTGACTATTTGATTGTGTTTTGAGACAATAAGTCAATTAATCCATGTGCTTTATAATGTTTGGAGTCATTAAGATGTAATTAAGTGTTACTTTCTACATGTTTGACTCATAATTTCCTTTATTGCACACATGCACGAATTTGTTTGATTATTATTCTTGACTTATCACATGTTGGTTGGGTGTTTTCATGTCAATCTTGTCCTTAAAACGAACCAAGTGCAATAATACGAGAGTAATAAAAGTAGTGCATGTAAAAATCATTGCCCGTGAGGAATTTGTTTAGTTTGAAAAAATGATGAGTGAACATGGAAAAGGGCTGCGAGTGAATAATAATCACGTCGTGAAAGCCACCGTTTGATTAAGGCAATAAAAAGATGAAATATGCCAAAAATTTGGGCCAATAGGTTTTCTCTAAGTTGAGAATTTAGTACCTCTTTAGATATAAAAAAATTGCATTATTATATATGAGGGAGTTTTGGATGGATATATCAATGGGTTTGCATGTGCTTTGAAAAGTTCTCGAAACGGCACTAAATAGTTTTGGACGTTATTGGTGTGGAGATCATTTAGACTTTATTTTGTTGATTTGATTAAGACGATGTCATTGAAATTCAACAATTTTTACACCTGAGGATTCTTTTGATGTTCATTCGTTAGGGGTACACGTATGCATCGTGCACATATGATTGATTGAGTTTATTTACCTATCGAATGTTTTCACACCTATACATTCCATTTCCATGACTTGTTTGTTTTAGTTTAAATCCATGGTGTGATTTTTTTGTATCCTATTTTTGTATGAAAATTTTAAAAAATCAAAAATAGTTTGTGAATGTTTTGGGGATACTCCTTTGCATGCGCGTTGATTGATTCATATTTGCTATGTAATTTTCTCGTGACACTCCATGTTTTGATTTTTTCTTCTTATTTGTCTATTTGGGGACATCATAAAAAGGGGGAGAAAGAATTATCATGTTAATTATCATGTTATGGCGGAGGTTTTTGCATTATTGGGGAGATTTAATTTATTAATCCTTTTTTCTTATATTATTTCAAACTCGATGTGTTACGAAGGTATTTTTCTTTATCTCATATGTGTAGGTACGAAGATTAAAGATCATGATGTTGCACATCCTGATGAGAAAAGCTTTGAGATTTGACGAAGATGATTGAAGAACAGTTTTGAGGTCTTGCAAATTTATTCATGGGAGGGTAGATTTGTATAGGCATTTTGGTTTTTGATAATTCGGATTTTTTATGTATGTACCGGCATAGACATAGGGGGAGATTTGTAAGGAAATATTTTCATAAGTCCGTTATCAATTTATTATGTCATATACCACTACACCGTTGAAGAGCATTCAAGAGACATCTACATCAAAGACGGATCCGAATTACTCAAGTTATTCATCATTCAAGACTTCGCGAAGTTTAATTTGGTAAGGTTATGTTTTAAATACCTTTACTTTCCACTTAGAGCTTTTGGGATATTTTTACAAAATATTTTCTAAGTGTTAGAGCGAAATTTCTTGTCAAATATTGAGAATGAGTATTTTCTAAGTTTTGAAGCGGACCTCGATTTTGATGCCCAGGTCGTTCGCGCGAGATCAGCATCTCGTTCGAACGAGATTGTCAGTCGCGCGATGTCGTTTGAACGACATGCGTCCTTCGTTCGAGCGATATCTGCTTCTCGTTCGAACGAGCACAATTTTTTAGGTGGTGCAATTTTCTATAAAAACTCATTCTATGGTTCCGTTTTTAAGAAGAAGTCACAGCGTTTTGACGAACAGAAAAACCGCGAAAGCAGAATTATTTTAGGCTTCTTCCTTTAGGGTTTTAATCCCTTTTTGTTTTCAATTCACAAAACTCCCATATGCCTTAGTGAATTGTTTTGGTTTTCAAGAACATACTTTGCTCTTGTTTATACTTTGTGGGGAGAGCTATACAACCGACAGTTGCATGCTATTGTAGAGGGAGTCCTTATAAAGTTCACTCTTGTGGAGAAGTCTTTTTTCTTCTTCACTGCTGCCCTCCTGGAAAGGGAAAGTTCCAGCCGAGACATCGAAACCGACACCTGCGGGTATTTCGTATGTCCCCCTATTTCATTGTAATCCGTGTAAGCCATTTTCTTAAAAATTATAGTGAAATAAAAAGGTTTTGCCCTTCGGAGATTTTTCCTAAAATTGTTTGTTTTATCCTGCATGCTTTATTTTATTGGATAAATCATCTAGATGCATGTTTTAGGGTTTAACTAAAATTTGGAATTAATTAAAATTGGATTTTATTTGAGAAGTCGCAATATTGCCGCTGTAGTGATTCTACAAATTGGTATCAGAGCTTATTTAAGCGATCACCACTTTACAAATTGGTATTAGGGCTTATTTAAGCGATCACCACTTTACATATAGACACAATGGCTAATTATTTATTTTAAAACTTCACAGGTATTCCAGAGTAGAATTAAAATGGTAGAATGGTGTTAGATGATAAGTTTAAAAATGAAGGCTATCGTGATTATACGCAAATCCGAGAAGGAGAAATCGGGACGAAAGCCACGTATAATTCTTGGATGTGAAAGAAGCTCATTGCACAAACGGGAAAAGGAGGAGGAAACAGAAAAGAAGAGAAAGCGTAATGTTGGCACTCGCAAGTGTGGTCATCCATTTAGACTTAAGGGTGTCCCGATGGAAGATGGTAAGTGGGGTGTAAAAGTTTTGTACGGTCTACATAATCACCAGGTCTCCGATTCGTTAGTTGAACACCCATATGTCAGACGCTTAAATGAGTAGGAATGGAATGTCACAAGGGAGTTAGTTTCTAATAATATTCATCCGAAGGAGGTCCTGCACACATTGAAATAATTGAATCCTTAAAATTTCTCCTCGGTGAGAATCGTCTACAATGCAAAACACAAGATGAAAGTAGGGGATCATACCGGGAGGAACGCAATGCAATAACTCATGCATTTGCTTTTCGATAAACATTATGTGCATTGGCATCGGCGTCATGAGCAAAACGACACCGTCGAGGACATATTTTTTGCACACCCGACCTCTGTGTTACTTGCCAAGTGCTTCCCTTCTGTTGTGATGATTGATTGCACTTACAAAATAAATAGATACAACATGCCTTTGTTCGAGATGATTGGGGTCACCTCTACTGGGCAATCATTTTGTATTGCATTTGGATTTTTGGGGAGTGAGAATGAGGACAATTATCAATGGGCGTTGAAACACTTGAGATCTCTCTATGAGCCAGAAGCATTGCCCGAGGTCATAGTGTCCGATAGACAATTGTCATGCAAGAAAGCCGTGAGACAAGTTTTTTCGAGCGTGAAACTTATGTTATGTTTATTCCATGTGTAGAAGAATATTGAAGCGGCTTGTTTGAAAGCTGGATTAAAAGACCAGGATAAAAAGTCCTTTATGTCCGGATGGATTGGGGTGGTTGAGTCAGAAACGCATGTCGAATATGATAGAGCATGGTCATATTTTCAATCAACTTGGAAGTATCAATGTCCTCGTATGACTGCGTACCTCAAAAAACGTGGTTGCCATACTGTTTCATGTATGCGCATCTATGGACGAATAAGATTCAACATCGGGGGAACCGAACCACAAATAGGGTCGAGGGCACCCATGCATAGTTAAAAAAGTACTTGCTTAGCTCTAAGGGGACATTTTCCACAGTGTGGAAAGGGATGGATGCATTACTTGAATTTCAAGAGACTCAAATTAGATTGGAGTTCGAAAAGTCATTGCAATCAACAAAGCATACGCACAACGAACCATTGATACGAGAGATACGTGAACGAGTCTCTCACCTTGCTCTTGATTTGATTATTGGTGAGATAGATTGTATGAGTACGGTGTTATTCGGATTTGCGGGTAATACTCAATTAACGGATATTGCATGCGGGCACAAAATTTGAACAATATATGGCATTCCGTGCACTTGCGAATTGGCCAAATGGGAGAAGACGGGTGACGCCATTCCAACATAGGCGTTAGATGGTCATTGGAAGAAGATTGATATATTCCCCGATGTCCCAATGTATCGTGATCTTGATTATACACCCGAAATGATTATGCTAAAGAAGAGGTGGAATGAAGCGGGGGATGTCGAGTAAAAAATACTGCTCCCCCAAATATGGTGACTATCGTTCCCACCATTTCGATATTGCTCCAACAAGTGAAAAGAAAAAAACAATTCCTTAAATTTTCACATCTGGGCATTCCATACCCTGCTCTAAGCCAAAGCTTCTGAGCCTTCTACTTCCACTGAGTAAAGCTACACTGCCTCCACATGGCTTAACTTCAACGTATGGTCCTTATCAAACACCCTTTCAAACTTTTTCCCAATTTACTTCATTGGGTAATTCAAGTTTAGCACCACTCTCTACTATAGCGGTACTTGGATAAATATAACCACTATACCTTGGTAGTCGTTCAGTAATCCTTGACAATACCACAAGGGGAGTGACCTCTACTGCGGTCCTCGTTCCCGACTTCAACTAACAGCTCTAGCTAAGCCACGCCTCCTGCTGCCCTCATAACGGCCTTCCTTGGTCCCTTCGTTGATCAGCATACGAATCTCGAATGAGCGCGCAAAAGATTTACTATAATCTTACATAATAGCAGGAGAACGAAATCTCATAATAGGAACCAACAATCCTAATCATGAGGCTCTATATCAAATAGAAAGCAACGCTGAAAGCGTAGTACGTCTGCACAGATTCCTAAGGACACTAAAACCTGATGCTCTGATACCATCTGTGACACCCCGCCTAATAAAATACCGGATGATCAATCTTATACCAAATTAAAACAAGAGTCTCATATGGTTCATTCTCAGCATCATTGTCGAAACACCAAATTAATTACTAATAAGTCATTAGGCCGGCGTCAAAATTTTATTTAACTAATCTTTTTAATCAAACCAACTAAATAAAACATTCATGCAATTTATATACACGAAACAGAAAGGAAATAAAATAACCGAGCACTTGGTTTAACATAATACAACCAAGTCGAATGTCGCACTAAAAGGCGATAAAAGAATAAATGAATATAATTGGGCTATCGGCCCGAATGTGACTACAATGCTTCATATCTAAATCACAAGAATAGAATCATCTAAAATAAACCTACATGCATCCACAGCTGCTACAGCGAACGTCTGACTCGAACGAATCATCATCCAGGCATCCCTCTATCTGGACACCTAATATATATATATATATATATATATATATATATATATATATATATATATATATATATAGAGAGAGAGAGAGAGAGAGAGAGGGGGGGGGAAATAGAGAAACGGGTCAGAGCCCGAGATTTAAAAATATTTAGCAAGTGCATAATAGCCATATTTTAAAATATGAAATCTCTCATATTTAAATTGGTATCTCACTCTCATGAGATAAACCTCACCCCTCTTCTATTAGTGCACACCTATCGCATACCTTTTAGACAACCTAGTTAATCTACCTTGTCTAACTAATCTGTTTCACCCATCTACTAAAATCCTCATAAACCAGAGTACTAAGGGCTAAACTTCTCCCCATTCCCAACATTGCGCTCCGTTTCATGCATGGGGTGTCTCGCGAAGTGAAATCCAAACAAGGAACCCCCCGATACACTACTACATGACAATGTTGATCGTCAAGATCTATTAGGCCTTCAGTACATAACGCATATATAAAAACCCGTATATATATACATAACGCATATATAAAAACCCGTATATATATATATATATAGTTCTCACTAGAACCTATGATTCATATTCATATAAATCCGAATATAAATCTACCGGAAGGGGAAATACTTTTATTCATTCTTTTCACTTTACACAAGTTGACTTTATATGATATCTCATCTTCATATATAAACAATATACTATACGCAACAAGTATAATTATACCTATTACAGTCATAAGTATAATAACCATCCCACCGAGCGATAACTCGAGGATGCAGTCTCATAGTGTCTATCCGCATTCGGGTTTACTCAATCAACCACGGTACCAAGCCAGACTCACTCATGGTCATGGTAAAAATACATAACGGTGGAGGCAGTCATATTCCGTCCTGAAAGTGGAATAACAATATCGCACTCATACGCGGGACGATATGACCTGGGGATATACTCTCCCTACTCCTCAAGTCAGGGGATTCACCCACATAGCGCAACCACCCTGGATCACACTAGAGAAAATATATAATCTGGCTATCAATCCCTATGCCCGGGGAAGCGTATGGAACCAGCCTCTAAAGTACAAATATACCAATCACACACAGATATATTTATTTACGTATCATATCATATATATATATATATATACTTTAACAACTCCCATATATATAATGTATATTACTTCCCAATATTTTATGGCTATAATTGTCGAACTCTTATAGCGATATCCAATAACCCGAATGTTCCCATTCATAATCGTATATAAGTATTCGCACACTTAAAATGCCAAACCTATAAGTATTCTCTTACTTAATATATAACTCGCACCTTAATCACTTTTAAGGTTTTATATATAATCCCGAATATACCAATTCGTAATAATCAAATAAGTATGCTCTCGACTTATTATAGTTCCATAGGTATCTCATCACCCATAATAATAGTCGTCAATAGACGTATCGGATAACCGCTCAATCATCTTTAGCCAATATCCTAAATTCCATCCTAGTCGCCTCGTAGGATTTACTCAAACATAATCGGCATATAAATACATTTTCTATGCGCACAATTATATATATATATAATCGCCCGTCGAAATACCACCCCGAGTATTACTCGTCCCAAACACCCCTAAATTTGTAAGCCCTGGATTTTTACTTTCAACTAACCCAAGGTATGCACCTCGCTCAAATAATAATTTAGAAGTCCCCACACTATTTTTAGGAACCCCAAATGTCTAACTCCACAATTTATTTTCCTTTAAACGACACATTAATTGCCACACACTTTTATATCCTCCTAGTCCTAATTAATTCCCTTAAATGGCTAGGTATGAATTTCCCCTAGTTGGATATTTATTTCCTCAAATAAATAATCTAGAAAAAATTAATTTAGGAATTTATCCCATATAAACAAAATAAGCCGAAACTGTCAAAAATTCTAAAGGGTCGATCGATCAAACCCTAGTCGTCGATCAATCAATCGATCAGATCAGCTTATTCTTCGAGACTCTGTTTCGGCCATTAACATACCTCCAAGCTTTTTATTTCTTCTCCCAACCTTATTTAATCACAACCAACTATATATATTCAAGGAAAATAGGTTCTAATCATCCTAGAACCAAAAATCAACAACTAATTTCTAGAAATCCCAATGTTTTCCTAATATGAGATTTTATCCGATTTCAATCGTTCAACCTCCGAAAAGCCCGTTTCGATTCAAGAAAACCCAAAAATCATATAGTTTGTTATTACCAACGATTATATGAGATATATGCTCAAAAGAATAAATTAAGTAAACACTTGCCTCGTGGATAAAATCCGACTACCTCAAGTCAAATCCCGCGGAGTTTGGCCCGGAATCCACTTTCTTTTTCCTCTTTCCTTCCTTTCTTCTCTTATTTCTTTTTCTTTATTTCTCTTTATCTATCTCTCGTGCCTTTATAAGAGAGAATGAGGGTTTATCACTCATAAACCCAAAAATGACTCATTTACTCAATTGCGAATCCCCACTAGTCCAAAAATTCCCGAAACCTAAACGTTACCCCCGGATACTCTATTCTGACTATCTCGGCCACTCTAAAACCAACTGTACACTCGAAATATCCATTCGAGTTACTTAACAAAAAATCACTAATTAAACCCAACACATCTCAATACGCATTTTTCCAAATAAAATATTATCCTTTATCGCTTTACCCAACTGCGACATGTAATTTAAAATAATCCAACTCATTTACTTAATCCCAAAAGTAAATGTAACACACATCTAAAATCATCTAACACTCATAAACTCCAAAAATAATTATTCACAGTAATTCCTCAAATTTCCAAATTACACCCACTTATGTAGTTTAAATATCCATAAAAGTACGGGGTATAATAATACCGAGAATACCGCCTAGTCGAGAGATAGATTTCATTATAGATTTGATGACGGGCACTCGACCGATAGCCCGAGCACCCTATTGTATGGCTCCAGCTGAGATCATGGAGTTACAGGATCAGATTGAGCAACTGTTGGGATAGGGCTTCATCCATAGGAGTACCTCGCCTTGGGGAGCTCCCTTGTTGTTTGTGAAGAAAAGAGATGGGTCATTAAGGTTGTCTGTGGGCTACCGAGAGTTAAACAAAGTCACGATACGTAATAAGTATTTATTTCCCCAAATCGATGACTTGTTCGACCAGTTGAGAGGAGGTGCCATCTTCTTAAAGATAGACTCGAGATCAGGATATCATCAGTTATGAATTAGGGAGCAGGATGTGTCGAAGACTGCTTTCTTGACGCGATATGGATCCTACGAGTTCCAGGTTATGCCATATAGGCTAACCAATGCTCCAGCCATGTTCATGGACTTAATGAATAGGGTGTTCAGAGAGTTCCTGGATCAGTTTATCATAGTCTTCATAGATGACATTATGATTTATTCCCAGACTGAGGAGGAGCATGCCAAGCATTTGAGACGGGTTCTTCAGACTCTGTAAGAGCATCAGTTATATGCTAAGTATGAGAAATGCAGTTTTTAGTTATGCGAGGTCCAGTTCTTGGGGCACATTATTTCTGCCAGGGGAATATTCATAGATCAGGGAAAGGTGTCCGCGGTGAGGGAGTGGGGGCAACCCATGACACCGTTAGAGATCCATAGTTTCTTGGGAATGGCTGGGTACTACAGGCGGTTCATACGAGGGTTCTCGAAGATAACGAGTCCATTGACTAATCTGACTTGCAAGGGGGTACTGTATGTTTGGGATGACACTTGTCATATGGATTTAGATGAGCTAAATGATAAGTTGACTTCGGTGCCAGTTCTTGCCTTACCCAGGCCAGGAGTGGAGTACCTGGTGTATACTGATGCCTCCCTACAGGGACTTGGTGGAGTACTTTAGCAGGAGTAGCAGGCTATAGCTTATGCCTCCCGCAAGTTCAAGCCTCACGAGAGGAATTACCCCACCCTCGACTTGGAGCTAGCAGTGGTCGTGTTTGCCTTACGGATTTGGATACACTACTTATTGGGGGAGAAATCTCGCTTGTTCACATACCACAAGTTTCCGCAATACATATTCACTCAATGGGAGTTAAACATACATCAGCGCATGTGTCTGGAGTTTATGAAAGATTACCAGTTCGAGATACAGTACCACCAGGGAAAGGCTAACGTAGTTACTGATGCGTTGAGTTGTAGGCCAGTAGGTGAGATGGTGGAAGTGTGGAAGGCGAAATGGAAAGAGTTGGGACAATAGGATGCAGTACCCCAATCCTTTATGTCCATTATGACAGTCACACCAGATATTGTTATGAGGGTGATCAAGGCCCAAGCCGCTGATTCTTTTTGCCAGAATCAGATTGTACGTCTTCTAGCTGAGGGCGCAGAGTCCTACTGAGTGAGTTCAAATGGGGGTTTACGATTTAATGGGAGATTAGTGGTCCTAAAAGGGGAGGACTTATGCCGTGTAGTGATAAAAAATGTCCCATGGGTCTCGATTTACGGTACATCCCAGAGGGGATAAGATGTACTGGGATATGAGGCGACAATACTAGTAGAGTGGGATGAAAAAGGACATTGCGGAGTTCGTGTCCAAGTGTGCCACATGTCAGTTGGTAAAGGTGGATCATCAGAAGCCACCAGGGTTACTTCATCCACTAGAGATACCTATGTGGAAATGGGAGAGAATTTCCATGGATTTCATCACTAGGTTGCCTACAACACAGCGGGGTCACAATTCTATTTGGGTAGTGGTGGATCGGTTGACTAAGGTAGCTCATTTTCTGCCAGTGCGGACAGACTACACTATGGGACAGTATGCTCAGTTATTTATTACTGAGATAGTGAGGTTGCATGGGGTGCCCTAGATATTGTGTCCGATAGAGACCAGATTTTTGTGTCACGCTTCTGGGAGAGCTTTCAGGAGGCTATAGGTACCGAGTTGCGGTTGAGTAAGTCTTATCACTCGTAGAAAGATAGGAAGACTGAGCGTACTAATCAGATGCTGGAGTATATGTTATGCATGTGTGTCCTTGATTTTGGAGGGGGTTGGGAATAGTACCTTCCACTTGTGGAGTTATCTTATTATATCTCCTACCAGTTTACGATTGGCATGGCCCCATTTGAGGCATTGTACATCAGACCTTGTCATTCTACCTCTTGTTGGTTAGAGGTGGGGGACAACCAGTTACTCGGGCCAAAGGTGATTCAGGACACGTCAGCCAGGATTGATATGATCAGGAGTCGCATTCGGGTAGCCCAGGATAGGCAGAAAAGCTACGCCGACACAAAGTCGTTCTTCAGGGAGTTTAGCATGGGGGACCAAGTATTAATGCAAGTGTCTCCTACGAAAGGGGTAATGAGGTTTGGGAAGAAAGGGAAATAGGCTCTGAGGTACGTAGGGCCATTCCCCATTATTGACAGGATCGGACCGGTGGCATAAAAACTTGGGTTACGGGAGCACTTGCACCGTATTCATGATGTGTTACACATTTCGTCGTTGAGGCGGTATCTTCGGGATGATTTGGCCCACACTAACATTGCGATAGAGGAGATCGACTTGCAGCCGACAGTTCTTATGAGGAGAGACCAGTAGCTATCCTAGACCATAGTGAAAGGAGATTGAGGTCGAAGGTAGTCCCACTTGTACGGGTCGAGTGGGAGCATAATAATGTAGAGGAATCCACTTGGGAGCATGAGGCAAACATAAGCGAAAATTATCCAGAATGTTTTTTTACCAGGTATGACTTATTTTCTGAATTTCGGGACGAGATTCCGTTATTAAGGGGGAAGTATGTAATACCCCATATTTTTAAGGCCTTTAATTATGGGGTTAATTAAATTAAATTGGGATAAATTAATTTAATATTAATACGGATTTTAAAATAAATATTTACTACCGTGACGAGAGTTAGTAATTATTGGTGAGAATTATGTTGAATATTATTACTTAGTGAATAAAGTAATATATGATATTGAATTTATTAAAATTATCGCGAGTGAATAATACGACAGTTATAGAAATTAAGTTGGAACGCGCGCGTCAGTCATGTCAGGTAATTTAAGGAAATAAAAATTAAATAAATTCTAAGTCGCCTGTATAGTCATTTCGAGTGTGCTAATGTGTCTGTAAGGGTCGAGATAGTCAGAAAAGTGTACCTGAGGGTTTATTTTGGGTCTCGAAACTATTTTAGGGCTAACCGACAACCCAAGAGGGCATTTTAGTAATTTCTAATTTTGGGCCTTAATTAATGACAAAAATTAAATGATTATATCTGATGGAAGTTGGAGTCTTAGAGGGTTAAAAACACTTGAGTTGCAGAGAGGTTAAGGAAGAGAGAAGAGATGAGGTTTCCAAGGGGGAGAACCATCAATCCTACACTGTTTCCATTAATTCCACCACCAACGCGTAGATCGGGGAACGAGGAGCGTAAAAATACCCATCATCTTCTACAACAAAGAAATTTGATTTCCAAGCAAGTATCTATCTTGCTATTTTGAGTTGATATTTCATCCATGTTAGGTAGGAATATAATTATAAGTTTTTATGGAGATTAGATGTAATTGGAAGATAAGAATTCATATATTTGAATTGAAATGATGTTAAGCTTATGTCCCTATCGTATATAGAATATTATCAAGAATTTGAATGATGTTTAGAGGAGGAAATCTGGAAATATCATCTGGATTCTTGAATTAATATGGTAAACTAGGGTTAGAGACCAAATTATGAATTGTACCCACTTAATGATGTTTCTTGGAGAATTAATGAATGTTTTACGTTAGAAATCATCCATACATGTTTATATAATGTTTGTGATGTTTAGTTGGGGGTTTGGGAAATTTTAATGGAGGTTTTGATGATTAAAAATGGAAGGAACCCGTAGACATTTTGTGCAGAATTTCTGGACCAATAACTGTTCGATCGATCGATCGACTCAGGAATGTTGATCAATCGATTGGATCGATCGATCGATCGACCCCTCCTGGAATTTGAAACTTATTTCATTTTTAATGACTCACCCAATGCTGCTTTATGGGAACCCTTATACGCAAGTAATTTACAATAATGGGACTTGGGAAGGACTACGAGGGTGGCAGGCAAGGTTCGGGTAGTTCGATTCTTATGAGATTTAACCGTGGGGTCACGAGGGTATGAAATGGAGTGAAGATCGTGTGTAGGTTAAATTAGAATTTGTGAGAATTAAGAATGACTTAGACCAGTAGGGTAGAGAGTGTACACCTAATGATTTCATACTTATCTGAATGACACACTTCGAGGGTCGAGAAGTACTTGAGGACTTTCGAAAATTGAGGAGATCAAAAAATGAATTAATTATATCTAGAACTCGGGAGCTATGTGCCATGTATGGTTAGAATATGTTATGGTTCGTTGTGTACCTATATATATATATATATATATATATATATGAGTGCGTGTATATATATTATATGAATATTTGTGTTTACTCATACCCGCCCTACTTGATATCACCGAGGTTTTCACACCGGGACAGTCTTATTTTGATGTGACCTTTATGGAGAATATTGACTTGTACCCTAGAATATAGGATCTTCGGTACAAGCTATCTGAGAATGATAGTCAGCCGGTCCTAAGAGACGTGAGGGTATGTGCTGACCTCTTAGTGACTTGGAACTATGCTTCGCCTCCAATATATGTATTTTGTGTTAATATGGTTCGAGAATGGATCCGAACTGGTATTTCCCTCATTTGTACGAGAGGTACAGGGACTTGATAGCAGATTATGCCATCACCATAGATTTTATGTGGGGTGCCCTATTAGTATTATGAGTAATAAATATATATACTTGTGATTCATCTACTGTGCTTGGAAGTAGATAAAATTTAATAATCGATATTAAATAAATTAAGTGTTAGAGAACTTAAGGTTGTATTATGATGTACATAACTGGCTTGGTAAATGGATAAGAAAGGGGTTATCATGTATATATTATCGTTATGCCATCACGTGATTTAGTATTGATGAGGGGAGATTGGGTTAGCTTTACCTAGATTAATTCAATTGTACGTTAGGCGTATACATTAGTTAATAGGTGAGAATTCTCAAGTGAGTGTCGAGGCACTAACATGTATGCACTATCAACTGGTAAGCATTTTATATACTTGCTAAATAATTTTTAAAGCTATTTTACACTCGGGCTCTGACCTATTTCCTGTCATCTCCTATTTCTCTTGTATATATATATATATATATATATATATATATATATATATGTGTGTGTGTGTGTGTGTGTGTGTGTGTGTGTGTGTGTGTGTGTGTATTATAGGTGTCCAGCCACAGGGACGTCAGACTTAGATCTTTGGACGGTTGACGTGTTATAGCTAGTGTGGGAGTTGAAGGTCTTTGCATTTAGACGACCTCATTCTTATCATCTCAGCTATTTACTTAGTCATTTTAGATTGGGCATGTGTCGCTCATCTCTAGTTTCTATTTAGTTCAGAGAGACTTTGTACTCTTCATTTATTTCAGTATTTAGTTTTAGTTGAGATTGTTTTAATTTTTACTTTGTCCTTCGATTTGGGATATTTTATTTGGAATGATTAATCTATCTGTTTATTCCACATGGACGGTTTGGTATTCAACATTATTATCTGTGTTCATAAAAATGGTTTCATATATTAACTCATACCAATGGAACTTAATCTATTAAATTAAATGTTTTGACACTAAGATTAATTATTTATTAGGTTATAAATAAAGAAATTTGTTTTCGGCAGTGATGCTAAGAATGAACCTACCTTACACTTTGATTTAATTTAATAAAGGACTGATCACCCGATATTTAATTAGACGGGGTGTCACACTAATAAGATGTTCAAGGACCAATTTGGTAAGACGATGGAGATTTACATGGATGATATGCTCACGAATAGTTTGAACGTCAAAAGTCATGTGGCCAACTTAGAAAGAACATTTAATATTAAGGATCAATACAAAATGAAGTTGAATCCGATGACGTGAATGTTTGGTGTCTGAGCTAGAAAGTTCTTGGGATTCATCTTCAATCAGAGGGGCAATGAACCAAATCTTTCCAAGATAAAGGCATTAATTGACATGAAGATGCTGAAGATAGTCAAAGATATTCAAAGACTGGCGGGCCGATTTATCGCGTCAAACGAATTTGTGTGAGATAAGTGTTTGTTTGGGATGGGGAGTATAAAAATGTATTTCACGAGTTGAAAGCCCATCTCTTTGCTCACCCATGCTCCTTTCCTGGACAATAAGGAAAAAAAATTATAACTACACCTGGCCATCTTAGAGTCGGCCATCAGTGCAACCATTGTTCAAGACAATAATGGAGTACATAAACCTGTTTTCTTTAACAACAAGGCGCTCCAAGGAGTAGGGTTAAGGTATATGAAGATGGAAAAGCTTGCATATGCTTTTATCCATTCCTCTAAAAAGTTTTAGACCTACCTTCAAGATCGTAGTGCTCACCTATATGGCCCTTCGATAAGTCATTCATAAACCTGAGAAATTGGGTAGGTTAATAGAAAGGTTTGTTGATCTAGGTGAGTTTGATACCATCTATAAGACAAAAGTACAATTAAAGGGAAGGCGCTGGTAGATTTTGTGGCAAAGTTCACATGGGAATCCGCAAACGACATGGTAAGAGAAGTACCAATTCGATTCCCAAAAGTCATCCAAAAGGGAAAGGAAGTTACTGACGAAGTAACATCGGTCGACACCACAGTTGGCGCAATGAAGCAAGATTTTTTATTAAAAACTATGCCTTGGTCGGAGGTTCCTTCACACCCGGGTCACGAATATGGAGTTTATTTTTTGACAGTTCGTCCTGTGCAAATGGCAGCGGGGAAAGATTGATATTATCGGTGCAAGATGGGAATGATATTAAATATTCCCTACAGTTTAGCTTTGAAGCATCAAATAATGAGTTAGAGTATGAAGCCTTGCTGGTAAGACTCTCACTCACAAAAGCATTGAATATCATCCAAATAGTAGCCCATGGTGTTTCCTCAAAATTTTGGGGATTTATGAAGCAAAGGATGAGAAAATGGCTAAGTACTTAGCCAAGGCTAAGGAGATGATAAAGAAAATTTGAGAAGTCAAGATCAAAAGAATCTCCAAATTCGAAAATAGTGAGAGTGATCTACGGTTCAATGGCTCAAACTTATTTAATTAAATGTAAACATAACCCAAATTCTAATTCTTGTTAAACCATAGTTCATGCAACTACGTGATTGAAAGGAGTAAATCAAGAAGCATGCAACCAAACAAACAAGAAAGACGAATTTCAGGAAAATCCCCACTGGTCAAAACCTTTTATTATTTCACTCTTATATGCAAATCGCAACTTACATGTACATAGATAAATGCATATCGCTTTTAAGACAAAATTCTCGCAGGCGACTCTTCGTCTTCCTCAGCAATAATTCCCACAAGAACTACAAGTCCGGAAGTGGAGACACCTTCTCCACAAGAGAAACTCCAATAATGATAAAGAGATTTTTAGCCTTTTAAGAGAAGACTTTTTGTACAGCAGCTCTGCAAAAAGTTAGGTTTTAAAAATCTTTTGAAATATCAAAAGGAATCAGGTTTAAATAGGCCAACAAGAAAATCAAGGTGGTATAATGTCATTAGAATGAAATCAACAGGTCATTTGAATGAGATGTATATCTCGCTATGAGCGACCATCTAACGACCTTGAAAACCAAAATAGTATGTCCTTGTTTGAACCATACTAGATGTAGGCCATCATACGACATATCAAATGATATATGTAGGTCGTTCGAACAATAAGTGTATGTCGTTCTAACGAATGAAGGGGAAAATTATTTTTATTTAAAATCCAGCCTCGTTATGATAAAATAAAACCAAGTAAAATCAAATTCTGTGAAATATTTGTGAAAAACTAAGAACTCCAAATAAATAATATACCATAAAGGAGTGTGGAGTTGTGGAGAATAGTTGAAGTTGAATATGATGCATGTTGAAGATGAGTGGTGAACGATGATGTCTCACGTTTCCAAAGATTCGGATTGTGGACTTTGTGGATGATCGTGAAGACGTGACCATTGTAGCCGGATATGCCATATCTAAAGTAATCTAGAATGCTATGAAGAAGTCCTAGATTTTAGCAGACAATGGAAAAAAATGATGTCCTCACCAATCTCCCCCTATGGCTATGCCTATATATACATACAAATATTCGAATTATGAAACAAAAAAATCTAAGACATACAATATTCTAATGCCCTCCCAAACCCACAAATGGAATGATATCAAAATACATAAGTCTTGAAATCTTCAAAATATTCAAATCTCCAAATTTCTTTGTCTTCATCGAGTGTATCATGAATATCATATTCAAATGAACCTACACACATGAGATAAGAAATAAATACCCGTGAAACGCAACATTTTGAAATAAAATAATGAGCATAAATGATAATCATAAGTTAGCACAAATATATCATCAAATCATAAAACTTTCCCACTCCCCCACAATTTGTTCTCCCCTTTTTTATGATATCCCAAATAGACAAGGAAAATAAACATAAGAAATGGATATAAAGTGTGTCACAAACCAATAAACAACTATGTTTGAATTTTTCAAAAATTTTCTCACATAAAAATGCAATGATAAATCACACCATGAACTAACACTAGGATAACCAAGTCGTGAAAGTGTAAATGAATGAGTGTGAACAAATTTGATAGGAATATCAACTCAAACAATCATAACATATGTGCACGATTAATTTTGAATACTCCTAACAAATGAACTCAAAATCGTCCTTAGGTGTAAAAATGTTGAATTCATATAATATCGACTCAATCCAATCAACAAATCAAAGTCTAAAATTATTTTTATGCCAATAACACCCAAAACTATGTAATGCTTTTACAAGACTTTTTCAGGATATGCAAAAGTCATTGACCTTCAACTTAACTCCCTCAAAACTCACATAATGAATATTTTACTCAACTCTTTTGTTTTGAAGAAATCAATGCTCATATGTATCAAAGCATCAATGTTATTTGAATTTGTCCTAGCACTATATATTTTTTTTCTTAGGAGGGATTTTAATCTTTTAGGTTCTTCTCTTTTGCAAATGGTGGCTATTCATGTAAAGATATTTTTTCTTTTGGCATCCGAGCCATTGCTGTTAAATTAACACATTTACCGGAGATATAAATTTTAATTTTTCAATCTAGGCAATGGTTCTTACATGCACTACTTTTGTTATCTCATTTTATTGCATTTGGTTCGTTTTACATACATGATTGAGATTAAAACACTTTGAAAAACATGTGACAGATGAGTGCAATGCTCAAATAAATTCATGCATGTGTGCATTCAAGAAAACAATGAGTCAAACGTGTAGAAAGTAATCGTTAATCACATTTCAATGACTCCAAATATTATAAAGCACATGGATGAAATGAAGTTGTGTCTCAAGACACTATCAAAAAGTCACGTGGATAATGGAATGATATTGTGACTTGGCAATCCTAAATGTCCATCCATATAAGGTGTAAAGAAACTACAAAAATCTTTTTGTGTTTTTTAAAAAAAATTATAAAAAGAAAATCTTTTTTCCTTTTTAATTTTTCTTAAAACCCGAAATGTTTTTGTTATTTTTTCTTCTTTTCTTAAAACTAAAAATCTTTTTGTATTTTTCATTTTTTTTCTTAAAAACCGAAAATATTTTTGAATTTTTTTAAATATGAAAAAGAAAAAAATATAATACAAGAGTAATACAAATACTAGACAAAGTAACCAACCCTCAGTCAACTGTGCAGATACCTAAATATTTCCTAAGACTCTTGAATCTAAGGGAATCTGAAGGTTTTGTGAAAATGTCGAATAACTGGCAGTCGATGGTCATAAGGCTCAAGGACATGACCTTCTCTTCTACTAGGTCTCGGATAAAATGCTCGCGTATCCTAATGTGCTTTGTGCGCGAATGTTGAACCAAATTTTGGGATATATGTATCGCGCTCATGTTATCATAGGAAATAGTCATGGAGACCTGTAAAATCCCATAATCCTCCAACATTTTCTTCATCCACAAGAGTTGCGTGCAACAACTCTCGGCGGCGATGTACTCAGCCTCTGCAGTGGACAAAGAGATGGAGTTATGCTGCTTGCTCAACCAAGAGATAAGAGCACTCCCAAAATGGAAACATCCACCTGAAATGCTGCTACATCCATCTAGATTCCCAGTCCATCGGCATCTGAATAGGAGGATAAACGGTCTTCGATATCAAAGGAATACCAAATTCCATATAACACAGTCCCACTCACATATTTGATAATACGTTTAAGAGCATGTAAGTGTGACTCTTTCAAGGATGCTTGATATCGTGCATAGACTCGAACACTAAAGTCTATGTCGAGACTACTGGCAGTCAAGTATAGAAGACTACCTATCATACTCCGATATAAGGTTTGGTCTACGTCCTTTCCTGAAGTGTCCTTTGTAAGGACATATTTTTATAAGTCCGTTATCAATTTAATTATGTCATATACTGCTACACCGTCGAAGAGCATTCAAGAGCCATCTACTTCAAGACGGATCCGAATTAATCAAGGTCTTCATAAAAAAGACTCTGCAAAGTTTACTTTGGTAAGGTTATGTTTTAAATACCTTAAATTTACACTTAAAGCTTCTGGGATATTTTTACAAAATATTTTCTAAGTGTTGGAGCGGACTTTTTCGTCAAAATTTGAGAATGAGTATTTTTTCTAAGTATTGAAGCGAACATTAAAATATTAATTTTTTGATGCAACAGTCGTTCAAATGACATCTGTACATCGTTTGAACGACATGGCAGTGTCGCGCGATGTCGTTCAAACGACATTTGTCCTTCGTTCGCATGGGATTGCTATCTCATTCAAACGAGCTCGTTTTTCGAGGCGACGCGGTTTTGTATAAATACTCATTAAATGGTTTCGTTTTCTTTAAGAAGTCTCAATGTTTTACAGAACATAAAAACTGTGAAAGCAGAATACTTTTGGCTTCTTCCTTTTAGGGTTTAATCCATTTTTGTTTTCAATTCACAAAACTCCCATATGATTTAGTGAATTATTTTGGTGTTTGAAGAACACACTTTGCTATTGTTTACTCTTTCGGGGAGGATAACCTACACCGAGAAGACTACGTGTCTAGGATTGCGGTTCTTGTGGTATAGCTGTTTGTGAGCCATTATTGTTTTGTTTCTAGCTGTTGCTTTGGAGGTTTGTCGAAGACACCGTGCGTTACTCTTGTGGGCGAAAGAAAGATTGTATGTAAATCAATGGTCTTGTAAACTTGTTAGAGTTCTAGAAATAAAAAAAGGTTTTACCCTTCGGGGATTTTTCCTTAAACTTGTGTCGCATGCTTTATTTATTTATGGATTGACACACGCACACAAGTAGTTGAATGGTTTGGGGCTGATTTAAGTTTGTTTAAAAATAGACTCTAATTAAATAAGGTTTAATTGGAAACTTGCGAATTTATTTAATCAATTATCACACACCGCGTTTTATTCGGTTTTACAAATTGGTATCAGAGCGGGTTACGCTAATTTATCGCGTGATCCTGATTTTTCAAGGATTTATTTTTTGATACAATTTGACTTCTCACGTTGTCAAATTGGTATCAGAGCGGGTTACGCTAATTTATCGGGTATTCCTATTTTCCGCAAAATTTGTGTGATACTGATTTTTTTTTAAATCAATTTTGTGAAAAATCGCAATTTTTTCGATTGAGCACTTATGTAATCGGATGCCCCCCTTTGATGACACAAGTCAAAGTTTTGATGATATAACTCATTTGAATTTGACGTTTGCTAAACGAATTTATTTTTTGGAAATAGAAAATTCTCATTTTAAATCCGCAATGGATCTTTTGCAAACGGTTCAAAATCAACTAGATTTTTATCGTGAATTTTTTTTTCCTTGGACCATGACTTTGTTTCTTTAAAATTGTCCAAGAAGGAGCGTGATGATAGGGTCCTATTTTTAGAAAAAGAATTGGAGGACCTTAAAAATTCGATGGTTTGTGTTTGTGACAAAGAGGGCAAAAATATTTTAGTCAATGAGTTTGTGGCACATGAAGTGACTCTTAGGGAAAAGTTCGATTTAATTGAGGGAGAGAGAGATACCCTTTTAGGAATTGTTGATAATTTGAAAAAGACGTCCCTTAAATTGGAAGAGTCTAATTCTTTGCTTGAGTCAAAAATATTGAAGTTAAAAAATGATTTGACAGACTCAAGTAGGTTTGATAGTGATGGTAATGGCTCATCTTGTTCTCATGCTTCTAGTGCTAAAGTCAAAACCATTATTTGTTTTAAAGGGTCAACCAATTTCAAGGATGTTAGAAAAGGTCAACCCATAGGTGTCGTTCCACCCGTTTACACATGTTCATATTGTGGTAGGAAAGGTTACCTTAGGCGTTTTTGTTTTGATCTTGAAAAATGTCCTAGGAAGTTTATGTCTAGTGTTCCCTTGGTTCCTAAATCCCCCACACGACGTTTCACATCTATTTGGGTTAGGAAATCACTTTTAGAGGCACTAGATTTTGGACAAGTTGATTCTCATTTGCTTGCATATGATTATTTTCTTGCCATATCTTTGTAACACCCCGCCTCATAGGATACCGGGCGATCACTCCTGTACCAAATAAAAACAAGAGTCGCAAATGGTTCGTTCTTAGCATCACTGTCGAAAACTAAATTAATTACTAATAACCTATTAGGCTGGCGTCAAAATTTTACTTCACTCATCTTTTTTTTACAAATTAATTAATATAGAACATCCACACAATTTATATAAATGAAACTGAAAAGAAATCAAATAACCGAACACTCGGTTTAACAATGATACAACCCAATTGAATTTCGCATAAAAGGCGATAAAAGAATAAATAAAAGCAGTTGGGTCATTAGCCCGAATTTTTATACAATACTTCATATCTAGATTACAAGGATAGAAGCGTCTATAGAAAACCTGCATGCATCCACAGCAGCTGCAGCACACATCTGACTCGAAGGAATCATCATCTAGGCGTCCTTATGTCTGGTCACCTATATATAATATATATAGCAAGAGGAAAAATATAGAAACGGGTCAGATCCCGAGTTGTGAAAATATTTTGCAAGTGCATAAATGCTTTATTTATGAAATATGTTTTATCTCATATTTAAATTGGTATCGCACTCCCATGAGATACCCCTTACCTCTCTTCTAATAGTGCACACCTATCGTATCCCTCTAAATATCCTAGTCAAGCTACTCTGTCTAACTAATCCGTCACCCCCAAACCCTAAATGTCCTAAGAAAACAGGGTACTAAGGGCTAAAGTTCTCCCCAGTCTCAACACTATGCTAAATTCGTGCGTGGGGTGTCTCGCGAAGCGAAATCTAAACAAGGAACCCCCCTGATACACTACTACTTAGTAATGTTGTTCGTCGAGATACATTAAGCCCTCAATACACAAAGTATACTCATATAATTATATACAATATCATACTCACTTTCATATGCATGTCACTATATACTTCCGGATATAATATCCCGGAATGAGAATAAATTCTATTTCATTTTATCTCTTTACTCTAATAGAGATATATAATATATTGTTCTCATACACAAGTAATGTACTATACACGCAAGTATAATAACCATCCCAACGAGCTATAACTCGAGGATGCAATCTCTCAATACTATCATCTTTCAGGGCATTACTCACATACCATCCTGGGTACCAACGGTCGGACTAAATATCACCGAAATAGTAAAAATCCAAAGCACAATGTATGGGAATCGGTCATAGTTCCTCCCAGGGAATGAGACGAAACATACCCACCACGTCTCACCCATAATAAAAATCACACAATATAACAATGGACGCTATGACCTGGGGACTATGCGCTCCATACTCCTCAAGTCAGGGGCCTCACCCACATCGCGCAACTCCCCATGATAGCATTAGAGGGGGTATGCATCACATATATATATATATATATATATATATATATATATATACATAACCGTATCATATCTTTTATATATACTGTAATCACATCGTATATATATATTCTACATCATTCCTCAAATTTAATTAAATGGCCATAATGGCCAATCACACATAACGATGGCCATATTACCCCAAAGGTTCTCACTAATAATAGAATTTAAGTACTCGCACCCTCACGATACTAAACCCAAACGTCTTCCCTTACTTGATAACAAACATGTACTTTATATACTGTTAGGGATTTATATACTCATAAAATTCACCAATTTGTAATACTGAAATAAGTCAACCTTCAACTTATTTTATTCCCATAGATTTCTTATTACCCATATGATAGTCGTTCACAGACGTATCAAATAACTGCTTAATCCCCTTTTAGTCTATGACCCAAATTTCATCCTAATCACATCAATATACTCATATATACTTACCAAAAGACTTCTCCAAATATCCCTCTTTCCCTAACGTTCAATTTGTCAATACCCCAGACTAATCTCTTAATTAATCCAAGGTTAAATCATAACTCCTCAAATCTTTAGGTCATAACTCTCTTTAACATTCTAATTTAAAAAGCCCCTAAACTTTAAACTTAAAGAAGAGAAGGAATAACAATCTCCAAAATTTTCGGCTGAAAATATAGTGCCGGTCGACCGGCCCTGGACCCTTGGTCGACCGCGGTTTGCAATTAAGCCTAACAACCCAACCGGTAGGCCCTTTTTTCTTGACGCGATCGACAGGTCATAACAATCCCTCGAAAATCTATATTCCAAAATGCCCATCAACAACCCCAAACTCCATTTTTGTGGCCTCCAATCTCCACCAACAACACTATATTCATTTAATTAAAGATTTCTAACTAATACATCAATAATTTGGAGGATTAAACCAATTTTCTTGGATTTGAACCTAAAAACCCATTAAACCCTAGTTTTCTCATTTCTCCCATTTCATTTCATTTCTTCACTTCATTTACATGGTTTTAACACTAGAAATCATAAAGAGTTTACATTACATCAATACGTAAACTCATACTGAAAGTTTCACAAATTTATTACAAGGGTTCTATTGCGAGTCCCTATTAATCCAAAATTTCCCAAAACTCAATTACTATCCCCGAATACTCTATTCTGACTATCTCAGCCATTCTGAGACCAACCGCACAATCGGAATCTCCATCTGAGGTAATTGGTCGCAAATCACTAATTTAACCCAACACAACTTAATGCGTAATTCCTATAAAATATTATCCTCTGTCGCTTTACCCAGCTGCGACATATAATTAAAATACTCCAGTTCATTTACTTAATCCCAAAAGTAAAATGTAACACCCATCGAAAATCATCTACTCCTTGAAAACTCCAAAAATTACTATTCACGATGATCTCTTAAATTCCCAATTTACACTTACTTACGAATTTTAATTATCCCCAAAAGCGCGGGGTGTTACAATCTTATAGATGAGTGTGTTTGCATGTTTGTCATATGCTAGTTATGCTTTTGGATATATTTTTTCTAGCATTGTGACATGTACTTTTTGTATAGATTTTTTATTTTTGAAAAATTTTGAAAAATACAAAAAGATTTTATTTTGAGAAAATTTTGAGAAAATCCGAAAAGAGTTTTGTATTTTGTTTGCGCCTTTTATGGATGGACTCTTAGGATGACCAAGTCACAACATCATTCCATTTTTCATGTGACTATTTGATAGTGTTTTGAGACAATATGTCAATTCATCCATATGCTTTATAATGTTTGGAGTCATTAAGATGTAATTAAGTGTTACTTCCTACATGTTTGACTCATGTTTTCCTTTATTGCACACATGCACGAATTTGTTTGATTATTGTGCTTGTCTTATCACATGTTGGTTGGGTGTCTTCACTTCAATCTTGTCCTTAAAACGAACCAAGCGCGATAAAACTTGATAAGAAAGTTGTGCATGTAAGAGCCGTTTGTGAGTATGTGTGCTTTGTTTAAAAATGGTGAAGCGCTATGAAAGATTATCATCCATCCTTTATTATTAATCCGACCTTGTGATCCTCAAGGTTTGCTTTCAACTGACTAATGCTGATAAGGTTTGCTTTCAAACCTTTGATGTACAAAAAATTATCTAGCTTAAGAAAACTGAGTATCTCTACTGTACCTCATCCTATAATTCTATATTTACTCCGATCTTCGAAGGTGACTTTACCATCCTTGGGATCCTCAAGGTTGGTAAAAAATGAGACGTCAATAATCATATGCTTAGAGAATCCACTATCAAAATACCACTAGGAGGTATTATGAGCCTGAAGAACAATATGAATAATAAGGGCTTTCTCTTCACGCTTAGGCACCCAAGCAGTGGTGACCTTTTTTTTACCCTTGTCATTGTTGGGTCTAGTTAGGATGTTAGAAATATACACTAACGCCAAAGACATCCATTAAAAATCTTCCATCAAACTATAACAAGTGCTGACAAGACACTCAAGACACTCTCTGAGGCTAGCAAAATCACTAAAGTGGTGCGATGGAGTATGTGTACATCGAGTTAGACCCAAACTATATAAAAAAACTCCCTAAGGTGGCCTTTTCTCTTGTAATAAGTTCAGAAATAAAGAGTCTTAGGCCTACCTTGGTTTGCTCTTCTTGATCGAACTTTTCTTTAGGGTTTTGGTTGTGGGCCATAAGGATTCACAATGAATTCAGGAACCAGTTTCGGTACGACATGTGACATGGAAGCATCGTCGAAACCTATTCCTACCTCTCACCGAACCCTAAAGTTAGGCCGAGGGACATATTCCCCATATTCTAATATGTATCTTCAATCTTTACCTTAACCTCCCAAGCTCTCTCGAGATATTTTTGAGTAGGGCGCCAAGTTTCTTTCAAGTCTCCATAGATGCAAGGAGATCACTCGTAGGACTAGCCACTTATTTGGTCAAGTTCCATCTTTCTTTCTCAAAAGCTCTTTCTCTGTCTAAAAAATCTCTCTTTAAAGTATCTCTCTCTATCAAAGACTCTCTAACGGAGGACTCTCTCCCTCTCTCTCTCTCTCTCTCTCTCTCTCTCTCTCTCTCTCTCTCTCTCGTCTCTTCTAGTTTCTTCTCTAGTGCAATTATCCTAGTAGCTAACCCTTTGTTTTGCTTTTTTTGTTTTAAAGGACTCAGCACATAACTTGGTATACGCACACTTTTGGTCACTCTTTCTCTCACTTGATGCATCCTCACCCTCACTCACATCATTCTCACTATCGAGGTGTCCATGTGAAGAATCTTCCTCATCTTCGTGAGGTGAACTGGACGTACTCACATGACTAGACATGAATGCAGTGAAGTTATATTCATGCGGCGATTCTCCTCCTGAATCCACCCACTAGACCTCGATATCATCACTAAGGGTGGCATTAAGGAACCTTTTTCCTTGCCTTGACGTTTTAACCTAGTTGGTCACTCATATGCTTTGTGACCTCTCCCATCACACTCGTAACACGTCTCTTCCTCTCTTTGGGGCGTCCCTTTTATCTTTTTTGAATTTCTTCCCAATTTTATTTTTTGAAAACTCTTTTTATCTTTAGATGTGCCATTATTTTTAAGTTTGAGAAATTTCTTAAAATTTTAGCAAAAAGGGTCAAGTCACTAAGTCAAAGTCGTACTCAGAATCGGACGACACCTCCTCTATATTTTTAGACTCGGTCTTAAGTGCAATCCCTTTTTCTTTTGGGCTTACAGTTTTAGGAAATATGTCGGTTTCATAAGTTTGAAGGCGTCCTACGAGTTCTTCTAACCTATGAGAATCTAGCATTCCTAAATAACTGAGCACGGTGACTTTCAAGATACAACGGGCAGGGGGTGATTTTAAAATCTTTTTGACTACTCTAGTTTCAATAATTATTTCACCAAGATTAAAACTCGAATTAAGAATATCGAACATGAGAGCATAAAATTCATCAAAGTCTCGGATTCAAGCATGGTTATAGTTTCAAACTGTGTAGTCAAATTTTGCAATTTAGATGCCTTAACAACATTTGTGCCCTCATGTATAAGTTGCAGGATATCCCAAACCTCTTTTGACATGGTGCATGTCATTATATGTTGGATCTCGTCGAACGTGATGTCTCTTAAAATAGAACTAAGGCTATACGAATTAAAGATACTCCATTTAAATTCTTTTTAAGCAGTCCATAAAGTCAGAGGTTTATGTTTAATTTTATTAACCTATACAATAGTGGGTGGTGTCCACCCTCTTACACATGTAATTCAGACTCTTTCATCAATTGCTTTTAATGTGAATCTCATTCTCACTTTCCAATAGGCATAATTGGATGCATCAAAAGTTGGAATTCTATTATATAAGTTATCCATCTGAACTCAGCCTTTTCAAAAATCAAATTTTCAGAAAACTAATATAAAGAAATTTTTTATGAAAATTAATTGCAAGGTAAAGTTATGTAAATGAATTTAATACCAATTTGAGAGTGCATTACGGTTCAATGGCTCAAACCTATTTAATTAAATTTCAACCTAACCCATATTTTAATTCTTGTTAAACCCTAGTTCATGCAACTACGTGATTGAAAGCAGTAAATCAAGAAGCATGCAACCAAACAAATAAGAAAGACAAATTTCAGGAAAAAATCCCTGCAGGGTAAAACCTTTTCTTATTTCACTATTATATGCAAATCACAACTTACATATACATAGAGAAATATTGACAGTGTTTAAGACAAAGTTTCTGCAGGCAACGCTTCGTCTTCCCCAGAAATAGTTCCCACGAGAACTATAAGTCTAGCAATGAAGACACCACCTACACAAGAGAAACTCCAAGAATGGAATATGTGTTTATGCGGTTTTCAAAGTGATTCACAAAATATTAAATGGGAGGTTGTGTGAATCAAAAGAGGTTTTTATCCTCTTAAAAGAAGACTTTTTGTGCAGTAGCTCTGCAGAAAGTTAAGTTGTAAAAGTCTTGCAAAATACTAATAGGAAGTAGGTTTAAATAGGAAAATATGAAAATTGTGGTGACATAACGTCGTTAAAACGAGATCAATAGGTCATTCGAATGAGTTGTCTATCTCGTTAGAAGCGACCATATAACAACCTTAAAAAACCAAAACAATATGCCCTCCTTGAACCATATTAGATGTAGGCCATCAAACGACATATGCAGGTCATTTGAATGACAAGTTCATGTCGTTCTAACGACTGGTGGGAAAAAATATTTTTATTTAAAATCCATCCTCATTTTAATAAAATAAAACCAAGTAAAAGAAAATAAAAAATCTCCGATAAATATTTATCAAAAACTTATAACTCCAAATAAAGAATATACCGTAAAGGAACGTGGGGTTGTGGATAACGATTGAAGTTGAACATGATGCACGTTGAAGATGAATGGTGTATGATGATGTTGTACGTTGCCAAAGATTTGGATTGTGCACATAGTGGATGATCGTGAAGATGTGACCAATATCTAAAGTAATCCAGAATGTTATGGACAAGTCCAAAATTTTAGTGGACAATGACAGAAAATTATGCCTTTATAAATAAAATGACAGATGCACTAGCGAGTCTCGCGTAAATTAGCAGAATAGAGATTTATCGATCGGTGCTAATAGAGATCCTTTTGAAGCCAAGCATAGAGATCGATGAAGCAAACATATAAGTTTGTATGAATTTGAATTTTGGAACATCTTGGATGGACCCAGTCATAGATTATCAAAGAGATGGAAATCTGCCAAAAGCTAAATTCAAGAGAAGAAAAATATGATACCGAGCAACTAAGTTCACCATCATTGGAGATGTGTTTTATAAAAGGGGATTTCTTCTTACCCTATTGAGATGTATGCATCCGACTAAGGTAAATTACTTAACCAGAGACACACATAAGGGCTCTTGTACAAGACACATTCGTGGAGGATAGTCACTCGGGGTTATTATTAGCCGAACCTTGCCAAGGACTCGGTCGAATTTGTTCTCAAGTGTGACAAATACTAGTGTTTTGCTAACATACCCCATCAATACCATCAGTCTTTTCCTCTAATATCGGCTCCTTGGAATTTTTTAATTTGGAGGATTCGCTTGGTCGACCCTCTACCCAGAGTAAAGGGGAATTTTTACTTTCCAATTTTTGCAATAGACTACTCTACCAAGTGCGTAGAAGCTTGGGCTATTATCACCATATCTGAGGATAAATGTTTCAAATTTATTTAGATAATTATTATTTCTTGATATGGACTCCCCAACACCTTAATATCCGATAATGGAAAGTATTTCAAGAATAAGTATTTGGAGGCTTACTGTAGAAGGGTCAAAGTAAAATATTTCTTCTCTACATCAGGCTGACTAGAAGATAATGGGAAAAATGAGGTAACGAATAGGATAATATTGAATGAAATCAAGATGAAATTAGAAGATTCCAAGGGCAAATGGGTTGATTAGTTGCACAAAGTTCTATGGTCGTATAGGACAACAAAAAGAATGATGATGGGAAAGACCCTATTCATGTTGGCCTATGGATCAGATGTAGTTAACCTCAAATAAATTGGTTGCCAAGCCACCTGGTTGAAAATTATGACCCTAAGGAAAATTTGAAGGAAAAGAGACTAAACTTAGACCTTATTGAAAAAATAAGAGAAAAGGTGGCCATTAACAAGTCAGCCTATTAGTTGAGTCGCTAAATTCTACAACAAGAGGTTCAAGTCTTCGCTTATCGTGGTGGGGGATCTCGTACTGAAAAAGGTCATTCATAATACCAACAAGCTTCATCCTAACTGGCATGGGCCCTAAAGAGTCACATAAGAGTTCGTCCTAGGAACATATCAGACGATAAACCTTGAGGGGTAACCATTCTCCAACCCTTGGAATACGAATCATTTGAAAAAGTATTACAAATAGTTAGTTCATAGATTGTATCTGAAAGGAAATTTATTTTTTTATGCTCAAAATATGCATGAAGAAATAGTATAAGAGAAAAATATAATATCAAGTGTTATCTCCTATTTTGCATTTTTCATCTTTGAAAGTGCATAGCTATGTAAGTGAAAAATCTCTCTTAGCAGTATAAGACATCAGTATATGTAAACCCCGAGAGATGGGAATTTCTTAACATCATTTTAGTATGGTTCAATTATTACACATCATTTTGTGGTGAATAAATAAAACTCTCTCTCGAAAGTGTGAGAACACCTTTGGAGTCTCGGATCCAAGGCATCACCCTATGTAAACCCTAAGAGGTAGGAAACACTAAACATCATTTGAGTATGGTGAAATCCTTAACATCATTTAAGTATGGTAAAATAATTAAACATCATTTTGTTGTAAATAAATAAAACTCTTTCTCTCGATGGTGTGAGAGTGCCTTTGGAGTCTCTGGTCCAAGGCATCACTCTATGTAAACCTCGAGAGGTAGGAAACACTTAACATAATTTGAGTATGGTGAAATCCTTAATATCATTTAAATTTGGTGTAATTATTAGACATCATTTTGTGGTGAATAAATAAAAATATCTCTCGGTGGTATGAATGTGCATTTGGAGTCTTGGCATCACCCTATGTAAACCCTGAGAGGTGGGAAACATTTTCCATTATTTGAGTATGGTGAAATCCTTAACATCATTTAAGTATTGTGAAATTATTAAACATCATTTTATAGTGAATAAATAAAACTCTCTCTCTCTCTCTCTCGCTGGTGTGAGAGTGCCTTTGCAGTCTCGGATCCAAGGCATCACTCTATATAAACCCTGAGAGGTGGGAAACAGTTTACATCATTTGAGTATGGTAAAATCCTTAACATCACTTGAATATGGTGAAATTATTAAACATCATTTTAATGGTGATCATATTGTTATAATTTATTCTCAACGGCATGAGAGTGGTCTGAATACCCTCAAATCACTGATGAAAAATGATGATTAATAAGCTGTTAATCATTAATCATTTGGATGAAAATAGGTCTTAGGCCCAATAGGAAGGATGTCTCGTTCTAGTAACCCATAAAATATAACATGCGGTACTTTGAAAGTAATAAGCAAATACTACACTTAGTAGAAAATAATAAAGACAATTGTGAAATTCAACATGCAAACCATATTAAGAAGAGTGCTTAGACAACATATGTTCAAAAATTGAAGCAAACGATGGGTTAGATTTGAGATTCGAATAATACAGACGATCACCCAGAAATAAAGGAATTTAAGCATTGGTTGTGAAGGTTTTGGTAGTAGTTGGCTAAGTCGGGTTATCATTAGGGTTATAGAAGTCCCCTATTGATCATTGACTATCTTACTCCTATCTTACTCACTGTTTAAGGTAGTCTTAACTTCAATACTCATAGGCCTTTTAACATCAGCCTTGGCTTCCACCTCCTTAAGGACGGTGACACTTGTAAGATTAGCAAAGCTGAGGGAGGATATGATCTTGGCCAAAAAAGGGCCATTGGCAACATGGTTACAACATTGGTTAGCAACCCATCGACATACGGTTTTGTCCCCCTTGTCCATATATTGAATGGCATAGCTAAAGAGTTCAATTGACTTCTTGAAGGAAAAATAGCCTTCTCGGCATCCTCCCCGACCTATGTCTTCATCATATTTCTACTTCTTAAGATCGGTCTTAAGAGCCCTAATTTCCAGCGTATGATCTTGTCTACGATTTGTGAGGCATTCCTTATATCGATACTAAACCTCCTGGATCTTAGTCTCAGACTTTTGGTCATTTATCTTATGCTTCATCTCAAAGAGCTGAGACTTAGCTTTGCCGACCATTTTCGACCTAACCTCATCCTTCACACCCCATTACTGAATGTTCTGGATGGAAATGATGGACTTTTATCACAAAGAACAAAAAATAACTACGAAGAAACACTTAAGAAAATTAAGAAATTCAAGGAGATAAAGTCTTAGATTTGGTCTTTACCTGAGTGGTCCTGTGAAGAGCGAAGTTAAAAAACCCTAAAAGATCTTAAGCATCGAACTATTGACTATCTCATTTAGTTACAAGTGAAGTAATGACCTATCAAGCCTTTATCTGACTCCCAAAAAGAGAATCAACATTGACCTCAAGCTGGTCCAAGCATTCATTCAACATGGTGTCATCCATAAAAGGGAGGAGAGGATCATAGGTTTGTCTTGGCTTACTCTCCTACCTCTTATTTTGTAATTAAGGAGGAGGAGATGATGTTCTACCAGCAACCTTTTTCCTTTTCTTTGGCCCCTCGACAGCATGGGGACCAACAGTAGTAGATTTTGGCTGAGCTTAAGTCAGTTGTGCTTCTCTTGCTTGAAGATGAGTAAGAAAGTCGGTTGGGATTGGTGGTGACATCCCCCAAACTGTCTCACCTACTGGACAATCTTCAAAGAGCATATCAACAAAATCACTATCGACATCAGTTTTGGATAAGATTATTTAGAGATGACAGTAAAGTAAAAATATTTGTGATGAATAAAAAGATATGCTAATGAAGTGTCTCCAGGGGGTCCATCCCCATGCCAGAGTATCGAAGGATATCAAGGGTCATTGGAGATTAAAACTCCATTAATCCATTCCCTTGAGATTGTATATCTTGTTTTTTATCTCATCACTTAGGTAGGTATCAACTTTGGTCGGGACAAAGACACGACCCCATTATCGAGGGACTTTCATCTCATGGGAGCCAAATGACTCACCCTCGCTTAATCCCCAGTCGCCAGAAATAAAAAAAATAACGAGACTTCCAATAATGGTAGGAAGACTGATTTATTTGGACATGCTTTCAGTCGTGGCGACGAGCCACAAAATTGTAGTAGCATTGATAGGCTTTCGTAGTAACAATCATGTAACATACTCATAAGGTCTTAATTGGAAGATAAACTTCATAAGAAACCCTTATGAGATAAGTCGCTCTATAAAGAACCCTCAAAGTATTCGAAGTCAATTGGGTTAGAGGAACATAATTTGAATAAGAAATTTCCCTAATAGACATGTGAAAAGGAAGGCAAAAATCGATCATAAAAATCTGTTTATAAATGGTAACTTTTCCCTTATTCCTAATATCGAAAGCATGTTCATCCTCGGTAAGAATTCTCGTGTCGTTATAAGGCTTGGTCCTATAAATATACCTCCAAGCCACTATAACAGTATCACAAACATCATTGGGGATAGACAAGGCTACACTTGTGTCCAAAGTGTAGGGATCCACTTCCTCCTAATTAATCGGGGCCTTATCACGAGGGTCGTGTTGCCTAAACTCAATCAAAATGACAGCCGAGACAAGTAGATGCATAGGAGGGGGTGGGAGCATATTTGGAACAACCTTGATCTTAGACTATCATCTAAAATATCACAGATTTAGGGCTCAATGTCTCCCGATTGGTGAGAAGAAGTACTGGGATGACCCCTGTTGCTTGACTCAACCGTTTCACCCTTATCGGGACATACTACAGTAACCCTCATGGCCATATAAAAAGATTCAGCATTACAATTCACTTGGACACTGTGAAGAATTAAGAACTAAGGAGGGATATAACCTTTGGAAGATGATGCACACATAGTGTCATTACTAAGTAAATTGATAACTAAATTTTCCCCAAGTGTAGTCGCTGCTTGACAGGGATATGTCAAAAGTAAAAAAGTTTTTTTTCCAACTAATGGGGAGGGAGTCAGTGGTATCTAAGGCCGTCTATGTTGATATGACTTAGCCTCAACCTTTTTGACTATCGTCTAACATGTTCGTTCATATGAGGAAACTCTTTAATAAGACCATATAACCTATGGTACATGAACAAACACAGAGAAAACCTAGGAGGAAATTACTAAGGATGAAACTAAGGTAATTGAATGGTTTTTGAATAGTTTTCCTCAAGAACACCAAGAACACCTCAAGTAATTATCACCAGAGAAGATGCCAAAAATGCAAATAACTAACCTAAAACTCTAAAATCCTTGCTAACTCAACCTCAAATGTTCTCCTAATTTCTTACCCACCATAAACCACCGTGAAATAGATAAATACTTCCACAACTGGTGGCTAAAATAAATAGAATAATCACAAAAAAATAAAAATGTAGAAAACTTGATCAAGCCAAAGGAAATGAAGATAAGAGATGAAGAGAGTACCTAGAAATGAATGAAAGGGGTTGAGAATGCAAGAAGAACCCAGGGAAAAAATAATGCTGGTGATCAAAAAGTCTATAGAGAGAAAAAGATAAGGTTTTTGATCTGGCACTAATGTTTGGCAGAAATGAAGAGCCAATGGTACTTTATTGTATAAAATAAGTGCACATGTTTACCAAAAATGACCATCATTAGTGAACACCCCCTAATGAGATGTTTGTCTACATACATGGCTTCAAAAGTTGTGCCAACATTTATCAAGCCACTCAATAAATGACAGGTGTATTACTTCCTATAAGTGAGAAGTGACATCTCTTCTAAAACCCAATGCGGCCGTTGTAGCCCCACTAATCATGGGATACCCTCAGATGCAGACTAAGAAATATATCACTAGGATAAGACAAGATAGCATAAGTGTTTAAGCCTCAACCTCCCATTGACATTATAGACTAAGGTCTAGGGGTGATTGTTATACATAAGTGTGGTCTTGTCTGGACAAGCCACAAAGGAAGAGTCTCCTTGAGGACATGTAAATAGGGCCACCACGCACCAAAATCCCTTCCCACTATTCTCTTCCATGGTAGTTTTGGCCCAAGATATCACTTTGGATTACCAGTTAGAGTATTTGCCTCGATAAGTAAGGAACAACTGGTCTCGACCATTGTCAGTGTCATCTTCAAACAACACCAGACTGATGATTCAGTAGTAATACCTATGCCAACCTCAAATGAATAATCAGTCTCATCTCGGCCTAACCAGAGTGGTATAAGACTCTAGAAGACTCGACTGGATAAGACCCCCTGCCTCAAACACCCATTACACAAATGGGAACCATGGAAAGGGTATTTAAGGTATATCCTACAAAACTAGCATAGAATATCAAATAACCACTTAGAGATAATATCTCTATCATAGCTTATGTGCTCATTGCTATAGCTATCATAAGCTCATTTTCCTTGCTTCCAACCAAGCGTTGAGTGCATGTTGTGGGGGTGATATTGTGCACCCCCAAGCTTATAAAAGGGAACTTGTGTCACCTTCTTCTTCATTTAATAACTGAAAGCTTAACTGTTACGTTGTCAAATTATAAAGAGAGAGAAAAGTTTTGCCCACCATCAATGGCTATTTCTGCCCATTTATAGTGAAACCACTCTTACACTGAAACAATGGACGTAGGCTAAGGCTAACCCACTTAAACACTTGTGTTCATCTATTTCCTCTCATATTTTCTACTACTATACTTTAACTTATCATTTGCTCCATTATTATGTAAGCTCTAAACCATGTTGAACCCTAAAGGATGATTTCCAACATCATCATGTAATTTTCTCCATCTTTATTAGTGTATCTATGTTGTGATAAAAGTGAACCATCTCAATAACATTAGTATAAAAATGAATTTAATCATATATTCTACGGTTAAACTTATTAATGTGGTTTCAGTGGGAATGGAAAACTCGACTCTTAAATAAATGTATAATACTTTGGCTGTCACATTGAAGTATAAGACTCTCTTTCTTTATCCATTTTTTCTCGAAAAGTTTCCCGAGGAGGGGGGGTGAATTGGAATTATGAAATTTATTTGACATTTGCAAATGAAAATTTCTTTCTTTTTTTTCAAAAATAATTTTCTATTATTGTAGACACCTCATTCCGTTACCCCCTAACTCTCCTTAGGTCCCAGTACCTCCACTCATCACTGAAAACCCAGGTCACGTCCCGAGTACTGACCTGGAAGCCATCGGGCACCCCCCCGACTCAATTTGACCCAAAAGTCAAACTCCTCGTCTTGATCGAGACTCAATAAATCTTCGAAGGGCGCTGAATACCCTTTCCAACGGTCCGCCCCGTGCGCGATTCCGACTTACCATGAGGACGAACGCGCCGTTTGCGTCCGAATTGACCTCGGTCCTCGGTCTTGGATCGTCACCGCCGTTTGCATCATAATTGGCCCTGGACTTGGATCGTCACCTTAGTTAGGTCAGAATTGACCTCGATCCTCGGTCGTCACCACTCTTGGGTTAGAATTGGCCCCGGTCTTGGATCGTCACCTTAGTTAGGTCAGAATTGACCTCGGTCCTCGGTCATCACCACTCTTGGGTCAGAATTGGCCCCGATCTTGGATCGTCACCTTAGTTAGATCAGAATTGACCTCGGTCCTCGGTCGTCACCACTCTTGGGTCAGAATTGGCCCCGGACTTGGATCGTCACCTTAGTTAGGTCAGAATTGACCTCAGTCCTCGATCGTCACCACTCTTGGGTCAAAGTTGGCCCCGGTCTTGGATCATCACCTTAGCTAGGTCAGAATTGACCTCGGTCCTCGGTCATCACCACTCTTGGGTCAGAATTGGCCCCGATCTTGGATTGTCACCTTAGTTAGGTCAAAATTGACCTCGGTCCTCGGTCGTCACCACTATTGGGTCAGAATTGGCCCCGATCTTGGATCGTCACCTTAGTTAGGTCAGAATTGACCTCGTTCCTCGGTCGTCACCACTCTTGGATAAGAATTGGCCCCGGTCTTGGATTGTCACCTTATCTAGGTCAGAATTGGCCTCGGTCCTCGATCGTCACCACTCTTGGGTCATAATTGGCCCCGGTCTTGGATCGTCACCTTAGTTAGGTCAGAATTGACCTCGGTCCTCGGTCGTCACCACTCTTGGGTTAGAATTGGCCCCGGTCTTGGATCGTCACCTTTTTAGGTCAGAATTGACCTCGGTCCTTGGTCATCACCACTCTTGGGTCAAAATTGGCCCCAGTCTTGGATCGTCACCTAAATCAGGTTGGAATTGACCTCGGTCCTCGGTCGTCACCACTCTTAGGTCAGAACTGACCTCGACCCTCTAAATTGGTCATCCTCATTTCCTTAGGTCCTCAAAACATACCTCGATCCGCTGAATTGGTCACTCTCGCCTCCTTAAGCCCACAAATTCGGATTTGATCCACATAATTGATCATCCCCAGCATACTTCTTAGGTCCTCGGAATCGACCTCGACCCTCTGAATCGGTCATACTCGCTCAAAGGCATCATGCGGTGTCTAATCGATGGCTGTCATTTGTTCCAAACTCATCCGTCGAGGGGCTCTGTATACACCTCATTCCGTTACCCCATAACTCTCCTTAGGTCCCCAGTACCTCCACTCATCACTGAAAACCCAGGTCAATACCTGAGTACTGACCTAGAAGCCATCGGGCACTCCTCGTATCGACCGAGACTCAATGAATCTTTGAAGGGCGGTGAATACCCTTTCCAATGGTCCACCCCGTGCACGATTTTGACTTACCATGAGGACGAACGCGCCGTTTGCGTCCGAACCTGACCCAGAGGCCACCGGGCACTCTCGGGCTCTGTTGACCCAAGTCAACTCTTCAGCTCGACCGAGGCTGAATGAATCTTCAAAGGTCACTGAATACCCTTTCCAACGGTCTGTCTTGTACGCAATTCCGACTTTCCATGCGGACGAACGATCCGTTTGACTCCGGGAAGCCACTGAGCGCTTCCCGGGCCCGATTGAACAAAGTTAACTCTCCAAACCGGGTCAAACTCTTTGGAATGTCAAATTACATCTCCTAACCTTTCCAACGGTATGCCCCATGCGCGATTCGGACTTACCATGCGGACGAACGATCCGTTTGCGTCCGCACGATTCCCCGTCCAATGGACCGACAAACGCTTCCGAGCCACATTTGACCCAAAGTCAACTCCCGAACTCGGGAACAGTCCCAAGGACTTTAGAAGGTATCTTAATTACCTTTCCAACAGTATGCCCCGTGCGCGATTCTGACCAATGGTTTGCCCTCGGCGGCCAATTTTCCGAAAAAGCCTGAGGCGCACTGCCAAATGGCAGGTCCCAGACCCTGCCTATCGGCACCTGGCGATAGGCAGTGCCATGGCAGGGCCGATCGGCAGTCCCCCGGGCCTATAAAAGGAGGACTTGGCCTCATTTGTAAGAAGATCCTAGATCTGATAGAAATCTCTCTGAACGAATCCCAGAAACCTCTCTCGAAGGCAGCGTGATTTCAACTTCCAAATCCCCTTTTTACTTCCACTTTCCATCATCCTTTTCATCAAATTTGGTTAATTAACCACTCTCCATCATCATACAAGTGCAAGGGCTGCTCTCCAACATCCAAGATCAAGCTCAAGATCTTCAAGAAGGTCCAACTTTCTCTTGAATTCTCTTAAATTCTCAATAACTTGTTTTTTATTACTTAGCACTTTTATCATCTCATCTCACACATACTAATATACTTTTTTATTTAGTATTATTGCACATCTCTTATTTTCATATAAATAAAAACCCAAAAAAACAAGAAAAAGAGGGTTTACTCATAAATTCCAAGTAGGGATTCTCATACTTTTTCCACACTTTTCTCACAACTAAAACACTTTTTCTACACACACACACACACACTTACAAATAAGAGATTTCTCCATTTGGATTTATGGGTTAAACCCCACCCCTCGTTTTACTTGCGAACTACATGGACTTTGATGCCTTTATAGGCTACGTAGGCGTCTCGGTGTAAAACCCGAGACTCGAGTCCTTTCTCTCACTTTTTCTCTCATTTTTTATCTTCTCTAAATCTATTTTTCTTATATTATACATATATTTGTTCTTAGTGACGCATTACCTCATATGCATTATCGTTCCCTTATAACGATCAACGTAGGGGTAATCGCGTAAATCTTATTTTTCTAATATTACTCTTATATCTTCCTACGGATAACTCGCTTTATCTTTTCCATGATACAAGTCGAGGATTCCTACCTCCATGCTATATATATATACATGCACACATCTCACGGGGGGAAACAGAGAGGAAAATAGCAAATATTCATGAGAGACCGAAAGGGCGGAATGGGTGCCTAACACCTTCCTATTTCGTAACTAAGCCTCCGAACCCTTTCCGAATCATTTTGGTTTCGCACGCACCAGTATGTCTTTGGAAGCCATCCTTCGGGGTGGCTTCCTCTTTTTCTTTTGCCTGTTTTGAGTAAAATAGACTGGCGACTCTGAATCTCTCTATATTTTTCACACCTCACAAATCGACGCCGGCCGAAGTGCTCTCCCGAGAGGGGACGCGCGGGACCCGAAGGATCCCTTCCTCCCTCCGCGGCGGGGATCGGGGATGGCCAAAATTATTTCCAACTTTGTTAAAAGATTTACTTAGTTGGATGATAATTTAATTTTCTGTTATCCACACACATTCACATCAAAGAAGTATATGTATCAAGCATATTAAATTAAGGTATGAATGTAAAGAGAGTAAGGGATGAGAAATGGATTGAGGACAATTTACATGG
The DNA here is from genome assembly GCA_949130495.1 of Sambucus nigra. Lineage (NCBI taxonomy): Eukaryota > Viridiplantae > Streptophyta > Magnoliopsida > Dipsacales > Adoxaceae > Sambucus > Sambucus nigra. Next base: position 443,854,328 of record OX422221.1, read on the forward strand.
CTTGACATATCCTATATTCACGCCTAATATACAGCCCAAGGAAGCTGCATTATCTTAAAATTCTCAAGCCAAAACTAAAACCTTGCAAGAAATTATCACATCTTACAACTGCAACCAACAAAAGAGCTAACTTTTTCCTTTCCAAACGGTCACAAGGAAAGCCAATGTTTTATCACGCCTTAACTCCCTATAATAATGACACTACCAGTCGTAAAAGAGAAAATGGGCATCTGAGCTTTTTCAAGTCACTATATATTGAGACTTTCACATGATGATCACTGTTTTAGGCTTTGCAGATCACCATTGACCGACTATATTTTTTATTTGAATGTTATTAAATCTTGACCACATTTATAATGATTAGAATACTTAATTACTAAGGGAATACATTAATGTACAATATAATATCCTCTATCTTTGTATTCATAAATAGGATCTTTCTTGGAAGATTGATAGGTTTTAAATCTTAGGTGTTATCATAAATGAGATCTTCTTTATGGAATACATGATTTTCTTTGGATTTATTAGGTCTTGCTCTCATGTTGAAGTTTTGACATTCTGATTTGGGTTTTTATTCATGTTCATGAACATGAAATTTTTATATCTTTTGTGGGTTTGAAGTGGGATTTTTTTTACAATGGTTAACTTCTTAAAACTAATTTGGTAAATGGGTGGAACTCTCTTTCTCCCTCTCTACACATTTATAACTTCTAGACATCAAAAACACTTACCTTAAGTGGGTATTTGGTTTAAATCTTGGATCAAGTGTGATTTGGGTTTATATCTTTAATAATGCATGAGATTTTGGTTTTCTTGGTTGAAGATATATTTTGAATTTTAATACCTTAAAAACTTGAATGAGGTTTTAGTTTGAAGCCTTATTCAAACGGGTTATGATTTTGGTTCTTTGGTCAAGGGAGATATTGAGTTTGAATATCTAATGTTTGAAATTGATATTTATTTCACTATCAATAAATCTCAAGGAATTTATTTTGGGATTTAATTCATGGAATAAATAGTATTTGGGTTCTAGACTTTGGCTTAAAAATGGTATGAGGTTGGAGCATTACATCAAAGAAGATTTTGGGTTTGAATATTAAACTTTTGAAAAGGGGTGTCAGTTTCTCTCACTAAAATATCAAGAAGGGGGTGACGAAATATTTGAGTGAGGTAGGTACTTTGGAATGAAGCTTGAGGGTGTATTTATAGTCTTCATGTGAAACTAGAAATTAAAAGTCATTGAAGTAATTTTGGGAACTTATTATTTTCAATTTTGAAAAAAAAAAAGTCATTGGCAAGAGAGTGGTACACTTTTAGTCGACTAAAACTCACAGCATAAGGATTGATAGAGTTTTAAAAATATACCAAAGAGAGTTTGTCGTATTTGACCTATTTTAGTCAACAAAAGTGTTTTTTCTTGTGATGTAGGATATCTGGGATGGGAGGTTATCTTAAGGTGAGTTGGGATATGATTGGATCAATATTTTTACCGTACTATATAGTTGCATCCTTAAATCAATACTATTTTAAGTCCCTAAAACATGATTAGGAATGTTAGTTACATGATTAAGTATAAGTTATGAGTTATAAGTTTGGTGATGGGTGTTAAACATTTTAATTATCATGTTTAGGGGATGTGTACTCATGTGATATATATGTTGTTTACATTGGATGTCAATCGAGCTTCTGATCGGGGATAACATATTTAGAGCATATGATAAGTTATGTGGTTAAATGTATTATGAAGTATGTTGTTAATGCGTCATTATGTTTATAAAAGTAAATTAGGGTGTTGGTGCGAAATAGGTAATGTTTGGTTGCCAAATGTGAAAGTCTGGAGATTTGCGGTACATTGCTATTCTCCTGTTTGAGCCCAAATTAGGCACACTAATTTTATGTTTTTGGGAAAATACAAAATAAAAGTTGTAAATATATAAGTTATCTACACGTATACGCAAAGTGGGAGTAAATTGGGGCCCATAATAGGGAGTTATGGTGATTTTATAAAGGCAAGACAAATCTATTATTAGTGAAATTGTTTGATTGGACCTTTCATCCAAGAAATCACGCATTACCACGAGCCTTATGGATGTTGGACCCCTTATAACGTGTTGTGTCATGAGAAATGAGAAGGGTTGAAAGAGTTGGCATAAGGAGAGAGAAAAGGGGAAGTTAAGGAAGAAATTCCTTCTCAAAATTTCAATAAACCGAGGAGTTCTTTTAAGGTGATTACCTCTTTGTTAAAGTTGGTCACATGAATGAGTTTTACACTTTGTATGTTTTTGTTTTTAATTTTGATAAATATTTTAATGACACTCATATTGCCGATTTGTGTTAAAATAGGGATGGTTTAAGAACATATGTAAGAAATTGTGCTAGGATGGTAAATGTTAACTGTAAAGTCCAAGATTTGAATTACCTTTTAATTTACAAAATTCATGTATATGATGTGTGTATATGTTAAAACATGTTTAGTATATGTTTCCATGATTGATGCCCGAGGTTTTGCTTTAATGTTCAATTCTGGCCTAGTTGTGTTAAAAACGACATAAATCCTTAAATACTTATGGGAATCAAGAAATTCTAGTTGGAGATGCTAGACAACATATATGACTATAATATAATCGAAGATGAGAATAAAATACCCTCTGGTTTGTCATGTGTTGAAGTTAAAGTTTTGTTGCCATTTTTCTGCAGAAACGATTTGGAAAATGTTGTAATAAAATGGGCCTAACTTTTTCTAGAGATTTCATAATTTAATTTCATAAATTTTGTTGTAACCCTAATGAATAGGGTGTTACATGAATGTGAAGTAGAATAATTAATTCCTTTTCAGTATTCTATATTAACCAACTGATGTGATGCGTTACTAGATTTCATGTTATTTGTGTATTCAAATACTAACGGTGTCGAATTGATAGGCGGGGAAGCGACTAATACAACCATACCAAGGAAATAGTTTGGGTATTAATCTTAGTAATTACTCTTAGTCGAGTGACCTGCCTTACGAAATATAGATGCTTATATTTTCATATGGAAATGTATAGCTTAAATACATGTGTGGTGATGCTTGTTTAATGATGTGATGTTTATGAGACATATGCATATGATTAAAAATGTTAAGTGAAGTTATATAATGTTATGGACTATGGTGGGTCCTTTATCAAATGTTAAGGACTGTGTTGGGTCCTACGGGATGTGGCGATCTCGTTAATCCAACTTAAAGGTTTGTGTGCTCGGGCCTAATAAAGGGATTTGGTGGTCCCCATTAACTGTGGTGGGTTAATTGGACTGTGGCAAGTCCAACCTTGCGAGAGTTTCACAATTTCTTCTTGGGTTACAACATTAGAAAAAAAATTCAAATTGGTTATATATGTGGTATGTGTGTATATGGTCATTCACTAAGATTTATTTCTTACACTCCTATAATGTTATGTTTCAGGTATGCCTATCATTTAGAGTTCACTGCTAAGTTAGGACTATAAAATGGGAGAGTGGAGTATAAATAATATGGGTTTGATATCGAAAAACTTGTGTAAATGCTAAACCAATAAACTGAAAGACCTATGTAGATCACTCATAGGATTTTTTTTGTGCTTTAACTATATAACCCTTCATCTAGTTGGACTTGAATTTTGACAAGATTTTTTTATGTAATTATACCGTGTCTAGTTGCCTATACCAAAATTTCTAATCAAGCCTATGTCAACTCATAATTCATCAACACGCATCAGTAATGAAGGTAGTGTCTCTCAACTATTCACATTGGCTCATAGGATTTATTTTCAACACCACATAGGACACATATTGCATTTCACTGCATTACATTATATCGTTTCTCATGATTATGTGTTGGTTTTATTAAAAAAGAATTAAAAAAAAAATTGAAATTTACTAATGTGATTAAATATTTTCTTAAAAATAAATTTTAGAATTAATATATTTTCATATCTTTTTTATATAATGTTTGTATGACATTGTGTTGGCCGATTCTATTCACCCCAGGCTATCCAATTTCTTTTAACAGTTAGCTAATTGGACCTTGGTAGGTCATTAATTTCCCCTATGTGCTTAGCTGCTAGCTGCTTGTGTATTCTTTACATTTGACCATGTCTTAACAAATAGTTTTATATTAAATATATTGTTGTTTGATGTGAACGATTTCATTTTGGGTTCACCCAATTTTGAAATGACGTCGTGATATTTTTACCAGCCTTTGTATTTGATTTCTACCCCTAGTTTTTTACTCAAGCCCTTGGATTTCTTTTTTAACCCAAAATGGTTTTATAAAACTTGTAAAAACGATGTCGTGTTGTTTCTATCTCAAACGGTAATATTCTTTCATGCATTTTTGGCACGCGGTTCACAACTCATGGTTTGTTGTAGTGGGTACCAACTGGCTTATATGTGTCACAGTGTTAAAAGTCCCTTTGTTCTCCAAATGACACCGTTCTTTCAAACGGTAACACTAGATTTAGTTGGTTACAACTACTATACACCTGTCGAGATTTTAAGGGGCTTGTTTGTGTTTCTTTGTAGACCCTTGGATCATTATTTATCTACGATGTGTATCTCCTTGTAGTAATCCATGTGCTAACTAATTCCACCAATCAGCACACACTTCATATCTCTATAAATGAAGACCTTTGGGTCTCCATTTTTTCATTCGAGAAAATTCATTTTTTCCCAGTTACTCTTCCGAAATAGAGAGAGAAAATAAGAGAGATAGAGAAAGAGTTTACAATTTCACACTAAGTTTGCATTTATGTTCATATTTGAAAATATAATCTCTTCCATAGATTATTTCAATAGACTAACACTACATTTCTGTTTATGTGTGTACGTTATATTTATCTTTCAAAAATTGTTTTAAACTCTCTTGGGTTTCATACGTGTTCCTGAAACTTTTATCTAAAGAACCCTACCTGTTTTCACTTCTGATATGTATGATTATTCTTGTTAAAGTGAAATATCTCTCCTTTTCTGTTTATACCTATTTTCTTTATCATTCTTGGTGATTTCTTGCATTTTTGGATGGATTAGTGTTTAGATACACTATACACACTAATTTTCACCAATTTTATGTTCACCTATGTTTTAGTTCTTAGATCTAGTTGTTTAGATCTTGAATAAACTGGTAGGTTGCTAGAAATATGTGTATATCACTACACACATGATACACATCTTGTTTTGTGTTATTTCTGTCAAGAAGCATTAATAAACTGATGCATGTTTGAGATTTGGTGTTTAGGTACACAACTCACACACAAAGCATACACGTTTTTGTTAAAATCTTGTAGTGAAATTGTGACACGTTTGGTTTTGCTTTAATTTGATAAGATCTGTAATACAACTGCTTTGTTTTGTTTTTATTGAACACATACTTCACACACTCACGTTTGTTTGAGTATATGTGTTCATATTTTTGTTTTTGTTTTAATAGGTTTTTTAGATTTCATACGATATATAAAATCAGTGTTAAAGTCTATTTTTAACAAGATCCATTAAGTTTTAGACATTTAAACCTAACTACTTAACAAGACTTATCATATTCAGATCTTATACATGTCCATATTCTTGGCATTGGACTGTATATACCTGAACCGTATTAATATTGACATCGGACCAAGGACTGAGACCTGGAACCAAGAACTGTTGTACTTAATCAAGAACACTGGACTATTTATAATTGATTTAATAGGGTGTTATATTAAATCTTATTTAATCTAAACTTATCTTTAAAATAGTTTTTTAATATTTGACTTTGTGATTGAATTGTTTATATATTTGAAGTCATGTTGTTTTGTGTATTGCTTGATTGTACATGATTACTTGATTACTCTTGTTCCATAATTTTATTGATATTTCAGGATCTGTGATACATCATTTGCATATCACTCATTATAGACCACTATTAACATAGGCACTGATTCTTATGTACATATTAGATCAAATCTGAGTGTTCTTATTTTTTGAAAAGAAAGTTTGCTGAAAATAGTTTTAAATCACGATAGCTTGATTTAGACAGAAGAAAGGAACATAAGATTTGTTATTGATATTTAGGAGATCAAAACTTGTTGCATATTGATTCGTGTTGTAACATTAAGGGTGAGTGCGTCATATAGAATAAGACACATCATAAAGCACTTCACTACCACACGTCACTATTAGAATCAATAGGCACCGAACTGACCTGCACTAAGGAAGCTAGAGGGAAAGCTGAGACATGAAGAAAGCAAGGTGGACAAGAGATGCATAGTTAGGTTAATTACAGAAGAGAAACCAAAGTAGGGAGGCTTGGTAGAGATAGGTAATAGCTTTCTGATTTAACCTATTTTGAGTCTCGTTACATGTTTGTAAATCGTTCCGTATTGATTTGTTTTTTAGGACTTTGGTAGACTAGGTGACCCTAGAGGGCCCATCATTTCTCCCAGGTTGAAGGGTTTTTGCAATATAAAATAAATCACTGTGTGCTTTAAATTCTGCATTAATTACCTAACACGAAAAAGTAGGACTTAAGTCTGGAAACTCGCCTAAATAAACTGAATTGGTTATTATCTGCTTAATCACCTAGTTTAATCAAGATAATAATTAAGAATTTAATTAACTGGCCAAACCTTATTTAATTTGTAGTTTAGTTAAAAATTTAAGTAAAGTTTAAATTGGTCCTCCTTGATTATCTGTAAAAACTCGTAGGTATTTTGCGTTTAATCGACAATAGTTTACTTACGCACTAGACTCTATTGCGCCTTAGTCGCCCGCTCAGAAACTTCGGTATGTAAAGTCATTTAGTACTTGTAAATGATATGTATGTTTTCCTCTAAACATGACTTTGAAAGATAAATTGGAAAATAAAAATTATAGTGCTATATTTACAGAGAGATTTAAAGTAAAGTATTGTTTAAGGGAATTTATCTCTCTAAATAAAATGGTGATTTTAATTCAATTAAATCGGGGCTCGACAACTTGGTATCAAAGCATGGTTATTAGGTTCTGGACGGGGTGTGAGGGTCTAAATTGGCAGTGGACAATAGAAAGTGAGTTCGTTATGAATCAGAATTTTGACTCACAATATTAATGTAAAACTTGTGCTATTGTATTTTATTTAAGTCATTTATATTGCAGTAAGTGCTAGATACGCATGAGATGCATGATAGACCAAAGGGTGAGTCATCACATGTTCCTAATAGTCAGGAAGGACAACCATATATTGAAGTGGATGAACCAGAAGTGAAACAACAACCTGTTGATGATATGTGAAGAATATTACGTGTTGTGGCACAACTAGTGGAAAGGTGAGAGATGGACCACAGGATGAAGATAGGGATAAATTGTATAAGAGGTTCATAAAGTTAAATCCTCCAGCATTTACTGGGACTAATGATCCGTTTGTGTCATAATGGTGGATTAGAAAGATGGAAACAATATTGAAGGTGATGGAAATGAGATATGGACAAAAGGTTTTGTTAGTAACCTTTAGGTTAGAGGATGATGCAAAGTTATGGTGGGAGGCTAAAGAGAGGTTACTTACTATAATTGGGGGAGTGGTGCCACCAAATCCTCCACAAATTACATGGGCAAAGTTTGTGAATGTGTTCTTTGAAAAATACTTCCCAAGGTTTTATAGGAAGAAAAAAGAGGAAGAGTTTATCATGCTAATACAGGGGAATCGTATAGTGGAAGAATATGAAACTTTATTTATATCTTTATCTAGATTTTCACCTAATTTGGTGAGGATAGAAGAAAGTAAATGTGATCAGTTTCAAACTGGGTTGAATATAGATATAAAAACAATGGTTGCTAATATGAAAATCACAAATTATGTGGACTTGGTGGATAGAGTTATGGTATCAGAAAAGTCAATGAAGGAAATGTAAACTGAACGTTCAAAGAAATCTAGACACAATGGTACAAAATCATATGGATGGGAGACGAGAAACTCAATTCAGAATGTATCACAATGGGTACCCAAAGGTCAAGGATTTAAAAATAGCAAAAATGAACCAGGATGATTTCAACCTGGAGGTGGAAGGATTGGGATGAGTCGGTCAGAAAATGCTTCAGTGTTGGGACCTAAGGCCATGGTTTGTCTTCAGTGTTGGGACCTAAGGCCATGGTTTGTTATAGATGTGGTAGTCAAGGGCATATGTCTCAGGAATATACAATAGTTAAGATGCCACCTTTATGTTTCCATTGTCATCATCCAGGGCACTTACGAAACAATTGTCCAGCGATGGGAGCTTTAACTTCATTTGGGAGTGTGATGGTAGGAGGTAGGAGTTCTACATAGAATTTACACAGGGTATGTAGAGAAGGTATATCTCAAAGCTAAGGCCAAGGCATAGTGTTTTCACTGACGCAACAAGATGCACATGCTACACCTAATGTAGTGACAAGTACACTTTCTATTTGTGATAAAGATGCTTATGAGTTGATAGATCCTGATTCTACGGATTATTTTTTGTCTTTACTTTGTCTATTGTATCTTAATAAACCATTATCATAATTAGATTCCGGTTTACCTATTGTTACTCCAGTAGGGGGAGTGGTTTTTATTGATAAGGTATGTAGGGAGTGTGTGGTATGAGTAGGTGAAAAGGAGTTGTTGGTTGACTTATTAACTTTTGATATGCTTGACTTTGATGTGATAATGGGTATAGATTGGTTGACCTCATATCATGTATATGTATACTGCTTTAGAAAGGAGGTAGTGTTTCAGTTACCGCATGAACCTGTAATTAAATTTATGGGGGAGTGAAATGTCACTCCAACATGTTTGATTTCTGCTACAAAATCATATAAGTTACTAAGGAAAGGATGTTAGGGTTATCTTGCTCATGTGGTGGACACATGACAAGAAGCTAAAAAATTATTAGATATAATAGTAGTTAATGAGTTTATATATGTCTTTCCAGAAGAACTTCTAGGGTTAGCACCAAATCGTGAGGTTGAATTTGTGATTGAGTCAGTACCAGGAACCTCACCGGTATCTATTGCACCATATCATATGGCACCTGCAGAATTAAAAGAGCTAAAAATATAGTCATAAGATTTATTAGATCATGGTTTTATAAGGCCTAGTGTATCACCGTAAGGAGCCCTAGTGTTGTTTTTAAAGAAGAAAGCATGACACCCTGCCTAATTAAATACCGAGTGTCAGACCTTTACTAAACTAAACAGGATTTACATATGGTTCATTCTTAGCATCATTGTCGAAAAACTGAAAACATTACTAACCACTTAGTATTCAAAAGTAGATGTCAATTTTATCATTATTTAACAATTAATAAACGTGAAGAAACTAACTTAAACCATCCACAACATATAGTTACCAAACCATAATAAGATCTCATAAATAAATGCCATGTCGACATAATCATTGACGATAAAAATCCAAAACCAACTAATAATCCAAGATGAAAACGAATAAATGTCTGAACTGAAACTGAATAAGTACTGAAGGACAACATGTCCATAATGAAACATTAAACTGAAATCCTACAATAGATCAGAATGAAATATGGATACGTTTAATCAAAGTCCTGCGAACATCCATCTGTGTCACAGCTGCTTCTCCCAAGAACAGAATATCAAGCCTGGCATCCCTGTGGATGGACACCTAAAAGGTTTTGAAAATATTTTTATAGCAAGAGTTAGTACTCAAAATATTTTGAAAATAATTAGCAAGAGTTTATCACAGTTCAAAGTTAGGTTATTGATTACACATGTTAGGTTAACGTACACTCTCTTGAGTTTACTCACCTCTTAACTATTGTACATGCCTAACGTTTCTACTTATCCCACCTAGTCGTACTACCCAAGCTAACTAGACATAAGAATCTAACTGCATCAGACCATGCTCCACTTTTAATTGAGATGAAATCTAATCTAGATTATCTTAGAAATCCCTTTATATTTATTAACTTCTGGACAAAGAAGACTTCTTTTATGGAGGTTGTTCAAAGAAACTGGGATTATAATATATCTTCTAATCCAATATATGAAGTGGCCCTTAATCTTTAAAATCTTAAAACTCATCTTTCAAGATGGAGTAAAGATACCTATGGGGATATATTTCAATCAGTTAGAGATGCAGAAGATAAAGTTCTTGTAGTTAAGATAGCCTATGAAATTGATCCAAGTGAGGAGAATATAGAGGTATGGTCTAGAGAAGAAGCTTAATATACAAAGGAAAGTGCATTGGAAGAGGCTTACTGGAGGCAAAAGTCTAGGGACAAATGGCTTGAAGAGGGGGACAAAAATACAAGGTTCTTTCACAACTCAGTTAAGGCTAGTAGAAAAAGGATGATAATTCACAAAATTAAAAATGACTTTGGAAATTGGCTTGAAGAAGAGGAAGAAATAATTAATGAAGCTATTAATTTCTTTAAGGCTGCTTTTGAATATAAGGAAGAATATGTCAATGCTGATAGTTTTATCAATTGCATTCCCAAGCTCATTTCTGCTAATCAAAACATTCTTTTAGCCGAGTATCCAAATGAAGAAAAAATTATATCATTTGTTTTTTAGCTCAATGATGATAGTGCAGCAGGTATGGATGGCTTCTCATATCACTTTTTCAAGCATTGCTGGAATATCATATGCAGGGATATTATCAAAGTTGTATAAGGATTCTTTTCAGTCCTGGAGATACCTAAAATAATATCTTCCACTCTTATAGCTATTGTTCCAAAGGTACAAAACCCCCCAAACTTTTCATGAAATGAGGCCTATAAGTCTGTGTAATTTTTTCAACAAAATTTTCACTAAAGTTATGGCTTGCAGATTGAGTTGAATTCTTCCTAACATTATTTCTCCTAATTATAGTGGTTTTATAAAAGGGAGAGATATGACAGAAAATATTCTTTTGGCTTAAGAAATGTTTCACATGATCAATTTCAAAAACTTTGGAGGTAATGTTGTTATGAAGTTGGATATGGCCAAAGCATATGATAGAGTGTCTTGGTTTTTTCTTATTAAGGTGATGAGGAAATTTGGGTTCTCTGAAAGATGGATAGACATGGTTTGGAGGGCTATATCTAACAATTGGTTCTCAGTTCTCATAAATGGAAATAAAAAATGCTTCTTTAAGTCTGAAAGAGGGCTTAAACAAGGTGATCCTCTATCCCCTGGTCTCTTTGTCATAATGGCAGAGGCTCTCTCTTTAAATTTAAATGGCCTACATTCTCAAGCTTCATTTAGATAATTCAAACTCCCAAGTGGAGGCCCCTCAGATAAATCATATATCTTTTGCTAATGATATCATTATATTCTCTTCAGGTGATATGAAAACTATCAAGAACGTGTTATTAGTGATTGAAAAATATGAACAGGCCTCAGGTCAAAAGGTGAATAAGAAAAAAGCCTCCCTTATTGTGTCTAATATAATTAAGCCAGCTGCTAAGAAGAAGATTGTATACATTGTTGGTTTTAATTTGAAACAAGCTCCTATTACTTACTTGGGGTGCCCTGTCTATTCAGGAAGAAAAAGGAATATATTTTTTGAGCCAATTATTTCTAAGATCACGTACAAGATTTCTAGATGGAAAGTTAAATTATTAACTTCTGGAGCAAAAATAGTTTTGATTAAGCATGTGTTATCCTCTTTTACTACGTATACTCTATCAGCTTTGATGCCAACCAAAAAAATCATAAATTCTATTGAAAGTATGTTTGCCAACTTCTTCTGGAGCTCAAATATGGGGGAGAGGAGACATCACTGGTGTAAATGGAGTGATATTACCAGACCGGTTAAAGAAGGAGGGGTTGGGATTAGAAGTCTATGGGATATGAGTAAAAGATTCTCCATCAAACTGTGGTGGAAATTTATAAGTAAAAAGTCCCTTTGGAATGAATTTATGTTAGCAAAGTATAGTAGAAAAATTCATCCTTATACATCAAATGGGAGAGTAGGGTCTCAAAATTGGAGAAGAATGTGTCTTATTAGATCAAATGCTGAAGAAAACATGTTTTGGAGATTAGGAGATGGTAATTGTAGTGCTATGTGGGATAATTGGTGTTCAATAGGCCCTCTATCCAATTATGCCTATGCAGAATCTCAAATTAAAGTTAAAGATTTATGGACAGAGGATAAGAAATGGGATTTGAGTAAACTTACTGTTATATTTCCTCTAGATATTAGTTTCACGGTTATGGGAACTCATATATCTGAAGGAGATAAAAAGGATGAGCTCATTTGGATAGAATCAATGGATGGAAATTTTACATTAAAGTCTGCTTGGGAGATGATGAGAGCCAAGTCCTTAGTTTCCTAGTCTGCAATTTTTTTATGGCAGAGGATTCTTCCTATTAAATTTTCCATATTTATATGGAAATTATTACAGAATTTATTGCCTTTGGATGAAAAGCTTTACACTATAGGGTGGTGTGGTCCTTCAAAATGTTAATGTTGTGCTTCTTCTTAAATAGAATTTTATGATCATGTGTTTATTTCAGGTGATATTGCTGGCAAAATGTGGCTTCATTTTTCCATGATTTTTGAGATTTCTAATAATAGAACTGAGATTAGAAGCAAATGCCTTCAATGGTGGATATCAGCTCCTAACTCTTTTGTAGTTCAATGTCGAAAGGTGATGCCAATTATCATTTATTGGTCCTTGTGGTGCCAAAGAAATGAAAGTAGATATAATGGATCAGTTCCTAATTTGTCTAGACTTCTATTGAAAACTGAAGATCACTGCAAATCCATATTTCATCTGTTGCCTCACTCTCCTAATATCTTTTCTATTTATAGTTTGGAAGATGTCATAATCCAAAAGGAATATACTTTGGTTCAATGGAAACCTCCTCATAATCAGGTGTTAAAGCTCAACACAGTTGGGAGTTCTATAGGTAATCCAGGCAGTAGTGGTGGAGGTGGGATTTTGAGAAATGATAAGGGAGACATAATATTGGCTTTATACCACTACTTTGGTTTTAAAACCAATATTGAAGCAGAGGCGATGGCTATTTTGGAAGGTTTAAGATATTATCGTGATTTAAAGGATTATGAGTTGATTGTTGAATCAGATTCAAAAATTATGATTGATATGCTTAACAAAGGGCTGAAATGTCCATGGAGAATTAGAGACATAGTTGAAGATATTCAATTCTTATCTACAAATCTCAATTTATCTTTTGTTCATATTTTTCGAGAAGGAAATAAGCCAGCTAATATTTTAGAAAATTTGGGAAGTAAGTCACACTGTTCCACGTGGTCTCATGATATTGGATCATTTTCAAGTCAACTTAGAGGAGCTATCAAATTGGATAAACGGGGTCTTCCTTCTGTTAGAATTAAAAATGTTCATGAGTAGGTCATTTTTTTGTATAGATCCTTTAGTGTTAGATTTGTAAGGGCTTTATCTATAAAAAGCCTCATTTATGTTTTCAATCTCTTCTATAAGATTGTAAGTTTCCAGGATATATCTTTTCTATTCTAATTATTAATAATATGTGTGGGGGTTCCATCCCTCTTTGATAAAAAAAAAAAAGAATCTAACTCGACTATTTGACATTCATAAGTTCACGTACCGCCCATATAGTACTCTGATCGGTTTAACATCTCTCGTATGTTAAAATCAATATAAGTAACATTTCTCACATGTCATATTTTAATAATTTAATTAAGTCTTTATACTTAATTCATTTCTCAGATATATGTCATTTAATGGTCTACTATTACAAACAAGTAGATTATTCATACAGTATACCTTTCAATTTACTTCTTCATTTATTATCATTGTGATGTTTATTATCTCACATAATTAGCTTATTTGTATGGTATATATTTCACACATAATATATAATATAAGTCCATACTTTGTTATAATGTTCCCGTATCACAAATTAAGGACTATTAGTTCAGAATGTCCCCTCGAACTTGGTTGGGAATGTCTAATCGAACTTAGTTCACACAACCTATAATTAAATCAGTAGCATGGAATGTCTCATCGAACTTATCAATCAAGTACATAATAGGTATTCACTCCACCTATAATTAAATCAGTAGGTATACACACAACCTAACTATCCATGCTCGTACGTAGTATTTTTCTCTCGAATACTTACCGTACTTAATACCTTACGATTTAATTCACTATTGTATCAATCGAGTATTTCTCTCAACTCTAAGGGCCCTAGTTACCCCTTACATGAATTCAGTAGCCATTTCAACTATACACTACTAGTCTATATAACAAGTTCATTTGAATCATTCGTAATTTATTCTCGTTCTCTCGAATTGAGGACGACACACTTTAAGCCTTTTGCTTTATCGCCCCAAATCTCTCGAGAAGACCAAGCTCATAATGTCATCACAGGCCCACTGTAATACAATAAATCCCTTATTATATTATAAAAATCTCGTAAAAGTTTTCTGGGCAATAATTTAAGAGTTCTAGGCTAAAAGGAATTTACATTTTTTAGAGGACCGAAGCGGTCCTCCCTTTTAATCAAACCGAGCCACCCATCTGCAACTCGTCTTCTTTACTTAAGCAGATGCATTTTTACCATTTTCACATCTAAAACCTCCATGTTCCTCCATCAAACTCTAAACCACTTGCCTCAAACCCTTCCCACATGTATTAGGATAGTTTCTAACGTAATATATGTATCAAAACATTACGAATAACATTCAAGAACGGATTAATCATCTAATCCTCAAAACCTAGGTTTTATGTTCTTTTTCCATTATACATCAAAAATCCATATTTAATTTATGGATAATAACAAGAATCTCCAATTTATTATCATCTACTGATATCAAATCATTTTATATGCAAATCCCTACCCAAACATGTACTAAATTGATTCATTTCTCCCAAGAACATCAAATTTATCAATATAATGAAACCCTAGTCGCATGGGTATTATAACTTCATATTGATATGCAATAAACACCTGCCTTAGTACTGTAGGGTCTGAATTAGTGGCTTGATGTTGGGTTTGATTGTTTTCTTCTCCAATCTTCCTTCCCATGATGTTTGTGGTGCAAGAATACACCTTGATTCTTCAAGAACTCTCCCCAAAGCTCCAAGAATGGTCTCTTCTTCTCTATGGACTCCTCTTTGTTCTTGGTGTTTCTAAACCTAGCCCCTTCTACTTAACATCTTATATAAGGCTACAAAATTCGCAGGTCTCTTTACCCCTTATTACAAAATGACCAAAATACCCTTATATGATCCTGCTTTAGTCTAAATTTGTCCCGTCACTCAATTGACATCCCCGGGTATACTATTTTGACTAATTCGACCCTTCAGGACTCATCCGTGACCTAAAAATTGCCATCCGAGTCACTCTAAATCAATATCCCATCTTGACCTCAAGTTAGTCTACACGTGACTCCCGATTGAGATAAATTCCAGTTACGCCCATATCACTTGTTATGTTGTAATTTATAATCATTAATCATTTACTATTCACTTAGTAATCATAATTCATAATATCTATCAATTAATATGTAATAATAACATTTAATCACATTAAATTATGTCACATGTGTAATTTAACTAGAATTTATTTTCTCAATTAATTTCCAAATTAAATAAATTTCGAATACACAGAAATACAGGGTATTAGATACCCCCTTACAAAGGAATTCCATCCCCAGAATTAGGACATACCTGCAGTGAATAACTCTAGATACTTCTTTTGCTTGTCATCCTCCTTCTCTTATGTCGACTCATCAATATTGTGGTGTCCCCACTGAACTTGCACTAATGGCACCACTTTGGACCGCAGCTTATGCTCACTACGCTCCAGAATTACCATATATCTTTCCTCATACGAGATATTTGGATGCAAATCAATCTCCTCAAGTGGAACACGCCAAAAATCTCTCTCACACCTCCGATATTTCTTCAACGATGACCCATAGAACACATCGTGTATCCGCTAAAGATACTCCAAAGCCCAATCTATAGGCCACTGATCCTACTCTCTGAATCACCGAAAAGGGCCCCACATTCCTTAGTGCTAGCTTTCCCTTCTTGTCTAACCTTATGATCCCCTTAATAGGAGACACCCGTACGAACACCTGGTCACCAACCTCTAGCTCGGCGTGTCTACGGTCTGCATCAGCATAGCTCTTCTTCCTGTCATGAGCTATCCAGATATATCGCCGAATCAGCTCGATCTTGGCCGTAGTCTCCAGTATCATCTCGGGTCCCAATAACTTATTATCCCCCACCTCTAGCCAGCAAGTGGGCGAATGACAAGGTCTCCAATATAATGCCTCGAACGGTGTTATGCCAATAGTAAATTGGTAAGAGTTATTATACGCAAACTCTACCAATGAAAGGTATCGCTCCCAACCTCCCCCAAAGTCTAGGATGCACATACTCAACGTATCCTCTAGAATATTATTCACCTTCTCTGTTTGTCTATCTGTCTGTGGGCGGTATGCCGTGCTCAACCTTAAGTCTGTACCCATGGCCTCCTGAAAGCTCTGCCAAAAATAGGACACGAAGATCTTGTCTCTTTTAAACACAATGTCAATCGGTACCACGTGCATCTTAACAATCTCTGAAATGAATAGTTGCGCATACTGCATCGTCTCATAGTTAGTATGAACTGGAAAGAAATGGGCCACCTTGGTTAAATGATCCACTATCACCTAAATGGAATCTTGACCTCGCTGCGACATCGTCAACCCTGTAATAAAATCAATTGAGATGCTTTCCCACTTCCCCACGGGAATCTCTAGTGGTTGTAGAATCCTTAAAGGCCTCTGATGGTCAGCTTTCACAAGTTGATAAGTAACACACTTTAATATAAACTCCGTTATATCTCGCTTCATCCCTGACCACCAATATTGTCTCCTCTTGTGTGGTACATCTTATCCCCACCCAAATGTACCACAAACCTTGAACCGTGGGACTCAGTCATCACTTCATGCCTCAAATCCTCATCCTCTGGCACTATAAGTCTCCCATGAAAACATTGGCCACCCTTTGAGCTAACCGAATAAGACTTTGTACCCTCGACTAATAACTGACATACTCGGTCCTAACAGAATTGATCCTCCGCTTGAACTTTCACTACCCTCATCATAATCTCGATAGTGATATTAAGAACTGTCATACACGCACTGGAGATCTCATCATCGTGTTGAAGTTCACTCCACTTTTCTTTTCAGACCTCTTCCAACTCCCCCGTAGGTCGTCGGCTCAATGTGTCTTCCACCACGTTAGCCTTACAAGGATGATACTTGATATCAAACTGGTAGTCCTTCACGAATTCTAGCCACCGCCTCTGCCTCATGTTCAAATTCTTCTGTGTGAAAAGATACTGAAGTGACTTATGATCGTGAACAATGTAAACGGCTCTCCCAACAGATAATGTCTCCATATCCTCAAAGCAAAAATGACCGTTTCCAACTCAAGGTCATGGGTGGGGTAGTTATTCTCATGGGGCTTAAGCTTTCGGGACACATAAGCTATAGCCCTGTCTTTCTGCTCTAATACGCACCCAAGTCCCTGTAATGATGCATCGGTATAGACCCTGTACTCCAATCTATCCCTCAATAATGCTAGTACAGGTGCTAATGTCCACTTTACCTTAAGCTCATCAAAGGCCAATTGAGAGTCAAATTCGTCAGCGGACATGCAATCTTCAAAAACCCTTTTATGAATTGACAATAATACCCTGCCAACCCCAAAAAGTTACAAATCTCCATCGGTGTCGTGGGTTGTCCCCACTCCCTCATCGTTGATACCTTACTCGAGTCCACGACAATACCCCTATCCGATACGATGTGGCCAAGAAAATGATCCTCTCGTAGCCAAAATCCACACTTCTAGAATTTTTCATACAACTGGTGATCCCGTAGAGTCTGTAGAACCAACATTAAGTGCTCGACGTTCTCATCCTCTGTACGAGAATAGACCAGAATGTTGTCTATGAACATGATCACGAACTGGTCCAAAAACTCATAAAATACCCTGTTCATGAGATCCATGAACACTGTCGGTGCATTGGTGAGCCCCAACGGCATCACCCTGAACTCATACGACCCATACCATGATAGAAAAGCAGTATTGGGTACGTCCTCCTCTCGAATGCGCAATTGGTGGTACCCCGACCTCGAATAAATCTTCGAAAAGTACGCTGCCCCTCTCAACTGGTCAAATAGGTCATCAATCCTCGGAAATGGATACTTATTCCTAATTGTGACCTTATTCAACTCCCTGTAGTCTACACACAAGAGGAGAAAACTATCCCTCTTCTTCACAAACTACATAGGTGCACCCCACGGAGATGTACTCCGCCAAATAAAGCCCTGCCCCAAAATCTGTTGAATTTTCTCTCTCAAATCTCACATCTCTGAAGGGTCATGCAGTACAGTGCCTTAGAAATCGACATCATCCCTTATGCTAAGTCGATGACAAACTCTATTTCTCGGCTTGATGACATCCCGACTATCTCCTGGAATACGTCCTCGAACTGCCTCACTACTAGAATCAAGTCTAATGGAACTGCAATCTCCTGCGAGGTCTCCTCCTCGATATAATATAAGTGGGTGTGTGACCCTCCTGTAATACCCCATATTTTTACGCATATTTATTTTATTATGAAATTTTAGAAATTGGGATTAATTCATTTAAGAGATAAATTTTATTTTATAATTAATCCGACTTTATGATAATAATTACTAGTGTGACAAAAGTTAGTAGTTATCAAAAATAATTATGTTGTAATCATATTGAATAATAACTACTTTGAGCATTACGTAGTGAGTAACGTAATAGATGGTTTCAAAAATAATAATATTGTCGGGGATGAGATACACGGCAGTTAAGATATAATTATTCGGGACGCGCATATGAGTCGCATCACTATTATATATTTGGGGGTTAAAAAGGTAAATTATTTTTATATAACTCGAATGACTATTTTGAATGTGCCATTGTGTCCGAAAGGGTCAAAATAGTCAGAAAAAACTACTCGGGTGTTATATTTGGAGTCCGAGTCATTTTAGCCCAAAATGACACCTCAGAGGGGTATTTTAGTCTTTTGGAATTTTTGAGTAATTAAATGGACGAAAATTAGGATTAAAATAAAATCTACGTGGGTTAGAGGTTACTGTCAGTTTCAACCTACGTGAAAGAGAGAGAGAGAGAGAGAGAGAGAGAGAGAGAGAGAGAGAGAGAACCATGGAGGAAGAAGACTCTATTGGAGAATAAAGACAAGAACTCAAGATTTCTCACCAAGAATTACACCAAAGCGTAGATCGCGACGAGAGGATCAACCTCATACCAAATTCAACCCGAGAATCAGAAGTTCATTCCAAGGCAAGTGTTTATCTTTCTATTTTATTTATCATATATTGTTCTTGTTAAACTCTGTTGATGATTTAGACATAATATGATGAAATTTTGGATTTCAGGTTTAATCGTAAAGGAATATTAAATTTTGGTGATGGGTTACATGTAGAGGATTTACCCTATTTATAGACTGTTAAATCTGGAGATTTTATGTACAAATCACGTATTAAATTAATGGTTTGAAATAATTAAAGTGTTGGGTTCATTATATGAGAATTCTTAGAGGTTTTAGAAATTATTGATTTCCCTTTTGAAAACATAAAGATTTGAACACTAATTTGTGTTAGAATTTGCCCCATAATGATTAGGGATAGTTTAGAACCATCTAAATTGATGTTGGATGAAATTTGGATTGAGTTTGAGGTTTGGAATGTTGAGAAAAATCGAATTTGGGAAGAACTGGGTCTGTTCGGATTTTTCGTTCGAAGACCTGCGCTGGTCATTCGAATGACCTCATTCGAACGAGCTTTCTAACGAGAAATCCAATGACCCTTCTAACCAGATGTTGAAGTTCGTTCGAAGTAGGAAACTTCATTCGAACGAACTCATTCGAACGAGAATTCCGTGACTTCTAACGGGGTTCCAGAATGGGTTTTTAGGGCCCGGTTGAGTTAAAAATCATCCTAAGTTTATCCAAGCGAGTGTATTAACCTACGTGTATAACGAGTGACTTAAATTCCAAAGTTTTAGGGAATTAAGGTTGTAATGATTCTTGAGGTATTGAACTTGTATGGAAATCTAGGAGATAATGAGAGTCCCAGAAAGATTATATATAAATGGATATAGTGGGGGGGTAAGAATGTTAATATTACCTACGTACTATGGGAATTGGGTTGCGTGAACGCCTATTAAGTTATATAAGTGGTGTGCATGCTTATTCCTTGGAATATTATGTATATGACATACCTAGCTACTGGCTATCAAACGGAGGTTACTGCGTTATGGACGACCATATCTTGTGTGCCTTCGGAGGATTTTGAGTTGTACCACTAGAGCATGGAACCTAGGTAAGGGCTATCTGTGAGAACGATAGTGATGACGGTCATATGGGTGCGTAGGTATGTGCGTAGCCCATCGGCTTGGAACTATGTTCTTCTCTAATATGTGTATATGTTTTATTGGTTCTTGAGAGATTGAACCTGTTGTCCTTTATGCATGAGCATTGCAATGGAACTAGATAGTCGAGTATGCCTAGCACCAGGGGTTTCTTAACCATGGGTGTAGTATTGATATATATATATACATATATATATATATATATATATATAGTGAGAATTTATAAATGTATACTGAGTTCCTAGTCTGTGTTCCATGTTGGCTACTTTATTAAAGTATATACGTATTGGGTCACCAGTTGAGAATTAAGAATGCTATGAGAATGAGTTAAGACATCTTTAAACCTATTCCTAAATAATAGAAATATAGGTCTTCGGGTTACTTGGGTATTTTATCCAGCATAGTGGTTATACTACGTATAGTCAGGCAGAGGTGAGCATCTCAAGTGAGTACGCTAAGTTAACATGAATAATATTTGTGTTAATTAATTCAATTTAAGCACTTGCTATATTTAAACTGTTTTCTACTCGGCCTCTGACCCGTTTTCTACAAAACTCTTTTCTTGTTATATTATTTTAGGTGCTCAGCCATAAGGACACCAGGCAGAACCGAAAGCAGTATTAAACTGCTAGGGTTGGTTTGGTCGACGGTTTGTACTTTTAAAAAATCGAAAGCAGAACCGAATCGGAATATATATAATACAAACATATAATACTCAACTCTTTCAGTTCCAGTAACTACTCTCGTCTCTTATTCTTTGACTGCTCTCTAGAGCTCTAATCTCAAATCTACATCTCATATCTACCCCTTTACAACTCTCGTCTTTTTATATAAATCCATCATCCCTATCTCGTCTCCCTATACAAATTAGGTCTCTGAACAATAAATTAAATCATAGAAAAATGCGTCTACATCGAAGGAAATCAAGGTTGAAAGCGAAATTGATGAATGATGGAGGGAGAACAATAATTGATTGCTCCATTAGTAGGAATCAAACAAAAAATAATTGCTTATGAGCTTTACACACACAAGTGTGTGTGTGTGTGATTTTCAAATATGTTTGAGCTTCAAATTTTGCTTTTTAAAAAAAATAATTTTAATGTTGAATACATCTTATTGTAAACCTAAATTACTTGATTGTTGCTTCAATTTGTTGTTTGTGCACAAAACCGACAACCCTTCAAAACCAACATGGCCAAAACCGACAACCTTTTCATCCCTCGGTTCAATCATCGGTCCTTAAGGTCTTAAAACCAACCAAGTCGGCTCGAATGGAAAAAATCGCCCAAAACCAAACTGATCGATCCGTGCAGAGCGCCATACTTCTCCCCATATATAGTGTACATCCATTAAGAGTGATCTATATATTGGATATTTTGGAGTCCAACTCTTGTAAAATATATTCTTGGAGTGTATTGACATTATTTACATCATATGATCTAGGAAGTATTTCCTTTAATCAATAATCAGTCGAATTGTTTAAAAATAAAATCTCAGTTTAGCACCCCAAGCAGTCCAAGTAACACAAGCAAACAAGACTATTGAGCTGTAAGACAAATTGAACAGCTTAATGGTAATACATACCATGAGACATGACAGGGAACTAAAACGTGCAATCCAATTTAGAAAACAAGTAAATATGCTCAATGATATTGCTAAAATTCAGCTACATAAACGGCCTTATAAACAAGGACAGTGGTATAATATATTAGTTGGTTATCCGTTTTATATTGAATTTCCTTCTATATCTAAGAGTCAATTAAGATATGTCTTGGTAGCCAAGCTATATAGCTTATAGATAGGGTTTTATCATTATTTTGTTTTGACTTAATAATTGATGAAAGATCGTCCCTTCTTTGATTAAGTAATATTGAGATTGCTTGTTTATCGACATTTAAATGCTTCCGCATCTTGCTTACATTAATTGATGTTTTCCTTGACATGCAAACATGAGATTAGGAGAACCTGAACCCAACTCAAAGAAAGTGAAATAAGAAAATAAAGGGCCTCAATTATATAAGATCCCCCCTCTTGTTTGTCATCATTACATATTTCCCTTGGTGTTTCAAACTCATCTTCACTGTTGTTTCAACTATCACACCCTCCACTCTTATTTCAAAATTTGCACTCACAATCTTGGGAGTAGCGGGTTATATAAAAAACATGTGGTGAGATCCATTTAATAAAACATGATAAGTGTAACATTTAAACAAGAGGAAAATGACGGAAATGGCGTATGTAATATTGACAGACATGAGGTGATGTCCATGTACTTTACCCAAAAAGTAAAAAAGTTAGGATGGAGTTGAAACCATTCACAAGAACAAGAGAACATAATAGGAAAGCATTGCCAACATGACAATTTCAGTCGATTCTCCTTCAATCTCAAAAGCCAAAGCTACAAGAGGGAAGAACCGAAAAGGTTCTACCTCGCAACAATTTATAAAACAATATAAACAACAATTCCGTATTTAATGTTAGAACTTTTGAACCAATGGTTGGAAAGCCAAGTCGGTTCAGAGCCTTTTACAATATTGTACAGCACTGGTTGGTTTTCTTCGCCTGCTTGTAGAACATCTGTTTGAACAGCATGTTATTGTCTATACATAGAACTCATCTTATACGATATCATGTTCTTGTATATACATATAACTCATCTTACACAATCCCAAGTTATATATACAAAGTATTTATCTTACTGAATGTATGTGGTTTAAATACGTAGAATGTAGCATTAGATGGGGTGTTAAAAGTGATGATTCAAACATGATAAACCAAAGATATGTAGTAACATAATTTTCATTTTTGGGCATTGATTTATCATGTTTAAATCATCACTTTCAAACAAATCAAATCAGTACACCAGAAAGACAACATATAGATATATACAAACACATACATGGAGCCACTCTTAACCAGACGCTTATTTTTTTAACCAAGCCTCTTGACCCAATGGTATAAGGGTACCACTGGGACAGTCTTGAGGGTGGATTGAGTTTGGTCCCCAGTTCGATCCCCGGCACTGCCAAAATAATGCTTGGCCAGCGGAAGCCACGAACCGCGAATGGGGATTAGTCGAGGTGCGCGTAAGCTGGCCCGGACACCTCATGGTATGCTACCAAAAAAAATGCTTTTTTTAAGAGTTTTTGTGTTGAAAACTTTATTCCATTTCCATTGGTGTGAAATGGATCATTCTTTAATAGTTACCTTACTTGTTATAAATCAATGAATTAAATATAATGGTAGGCACTACAACTTCCATGTGGGATAACCTTAGTACCTTACTTCCAAGATTCATTATGAACATCATGAACCATTCTACATGTGGGGGCATCATGATTAGTGCATATAATATTTTGATTGATCAAATAATCCAATTTGAGTCTAATGTATATAATTTTAAAGGTTGTGTCAAAAGAAACAGGCATGTGCTTTAGAGTAACTCCATGTGTGTGTGTGTGTGTGTGTGTGTGTGTGTCTTCCACCTGCATGCTTGAGAGCAAACATAAACCATGGCCTTGGGCTTATTCACATAAGCATGTATCTATTATGTAAGCTGGTTACCTGTGAAGCTGCACTGAGATCAGAACTCTTCTCAACTAAACTGTCCAGCTTCTCACCTCGTTCAAGAACACTATCAATAGTCTTATGCTGCATTAAAAGAAAAAAGACACAATAGAACAAAACAATACAAGGGTAAGAAAAGTTGATGCAGTGAATAATTCTTATACATATACAGACACGCGACGCTGTTAAGCATATACTTGGAACCTCCAAATCTATCTTTAACAAAAATAACTATAACTACAAAAATTTCTCCTGCAATTAATGGGAATGACAACATGCCATTTATGGGAAGAAAACCCCATGAAGATTTTCTCCTGCGATCCATGGGGAGATGGACCTGGCAACAGCAGATCCAGAGGGTGGAGATTCCACCGCTTGGGGCGGTGAAGGCAAATGCGGGAGGAGGGCCCTACTGGAGGTGCCCCAGCTGCACTTGTCTGTGGCAGTGGAAGAATTCACTACTCTTTTGCGATGTGACAAGCCCTGCTTCGTCCGGATTCCTAAGCCTCAAAACACTATTTTAGGTGTTGGTAACCACCACACTGATACCAAGTGTCCTCCCACATGGAGGAAGCACTCTATATATAGCATGGTTCAAAGTCGCGGTATCGGTCTATTACGCGGACGCTCAATTTATGACTCGATATCTGTATCGGTCTCAGTCTCAGGTGGTACACAGCCATACACTATTTAGAGAACTAAAAAAAAATTAAAAAATACAAAAAAGTTAAGAAAAATAAGAATAATACTAAGGTTCAATTAGACAAGAACAAAATCACTATTTAGTATGCATAACATTGTCTAATTGTTTATACTGAATCATCATTTAGTATGCATAACATTGTTTAAATTAATATATATTCAGTAATATATTCTTCGTGAATGTTATAATAGTACCTATTATTAATTAAGGATATATATATATATATAATCATACACTTTTAAGGATAGATGAATAATGTTACATTTTAATACAAATTAAGTAAATGCGAAAAAGAAGGTTAAATGGGAGATAACCCCCTTAAGTAACACTACAAGAAACCATTAAATATCATATACCTTGTAACAAATTGAAAGCTATTGCTCCGAACATGACATGGATGCTCAATTGAGTGAGTTAGAAGTTGAGATAAAGAGATCGACAATTAGTAACTTATACCATCTCGGTCGATATATCACCAATATGGGTCTATACTATCGTGACATCGCCGATATGGACCGATTTACCGCAATATCACCGATATGAACCAATACAACTGAGAAATTACCGATATAGGGTCGATTCACACTAATAATCGAAAATTCAACTCGTAACTCGGAATCGGATCGCCGACACCTAGTCAACTCGGCCGTATTGTCACGGTATCGGCCTTGACTTTGAACCATGATATATAGGGTACAAGGAAATAATGGAGGAGATTCTAGATTAGGAGGATAATGTCATGGGCCCTCAACCAGGGACTAGTCTAGATTGCACCTCCTTGATTCTCTTCAGAGATGCTGTCCTACTTATATGATAATATATAACATTCTAAACTAGTGGTAAAATCTAGTCATACACACTCGCTCTGTGTTGCTCTAGAGATGCACATTCAAATTTCAACATCGTGATAGGAGTGAAAGACATCTTAACAAGAACCAAATGGACTCACAAGGATAATTTTCGTTTCATCCAATTCCCTCTGAATTTTCAACAGCTTGTCTGCCTCAGCGGGGTCCTGAAGAGTGAAAAGTAAAGATGAAAAAAGATTTGTTAACTTCATCTCAGTATGAGGTCTAAAACTACATTAATGCTAGAGTAAAATACTACTATACCTCCAGTTACTCTACCTAAGATGAGAAACAAACTATATAAATACCTGGAATTTGGTCAAAGCCTCATTCAGGTAGGGCCACGGTTGAGCATTATCTGCTTGTGCAGATCTCCACGAATCACCAAAATTCTTATGGTACTCATCTAGCACCTGACAAACATTTAACCTGTTATCAGCTCATAAAGTTAACTTTCCCAATGATATGTAGATGCCACATTTAATGATACTAACTCCAGAAGTCACTACTCCCAACCCCACCCCAAGGAAAACCCCTGCGAAGCGTTTGAAATGGAGCAAGGTTTTTTTTTATGAATCCTTAATAATCTACAGTTTGTAATAGTTTTTTGTCTCCTGTTAAAGAATGCCACTCTCCCTTTGTGCCACATTTAATGATACTAACTCCAGAAGTCACTACTCCCAACCCCACCCCAAGGAAACCCCTGCGAAGCGTTTGAAATGGAGCAAGGGGTTTCTTTATGGGTCCTTAATAATCTGCAGTTTGTAATAGTTTTTTGTCTCCTGTTAAAGAATACCACTCTCCCTTTGTGTCTCTACTATTTTTCTAGTATAACTTCTTGTCTCTACTCTATCAAAAAAGAATGATAAGACGCTAATTTTAGCATCACAAGCTTACTGTGAAGAAGTACTTAGAATCAAAACTAACACATACTAAAAACTCACTCAGTGAAGTAATCATTCAAGTTTACTCAAAATTATTTCCCAAAATAACTTTTTGCATTAAGAAGAGAAAAATAAAGCATTAGATAAATTTCTAAGATAAAGAACTCGAAGAGATAGAGATGCATTAAGTGGCTATACATATATATACAGGCTGTCTCAGGTCAACCTGAGAAAGTGCGGACCCTGTGCAGACCATTTCTTTAAAATAGTAAAAGATTGAAAAAATTTAAGATTTTTTGGGAGGATGATCTCCATAGTGAGGAGATCATCTACAAAAGTTTCATCAAAAAAATCAATCCAAAAGTGGGTGATATAATCGTCTTAAGGTGTCAACGGCAAAAAATGCTCATATTCATCATTCTTGCATCTCAGTTGTTTATAATAATAAATAGTTAAATTTTTTGATGAATTTTTTTTTAGATGATCTCCATAGTGGGAAGGTCATCTACAAAAAAATCATTAAATAATTCAATTGTTTACTATTTAAAAAAATAGTTTGTACGGGGGTATGTATATATATATAGACAGGCTTTAGTACATACCAAGTATACATACTTATTTTTTTTAAATAGTAAAATTATGTTTCGGCTTAATTTTTTTATACGACGTTTAAACATTTCATGGGACCCATATAAAATAACTTGTAGCTTTTAAAGAGCTGATTTTTTTATATGGATCCCTTGAAATGTTTAAATACCACACAAAAAAACCCAACTCAAAATATTCTTTTTAATATTTAAAAAAAATGTTTTGCGCCAGCGGTATGTATACTTGGTATGTATGAGAGCCGCTCTCCCCCTCTCTATACATATGGGTGTTAACAATGTGTGCCCTACAGGTACACGTTAAGAATCTAAAAATCGAAAGAACCTATGAAGCACAGACACTCTCCCGGAAACCACGAGTCAGCTTTGACTCAAGTTGGACACGCGACGTGCTCTGACATGGTGGGACACGCGAGTCTTTTTTATTTTATTTTTAGATCGGACATGCTTTAGACCTATGAAATTAATTTTTTTAATTTTTTTTTTTAAATTTTGATTTTTTTCTAATAGGATGATGATTCTGCTATATTTATGATTTTTAATGTTAAAGTGTGTTTGAATCTTGTTTTGTATGGTGCATTTTCTTAATTTCATGTTAAGAATAATCTAATAACGTATTTTATGAAAAAATCTGTGTTATTTCATTAATATGTATATATATCGTATCCTAGTTTTTAGAAAAATCATGGGTTGTGTCGAAACACGTATTACGTGTCGAGTCCGTGCTCCATAGGAAAGAACAAAGGGTCGTTCATTAGTTTTTGTGCATTTTTTGTGTTTGTTTGGACCTTGTTCCTTCTATATTGGGTACATGTTAGAAGCACATGATATCAAGACTTCATATATATATATAGAGAGAGAGAGAGAGGAGGGAGAAGAGGGTAAAATTCTTGAATTTTCTCACTTTTCAATCACCCTTCGGCAGTACTCTCATTTTATAACAATTAGGAAGACTCGTGTTTAAAGAATTAATAAAACCTTATATGCTCCATAAAGAATCCATTTTATAATTATTTGCACATAAGCATTTAGGTCGGCCACTTATCGTGTAATTGAAAGAAAGCCAGAAGGCTTATATCTTATTGAATTTATCAACAAGCTGCAAATCCACCATAGAAATGTACGATAAACTTTGAACAAACCAAACAAAGTATGGCGAGTCAACTACTACACATGCAATCATGAGATTGACATTTTGTTGATACATTTTTGCTCCAAAGAACTGAATTAAAAATTGTGAAGTGAAGTTACCTGGTTGAGCAAAGAAAATGCACTTCGAACTGGATAATGATCGTCCATGAAGCCCAAGGCACAAAGACCATTTCTATTATAGGAATGCACCTTGTACTCTATTAACCAAAAAAGAACAGGAATTATACTTTTGCAGTTAATAACATCTTTAAGGAAGTACATCACAATGCAATGAAGGAAAAGGTCGTTGTGCATCTGAGGTCAGAAGCTGCGGGATTTTTAAGCAATTCACTACATCACAATGCAATGTGGTAACTACTGTACAACTTTTTACAAATCTCTCAGGGTATCCATGCCTCTTGGAGCTCCTGTCTAATACACAAGAATATGTTTGGACTCGTTGGTGCGTGCCACACTATTTAAAGTAATCTCTAGAGGATTAAAACTCTTGACCTCCGCATTATGAGGTGAAAGCACAAGCTGTAGGCAACACCCTTCAAATCCATTAAGTACTCATGCTTGACACTATATGACATAATAAAGCATTTTGCAAAAGAAATGAAAAGGAATGTCAGTAATTTTAATTATTCGTACGTGTACTTACTTCCTGCATCTACAAATTGTAGCACTTGATACATCTGTCACTGACTCACACAAAACACATATGCTTGAGTCCATGAAACAAATATTTATTATTATGTCCTAAAGCAACTCAAAAGAGCTACCCAAATGGGTTGGGTTACTTCTCATTCACATCATCACATGTGACAAAAGGCTCATAAGGCATTTAAAACAACGAGCTCAAAGTGAAATCCTAATGCGATGGTGATGGCCAAAGTAAACAGAAGGGAATACTAAACACTTTCGATGTTTAGATGTGTCCCTACTCAATGCATTAATATTCTTGACGCATAAAAACAACAGACCCACATGCCCAAGCAACCCAAAAAAGAGATGCACTTGTGTTGGGCTTATTTTTCAAAAATTAACATAGATTCTCAAGGCATTCAAATAGATTAGCAAGGCATTCAAATATACAAACAGATAAAACTGAATAAAGAAAGAAGAAAAAAACAGTAGCGTGAAGCCTAAAAATCATAAAGAGCAATGTTAAAACAAAATGGATTTTAAGCGAAACTCGGAGTCTTTATATTCTGGGATGTGAAAATCGAAACTTAGATGGATATCCTGGTGAGACCACATTCTAATCTTGGGAGAGGTCAGCTTATAATAATGATATAGATGCACGAAATTTACAATGTATGTGTGCAGCTTTCATGAAGTATTTTGGGAAATTAAAGATGAATTCAAGAAGCCCAACCTTGTGTAAACAGTCCATCTCAAAACAAATAAGAGAAAACGTATATTAAACAACTATAAGAAGTTAATTTTGAACAACTGTGTGAAATAAGAAAGAGGTTTCATTGTCCAAGTTCTCTAGTAAGAGGCTACCGGAGTAGAAAGGAAAAAAAAAATTAGAAATAAACTAAGAAGGGTTTAAGGTTGTTATATAGGCCAAAGCATTGAAAATTTGGGGAACCATAGATCCATATCCCTCCAACCCCCCAACCCCCCCCCCCCCCCCCAAAATCACTGGATACACACTGGATACACACCTCACACGCGTGCTCAAGTCCATGTAGCAAAAAATTCACAACTCAAGTAAAAGAGTTACTCACTTAGAGTGGATTTATTATCGAAATTCACAACATTAGGTATGGCAATTCCGCAAAAGGCTTTCCAACAAACAAACAGCTTAAAATTTAAAAAACTAAGCTGATTGCCATGAAATTCCCATTTGGAAAGAGTTATTCAGTCATAAATGCAACTTATTGAGGTAAAAAAATCTCACAATTTTAATACAAAATTAGTGATTTTCCAAACATTAGAATCAGTTGAAAGAAATTCCACAATATCACAATCAAATTCCTAGATAACTCATCTGAGTTGTCATCAAAATCCAAAACCACATCCGAATTCAACCAAATTTACACTACTCACCAGTTTCATCTATAAGAACACCAAAAAGGAGATCTTAAACAAAATTAAAACCTAACGGAGTGTTTTCAAAAACTTGAGAGTAAATCTGATGGAAATGGGGCCCATTTTAGGACTTTATTAGTCATTTTATTTTCTTTGGTTATTTTCTTTTATTTTATTATGTCATTGTATTTCTTTTTTTCTTTAGTATTTAGAGGTAAGGGGTAGTAATGGCATTTTTGTAATTAGGGCCTTAGCTTAGAGCCTAAGCCTAAGCTACTCCCCCCTTTAAATACCCCATGTAAGCCTCATTTGATGTAGACTTGAATTTCGGAATAGAAAAGAGTATTTCTTTCATTTGTAGGAGCCTTTTTACGTGTAGTTTACGTCAAATTGGTATCAGTGCGGGTGTCGCTCTAACATTGGTGTAGTGGTGTATCGGTGTTATTTTATCAAAATCGTATGCTACTCTTCAATGGCTCCAAAGAGATCCAAACAATATGAAGAGATTATTCAAGATTTGAGGGGAAAAATGGAAGAAATGGCCCAGCAACAAAAACGAACTCTAATTCTAACCCAAGAACTCAACCAAAAATTTGATACCTTCTTCCAACTAATCTCCTCCAACTTTCAAAACCCTAGCCCTAACTTTCCCAAAACCTTAACCCTGCCTTCCCCTACCCAGCTGCCCGCGCAACCCCAAAACCCATCCCCGACCTTTGCTGAAACCCTAACCAACCCGGTGGCTAGCCACCATACCTCTGTCATCACTCAACACCTTTGCACAACCACAAAACCCACCACCGCCCCTCAACCCCTGGCCCCAAAAAATTGCTCGCCCCACTTCCCAGGGCAGAGCCCCGAATACTCCTACACCATTGCCAACCTACCCCGCCGAACCCCCTCCGACCCTTTTTTCCACCGGCCAACCTGCCCCAATCCCTTTCCCAACCCACCCAACACCGGAAACCCAACCCAATCCGTACTCACCCCTATCCGCATCAATCCGACCCACAAAATAAAATCACGCACCTGACGAGTCTCGGAACCACCCTCTACCCATCCCCCGACTTGAACCCGAACCCAAAAAACCCCAATCACTTAGCCTTGCATACCCCTGGCCCGACCAGACTCCATTTCATCCCCCGACCCCCCTCAACCCACCCGCTGACCATTATTCCTCCACGCACATGATTTTTTACCCGGGAGGAATATTCTAGGGTTTAATTGGGTGAAGAAGAAAAAGAAATAAAGAAGAAAATTGTGGGATGAGCACCCCTTAAGTTTCAGTAATTAATTTTTAGCCCCCACAAGTTTTTGACTCCTAATTTTTGGAATTTCCTCACGGATCCTCGATTTTTTAAACGCTCGAGGACGAACTTCGGTTTAAAAGGGGGAGAGTGATGGAAATCAACCCCATTTTAGGGCTTTATTAGTCATTTTATTTTCTTTTGTTATTTTCTTTTATTTTTTATGTCATTATATTTCTTTTTTTCTTTAGTATTTAGAGGTAAGGAGTAGTAATGGCATTTTTGTAATTAGTACCTTAGCTTAGAGCCTAAGCTACTCTCCCTTTTAAATTCCCCCTTGTAAGCCTCATTTGAGACAGACTTGAATTTTGAAATTAAAAAAAAAAAGGTATTTCTCTCTCAAAAAGTGTGTATTGGATATTTTTAGAAGTCTTTTGACGTGTAGTTTACGTCAAAATCAAACACGGATACACCAGTTAAGAAATCTAATGGAAAAAAAAAAGATCGACCTTCCGGACGATTTACGAGTTCACCGCACGTTCCACGCCATTCAATGAGACCCATGCTCCGCCTATTACCCTACCTCCGATCACTTTTTGTCTTATCATAATAACCGTGTGGAAGGAGGTCTAGCTTTAGAGACAAAAGACAGTTAACTCAACCACAAGCCCATGTACCTATTTCCTCATCCGTTGGGTGGGATCACCCTGAGTCCAACAAAGGATGGTTGAATCTTCAAGGCCACCCTTACATCAACTCTGATTCCACCACCAGTACCGGAGATACGTTAACTCTTTTGGGGTGAACAGTGTTGCAGGAGCATAAGGAATGAGGGATATTATTGTACTTTTCTTCATATATATTTTCAAGGCTTTTAGATTAGTCTATGTCATGGTTGGGCCCATCACATGTGTCATCGCACATGGCATCATCTTAATGACTCCCTAATTTGGGGAGGACGCTACATTGTATAGGACGCTACATTGTATAGAGATATGATATGATAGAATGATATTTGTTGATATGATTCCCTTTTATTATGTGTATTTTAACTTCCATTGCGTACGCATCAAAAACTTTGGTGGATGTCTCGATGAAGCCACAATAATCTAATTTTGAGAGAGTCCGTTTATAAGAAAACAATAAAGAAGTTCAAGATAAATGTCCATTGTTCATAATGTACTTTTGGAAATTTGGGAGGAATTCAATACGCCCAACCTCATAAACCCTGCATCTCAAAACAAATAAGAGAACATAATGAACAACTATAAGAGGTTCACTGTGAACAACTATGAAAAGCCACAAGGAGAGATTTTATTATCCAAGTACACAAGTAGAGTGCTAAATAAATAAAAAATATAAAAATGTGTGTGTGTGTGTGTGTGTATATATATATATATATATATATATATATATATATATATATATATATATATATATATATATATATATATATATATATATATATATCATGGATAAACTAAGGATGTAAGGTTGTAATATATCAATGCCCTTTCAAAAAAATTTAGGGGCCGTAGCCCTCAAACCTCCATCCTAACATGGCTCCTGCTGACATAACATGACAAATGACAGATAAAAGCAAGCAAAAATTAGAACAAACTCTCTCACTAAAATATTGATTGATTATAATAGGTGGCCAAAGGCCTTATTATAGCTTAAAGGTATCTTGTTAGCCAAGATAACCTAAAAAGGTAATAAGCCTCGCACTAACAAATATTACGCACTTACCTAAAATACAAAACTAAAATAAAGAAAAGCAATAAATGGTAAAGAAATAAAGGAGTACAAATAATGATCTTACAACTAAGCGAGTAGCATGCCCCTATTCTCATTACTCTCCCGTTCTACATAAACTCGTCCTCGAGATTTTAGAGTTGGAGATGAGTGAGTCCAAAATTCAAAATATGCGTCGTGGGGGTCCAAAATAATTGTTGGCATCAGTAAAAACAAAATGGGGGAGATCAGAAAAAATTCACCAAAACTGAGTCATTCTGAAATTAAGTTCTTTTTTTCAAATAAACTCCAATGTGTCTTGCATTTGTATTATAAATGAGTCCCAATCTTTTATTTCAAACAGCACATGACGACATGCTTCGATAAGTTTATTAACCCATGACACAAATCTTCGTCGGAGCATCCTCTCCACCCTGTCGTCCATCCTCTATTATAAATGATCCCTTCCCCCAAACCATGAGAGACCCGTTTGTTTATAGTTTCGGAACCCTCATCTGCATCCCTCGGTCGTTATGAACTTCACCGAATCCCTTTTCTTCTCTTTTTCTTTAAAATCGACCTATATATTCACCTCGGGATCGAATTTAAATCTAGGGTTGCAAGACCCCAGGTTGAACCCTCAATGGCCCCCATCACAACCGTTCGCCATTGGAGGTCAGCGAGAAATCTGGAGGTTGTCGAGGTAGAACCAGGGGTGGGTTTTGTTGTTTCAACCCCTCTCTTGCCCGATCTCTTCACTGCTCTCGTCACACGTGCCCCAAGAGTTTGTTTCACTCCCTTCTCCTCCTTTTTTTGTTTTCCCTTCCCCAAAAGAATGGTGGTGTGCTTGGGCTTAGGGCTTTGTCCTGGTGGTGGTGGAATGGAACAGTAGTAGTAGGTAAAAAGGGTGGTGGAGGTAGGGGTGGGGCCTGAAATAGTGTGAATCGATCTCATACCTCCACGTCTGAAATAGTGGAATGGAAATGAAGGTGGCTAGTGTTGTCTCCAAAGCGGAGCTCAAGCCTAACTTGGCATAATCTCCACGCAAAATTAAAGCTGTCCCGTTTTGTGTTTTACAACAACGATAACAACTTAAAAACGCTCATGTCTCTAATACCAACTTAACATAATACGATAAATGGCACACAAGTGCAAGCACAAATCGAATAAACTCCCTCTTACTAAAATATTGATGGACAAATTTACAATTAGGTCCCTTGTTAACAATTTTTAAACATTTAAAGACAATTTACTATTAGGTCTATTTGTTGTGCCACTAGGATGGACTCCACAAAAAGAGAATTACTGGACCTAAGTCTTTACAAATTTGTCAAAATTCTTTTAGTGTTTAAAATTTATTTGTCGGGACCTCGGAGTAGGACCTCAGAGTACTTCGGAGTACTTCGCTAAATATTGATTGTTTATAATGGTTCCTCAAATAACCCATAATAGATAAACAAAATAAATGAGAAGAAATAGTTATCTTACAATCAAACAAACCCCTAGAACTCCCCTATTCTCGCAAACCTAAGGCATTCCAACAAAACAAACAGCTAAAACTGCAAAACCAAAAAACCGAAAATGATGATCCACATGAAATTTTTCCAAAATGAATGAATTTCAGAGCGTTGAAATGAAATTCTATAAAATCACAAATCAATAGCTACAGCAGATCCGAATTGAAACAAACAAACAATTTAGATTAGAATGTAAAAAGAGCGAAATTGAAAATGAGAGACCTTCGTGTTGGACGGATTGGCGTTGGCCGGGTTGGGTTCGACTAGCGACGGTCCGACCCACGAAAACGATGAATTCTTTAACGCTGGATCTCTGGAAAAACCCGAAATGGCTGACGTCGGTGGCGTTGGCTAAGATCACCGGATCCGAACCTTCCGGGTTGCATTTTAGCACCAGCAATGCCGTGATCTTCATCTTCACTTTCTCTCTAACAAAAAATTGAAGAATCGGTAGGAAAAATAGATTTATTCGATTGTTGCGTATATGAAATTGATTTTAAAGGTTTGTTTGACGCGAGTTTGGTTTAAAGGCACCCGATTGATATACTAGTGGCGGTGGTATGATTCGTTACAAATTTATTCTCATATAACCTTTATTAGTAAAAACTCAGTGTTAAATTATGGGATGACATGTATTTAGTTTTACTTTTAAAATTTTATTTGTATTTATGTTCATATTTTTATTTTTTTAATCGTTAGTCCTATTGTAATAACTGTAAAATACGTGTTCTTTTTTGTTAAGAGAAAGAGAGACGGTTACAAGGCGGTTGAGGGAGGTTTCGAGTAGTTATGGAACTAAATACAATTTAAAAAATACATGAAAGTGAAGCTTAAAAAAAATTTGGACATGGGACTAACCCAAAAAAACTATTAATTTTTTTTAGTTTTAATACAAATAAGTAAGATCTTATATTTGTTCATGTTTTTTAAATAATTGAGATTATAACATAGTTAACACTCAAAATAAAAATAAAAAAATTCTCTCCAAAGCATGTTAGAGAAGTCAATTAACAATTGGGCCCAAATCTACAACATTTAAAATTTCTTTACAATTAATCACTACTTTTTTTCATTACCGAAAAAAATTGAATTGGACACAAAATGTAATGCGTTGATACAAAAAAATCTAAAAAAAATTATAATATAATATGTAAAAGTTATGTGTGAGTAATAAACAAATCACAAACACCATTTTAGGAGAGGAAACGAAAGATATTGTCAGAGCATAACGGTGGTTAGAAGGGTTCAATCACAGTGAATTTTATATCTATCCATAAATAAAAATAAATAGAGATATCTTACAATAATTAATTGAAATAGGTACAATGAATTAGGAAAAATCACATGGCCACCACCTCCATAATCTTCATTTCTTAAAAGTAACGACCAGTTGTAATGTAAGGTAATTCTCGAGACCACTAAATTAAATTAACTTACTCTACCAAATTACCAAATCTATCAGTCAGACACACACAAACATCGAATTCACAATTAAAGAAAATATTATAATTAATGCTCAAAGCCGAAAATAATATACTATTTGCAATATTCACGGTTCTGACGCACTCTAAGATTTGGATGTCGAAAAGAACAATTTGAGAAAAATCATATGAATCCCAAAAACTCCGATGTACGGGGTCTAAGCCACCGTCCAATCCAATAATAACGCGCAAACATCAGATTGAATATCTGCATTATACTCATATTCCCTTAGTCCTGAAATAAATAACAAAAATAATTATCTAAATTCCCAATATATTGCACAGAGAGAGATAGAGAGAGAGAGAGATCTGGTCGAATTGGGTTTTATCATGAACATATTTCATGCTTTGAAACACGAAAGTCTATTCTCGTATGCAGATGTGCTAAGAAAATTCTCTTGTGGCAGTGGTAAATTGTCTTGGGAGCAAGTCTTGAAGAAATGAAAAGAGGTTTTATAGAGGGAGTATTAGAAACAAAACGATCTTAAATTTTTTTTGTTAACCACAGGTCCTAAAGAGATGAAAAGAGGTTTTATAGAGGGAATATTAGAATCGAAACAATCCGAAAAAATATTGGTTAACCACGTTGCTGGTTAACGACGCTTAGGTTCAAAAGAAAAATCAATGTTATGCTTTTTCAATGAAAAAGTAAATAAAGAGAGACACTGCTAGTTAACAACGCTTAGGTTCAAGAGAGAGATCAATGTTATGGTTTTTCTATGCAAAGGTAAATAAAGAGAGTACACGTACGTGGCTATGCTTAGAGAGGTCCAATATTAATAGATGTATGTATAGAGTTTTAGAGTATTATATAGATAGCGGAATAGACATCTAATCTAATTCTAATATATAAATTTAGAAGTGCATTTTTTTATTTAATCCCCACTTTTTAATGTAATATTTAATTTAACCTTCATTTTTCTAATCTCTTTGTATACCCCTTGTACGAAGGATTATCTCCAAATATTGAATAAAAATAGGGGGTTAAGTTTAAGGATTTATTTGACTTTGTCCTCTCTTTATAATGTCAAATTAGACTTAACTCCTATATTGAGGGCAACGTCAAATGATTATGAAAACACGGGGTTAAGCCAAATTATGCATCAAAATTTGGGGTTAAGTCAAAATGACCCTATTTATAGTGGAGTCTCCTAACGTAGTTCTCCCAAGTGTCATTGTATTAATAGTTTTTCCTAACTAAATCTAAAACATCCACGAGAATGGACTCTCAAAGTTGTGTCACACGTGTCTATTCATTATTACTATTGAGGTTAATTTTTGGGTGCATTCTTATCAAACATATCTTTTTCTCTCTCCTTTCAAATGAAATTACGCCTCTCTCTCTCCCGCTTTATTCTTCGATTGTAGACATTCTTTTTCTTTTGATTTTAATCCTTTTTTATTATGTATATATATCTATCTAATCTCCTCTATCGCAACGCCCCTCTCAAACTCCCAGTTATTTATGACTCGAATCTCAGCCAACGTACATCGTCCGCTAACCACCAACCATATGACACAATTCTTATCACGGTACCTTTCTCATTTTCTCTTTGCTCATAAATTTCAAGGTTTTTGGTTAGGATTTGTGATTTTGTTTAGGGTTATGGTATTGCTGGCACTTAATTTGATGACGTGACTTGTAAAGAGATTGAGGATTCAAAGTTTCATCGGTATCTATATCGTAATTTTTCACCTTATTATTTTCCACCTTATTTTTCCCTATTGTTGGAGTTTGGAGGTTAGATCGATGGTCTCTGGGATTGACTATTACAGAAGGGGTGGTACTATATGGTTGTGTTTTTGGCAATTCAACTTTTCTAAATTTTGGTCTCTCCATTTTGTAAGGATGTATTCATATATGTTTATCTGCAAGCACTGGAGTTCTGCATTCTTGTTGGGATCGTTGCTATGGTTTTGTCTCTGACTCGCCGATTCTCCCTCGCAGAACTGCTTTTATATGTGAGACTCAATTGCTTAACTTCAAATATTGAAGTACTTAAATCATAATTCTCTAAATAAGTGATAAACTAGAGTTTACTCTATGTGTTTTAGTTTTTTTAATCATTATATCAACTCCTCTCATTCCTTCAATTGTTAGTTGAGAAATTATAGCATTTAATCGTGAATGGAAATAATCTAATAAAAATGTGAACAATTTCTCAATCTTTTACATTTTAACAGTTCATAAATAAAATGTCCATTTTAGAAATTTTTAAGAAATTAGTTGTTGAATAGGAATGGTTGATCTCATTTACAACACTATTTTCAATGGCCATAGGTGTTTGGAAAAAAAATAATTTTAAATGGTTTGAATCCAGTTTACACATGATTCTACATGGGGATATTAGGTGGGTAACAGCTCTATGTGGTCTTAATTTGTTTTTTTATTATTATAGTGTTTAGGTGTGTATATATATATATATATATATATATAGAGAGAGAGAGAGAGAGAGAGAGAGAGAGATTAAAAAACCACTAGCTTCAGGTTTACTTAAAAACCCACTCCATTTTGTATGCTCTTTGTTTATTAAAATGTCTTATCAAGTTTAGTTTTTTTTTCATCAAGGCTTCATGTATGATGTCCATTAGGTTTATAATTTATTATGTTTTCTGGGATGTGAATAAATATATGATCTCCAAATTCAAATCATGATTACTAGGGGTGAAAACGGATATCAGAAAATATGAATCCGTTCGCTATTCGTATCCGAATTTAGCGGATATTTATCCGAATAAATATCCGAAAGAGAGGATACGGATTACCATTTTTAGTATCCAAAAAAACAGATACGAATATGGATAGTGATAGAGTCCGTGGAGGATAATCCGTATCCGAGACGGACTAATGATTACTTTATAATATTTTAGTGTACAACAAGTCCTATAAACCACCCGCCATCACGCGGGGCTAAATATAGTGTAAAAGATTCTTTGACCCTGCATAAATTTTTTGAAAGTCCAAAATGAACTCCATTGTACTACTTAAAATTGAGTTACTTGTATTGGGTTGGAGCTTGGGTCAACTAATTTATTGAGCAAACAAATCGAGCTTGTTTTAAAATTAAACTCGACTCGATTTGTTTGGAGCCCTATTTGAGGTCACTTAATCTAAGTGGAGATCCTTTAGCTTGTTTTGTTTAAATATTTATGACTAAAACACTATTTGGTATTACTCCCGTGACTAAATATGGTTATAATTATGTATATAGTCATTATTGTTTCCATCCCTCTACTTCGTCATCAACTTGCTTTATAAAGACTAAAAAATACAAAATTGTCGTGTAATCTTAGTTCATTCTAGTGGGTAAAATAGTAATTAATTATGTGTCCTTAATGCAAATTCATGTTTTTAGTTGAATAGGTTTTAATTTTATAAAATAAAATTAAGGGTAAATTACACAAAACCTCCCTCTAGTACCTTCGGTTTACCAGTCACCCTCTCAATTAAAATACCCGATAAACCTACTCTCTAAACTATCGAATCGTTACAAATAAGTCCAAAAATGGGTTCCCTCTTTCATTCTAAATAGACAAAAATACTCCTCAACACATATTTAAAACCCTAGTACTGAAATAAAAATAAATATAAAAAGCAGAAAAAATGCATCACCCACTCTCTATCTCTACACACTCATTGCATCCCCCTTTCCTCTTCAACACAAACCCTAAAAATAAAAAACACAAAAATCAATTTAGCCCCCCAAAAAATAAACAACTTCCATCAAAACAAATAACCACCACACGTCGTCATTACACCTAATAACCAATTGCACCAGTTACAAATCAATCCAACCAAATACCCATATTAAAACCTGTTCTACTAAGATATGGGGAACTCAAACCTAATGGAGAGAGCAACTTAGGAGCAACGAAAAGTGTGAGCTACGTGTGAATTTATGGCTCGAGTGCAAGCCGGTCTCTCAAGTAATAAATTCGGTAAGACAGGGTAAAATCTTCAGGGAATAGAGTGTTGTCGATGAGAGTAGGGACTGTTTCTAAAATCTAGGTTTTGACTCGTAAAGAAAGGAAAGGTGATGATTCATGCGTGAAATGATTTCTAACTATATAGATGATTTAAGCTATGAATTTGAAATTTACACTAATTAGAGAAAAGACTGAATTTAGTTTGAAACAATTTTAAAAAAGGAGGTTGGGATCCAACCCACCGTACCCTAGGATCTCTAAGATAAATGCCAACTTATGTAAATTAATTAACTAACTAATGGAAAAACAAAAATTCAATTCGAAGCATCAAATATGTTTGGGCGTTAACCCATGCAATAATTGGTCGATAAATTGGTATGCGCGATTGATATATTCACCGACACATATAATGAGTCCTCAAACACTTGTGTTGATTTCAAAAAACTCACTTAAGAGATCTACACTATTAGTCCCAATCAATATATCAACCTCAAGAAATTAATTATTTGACTACGACGAATTTCACATTCAAAGTCGAAAATCCTAGGTTGGGTTCATGTTCCCCAACCTATGACTCGTTTAGCTAGACATGAAAACTATTTATAAACAAATGATATTAAGCATGCAGGAATTAATGTTAAAATACAAAGAAGAGAAGAGTTTATATCAAATACCAAATGATGAGAATCCAAAGTGCAGGAAATAAGAACTTCAAACCAAGTAGAAATTGTAGAAATAGAAATAAACTCCTCTTATTTCCTGACAAATACCAAATTGATAAATTAATTGTAACTCCAATAATTCTAGTTGAATTCCAAGATTTACAATATATGAAGTATATAAACTTATACCCATAAATTCTCTAGCTAAGGACCCAAAAATGGCTAAGAGGCCAAGTCTAAGCCCTAACCACTTTAGTTACAAAATAGGAAGAGATAAAAATTTCTACAGAAAATTGAACCACTTATCCAAACTGAACTGGTTTGGACCGAACCCCTTGAAAAACCAAATCGGTTTGCTCCAAAACCGAACCAATTCATTTTTTTTCTATTGTTTTGGGCACTTAGAAATGCATTAATTTTTCATTATTTGCAGTTTTGACCCTAGAACTTTTCTCAATCTTCAAAGTGCTGTAACTTCTTCACTAGGACTTGAAATGAGGTGTCGTTTCTTCTTATGTTCTCAGGAACTCAAGATTTACGATTTTCACTTTGGCTACTTCTCCTAGTTTTGCCTGAAAATTTATCGATTTGCCCTTCACTATCCTTTCTTGCATTGCTTTCATCATTTTGTGTTATTCTCTCCAATCAACTTGCAAGAATTACCTGTAAAATACATTAAAGATACATAAAATAAGAAACACTTGCCAAAAAGGTTAGTTGTAATAAATATGAGCTAACTCCCGGGTAATTGCGATGTGTGGGACCGTAAGAATGTCAAATTTAGATGGATAAATATTAAATATTTGTGCTGAATCAAACCCCCTAACTTAAGATGTTACTAGTCCCGAGAAATGTAAGAGAATAAAAAATAGGGTCCATAACTAGCACTTATTAACTGAAGGATAGAATACATGTTTAGCGGGCATGTGATTGCATTGAGCATATGCAACAAGACGTTAAACTCCTAGGTTACCCTAGTAGGACGAGTGGTATATCGTGAGGTTTTGCAGTGAATTTACCCACAAAATTCAGTTTGTACCACATGGTACGACTCAAGGAAAATCAAAATAATCAAAAATTGTACAATTTAAATTCCACAAAAATAATATAAAAAAATTATATG
Organism: Sambucus nigra; assembly: GCA_949130495.1. Taxonomy (NCBI): domain Eukaryota; kingdom Viridiplantae; phylum Streptophyta; class Magnoliopsida; order Dipsacales; family Adoxaceae; genus Sambucus; species Sambucus nigra. The sequence goes on from OX422221.1 coordinate 443,896,181, forward strand.
ATAAATATCAATTCATAGCGTGTGGGTGTGTGTGTGTGTGAAGCCAAAAATAAATCGTTAACATCCGCCAATTGATCATCACGTTACTTTCCAAAAATTTGCTTTGATTTCAGTTTCTCATAGGATGCACCCACAAACAAATCACTTGGATAGTGGCTTTACTTTTCTCTTAGTGTGCATGGAAATAAGAGTAAATATAATGGACACGAGTTCACGCACACTAATAGAAAGACAAAAAAAATTATGGTGAAAAGATCTCATGAACAGAGTACAATCATTGGAAAACGGGAAAATATCATTCTTTATTTGCACCGATTTGTCTCATTATTATATATATTTTTAGCTCTCCATGTGATGATCGATTTCGTTATTTGGAATCGGTTAGGACTTTTTAGAGGTTAAGGTTGTTTTGGAGAATTTTCGATATTTTCTTATGAAGATCTGATGATATTTTTTCGGGCTTTTGCTCATTTTTCTCTTTTTTTCAATTCATTTTCTTTTTTATCTTTCACACACACACACATACACACACACAAACACACATATATATATATATATATATCATTTGAGTATTTTTCTATCCTTTTTTGTACCGTATGGACCTTAAATTCTGAAATTTTCGATTTTTATAACTTCTTGGAGTTTTTCAGGTTAACAAACGAAAGGGATATGAATTTTTTGCTCAATTTGGCTTTCAAAGTTAGGCATTTTCTAGGATTTGTATGGCTAATATCTTTTTGGTTAACAAATGATGGTCTAACTTCATGTGTCCGAATCACTAATCTAATTATTATATGCATCTCGAGATTAATTTTTATTTCTATTTTTGAGACATATTTAGGCGCGTTTTCAAAATGAAATCTCCACTCGCTTCCCTTTCTGATCAAAATAATGAATTTGAGATCTACGACGAATTTACCACTGAAGGAAAGTTTGAGTTATTTTAACTCGAATTGATTTAAATCTCTCGGAAATGAAGAATGGCACAAAAATCTCATCGAGTTAAAATCTTCACATCTATTTGTATAAGTCGTCAATTTTCATTCAATTTCCGTTTTATATCAAATTTCGGCTCAATTTTTTTTACAAATTGAGATTTGAAACAAATTTTTTGTGATATTTTTAAGGATTTTAAATTCTAATTTTTATTTTTTTTTTGAAAAAATATTTTTGACTTTTTGAAAATTTTCCATTTTTTTGTGTTTGAGATTTTTCTATTTTTTTTAGGATTTTAAATTTGTGAAGTTTTTAAAAGACGCACTTGTACCCCCTAACTTAGACTTTACATTGTCTTCAATGTGAAGGAATAAAATCCAAATAAGAAAAATGTAGGTGCAGAATTAAAAACTAACAATAAATAAAATGCATAAATGACACAATATGAACACAACACAAATTTTATTAATAAGCGAAATAGAGATTACATAGTTTCTTAAAGGTAACACAAATAATACGATGAAACTACATAACATGTTGCTCAACCTGAGAAATACTCAACACGATGGTCGAGAGCAGTTGGATCGCAAGCATAAGGATCCATGTAGTAGGAAGGAAATCGACTCTCATGCCCAAGCTAAGCCTATATAAGTCGATTTGAAGCCGCATCATCGTATATGTGTCCCGACGGTAGTCAACAAAGAAATCGTCCCAGTCTTGATGGTAATCCACAAGGAAGCCGTCAATCTGGGACTCTAATTGGTCCATGCGGCTATTAATGACCGTCGTCTCATAAGCTCTCTCATCAAACTCCCCCTCGAATTTCGGATCCGTCGGGTCATCATCTTCTTGTTCATCGGGGTCAGCATCCCCGCTAACATTCTCTTCTTTTTTGCTGTCTTCTCCTTCTTCCCCACACTCCCCCATTTCGACGTCTTCAAAAATAGGTGCGGGGGGAGGGGGTTGATTTCTAGCCTCCCGAATACTCCTATCCACCGGTGTCTCGTTGATTGGTTTGGGCACCCATGCCTTTTCGACCCAAGGTTCGACTCCTACCTCTAAACATAAGGAAGTGATGATGCGACCGTATGGCAAGGAATGCGTCCCCGTTGAGTCAAATACCGCATGTGTGATCTCGTCGAAATAAATATACGAAAGGCTAATTTTTGTTGTGGGGTTGAACAAAAAGTAAAGAAAAATTATGTGATGCATTCGAATGGTGGAATCATTCTTAGTTGGCAATACCGTTTCGCACGCAATGAGATTGGGAAGACAAATGCATAACGGTAGCCGACCGAATGGGAAGGTATCATAGACCCATGGCGTGTCGGGTGCCCACCAGTTTGAGATCTCAAGCCTTTGGATGTCTTTTTGATTGTACGGGTACATGTATGATCGGTAATATTCCACTCCCTTTTTTCGTAGCTTTCTTTTGATGATTTCGAGGGAGAAAGGAATGACAAACCCATCGTTGATAGCTATCGGATATATGGACGAGGGTCCCAAAAAAAGTTCGGGCGAGTTATTAGTAGACCAGACCCTCATCTTGCGCATACCAATTGCGCCACCCAAATTTGGAGAAGAGAGACCCAACTTTATCGGATAAGTTATCCCATACGATGAGAAGTTCAATGAATAACGCCCGACGTGCAGAAAAATATTCGGCGCCCAATCCCGTTCTTGGGGTGAATGGTAGATAGTACAATCCTCAACTCGGACTTCGGTAGAGTGATATTGCTTAAGGTAATGTTTTAGTGCCATGGAGATTACTAAGGTAGGGATGCGCTTGGAAGAAATTTCAGAAGGATAAGAATGGTGGATATAGGCATGAGGAGATATGGGGGTGAGGGGGGGTATTTATAGGGTGGAAGGGGTAGGAAAATGAAAGGTTTGGTTCGGGAGAAAGATTTGGATTGGTTAGTGAAAGGTTTGGATGATGGAGGGAATGAATTTAAAGGTAACTTGAGTTTGGAGGGAAGGGAAGTGTTTAGGTTGGAGGGAAGGTGAAAGGGTGAGAGGGAAATGAGAAAAACTAGTGGGAAAATTCGACTAGCCCTTTAGAAAACAGGAACCGATTCGCTTAAGGAATTGAACCGGTTCACTCCAGAACCAAATCGGTTCGCTTTGAACAACTGCCCAAATTATTTTTTGAAACCAAACCTCTTCCTGTGGTTTCAGTTTTTGAGCGAATGGGTTCGATTTTCTGAAGATAACTTTTTTATGTTTTCTCATTTTCCTCACAAATTTCACATTCTCTCGAACACGGGTGGTGTGCTTCCTAAATTCTCTCGAAATTCATCCTAAAAATGTTATTTTCTCAGGATTTTTGTTAAAATCTCCATGAACTTGTTGGGCAACTCTCGGGAAGTGACTCAAAATCGAAATACTCCACTCTCGCTTATACACACACGACCGACTCCTATGTACACGAAACACTCGTAGGACTCCTAAATACAACATTTCTCACCCCATACACGTCGAGGGTGCGACGACCTCTCTTCACAACCTAACCATCCCCATATTCGGGGTTCGATAATAAAATTGTCTCCACTTCCCCGATGCATGCCTCAAGATATGGATTTAGGCGATGTCCATTTACTTTGAAAGTTCTCCTATCCTTTAGGTCTTCCACCTCTATCGCTCAATGTGGGAACACTTCTTTTTCTACAAAGGGTCTGGACCATCTTGGCCTCAACTTCCGGGAAATAAATTTATTGTAGAGTAGCACATTTTGTATCGAATGAAACTCCTTACGATTAATACTCCGATCATGTGAGAGTTTCATCCCTTCCTTTGAAATTTGGGAGCTCTCGTACACATCATCGCATATCTCTTCCAACTCGTTCAATTAAAGCTTCCGTGTTTCACCAACGTTATCCAAATTAAAGTTTAACCTCTCGATTGCCCAAAATTCCTTGTGTTCCAACTCGGCGGGGAGGTGGCAGGGTTTGTCATACACAAAGTGAAATGGAGACATCCCAATGGGGTTATTATAAACGGTCTGGTAAGCCTATAGTGCATCGAGTAATCGGATAGACCAATCCCGATGATTAGAATCAACAGTCTTTTCAAGTATATATTTTATCTCTCGATTAGTTATCTCGACTTAATCGTTTGTTTGAGGGTGGTAAGTTGTCCCAACCTTGTGAACAAGTCCATACTTTCTAATTAACTTCTCGAACGACTTATTACAAAAAATCGAGTCGTTATCACTAATGACTGCTTTGGGAGCACCAAAATGAGAAAGTATGTATTCATAAATGAGATTTACCACCACTATGCGGTCATTTATGCATGTAGTTATGGCCTATACCCATTTAGACACATTATATACCACAAGAAGGATGTAAATAAAGCCAAAAGATGGAGTAAAGAGTCCCATGAAGTCTATGCCCCAGTAGTCAAACATTTTAATAGTAAGGATAGGGGTCAAAGGCATCATGTCGCGTCTAGTAATGATGCCCATCTTTTGGCATCTCTCATATGATCAATAAAATTCGTGCACATCCCGGAAGATAGTGGGCTAATAGATTCCACATAAAAGAATATTTGTGGACATATTCTTCATGGAAAGGTGGCCTTCACATGCTTTCGAATGACGAAAATAGATGATGTTTTGGTGTTCATCATTCGGTACACACTTTTGAATTATTTGGTCCGCGCAATACTTAAATAAATATGGATCATTATAAAAGACACAAGCACGACTAAGTGAAAAACTTCCTCTTATCTTGCGGAGTCTATTGTGAGGGAACGAAACCCCTCACTAGATAGTCCACGATGTCCACAAACCAAGGTAAAGTGGAAGTGGCATAGCGTTGCTCATCCAGAAAAAAATCATTAATGGGTATGGGATCATTAGGTACATTGAACGAAAGCCTAGAAAAGTGGTCGGTTATGACATTTTTTACTCCCTTCTTATCTTTGATGGAAGAGTTAAATTCTTCGAGTAGTAAAATCCACCTAACGAGGCGCGACTTGGGATCCTTCTTGGAAATGAGGTATATTAGTGCCGCGTGGTCGGTAAAACAAATGATGGGTGACCTAATAAGATACGAATGACATTTATTAAGGGAAAATACCACCGCTATCAAATCTTTCTCCATGATAGAGTTTAATTATGGTCCAGTTAAAGTCCGACTAGCGTAGTAAATGACATGGGACTTCTTATCTCTCTCTTTCCCTAAACCATCCCCTACCGCAAAGTCACTCGCATCACACATTAGCTCGAATGGAAGGATCCAATCTAGAGCTTACATAATGGGAGTGGAGATGAGAATACTTTTAACTTATCAAATGCCTCTTGGAAAGCTTCGCTCCACTCGAATGGGACATCCTTATCAATTAAGTTATTTAAGGGTTTAGCTATGGATCTAAAGTCCTTAATAAACCTACGATAAAATCTCGTGTAACCCAAAAATGAGCGCACATCTTTGAGTGACTTGGGTGGGAGAAGTTCAACATTGATGTCAATTTTCTCTCTATCCACTTCTATCCCTTTGGATGGAACTATGTGGCCTATAACCACTCCTTTGGTTACCATGAAATGGCATTTCTCCCAATTTAGCAATAGGCTCTTTTTCGCACATTGAGCAAATACTTTCTCAAGATTAACAAGTTATTGGTCAAAAGAGGAGCCAAAAATGCTAAAATCATCCATAAACACCTCAAGGCCTCTCTCAACCATGTCACTAAAAAGACTCAAAATGCATATGTGAAAGGTCGATGGTGCATTAAATAACCCAAATGACATCCTTTTAGGCAAAAGTGCCAAAAGGTCATGTTAGGATAGTCTTTCTTGATCAAACACGTACACCTCTATTTGGTCATAATTGGAGTTACCGTTTAAAAAAGTAGTAAAATGGTGGTTTGACACTCTCTCAAGCATTTGATCCATGAACGACAAAGGAAAGTGATCTTTCTCAGTGTCGGCATTGAGTTTTCAGTAATCAATGCAGACGCGCTACTCGATGGTGGTACATTTTGGAATAAGTTCTCCCTTAGTGTTCTTTACCACAGTCATTCTTGATTTCTTGAAAACGTCTTGGATTGGACTAATCCACTTACTATCCGAGATGGGATAGATATGTCCCCATCCAATAATTTTATGATTCCCGTTCTCACCAGATCTTTTATTATCGGGTTTAATCTTCTTTATATTTCCCTAGAGGTCTTCACGTCCTCCTCTAGGTGGATATTATGGGTACAAATCAAGGGACTTATACCTTTCAAATACGCGATAGACCAACCAAAATCACTTCCTCAATATTTCTAAAACCTTCTCTTTTTGCTTTATATCTAGGCTAGAGGAGACAACAACGGGATATGTCTCATCCTCCCCCAAATAAGCATATTTAACGCTTGATGATAGCTTCTTCAATTCAAGTTTTGGAAATTTAGTATCGGAGGGAAGCTCATAAGATTCCCTTAGGGGTAACTCTTCAAATTATGATACCTAACTTGAACTTCTCACTCCGTCCTCGACTTTGCCCTCATCTAGCATCTCCCTCATCATACGCATCTCATGATCATACTCTGAATACTCTATTTCCTCCTCGATGGTCATCACTAAACACACCTCAAGTGGATCCTCAAAATTAGTTACCTCAAAATGCTCTTGTACTACCACTACACCAAAAACAACAATCTGGCACGGTTTAAAACGTGCCAGATCAAATCTGGCACGATTTTGAATTGTGCCAGAATCAGGTGTTCCAAAATGGCTATTTTTTGGCATGATTTAAAAGTGTGCTAGATTTGATCAAATAGGAACACTTCTCGCACACTTTTAAACCGTGCCAGAATTTGATATTTCTGGCACACTTTTGAACTGTGCCAGATTGAGTACATTTTGATAAACTTTTGGCACAGTTCAAAATCGTGCCAAATTTCGATACACTTTTAGCGCGATTTTAAACTGTGCCAAATTTTTGGATAAAAGAAAAAAAATTAATTATTTGAAAAAATTCACAAATTTCAAATCTCGCACGTTGTTGATAAACTAATGAACATACAAACTTCAAAATATTATAAGTCTTTAGTAGTTCACAGACCAAAAAAAATTGGGCAGAGTTTTTTCTATTTTCTGAACATTCTAAAACTTGCTAATATAAAACTTGCGTAATATAAAGCCCGCATGGCCACAAAATATGACAATAAAATTACAAATTGCCCGCACGGCCATAAAAGTTAACAATAAAACTACAAAAGCCCGCATGACCATAACAAAAAAAAAATAGAATCCTGAATATTAACGACATTAAATAAATAATCCCCTTGTTGTAAACCATTGACTTCTCCGCTTGTTCCACGTGAATAAATGTTAACGGTAAAATGTTATCCTGCAAAAAAAATAGGATACAAAAAAGAGATGATATTAGTAACCAAGTAATTTATATAAAAAAAGCTTACTCAAGCTAAAAAATTACATATAAGAGTTACAATTATTATTATATTCTCAAATTGAAAATCTTACACAAGTTATGACTACCTGATCAACTCCTACAAGTTACACTGGTCCCGTGCGAGGTGTTTGTGCCTCTTACGGGGTCGTTTGGGGGCTGGTTTGGGTTTTCACCCTTCAACGACTTTATTTTAAGCTTAATCTATATATTTTTGAATTATTGTCATATTCTCAAATCGAGAGGCCCATGACTACGCGGACAATTCCTACGAGTTACATTGGTCCCGTGCGAGGTGTTAATATCTTTTACGGGACCATGTGGGGGGTGATTTGGGTTTACACCCTTCAACGGCTTATTTCTAAGCCTAATCTATATATTTTCCAATTATCATCATATTCTTAAATCGAGAGGCCCGTGACTACACAGTCAGTTCCTACGAGTTATATTAGTCCCGTGCGATGTGTTAATACCTCTTATGGGGTCGTTTGGGGGCTGGTTTGGGTTTTCACCCTTCAATGGCCTGTTTTTAAGCGTAACCTATATATTTTCAAATTATCGTCATATTCTCAAATCAAGAGGCCCGTGACTACGGGTCAGTTCTTACGAGTTACATTTGTCCCGTGTAAGGTGTTAGTGCCTCTTATGGGGCCCTTTGGGGACCGGTTTGGGTTTTCACCCTGCAATGGCTTGTTTCTAATCCTAATCTATATATTTTTAAATTATCATCATATTCTCAAACCGAGAGGCCCGTGACTACGTGGTTAGTTCCTACAAGCTGCGTTGGTTCCGTACGAGGTGTTAGTGCCTCTTACAGGGTCGTTTAGGGGCTGGTTTGGATTTTTACCCTTCAACTTATTCTTTCAAAGCCTAATCTATATATTTTCGAATTATCGTCGTATTCTCAAATCAAGAGGCCAGTGACTATGCGGTCAGTTCCTATGAGTTACATTGGTCCCGTGCAAGGCGTTAGTGCCTCTTACGGGATGTTTGGGGGCTGGTTTGGGTTTTCACCCTTCAACGGCTTATTTTTAATCCTAAGCTATATTTTCAAATTGTCATCATATTCTCAAACCAAGAGGCCCGTGAATACATAGTCAGTACCTACGAGTTACATTGCTCCTGTGCAAGGTGTTAGTGCCTCTTATGGGGTCGTTTGGGGGGCTAGTTTGGCTTTTCACCCTTTAATGACTTATTTTTAAGCCTAATCTATATATTATCAAATTATAATCATATTCTCAAATCAAAAGGCCCATGACTACGCAGTCAGTTCCTACGAGTTACAGTGGTTCCGTGTGAGGTATTAGTGCCTCTTACAAGGCCGTTTGGGGGTTGGATTGGGTTTTCACCCTTTAACGGCTTGTGTCTAATCCTAATCTATATATTTTCAAATTATCATCATATTCTCAAATCGGGAGACCCGATACTACGCGATCAGTTCCTATGAGTTACATTGGTCCCGTGTGAGATGTTACTTCCTCTTAAGGGGCTGTTTGGTGGCCGGTTTGGATTTTCACCCTTTAACGGCTTGTTTTAAAGCCTAATTTAAATATTTTTGAATTATCATCATATTCTCAAATTGAGAGGCCCGCGACTACACGGTCATCTCCTACGAGTTACATTGGTCCCGTGCAAGGTGCTAATACCTCTTACGAAGCCGTTTGGGGGATAGTTTGGGATTTCACCCTTCAACGGCTTGTTTCTAAGCCTAAGATATATATTTTCAAATTATCATCATATTCTCAAATCGAGAGGCCCGTGGCTACGCGGTCAGTTCCTACGAGTTACATTGGTCCCCGTACAAGGTGTTAGTGCCTCTTACGGGGACGTTTGGGGGCTGGTTTGGGTTTTCACCCTTCAATGGCTTCTTTTAAAGCCTAATCTATATATTTTCAAATTATTGTCATATTCTCGAATTGAGAGGCCCGTGACTACGCAATCAGTTCCTACGTGTTACATTGGTCCCGTGCGAGGTGTTAGTGCCTCTTACGGGGCCTTTGGGGGTTGGTTTAGGTTTTCACCCTTCAACGGCTTACTTCTAAGCCTAAGCTATATATTTTCATATTATCATCATATTCTCAAACCGAGAGGCTCATGACTACGCAATCAGTTCCTACGAGTTACATTGCTCCCGTGCAAGGTGTTAATGCCTCTTATGGGGCTGTTTGGGGGGCCAGTTTGGCTTTTCAACCTTTAACGACTTGTTTCTAAGCCTAATGTATATATTTTCAAATTCTTGTCATATTCTCAAACCGGAAGACCCGTGACTACGCAGTCAGTTCCTATAAGTTACACTGGCCCCATGCAAGGTGTTAGTGTAATACCCCGTAATTTTATGGTTTTTAATTATGAGATTAATTAAATGAAATTGTTTTTAATTGTGGGATTAATTAAATTAATTTGGGATAATTAATTGGAAATTAATTCGGATTTAAATAACTAACGAGACGAGATTTAGTATTTAAATATGATGATAATGTTGAATATTGCTGAGTGATGATGGTAATATGTGATTATTGAATTTATTAAAATTGTCGTGAGTTGAAAATACGACAGTTTCGGTAATTAAGTTGGGACGAGCGTGTCAGGACCAAATTTAATGCATTTAAAAGTATTTTATTTTTTATGTCATCCGTATGATCATTTTGAGTGCACCAACGGATCCGTAAGGGTCGAAATAGTCAGAAAACACTAGTCGGGAGTTTAGTTTGGGTCTCGGGGTATTTTTAGGCCTAACCGGCAACCCGGGATGGTATTTTAGTCATTTTAATTTTTAATGAATACTGACCCACGAAAATTAGGTGATATTTATCAACCAATATTAGGGCCATTAGGGCCATTATCAGCCAAAAAGCAAGGAGTGGGCAACATGGGAAAGAGGACAAGTTACAAAGAGGGTTTCCAAGCCATAACCACCACATACCACCATTATTCACCGGATCTGTCACCAGAGATAGAAGGAGAACCAACCATTAACATCACCAACGGATCATAATCTTTATTTTTCTAGGCAAGTGATTTATCTTGCAAATATTTATGGCATATGTTCTACATGATAAATTAGATTTAGAGGCAAATTATGAATAATTGTGATAATGTGAAATTGGAGACTAAATCATGAACTTGGGTAGTTTTGCATGTAGTGGACCTTCTGGAATCATTAAGGGGATGAATTATAAACTAAGAGTTAGGAAATCGCGAAATTATATTGGAGTTTTTAACGATTTTTTAAGAGATGAGAAAAAACTAGGGTTATGGTATTTTAATGACTTTTAATCCAAGAAATCAATAATCTATGATGTTTTGATGAATCTTGAACGTTAAGACTGGTGTAGTAATGTTGATTCATGATTATTATACTCATTTGGGGAGTTTGGGACGTTGTAATATGATTTGGAGGTATAAAAAATGGAGAATCCCGTAACTGTTAAGAAATTCAGGGTGGATACCTGCTTGATCAATCGATCGATCCAAGAATGTCAATTGATCGATGATCGATCGATCGACCTCTTATGATTTTTGGTAATTATTTTCCTTTGAGGTTTAATGAAAATTCCAAAGCCGATATTTATTCTTAGGGTGATTAATATAATATTATGGGGCATAGTTAAGGTCAGTAGGGTCTTATTTATTGCCCAAAAAATATTATAACTTATGGGATCGAACGTTATAATTATGAGTGGTTACCGAGTGAGGACGGTTTGAAATCTTTCGATTTGGGATTGAAAGCGGAATGAAAGATAATGTAAGGGTATGAACAATAGCATAGGGATTTTATATTTGCTGAGATAACCTTAGGAACAAATTGGAGAACTAGTATTCACTTGGGATAGGTATAGGTACCCGAATCCATATGACGAGACTTGTCACGTTAAATAAATATTACGTAGAATATTCGAAACATAAATATTGTGGGTGAGACTTAATATAAAAGGGAGGTGTATACCTATATTGAAATTGTATATATAGTGGTTGTGTGATTTTCTAGTATATGGATTATTGTGTGTTTAACATACCTACCATACTTGCTATCACGGGAGGTCGTTCGTAAGAGGATAGTCTGGTCTCGGTGTGCCTTCGGGGGGGACTTTAGATTGATACCTCAGAATATAGGACTTGGAAGGGCTTATCGCTGAATGGATAAGTCTGCTGACCTTGGGAGCGTAGGTATGTACGTGACCCATGGGTATGTGAACTATGTTCGCCTCCTATATGTGTGATTTGTATTGAGACGGTTCTTGAGTGATTCGAAACACGTGATCCTTATGTACGTGATGTACATGTATTTGATAGCAGAGTATTCATGCACCACACCTTAGCCTAGGGGTGACATATATGTATATATGTACTTAGAATGATATACTTATGTACTTGTGACTAGCTCATTGTTGCTTAATAGATGTGAATAACTAAGATATTTAAATAGGCTAAGAATGGGAGAATTTAATTAACACTTGAGATAAGTAATTTAATGAATGTGAATTTGGGTTATGAATATGACTTATTTGGGTGTTACGAGTAGATATCCTATGATAGCTAGCGAAAGAAGGAGTGATACAGACTAGTTAGTTAGCGGCATAACTAGGATGGGTTAAGGGTATACGTTAGGCGTGCACATTAGTTGAGAGGTGAGGATCTCAAGTGAGGGCACGTGACTAACATGTTTAATATATGTATTGTTTATTATTGTGATTTAAACACTTGCAGTTTTAAAATATTTTCACCTCAGGCTTTGACCCGTTTGCTTTCAAATCTATCTCTTTTTGTAAAAATATTTTAGGTTCCCAGCCACAGGGATGCCAAGCATATGAGTTCCATTCTGATGACGTGTTGTAGCTACTGTGGAAGCTACATGATCTTGGTATTAGACGCATCCACATTTATTCTTGGTTCCTTCAGATTCATTCAAATCTGTTAGGGCATGCCGCCCATATCCAGTTAGAGATAGCATTCTCAAACTTTTTTGTTTTATTTCAGTTGTTGGTTTATTTATTCAGACTTTTGTATCGGGATTTTTACTATACTCTGGGATTATCTTTGGAGTGTTTAGTCCGGACTCAATTTATTTCTTTTCATCGGTTATTTATATGAGATTGTTTATGCGATTGATGGTTGGTGATTTAATTACTTGGTTATTATTAATTTAATTAATAAAATTTGGCATCTCTCTTTTTAAATATTAAGCGGCTTGTAATAAATTAAATGTTTCGACAGTGATGTTAAGACTGAACCAACTTGATATTCTGTATTAATTTCATAATAGAGTAGTTACTCGGTATTTAATTAGTCGGGGTGTCACAGGTGGTATCAGAGCACCAGGTTCTAGTGTCCTTTAGGATCTGTGCGGCTTATTATGCTTCCAGCGTAGCTTTCTTTGATATAGAGCCCTGTGTTTAGAATTTTTGATTTCTTTGGTGAGGTTTCGTTCTCCTGCTATAATCTATATGATAGTAAATCTTATTTTCATTCGGGTGTGTTCGTGCGCCGAACAATGCAGTAGGTCGTGAGAGTTGGGCGGGCAGCAGGAGGCAAAGCCCAGTAAAGGTTATAAGATATATTCAAGAATAATGACCGCAGTTGAGGTCACCACTATTATGGCACGGAAGGCCAGAACGGTAAAGATGGCTAAGGCACAACATATGACTTTCAAGAACCACTATAGTAAAAAGTGGGGTCAAATTAGACTCACCCAACAAGGTTGGAATGGGAGAGCGTCAGGCGAAATATTGAAGAGAACTAGCAGCGGAAATTCTCGAAATGCGAAAATGGCGTGTGTTAGCCAACGAAGGTAAAATATCCAAAGGCTTGGGCATATGTCGGAGTATGGCTAATCGGGAGTGAAAATTTAGGATAAAATTTTTCTTGGCTCGTAAGAGCAGAGTTACAATGGTGAGAGGCAACCACCACACTAAGAACATGAATGTTTTGTCAAAAGAAGGCGCATATGTATAGTTTGTCCATAAGTTCCTACATCAGATGTTCAGGATAAGATACGAGCGTTGTTCTAAACTCACACAAGAGAGTCGGACAGAGGTCACTCTGTGAAAAAAAAATAATTAATTAGCGAACCTTACACCGGATGAAGTAAGTGCAATAGAGAAGAGGACATTGAAGGGGAGAAATTAATTTACAAGAAGAATTGTTTGCACTTCTAGGGAATTCTGCTTGGAGGGTCAATGCAGATGGCAACAATATCGCGTTTTGTTAATATGGAGGTAAACGCTTCCTTGTGTGGAGAGATACAAGGATCGAAGAATTTAGACAATGTAAGACTGGTGAAAATGGTGTTGGTTAAGCACCACAAGGGGGAGGCCCATCAGGGGACCCATTTAAATGATTTGGATAGATGAATTGTTTACCGAGCGATGGTGATATCAGTAAGAGTTATCAAAGCCAGTAGCGTGTTCCTTAGGGCCATCAAAGCTAAGGGAACAACAGAGGTAGTCATCAGAGTCGAGACTACCAACGTCCGAGAGAAGGACAACCCTAACATGGTCAATGTGACTGGAGATAAGTGGAGTATGTGTAGAGGTATTTTATGGGGAATAAAACCCGTGCGCTCGAATCAAGTATAGGGATAAGGGTATGGTGCCTAGTGAGGGCAATAGTTATTGAAATTTTTGGTTTGGCACGGACAGGTGTGTTAAGTCCAGGAACCATTTAAGCAGCCAGAGCGATTGGCAAGGTAGAAGTATGAGTTATATCCTCAGATGATGATGCGTGTTGTATGTGACATGAACGAGTTACTACATTTTTATTATTGCTATATTCGCATGAGAGACGAGTTTAATGCGTATATCGACAATGTTATTATTTATGTGAATATTTTCCCTAGTATAGTGGGGTTACCTTTAGTGTGATCAGCCGAGAATGAATGGGTGTATCGCTAGTTGTACATACCTTATTGAAATTTCTCGTTTTAGTGCTGTGTTATATGATAGAAAGAAATTACGTCTGTATTCGTTGCTGAAATTCCTCTATCCATCAAAAATCTTCACAAACCTATAAAAGTAGAACAAAACTAGAATATAGCGGTAAATGAGGTATCAATCCATAACTAAGGATGAAACACAAAATTGGAGAGGACATATATAGATTCATTTATATTTTATTATTATATTTCTATTTTTTCTATTTATATTTTTTAAGGATTTTTTTAACTAACTAACTATACTAATTTTTATAACTACTAATTAAGAAGTAAAAGCTAATTTAAGAAAAGTGAGATAAACAAAATTGACCTAATAAGTAAACTAACAAAATTGGACTCATGAGGGCTTCAAAATTTTATCCCATAAATGGGAGATTAGACCTCAATAATCATCATCCAAAAAATATAAGATAAACAAATGAAGCATGAGATGATTAAAATAAAAGTAATAAGTGAGGAATAGATAAAACCTATTTAAGCCTTGAATTGAAATGGAAACTTCAATTACATTAACAAACTCTCAATTACAATCCCTCACTATGTATTTATTGAATCTAAAATAAGAATTACAAAATAAAAATAAAAAGGATAGTGGATGAATTCATAATGGACAATTAAATAATAAAAGAGATTTGCTAAAAATGCAAATCCTAAAATTATAAAATTTTACATTAGAGCTCATCGAAAGAAATAAATTTTAAATCATAACTTTATGTTGAGATAATTGCTAAAAATGCACAATCTCAACATAAAGGAATGGATTAGAATTTATTTCCCATAAGGGATGAATTTTACTACATCAATCTATTATGAAATAATTGCTAAAAATGCAAAAAATCATTATAGATGGGTGGGGTGAAATTCATCCTAAAAATAAATTTCACTACACACCTCTATACTGAGATATTTGCTAAAAATGCAAATACTCAACATAGAGGGATGGAGAGAATTTTACCACACAAAGCTTAAAAACTAATTTGGAGATCCCTTTGAAAATGGCCCAAGTCTTCAATTTATATGGTGCACATGGAAGCTAGGGGTAAATTGGGTAGAACAAAGGTGCACATGGGGTGAGTGAGGTGATAAAATCTGATTTGATCATGTGTTTTGAAAGGTGTAAGTGGGGTGGTTTGTTTAGGGGTATTTTAGGAATAAAGGGTAAATGGGGATAAAACACATGTGGGCCTTTTAATTTATGTTGACTTGGCTTTTGACAATTGACAGGTAAGAGAAACGGGGGAAGCTTACATGGGTTTGTGTAAAAAAAGGAAATGGGTTTCAAGGATATAGGTTGGAGAGGTAATAGGGTCGCACAGGTTGATGGGTTTTGGGTGGTGGTAATTATTTGGCAGGGCGCCGACGACGGGGTTCGATTTCGATCCGGAGGTATAAGGTCGGGGTTGTTCGTGGCGAGTTGGGGGTTCGGGCAGTTAAGTCCGGTTTTAGGTTGAGCGGGTTGCTTCGATTTTGGAGCTGGGTTCCGCCGTTTAGAATGGCAGGAGGGATGGGGGTCGATTCCGGGTTCGGCCGGAGGTCCGGGGGGTCGGATTGTGGGATGGAGACTGGGGAATGGCTCCGAGTTGGTATAAGGGTCAGGCAGGCCAGTGAGTGAGATTTGTTAATGGTGTTTAGTTATGGAGTTTGGAGATGGGCATTTAGGAGAGAGAGATGGTGTGGGAAAGATGATGATGAATAGTGGGATATGGTGTTTGAGGGTGTAGGGTGGTAGTATGAAGGTGAGGGTTTTAAATAGATGTAAGTGAGTGTATGTAGGTAGGGGGTGTGAGTGAGATTGGGTGTGAGGGGTTGTGTGTGTGTTTAACTTATGACCCCTAAAAAAATAAACTAAAAATAAAAATAAAACAAAATAAAATAAAAATTTAACTAAACTAAAAAAATAAAAATAAAAATTAACAAAAATAAAAATGGCACAACACGACACGCTAAACAAACTCTAAAAAAAACTAAACACGACTAAAATAAAAACTATAAAATAAAAAACTAATAAAATAAAAAAATAAAAATAAAAATAAAATAAAACAAAAAATGAAATAATAATAATAATAAACTAACTAAAAGCTACGAAAATAAAAGAAAATATAAAAACTAATACACGACGCGCTAAAAATATAAAAATCCTAAAAATATATAATGACTGAATAAAATAAAATAATAAAATAAAAATAAAATGACACATATAAAATAAAATTGGACAAATTAAACACACACGGTTCGGGACAAGTTTAGGTGGGTTTAGGGTTGGTTAGGGTTACAGGATTGGTAATTAGCTCCATAATTTGCACAATTGCTTTAAAACACGCGTTTGAGCACCAGAACGTGCATTCAACCTATAAAATAGACAATAAAGGGCATAAGACCCAAATTGTCGAGAATTAGCAACAAAAATATGTCTATTCGGGGTATAAAATGTACGGTTTTGGGTGCTTATCACACCACCGCCAAACAGAGCGTTGCTAGTCCTTGAGTAATAAGATATAGAGGAAGAGAAAGATAAGAAACCAAAAGTGTACCACTTTCGCGGGCACTTGCGATTGCACTTAGCATGTGCAACAAGCCTTTAAACCTATAGGCTGCCCTACATGACGAGTTGTGTCTCGTGAGGGTTTGCAGGGAATATACCCACAAAATTCTTATTTGCAACGGCAGTCAATCTCTTATTAGACGTAGAATAATCGCACAATCCATTATATGAGAAATATTTTGAGAAACACAAGCTAGAATTTGTAAAAATTTAGCTAAGTAAATACTCAAGGCACATCCTTCCTAAAATTCAACGTGTGTGTGTGAATAAGTCCAAACGGGTCGAGTATCATAAGAGTAATTCCTAGAATTCCTTTTCGGAATCAACGCTTCAACTTCAAATCTCACGGATATATTTATCTCAAACGAACTCTCGAGATTTGGGTTAGTGTATTGCTCTTGTGTGTGAGGAGGTGAGTAAATGTAAGCAAGTTCAAACATCTCACACACATATAAGAAATAATAAACAATAAGAAAGAAAATTGATCTCATGAAAGAATGTCGATCACTATAGTGAGAACGTCGAGTTATTCACCACGTTGACTTTCATTTGCCTGAATACCTAGGGGAACATGGATTATAATGGGTGAGGAGGAAATTAAATGGGAAGGATATGATGATATGAGGTAGGATGGTATGGATGATGGATGAGCGATGGATGTGTGGTGGATATTTGAGAAGAGTGTATCACTCATAGATGAACAAATGTCTTTATTTCTTGATTGCAACTTTCTCTTTTTCTTTTTTTTTTCCAAATACTCATCAATGTACGAGATAAATCTGCTAAAAATACAAATAACCCCAACATAGATTTGTATTTAATTTTTCTCCAACTGAATCGACTTTGGGAGAGATATTCGCTAAAAATGCAAACACTCTGTTTGACGGATCTTCTTTTTTTTTTCTTTTTTTTTCTTCTTTTCCAAATACACATCAATGTATGAGATAAATCTGCTAAAAATACAAATAACCCCAACACAGATTTGTATTTAATTTTTCTCCATCTGAATCGAACTTTGGGAGAGATATTCGCTAAAAATGCAAACATTCTCTTTGACAGATCTTCTCCTTTTACTTTCAACACTCTTCCCTTTTTCAATACGACGGGTCAAAAATGGAATTGATATGGAAATGGGTGGTATGATATATGGTGATGATATGAAAAATGGAAGGTGTATGGATGTATGCTAAAATGAAATTTGGTTAGTGTATGGGTGAAGGTGTGGTGATCGGGACAACTTCAAGACATTTGTTTCTTACAACTCGAAAGTGATGTCGTTCTCAGTGATCAACTCAAAATTTTTAATGAAGAATAATGAGATCATACAACTATTTAGTGTAGACCCAAATGAAGTTAAATCAACTCGTGACTCGGAGATTGCGTAAAAAACTCTAAAAAGTGAAACACACAAATCTCACAAGCTAAAAGTCTCCAACAGTGATTCTTAAGGTTCTCTTGAGAATTGTAATACTCTTCAACTCTAAACCGTAGTGATGTGATAAGTGTGCAAATTTTGTTGAGTCTAGAAATTCATAGTGCAAAATGCCTTGTTATGTATTACATAAGCTATTAGAAAAAATATTCTCTAGATTGATTCCTAGACTTTTGAAAGGTGGATGATAGAAAATTCACGTCAATGAATGAGATGAAAGAAACTGCACGAAATTTTAAAAATCAGGTTCAAAAATCAAAATTTTTAAAAAGAGGTACGATTTTGATAAAATTTCCCACCCCCAAACAAAAAGGAACATCGTCCTCGATGTTAAGTACAATGATTTTTAAAATTGAGAGCACAAGGTAGGAAAGATATTACCTCAACCGCTAATGAAGTGGACAGATGAAGCCAAGAATAAACCTGAATAAATGATGAGAAGAAAAATGTGTACGAGTATCTAAAGCATGATATAACATTGGGTGATGTGACACACCACCCCCAAACAGGATGAGACTCATACAAGAAACAACAGATTGCCTCCTGGTAGCACAAATTTTAATGTCTTCAGCCAGAACAATCCAGTCTCAACCTAAAGATAAGAACTAGGAAAGCACGGGGCGACAGAAAAATTGGGTGATGAGAATCACCCCCAAACAAGACTGAACTGCCAGTCTTGTTGGATGAATTGACAAAGGTGAGGGTGAAGAAACACCGATCATGACCTTATTTTTTTATTTTCAAGATTTGCTCTCATTTTTTTTTGTGGTTTTTGAATAATTTGAAAAAGAAAGGAAATATTTTTGGGATTTTTAAAGAATGAAAGGGAGAAAATGTTTTTCAATTTTTATAAAAATAAAGGAAGAAGATATTTTTGGATTTTTATCGAGAACAAAAAGGAAAATATATATATATATATATATATTTGGATTTTTTTATAAAAATAAAGGAAGAAAATGTTTTGGGATTTTTTTGGAAAAAAATAAATGAAGAAAATATTTTTGGATTTTTTTTGGAGAAAACCAAGGAAAAAAATATTTTTGGACTTTTTAAATTTGTTTTCAAAAGGAAAGAAAATATTTTTTGAATTTTTCTAAAAGAAAATAAATAATAAAAAAAATAAAGGAAGAAAATATTTTTGGATTTTTTTTTGGAGAAAACCAAGGAAAAAAAAATTGGATTTTTTTGGAAGTAAAGAGTGAGAAAAATATGTGGACTCTTTGAATTTGCACGAACTCACTAAAACTCGACTACCAAAAAATTGAACTGGACACACACAAGTCAAGTATAAATCCTAACTAGCACATAGCTAATTTTTATCTTTAAATTTAATGAAAGGGTAGTCAAATTTTAATTAAGTTCGTGGGCGACAAAAAATTCACAGAATTTTTTGAGTGATAGCTTTTACAAAATTTTCTCCTATTGGGCTACCTAGTTGATTGATTTTAATTTTAATGATGGCTAGGGTAGCACACAATGGTAAGCGAGTGAGTTGGGTGATGAAATTCCTTCTCGTGAGTGACCGGGTGTAGGTCTTAATCAATTAATTCATCACACCATTCGAAAATAAATGCGAGAATAAAATCAAATAAGAGCACACAATCACACACGATAATTGACTCACTAATAGGAGAGGTGCAAGTATTTAGAAATGTACCTCCCACGATTTTTAGGCCGTGGGGTGCCGAAAAATTTGAGTCGACCAGGGGGAGATCACGCCTATCTCAGTCATTCCCTGGAGTCCTATCGACCTAAGGTAGATAGGGTTCTAAATCCTCGCCTTTGGACGCCCTCTCTCTACCTTGTCCGGTTTCCCTATCAAGCTTTCTTCGATTATTACAATTTTTTAAAATGAAAAATAAAATAAAGGTGTCTCTATGCACCGCAATACAAGCAATGATAAAAATACTAATACAAGCCTTCTAAAAATATAAAAATGGTACTAAAAACAACAAAGTGTGAAAAATAAATGAACTACAATATGAAATCCGCTCCAAGAGCTTCACGCCCCCCGGCAACGGCGCCATTTAATAAATAGAAATTGCATCTCTTATGTGTTTGTCGTTGTGTGCAATTCCTCTATCCATAAAAAATCTTCACAAACCTATGAAAGTAGAACAAAACTAGAATATAGCGGTAAGTGAGGTATCAATCCATAACTAAGGATGAAACAAAAAATTGGATAGGACATATATAGATTCATTTTCATTTTATTATTATATTTCTATTTTTTCTATTTATATATTTTTCAAGGGATTTTTTTAACTAACTAACTATACTAATTTTTATAACTACTAATTAAGAAGTAAAAGCTAATTTAAGAAAAGCGAGATAAACAAAATTGTCCTAATAAGTAAACTAACAAAATTGGACTCATTAGGGCTTTAAAATTTTATCCCATAAATGGGAGATTGCCCTCAATAATCATCATCCAAAAAATATAAGATAAACAAATGAAGCATGAGATGATTAAAATAAAAGTAATAAGTGAGGAATAGATCAAACACATTTAAGCCTTGAATTGAAATGGAAACTTCAATTACATCAACAAACTCTCAATTACAATCCCTCAATCATGTATTTATTGAATCTAAAATAAAAATAAAAAGGATAGTGGATGAATTCATAATGGACAATTAAATAATAAAAGAGATTTGCTAAAAATGCAAATCCTAACATTATAAAATTGTACATTAGAGCTCATCCAAAGAAATAAATTCTAAATCATAACTTTATGTTGAGATAGTTGCTAAAAATTCAAAATCTCAACATAAAGGAATGGATTAGAATTTATCTCCCATAAGGGATGAATTTTACTACATCAATCTATTATAAAATAATTGCTAAAAATGCAAAAATTCATTATAAATGGGTGGGGTGAAATTCATCATAGAAATAAATTTCACTACACACCTTTATATTGAGATATTTGCTAAAAATACAAATACTCAACATAGAGGGATGGAGAGAAGTTTATCACACAAAGCTTAAAAACTAATTTGGAGATCCCTTTGAAAATGGCCGAAGTCTTCAATTTATATGGTGCACATGGAAGCTAGAGGTAAATTGGGTAGAACAAAGGTGCACATGGGGAGAGTGAGGTGATAAAATCTGATTTGATCATGGGTTTTGAAAGGTGCAAGTGGGGTGGTTTGTTTAGGGGTATTTTAGGAATAAAGGGTAAATGGGGATAAAACACATGTGGGTCTTTTAATTTATGTTGACTTGGCTTTTGGCAATTGGCAGGTAAGAGAAACGTGGGAAGCTTACATGGGTTTGTGTAAAAAAAGGAAATGGGTTTCAAGGATATGGGTTGGAGAGGTAATAGGGTCGCACAGGTTGATGGGTTTCAGGTGGTGGTAATTGTTTGGCAGGGCGCCGACGACGGGGTTCGGTTCCGATCCGGAGGTATAAGGTCGAGGTTATTCGTGGTGAGTTGGGGGTTCGGGCGGTTAAGTCTGGTTTCAGGTTGAGTGGGTTGCTCCGATTTTGGAGCTGGGTTCCGCCGTCGAGAATGGCAGGAGGGATGGGGGTCGATTCCGGGTTCGGCCGGAGGTCCGAGGGGTTGGATTGTGGGCTGGAGACAGGGGAATGGCTCCGAGTTGGTATAAGGGTCAAGCAGGCTGGTGAGTGAGATTTGTTAATGGTGTTCAATTATGGAGTTTGGAGATGGGTGTTTAGGAGAGAGAGATGGCGTGGGAAAGATGATGATGAATAGTGGGATATGGTGTTTGAGGGTGTAGGGTGGTAGTATGAGGGTGAGGGTTATAATTAGGTGTAAGTGAGTGTATGTAGGTAGGGGATGTGAGTGAGATCGGGTGTGAGGGGTTGTGTGTGTGTTTAACATATGACCCCTAAAAAAATAAACTAAAAATAAAAATAAAACAAAATAAAATTTTAACTAAACTAAAAAAAATAAAAATAAAAATAAAAATTAACTAAAATAAAAATGACATAACACGACACACTAAACAAACTCTAAAAAAAATAAACACAACTAAAATAAAAACTATAAAATAAAAAACTAATAAAATAAAATAAATAAAAAATGAAATAATAATAGACTAACTAAAAGCTACGAAAATAAAAGAAAATATAAAAACTAATACACGACGCACTAAAAATATAAAAATCCTAAAAATATATAATGACTCGATAAAATAAAAATAAAATTACACAAATAAAATAAAATGGGACAAATTAAACACACACGGTTCGGGACAGGGTTATGTGGGTTTAGGGTAGGCTAGGGTTACGGGATTGGTAATTAACTCCATAATTTGCACAATTACTTTGAAATACGCGTTTGAGCACTGCAATGTGCATTCAACCTACAAAATAGACAATAAAGCGCATAAGACCCAAATTGTCGAGAATTAGTAATAAAAATTCGTCTATTCGGGGTATAAAATGTACAGTTTTGGGTGCTTATCATTATAGGAGTATGATATTATCCTAATTATAGTTTTTATAATATGCTTAAATCGATAGTGTGCGGATATTGCCAGTCTATCGGGGTTATACCTTGGTGTAGAATGTTTTGTTCTGGTGAGGCCCCATCTGCGAGAGGGTCGGGCTCGCGTTTATATATTTGTATATATGTATATATGTATTGTTGAGACTTCGAAAAGTATATTGGTCTCGAATATTTGTTCTCGGTATGTGTAAGGACTTTACTGATATAAATCGGAGTGTATTTGGTTTACTGTTCAGTGGACAGATTTATCTAGTTATTATAATTAACGCTCAGGATGTGGTAATAAGAAAACTGCATTGTTATATCACCCTTTAGAGACGTGGAAGTTAATACTCATAGTTATATGTATGGGGATGGGGTTTTGAGAGCCCCGATCATATTTGCATGATGTTTATGGAATGTGATTACTATCAATGTTAAGAGGTAGTGTCTTTCAGAAGACGTTCCTTGTTTAAGAATGTTATGAAAGGAGATGTAACTTTGTTATCAAGAGACGAGAATATAGGGGTACATGTTATGGACCGAAGGCCTAACGGATTTTGATAACCGACAATGCTAGGAAGTAGTGTATCGGGGGGTTCCTTATTTGGATTTCGATTTGTGAGACATCCCACGCATGAAACTTAGCGTAAGGTTGGTATTAAGGAGAGGTTTGGCCATTAGTCCATGATGTGGGTACCTCGATCTTTAGGTAAGTATGTAGTTATAATTAGAAGTTAAAGTGTAAATTACGATATAAGGCCAGTAGAGTCAGTTGTGTGATGAGGAAATACTGATAATTTTGTTTTATTATTAGCGGGTTCAAGGATGAGATAATGTTTAGGAGGATTTAGAATTTCAAATTCGAGGGTGATTGAAAATGCCCAAGTGGTATAGCCACGTTGCAAATGTAGGGATAATAAAAAGTTTGGAGTATTTATGAAGCCTATGTGATGTTTAAACCGGTATGCATGGGTTATAAGGGGTGTAGACACTTTGGTTTGCTGGTGTCAGAATCGCCGGAAGAAGAGACATAGATGGGTGAAATTTTTACTTGTGGGACTAATATGACGAAGTGGAAGTGGTAGAGTGGATTAAGCGTCGTAAGAAGGACGACAATCTATAGATTCATGTGCAATAAGAGTAGCACGTCCAAAATTGGTTGAAGGGCAATGGGAATCCATTTAAAAAGGGGATATCCCTTGAGAAGATAAAGATTTAACTATTATGGACAAATTTGGAGCGGAGTTCCACCCAATCGAATGTTGAGGGTGGCTTAAGTGTAAATAGAGTGAGGATGTCAACGAGATATAAAGAGTCCGGATGTTCACAACGTGGTAAACAAAAGTGTACGGGTCAGAACTTTTAGTATACGCCGAGGGAAGAAGAGGGTATAGTAAGTACTAGATCGGTTGGGGTAAGATGATCCGCCAGATAATTTTGTATCAAGCCAATGATTCCAGTGATGGAAGAGTCAAGTTGGTAAATTTCTTTGAGGGGTTGCCAACTTATAGATAAGTAACGTGTTCCTTCAAATGTATGGAACGGGTTATCAATAAAGAAAGAAATTGTTATATCCTTGGGTGATTTACACTATTAGATAGTGACCGCGCCGGTATGTGGCCTTACCCAGTATTAATCCAAACTCGAATGAGATACCCGAAACCCACCTTTAATATGGGGTAAAGGAAGTAGCGGGGAAATTTTTATTTTGAGAAAGTTGTATCACCTATAGCCCGAGGAATAGGCGCAAGGTGATGGAAGACTGGTGGAACTGTATGAAAGTAATTTTGGACTCATTGCGATCATTTCATTTCTAGTATGTGAAGTATAATATGGTAATGGGAAGAGGATATTACCTAATAGGAAAGTTGTGTGAAAGCACCCGTACCTATATATATTGGATAAGGTGCTTATTGAGGTTTGTGTGGATAAACCTTACTATCCTTCTTCTGTATGCTTAGAGGTGAGCGGATTATCAGAATTTTCGATAAGTCAGAAGTTGGAATCCGATGACTATAATGGGTTAACCACCAACTGTCTGAAGTGGCTTTCCCTTGTGTAAAAGTCACAACGCTGGGAACAGAGATTCAAAGAACGGGCAGGAGTAGTCTGATGTTTTATGGTTGCTCCCAGGAGGGGAGTTTTGGGTTTAAATAAATTCGGGAGTTGATACGAAGTGAGGTGCGAACTCATAATAATATTGAGTTAATGCGGCCAATGATGTATAGGCTATTCTTATTCGAATGTTGTTTAGAAAGAGCACAACGTGAGGTGCATTTATTAAAGGTAACCCTATAACTGATAAACTATCAAGAGTGTTCAACAAGCTTGTTGTGAAGCGAGGGCTGTAGTGATTGACCCTTTCTTTGTATTTTATTTTCAGTACTAAAGGATACCTAATTTTTCCAGGTATGCCTACTTTTTCGAATTTTGGGACGAAATTCCGTTATTAGGGGGGAAGTATGTAATACCCCGTAATTTTATGATTTTTAATTATGAGATTAATTAAATGAAATTGCTTTCAATTGTGGGATTAATTAAATTAATTTGGAATAATTAATTAGAAATTAATTTGGATTTAAATAACTACCGAGACGAGAGTTAGTATTTAAATATTATGATAATGTTGAATATTGGTGATTGATTATGGTAATATGTGATTATTGAATTTATTAAAATTGTCGTGAGTTGAAAATACGGCAATTTCGATAATTAAGTTAAGACGCGCGTGTCAGTCGTGTCAGGACCAGATTTAATGGATTTAAAAATATTTTATTTTTTATGTCATCCGTATGATCATTTTGAGTGCACAAACGTATCCGGAAGGGTCGAAATAGTCAGAAAACACTAGCCAGGGGTTTAGTTTGGGTCCCGGGACATTTTTAGGCCTAACCGGCAACCCGTGAGGGTATTTTAGTCATATTAATTTTTAATGAATAGTGGCCCACGAAAATTAGGTGATATTTATCAGCCAATATTAGGTCCATTAGGTCCATTATCAGCCAAAAATCAAGGAGTGGGCAACGTGAGAAAGATGACAAGTTACAAAGAGGGTTTCCAAGCCATAACCACCACACACCACCATTATTCACCGAATCTGTCACCGGAGATAGAAGGAGAACCAACCATTAACATCACCAACGGATAAGAATCTTTATTTTTCCAAGCAAGTGATTTATCTTGCAAAGATTTATGGCATATGTTCTACATGATGAATTAGATTTGAAGATAAATTATGAATAATTGTGATAATGTGAAATTAGAGACTAAATCATGAACTTGGGTAGGTTTACATGTAGTGGACCTTCTGGAATCCTTAAGGGAATTAATTATAAACTAAGAGTTAGGAAATCATGAAATTATATTGGGGTTTTTAATGATTTTTTAAGAGATGAGGAAAACCTAGGGTTATGGTATTTTAATGACTTTTAATCCAAGAAATCGATAATCTGTGATGTTTTGATAAATCTTGAACGTTAAGACTGGTGTAGTAATGTTGGTTCATGATTATTATACTCATTTGGGGAGTTTGGGACGTTGTAACATGATTTGGAGGTGTAAAAATTGAGAATCTCGTAACTGTTAAGAAATTCTGGGCGGATACCTGCTTGATCGATCGATCGATCCAAGAATGTTGATCGATCGATCATTTTTCTCGATCGATCGACCTCTTCAGATTTTTGGTAATTATTTTCCTTTAAGGTTTAATGAAAATTCCAAAGCCGATATTGATTCTTAGGGTGATTAATATAATATTATGGGGCATAGTTAAGGTCAGTAGGGTCTTATTTATTGCCCAAAAAATATTATAACTTATAGGATCGAACGTTATAATTATGAGCGGTTATCGAGTGAGGACGGTTTGAAATCTTTCGATTTGGGATTGAAAGCGGAATGAAAGATAATGTAAGGGTATGAACAGGAGCAGAGGGATTTTATATTTGCTGAGATAACCTTAGGAACAAATAGGAGAACTAGTATTCACTTGGGATAGGTATAGGTACCTGAATCCGTATGACGAGACTTGTCATGTTAAATAAATATTACGTAGAATATTCGAAACGTAAATATTGTGGGTGAGACTTAATATAAAGGGGAGGTGTATACCTATATTGAAATTGTATATATATACTAGTTGTGTGATTTTCTAGTATATGGATTATTGTGTGTATAACATACCTTCCATACTTGCCATCATGGGAGGTCGTTCGTAAGAGGATAGTCTGGTCTCGGTGTGCCTTTGGGGGGACTTTAGATTGATACCTCAGAACATAGGACTTGGAAGGGATTATCGTTGAATGGATAAGTTTGCTGACCTTGAGAGCGTAGGTATGTGCATGACCTATGGGTATGTGAACTATATTCGCCTCCAATATGTGTGATTTGTATTGAGATGGTTCCTGAGTGATTCGGAACACGTGATCCTTACGTACATGATGTACATGGATCTGATAGCAGAGTATGCATGCACCACAGCTTAGCCTAGGGAGACATATATGTATATATGTACTAAGATTGATATACTTATGTACTTGTCACTATCTCATTGTTGCTTAATATATGTGAATAATTAAGATATTTAAATGGGCTAAGAATGGGAGAATTTAATTAACACTTAAGATAAGTAATTTAATGAATGTGAATATGGGTCATGAATATGACTTGTTTGGGTGTTATGAGTAGATATCCTATGATAGAATGCGATAGCAGGAGTGATACAGACTAGTTAGTTAGCGGCATAACTAGGATGGGTTAAGGTTATACGTTAGGCGTGCACATTAGTTGAGAGGTGAGGATCTCAAGTGAGGGCACATGACTAACATGTTTAATATATGTATTGTTTAATATTATGATTTAAACACTTGCAGTTTTAAAATATTTTCACCTCGGGCTCTGACCCGTTTGCTTTCAAATCTATCTCTTTCTGTAAAAATATTTTAGGTGCTCAGCCACAGGGACGCTTAGCATAGGAGTTCCATTCTGATGACGTGTTGTAGCTGTTGTGGAAGCTACAGGATCCCAATATTAGACGCATCCACATTTATTCTTGGTTCCTTAAGATTCATTCATATCTGTTAGGGCATGTTGCCCATATCCAGTTAGAGATAGCATTCTCAGACTTTTGTGTTTTATTTCAGTTGTTGGTTTATTTATTCAGACTTTTGTATCGGGATTTTTACTATACTCTGGGATTATCTTTGGAGTGTTTACTCCGGACTCAGTTTATTTCTTTTCGTCGGTTATTTATATGAGATTGTTTATGCGATTGATGGTTGGTGATTTAATTACTTGGTTATTGTTAATTTAATTAATAAAAAATTTCATCTTTCTTTTTAAATATTTGGTGGCTAGTAATAAATTAAATGTTTCGACAGTGATGCTAAGACTGAACCAACTTGATATTCTGTATTAATTTCATAAAGGAGTAGCTACCCGGTATTTAATTAGTCGGGATGTCGCAGTTAGTTCCTTTTACTGGGCAGTTTGAGGGCTGATTTGGGTTTTCACCCTTTAATGACTTGTTTCTAAGCTTAATCTATATATTTAAAAATTATCGTCATATTCTCAAACCGGGAGACCTGTGACTACATGGTCAGTTCCTACGAGTTACATTAGTCCCGTACGAGGTGTTAGTTCCTCTTACGGCGCCGTTTGGGGGCTGGTTTGGGTTTTCACCCTTTAACGGCATTCTGAACTGAGTCTATTTTCTATGTAATATATTTTTTGAACAAAGATAATTGAGGAGATGAATGAAATTTCAAATCACTTAACAAAACACCATCACTTGAACTTGTACATATCGAAATATCAAAATATGAAAATACAAGTAAATAAACTCACTTATAGATTATATCGAAGATTTCATCAACTAACTTCTTCGAATTCTCATTAAATGAATCAATCCTCTTATTCTTTGCATAGTATTGGGTGTGGATATTGAACAATTTTGAGTGGCATCTCGAAATACAAATCAACCACTGACAAGGAAAATACAATAAAGATAAAGAAAATATGTAATTACGACCAGAAAATTATACATGTCGCGTCTTCATTTATAAATTTATAAATGTCTTCTTTGAATGAAGATTTTGGAAGAATAAAGTTTATAAATTTTCTTACATTAAGAAACTTTATCTTCTTTGAATGAGGAGACTCTTTTGTCTTTGGCATGAACAAATATTGCTTGATATTTGGACCAGTTTGGGGAGTTTATGACTTTTTCTATTGAGATGAGACACCGGATAATTGAGTTCCGATGATGGAGATAGGGGTGAGAGAGAGAGAGTTACACAAGCCATTGCCACCTGTAAATAGCATAAGAATATATCCGATTTTCTAACAACGAAAACTCAAATAAACTCAACTTCACATGCTCATTACTAAATAGGAACTCGTGTTATTCTAAAGCTATGATAGGCATAAAAAATTTCAGATAACTAGTCAATAAAAAACTTCTATCAAAGTATTAATACTAATACTGCTTATGAGGTATACCTTCTTATGAGGTATACCTGATTAAACTTCTATCAGAGTAACAAAAAACATCTATTACATAACAAATTGCACAACATAGCATTCTCGTGAAACCAACATTATAAAGAGCCAACATCTTATTTGGCATACTGCATAGACAATTGGAATACTCATCTATGTTTCTGTGATCAGGTCTTCTGAAGAAGATCTAAAATAAGTGTTTCCAAGTTCATAAAGTGCTTTAAGGTTGTCGGTCAAGCTTGTTCGTGTAAGCATATGTGTATGTGTATATGTGTGTGCATTGTTCATTGTTGATATAGGAACCACAAAAGAGAGACGACAATGTTAGAAATGTTTTAAGTGTTTATTTATAACAAATGTTATATCCTTTAGGAATGCTATATTGATAAATATTGATATAATACAAACACACCCACCCACCCACCCACCCACCTACATATGTATAGTTTTATATCAAATAAAACATTATGGAGTGCTATATTGACAAACATTGATCACTCTTACCTCAATATTGTTATTAGTGAAACACCCCGGCTAATTAAATACCGGGTGGCCAGTCCCATACCAAATTAAAACAGAATATACAGTTGGCTCATTCTTAGCATCACTGTCGAAAACATTAACTAATCACCCAATACCCAATTAAGCTGGTGTTAAAAACTTTCCAAATTTTAATTCAACAAAATCATTTTTTTAGTTTACGAATAACATCACACCTTTTATTCAACAACATTAATAACCGAACAAATAACACAAAAGAATTTAAATGCAATTGGAATACACATTACCACATAATAATACAATACCATAATCCCAGCAATAATAAAAGTATTAAAATG
The DNA here is from genome assembly GCA_949130495.1 of Sambucus nigra. Taxonomy (NCBI): domain Eukaryota; kingdom Viridiplantae; phylum Streptophyta; class Magnoliopsida; order Dipsacales; family Adoxaceae; genus Sambucus; species Sambucus nigra. Next base: position 443,926,216 of record OX422221.1, read on the forward strand.
ACATGAATACAAGAGTATTTGACTCAAATAGAAGAGATAACTGAATTCCTTTGGGCGACATGCCCTAACTAAAAGAATACTATGAACCAAATAAAGATAGGCGTCTAAGAAATACTCCATAGCTCCATAGCTCGTCATAATTCCATAAGGTTGGCATCCCTGCTACTGGACACCTGATATAGAAGGTACAATAGAAAAGAAAATATGCAAGGAAACGGGTCAGAGCCCGATTGTAAAAATGATTTTGAAAACAACAAGTATTTAACAAGTGCAATAAAGCATTTATTATGTACATGTTAGTATCCAAACTCTCACTTGATATTCTCACCTCTCAGCTAGAGTGCATGCTTAACGTTTTCTATTAACCTCCTAGTTAATGGTTCCTCTTCACTAAATTCCATAATATGATTCCATCCCATATCATAATCCCATATGTCCCATACCACTACTTAGCATAATCATTCATATTCGTTCCTCATTAAAATGAGTTAAGCTTTTCAAACCTATCAGAATAATATTCATTAACTTAATTCAATTCTTTTTCTTTATTCACCGATATCTACAATTATCATACAATAGATTAATCAAATCGCTATATACATTCATTTAATTCGTTATATATATACATATATAATACGGCACCCCGAGACACAGCTGTGGTGCATGCATTACTCTGTTATCACGTCCCAATATCGTTGGTCGCCGAATAGGGGACTAAAGGTTCGGTAAGGATTCCTTGAACCACAAACATCAACACAATCATTGGAGGCGAACATAGTTCTCATACCCACGGGACACGCACATACCTACGTTCCCATATTCAGCGGACTTATCAACTCCCTGATAAGTCTTTCATAGACTTATGTTCTCGAGCGACAAATCAAAAATCCCATGGATTCATCAGGATATGACTGCCCTCACGCGCAAACCTCCCGTCGATAGCAAGTAAGCTAGGTATCTCATACACATAAATAATCAATCAATCAAATAGGCAATATCATCTACCTATAGATATATTATCAACAAGGTAATCACACTACTCTAAGATACTTCCCATACGTAGCATTATATCTCTTTAAATCCTACGTATTAAAATATTATGGCTTCACTTCTTAATTTAATTATCTTAGAGTCTCACTCGTTACTCAAAGTTCAAATAGGTTTTCCTTAATATATTTATTTAGTTAGAAATCACTAATATCCTGCTAGTCCATAACATCTTATCTCCCCAATTACTACGAATTAAACTCTCCTTTAATTTGGGTTATAACCGATAGTTTCTAATCTCCTATAAATACATCTTCTTTCACTTAGGATTGAACCCTCTTGTAAACCTAAGGCTGCCCAGGTGATATAACATTTTCCCCTACTGGACCTATCCTTAATCCTTATGCATACAAATTAGAATCCAACACATGAATCTAGCAACCGAAATTCTTTCAATTTAATTATCATAATTCTAATCAATTAAATCCCAATCACGTTAATTCAATTCTTATCTAGGGCTTACTGATCTTCCCTAAGTCCCATTATATCCAATTAATAATCACCAAAGACTTACAAAAGATTTGGGATAAGATCAAGCATTAAAAAGAAACAACTTCATGAATTTTGGGGAGGTCGATCGATCGAAGGTAGGGGGTCGATCGATCGATCGCCCAGATAACAACCCAGTTTTCTGCATTTCTTCTACTACGGGTTTCACCACTTTTGATCATACAATCCTTCATATTAACAACCCAAATTCCTTATAAACCTTAATACATGATATAGCAACATATGTGAATGATTTCTAATGATCTAAACATCCTAGAATCATCAAGAGTTTGAATTAAAAGCATATATTCATCCTATTTTTCCAGAAAATTATATACATGATATGTTCAAGAACACAACAATGATTTTCAGAATTTCTACAACAGATTAATGAATATTTCGGGGATTACCATCTTCCTACAACATGAGTTTGATTCCTATAAACTTCCATTTTTCAGAAATCCCTTAACAATTCTTCTTTATCTTCCAAACATGTAAAAATCTCATATATATTTATAACTATCCTAACATGGACAATATACAAACTTAGATTGCAATTATCAAACACTTTCCTCTAATGAAGATCTGATCCTTTGGGGTTGTATAACACATGTGGTTCTCCCTTTCTCCGACCAACTTCCGGTGGTGGTTGATGGTGGTGACCTTTGGCCTTTGGTTCTCCTCCTTCCCAAGCAAACTTCCCTTTTTCCAAGCAACCTTTCACTCTCTTTAGGAAGATGACTTCTCAATTTTGTGTAGAAGAGATGAAATGAACCTACGTACACTAATCTCCAAATACTTATAACAAGACAAAATCCAAAATCACTATTCATCCTCTTTGTAAAAATAACCAAAATACCCTTTTGGGTTGTCTTTTCATTTCCAAATGACCCAAGACCCAAGACCCAAAACCAACGTCCAAATATACTTTTCTGACTATTTCAACCCTTCTGGACGCAACGACGCAGTCAAAACGACTATAAGGTTGAAAAAAAATAAGTTTCCTTATTAATTTAACAAATTAGTCCCAACACGTTCCATACCGCGTCCGACTAAAAATTCAAATTACTGAATTAACAACTCACAGCAATATCAATAACATCACATTCATATATTACCTAAATATCTTTAAGTAATAACCACAATCGTTCATTTTAATATCCACAATTCGGATAAAAACCCAAATGAATTAATTTATAATAAAATCCAATTAATCCATTAATTTAATATATAACCCATTTTAAAAGTCATTAAAAATCACGGGGTATTACATACTTCCCCCCTTATAACAAAATTTCATCCCGAAATTCGAAAAAATTAACCATACTGATAAGGTCAACTCTGAGTATAAATCTCACATCGCAAGTAATCTATGTCGTACCGCCCATACAGTACATTAACGAAAATCCCCATTGATGTTATATGCCAAGCCTCACCATTTAGTTTCAACTGAATCGAATTTAAACTTTACCCAATCTTCCCTATACCATCCTCATGACAAAGTTTGGGAAAAATTGATCCTTAATCATTAAGTAAATACATCTTGAAGTCCCAACTACTTACAGTTTCACAATTATGAAAAAAAATACTACAATCCAACCATCCAGGGCGCTCATACACCCTATCGTACAACTTTCATTATAAAATGGATATGGTTACCCGCATAATACTTGGATTTAACTCAAAGGTTATAAACTCATATCCTAAAGACCTAACTTATTTCGACTCCCAACGTTTATTAGTTTCATGCGTGGGGCGTCTCGCAAGCGAAATCCAAACAAGGAACCCCCCGATACACTACTACCTAAAGTAGTCGATCATCGAAACTCCTCAGGTCCTTAGTCAATAGTATATAACTTCTCTACAGGTTTTATCGATTTCAATTAAAGTCTACACATCTACTCTCTAATTAAAGACAAAATACTGGCTATAGTAGTACATACGCTCTCATATACCACAAGTCGATGTACGTCGATAGTCACATCATGTTCGGACGTGCCTAATGTAAATAACTCCATGATAATATCAGACCCACGTGATGACATGAAAATATAGGTGTCCCACACCCCTCGGTGAGTCTACGTAAATAACAGTGCTATAGGCTAAGTTTAGTAAACCTTTTGCCCATACAATATTAATTGCTATATAAATCAGTATGCGCCCCATAACTCCTTAGATAGAAAACATACCCCCATTCGCGAGTGGTGGTTGTTGACTCCCACAATTATAACTTTGCTCCGATGAGCCAAGAAAAATTTTACCCCAAATTTTCAGTTCTAGTTAACCACACTCTACTATATGCCTAAGCCTTTGAATATATTGCCTTCGTTAGGTAACACACCCAATTTCTGTATTTCTAGAACTTCTACTGATGACTCTCCACAATTGTCCATTTGACCCTCTCCTAAGCATACTACATTGGGTGAGTCTAATTTGGCCTCACCTTCGACTATAGAAGCACTTGGAATTTGTAGGCTGCGTCCTAACCGTCTTTACAGTCCTGGCCTCTCGTGCCATAATAGGGGTGACCTCGACTAAGATCATCATCCTCGAACATACTTCATAGCCTCCTAAGTACGACCTCCACTATTCGTCCAATGGCCCTCATCTGCCATACTTCTTGTACGAATTCGTCCGAACGCAAATAAGATTCACTAATATATACGGAATCTTACCAAAGAAATCAACAATCCTAAACATAGGGCTCTATATTAAAGAACGCTAAGCTGAAAACACAATAAGCCGTACAGACCCTAAAGGACACTAGAATCTGATGCTCTGATACCACCTATAACACCCTGCCTAATTAAATACCGGGTGGCCAGTTCCATACCAAATTAAAACAAAATATACAATTGGCTCATTCTTAGCATCACTGTCAAAAACATTAACTAATCACCCAATACCCAATACCCAATTAAGCTGGTGTTAAAAACTTTCCAAATTTTAATTCAACAAAATCATTTTTTTAGTTTATGAATAACACTACCCGTTTTATTCTACAACATTAATAACCGAACAAATAACACAAAAGAATTTAAATGCAATTGGAATAAACATTCCCACATAATAATTTAATACCATAATCCCAACAATAATAAAAGTATTAAAATGACACGAATATAAGAGTATTTGACTCAGATAGAAGAGATAACTGAATTCCTTTGGGCGACATGCCCTAACTAAAAGAATACTGTGAACCAAATGAAGATAGGCGTCTAAGCCATACTCCATAGCTCCATAGCTCGTCATAATTCCATAAGGTTGGCATCCCTGCTGCAGGACACCTGATATAGAAGGTACAATAGAAAAGAAAATATGCAAGGAAATGGGTTAGAGCCCGATTGTAAAAATGATTTTGAAAAGATCAAGTATTTAACAAGTGCAAAAAAGCATTTATTATGTACATGTTAGTATCTAAACTCTCACTTGATATTCTCACCTCTCAGCTATAGTGCACGCTTAACGTTTCCTATTAACCTCCTAGTTAATGGTTCCCCTTCACTAAATTCCATAATATGATTCCATCCCATATCATAATCCCGTATGTCCCATACCACTACTTAGTATAATCATTCATATTCATTCCTCATTAAAATGAGTTAATCTTTTCAAACCCATCAGAATAATATTTATTAACTTAATTCAATTATTTTTCTTTATTCACCGACATCTACAATTATTACACAGTAGATTAATCAAACCGCTATATACATTCATTTAATTCATTATATATATACATATATAATATGGAACCCCGAGACACAGCTGCGGTGCATGCATTACTCTACTATCACGTCCCAATATCGTTGGTTGCCGAATAGGGGACTAAAGGTTCAGTAAGGATTACTTGAACCACAAACATCAACACAATCATTGGAGGCGAATATAGTTCTCATACCCACGGGACACGCGCATACCTACGTTCCCATAGTCAGCGGACTTATCAACTCCCCGATAAGTCTTTCATAGACCTATGTTCTCGAGCGACAAATAAAAAATCCCATGGATTCATCAGGATATGACTGCCCTCACGTGCAAACCTCCCGTCGATAGCAAGTAAGCTAGGTATGTCATACACATAAATCATCAATCAATCAAATAGGCATTATCATCTACCTATAGATATAATATCAACAAGGTAATCACACTACACTAAGATACTTCCCATACGTAGCATTATATCTCTTTAAATCCTACGTATTAAAATATTATGGCTTCACTTCTTAATTTAATTATCCTAGAGTCTCACTCGTTACTCAAAGTTCAAATAGGTTTTTCTCAATATATTTATTCAGTAAGAAATCACTAATATCCTACTGGTCCATAATATCTTATCTCCCCAATTACTACGAATTAAACTCTCCTTTTATTTGGGTTATAACCGATAGTTTCTAATCTCTTATAAACACATCTTCTTTCACTTAGGATTGAACCCTCTTGTAAACCTAAGGCTGCCCAGGTGATATAACATTTTCCCCTACTGGACCTATCCTTAATCCTTATGCATACAAATTAGAATCCAACACATGAATCTAGCAACCGAAGTTCTTTCAATTTAATTATCACAATTTTAATCAATTAATTCCCAATCACGTTAATTCGATTCTTATCTAGGGCTTACTGATCTTCCCTAAGTCCCATTATATCCAATTAATAATCACCAAAGACTTACAAAAGATTTGGGATAAGATCAAGCATTAAAAAGAAACAACTTCATGAATTCTGGGGAGGTCGATCGATCGAAGGCAGGGGGTCGATCGATCGATCGCCCAGACAACAACCCAGTTTTCTGCATTTCTTCTACTACGGGTTTCACCACTTTTGATCATACAATCCTTCATATTAACAACCCAAATTCCTTATAAACCTTAATACATGATATAGAAACATATGTGAATGATTTCTAATGATCTAAACATCCTAGAATCATCAAGAGTTTGAATTAAAAGCATATATTCATCCTATTTTTCCAGAAAATTATATACATGATATCGTCAAGAACACAACAATGATTTTCAGAATTTCTTCAACAGATTGATGAATATTTCGGGGATTACTATCTTCCTACAACATGAGTTTGATTCCTATAAACTTCCATTTTTTAGAAATTCATTAACAACTCTTCTTTATCTTCCAAACATGTAAAAATCTCATATTTTTATAACTATCCTAATGTGGACAATATACAAACTTAGATTGAAATTATCAAACACTTGCCTCTAATGAAGATCTTATTCTTTGGGGTTGTATAACACAGGTGGTTCTCCCTTTCTTCGACCAACTTCCGGTGGTGGTTGATGGCGGTGACCTTTGGCCTTTGGTTCTCCTCCTTCCCAAGCAAACTTCTCTTCTTCCAAGCAACCTTTCACTCTCTCTAGGAAGATGACTTCTCAATTTTGTGTAGAAGAGATGAAATGAACCACCGTAAACTACTCTCCAAATACTTATAACAAGACAAAAGCTGAAATCACTATTCATCCTCGTTGTAAAAATAACCAAAATACGCTTTTGGGTTGTCTTTTCATTTTCAAATGACCCGAGACCCAAAACCCAAAACCAACGTCCAAATAGACTTTTTTGACTATTTCAACCCTTCTGGACACAAAGACGCAGTCGAAACGACTATAAGGTTGATAAAAAATAAGTTTCCTTTTTAATTTAACAAATTAGTCTCGACACGTCCCATACCGCGTCCGACTAAAAATTCAAATTACTGAATTAACAACTCACAGCAATATCAATAACATCACATTCATATATTACCTAAATATCTTTAAGTAATAACCAGAATCGTTCATTTTAATAGCCACAATTCGAATAAAAACCCAAATGAATTAATTTATAATAAAATCCAATTAATCCATTAATTTAAAATATAACCCATTTTAAAAGTCATTAAAAATCATGGGGTATTACAGTTAGGTCCAAATATTGACTTGTAACTTGTTTTCTTCTGTGTATACCTTAACAAAGAGGTCAAGAAATCAACAATTCATGTCAATGTTAATCTATGTTTACCTAAAAAGATAGGGTGATAAGGAAGAGATGAAACGTGGTTGTGCTAATGTCGCAATAGAAGACAGAGTGACTGAAATGGGCTCAAATACTAAAAAACCAAGACAATTACTATGTGTATGTGAACTTTACCATAAAACTTACAAAATTAATCAATATAATTACTCAATGAATACCTACAACACCATGTTTGCGCAATAAATGACGCATAATTTCCATTCTTGTACATCATGGTATATTCTTCCATTGGTCATTGCTTCCACCCATATGTAAGCCCTAAAATCAGAGATTAAATCAGAAACCTAAGTCGAAGTTTAAATTGAAAATTAAACCATTTGAATCAAACATGAATATTACACAATTACCACAAATTAGCAAGCAATAGCAGCATACAAAGTCAATCTCAACCACACAAACAATTTGAATTACAAAATGGCCTCAAATGTTAGAATAACGCATATATGTCAGATATGGATTCCCGAGATTTTTTCCAGGTATATTACACATAATAAAATAACTAATAAACACCCACTTAGGTAAAACAACTATGTTGAAAAAAACACTATGATGTTAAAAGAAGGCATCAATTAGAGATCAGCAATGAGATGGAAATAAAGAATACCTAACACCGCATCACCAATAATTCCAATAGCCATTCTACCTGAAAGTCCAATAAGACCACAAGCAAGACCAGATGAAAGAGGTGCGTAGCCATGGCCTTAGTGTTATTTTCGGTGCTGGTAATAACACCAATAAAATTATAAATACCCAACACACCAGCCATAAATAGAAACAATCGACTTCATCACCAACTCAGGCCTCATCACTCCCATCGATGCAACAGCAACAACTCGTCGGCCCAGATAACTCGAGCAAACATTTTACTCTTTAGCGAATGAAATATAAAGAGATGAATGATTATTTCCTATTCTTAAAATAATATATAAAACGAGGAAAGATTCACCGATCCCAATAATACGTATGAAAAACAACCATATTGCATTTAAAGGTAATAATCATTTAAAGAAATAATCATTTTAAGGAGAATGATTGCGATAGTAATTTCATCTTAAAATGTTTGACTTCCAAACAATGGTTAGGAGGGAGTAAGAATCATCTTTAATTATGGAGTGAATTTAGCATTAAAGGACTATTGTACAAGCAAAACCCTCAACATTAGTTTGCAAATTCTAGACATTAACTAAATAAATCTCAAATTCCCTCATCCAATCCAATGGTACACAAACATAAAACAAGAAGCTCAAGAACTTACCAAACTTACATTTGAACTCTCACAATCCAACCAAAGTGCATGCAGCACAAAATATAATATAACAGAATAGAAAAAAATCAAAAGCGTATATATTGACCGTATCAGGAACGGGGATAGCATTTCCATCATCATCACCGGCATTAGCCTTATCCGCACTACTAACCCCACTCTCATAATAATCCATTGATTCTTCTTCTTCTTGGCCCCACCACCACGACCATGAACCGGTTTTTCCAAAACCCTAGGCTCTACCACCGTCGGTGCTACCGAAGCATCCACGTGATCATGAACCGACTGATTATCAAGTTTAGGCGTGACCACCATCACTCTTCTTCTCTTGGTCCTGGTGGCAATCCCCTCAGTCAAATTAGGATTAGGATTAGCCTCAACCTTCGCTCTCCGGCCCCTTCTCGCTCCGCTATGAAGTACAAGCATCGTTTATCCTCCAAATCCCATCCCTTTTAAGAGATAAAAACTAGAGATTTGCTTGAGCGTGAGGGGATATTAAGAGAGGAGAGAGAGCAGGAGAAAAAAAATCATTGGGGGGATTAATTTTTTTTAGGATATTTATATTTTAGTGAAGTGTTCTCAATTTTGGCACACTTTTAAATAGTGCCAAAATTTGGCACTGCTTAAAAGTGTGCTAGGTTGTTAATAAACAGTGCCAAAATTTGGCACAGTTTTAAACTGTGCCAGATTTTTAGTATCTAGGTGTGCTAAATTAGTATTTTTGGTGTAGTGTACCTCCTCGATAAGATCTGTATTGTGTATATCGTCTTCATTACTCAATTTCTTGGTGATGTTAAAGATATTCGTTTCAAGCGTCATGTTCTTAAAAGTTAATTGCATTTTACCATTACGCGTATTGATCAATGAATTTGTTGTTGCTAAGAAAGGGTAACCAAGAATGATGGGGACATGGTGGTTTGGCGGGGATGAGGGCTCTTTGTTCCAAATGACAAAGTCTACCGAAAAGTAAAATATGTCAACTTGGATGATCACGTCCTCAACTATCCCATGAGGAACCTTTACAGAATGATCCGCAAGTTGAAGAGTGATTTTTGTGGGCTTAAGATCTCCCAAAGCGAGCTTTCTATAGATTGAATAGGGTAAAATGTTACCACTTTCCCCTAAATCTAACAAGGCTCCTTCTATCTTACTTTCTCTAGTTATACACGAAATAATGGGGGCTCTCGGATCTTCGCACTTTGGTGGAAGGTTGCTCAAAAGTATCGAGCTAACATTTTGTGCAAGAAAAACCTTCTTATCTACCTTCAACTCTCGTTTAACCGTGAGCAAGTTCTTTAAGAACTTAACATACGCGAGAATTTTATTTATATCTTTGAGAAAAGGTAGGTTTAACTTCACTTGATTAAGAACCTCTAAAATGTTATCACGGGAGGCCCCTTTAGGAGGAGGGACCAACCATTGAGGGTATGGTGCGGCTTTCGGGGGTTGTACCACCATTTCATGTCCAATTGTGTATTATTTCTAACTCTTACATAGGGAGGAATCTTCGACCTCTTACATGTTGGTCGAAAGCCCCTTGTCTTTTTGTACGTTTTGTGGGGAATGTGACAAGTCAAAAACTCTCCCACTATGTAGAGTGTTTACAACTTTACATTGCTCTTGATTTTCATTAGGGTTATAACTTACACAATTTTGACCTTGGATAGGTGGTTGGGATTAAGCGAGGAATTTTCCCTTCTCTTGGACACTCAAAGAGGATTGAAACTTAGACAACGATGTCTTTAGGTCGGCAAAATTTTAAGCATTTTGGGCATTAATCGCTGATTGAGTTTGCATGAATTGTGTAAGTGTGTCCTCGAGACTTTTTCGTTGTGAGATCACATAAGGCACGAGAGGAGGCACTTGCATTTGTGGTGCTTGTTGAAATTGTGAGAGTGGTGGCAATTGTTGCGCAGCGTGTTGATTAGGATTCAACGACGAACTTGCTTGCCCATAATTGAAACCGGGATGGTTTCGCCACGAGGGATTGTAAGAATTCCCATAAGGGCTGTTAAAATTCCTTTATAAACTCCCACTGCTTTAACTTTCTCTTGAAGAATAATTTTGTAGGCGGGAATGGTTGGACATTATTTTGTGAGATGTCCTTCTTTAATCTCCTACTTTAAAGCTCGAGATGGGCCGAATGTATATCTTCATCTTCTTCCACCATGTCATCTAGCCTCTTAGGTAATCGATTTATTTGAAGCTTCGGCTCGGCTTTCTTGTCCAATTGGTAGACTCTGAATGAGGAAGGGTATGTTGATATGATTCTAGCTTTGGGTTGGGTATTTAGTTTTAAGTGTCCTAAGATTGAGTAGTTTCAGTGATGTACTTAAATTGGGCCTCTGCATCGTCCGCATTTAACCCAAAGAACTCTCCCGGGCACATTATTTCTACGAGATACTTTGAGCCTAACGTACGCCCATGATAGAGTAGGTGATAAGTCTCCACTTCTCAAAATCATGATGTGGGCACATGTTAACCAAATCGTTGAACCTCTTCCAATTCTTATCAAAAGGCTCATTATCATTTTGTTTAAATGTTTGAATTTGAGCTCTGATAGAGTTGGTCCTATTGGGGGAAATAACTTTTGGATAAATCTCGCTTGCATATCTCTCCATGTACCGAAAGAGTTCGACGTTAAAGACTAAATACAAGTCTTGGCCTTGTCCTGAAGCGTGAAGGGGAAAATCTTGAGACGTATGATGTCTTGTGTGCAATCTTGATCATTAAATGTTTCGCATGCCTCCTCAAACTCACAAATGTGGAGATATGGCTTCTCCGACTCCATGCCATGAAATGTAGGAAGAATTTGGAATATCATTAATCATTGCAATATATTATTGAAAGGAATAAAGAACTAAAAAAACATAGAGCACGATGGGTGGGATTTATTCCCCCCAATTCACAAACCTTTCAACCACTCCCTCTGCCTCTTCCCCTCCCTCTTTAACCCACAACCTCTCTACCCATCGGTGTTGCCACCGATGGATGATATTAAAAACACGTACGCAGGGGTGTTGTCTTCTCTGTCTTCGGTGGCTCCTCTGGCATGGCCTCGACCGTCGTCCACCTCTATCATACTCTTATAATTCCCTATTGATTTTATATATTCTTGTTATTTAGGGTTTAACCATACGATCATTATTATGTTTGTTACTTGATTGCTCGATCTAATTTATTGTGCATAGCTTTGTTATTTTCACATAGTTGGATTTTATTTTTAATTAGGGGTGGTATAGGAAAATGATAACATGTTAGGGTACATGATTTGATTTTGGTTCTTGCCATTCAGTATGTTAGTTTTTTAATTCTACCTTTTTTTTAAATGAATCTCGTCTTTTGTGATGATTAAATCAATAAACTTTCGTTCTTTCGAGGATAATTCTGTGCGGACAAACACCTTAACTGAAGAGATATTTCATGTTATATATATATACTAGCGGATGTTCGCCCCCGTGATAAAACTCAGCCCATAATAACCCACATTTTTTTAAAAAGAAAAACACCTTTAAAAAAAGAAAAAAAAAATTAAAAATAGTTAAAAAAATTAATTTTTTTAAATATATATATTTAAAAAAAATATATTTAATAAAAAATAATATATATATATATATATATATTAAAAAAAAACTTTTAGCACGATATTTCATGCATGGGCATGAAATGTCAAAAATATCATACATAAAAAGTAAAAATATCATACATACCAATGTTAAGATATTTTTACAAAAACCATTACATCATATTATATATATATATATATATATATATATATATATATATATATATATATATAATGGTTTATGAGAATATTTTTAAAGCGATGTTTTTGCCTCTGAGGATGATTTCTAGAACTTTAATTCTTTCGAGAAACTTGAACTGAGGGGGTCTACTATGTTTTTTTAGTACGTTTTTATACACCCATCAAGACTTTTACTATAACCTTCTAATTATTAATTAAAACTTTTGAAAATATGTATGAAAGAATTTTGTTTCTTATTAGATTCTAAAGTTCATTTGAGAGACATTTGTGAAAATGGAAAATCTTTGGTCTAAAATCATGTTAGCTTTAAATAATTTCGTATAGGTTGGTTTGTCTGGCATGAATTTCTTTGTCTATGTTGAGATTCTTATATGCAGTAGTTGTATTGGTTAGTCAGTAGATAATTTTTTCCACTACTTTATTATTCTTTTTAATATGCTTTGAATTTTAATCTAGTACCAATTTGGTTGGAGTATTTAGTCTTGCATGCAATCCTACATAACTATGAATTTTGGCTCGCTTAAGGTTGAAAGATTATACAAAAACCCTGAATTTTATACCTAAAGGTCATATTTAATTGAGCAATTATAGTGATTGTAGTGCAGTGGATGTAAGCTTTAAACTGATTGAACCATAACATAAAAATTACGCCCAACCCCCGATCATGGTAATCAATTATGGCCAAGGGATGGTTGACCGTGAATTTTATTTGATCACTAGAATTACTTACTTATTTGTAAGAACTATTATTTAATTTCATTATGGATTTTATTCACTCAATTGTATATTAGTTGACCATACTTTTGTAGTACACAACATAAGACAATAGATTGATTTATCTTTGTAGGGTATAATTTGGAAATAGGACAAGAAATAGAAAACAATTAGACCTTTAATCAAGTTTGGATATCTAACTTTAGGATTTTGACTTTGTTGAAATGTAAGCAAGCTTTTTCGACTCTTTTATCATTTGCTTCTCTTATCTTGTATAAAAAAAACTCTCTACTAGTTCACTATATATTGATGTGATTATGATGATTTTGTTTAAATATACCTCTATTTTTGTTGTTCAATTAGAATTGAGATTTAGGTTTTATTGTTTGGATTATGTAGTTCTTGTAGGGTTGGATATGTTTGTTTTGATTTGGATTTTACATTTCTTATTTTTCGGTCCCAAGATTTGATAAAGGAGTAGGATAAATGTTTTATGTTCATATTTCCTGTCATTATACTTTTGGTCCAATCTTGTTCTCTGTTTGGGCATTGCTCATCACATTTTTGGTATGTTAAACGTAACTTCCAAGGATATTGATGATCCAGTTAAGCTCTGTAATGTCTTGCTCACCACATTTCTGACTTATTTATGGATAATGAATCCTGAATTGACTCAAGTTTTTGATGATTTGATATTGATTATATATATTATGTTCATTGGATATATCAAGATATAATTTATATGATTTTGTAGATGATTGAGGGTGTTGTTTTGGTCAGTTGGCTACTACTGAGAGGAGCTTCAATTTTCAACTATTTATGTGCATGTATACCTTTGATTAATTCTTATATTAGTTTTGGTTTATTATGTTAAAATAAGTTACATAAGTGAAACACTTGGAAGTTGAAGACAAAGTCCCAATTCGTAAGATATAGAGATCTAATATAAATTAGAAAAACTTGTATGCTCGTCTTCTTATGAGTTTTTAATAATTTCAACTTTCTTCATCACTTTTAGAAAAAAAAATCAGTGTACTCTCATGCACATGTTACTTGAAGTTGGTGATAGTAATGATGAATTTGTTATATTTCATTGGATACGGTGATGCAACTTTTACCTGGGAGATATAACTAAACGTGCTTCAAAGGACCCGCGGAAGATTTGTTTACCGCATTGTAACTAGTAAATCCACTTGTGATCTTGGAAGAGGTAAATATTATTGGTTGCATTTTTTTCTCAATGCTATATTTAATTAGTTGTCAAACTAAAAGAATTTTTTTTATCCATTTGTCAATGTTATATTATAACATTAGGATTAGTATTGGGTATATGCCAAAAAGTGTCGTTCATAACCGTTGCAATTACCTTTTGTGATAGGAAATAATAACGGTCTTCAATACATATAGATTCATTAACGTCTCATAACCGTTACAAATCTAATGCAAAATACATGAAAATGCACAGATCCAGCTACCAAAAGCATTAATAGAGTTTGATGGTGATATTACGACCTTGAGCATACTGTGTAGATAAGATATATTATGTATATACTGGCCATAAATTTGAATAGGGGTTTGAACGCTTGGATTATTTTGTAGACTTTTTATGAGAAGTTATTTGCCTCTTTAGTCCTGTTGGATTCATAAGAAATAATTGATGCCAAAAGTCAAATGCAACAGTTGAAATAAAATAATTGTTTGAAGCACATTTAGTTAATGAATTACTTCAATGGACCTTCTGTTTCTTTAATGATTTACTTCACAATAGTTGTTCAAAATCTAAGTTTAACAAAAGTAAAGTACAAATTTAATCTTTTATTTAGGACCTATTTTTGGTCAACTTTACTTTTGTCAGGAACCTACTTTACCATAACAATACGACATTAATAACAATAATTGAATTCAATCCCAAATTAAACTTACGTACAAATGATTTGAAGATTCCATCATTGACATATGTATTGAGAGGGAAACATATTATTACACAAACAATGTCTAAAATATACTATATAATATTGAACGTATATGAGAGCTATTTTATCTTTCTTTCTTTTTTTTTGTATTTTGGCAGCAAATATCAGAAAAACACCATAGGGTGAGAATTTGACACTTTGTAATCTCAATGTCGTGTGATAATCAATTAGACGGGTATTGCATATCTTGTTGTTTAATCATCAACTCATGCTGTTTAATCATTGTAATTTCTAAACTAATTGAGAATCTATACCAAACATTTAGAGCTGAATGTGATTTCTGCGTATGTATAAAGAAAAAAAGAGGTTGAAAACGACATCACATTACAGGATAACAAAACTTGAGTTATTAAACCATTAAGCATCCTCACTATGGTTTTGGCCTAAATAAAAGAAAATTAAAAAAATTATGCATAAAATATTCAATAATAAAAGTATAAACAAATATATTTAAGCAGAGCTACTAATTTCTTAGACTTCTTTATAGTATCGGTCCCAAGCCCGGATAAAGGAGTCAAGGAGAGGTTAGATACAATACTAGAATCATTTTCTAGCCCTATATATTTCTCCAAATTTGAAAAGCGAGTCTTTACATTTATTGGACTAGTCATATACATCACTTTAACTGCAGTTGAGGCATTTGGTTTAGAACACACATATGGAGAAAATAGGTAAGTTAGAGTAATTGGAAACTGGGGCAATTCCGTATATTGGTTTCAAGAAAATATAGTTGTTAAGTTAATATAATTTGATTTGACTTTGTTGTCAGTATGGTATTCTATAATGATACACATTGATAAGAGGTCTGGTTACTATTATGAATTAGGTAGGTACTCTTAGAGGTCTGGTTACTCTAAGATATATAAAAAAAAAGTCTTATGTAAAATATTTAAGCAAAGCATTGAGGCTGTTGGGTGGATGTCCTACTAGACATGTCAAATATACATCACATTCTGCTGTCCACTTCAATAGTGTCAGAGTATAATAATACTCATGAAGTTAGGATAGTTTAATATAGCTAATTTCTTAAAGTATTAGAAAATAAAAAGCACATATTATTACATGTCTTACAAATTTTGGTTTATGTGGGATAAAGGGGGAATTATCTTTGCTTAAAGTTAAATTATTCTTAGTACAAGTATGCAGAGAATTATGTCATACGTCTCTGATAAATTAATATTTTCTTGGCAGGTTGAAAATTTGAAGGCAAAACTACTTGAAAAGTTAGAACACTTCCTTGTGGACTTTCAATTTGAGTCTAGAGATATAACAAGACATTCAACAGATCATGATGAAGGTCCTGTTTCTGCTCATGGGGTAAGATAAAATAATAGCATATCCATGTTTACTTTTAACTAAAAATTAACTCCATAGAAAATAAAATCCAGTTGTGAGAGGATATCTGATTAGGAGATAGATCATTTCATTTGCTCTGCCCTCAGGTCTATTGTCTTTGTCTTAAGTAAAACGCTTTTATCTCTTTCAAAAGAACTTGATTGATGTTGATTTTGATGAATAGTGCCTTATTAGCTATATCTTGTCAACGATGTTCTGCATCCTCTATCTATAATGTTATTATGTATGCCCTTTCTCAGAATTAAAATCCGACTCACTAACTGAATGGTTGGGTGTCCTCATTAGAGAAGTTGGATTTCTTTATGTGGATCATTCCTACTGTTTATATAAATAGTAGGTTAACTTTTAAATCCAAAGATAGGGGATGTGTATATAATATAGGGTTATTTTTACGGAGAGTTTAATACCCAAAGCTCAAGCGTTTCAAATTTATCGAAGCAAAAACATGGCCTCTGATGTAGATATGGAGGATTATGGATTCGAAAACTCGGATGAAGAGCCAGAGGAACAAGATGTTGATATTGATAACCAATATTACAACTCTAAGGGTTTGGTTGAAAGTGACCCAGAAGGATCACTTACAGGTTTTATCGAAGTAGTTCCCATGGAACCTGAGAAGGCAAGGCTGAGTGGGGGTTCAAATCTTTAAAAAAAATCACCAAACTCTATTATAGATTAAGAAAGTACAAAGAAATTATGGATTCTTATAGGGAGATGCTAACATGTATCAAATCGAAAGTGATGCGAAATTATATTGAAAAATTTATAAACAACATTATGGATTTTATTTTCGAATCGTCTCGTCAGAACTTTAGTCTTCTCCAACAGTTCTATCAGACCACCCTCAAGGCCCTTGAAGAGGCTAAGAATGAGGGGATGTGTTTCAGAAAGAATCTAAATCTTTTACAAGATATATTTTGATATGGGTGAATATATAGGAGAATGCGTAAGATTTTGAAGGAACTTCATAAGTCTTGTCGAAAAGATGACTAAACAAATGATCAAAAGAAAGGAACACAGTTGTTGGAGGTAAATGAAATTGTGATTCATATGTACACTGAGACCAAGAATAACAAAAAGCCCAAGAAATTATATCAAAATACACTATCAATCAAGTCGGCAATACCTCACCCAAGAATAATGGGTATAATTTATGAATGCGATGGGAAAATGCATATGGATGAGTGCCAGTGGGCTGAGGCAACCAATGATTTCTTTGAAGCTTTTAAGAATTATGATGAGGCTAGGAACCAGAGATGCATCCAATGCTTAAAATATTTGGTTTGGCCTAATATGCTGATGGAATCTGAAGTTAACCCATTTGATGACCAAAAAGCAAAGACACTGAGATATTAACGATGACAAGCCTAATAACAGCATATCAACGAAATGAGATATTAGAGTTTGAGAAAATCCTAAAGAGTAACAGAAGGAAGATAATGGATGACCTGTTTATTCAAAATTACATTGAAGATCTTTTAAAGAATGTTAGAACCCAAGTATTACTTAAACTGATCAAGACTTATACAAGAATTTAGATTCCATTCATATCAAAGGAGCTTAATGTGCGAGAAAAAGAGTTTAATGGTTATGAATGAAACGTAGTTTTAGATCGATTTAATATCACTGAAATATAGTTTCATTCATTTGTCACATGTGTTTTGAAAATATGTTTTGAGTAGAATTTGTGGGCATTGATTTTGCATTTCCATTGGTTGAGCACGAGTTATTACTAGCGTATTAATATTTATTTGTTTAATGAAAATTAATATTTTTTTGAAATATAATAGCATTGCTAACAGACTTTAACCGTTACTAATATAAACATATGTTACAAAGATACGACACTCCTATTTGTAATGGTTTTTTTCGTTACAAATTCTATATTTGTAACGGGTCAAAACCTTTACAATTTAATAAATTCGTTACAAACATATAGGGCTGTACCATTGCCAAATCTGTTACGATTTTAGTATGTTACAAATTGTAAATTTCTAACGGGTTTTATCCATTACAAATTTCATTAGTAAAATAAATAACGCCAATTTTCTAACGGATTTAATCCGTTACAAATATTTTTTGGCCATTACAATGGACCTATTTTGGTGTATGGGAATATGATGTATCCCAGAGCGACGGCTCGCTTTGGATATAAGAAGTCTCTTATTTGGTGGTACGAAATCTCACCCTCTCTTATTCCAAAACTCGCATTATCTGAAATCATGCTCACACTTGATGAGTCACAACCCTCACCAAAAGTTCTAGATGTTCTACTCGGAGTATAACTACTCGGTGTGGGAGGTGTTGAAGGTAGTACCTAGAAATTTGGAGTGTTATTACTAGACAATGGGGGGATTCACTATCGTCTCGGAAGCTAGATTGGGCTGTGTGTTTTGCATCTAAGGACTTGTGCAAAATTATTTTATCTTTTCTTTTTCTAATTTTTTTTGGGGGAATAATTGAATTTTTTTGTATTGGGATTTATGGATTTTTTTTTATTTTCTAGGAATTAGAGTCAAATTGGAATTAATTCAACCTAACCTACTGTCAATCTAATCTCCGACAACGATGCCAAAAACTTGACGAGCAAGGAAAAGTATGTGCTACGTTCGAACTTACGGCTCGAGTGCCAGTCGATCTCTCAAGTAATAAACCTGATAAGACTGGGTCAAATCCTTAGGAAATAGAGTGCGAACGACGAGAGTAGGGATGATTTCTTAAATATAGGTCTTGACCTACAAAAATAAATAAAAGTGATGATTCTTACGTGAAATGATTTCTAACTATCTAGACGATTTAAGCAATGAATTTGAAAATTAAACTAATTCAAGAAAAAATTGAATTTGGTTTTGAAACAATTTTGGAAAAGGAGGTTGGGATCCAATCCCCCATACACTAGGGTTTCTAAGATAAATTAAAACTTCTTTGAATTAATTAATTAATTAAAGGAAAAGTAACAAATCAATTCGAAGCACCAAATATGTTTGGGCGTTAACCCGCACAATAATTGGTCGACAAATTGATATGCGCGATTGATATATTCACCGACACATATAATGCATCCTCAAACACTTGGGTTGCTTTCAACAAACTGATTTTAGAGTTCTACTGTATTAGTCCCGATCAATATATCAACCTCGAGAAATTAATTAATTAATTACAATGAATTTCACATTCAAAGTCGAAAACCCTAGGATGGGTTCATGTTCCCCAACCTATGACTAATTTAGCTAGACATGAAAACTATTTCTAAACAAATGATATTAATCATGCAGGAATTCATGTTGAAATATAAAGAAGAGAAGATTTTATATCAAATACCAAATGGTGAGAGTCCAAAGTGCAAGAAATAAGAACTTCAAACTAAGTAGAAATTGCAGAAATTGAAATAAACTCCTCTTGTGGCCTTGCAAATGCTGAATTCATAAATTAATTGTAAATCCAATGATTCTAGATGAATTCCAAGATTTAGAATACATGAAATATATAAACTTATACTCATAAATTATGTATTTAAGGACCCAAAGTGGCCATGAGAATAAGTCTAAGCCCTAACCACTTTAACTACAAAATAGGAAGAGATAAAAATTTTTGCAGAAAACCAAACCGGTTTGGACCGAACCCCTTGGAAAAATGAACCGATTCATTCCAAAACCGAACCAGTTCGGGGTTTTCTATTGTTTGGGTGCTTGGAAATGCATTAATCTTTCACTATTTACTGACCCTTGAACTTTTCTCAATCTTCAAAGTGTTGTAACTTCTTCACCGGGAGTCGTAACAAGGTACCGTTTCTTCCCATGTTCTTGTGAACTCGAGATATATGACTTTCATATTGGCTCCTTCTCCATGTTTTGACTGAAAAATTAACGATAAGCCCTTGACTATCCTTTCTTGCATTATTTTCATCGTTTTGTGCTATTCTCTTCCGTCCACTTGCATGAATAACCTGTAAAACACGTGAGAGATACACAAAATAAGAAACACTTGTCAAAAAAGTTAGTTTCAATAAATATAAGCTAAGTTTGGGATAATTGCGATGTGTGGGAACGTAAAAATACTGAATTTAGAGGGGTGAATATGAAATTTTCATGCCGAATCAGTAACCGAATATAGGTTCGATTTGAGAGAGATGAACCGTTATCGAAACCCATTTTAGTCACCAGACCACTCCAGCGATGGGTGAGGGGGTGAGGGTGGAGTTTGCTGCCAGACGGTAAGGGGGTAAGGCAGAGTGGTTCATTTTTTCAACTAGTAAAGGGTTGGGGCGGAGGTCGCAACTGGATGGTAGGGGCGAAGATTTGGGTGGTGCGGTGGTGTCGGTGGACCACAGTGGGAGACATAAATAATATTTTGGACGTTGAGTTTGATATGGGTTTAGGGTATGCTATTGTGTGGTGGATTTGTTTCCTTGTTCTTTTTTTTGGTTTTAGGATTCATGTTGAAAAAGAAAAAGGGAGGAGATGGGTGTGTGGAGAGAGAGAGAGAGAGTGGGTGAGGGGTTTTTTATTTTTCTTTTTTTTTTAAATTTTAAGTTTGGGGTTTTAATTTAGGATGAAGGTTATTTTTATCCATTTATATTGAAAAGGGGAGGGAACTCAGTTTTTAGACTTATTTGTAATGGTTTGATAGTTTAGGGGGTGAGTGTGGCCATCCGGGTCGGATTCCTCCGGCGCAAGCTTGGGCTTCAAAATCGGGATGATAGGGAAAAAAGAATGAAGGAAGAAGGTTCCCTCCCTCTCTCTATCTTCCCTTTTTTAGCCCTGCAAGTGTGGGTATTCGAGGATATGGACGTTTTCTTTTCGCCACTCGCGTCGTCATCTTTGCAGTCCAGCCTCAGATATAAAGTTGGCCATCGTCAAATGGGGATAACACAAAGAGATAGATTCGCCAGCCTACTTAGGTCAAAAAAGGCAAAAGAAAGTCGCTATCTCGAGAGAACGACATCAAGGTCAAATTGATGCATGCAAAACCAAGTGATTGAAAGGTCCGGGGATTGAGTTACAGAATGGGAAGATTTTAGGCACCCACTCCGCCCTTTTGGTCTCTCATGGGCTATGTTAACATTCCGCTTTTTCTCCATGATGTGTGTGTACATGTGTATAATATAAGTAACGGGAGAATGGAATTATTTGACTCGCGTCATGAAATGGATGGAGCGGACTCATCCGTAGGAGTGTACCCAAAAATAATGATAAAAAAGATATGATTGTTCGCCAAATATTGAATCACTATGAAAGAGCGCATGTGCACGTCGGACGAGACCCAAGTATGTAGGAGTGTAAGACTCACAGAAATACGTATAATATAATATAAAAGGTATGAAATGAAATGGGAGGACTCGAATCTCAGGATTGGACCAAGATGCCTACTTAGCCTAAGGGTAATAAAAGTTCATGTAGTTCGAAAATAACATACGGGTGGGGTTCAACCCATAAATTTAAATGTACGACCCCTCTTATGTGTTATTGAGGAAAACGTGTAGAGTGAAAATGTAAGAAAATGGAAGTCTCACTTTTGGAATTTATGAATAAACCCTCCCTTTGCCTTTTTTAGATTTTTATGAGAATAGGTTATGTGCAATACTAATAGTAAAGACTAATAATTAATTGATGTGAGATAATGAAACAAAAGAACAAAATGGAAATAAGATAAATAACACTGAAAATGAGTAAACTAGAACAAGAGGTTGAGAAATGGACCTCCTTATGGATGTTTATTGATGAATTTGGAATGTAAGTATGCTAGTTTTAAAGTGATATGAAGGTGATGTGGTAGGGTGCGGTGGATAACCAAGTGGGGTAAGGAAGTGAGATGAGAGAATGTTAGAAAATGGACTTTCTTGGGAAAGGGAATGCTCAGATTACGAGGAAAATGTTTGTAATTATCGAAAGGAACCTCCTTCCAAGGATGAGGTTATGGCCCTTTTATAGTGTATTTTAGGGTTAAGGTGGGTGCCGATCGAAATGGCCCCAAGCCTGCCTATTAACATAGGGCCTACCTTGCTGGGAAAAGAATCGGTAGGTCTAAAACAAATTTTTTGAGAAAATGGATATAAAATGTAAACCTTAAGTTCGAATTGTGCACGATTGGGACCATTGGAAAGGAAATTCAGAGCTCTTCAAGAATCCATTGAGCCACTACCGATCATGGAGTTGATCGAAGTTAAATAGGACTTAGAAGTGCCCGATGGTCTCTATACGGGAGATTTTCAGAGAAAAGCTAATCATTTGTGCGGATCGTGAGGCTGATCCGTGCATGGGATGGACCATTAGAAAGGGGATTTAGAGCCATTCGAGATTTCATTGAGCTTTTCTCGATTTGGAGAGTTAAATGAGGTCAAATGGGGTCTAAAAATTCTCGTTGATCCTTTGGAGTAAAAAGGGTCGTTCGTCCAAGTCGTGAGGCTGATCTGCACACGAGATAGGCTGTTGGAAATGGGATTCAGATCCCTTTAAGGATTTATTGAGCTTCGCTCAGGCTGGGTAGTTTATTAGAGTGCATGGGGCCTGGAGTTCCCGGTGGCCTCCAGATCAATACTAGAAGTGAAATGGATCATTCGTGCTGACCGTGAGAGCGATCCTCGCATGGGATGGACTATTGAAAAGAGGATTCAGATCCCTTCAAGGATTCATTGAGCTTATATTAGTTTGAAGAGTTTACCAGAGTTAAATGGAGCTTAAAAATTCATGGTGGCCTACAGATCAGTACTCGGAGTGAATTGGACCATTCGTACAGACTGTGAGGCCTATCTGCGCACATGACAGACTATTGGAAAGCGAATTTGGATCCTTTTAAGAATTCATTGAGCTCCGATCAGGTTGGAGAGTTGATTGATGTCAAATGAGGTGCAGGAGCGCCCGATAGACTTCAGATCAGTACTTGGAGTGTGACCTAGGGTTTATGGTGTGTGGATGAGTGTTAAGGACCTAAGGAGGTGCTTAAAGGGGTCCTGGGATGGGGTGTCCATAATGAGTTTTTCAGATATTTTAGTTCAGTGAGTTGATCCGTATATTCAAAATAGTTGAGGGGGCTTAGTATAATGCACCCTAAAATTAATTAGTTCAATTATATGTTGGTGATGCAATTAGTAAAAATGGAAAAATAAATGCAATCACAAAAGAATACAGGAATTTATATAGAAAACCATCGTGCAAAAATTATTATCTCGGGTATACGGGGTTTAGGCATTTACAGGTCACCCCTCTAAACTATCTTGGGTTTATGAATCACCCCTCTTAACTATCTCGAGTTTATTGGTTACCCCCTCAATTAAAGTAGCCAGCAAAGTCATCCCCTAAAATGTCAACCCATTAAAAATAAGTTCAAAAATCGAATTTCCTCCCTTTTTAGTCTAAATTGATAAAAATACCCCTTAGCCCAATTTAAAAAGCCAAAATTGAAGAAAAATAAATAAATAAAACCCAACTCCCTCTCTCTCTCCACACAACATTTCAAGACCCTGAACCCACCTCCTCACCTTCTCTCTTTAGCTTGCCTCTATCCCCTTCCCAAAAACACCTCCCACCACCACCACCACCGCCTAACAACAATAAATACTAACACAAAACTCTACTGTAGCACCGAAGGGACTCGTCGATGAACAACCCTCGGCCACAATCCATCGGACCTCTACAATTCTATTTAACCTCTGATTATTTTTTTGGAACAAAAATTATTGATGTTGTGAGATTTAATTGGGAAAATAGTAAATATTGATGTTGTTACGTAGTTGGGTTGAGATTTTTTATGGGGGTATTAAATAGAATAATATAAGTTGAAGACGGGTCATTTTGTTGAATGGATTTTCTGGGTTTTGTTCAATGTTCGTTAGTTTATCAACTATTCAAGTTATATATGAGATTTAAAGGTGTAGATGTGGGTGATGTTTGTTAGTCATGGTGGTGGCGATCTGATATGGTAGTGCAAGAGGTGGCTCCAGGTGGGGGTAGTGGTTCGT
Source organism: Sambucus nigra (assembly GCA_949130495.1). NCBI lineage: Eukaryota > Viridiplantae > Streptophyta > Magnoliopsida > Dipsacales > Adoxaceae > Sambucus > Sambucus nigra. Next base: position 443,950,818 of record OX422221.1, read on the forward strand.
GGTGGTGGTGTGGGTGATGATTGTTGTTGGGTTTTGGTTTAAACGGGTGTGTGGAGAGAGAGGGAGGGGTTGAGTTTTTTTTCTTTCATTTGTTATCTTTGGGTTTTTAAATTGATCTTGGGGATACTTTTGTCCATTTAGACTAAAAAATGAGAAAATTCGATTTTTGGACTTTTTTTTTATAACGGGCTGATAGTTTAGGGGTGAGTTTGTCGGGTATTTTAACCCATAAATACAATATAGTTAAGAGTTTTTAGTGTAATTTACCATTAAAAAAATTATTATAGACTTTAATTGGTGATTAGTCAAAGATCACACCTTAAAGGTTTATGTGATAAGATCTACCAGTGATATAACAAGCAGTCAAGTTTTAATCTTAATTAAATATTTGAGTTATAAATCATGTGGAAAAGTAAATCAACATCTAATATCAAATATACGAGGAAAAAATCATTAATATGTCACACTATTACCGAGGGCTTATTTTTTGTTCCCACGCAATATCCTTTGATATCGCATTTCAGCTAAGTTGTCCAAGAGTTGATTTGGGATCTAGTGCATATACATTATTTCCAACTTACCCTTAAGGGATACTCTAATATGGGAGTTGGAGTATGGGAGCTACAATGTATATTTACGCTTAAGGGACCAGTTCAATCGTAGTTATTTATAAACATTAAGTATTATGTTGACTCTTATTTTTGTTGGTGCACTAATTTGACCATCGTAGATCACTTAGGGCGTCATAGGCTAATTGAGCATCTTAGACTTACTAGCTTGTCAAAGTCTTATAAGGTCAACATATGTCGATAATTGATAATCATCGATTGAGTAGGCCCGTATAGACCAATTTGAATATCTTATGTCAAATGAGGACGTCAAAGGTCAATTTTAGCCATCTTTAGCTAATTTTGGTCATTTGGGAACAATTTGATCATATCATGTCAATTTTGATTATCATAGATCAATTTGGCCATCTTAGGAAAATGAGACAGTTGTTCACCGATTTTAGCCATCTTAGTTTAATTTTGGAAATTTTAAACTAATTTTATCGTTATAGGTCAATGAGTTCGTCACATGTCGACTTTGCCCATCTTAAGGATAATTTTGGTCATCTTAAACTAATATGAACATCTTAGGTCAATAGGGTATGCGTAGGCTAACTTTAGATATTTTAGGCCAATTTTGGTAGCCTCGTGATAATTTGATCGTCTTAGCTCAAATGAGGTCGTCGTAGTCCGACTTTAGCCATCTTAGGATAATTTTAGTCATCTTGGACCAATTTGATCGTCTTAGGTCAAATGAGGCTAGCATAGGCCGATTTTAGACATCTTGGGCTAGTTTTGGTCATCTTATACGAATTTTACCATATTACGTCAAATGAGGTCATCGTAGGCAGACTTTAGCCATCTCAGGCTAATTTTATTGTTCTAGATCAATCGGGACTATTTTAGTCCAACTTAGACCTCGTTGGAATTATTTTATTTATTTTAGATTAGTTTAACCTACTTTAGGCCGACTTTGTCCCCTTTCGAATTCTTAAGCTACTTGGGGTTGCTTAATTTTATTATCTTTCATTTAGGTCGTTAAGAGCGATTATTCCCATTCGAAGTAAAGTTAGCCATATTTGGGTCAATTCAATATGTTCTAAATTGACCAATCATGTTATTAGCCAGGGATTATAAATCCATTTATTACTCGAGAACCAATCCTATGTTTTTCTAACTTGATCGCCTCAAGTGATTACCCATGGTTTCTTATCGTAGGACTTCTCGAACTGTAATACCTCGTATTTTCATGGATTTATATTTATTATTTATTAATTGAGAAATAAATTAATAAATGGGATTAATTGTAACTTTTATGGTTTGGTAATAATAAAATACATAATTTAGATGATAATTAAAATTTACATGTGATGGGATTTTTGTACTGTGTGTTTGATATATTTAATTGGTGATATTAATTATATGGTATTGGACTGTGTATTACGCGTAAAACAATATTTTGTGTATATTTTATTTACGTTATTAGGTATTATCGTGTGTTGTGAGGTACTACCGTTTGAATTGGGTTTTGTCAAATTTGAACCTTAATTCGTATTAGAATGATGTTATTCCTTGTGAATAGAATTAAGACCATGATTATATAGTTTAGGTATATGGAGTTAAGGTTTAGCATGTTTTTTGGAGCTCGTATTTATCTTTAATAGAGATTTTGGGAACAATGTGTATTTTTACATATTTGGGAGAAGAAGGTTTCTGTGTCTATCTCGTTCGAACGAGATTGGTGTCTCGTTTGAAGGATAAAGGGTATTTCGTTCAAATGATTTTGAGATCTTGTTCGATCAAGATCACGCTGTCACCGACATTGGGGGTAACAAAGGATGGTTTTGGGAGCATAATAAATTCTTGGATAATTGTTATTCACTTATAATATAGTCTATGATAATTTTAGAGTAGAGATATACGAGGAAAGATTTAAAGTTAAGTTTGAGAGTTATAAACCTTTAGTTAACTAGTACAATTAGACAATGGGGATTGGGATAGTTTCGAGTACACTTAAGAGTATGTGTATCATATTCTGTTATGTGTGTGTATATATATCGCCAGGCTCTGCAACATACCTCCTAGCAATATACCTACGGACATATCCTTTTTTAAAATAGTAAAAAAAATAATTTTGAGATGATATTTTTTATATGGGTTTATGATGTTTCAGTGTGCCCCTATAAAAAAAATCAATTGAAAATAATTTTTTTTGTTATTTTTAAAAAATAGGTAAAAAACTGAAAGTTTTTACCCTTTAAAACTGTCTTTTTTTTACCTATTTTTCAAAAATAGTAAAACACATTATTTTGAGCTGAATATTTTTACAGGGGTACATTGAAATATCATGAACCCATGTAAAAAATGTCAACTCAAAATTATTTTTTTTACTATTTTAAAAAAATAGGTATGTTCATATGTATGTTAAGTGAGGTATGTTGGAGAGCCTGACTCTCTCTCTCTCTCTCTCTCTCTCCCTCTCTGTATATATATATATATATATATATCATGTGTTTGTGTATATATATGTAAATTTTTTGTTATGTGAACATTCCAATTACTCGTGCGGAATCTATCGATTGAGGTTTTTTATTCATTTGGTTGTGATCGGGTACCACACTCCTGGATACTGATGCAGGATTTTTTGGAGGTCAATATGTTGTGATCGAATGCTCAAGATGATCATTTCCTCGCAATGTGAAATGCGAATTATTTGATCCATCAAGCGAGATAATCGATTATTTTATTGCTTGATGATACGTTTTGGTCATACATTCATGATAGCTACCTCGTCGCAACGTGAGATGCAGAGTGAGTTAATTTATCCAGTGGGTTTGGGTATGGGGTCAACTGATGGTGTTACTATGTAGTGATTTCCCCATTTATATGTGTGTGTATGTTACCAATTCCGTTAGGTAAGGTACTCCTATGGTTTTAATTATAGAAGCACATGAAGGTCCCCCAAAGGTAGATGCCTTTGTGTGGTTATTATGAGATGTATATACATGGTTGGTATTAGTCCGGGAAGGGACACTTGACTTAAAGCCATATGTTAAATATATGTGTTTTAATATGAGATTGTGTATATCTTATTGTATGGGTGACATGAGTGAGGGTTGGTAATGGATCATATTGTGTATATATCAAGTGATGGACACATTTATTTAAAGAATATAAAATAAGGGAAAATGTTACATGATGAGATCATGTGTATCTTAATGAGAAAAGGGTGGGTATTGGGTTATTTATGTACATGTGTAGTTAGTTACACCCCATATTAGTACTTTGTTGTGTGACATTATTTACTAGTTTAATGAAGGATACTTATTAGTATTGATTATACCTTAGGATGGGACACGCATGTAATATTTTACTAATGATAAGGGGTGAGGTGCCTCTTTGTATTTGAGTACCGACGGGTTGACATGTTTATCATAAATGAGTTGCATGGTTGATAATTTTATTTCTTGCAACTTTAGGTCATTGACCCAAATTTATACACCCATTTCTCCTCACAGGTATTATTATTGTCATATACAAGAATAACAGGGTTCATTAGTCAAACTTGCAGTGGTCGAAGATTCGACTTATCACCCTTAAAGTAGGAATTATTGTTTCATTCCAGTAGTCACTTGTATTTAAGAGTTTTTATCAGAGGTGGTTACAGTTATATTTTAATTTCAGTTTGAGACTTTTGTATAAAAGATAATTATTATAGTGGATTCAATTTATTGGAGTTTCATTTGATCTCAGTTCAGTTTTCATAATTTTATTCTTAATGTCATTCATATTTCTTTATGTCATGGATAATTTTTTTACTATCATTTTTATTTATCGTTGATGCTGAGAATTCTATAAATTTCTTAACCCTCCCCGTGTTCGGCGTTCAACCTGATCAACTGGGTGTAGGAAAATTGGGGTTGTTACACAAACCCACTCGTTGTTGAAAACCTAGACTTATGAAATTAAACTTTTGCCCATAAATATTTATCAATTTAATAATTGAACCCTAGAATTCCAAATTAACTCATTTTAACATTGAAGTCTCATGATTGATTTTAAATTCTTAATATCAATTAAATAATTAGTCTAAGTTGATATTTAATTAATTAAAAGAATCTTAATTAATTCATTATAAATTCTCGTAAAAATACTGGGTTTTATAACAATCTTATAAAGCGGTTCCATTCGAAAGTAATTGTCCAACGGTATTATGAGTGTAAAAATGTGTTTTGAGTTATTGTTATACAACAATATTCTATGCCCTAGATATTTTTACTTGATTATCGAAATGTATATTTATGGAAAACGCAACCTTTGGATAAAATGGGTATCATTTAAGAAATGTTAAATCCAATCAACTTCCTCTATAGCTTTGTCTAAATAAATATATTTAGACTCTATCATTGAGTGAGAGATGCAAGTCTATTTCGAGGATTTCCACTAGACTGTTCTATCACCAAGAGTGAATACATATCCACTTCTGCGATTTAAGTCTTTAAAGTATGATATCTAATTTTCATTAGATTACCTTTAAGCACTGTTAGACATCTAGTATAGTGAAAGCCATAGTCCATAGTTTACCTTACATGCTTTAAAACCTTGACTAACGCTTCCCAATGTTTGGACTTTTATTTGCACACATATCAACTCAAATTTCTTAATGAATAAGAAACATCGGGTACGGTGCAATTTATTATACAATTTAAACTCACAATAATGATATAATACTGTAATACCCTGTATTTTGTGTATCTAATTAATTGTGGAAATAAATTAATAAATCCGAATAATCATTACTCGTGTGAATGATAATAGTAAATGAATATTTATGTGACAGTTAAATTGTGTATGTATTGTGATATTTGAACCTCTTGTTATTAATTAATTAATCAGTGGTATTAATTATATGAGGATTGTTATGTGCGGTTACTCGTAAAATATTAGGTTGTGTATTTTATTTTTCATTGCGAGGTATTTCCATTTAGATCGTACTCAAGGATGGTACGGAGACCCGAAGATATATTTTAGTTCATTGGATTGAGACCTAGAGGCAGGTATACATTTGAGCTAATTTTTTGGTCACTCTAGGTAGAGTTTAAGGCTCATATGGAGGTTTAAAAATATGGTTTTTATGGACCTACAGGATTAAGGGTATGTAAGTGATGTTAAACCTCATATATCAATTACATTAATCCTAAAACATAAACCCGACCAACTTAAGAATTTTGGGAGAGCTTACGGAGATCTTTGGAGAGGAACTAAGAGATTACAAGAAAATAAATCATTCATTTTTGTAATCAGTGCAAGAAATCTGTTTCTTTGTTTATAGTACGATTTGTAACTAGTTTATATTTTGATTGTTATTTAGTTTTTTGGGGATTAAAAGCATGTTTACTATGAAAATATGTTTTGTAATCAAGTTTATTATTGGTCTAATATGGATTGGTGTTGTAAAATGTTATTGAGTATTGAATTGAATTTTTATTAGAGTTTATGATTAAAGCCATGTTAATATTTGTTGATTAGTGATTTATAATGTTGAACCCATGGGTAGGAACGATTGTATGTTGTTGAGATATTTAATATAAAAGACACCTAATTAAGGATGGAAACCAATCTAATAATGAAACCATAATAAGATGTGTTAAAAGTTTAGATTTTGGGTACAATGATCCTGTTTGGGTTTGAACACTATGATATGAGGAATTTAATTAGAAATTTGTAAGAATTATGGGTAGTTAATTTGGATTCGTATCAAAGGTTTGATGAATGTTAATGGCGGATAAAAGGATTGTGAAAAATTGGCAATAGGGAAGACCCCTGCCATAGCGGAGCTTACCCCGCTATATCGCCTCTTGGGGCCACTATAGCGTCGTTTCCTAGTTGCTATGGTAGTGTGCTACCTCGTAAAATTCATAAATAGATTGATCATGTCTAAACATAGATAATACTCGAGTCAAGATAATTAGTAACATTCCCATCATGACTAAATTAAACTAAACTAATAAAGATACTAATAGTGCTAAAATCAAATATTGAATAAACATGTGACTTCTCTCTGATGCCATTCAAACCATAATGAAATATAAATCCCCACACTAGATTAAATAACTCAGATGAATCCAATCTATATAGTTTGAATAACTAAAATTATCTCTAACATAAATAATCCCCACTACAAAATCCAACTCAACTGAATGCATAAAGCTTATTATCTGAATAACTTATATGAAAGGCATGACTAAAGGTGAGGTACAATCTCTACACCTACATCCGAAGAGTAGAAAACTGAAACTAGAAGTTGGATAAGTCTCTAACTAAGAATGACTAGGTATGAGGCGGGGGTTGCAGTCTAGGACGTGTAAAAACAGTTGCACAAATAGGATTAAATCTAATAAGCCTACTATAAGTAATAATAGAACTACATTCGGGCCATAATAATAATACATTTTTTTCTCCTATTTTAGTTACTTTTAAGTCAACCCAACCTAAATAACCTAAATAAAACATTCAATTCTAGTCCTAATCATAAGTCAAACCCATGTCATCTTTTTGCAAGTGCTTATTACTTAAATCGTTCAAAAATCTAGTATCACATCTACGCGTGTCTAGTATATTCCCAAAGTATAATGAATAAAATCACATAAGATGTCCTTACCCTATAGCCTCAAAGAAACATAGAAGGAAAATCACATAGGATGTGTATTCACGCAACACATAAAAGAATCACAAAATATATTAGGTATGTGATGCGATATCATATGTATATATTGTGATATAAATATATGTAAATTGTGTGAGGATGTAACCATATTGTATTTGACTCATGGGGAATCTATCAATTGGGAAGTGGATTTAAAAGGATTTAAGACTAGTTACCAAACTCCCATATGACGTAGTAGGTTATGTGGAGGCCAATGTATTTGGTCATGCGTTCAGCTAATCACCATCTATATATAGAGAGGTATGGATGACTTGATCAATTGGACAATTTGGTATGACTGAGAGATTATCCCCTATTGTTTTATGTGTGCATGTTATAAATTCTTTAAGTATGGGGCTCATATGGGTTTACCTATTGATGATACCATACCTGACCCTACTATTCTAAGAGTTATTAAACACACGACTCCCCTCATACTAGGAATAAGGTCCCCCGTTGACCTCATCCAGACCATTGTTAAGTCCTCAAAATCTCCGTTGCCATCAAGGAAGGATACATAAGCATTACCGGCCTCAACCACCTCATCACTCTTCTAGAATGGTAAATAATTCCAACATATCTTTGTAAACAAGATCACAGACCTAAGAACCAGTATCCCACCATGTTTGGCATATATAGAAGAGCTCAGTTTGAAGAAAAATGACCCTAGAGGGCATTCAACCCTCAATACATAGGTATATCACTGGACCATGCTCCCAAGTCATTCTATGATCAACCATTTGTAGTTCCAAACCTCCTAGACGTTTGGTAGGGCTCATACAACTTGTCTAGCGGGTGTTTCACCCACCGCCACCACACCACACAACTTGCATTGATGACTCACATCCTTATTAAATGCACTTATCATCTACCTTACAACACCTACAAAACTTTTTACCAACACTCCACTTCCTTATTGACACCGTCAGACCTCAAAGACACTGTGGCCATGTTGTGACAATCCACTCATTCTCTCTCCTAGAGAATTCATATATATATATGAGGAGCTGGAGAATGATTGAAGACATGTTAAAATCATCCTACTTTCACATAACAAATAGTTTTATCTAATACAAGTGTTTATTCGTTGATGTATACATTTAAACCCCTTGTTATGAGTATAAAACCATAGTTTTGATTTTTTTTTTTAGAGAAACGGGAGATTTATTGATATATATAGGTGAGAATAGCCTTAACTAGATGGCTTACAATCAAAGAGAAGAAAACCCACTGAAAATAAGGATCTTTATAAGAAGAACCATTACAACCAAAAGAAAAGAAGATGAAATCAAGCATGAACATGTTTAATATAGGGAATTTGAAGCTTATCCATCCTTATTAACCCTTTGAATTGCTTTCGAAGAAGATCTAGATGATAGGCAAATAAGGATTGAGTATGAACACTACCATGCTTATCCAAGAAATCAATTGCCATGTTAGCTTCTCTATGGAAATGATTGAATTTGAAACATATATAAGAGGAATGAATTGAATCTTATCTACATACCATCTAATTTGCCAAGGACATTTAAATTTCTTATCTAATAAATATATTAGGATTTTATAGTCTAATTCAATGAGCAATTCATAGTTCGGTCTTGAAAATGAATCAAACCTTGAAGAAGATTAGTTGCCTCAGCTTCTAAACTCGATTTGCTTACAAAGAAAGTGTAAAATAACCTAACTACCATACCTAGATAGTTTCTCAATACATCTTCTCCACCATTTGAGCTTGGAATACCCAAAGACCTACCATACATATTTAATTTTAAGATCCTTTTTGGAGGAAGAAACCAATGGAGCAATATCGACTTGCAGGAAGGATGAACTTTGGATAGATTGGTACCAGCATAAATGTGCTTGATAATGTTTGAAAATAACATAGGAGAATTATTATACTTGGCCTTGTTTATATTGATCCATAAATGCCAACAAATTAAAATTGGAATAACCTTGTAAAGTGATTTAGTAGAACTCTTTGAAGCTAACCACCAAGAGATCATCCTCTATCTAATAGAGCCTGATTGAGATATCTCCCCAAACATGTTGTCAAAATTGAGCCCACACCTTGATAGCAGTTTCACTAAAAGAGAATAAATGATCAATATTTTTTTAGAATTTTCTTTGCAACACACATATTTAGAGGGACCTCTAATACTTATTTTCCTTATGTTATCATTTGTGGGCCGAAAACCTCTAAGCATTTTCCAATTGAAAATAGACATTTTAGTAGAAATGTTAGAATCCTACATAAATTTGGAAGATTTAACCTCAACTGCAGTTTCTCTATCTAAGTTCCAAGCTGAGGAAAAATAAAATTCACTTAAAGTACTAGAAGTCCAGATAATTTTGTCATAATTGATATTTCATCTCTCAGCTTGAACAATTTGATTCACCACATTTATAGGCAGAAGTTGAAGAAGTCTCTCTATCCCATTTCCTTCCACAATCCCCAAAATATTTCACTTTAACATTTATTTGAGGCCTTACTGTGTCAATGAGAGTCCATGCATCTAATCAGTTATCCCAAAACAAATCAATGTCTCCATTTCCCAACCTCTATTTGATATTATCTTCAGAGATATGTCTAACCAGACACATCCTTCCCCATACATTAGAAAAAGTCTTTGGAACCACTTCCATAAGATGCAATTTTTTTCAACATTTGGCCTTGATAAATCTAGACCATAGAGAGTTAGTAGATCTATATTTCCACGTAAGTTTAATGGACATGGACTTGCAAATATCAGAAATATTTCTATTTCCAAGACCCCCTCATTAGCTGGTCTGGTAATTTTGTCCCATTTACACCAATTATGCTTTCTTTGTTCATTAGAAGTGCCCTAAAAAATATAACAAATATAAAATCTAGTCTGAACATCACCTGCTTAGTAGGACTGACTGCAACTATTATGTGAATAGGTATAATAGCTAGCACACTCTTGGTAAAAAACAACCTTGCCTCCCATAGTAAGGCACGTGGATTTCCAACCACTGAGAGCAACTTTTATCTTCTGAAATAAGTGCTCAAAATGGGAATTCTTCATTTTACCTACAAATAAAGGATAACCCAATTATAATATGGGGAAATTTTTGTTAATAAAACTAGTTAATAAAAAAAATTCTCTAACAGCCGCCATAGAAATATTTGTAGACAGGTATATCTAGCTCTTAGACTTATTAAGCCTCTGCCCTGTAGCCCTCTCGTATTCTATGATTATTCCCATAATAATTTTTAAATCTTTCTTTGCACCAGAGGAGAAAATGATCAAATCATCAACATAGGCTAGATGATTAATTTTAGGACATCCCAGAGGCATTTTATACCTAGTCATAATAGGAATATCCTTGTTAAGGTTTCTAGAGAAAGCTTCAACCATGATAATAAAGAGACTAGGGGATAAGGGATCCCCTTGTCTTAATCCCTTAGTAGTGTAAAAACAACAACTAGAATCATCATTGACAACAACTGAGAACCAACAATTAGAAATTAATCTCCACACCATGTCTATCCAGTGTTCAAAAAGGCCAAATTTTCTAACAACTTGTATAAGAAACATCCAAGAGACTCTATCATAAGCCTTGGACAAATTTAATTTGAGAACCACATTTCCACCAAAGTTTTTTTGATTGATTATAGAGACCATTTACTGAGCCAACATGGCATTTTCAATCATATCTCTACCCTAAATGAAACGACTTTGATTATTTAAAATAGTACTGGGTAACATTTGACTTAATCTATTGGCAAGAATTTTAGAAAGGATCTTAATTAAAGAATTCACCAAACTAATAGGTTTAAAATCAGAGAAACTTTTAGGGGACTCAACTTTAGTAATCAATGCTAGAAAAGTGGCAACAACACTTTTAGGAATATGAACTCTAAGAAAGAAACCTTGCACTGTAGAAATATCTTGTTCAATGATATCCTAGAAATGAACATGAAAAGAACCATGGAATCCATTAGGACCTGGACAACTTTTGCTACTCATTTGCATCACCACATGCTTAATTCCACCCCTTTTCGGAATTATGGACATATTAGAGTTAGTCTCTTGAGTAATCAAATTAGGAATCACATTAAAAAAAGGATCATCCATACAAATGATGATCCCATTTTCTTGGGTGAATTGGTCTTTAAAAAACTGAATAACAGCTTCCTGAATATCTCTCTCTTTTATTAAACCCCCATTAAGATCTTTAATCTATGTTATCCTAGGTCTTCTTCATTTAGATTTAACTGATTGTGAAAGAATGATGTGTTATTATCCCCATCTTTCAATCACTTTTCATGGGACTTCTTCCTCCAATAAAAATCTCCAACTTCAAGTTTTTAAGTACTCAAGGCCTAGGAATAAGATAAATTCTCCCTATTTTCTTCAGAGGGGTCTTTATTAAACTCAATCTCCAAAGATAACATTTGATCCTCAGCCTTCCTAGCTTCTTGAAAAATATCAGCAAAGACCTTTCTACTCCAAGAAGATAGATCTCTTCTAAGAACTTTTAATTTTAGAGAAACAGATAAAGGATTATGGTGGGAAATAAACTTCTAAGACTGGGAAATGACACTTTTAATGTCAGAATTATAACACTAAAAATTGTTGAAATTTGAAAGGTCTAGGCTTCAAATCTATAGGTTTTTCGATAGTAATAAGTGAGGGGAAATGGTCCGAGTAGAGTCTATTTAAATGTTTAACTTCAGTGACACCCAAATCCAAAGAAACTTGATTATAAAAAGCCTTATCCAATTTACACCAAATTCTGTCGAGACCCTCTCTTTATTAAACTAGGTAAAGTTACATCCAGTGAACCCAAGATCAGTCATTTAATTTATCTCCATGGTTTTTAAAAAGTCATAAGCTTCTCCTACATCAATTTTATTTCCTCATACCTTTTCAAAATTGTTTGATACACATTGAAGTCACCCCCTATCAACCAATGTATTAGTAGTAATATTTTGAGATAAACACTTCCATAAACCCCTTCTCTTTATCTTAGAATTTTTCACATAAATAAAAATGGTCTTCACCAAGTTGTTATTAAATAAAAAAGTTAAGTTTAAGCACTAATCCATAACTGAGTTAAAATTACAAGTTATACTATCTTGAATAAAACACCATATCTTGCTATTATTGTTTGCATAAGCTAAACTAAAACCAAATTTTATTCTAAAAGATTCCATTTTCTCCACATCTTGTTTTGGTTCAAGAATAACCAAAATAGAAACACAATAATTTCTAAGAATCCTTTTTATTCTATTTAAATCCCCCCTTTTGGAAATCCCTCTAATGTTACATATAATTATACTAATCATTTGGATTGATTGGAAAGAATATTTTTAGTACCTGATCTCAATAATTTGTTATTTTGAGAGGTTTGGTCATTAGCTCTTAGTTGCTTCAGTTGTTTCACCTTATCTTTCAGGCCTTGATTTGTCCCTCCTTTGAATATAGGATATCTTTCCTTTGATGTAACATTATGATCCTCCTTCTTGTTTCCTTCCAGTCTACCTCCAGTAGTGTTCTTAGACTGAGTATGGCTTTCTTCCATTCTACTCCTTGATTGCGCTGACATTATTGGTATGATCTTATAAGTAGGTTTCTTGGGAGAACGAAGAACTTCTCCCTCTTTAATTTTATGTTCCCTGGCCCCAATATTCTTAAAGAAACTTGTGATCGTCAACTGTTTTTTTTGAATTCCATCCTGATATTTTCCTTCCACATCTTACTTATTCTCTTTATTGAAAAAAATAGTGATCATAGGTTGGTTCTTTATATGGAAAACTATTGTTGGATCTTCAGGCTCTTTAATGATAGGTTTAAATTTAGTTACCATCTCTTTTCCTCCCCGTTTAGTTTCTTGATACTTAACTTCCTTATCTTTCTTAAAGGCCTTAATTACCCACTCTTTTATCGTCTCATTTATATATTCCAACTCTTTTTCTTTAAGAATAGGGTTAACCACCCTAACATCCTTTTACACAATTTATAAAGCACCTTTTATTTGAACAAACAAGAATCTTCCACATGACTCATTTTCTCACAATGAAAATAATATTTAGGGGTGTCTTCGTACTCAAAATATTGACAAAAACCTTTCTGAGTATCTTTGTTGGCACTCCATATTCTTTTAGGTAAAGGCTTCTTAAGATCAATCTCGATACAAAGCCTAGACATGCTAAGTCTCCTTAATGAAGCAATCGCACTGTCCATTTTTAATGGAATACCAACCATGCTAGCAATAGAGAATAAAAGTTCTTTGTTATAAATATGGATGGGCAATAGAGGCAGGCTTACCCACACAGGAACCAATGTTGTTTCTCTTTCTGAATGGAATTCATTTGTCCACCTGAAAATGGTCATAGAAAAACGGCTTATATACCATGTAGGTCTCAAATATAATCTATTGTAATCTTCCTCATGGAATAATTTAATCATCACATGTTTTTGGTCAATTAAGCCCACATTAAAAAAAGTCTTCAATCCCATAGCGGTTAGCATCTTTGTAATGTCCTCTGAAGGAGGCCTCCCATGAGTAAACTTACCTAAAAGGGAATGTTTGAATGATGCATACACCTTCTCGAGATATTTATTTTCTAGAAAGAGATAAGTTTCTCCTTCGAAGGATACAACCTCATACATTATAGGACTGGTAGGGTTAGAATTCCACACTACATCAACAAAAGATTTTAAGAAATAAGGTTTGACATGGCTATTAGAGATATTGATAGGTTTAGGAATGGTGGAAATAGAGGGATCGGTGGGAGGATCTTCTACCATTAAGGTGGAGGTATCTTGCGTCGCCATGCACCCTAACAAGGAGATATAGAGAGGTATGATGCTAGCATTTCATTCATAAAACTAGAGATTCATCCCCTTCATATTATCACTCCTCACATATATATTAAGGAGATGCAACATATAAAAAGGACAACTCAATATGTGCATGAAATAAAGAGAAGAAAAGTTTAGGGTGGAGAGAGAAAATAACCTTTTAAATAATTTTATTAAGGTTTATTAATACAGTTTGGATCATTTCTAACTATATTACTTATTGTGTTACTTGTTGAGACCTATTTTAATACTTAGGAACCCTTAGATAAGTTTATCAGTTACTTCTTAAGGTCCTTTGGATTAGTGATAAAATCCACAAGGACCTCATACTTTCTTGTACAAAGCTCAAGAGGTTTTCTAGATTGTATTAACTCTTTATTATAATAAACAGTATATCACCCTTTGACAGTGGATGTAGGATCCTCAGTCGAGGTCCGAACCACTTTAAACTCTTGTTTTATACATTTACACTTCTCCCTTTCACCTGTCTGAGGTTCATAGGGGAGAACCTGTTGCGTTTGAGGTCACTTACTATTTTAATACCCACTAGTTTGGCGCTACTTATGGGAACGGCAAGTTCCATTCATTTTATATACATACCTTACTCTTTTCAATATACCTACCACTGCCATCTTGGGTCACTATATTAAAGATGTGGAATCTCAATAATAAGAGATTCAAGAGAAGCTTGCTGGCATTCTTTGAAGGCTTACTTTACCACTTGTGTTAGAGGAACTAACTAGATTAGAACTTAGCAAAACTAGTTAGAACTTGTAGCCCCCGTTGGAGGGAAAAAAATGATCTTTAGGGTGTTCCTAGATCCCCCTATTAATCAGGGACCCGGATACCTTTCAAGGATAGGTTGTCACTCCCTCGAGATCAATCTCAAGGAAGTTACATGGTAGCCAGGCCCTGAGACAACGACATCATGAAGATGCAAGATCGGTTAGGCAATTTCCTCAACTAATACGGGACGTAAACTACCAATACCATTGAGTTAGATCTCTAAATTTTTTTTATCTCCATTCTCTAAAATGTTCAACATTATTCTCTTCCTTTAAAGTGTAATATACTTAATATTGAACCATTTGATGGTTCTAAAGATTCCATCGACCATATGAAGACTTATAGATCACTTATGCTCCTTTCAAACACCCCAAATGAGTTTTTGTGCAGAGACTTTCTCACTACTCTGAGGGGAATGGCTAGGCACTGGTTTACCAAGCTCAAACTAGGGATCATTGGTAGTTTCACGAATTTGTCAAGAGCCTTTATCAACCATTTTATTAAAGCTCAGAAGATGAGGAGGCTTGTCACTTTCCTCCTCCACTTCAGGCAAAAAATTGATGAAGCTCTTAAAGAGTATTCCAAGAGTTTCAACCAAGAGGCTCTCCAAGTTGTTGATTAGAATGACATAATCTATGTGGATGCCTTCATATCAGGCCTTAATTTAGAAGACTTAATGGGATATTTCAACATGAATCCTCTAAAATCAATGACTGAGTTGATCTAAAGAGCTTAGAAGTACATAAATATTGAGGATGCCAGGTTCCATAACAACACCAACGATAGCATCAGTCTTAAAGAAGATATAGAAGGGGTGATAAAGAGGGGATACCTCAAGGAGTTTGTGGCTAAAAAAGCAGGAAAAGGTAAACACAACAACAACAATAACAACAAAAATAAGGATGATGTCCATTTAATTGATGTGAATAATATTTTTTGAGGTTTTGTCGAAGGTGAACTCTCTTCCACCTCTAGAAAAACTCACCTCAAGAGAGTCCACCATAAAGGATAATAAGTTGATAGTGTTTCCCATCCAAATCAATGCCCAAAAAGAGTTTCAATTATGGTTTTTCTGGAAACAGATGTCATGACGAACCGTTTGTTATCATGACGATTATGTGAAATGCCAACATAAAGAATGTCTTGATCGACACTGGGAGATCAGTCGATGTCCTATTCTTAGATGGTTTTAAGTCTATGGGGATTGCCCCGAAGCACGTGTAACCTATCACCACTCCTTTAATTGGGTTAAATGTGGAAAAGACTTATTCCCTGGGATATGCCACTCTTCCCCTCACCATTGGTTCCAAAGATTACTACTCAATAATATGGAACAAGTTCATAATAGACCTCTCCTCAGCCTATAACATGATCTTGGGCCGACCATCCCTCAATGACTTAGATAATGTCATCTCAACACGAAGGCTGGTGACGAGATTCCCGAACCTCACGGGTGTGGGAGAAGTGTTTATGGATTAGAAAAAAGTCAGGGAGTGTTACAACACTTACATGAAAGAGAAGAAGTTTCTAGAGACCTTTTAAAGCTTATTTGAGGTCCTAGAAAATTCCACAAGGGGGATTAAGTGTCACACCCTACCCCATTAGGATATAATTAACTAAATATTTTACAAACCACATTTATTATTATTTTTTTTTAATACACATTTAAACAACTTCAAGGTTAAAATGCGAATTACTAAAAATCCAATCATTTTAAGGAGACGTAATTTATACAAAACTCCCATACCATTTAACTTAAGTACAACTAGTATAATGTATAAAACAAAACTGAAGAGACCCTACGACTATTCACTCTGAAAATCCCTCTTGCGTGTGTTTCAAATCAAACCAATTTATTACCAAAAATTATCCAACTTTTTAAAGTGCACCAAACCAAGTTGTGAAAACCCAATTCTTACTTTAAACCAATTTTATCTTGATTAATCCTAAACATGCATCTAGTGATTAAAGCAAGCAAAGTAAAGAATACTCACAATGCCGGATGTACGAGGAAAAAACCCAAAATAGGAAAACAACGTCGGACGGTTCAAGCCAGACAATCACTATGAACAATGGTTTTACAAAGACAGATTAGCCTTACTCAATGACTCGATCCCCATTCTTCAATAGTGCCCACGCAGAAATTTTGTCTTCCACGATACCTGTCCACAACACTCGACTCCACGAATGTCTCGGTGTCCACCGAATGGCTTTGATTCGTCTACGATGTCGAACAAGAAGTCCTTCTCTTTTCCTCACCGCAAAACCCTGATGTTCATGGTAGAACAAACTTCTTGGTGCAGCAAGATCATGTAAACATATAAGAATGATAACTCGGATCTTTTCAAACTCTAAGGATGTGTTTATGCTTTTTAAACCTTAGAAAATATGTGCAAAACTCGTACTGGATGGTATATTATTTTTTCCAGAATGCACACCTTTTAAAATGTGTCGCTCAAACAACAAGGCCACGTGGTTCATGCGACATGAGCATCTCGTTCGAATGAGAGCTTATGTTGTTTGAACTACAACGCGTAAGTTTGACTTTTTGACTTTCGGATTAAAACGTCTCTTTTAAAAGAGATCCAACTTAGTCAAACTCTATTCCGTGTTTATCAGAATAAAATGAAGTGTAAACCTTTTAAAACACTTTTAAAACATTTTAAAACATTTTTCTTTATTAAAATACATCCTTATCTTTTATCAAAACAATTTCGAGCACCATTAATTATACGCATTCATACCTGAATGATCTCGAAATGAAAGTAACTTTGAAGACGATTAAACTTGCACCAATTAAACTTCGGCATGATTAATTCTTTGAAGCTTTTCCACAACGTCTTTTATTTTCTTCAATAAGTCATAGACCAAGTGGGATCGTGACTCCCTATGACATATTACAAACACAGTTTTGTTCACGGAATAAAGTCAAAACAATATAGGGACTCAATTGGAAATTTATGTCCTTACAAATCTCCCCCTGTGACTATTCCGGGACAAAACTAAACCAGTGAAATGCCTAAGCCGGGCCGTCAATCCGTATGACGCCTAAATCCCATCCCATAAACCCAAAATCAAAAATTACAGGACACGGACTAGTATATGTAGCACCAGCAAGCATGAACTGTCTGAATATGATGTAGACTTGAAATCTCGAATCGCTGAAGTATACCTACACACATAAAACAGACAAACAAATACCAAAGTGAAGTATAGAGGAACAAATGAAACCAATATATTTATCAAAATGATATCAAACAATAATAGATACCAATATGAATAATCTCTGAAAAATCATTTGTTAAACAATTTGAGCAGCAAAATGATACCAATGCGTAATACCAATTTGAGATACCAATTTGTAAACATATGTAAACCAAAACATGCTCAAATGTCCCCAACCATCACATACATTTCTCCCCCTTTTTGTCTCGAATAGACAATCCGGTGAAAAGATAAACCAATCAAAATATCTAGCATAGGAATATAAACCAATTTCAATAAATGGGAAATCATTAGATAATCATGAAACAACCAGCGAAATATGATCAAGAAATGACAAATCAGTAGATAGTAAACCAATGAATCACACAAAAAATGTAGCAATCTAATCAGGTGTGATAAACGGACTATACACAAAAACCCAATTTAGAACCAATAAATTCTGCATATAAACCAATCAGTCCAGAAATACTTTCAGCAGTACCTAAAAAATATAACAGAATAACCAGTGGACTGCAAACCAATCATAAGCAAGAATTCAACCTGTCGTTCGAACGAGCCAGGGACGTCCCTCAAACGAGTTGAGGACGTCGCTCGAACGAAGTACAGAGGTCGTTCGCGCGACATAGGGATGTTGTTTGAACGTCTTCTCGCGACCTGCCAAATTTTCACATTTTCCCAAAAATATTATATATTTTTGCCCAGTGAAAAAATTTCCAGAAAAAAATCAGTGGAAGGGCCTGAAAGCAGCAAAACAGTAGGCTTTTAACACAAAACGTAAAAACTCATAAAAACTAACAATGTGAGTTACATGCAAACATAGTACCGATGTGCTTAAATATGGATATGAAAATGAATGGGCATGAAACTACAACAAATGAGTCACAATTCTAACACATTGAAACGATCAAGAAGCTCTAATTGAAAGCGATAAATCATCAAACTTTATCATAGCCATATGGCAATTAAAGTGTGAGCTTAATGAACTAAACATACTACATGCACACAAATCTAGAATTTTGACGATTCTACAAATAATGGCGTCAAATAGTAATGTTTCAACATTAGGATTAGTTGTGAAAACCCGTTTAAATTTTTAATCCATCCAAACTCCCTCAATAACATCATATTTTATTTGGAATGAACTAAATTAATTTGGCCCTTTTCTTAGCATATTGCAGTTCCTTTTGGGCTCTTTTAAAAGGTGGCTTTCACGACGAGTTAATTTTGAACTCTCGCAGCCCTTTCCTATGAATCACTCATCATTTTTTCAATTAAGTACCAATTCAAATCCTCACGGTAAACGGTTCTTACATGCACACTTCTCCTTAAGTCTACTTAAGCATAGATGACAAGATTGAGATAAGAAAGCCTCACCAAATTCAAATATGCAAGAGAAGTCAAACATTCATATACACTCGTGCGTGTGTGCAATGTTGGCATATATACAAAGTCGAATCAAAATTCATATCAACTTCGAAACAACCCCATATAAACAATGGTTAAGATCATTCTAAGCGTCGATAATAATGAGCAAATGTCCTAGCCACATGAATAATGAAACGATGGGGGGAGGGTCCAAGCACACCAATATGCCACATCAAACATGTAAACTCAAAAATAAAAATAGAAAAATCTTTTTGTCTTTTCATATTTTGACTCAAATAAAAGAAAAATCTTTTTGGTTTTTCAAAAGTGTTCTACAAAAAAATATCTTTTTGGATTTTCAAAATTTTTTTCTAAAAAAAAAATCTTTTTTTATTTTTCAATAGGACTCAAACAAATGAAAACTATAATACAAAATGATACACATGTCATAATGCTAGCAATGAATATATCATGAAGCAAACTAGCATATGACAAACAAGGCAGCACTATCATCCTTTAGATTTATCATGAGAAGAATCAAGTGCACCCAAACAAGAATCATGAAGTTTTATTCCTAAAGCCACTAAATCCGATTTACAAACCCAAGTAGGTGTAAAACGACACATAGGGGTTTGGGGAACCAGGGCAACTTTATTCCTAAACTTCCTAGGAGCTTGTCTAAGGTTGTAACAATAACGCCTAAGGTGACCTTTCCTACCACGAAACGTGCAAGTGTAGCGATGGTGGGAATGATTACCTATTTGTGGACCTTTTCTACCTTCCTAGTGTTTCTCACACGTGCGGGGGGAATGGGAACAACTCTCTCAACAAAACCTATACCTCCCCTATCTCCCTTAATTTGGACGGTTCCTAGGATCTTATCTAACTTCTCCGACCTAGTCTCCAAATCAAACTTGACTCTAGAAGAGTCTCTCAATCTCTCCTCCAACTCGAGAATCCTAGACTCGAACAAACGCTTAGACTCCTCACTCTAAAATCTCCTTTTTCAAGGACTCCATCAAACTACGGAGATTATCTCTCTCTTTCTCCACAAACTCTAGTTTCTACTTAAACTTCTTCTCTCATGCCCTAAGATCCTCAATAAAACTATCATTATTTTCTATGGCACTCTCATTCAACTTAGCTTGCAATTTTGCATTTGCCTTTTTCACTTTCACAGTCTCGGCATACAACTCATTAAATGCAACTTGCAACTCTTTCAGATCTACCTCTTCCTCGTCACTCTCTTCGCCCTCACTAACATGGGATACACTCAAAACCTCCTCAGAAGTGTCATGCACATGAGAATTGTCGTCACTCACATGACATGCCATAAACGCAACAAAGTTACAATCAATGGGGGAGCTCTCTCCCTCTTTCGGATCACTATCACTTAAGGTGGCATTATAGACAATGGGTTGCTTGCCTTCTTTCTTAAGTATAGTGGGACACTCATGAAATTTGTGACTGTAACCCTCACACCCAGAACAATTATCCGACTCATCTCTCTTAGGCTTCTCAAACTTATCCTCAGAGGTGGGATCTACTTTGTTATTCTTGAATTTTTCAAATTTCTTGGAATCTTTCGATTGCTTTTGAAACTTAATTTTTTTTAAAATTTCTTTGCCAACAAAACAACATCCTCAAAATCAAAATCAAAATCGAAATCGGAATTCGAAACTTTCATTTCCTCCTTCCAAGTTTTCAAAGCAATACCCTTTTCTTTCTTAGGCACTTGCTTGGAGGTAATCATGTCAATTTCATAGGATTGTAAGTCACCTACAATCTTTTCTAGTTTCATCGACTCTAACTTACCCTAGGAGTTTAAAATGGTCACTTTTGCATCAAACCAACTAGGCAACGACCTAAGGATTTTCTTAATGACAGGGTTGTCGGGAATTTTCTCACCTAGGTTAAACGACGAGTTGACAATATTGGACAACCTAGCATAAAACTCATCAAAAGTTTCACTCTCTAACATCCTAATGGTCTCAAACTGCGTTGTGAGATTTTGAAGTTTTGACGCCCTAACCGTGCTAGTGCCCTCGTGAGTGAGTGCCAAAATATCCCAAGACTCTTTTGATGTTTCACAAGTCATAATTCTATTATATTTTTCTTGTGTGATATGTGAAGAAATAATGTGCCAACCCTTAGAATTATATTATGCAAGTCTTTGTTTAGTTTCAGTTCATGACTCAACAGGCTTTAAACTAGTGACCTCACCTACAATAGTGACAGGTGGTGTACAACCTTTCTCAACTGCTAGCCACACACGCTCATCAATAGATTTTAATGCCTATCTCATTCTCATCTTCCAATAAGTGTAATTAGTGCCATAAAAAATAGGAGTTCGAGAAAATTCGTTATATCCAAAATTCATCTTTGAAAACACACCGGATCACAAAACAAATAAAATATGTTTTCTAGCTCTAATACCAATTTGAAAATCCCTTTTGCGTGTGTTTCAAATCAAACTAATTTATTACCAAAAATTATCCAACTTTTTAAAGTGCACCAAACCAAGTTGTGAAAACCCAATTCTTACTTTAAACCAATTTTATCTTGATTAATCCTAAACATGCATCTAGTGATTAAATCAAGCCAAGTAAAGAATACTCACAACGCCAGATGTACGAGGAAAAAACTCAAAACGAAAAAACAACATCGGACGACCCAAGCCAGACAATCACTATGAACAATGGTTTTACAAAGACATATTAGCCTTACTTAATGACTCGATCCCCATGGGTCTTAACGCTCCTTCTGATGTTTTATCATTCTTCAATAGTGCCCACGCAAAAATTCCATCTTCCACGATACCTGTCCACAACACTCGACTCCATAAATGTCTCGGTGTCCACCGAATGACTTTGATTCGTCTACGATGTCGAACAAGAAGTCTCTCTCTTTTCTTCAATGTAAAACCCTGATGTTCAATGGTAGAATAAACTTCTTGGTGCAGCAAGATCGCGTGAACATATAAGAATGATAGTCGGATCTTTGCATTCTCTAAGGATGTGTTTATGCCTTTTAAACCTTATAAAACATGTGCAAAACTCGTACTGGATAGTATACTATTTTTTCCAGAATGCACACCTTTTAAACTCTGACGAAAACATGCTTTAAATAGCAATTAAGCACCGCCTCAAAAAATGTGTCTCTTGAACGAAAAGGCCACGTCGTTCGCACGACATGAGCATCTCGTTCGAACGAGAGCTTATGTCGTTTGAATGACAACGCGTAAGTTTGACTTTTTGACTTTCTAATTAAAATGTCTCTTTTAAAAGAGATCTAACTTAATCAAACTCTATTCCGTGTTTATCATAATAAAACGTAGTGTAAACCTTTTAAAATATTTTTCTTTATAAAAAAAATCACTATCTTTTATAAAAATAATTCCGAGCACCATTAATTATACGAATTCATACCTGAGTGACTCAGAATGCAATTAACTTTGAAGACGATTAATATTGCACCAATTAAACTTTGGCATGATTAATTATTTGAAGCTTTGCTGCAACGTCTTCAATTTTCTTCAATACGTCATAGACCAAGTGGGATCGTGACAAAATAAAAATCTCCCTATGACATATTACAAACGCAGTTTTGTTCATGGAATTAAGTCAAAACAATACAGGGACTCAATTGGAAATTTATGTCCTTACACACTCAACCTCCTAAACCTGGCAGTGGCAACTTCAAAACTTGAAAATGTAAACCTATAAAACCATGAGTTTAAAAACTCAGTGAATGTACAACATTTCTATATAGTAAAAGTACTATATTAACATCTCAACATATCAATATATCCATCTCTGTGCCAAATTAGGCCATATACAAATCCGGACTTAATAAACCCCACATCTCCTTCACGTAGGCAATAACCATGTCCATAGGTTTTAATAACCTAAAATCTCCTGAATTGCATAGAAACTCAACATATCTTGACTTTTATAAAGCCATAACTTCTCAAAAGCTCTTGACTTTTAATAGGCTATGACATCTCAACATCTCTTGACTTTTAATAAGTCATAACATCTCACGACTTTTAATAAGCCATATAATCTCAACATATAATGCATACACATCATATTTATAATCAACTCAGTAATTACACTCACATTGGGTTGTCAACTATGTATTCAAGTTTCCTTCGGGTGGAGCTGAACTGGGTTGATTTGACCTTACACCTTTTAATCTAACTAAATCAGTACTGAATCTCAATCATAAGTATTATCTTAATATATCTATGTAACTTTCAATGAATATACAACAACAATATAATTCTACTCAAGTCACATTCTATGAAACATGTGTAAAGACGAAACAATGGTATATATATTGACAAGGTTATGAAAATTCAACCATAGAAAATAACTTGTAAGGAATTTATAACTAAAATCAAGTAAACATAAAATTATACTTCTCAATATATATACACATGAAATATGTACTCAAAATACCCTTGGGAAAGAGCAGATAAAAACATTCTTTTATGGGGTATCCAATATGGCCTCAAATTATTGTCCTCCGTACTTAACCATCCCATATTCATAAATTGTACACATAAAGGTGCCCAATATTATCAATATGAAAACATATCTGAATATAATTTCCATTACAATTGACGGTGTAATTTTTCAAGCTTCCTAGATCCAGTTATGGCCATTTCTTTACAACCTATTATATCTGCCCCACAAGCTCCTCTATTGTTCCTTTAACTTCTAAGAATTTTCATAATTTTTATCCATTATAACTTTTCATGATTTTCCATTTTCAATATACATACTAAATAGTATAGAATTAAAGTTTCATAATGTTTTGACTTCATTTGCTATGTCAAAAGTGAGACCAAACTGAGAGCATATCGAAATTAAATATGCAATCAACAACTATATACCAATTTGCAACCATCACTAAGGCCCAACCACAAGGAGTTAAATTCTAATTTTCGGATATGATATGAATATATGAGTATAGTTTTATATCCAATTAGAATTTCTCAATTCCAATAATCATACAAAAATATATGCAAGTTTGAATACAAGGGATTTCAATAACAAGCAATACGGGCTACATACAACACTTATCTCACATGTGAACAAATACTTATTATCACAAATGAGGATGGAATTTTAACCCATAATTCACGATTTATATACTTTGAAATAAGTATAATACAAGATTAAAACAACATTAATCACATAATTATACCTTGGAAATACTTTAAGGATTTTCTTGAAATTTTCCTAGCTTTTCTTGTAATCTTTTCTTCCTTAACTTCTACTTTCTCTTTCCTTACGCAAAAACCCTCCAAAACTGAACTTAGGGTTAAATTTGCTGAAGAAATAGATTATAAGAATATTTTTGAGTTGGACAAGGATGCCTCCCATTCCAACCAATCAAATTAAAATATTTGGTTTACTAAAAGACAATTTACCACTTAAAGGGAATGGACAGATTTGCCCCTTGTTCGTAAATTCGGCTTAACTTCTTACTCGAACATCCTTTTGATGAATCATTTGTTGTGTCAAAAATCTAAATCATATATATACAACTATATAGTTTCCACCTTGAGTCAATTGTTACATTATAAGGGTCAAAACTAGTCTCCAACAAGAACATTTCTACCGAAAATAAAAAAAATTTGGGTTTGTACATAATTCAACATTTCATGATTTATGAAAGTAGGATTATACTAACCAGAATCACTTAACATTAGATATACTAATAACACATTATTCATATCACATAAGGTAATCATGATTTAAATATAATTTATCATAATTATATCCGGGTTGTCACAACTTCCCCCTAGAAAATTTCTTCCCCGAAATTTTGTATGAAGGTCACATACCAAACAAATGGGGATACTGTTTCTTCATGCTATCCTACGTTTCCCAAGTTTCTTCTTTAATTCCATGTCTTATCCACATAACTTTAACTAAGGGAATAATAACTTTATTCCTTAATACTTGATCCTTACAATCAATAATTTCCACTTGTTCCTCGATGTACGATAAGTCTTCCTTCAATTCAACAGGTTGAGTTTTCAATTGATGAGATGGATCTGCCAATTACTTATGATGCATCGATACGTGAAACACATAATGTAAACGGGATAACTCTGGAGGTAATGCTAATCTATATGCCAGGGTCCTAATTCTTTCCAACACTTCATATGGTCCAATGTATCTTGGACTTAGTTTTCCCTTTTCCCCAAATCTCATAACGACTTTCCATGGTGAAATACGTAGGAATACAAAATCCCCCTTTTGAAATTCCAATGGATACTTCCTCTTATCTGCATAAAATTTCTGCCTGCTTTGCGCTATCTTTATCCGTTCCCGAATCATTTTGATCTTTTCAGTTGTCATATCTATCAATTCAATACCCAAAATTTTCCTTTCACCCACTTCATCCTAACATAATGGCATTCTACATCTCCTCCCACATAAAGCTTAATAAGGAGCCATACCAATGGTGGACTGATAACTATTATTATACGAGAATTCCATCAATAGTAAATGATCATCCCAACTACCCTTGAAGTCAAATACACAGGCTCGTAACATGTCTTCTAATAGTTGAATTATCCTTTCTGATTGCCCATCAGTTTGTGGATGAAATGCAGTACTGGTTTTTAAACTTGTGCCCAGGGCATTCTGTAAACGAGGCCAAAACTTAGAAGTGAACATTGGATCTCTATATGATACTATTGACACTGGTGTCCCATGTAAACTGATAATCTCATTAATGTATATACGTGCATACTTGTCAACAATTTAGGTCATCTTAACTGGAAGAAAATGAGCCGAATTTGTCAATCGGTCTACAATCACCCAAATAGAATCATACCCCTTTTGTGATCGTGGTAATCCTACAACAAAATCCATTGTTATATATTCCCACGTCCATTCCGGAATAGGCAATGACTGCAATAATCCTACTAACATCTGAGGCTCCACCTTCACTTGCTGGCATACTAAACATTTAGCTACAAATTGTGCAATCTCACGTTTCATATTATTCCACCAGTAATACTCTTTCAAATCTCTGTACATTTTGGTACCTTTAGGATGCATAGAGTAAATAGAACTATGTGCCTCTTCTAATATCCTTCTTTAAGGATACATCATTCGGTACACAAATTATATTTTATAACACAACGATTCATCTTTCTTAATTTCAAAGTCACTCTCTTTACCATCGAGGATTTCTTATTTCTTCTTCTCAAGGTATGGATCATTGATTTTCAAATTTCGTATGCATTCTTCCAGTAAAGGTCTCACTCTAACGTGTACAATTAATTCCCCCATTTTAGTTAAGTTCAACTCGACTCCCATCAGTCTTAATTCCATAATATTGCCAACCCGTGCACATTGAATACAAAATAACCTCCCCAATGACTTCTGACTTAAAGCATCTACAACAACATTGGCCTTCCCGAGATGATGGTGAATGGTACAATCGTAGTCTTTAATTAACTCCATCCAACATCTTTTTCTCAAATCCAAGTCTCTCTGTGTAAATAAATACTTCAAACTTTGATGGTCAGTGAAAATTTCACACGTCTCTCCATATGAATGATGTCTCCATAATTTCAAGGCAAAAATAATAGCCACAAGTTCTAAATCATGTGTAGGATAATTACGTTCATGCGTCTTTAACTATCTAGATGCATAAGAAATTACATTTCCTTGTTGCATAAAAATACAACCCATACCTTGATGTGAATCGTCAATATAAATCACACAACCTTCTCCACTGGATGGAACAGTGAGAACTGGAGATAATATTAGCCTATTTTTTAACTTTTCAAAGTTGTGCTGACATTCATCACTCCACACAAATTTCACTTCTTTTCGGGCTAATTTAGTCAACGGTAAGGCTATAAATGAAAACCCCTTTATGAATTTTCTATAATATCCAACCATGCCTAGGAAACTCCTTATCTCCGTTACATTCCTTGGTCTTTCTCATTGCACAATTGCCTCTACCTTCTTAGGGTCAATATAAATTCCATGTCCTGAAATAACATGCCCCAGAAATACTACCTGATTTAACCAAAACTCACATTTGCTAAACTTAGCAAACAATTGACTATCTCGCAAAACTTGCAATACAACTATTAGATGCTTCTCATGTTCCTCTTGGCTAGGTGAGTATATCAAAACATCATCGATAAAGACAATCATAAACGATTATATGAAAGTATGAAATACTCGATTCATTAAATCCATAAACACTACAGGATCATTCGTTAACCTAAATGGCATTGCCAAAAATTCATAATGACCATAGCAAGAACGAAAAGCTGTCTTAGAAATGTCACAATATCTCACCCTTAATTGATGACAACTCGATCTCAAATCAATTTTTGAAAACACTTTAGCACCCTGTAATTGATCAAATAAATCATTAATACGAGGCAATGGATATTTATTTCAAATAGTTACCTTGTTCAACTACCGATAATCAATGCAAAGTCGCATGGTGCCGTCTTTCTTCTTCACAAATATTACCGGAGCACCCCATGGTGATACACTGGGTTGAATAAAACCTCTATCTAGAAAATCTTGCAGTTGAACCTTTAAGTCATTTAGTTCCACAGGTGCCATTCTATATAAAGAAATAGAAACTGGAGCTGTATCAGGCACTAAATCAATAGTAAACTCTACCTCTCTACTAGGTGGCAACCCTGGTAATTCATCTGGGAACACATCTGCAAAATCCTTAACTACTGGAATATTTTCTAATTTTTGCAATTCCCTTTTTGTATCCACAATATATGCTAAAAAGCCTTGACAACCCTTATTTAACAATTTCCTCGCCTGAAGGGCAGAAATAAGACAATTTGGAACCACATTTCTTTCCTCAATAAATTTGAATTCTTCCTCCCTCGACATATTAAATGTAACCTCCTTGCGAAAATAGTCAATCGATGCATGGTAGGAAGATAACCAGTGCATACCCAAGATTATATCAAAATCTCAAGTATATAGTGGAATTAAATCAATATTCAACTCCCTCTCCCCCACATACAATACACAATTTTTATACACAAGCTCCACTAACATCACATCGACCATAGGTGAAGAAATATATAAACCATAATCTAGATAAGAACATGGTCTACCCAAATGCATGGTAAATGACAGTGCTACAAATGAATGAGTAGAACCTGGATCAATAAACACGTAAGCATGTTTGTTCATGATAGAAAATATACCTATCACCACCTTTGGAGTAGCCTGAGCATCTTATAAAGTCATAGCAAATATCCCTCCCGGATCCCTAGAACCACTAGTCTGCCCTCTACCTCCTCCTCTCCATATGCCTCCAGGTGATGAATCTCGACTAGTAGTAGCTGATTGAGTCCATCCTATTAGCATAGGACAGATATTTTTGGTATGACCAATTTGATGACAATGATAACACTCTACCCCCTTTAACACGGGACAATCTGGACTGATATGGCCCTCAGCTTTGCAAAAATAACATATAACAGGCTTGGACTACCCATTCTCATTCTCTTGCCGTCTATTCCTTTGGCCCATCAATCCTGCACCCCTAAAACTGTTTGGTGTCCTATTCTGAACATAATTTCCAGTCCCTCTACCGCGCTGAAATCTTTGACTTCCTTGTTTGGAGTATTCTATATTGCCTTCCTTTTCCTGAGATGGATCAACTTTAATCCTCTTTCCCCTTTGTTCCCTATTCTTTATTGCATCATTAACATATCCTTCAACCATCATAGGCTTATTAACTAAAGAAGTATAATTTACCATTTCAAGTGCAGCGAGTCTAGAATTGATAACCAAATTTAACCCATCCTGAAATCTGGTGCATTTGTCCTCCTCATCATGTAAGAAATGTAATGAGAATCGAGACAAAGATATAAATTTAGTTTCATACTTTCTGACTAACATATTCCCCTGAGTCTGATAAAAATTCTCTCTCCTTTTGCTGCCGATACATACAAGAAAAATACTTTTCATAGAAGGCTTTAATAAAGGAATCTCAAGCAATTACCTCACCCCCCCCGGAGTAAGCAATAAATGTTTGGAAGACTCCTACCAATATTTAGCTTCGCCCTTTAACGTTAAAGTAGCCAAAATTACCTTCTACGCACCAGGTACATTCATCACCCCAAAGATAGTTTCCATGTCTCTAACCCAAGCCTCGACTTCTAAAGGATCTACAGAACCTGAGAATGCTGGGGGGGTTCAATTTGATAAACTTCTCGTACATAGTATTCTTCTTCTCTCATTGTATTTCCATTTCTCTTCTAGCCAAGGTCTGCTCCTCTAAGTACTTGGATTGTTGTTCTTTTATTTGCATCATAAACATGTTTTTTTGTTCGTCCATTAAAGTCATGGCACAAGCTATTCTCTGCATATCTTTAAGTTATTCAGGTGTCCCCTCTACATTATATGGATTTTGTTGGTTTACTGTATTTGAAGGCTCGTCATCCACCCTCTCATGAAAATTTTCTCCTTCCATATCTTACTATTTGTCATAAACCACAATTATAGAAATAAGATTACAACATTTATTTCTAACATAATGGTTAGTATTTCTTACAAGTTAATATAAATCACCCACACCACACTATTTCTGCCACTGCCACATCTAGACTCTCTAATCCCGGAATATAAAAACCTAAAGCTCGGATACCAAGTTGTCACACCCTAACCCCATTAGGATATAATTAACTAAATAGTTCACAAACCACATTTATTATTTATTTATTTATTTTGTACTACACATTAAAACAACCTCAAGGTTAAAATGCGGAATACTAAAACTCCAATCGTTTTAAGGAGACATAATTTATACAAAACTCTCATACCATTTAACTTAATTACAACTAGTAAAATGTATAAAATAAAATTGAAGAGACCCTACTACTATTCACTCAACCTCCTACACTTGGCAGTGGCAACTTTAAAACCTGAAAATGTAAACATACAAAACCATGAGTTTAAAAACTCAGTGAATGTACTATATTTCTATATAGTAAAAGTACTATATTAACATCTCAACATCTCAATATATCCATCTATGTGCCAAATTAGGCCATATGCATATCCGGACTTAATAAACCCCACATCTCCTGCCCGTAGGCACTAATCATATCCATAGGTTTTAATAACCTAACATCTCCGGAATTGCATGGCAACGCAACATATCTTGACTTTTATAAAGCCATAACATCTCAATATCTCTTGACTTTTAATAGGCTATGACATCTCAACATCTCTTGACTTTTAATAAGCCATAACATCTCGCGACTTTTAATAAGACATATAATCTCAACATATAATACATACACATCATATTTATAATCAACTCAGTAAGTACACTCACATTGGGTTGTCAACTATGTATTCACGTTTCCTTCGGGTGGAGCTGAACTGGGTTGATTTGACCTTACATCTTTTAATCTAACTAAATCAGTACTGAATCTCAATCATAATTATTATCTTAATATATCTATATAACTTTCAATGACTATACAACAACAATATAATTCTACTCAAGTCAAATTCCATGAAACATGTGTAAAGACGAAACAATGGTATATATATTGTTAAGGTTATGAACATTTAACCATAGAAAATACCTTGTAAGGAATTTATAATTAAAATCAAGTAAACATAAAAGTATACTTCTCAATGTATATACACATGAAACATGTACTCAAAATACCATTGGGAAAGAGCAGGCAAAATATTCTTCCATGGGGTATCCAGTATGGCCTCAAATTATTGTCCTCCATACTTAACCATCCCATATTCATAAATTGCACACATAAAGGTCACCAAGCTTGTCAATATGAAAACATATATGAATATAATTTCCATTACAATTGACGGTGTATTTTTTCAAGCTTCCTAGAGCCAATTATGACCATTTCTTTACAACCAATTAAATCTTCCCCACAAGCTCCTCTATTGTTCCTTCAACTTCCAAGAACTTTCATAATTTTTCTCAAGCATAACTTTACATGATTTTCCACCCATTTTCAATAAAAATACTAAATAGTATAGAATTAAAGTTTCATAATTTTTTGACTTCATTTGCTATGTCAAAAGCTTGACCAAACTCAGGGAATATCGAAATTAAATATACAAATAGCAACTATGTACCAACTTGCAACCATCACTAAGGCCCAACCACAAGGAGTTAAATTATGATTTTCGGATATGATATGAATATATGATTATAGTTTACTAGCCAATTGGAATTTCTCAATTCCAGTAATCACTCAAAAATATATGCAAGTTTCAATAGAAGGTATTTCAATAACATGCAATACGGGCTACATACAATACTTATCTCACATTTGAACAAATACTTATTATCACAAAGGAGGATCGAATTTTAACCCATAATTCACGATTTATATACTTTAATATAAGTATAATGCAAGATAAAAACAATATTAATCACATAATTATACCTTGGAAACACTTTAAGGATTCTCTTGGAATTTTCCTAGCTTTTCTTGTAATCTTTTCTTCCTTAACTTCTACTTTCTCTTTCCTCAAGCAAAAACTTTCCAAAACTGAACTTGGGGTTAAATTTGCTGAAGAAATAGCTTAGAAGAAGATTTTGAAGTCGGTCAAGGCTTCCTCCCATGCCAACCAATCAAATTAAAATATTTGGTTTACTAAAAGACAATTTTCCACTTAAAGGGAATGGATAGATTTGCCCTTTGTTCGTAAATTTGGCCTAACTTCTTACTCGAACATCCGTTTGATGAACCATTTGTTGTGTCGCAAACCTAACTCATATTTATACAACTATATAGTTTCCACCTTGAGTCAATTGTTACATTATAAGGGTCAAAACTAGTCTCCAAAAGGAACATTTCTACCGAAAATAACAAAATTTTGTGTTTGTACATAATTTGACATTTCATGATTTATGAAAGTAGGATTATACTAACCATAATCACTTAACATTAGATATAATGATAAAACATTATTTATATCACATAAGGTAAGCATGATTTAAATATAATTTTTCATAATTATATCCGGGTTGTCACATTAAGAGCCTTAGCAGAGGCCTTACTTCCTCCACCAGAGATATTTAAGCTCCCACTAGAGAGCCTGAGCATAAAGTTGATGAATATGGATATCTTAAATCCATGAGATGATGAAAAGGAGTAGAGAGGTGAGCCAGAGGAGTCTTTAATAACTGTATGCATCAAAGAAGAGGATCTTACTAAGGAGTTTTAGATTAGGGTTGGCCTGATTTGTCCTCTCAGAGAAGAGATCATCAAGTTCCTAAAAGAGAAAAAATATGTCTTCGCTTGGAGACACTCAGATATGGTCAGAGTAAACCTTGAGGTTAGGGTCCACTACCTCAATTTGGACCCAAACCATACGCATGTCTTCCAGAAGAAGAGGCTTTTCGGGCAAAAAAGAAACAATATTGCTTC
Organism: Sambucus nigra; assembly: GCA_949130495.1. Taxonomy (NCBI): domain Eukaryota; kingdom Viridiplantae; phylum Streptophyta; class Magnoliopsida; order Dipsacales; family Adoxaceae; genus Sambucus; species Sambucus nigra. The sequence continues at coordinate 443,983,737 of OX422221.1, forward strand.
AAAGGAGGTTGACAAGCTCTTGGAGGCTAACTTCATTAGAGAGGTCAAGTACCCAGAGTGTCTTTATAACGTGGTACTTGTACCTAAAATAAATAAAAAATGGAGATTTTGTGTTAATTTCACTGAACTCAATGAAGCATGCCCTAAATATTTCTACCCTCTACCTTGGATTGACACTCTGGTGGACTCAAAAGCAATTCATGATCTCCTTTTATTCATGGATTCCTATTCTGAGTATAACGAGATCAGGATGGCCCTTACTGGCCAAGAAAAAACCTTATTCACTACTAAAAAAGGCACCCGCTGTTACAAATTTATGCCTTTCCGACTAAAGAAAACAAATGAAATCTATTAAAGGGCGGTGGACTTCATTTTTAAAGATCTCATCGGAAAGTTCATGGAGGTCTACGTTGATGCCATGTTAATAAAGAGCCTAGAAACTCAGAACCATTTGTAGAACCTCAAAGAAACCTGTTATCCTCCAAGGAACTAGATGAGGCTCAACCAAAAAAAAATGTGCTTTGAGGGTTGCTGGAGGCAAGTTTCTGGGTTTTATAGTCACTAGGCAGAGTATAGAGGCTAATATAGAGAAGATTCAAGCTCTACTAGATATGGAGTCTCCAAAGACAGTCAAAGAAGTTTAGAGCCTAGCTTAGAGAGTTACTACCCTTAATCGATTTGTCTCCAAGGCCACGGATAAGTGATTACCATCATTTAAGATACGGAAGAAGATTGAAGCAACTCAAAAAGTGTCTTTACTGCGTGTGAATACGGCTCAAGTGTAAGCCAATCATGTAAGTAATAATTCGAACAAGTCGGATATCGAACTCAGGGACTAAGTCGTAAAACGGTATTTTGCAAATACCTATTTATCTTGAATATATTAACCATTTATTTATTTTTCGATTGCTTGAAAGGGAAAAAAGAAAGATCTTGTTGTTTCTTCAATAATTTCTGACCTCTAGTGGACCTCTCAGTAGGATTTGAACCCAGATGAATGACTACTAAGGAATGCGACTAGACTTAATGATCGACTCATAAAAAGAAAAAAAGAAAAAATGATAACTGTTGGAGAGAAAACTTTCAATGAACTAATGCAACCTAATTAATAAAGATGAATTAACTACGCATGCAAGAACGACAATGTTGATTTAAACTCTATGAGAAAAATGGGATTCGAATACACTCCCCCGAACCTTCGGTAATTATGTTGGACATAAAACTTTCACAAAATTTATATTTAATTAAGAGAAAACTTTGATGTCATCTAAGTATTATATACATGGGGATTTTATTCCTCACAATACATAATAAAAAATGATTTCAAAATGCGAGATAAAATTTTCGACACGCATATCGCATCATTAAATACTCTCATTACCTAGGGAAAACGAAGTTAAAAGGGCTACGACAGTTATAAAGATAAAGTATCAAGCCTCCAATTAATTATTTAAATTAGTTACGATTTTATATCCCTACATAACACCTAAACTGGGTTCTTGTATCCTAATCCTCTATAAACCTAGTCGGACATGGTTAAATTACGATTAAACATGGATTTTATGTTGCATGGCTTCATATTAACATAAAAAATGCAAACAAACACATATAGAATCTCTACAGCAAGGTTGATATGCCCAAAGTGTACCTGCTAGCTCGGAGTCACCAACCTCGACCAGAATGACGATCGAGGTCACAAGGGCTCAAGACTGACGATCAGCAATCTCGTCCAGCATAAGGTCGGCCGCGGCCGACGTTACTAATTACCCCTCAACTAGGCAACAGCCGAGGTCTGCATGACTCATGGGGTCAGTTATCCATCAAGTTGTCCACAACCGACATCACATCTACCTCATACATCAACCTCGACTGGGCATCAGCCGAGGCCAGTAAGGACTCATGGGTTCAACCACCCTTTAACATCATAATCGACCCCAGCCGACGTTACAAGCGCCACACGAGAATCAACAATGCCTATTAGGCTCAATGAACAATCCCATCATCGGCTTTAGCCGACATTATAGGTTTTACCTAGAATTAGCAGCCCTGCAGGCTCAGCACCAAGTGTCAGGTCAACATCGGCCCTGGCCGATGTTCCACATATCTAACCTCGATCGACATCCCAGCCAAGGTCATCATATAATTCCCAGCTAAGGCAGGGGTCGTACCTCACCAACCTCGTACTCACTCAGGTCGAGGTTGGTGCAAAGCAAAGACAACAGAGCTTCTACTCATACATGTATGTCTTGGAACACGTGGACAAATCCGTTATAACTGAATCATTCCCTCCACGTGAGGGAATATTAAAGTCATCATTACTTAGTTGAAGGTCAGCCAGATGTCATCCTTTTATTGGCTGGATCTCCTTGCATATGCTCATTGCATGCTTGGGGGTATATTACACACCCAAGCACTATATATAGAGGTCATCCTCTACCTTGTAAAGGGATCTAAAATTACAACCCTAGCTGAAACTCAGTCAAATTACACAGTAGAGAGAAAGCTTGAGAGATTGTATCCATGGCTGTTAGTGCCTTATTTTAGTGACCTTATTCACTCACTTGCACAGAGGACATAGGCCTAATTAGCTGAACCACTTATATATTGGTGTTCATCCTCTTCTCCTCATCTCAATCTCTTATATTTAGTATACTCTTGTGCTGCTATTGTTATCTCTGGTTTGAGCTTAAAAACACCTTGACGGGTGGTGCTGTTTCCAGCATCATAATTTTGGCGCCATCTGTGGGAAGGAGAAGACATACCTCTTCCTTTCTTAGCTTAACCTCACTGGAGACTCTGGTGGTGAACCAGGCCTCACCCCTTGCGTAGAGCTGTTTTACCATTTTAAGAGGTCCTTAAAGGTATTAAGCTCATTTTCTTCACCAGCTCTTCAGTTTTAACATATGGCACCGGAGTTTCCACCCCCTCCTCCACCATCTGGTGTTAGAGGACCAAGTTCTAGACAGGCACCATCCCAGTCCGAAATGGTTGAAGTGGCTGCAGCCTTGAAATCTTTGGCTGCAACACAACAAGAAATGAAGGAGCAATTTGCACAGCTCAGTCAAAATATGATGAGGCCACGTGGGGTCTCACCGAAGATGATTACTCCGGTAGCTATTCAACCCCATCTTAAAGCTAGATGACCACCCCAGGCACCACGAAAAGACCAACCTACCCCTCAATAGAGGAGGGATGTTGCTAACCCCAGGCGTTTACATCTGGGGAGGCAAGGAAACCCTTGTCCTGAGGATAGGTATGACGATATAGAGGCAGATGATGCTCCAAAGGACTGCTGGGAGCCGTATGAGGTTTTGAATAACACGATACTTCCTATCCAGCATAACAGAGGTTGTGGTGGAAAAAGAGATGAGGGTGCCCAACAAATAGGGTCAGCTTTTGATCGCTTAAGTAGAGGGTCAGCCTTTCAAAGGCTTGGCCTAGTTAATGACCTAAGATAGAGGTTATCCAGGTCACGAAGTGTCGTTGGTTCTCAAAGGGAAGATGGGGGACATCGACCTCATTAGGGTCGGCCTCATCAAGGCCAAGACTGTGGTCAACAGGTCAACAACCGACGTTGTGCAGCAGCTGGGGAACCCTCAGTTCACCCCTTGGAGGTGGATAGGGACAACCTCAGCCAGGGCGACGTTGTAAGACCATGGAACGATTCCATTTAACATCTTGAAGAGAAGATAGGGGAGCTCATCAAAAGTCGAGACCTGCTACAAAGAGGGTTCTCAGAGGGCTCCCCATTTGTGTAAAAGATAGTGAACTTCCCGACCCCTGCAAGTTTAGACCACCTATGGTGTCTCCTAAATATGATGGTAGTACCAACCCTGTACATCATATCAAAAGAAGACCACTCATCTGCTATACGTCAAACAAGGCAAGAACGAGAGCCTAAGAGAGTACATTGCTAGATTTAATAAAGAAAAATTGGAGGTTGAAGATTATGAAGAGAATATAGCTATGACTTCCCTCATTGGGGGACTTCAGAAAGGGAAGTTGTTGTGGAAGCTTGCAGAAGATCCTCCCAAGTCTATGGCAGAATTATTGGCAATCGCAGGAAAGGTCATAAACGCTGAAGAGGATATGGACGCAAAGTATGAGGATGAGAACGGAAGTGGCAGCGAGAAGTTCCAAAGGAAGAAATACGGAAAAAGAGGTCTCAGACGACAAGTTTGCACACTATACTCCTCTAACTGTGAGCTGCGAACACATCCTCAACGAAATAAAAAATGACCACTCCCTAAGATAGACGGATAAGCTGAAGGCTCCTCCACATAAGAGAAACAAGATCCTATGGTGTGAATTCCACCAAGACCATGGCCATGTAATGGATAAGTGCTTTACCTTGAAGGATGAAATTGAGAAGATGAAGTCCAGAAAGCTGAGGAAGTATGTCGATGGTAAATCTCCTAAGAGGGGAAGAGAAGACCCTAAGAAAAAGAGAAATGACAGATGTCGAGATGATCCCCCAACAATAAAAGACGATGACTCAGATGGTGATGATGAGGATGATCCAGACCTACCACTAAAAGATGACAATGCCCCTGTAAAGATGGTTGGTATAATATCCTTCGGGGTTAACACCATATGTGGGGGACTAGCAGGAGGTGGCTCTGAAGTAGACGACTGTAAATCTCATGTGGCAGAGGCTTAATCAGTGACCAAAGTAGAGGTTGTGAATCTAACGTCTTCAGAGGCTAAGTAGAAGAGAAATAAGGTAGATGTGGATAGCCTTATAGTTGGATTATCCCTAGTCGACTTCAAAGGTATCTTAGCTCCGCATGATGACCCTTTGGTAATTACAATAAGGGTGCATGGATGTGAGGTACAGAGAATACTCGTAGATGAAGGAAGTTCAGCGGATATCATGTTCTGGCCTTGTTTTAAGAGCCTAGGCCTCAGCAGAGCAAGGCTGGTACCCTATCATCAACCGTTGATGGGCTATAATGGTGAAAAGGTCCATCCATTGGGCATGTATGATATGGATGTACGAATAGGAGATGAGTGGCCTAAGAGGTTGACCCGAAAGATCAATTTTTTCGTTCTTGATAAAAACGTCTTCTCGGCCTACAACCTCATTATAGGACGAGTAACCCTTAAGGAATTTGAGACTGTGCCGTCGACGATCCCCCAAATGCTAAAATTCCCGACCCCCTATGGGGTAGGGGAAGTGCAGGGTGATTAGACCTCGACACGAGAATGCTACTTCAACTCGGCGGAAGGGAGAGAGGCCCATAAGAGGGCAACAACCGCATATAACATTGATACACTTGATCCTAGGGATGAAACAAAATTGAAGAAAGGAGAGGCCGTAAAAGAGGTAGAATCCATCATCCTCAATGAGGATGAACCGGAAAAAACCGGCCAAATTGACAAAGTCCTAAAACCCGAGATCAAGGAAGAACTGATAAGATTTTTGAAGAAGAGATATAGTGTCTTCGCTTGGAGCCACGCAGATATGCCTGGCATCGACCCGGAGGTTATGTGTCACAAATTCAATGTGGCAGAGGATTCTAAGACAATCAAACAAAGACGAAGCATTTACTCCACGAAAAAATATGATGTCATCAGGGAAGAGGTCAGAAAGTTGGAGGAGGCAAAATTCATCAGGGAGGTCATATACCCAGAGTGATTATTTAACGCCGTCATTGTGCTCAAAGCTAATGAAAAATAAAGGATGTGCGTAGACTTCACTGACTTGAAAAAGTCTTACCCAAAAGACAGCTATCCCTTACCTCGAATTGATCAGATGGTAGATGCCACGGCAGGGCATGAACTTATGAGCTTCATGGATATGTATTCAGTTTACAATGAGATTTTCATGGATGCCGAAAACTCAGAGAAGACAACATTCATCACAGACAAGGGGACCTATTGCTATAAGGTCATGCCCTTCAGCTTGAAGAATCCAAGGGCTACGTATCAATGTCTTATAAATAAGATGTTTAAAGATCAAATTGGCAAGACAATGGAGGTATATATAGATGACATGTTAATGAAAAGCTTGAAGGCCTCTACTCACATAGCCGACTTAGAAAGGACCTTTGACACCATGGACCTATACATGATGAAGCTCAACCCTGCTAAGTGTGTCTTCAGAGTAGAAGCTGGAATGTTTCTTTGATTTATTGTCAATCAGAGGGGTATAGAGGCCAACTCCGAGAATATTAAGGCTTTGCTTGACATGAAGACACCAAGAAGTATAAAAGAAGTTCAGAGGCTTACTGAAAGAGTTGCAGCACTCAACATGTTTATTTTTAGAGCCACCGACAAGTGTCTTCCTTTTTTCAAAGTTCTAAGAAAGGCCTTCGAGTGGTATGAAGAGTTTAACAAGGACTTTCAGGAGCTCAAGTCCTACCTCGGATCCCCCTACTCTTATCCCGACCCATTTTAGGGGAGAAGTTGTATGTTTATCTAGCAGTCTCAGATTCAGCTATAAGTGCAGCCATAGTATGGGAAGACGATGGGGTACAAAGACCTGTATACTTTAATAGTAAGTCCCTTCAAGGGTCCGAACAAAACTAGCCTTAGATGGAAAAGTTGGCCTACGCCTTGATACAGGCTTCTAGGAAGATGAATACCTATTTCTAAGCATACTCTATGGTCATCCTCATTGACTCCCCACTAAGGCAAGTCCTCCACAAGCCCAAGAAGTCAGGTAGATTGATGACCTGGGCTATCGAGTTGGGAGAGTATGACATTTTTTATCAACCCAGGGTGGCCATCAAAGGGTAGGCACTAACAGATTTTGTTACCGAGTTCACATGGGAGGAGGCTACGATTGAGAATAGCCCAGAGATTGCGAAGGGATCAAATAGTAACGTCTTTTGAAACTCGAAAGAGGTTGTGTCCAGCAGAGCCAGAAAAGGAATAGCTGAAAATAAGGAAGACAGGTACCTCTTCAAGCAACGGATCCAGTCGGAGGGGAACTTCTATTCAAATGAATATGTTTGAAACCTCTTTATTGATGGGTCTTCTTCTGAACATGGAAGAGGCACAGGGCTGATACTGTCATCCCCAAATAACACCGACGTTGAATTTGCACTAAGGTTTAACTTCAAGGCTTCAAACAACGAGTTCGATTATGAGGCACTGATAACGGGACTCTCCTTGGCAAAAGCCCTTAGAGTTGTCCGACTCCTACTATACAGTGACTCAATATTAGTTGTCAACCAAGTACTTGGAGTATATGAGGCCAAGGATGAAAGGATGGCCAAATACATGAAAAGGTAAGAACGATGCTAGAAGGATTCGAAGAGGTAAAGATGAAGAGAACACCTCGGTAAGATAATAGTCATGCAAATGCATTAGCAAGGTTGGCTTCAGCAACAAGGACATGCATCAGAAGGACAGTACCAGTCGAGATCGTGCTCAAGCTGACTATTGAGGAAGAAGAGGCTGCCAACTCTTGCCTGAACCTGAACCTAGGAGACTCATGGATGGACCCCCTCATCAGATATATCAGAGAGGGAGAGCTGCCCGAATCGAAGCTAGAAAAGAGGAAATTGAGATACAGAGTTGCTAAGTTATCAATAATAGGAGATGTCCTGTATAAAAAAAGATTTCTACTACCCCTCCTTAGATGTGTCCATCCCACATAAGTCCCCCACGTCCTACAGGACATACACGAGGGTTCTTGCTCCAGTCACATAGGAGGAAGACCTTTAGCCAAGAGAATAATTATGCAGGGATACTGTTGGCCGACCTTAATTAAAGATGCTGCCGCCTACGTGAAAAGGTGTGACAAGTGCCAAAGATTCTCCACTATCCCTCATCAACCTCATCAACTTATGACATCAATAAGTTCACCTTCGCCATTCGCAGTATGGGGGATTGACTTGGTGGAACCATTTCCTAGAGCTGCGAACAATTATCGATTTCTGATAGTAGCAATTGCTTACTTCTCCAAGTGGGTAGAGGCTGAGCTGATGATGATGATTACAGAGCATAAGACCTTCCAGTTCATCTGGAAGAGAATCATATGCATATATGGCCTTCTGAACACTCTTATCTCAGACAACGGAACACCCAGTTAAAGAATTTTTCTTTAGAGAGATACTGGGAGAGGGTTGGCATCAAGTAATTTTTCTCTTCTCCTGGACGACCTCAGGCAAACGATCAGACCGAGGTCACGAACTGAATAATCCTTGATGGGATTAAGAAGAGGTTGGAAGAAGCCAAGGGGAGATAGAAAGAAGAGGTTTATGCAGTGTTATGGGCCTACAGAACAACGACAAGGACACCAACGGGGGAAACCCTATTTATGTTAGCATATGGCTTAAAAGCCATCATACCTATAGAAGTAGGACTCCCGACTCACAGAGTTCAGACCTATGACCCTGAGAAGAATGGGGAAGAGAGAATAATTGATTTAGATTTGATAGAGAAAAGAAGGGAAGACGCTGAGATCTGACAGGCAGCTTACCAGCAGAGAATAACAAAGTTCTACAATCAAAGGGTGAAATCAAGACCTATAGCTGTAGGAGACCTAGTGCTGAAGAAGACGTTGCAGAAGATAAACAATCTTCACCCAAACTGGCATGGTCCTTACAAAGTAGTGGATTAGGTTGTACCCGGTACCTACCGGCTAGAAAATCTCGAGGGAGAACCTTTCTCCAATCCATGGAATGAAGATCACCTGAAGAAGTATTACATATGATGTTTCAATTGTTTCTATGTATATGTATCATTTTATGAAGAGAATTTTAATGGGAAGGGCAGTTCCTGTGTAAATACTTTGTTTCATCATGCTTTAGTAAAATTATGAGGTGAAACATGATTAAATGGTGACCTCAGACCTTAAACATCATTAATTTGGTGAAATTTATGAGGTGTAACATCTTAATTGGATGACCTCAGACCTTAAACATCATAATTTGGTGACAAGGTCTGAGGTAAAACATTATAATTGGATGACCTTAGACCTTAAACATCATTAATTTGGTGAAATTTATGAGGTGTAACATCTTAATTTGATGACCTCAGACCTTAAACAACATAATTTGGTGACAAGGTCTGAGGTGAAACATCAAAATTTGATGACCTCAGACCTTAAAATCATTAATTTGGTGAAATTTATGAGGTGTAACATCTTAATTTGATGACCTCAGAACTTAAACATCATTAATTTGGTGACAAGGTCTGAGGTGAAACATCATAATTGGATGACCTCAGACCTTAAACATCATTAATTTGGTGAAATTATGAGGGTAACATCTTAATCTGATGACCTCAGACCTTAAACATCATTAATTTGGTGAAATTATGAAGGTAACATCATAATTGGATGACCTCAGACCTTAAACATCATAATTTGGTGACAAGGTCTGAGGTGAAACATAATAATTAGATGACTTCATATCTTAAACATCATTAATTTGGTGAAATTATAAGGCTAACATCATAATTGGATGACCTCAAACCTTAAACATCATAATTTGGTGACAAGGTCTGAGGTGAAACATCATAATTGGATGACCTCAGACCTTAAACATCATTAATTTGGTGAAATTTATGAGGTGTAACATCTTAATTTGATGACCTCAGACCTTAAACATCATTAATTTAGTGACAAGGCCTGAGGTGAAACATCATAATTGGATGACCTCAGACCTTAAACATCATAATTTGGTGACAAGGTCTGAGGTGAAACATCATAATTGGATGACCACAAACCTTAAACATCATTAATTTAGTGAAATTTATGAGGTGTAACATCATAATTGGATGACCTCAGACCTTAAACATAATGAATTTGGTGAAATTATGAGGGTAACATCTTAATTTGATGACCTCAGACCTTAAACATCATTAATTTGGTGAAATTATAAGGTTAACATCTTAATTTGATGACCTCAGGCCTTAAACATCATTAATTTGGTGAAATTATGAGGGTAACATCTTAATTTGATGATCTCGGACCTTAAACATCATTAATTTGGTGAAATTATGAGGGTAACATCTTAATTTGATGACCTCAGACCTTAAACATCATTAATTTGGTGACGAGGTTTGAGGTGAAACATCATAATTGGATGACCTCAGACCTTTAACATCATAATTTGGTGACAAGGTCTGAGGTGAAACATCATAATTTGATGACCTCAGACCTTAAACATCATTAATTTGGTAAAATTATGAGGGTAACATCTTAATTTGATGACCTCAGACCTTAAACATCATAATTTAGTGACAAGGTCTGAGGTGAAACATCATAATTTGATGACCTTAGACCTTTAACATCATTAATTTGGTGAAATTTGGTGAAATACCTTCTGAGCGTAACATCTGAGATACCTTCTGAGCGTTCTGCAAAAAATATATCTGAGTCAGTATATCAGAGACATTAAAAAATCAGCGGTACAACTTTACAAAATAAGCACTTACAAATCTCGACTAAAGGACTTCCCCCCAGGCCAGTCTCAGAGAGGTAGTAGGGGGTCATCAGATGCTCGTACTTGACTAGACAACCAAGCTCCCCCTGATCTTAAAGATCTTTGACCTTTTGTAGGTTATCCTAGCTTAACCCAGGGTCGGCTTTGGCGGATAATGACAATTTTCTCCACCTCAGAGGGGTCCTCAGCTTTAGTGATGAAGAGGGAGCACAAGTACTAAATTCCCATGCCCCTGAGACGAAGAAGTACCGTGGTTTCCAATTATGATTTGAAGTCTGGGAGACAAGTAATATCTTCTTATCAGACTTCTTAGCTAGTAAGTGGCAGTAACTCGGATGGTTTCTGGCAGAGGATGGCACGTAGCACCCTGTGAAGACCCTGACAGGAAGGTCTGAGTGATGGACTTCCATCCAAAGGACGATAGCTCCAATCATCACCCTCTAAGCATTGGGGGATAATTGGGAAGGGGCCAGGTTAATATGGGACAATATGGCTCTAATTATTGGATGGAGGGGGAGACGTAATCCTAACTTAAACATCTGCTCATAAACACAGATCTCCCCATCTCGGCCACTAAAGTCCCTCTCATCCCTCATAGGTCTTCTTAGCTTGATAGAAGGACTTATGGAATAAAGGTGCCTAAAGGCTAACATGTCATACTCAGTGACAGTACTCGCTATCTCGGCTGCCTCCGAGGTGACAACGTCACTTTCATGACCATTATCCTCATCCCTGGCAATGTCGGCCTAGGCAGGCATAGGAATACCATCAGGGAACCTCTGAGCAAACTCAACCCCTGTGGTGTCTGATAGAGGAATATCATCAATGGGTGGTGTAATGGACACACTCGGCCCCATAATTTAAACATCGGAAGAAATTCGTGATGTGCTAGCATCGTTGTGAGACAAGGCACGACTTTGAACCTCGGCCTGATCAGGTACCTGATCTTGCCTAATCGAGAATTCCATGGCCTTTTAGAAAAAATCAGTAGACATAAGGTCTGAGGTAGAGGACTCAGACTCGGACATGGGAGAGGGCTCTATCGGAACCTCTACTGGCTTAGCAAGCTCAGCAGGCTCAGGGTATATCACATTTAAAGGTGGAGGAAATATAGGCCTGAGAGGGAAGGCCTCAGCCCTACAAGCTTTCTCTTGGGCTAGTTCTAGCTGCCTAATTTTTGAAAGGGACTTCTCTCTAAGGGAGGGGAAATCTTCTATGATTTTATATAGAGGTCTGAGAATAAGTCAGACGACCCTACACTTAAGAATCTAAATCGAAAACAAATAACTTGGCACAAACTCAATTAAAAGATCAAACTGGGATTTTGAACAAATTCAAACCAAGGGCTGTAATGACTCCACTTTTATGTGCTCATATGTATATAGTTTGTTTTTACACTCATGTGTTACTTACTATCTTATAAATGTTGTACTATTAGATATGTGATGTTATTGGCTATCAATATAACAAACCCCATTTTTAAATATGAAGAATCAATCGTAAATAGGATGAAATCGAAGTCTTATGACATATCTTAAGGTATATAATAAGTTTTGCGGTAGAAAATATAATTTTATGAAACTTTAGGGACTAAAATAAAAATACAAAAAGGACCATTTTGTAAATAAAATATTTTCAAGGACCTCTAAGAAATATTTAAAATATATAGTGTGAAATTACCAAAATACCCTTCATGTGTGAAATGACCCTTATACCCTTATTACCTTTCCACCACGTGCTGGTCACCTCCACCTTACACATGTCATCTTCAGAGAGAAAGCTAAAACACTTGTCATCATTTGGTGATGTTAGGCTGCAAGACCACCCCGGAATGCGACACCCAAACGATGACTTGCCACCGTAATGCTTGATCACCTAGACACATGTCAACACCGTAAGACTTTTGGAAACCTATAAATAGGGCCTTAGGGTTCATTTGAAACTCACACCAATTCCTTGAGAATTATAGTAAGAAAGAGTGATAGAAAGCTTGGGAAATATCTTAAGAAGGAGTTCTATAATTTCGAAGAAAGAATTCATTTCGTAGGTATGATTTTATTTAAATGTTATAATTCATTTTTGTAGTTTTAATTTCGTATTTTATAGCTTTACTTAGTAGTTATGTTGGTAAAATACACTAAAGACTTTATTAATCAATACTTAAAATTTGGAAACAATCTAAATTGATTTTATTTTCAAAATATGTCAACTTGTTTGAAATATATATATATATATATATATATATATATATATATATATATATATATATATATATATATATATATATATATATATATATACTCTTTTTAAAATGATTTTTGTAAGCAATTGCTCGTATTATATATATATACTCTTTTTAAAATGATTTTTGTAAGCAATTGCTCGTATTATGGAATCTCATTTAAGTAATTCCAAAGTCAGTCCCGGTGAAATTCTGTCTAGTTGAGATGGTATTTAAGTGGTGCCCCTGTGACCCTCCATCTCTACTGGGAATAAATCCTGAAATGTTCTGTCTAGATGAGATGGTATTTAGGTGGTGCCCCTGTGACCCTCCATCTCTACTGGGAACCAACTGATTAGGAAGAACTATGAATTGAAATTCTTTAAATGCGATAAATGAATATTAAAAATTGAGAAAATGGTTTTAGTAACCTTTTTCAGCAAGATATTTTAGGATTAAAACACAATATTTAGAATTGAGCTTTATTTAGAATACATAATTATACATTTATTATATTTATTAGATTAACGTGTGATCCAAGACTCAATATCTATATTTTCGAGCCTCTATTTTAGGTGAGTACTCTGACATTCCTTGTGTATTTTGATTATATGATATTATGCAAACTATATATATTTTATGAACTGCTTTTATTATCAAAATTCATGTGATACCGATGATTGATTCATTTGTGATATGTTTATATTTGTCCATATAAACATACCGATTAAAATGATTATTGAAAAGGATATTGAATATTGAAAATCTGATTCGGCCTAAGGGACCTCTTTACTGACTGACCTTCCCAGCTGGGTTATCACTGGTGTGCCCTAAATAAGGCGTTGTGACGAACTGGTTCGATTGACCCTCAACTACCGGGGTATAATACGGTAGAAGAATACGGTAGTAGAGTGTACTTGGCCATTAAAATGATATGATTGAAAGAAAAATATATCACATTTGATTTGTTGTATTCTTCTTCTTCTGAGCTATCCAATTGTGATATATATACTATCATTTCAAAATATATATCTATTTACTGCAAGTTCCTATCCATATATGTATATGCCTTCTCTTTTGACTTGAATAAGTATCTATTTTCTGAAAACCTTGGAATGTTGGGAGATTAAATCTTATTCAGCTTTTAGCTGACGTTGTATAAATAACGATTTTTCAGGAAATAATTAGACTGGAGGATGGAGTGTAGAAGGCCTATGTTGAACATCTAGCTTGAGGAGCTCTTTTGTTATAATTTTAAAATATAACGTTTGTTTTTAGGAGATAGAGCATGTTTGGCTCTTTAATAATAAGTTTTTAATTTTGGCATAAGTTGTAATCCGTTCATACTTTAATATATACGAAGTTCCCTTTTAGAAAGCTTTGATGACGTAATTCCATTTTTTTAATAGTTTACGATTCATGACCATGTGAATGTATTTCCGTTGCATTTATTTTAAGAAATATTTTAAGTCCATAACATTGAATGTCTTGGTGGCATGTCAAGACACTCATTCCCCACTACTATTGGGTTGGGGTCGTGACAGAGGTGGTATCAGAGCATAGGTTATGAACCCGTAGACTACTGAACATAAGTTTCAAACGTTATAGATTTCGTGTTTCAATCCTTAGGAGATAGTATTAAATATCTGATTTATGTGATAACCTTCCCTATGTGTTATATTATTTATAACTAGTATTTCAGTTTTCAATCTTGATATAGTATAGTAGATCTTACGTTTTGCCATGACTGTAGAAAATGACCAAGAGAAGATCATCTATGGGAACTAGTGATTCGAGTATTGAAGGACTGGAAGGTGCATACAAAGCGATCGAAAGTCTAGCAAAGATTGTGGAGCATCAAGTAAATAATGGAGTACCAAGGAATCCTGAACTAAGTAAATGTACTATTGAATAGTTCAAGAAGTTGATTCCTCCATCTTTTAAAGGTTCTCCTAACCCCACTGAAGCAGAAAGTTGGGTGATGCAAATAGAAAAGATACTCGATGTTCTTAAGTGTACTGATGAACAAAGAGTATCATTTGGAACGTTTATGTTAGAAGGTGAAGCCGAACATTGGTGAAGAATGACTAAGAGAATATACGGGGAAAGGAATAATCCCATAGGTTGGAATGATTTCCTAGTGATATTCTACGAGAAATACTTTCCTGAAACGGTACAAGACCAAAAAGCAACCGACTTCATGAGTTTAGTTCAAGGAAATATGACGGTTAGTCAATACGAGGTGAAGTTTACCGAGTTATCCCGTTTTTCACCTCATGTTGTGATAACCGATACTTTAAAGGCCAAGAAGTTTGAACGTGGGTTAAGGTTGAACATTCGTAGTCGAATTTCCATCCTGAAGTTGACATCATATACTGACGTGCTGACTAGAGCAACGATAGCTGAGAAGGACAGTGAAGAATATAAGCAGATTAGAGAAGGGAAGAGGAAGTTTGGAGAACAAAGAGGAAGGAACCCCAATAATAAAACCTTTAGGACTATACCCAATACAGGGCGACCTTTTATGAATAAACCCTTTAATGTTGATAGATGCCAACGATGTGGTAATATTCATAGAGGGCAACCATGTTACATGGAAACAGGAAATTGCTTTGGGTGTGGCCAAAAGGGACATAAAATGAGAGATTGCCCTAACAAAGGGAAGGCGCCAACGAAGACTTTTAATGCTCATGGCAGACAAGGTAGAATTTCTAATCTTTCTGATGCAAGGGCTTCTAATGCAGTAGTGTCAGGTATACTTTCTATATGTGCACAACCTTTTAAAGTTTTAATAGACCCTGGTTCTACCCATTCATTTGTGTCTTTACGTTTCGTTAATCGCTTTCCTAATATTCCCGAACCCTTGAATCATAACATACACGTTTCTACTCCTTCTGGTGATTTATTGACGGGTACATTAGTATATAAATCTTGCCCTATAGATGTTAGTAGTCATAAACTATATGTCGATTTGATAGTTTTAGACATAATAGATTTTGAAGTCATTTTGGGGATGGATTGGTTGGCATCATATCATGCTAATGTAGATTGTTTTGAGAATAGAGTTACTTTCCAAATTCCTAACCAACCAAAATTCAGTTTTGAAGGAACTGGCGTCCTATCTCCCATGTGTATTGTCTCTGCAATGCAAGCCTATAGTTTTCTTAAGAAGGGATGTCAAGGATTTCTTGCAAGTGTTATTGATTTGCAAATGAAGGATCCTAGTTTAGAAGAGATCCCTATAGCAAAACATTTTCCAGATATTTTTCCGGATGATTTACCCAGTCTACCTCCTAGTAGAGAAATAGAGTTTACGATTGACCTTCTTCCTGGAGCCATACCAATCTCAAAATCACCTTATCGCATGGCACCTTTAGAATTAAGGGAATTAAAAGTTCAATTACAAGATCTATTAGACAAGGGTTTTATTAGACCAAGTATATCCCCTTGGGGTGCTCCGGTGTTATTTGTTAAAAAGAAGGATGGGACGATGAGGTTATGTATAGATTATCGTGAAATGAACAAGGTAACCATTAAGAATAAATACCCCTTACCTCGTATAGATGATTTGTTTGACCAACTACAAGGTGCGCAAGTATTTTCTAAGATTGACCTTAGGTCAGGATATCACCAATTGAAGATTAAAGAAGATGATATTTCGAAATCAGCTTTTCGTACTAGATATGGTCACTATGAATTTCTTGTGATGCCATTTGGACTTACTAATGCACCAGCCGTTTTTATGGATATGATGAATAGAGTGTTTAGGAAATATTTGGATCAATGTGTGGTTGTTTTCATTGATGACATCCTTATTTATTCCAAGAGTATTGAAGAACACGAGAAGCATTTAGAGATAGTATTACAAATCCTTAGGAAGGAGAAATTATATGCAAAATTAAAGAAGTGTGAGTTTTGGTTGCCTAGCGTTTCTTTTCTATGACATGTCATTTCCAAAGAGGGACTGTCGGTTGACCCTCAAAAGATCGAGGCTATACTAGATTGGCCTAGACCAATTAATGTAACAGAGATTCGTAGTTTCCTTGGATTAGCAGGTTATTATCGAAGATTTGTTGAAGGATTTTCTAGCATTGCCAAACCTCTATCCAGGTTAACACAAAAGAAGGTAAAATATGAATGGTCTGAGGAAGTTGAGAATAGTTTTCAAGAACTTAAGAATCGATTAGTAACTGCCCCAATTTTGACTATGCCTTCAGGGACAGGAGGATTGGTGATTTACAGTGATGCTTCAAAAAATGGTTTGGGATGTGTGCTAATGCAAAATGGGAAAGTAGTAGCTTATGCCTCGAGACAATTAAAACCATATGAACATAATTATCCAACCCATGATTTAGAATTAGCTGCTATAACTTTTTCTCTTAAGATTTGGAGACACTATTTATATGGCGAGACTTGTGAGATTTATACCGATCATAAGAGTTTGAAATATATATTTACTCAGAAAGAATTGAACATGAGACACAGGAGGTGGTTAGAATTGATGAAGGATTATGATTTAAATATTCATTATCACCCAGGGAAAGCAAATGTAGCAGCTGATGCTTTAAGTAGGAAGTCTACAACAAATTTAGCATGTCTCATTACAAATCAGGAACCTTTGTTAGCAGATTTGAGAAGTATGGAAATAGATGTACGTATTTATAGCAAAGGAGGAATAATCGCAACCTTACAAGTACAACCCACGTTGATGGAAATGATCAAAATTGCACAAGTAAATGACCCGCAACTGAAGAAGATCAGAGAAGAGGTTATTGAAGGGAAGAGATTTGAATTTGCGATACGGGATGATATATTGAGGTTTGGAAATAGAGTGTGTGTTCCACGTGATGCCCAACTAAAGAGACAAATTTTGGAGGAAACTCATTGCTAGAGATTTACATTTCATCCTGGAAATACCAAGATGTATAGAGATCTTCGAGAAGTGTTTTGGTGGAATAATATGAAAAGGGAGATAGCAGAATTTGTATCTCACTGTTTGGTTTGTCAACAAGTAAAAGCTGAACATCTGAAACCATCAGGATTATTACAACCTCTACCTATCCCTGAATGGAAATGGGAACATATTACCATGGATTTTGTGACAGGTTTACCAAGGAGTTCAAATGGTAATGATTCTATTTGGGTAATTATTGATAGGTTAACTAAATCTGCTCATTTTCTTGCCATTAAAATTACCCATTCATTAGAAAAGTTAGCCAAGTTGTATGTGAGGGAAATTATTAGGCTTCATGGAACCCCAATTTCAATTATTTCTGATCGTGACCCTAGATTCGTTTCTCGCTTTTGGAAAAGCCTACAAGCAGCCATGGGAACAAAATTGAATTTCAGCACCGCTTTTTATTCTCAAATAGATAGACAATCTGAGAGAACCGTTCAAACCTTAGAGGATATGCTTAGGGCCTGTGTACTTGATTTGAAGGGGAATTGGGATGATCATTTACCATTAGTGGAATTTGCCTATAATAATAGTCATCAAGCAACTATTCAAATGTCTCCATATGAAGCACTATACAGTAGAAGGTGTCATTCTCCCGCATGTTGGGTAGAAGTTGGAGAAAGAAAATTAATGGGACCAGAATTGATTCAGATCACAACAGAGAAAGTGAAATTGATACAAGACCGACTTCGAATCGCTCAAAGCCGTCAAAAGAGTTATTTTGACAATCGACACCGACAGTTAGAATTTCAAAAAGGAGATTATGTGTTCTTACGAGTATCGCCTTCAAAGGGAGTAATACGATTCGGGAAGAAAGGGAAGTTGAGCCCAAGATATATAGGACCTTTTGAAATCCTTGAAAAGATAGGAGCTGTTGCGTATAGAATAGCCTTACCACCTGAGCTCTCTAGTGTACATAATGTGTTTCACGTATCAATGGTAAAGAAATATGTCCCAGATCCAACACATATCTTAAGTCACGAACCTCTTCAAGTTAGAGAAGACTTTTCATACATTGAGCATCCGGTAGAAATTTTGGACCATAAAGATCAATTATTACGGACCAAGATAATTCCACTAGTCAAAGTATTATGGAGAAATCATTCAGTTGAAGAAGCAACGTGGGAGCGGGAAGATGAAATAAAGGAGAGATATCCATACTTGTTTGTAAATTAATATGAGTTAAGTTTGGGGACTAAACTTTTCATAAGGAGGGTAGGATGTAATGACCCCACTTTTATGTGCTCATATGTATATATTTTGTTTTTACACTCATGTGTTACTTACTATCTTATAAATGTTGTATTATTAGATATGTGATGTTATTGGCTATAAATATAACAAACCCCATTTTTAAATATGAAGAATCAATCGTAAATAGGATGAAATCGAAGTCTTATGACATATCTTAAGGTATATAATAAGTTTTGCGGTATAAAATATAATTTTATGAAACTTTAGGGACTAAAATAAAAATACAAAAAGGGCCATTTTGTAAATAAAATATTTTCAAGGACCTCTAAGAAATATTAAAAATATATAGTGTGAAATTACCAAAATACCCTTCATGTGTGAAATGACCCTTATACCCTTATTACCTTTCCACCACGTGCTGGTCACCTCCACCTTACACATGTCATCTTCAGAGAGAAAGCTAAAACACTTGTCATCATTTGGTGATGTTAGGCTGCAAGACCACCCCGGAATGCGACACCCAAACGATGACTTGCCACCGTAATGCTTGATCACCTAGACACATGTCAACACCGTAAGACTTTTGGAAACCTATAAATAGGGCCTTAGGGTTCATTTGAAACTCACACCAATTCCTTGAGAATTATAGTAAGAAAGAGTGATAGAAAGCTTGGGAAATATCTTAAGAAGGAGTTCTATAATTTTGAAGAAAGAATTCATTTCGTAGGTATGATTTTATTTAAATGTTATAATTCATTTTTGTAGTTTTAATTTCGTATTTTATAGCTTTACTTAGTAGTTATGCTGGTAAAATACACTAAAGACTTTACTAATCAATACTTAAAATTTGGAAACAATCTAAATTGATTTTATTTTCAAAATATGTCAACTTGTTTGAAATATATATATATATATACTCTTTTTAAAATGATTTTTGTAAGCAATTGCTCGTATTATGGAATCTCATTTAAGTAATTCCAAAGTCAGTCCCGATGAAATTCTGTCTAGTTGAGATGGTATTTAAGTGGTGCCCCTGTGACCCTCCATCTCTACTGGGAATAAATCCGAAAATGTTCTGTCTAGATGAGATGGTATTTAGGTGGTGCCCCTGTGACCCTCCATCTCTACTGGGAACCGACTGATTAGGAAGAACTATGAATTGAAATTCTTTAAATGCGATGAATGAATATTAAAAATTGAGAAAATGGTTTTAGTAACCCTTTTCAACAAGATATTTTAGGATTAAAACACAATATTTAGAATTGGGCTTTATTTAGAATACATAATTAAACATTTATTGTATTTATTAGATTAACGTGTGATCCAAGACTCAATATCTATATTTTCGAGCCTCTATTTTAGGTGAGTACTCTGACATTCCTTGTGTATTTTGATTATATGATATTATGCAAACTATATATATTTTATGAATTGCTTTTATTATCAAAATTCATGTGATACCGATGATTAATTCATTTGTGATATGTTTATATTTGTCCATATAAACATACCGATTAAAATGATTATTGAAAAGGATATTGAATATTGAAAATCTGATTCGGCCTAAGGGACCTCTTTACTGACTGACCTTCCCAGCTGGGTTATCACTGGTGTGCCCTAAATAAGGCGTTGTGACGAACTGGTTCGATTGACCCTCAACTACCGGGGTATAATACGGTAGAAGAATACGGTAGTAGAGTGTGCTTGGCCATTAAAATGATATGATTGAAAGAAAAATATATCACATTTGATTTGTTGTATTCTTCTTCTTCTGAGCTATCCAATTGTTATATATATACTATCATTTCAAAATATATATCTATTTACTGCAAGTTCCTATCCATATATGTATATGCCTTCTCTTTTGACTTGAATATGTATCTATTTTCTGAAAACCTTGGAATGTTGGGAGATTAAATCTTATTCAGCTTTTAGCTGACGTTGTATAAATAACGATTTTTCAGGAAATAATTAGACTGGAGGATGGAGTGTAGAAGGACTATGTTGAAGATCTAGCTTAAGGAGCTCTTTTGTTATAATTTTAAATATAACGTTTGTTTTTAAGAGATAGAGAATGTTTGGCTCTTTAGTAATAAGTTTTTAATTTTGGCATAAGTTGTAATCCGTTCATACTTTAATATATACGAAGTTCCCTTTTAGAAAGCTCTGATGATGTAATTCCATTTTTTCAATAGTTTACGATTCATGACCATGTGAATGTATTTCCGTTGCATTTATTTTAAGAAATATTTTAAGTCCATAACATTGAATGCCTTGGTGGCATGTCAAGACACTCATTCCCTACTACTATTGGGTCCGGGTCGTGACAAGGATAGTCAAGAATAAGAGTCATCGAAAAACTCAAAGGGTCATCAAAAAATTAAAACTATCACCGAAAATTGCACGAAATGGAAAAACAAGGCTAAAAAATGGCAAAAGAAGGGTAATAAGCGATACGTGATGAAATATGAGGTGGAGGATGAGGGATTAGACAAGAGAAATTCACAAGACAGCCTCGATCAAGCTTACGATGAGAGAGAGAATATAGAAAACTCAGGTAGGAGAAAGTAACAGAAATGAAGAAGACAGAGAGAGAAGGGATTTAAACCCTTAAATATGATTGCACATATCCCAAGGTTCATTATTGCCTTGGGAGCCCAAAAGGTAATCAACATTATAGCACTTGTCAGGCACACTACCTTCTTTAGAAGTTGACACTTGTCAAGAAAATATTAGCACATAAAGAAATACAGCCTCAGATATACATACCCCTTAATAACCTATTCACATAGGTAACTAAGGGCTAGGGGTGATTGATATTCCCAAAATGTACCTGCCAGCTCGGAGTCACCAACCTTGGCCAGAATGACGGCCGAGGTTACAAGGGCTCAAGACTGACGATCAACAATCTCGTCTAGCATAAGGTCGGCCGCAGCCGACGTTACTAATTACCCCTCAACTAGGCAACATCCTAGGTATAGTTGACTCATGGGGTCAGTTATCCATCAGGTGGTCCACAATCGACATCACATCTACCTCATACATCAACCTTGGCTGGGCATCAGCCGAGGCCAATAAGGACTCATGGGTTCAACCACCCTTCAACATCATAATCGGCCCCAGCCGACGTTGTAAGCGCCACACGAGAATCAACAATGCCTCTTAGGCTCAATGAATAATCCCATTATTATCTTTAGTCGATGTTACAGGTTTCACTTAGAATCAGCCGCCCTGCAGGCTCAGCCCCAAGTGTCAGGTCAAAATCGGCCCTGGCCAACGTTCCACATATCTAACCTCAGCCGACATCCCAGCCAAGGTCATCATATAATTCCTAGCTAAGGTAGGGGTCGTACCTTACAAACCTCATACTCACTCAGGCTGAGGTTGGTGCCAAGCAAAGATATCAGAGCTTCTACGCATACATGTATGGCTCGGAACACGTGGACAAATCCTATATAATTAAATCATTCCCTCCATGTGATGGAATATTGAAGTCATCATTACTTAGCTGAAGGTTAGTCAGGTGTCATCCTTTCACTGGCTGGATCTCCTTGCACATGATCATTGCATGCTTGGGGGTACATTGTACCCCCAAGCACTATATATAGAGGTCATCCTCTACCTTATAAAGGGATCCAAAATTACAATCCTAGCTGAAACTCTGTCAAATTACACAGTAGAGAGAGAAAGCTTGAGAGATTGTATCCATGGCAGTTAATGCCTTATTTTAGTGACCTTACTCACTCACCTGCACAGTGGACATAGGCCTAATTGGCTGAACCACTTTTATATTGGTGTTCATCCTCTTCTCTTTATCTCAATCTCTTATATTTAGTATACTCTTGCACTGCTATTGTTATCTCTGGTTTAAGCTTGAAAACACCTTGACGGGTGGTGCTGTTTCCAGCATCATCAAAGGTAATCAATATTATAACCTAGAAAAATAATAAAACTTGAGAGCAAAGAAAAAAGAATACTTATATTGAATAATTTAAGTGCAAACAATAAAGAACATGAATTTTTGGCGAAGAATTTGCCTCTAATTTTTCTTGCGTCCTTCTCCCTCTAAAACTAGATTAAAACTAATGTAAAGTATGTCTCATCTTAAGTTACATCTCATTGGATTCGTTTTGGAAGAGTCCTAAACTCATTAAACTATTTATATAAAAACTAGGAAAAAATTAAAATTCCCGCATTTGACTAACTGAACCGGTTCGACCCTTTATTTTTAGAATTTACTTTTTTGCCCCTAGGTTCTCTTCTCGACTTCGGATGCGCGTAACTTCTTCATCATAGCTCGGATTTAGACTCCGTTTGTTCCAGTGTTCTCTTAGATTCATGATTTTCAACTTTCCTTATCTTTACCTTTTGAATATGATTGCAAAATTACTTTAATACCCTTGAACTTTCTTTCCTTATTTTTTGTATTTGTTTCGATTTCTTTCCCACATTGACTTGCATGAAATACCTGTAAAATACATGAGAAATACACAAAATAAGAAATATTCATTGGAAAGGGTTAGTAGCATAGATACGAGATAAATCCATCCTATTTACACCCCACGGGACTATAAAAATACCTAAATTACGGGGATAAATGTGAAACATTTAGGCAAAATCAAACTCCCCTAACTTTGGACGTTGCTCATCCCGAAAAATGTAAATAGAATAAGTGTATGAATCTAAAGAAACTTTAGAACAACTAACATGATAGAATACCTCTTTCGCAAGCAAGCGATTGCATTTAGCGTATGCAATAAGTTGTTAAACCCGTAGGTTCCCTAGTAGGATGAGTGGTGTCTCATAAGGGTTCGTAGTGAATTTACCCACAAAATTTATTTTTCGATTTAAGAAAAATATGAATATAATTAAAAAACTTTAAATTTAAATTCCTTAAAAATAATCACTTAAATTTTTTATTCAATAATCTCAATTCATAAGTGTGTGTATGCGAAGTCGAAAATTAAACGCTAATATTCATCGATTGATCATTACATTAGTTTTTGAAAATTCGCTTTGACTCAAATTATCATGGGATGTTCTCACAAACGAATCTATCAGAATGTAGATATTTTCTCTCGGTAACCGTGATACAAAGAGTAAATGCACTGCAACTCGAATTCATGCACATAAATAGAAAGACGACATCTTAATGGTTAAAAGATCTTATCAACGGGTTACGGTCATTGGAAAATGAGAAACAACATCTTTTATTCGCACCAATTAGTCTCTCTTATTATCTTTTCGTATTTTAGCTCTTTACGTGGTAATTAATTTCATTATTCGGACTCGGTTAGGACTTTTTTTTATTATAAGCTGTAATGGGTAAAATAGGAATGGTTAGGACATTCGAAGTTGGAATTATTTTTTTGCTTGCGATGTCTGTTGGCACTTTTTCGGGAATTTTTCTCATTTTCTATTTTTCTTTTCTTTTTCCTTCTCTTTTTCATATTTTTCTATTTTTTTCTTGCCCCTTTTCATTACACCATTTTGACTTAATTGATGAATTTTTTATTTTCACAACCTCGGGTAAATTGGGTTTTTCGAGTTGACAAATGAAAAGAGAAAATTTTATTGGGCTCAAATTGGATTGCAAAAGGATATTTTCACAATTTTAATGACTAATATTTTTGGATAAACAAACAACGACCTAACTTAATTTATCCGAATTACTCATTATTTTATCATATGCATGTCGAGATTGAATTTAATTTAGAGATATTTTTAGTGTGTTTTTAAAACGACATCTCACTCGTTTTCCGTAACCGATAAAAACAAAAATTTAGAGATCGTCAATGACTTATTTAAACGCTGGAATCAACGTTGAGTTAACTATTAACTTGTATTGATTTAAATAATAGCAAAAATTGATAGGATCAAAATTACCGGGTTAATAAATCTCCACACTTATTCGTAAAATCATCAATTTTTGCTCAATTTCCATCTTTGGTCAATTTCGTCTTAGTGCATTTGATTTTTATAATTTGAGACTTTAAACAAAAAATTTAGTGATATTTAAAAAAAAATTATATTCCAATTTTTTTTTTGATTTTTTTGGAAATTTTTATAACTTTTTTGAACTTTTTTTTGACATTTTTCAATTTTTGGGGGCATTTGAAAATTTGGGAAGTTTAAAAGACGCACTTGTTACCCCCCTAACTTAGACTTTTGCATTGTCCTCAATCAAAAGGACTCAACTCTAAATAATTAAAAGAAAGAGTGCAAAATTGAAACAAGCAAAATTTAAAATGGAATTTTTTCATTAAAACAATACGACAAGTACAAAAGAAGGAGATAGCCAATACATAGTTCTTACAAGATATGCCATAAAACAAAAAGAACTACATAAAGAAACATATAGAAACTAATGGGAAGGCCCCGGTGCATCGGGATCATGAGCATATGGATCATAGTAGTAGGTGGACAATTGCGAATTGGGACCCATTTTTAAACGATACATCTTCGCTTGTAGACGAACCATCATGCTCATGTCGCGTTGGTAGGTGCGACGATCCTCTTGATATTCATTGAAAAACCATATAATCATGCCTCCAAGTCATCAATTCGACGGTTTATAACCTCTGATTGATAGGTGCCTTTGTCGAAATCGGGCTCAAAGTCAGAGTCGCCCTCACTTTCTTCTGTTCCCTCTTCCCCTTGCACATCCTCACCCCGCTCCTTTTAGGCCATCTCTGCATCCTCAAAAATGGGAGGAGGTGGGTGGACATTCTTAAATTGTCTTGCACTACGATTTATGGATGAAGCGTTGATCGGCTTAGGAAGGCGTGCTGTAGTGCCTCCCCTGAGGACATGTGCGTCCGAGTAAAGGGCGTCAATAATCCTAGCAAAAAGAAGAGACATTTTGCCCTTTTTATCAAAGTCGGAGGCAACTATCTCTTAGAGGTATCTGTGGGCTAGGTTTATTCGGCTTTCTTGGTCAATGAGAGAAATGTTCAATGGTAGATATGGATGGCGGAGTTGCTGGAGTCGAGATAAGATGGGAATACCTAATATGCTCGTGAATACGACCCATCGTGAAGGTGTCCATAGTCCATTCCTCCCCGGGCTCCCATCTTGTGGCACATTCTTTCTTGGAGATGGGGGACGTTGTTGGGATAGGTGTGTTAAGGGGGAATGATTAACCTCACCCATTTTTCATTCAATGATGGCAAGGGAGAGGGGCACCCTTTTTCCACGGACCCGAGCTTCATATAGACCTTGTTGCTTCCGGACAAGAGTCCCGTAGAAAAGTTGCACATTGGTGTCATCGATGGTGGTGGATGGCGAACCCAAGAAATGGTACCACCCAAAATGATTGAATAACACGGTCACCTCGGTGGGAAGTTCATCCCATAAGACATTTCTTTCAATGAAAAACATTCGGGTGGGCCCGAAATGGACTTTCTTGGCATGATCGGAACCCGTCATTTTTGCCTTCGTCAATGATGTTGACGGAATCATATTTAGTATATCGAAACATGATTGAAAATGGTTGGAAAGGATTTTTTAGATAAGACTATGAAAAAGAAGAAGAAGAGAGATTCTAGGTATGGAGAAAATGGCGTAGGGTGGTATTTATAGGTGGTGAAAGGGTGGAAAATGGCGAGAAAAGTTGGGAATGGGAAAGGTTTTTGGTGGGAAGAGGTCGAGGGAGTGAATTTAGGGTTTGGGTGTGGTTGGAGGGAGTGAAAAGAGTGGTAATGGGGGAATGAATTTGGGGGGGATGGATGTGGAAGGAAAATGAAGGAAAATAATTTGGAAGCAAGTCTGGCGAATCGGTTCGGTCCTAGTGAAAATCGGTTTGAAAAATGTTTTTGTCCAAATGTAGTTATGACATCCATTTTTCCTAGGTTAAGTGTGGAAACCCTCCTTTTCTCCCTAGAATCACTCCTAAAACTATCCTTTCAACTTTGGGCACGGGGTAACCTTGAATTTTCTCTGTTTCACGACGTACGTTCACTCGAGCATGGTGGGGTTAAAATTTAGCCGTCTACCTCTTTCTAATGCGGACTCAACGAACTCTCTGACGCCTTAAAAACACTCAAATATACAACAACATCACCCTATACGCGTCGGAGGTACGACGACCTTTCTCTCAAGCTTAATCATCCCCATAGACAGGGTCCGACAACCAAATTATTTTGTCTTCCTCAACATACG
This sequence comes from Sambucus nigra, assembly GCA_949130495.1. Classification (NCBI taxonomy): domain Eukaryota; kingdom Viridiplantae; phylum Streptophyta; class Magnoliopsida; order Dipsacales; family Adoxaceae; genus Sambucus; species Sambucus nigra. The sequence goes on from OX422221.1 coordinate 444,010,669, forward strand.
CCTCAAGATAGGGATTTAGGCGATGTCCATTTACCTTGAAAGTGTCCCCACCTTTCGAGTTTTCTAATTCGATCTCACAATGGGGAAACACCTCTTTTATGACGAACGTACAGGTCCACCTTGAAATTAGTTTGTCAGGAAACAAATGTAATCGAGAGTTGTAAAGAAGCACTTTTTGACCCAGACGAAACTCCTTTCGATGGATAGTTCGCTTGTGTGCAAGTTTCATCATTTCTTTAGATATGCGGGTGCTTTCATAAGCGCCATCGCGTATCTCTTTCAACTTGTGCAATTGTAGTTTCCGCACTTCATCGATTTTATCCAGCTTATAGTTCAACGTCTTAATGGCCCAATACGCTTTGTGCTCGATCTCAACGGGGAGATGGAAAGGTTGCCATAGACAAAGAGCAATGGAACATTCTGAGGGGTTTCTTATAAGCGGTTTGATAAGCCCATAGTGCTTCAATTAATCAAGTAGACCAATCCTTTCGGTTAGGATCCACGGTATTTTTAAGAATTTGTTTGATCTCTCGATTTACTAACTCGACTTGCCCGTTCGTTTAGGGGTGGTAAGTTATCCCAACCTTTTAGAAGACTCCATACTTTCTCATTAATTTTTCAAACGGCCTATTACAAAAGTGTCTGCCATTATCATAATGACTTCCTTTGGAGCACCTAAGCAAGAGAGTATGTGTTCATGAATGAACTTTATTACCACCTTATTGTCATTCGTCCTCGTAGCTATGGCCTCAACCCATTTTGACACATAACCTACCGCAATGAGGATGTATCAGAAACCAAATAAGGGAGGGAAAGGACCCATGGAATTGATTCCCCAACAGTCGCATATCTTAATGATGAGAATAGAGGTCAACGACATCATGTCTCCTCGAGTAATACCTCCAATTCTTTGGCACCTATCGCAAGATTTGCAATGGGCATTTACATCCTGAAAAATTGTGTGCCAATAGGGATCACTTTGAAGAATTTCAATGGTTATCTTTTTCGTGGAAAAGTGGCCTCTACAAGCTTTCGAATGAAAACTGGATGACACTAGGAATCTCATTATTTCATACACACCTCCGAATTATTTGTTCGGCACAATAATTTAATAAATATGGATTGTTATAGAAAAACATGTGCGACCACGTAAGAAACTTCCACTATCTTTTGGTGTCCAATCAAAGGGAATGACCCCAGTGACAAGCTAATTAATGATATCCGCAAACCAGGGGAGAGAGGAAGTGGCAAATAACTTCTCTCCTAAAAAATACTCGTCTATGGGTAAAGGATCTCGAGGTATGTTGGATGAGAGCCTCGATAAATTATCGTCTACGACGTTTTCTACTCCTTTCTTGTCTTTAGTGGAAATGTTAAATTCTTGGAGTAGTAAAATTCACCTAATGAGGGGCGGTTTCACATTCATTTTGGAAATGAGATATTTAAGAGCCACGTGGTCTGTAAATCATGTGATGGGCGACTCGATAAGATAGGAGTGGAATTTGTCAAGGGCAAATACTACAGCTAGAAACTATTTTTTCATGGTGAAGTAGTTCAATTGAGGTTCGGTGAAGGTCCGGTTAGCATAGTAAATGATGTGGGATCTCTTGCCCCTTTTTTACCCCAAAACATCCCCAATTTCAAAGTCACTCGCATCACACATTAGCTCGAATGGAAGGGTCCAATCCGGAGCTTGCATGATGGGAGCGGAGACTAGCATGCTTTTTAATTTGTCAAAAGCTTCTTATCATGCTTCACTCCATTCAAATGGGGCATCCTTTATAAGTAGTTTTCTTAATGTCCTAGAGATGGCACTAAAGTCCTTAATAAACCTATAATAAAAACTCGTGTGGCCCAAGAAAGAGCGCACATCCTTTAGTGAGTTAGGTGGGGAAAGATCAGCTATAACATCAATTTTCACCCTATTGACTTCTATTCCTTTAGATAACACAATGTGGCCAAGAGCTACGCCTTAGATAACCATAAAATGGAACTTCTCCAAATTTAGTACCAAGTTCTTTTCAACACACCGGGCTATTACCTTATCAAGATTAACAAGGCAATTGTCAAAAGAGGAGCCGAAGACACTAAAATCGTACATGAACACCTCAAGGCACCTCTTAACCATGTCTCTAAATATACTAAGCATGCACCGTTGAAAGGTCGTTGGCGCATTACACAATCCAAATGGCATACATTTATAGGAAATATGTTAAAAGGACTTGTGAACATAGTCTTCTCTTGATCTACCGCATCCACCTAGATTCGGTTATACTCGGAATAACCATTTAAAAAGCAATAGAAAGAGTGTCCCGAGACTCTCTCAAGCATTTGGTCCATAAATGACAAAGGGAAGTGATCTTATTTAGTCCAGCATTGATCTTTCAGTAGTCAGTGCAAACGCACCACCTGGTGGTGGTACATTTTGGAATAAGTTTTCCCTTCGCATTTTCAACCACTGTCATTCCCGATTTCTTCGGGACGAATTGAATAGGACTAACCCATTTGATATTCAAGATGGGGTAGATGATGCCCACATCCAATAATTTAATGATCTCCGCTCTCATGACGTCTTTCATTATCGTGTTTAAATGCCTTTGCATCTCTCTAGAGGGTCTCACATCTTCCTTGAGATGAATTATATGGGTACAAATTAAAGGACTTTTGCCTTTCAAATCCGTAATGCTCCAACCAAAAGCAATTCGGTGCTTCCTCAAAATGGACATAAGCTTTCCCTATTGCTCTTTACTTAGGCTCGAGGAGACAATAACACAAAATGTCTCATCCTCTCCCAAGTAATCATATTTGACGTTCGAAGAAGATTTTTCAATTCGAGGATAGGAAATTTCTCACGTCATCCTCGCTCTCACTCGCATCTAACAACTCTCCTATCTATTTAACCTATTTTCTCAAACTCAGTGTACTCACTATTGCTCTCACCCGCTGTAACAAGACACACCTCTAACAGATCCCTAGTGTGATTACCCTCAAAGTGTTTGTGTACTATATCCTCTATAATATTCGTCTCGTATAACTCATCCTCATCACCCATTTTCTTGATGATATTGAAAATATTAGTCTCGAGTGTCATATTCTTGAACATGAGTTGCATTTACCCATTTCGCGTGTTAATCAAAGCATTAGACATAGCTAAGATTTGGTGATTAAGGATCACGTAAACATGATGGCTCGAAGGAGAGGTGGGCTCCGTGTCCCAAATGACAAAATCTATCGAGAAGTAAAAAGTATCAACTTGGACAATCACGCCCTCAATAATCCCTCAAAGTATCTTTATGGAATGATCTGAGAGTTTGAGAGTAATTTTTATGGGCTTAAGGTCCCCCAAATCAAGCTATCAATAGATGGAATAAGGGAGAATATTAACACTCGCCCTAAATTTAACACCGCTCTCTCAATTTTTCTCTCTCCAATGGTTCACGAAATGGTAAGTACACCCGGATCTTTATACTTTGGTGGGAGGTCGCTCAAAAGTACCGAACTTACATTTTGTGCTAGGAATACCTTCTTCATCACCTTTAGTCAACGTTTCACAGTTAGAAAGTCCTTAAAAAACTTTTCATAGGTCAGAATTTGCTTTATTGCCTCGAGAAAAGGTAAATTAAGCTTTAATTTCTTAAGAACTTCTAATATATCGTCACGGGTGAAGGACCAACTGTTGAGGGTAAGTAGAGGTATTAGGGGGTTTCAATACCACCTTGGGCCTAATTGTGTCCTCTTTATCATCTCCTCCAAGGGGCATCTTCGGCTTTTTTCGTGCTGGGAGAAACCTGACAAGTCAATAACTCTCCCATTACATAGAGTGGTAACCGCTTGACATTGCGCTTTGTTCCCATTGGTATTAGAGTTAACACAATTTTGACCTTAGGGAGTTCATTGGCCTTGGATGGGAAACTTTCCCTTCACTAGGCACTTAGAGAAGATTGCAAATTAGACAACGATGCCTTTAATTTGGCAAAATCTTGGGCGTTTTAAGCGTTTATCGCTGACTGAGTTTGCATGAATTTGGTTAAAAGTGTCCTTGAGACTCTTCGGTAATGGGATTATATATGACGCACGAGGGGGCTCTTGCATAGGTGAAGATTATTGGTAAGGTGGAGTAGTGATGGTTGTTGGGCAACATGTGGATTCGGGTTCATCGCTGTGTTCAATTGCCCAAAATTAAAATCGGGATGGGTTCTCCATGAGGATTTGTATGAATTCTCGTGACGGCTGTTAAAATTACCCTTATAAGTTCGCACCACCTCAACTTGCTCTTGAGGCATCACTTCGCAGGTGGGTATCATCGGACATTCCTTCGTTAAATGTCCCACCTCACAAATAGTGCACACCTCATCTTTTATTGCTCTTGTGGCGACGAATACGTCTCTCCCTTAGCTTCGACCATGTCTTTTAACCTTTTGACTAGTTTATTAATTTGAAGTTTTAATTCGGCTTCTTTGTCCAATTGATAAAGACCAAATGAATAAGGAGCCATAGCCATGTGTCTAGATTTGGGTTAGGTATTAAGATCCGATGTGTCCTACTCTTGAGTAGTCTCAACGATATACTTAAAGTGGGCCTCCGCATCATCTGTGTCTAACCCTAAGAACTCTCCAGGGAATATGGTTTTAATGAGTTATTTAGAACTTAAGCTTAACCCATGATGGGAGTAGGATATGAGTCTCCACTTCTCAAAACTGTGGTGTAGGCAAATGTTAATTAACTCGTTAAACCTCTCCCAAAATCTATTGAAAGGCTCATTTTCATTATCCAGGGCATATGGTTATAATGAGTTGTTTAGAACTTAAGCTTAACCCATGATGGGAGTAGGATATGCGTCTCCGCTTCTCAAAACATTGGTGTAGGCAAATGTTAATTAACTCGTTAAACCTCTCCCAAAATCTATTGAAAGGCTCATTTTCATTTTGCCTAAAGGTCAGAATTTCATCCCTAATAAAACTGGTCCTATGTGCAGCAAAGAACTTTTGGAGAAACTTAGCCCGAATATCCCTCCAAGTGGCTATCGAGTTTGGTGCTAGTGACTAAAGCCACGTCTTAGACTTATCCTTCAGAGAGCAGGGGAAAAACTTGAGATGCACTACATCTTGGGTGCACGCTTGGTCATTGAAAGTCTCGCACGCCTCCTCTAACTCTCTAAAGTGGAGGTATGCCTTTTTTTACTCCATACCATGGAATGTAGGGAGAATCTGAATCATACCATTCCTAAAATAAAACTGTCCCTCATTATACGGAAATATAATGCAACCCGAAGTGACGATTCGGTCGGGGTATAATAGGTCTCTTATGGGGAGATATGGCATCACTCCCTCACCAATTCCGAAACTAGCATTGTCATACATTACATTCTCACTTAATGACTCGATATCCTCATCGGACGCCCTAGACGCATAACTCACAGTGTGACTTGTGATGGAGTTTTTCGGTGTAGGAGGTGAAACCCAAAAATTTGGTGCGTTTGGAGTGTGTGAGCTATCGAGATTGAATTTGAATATGGGATTTTCGTGTACTGTATGAGTAGTAGGATTAGGATTTGATGGAGTGTTTTGCATTTAAATCACGAGAGAATATTTTTTAAAAATATTCTTGGATTTTTCGGATTTTTTTGTATTTTTTTGGTTTTATGAATTCTTTTGGTCTTTCGAATTTTTTTGTATTTTTTTGGCTTTTTAAAGATTGGAGTCAAATTATTAGATTAATTTGACCTAACCTAGTATGTCTACTTAAACCCTGGCAACGACGCTAAAAACTTAACGTGACTCAAAAAGTGTCTTTAGTGCGTGTGAATACGACTCAAGTGTAAGACGATCGCGTAGGTAATAATCCAAGCAAGTTGGTATTGAACTCAACGACTAAGATGTAAAATGTAACGACTACTAAGGAAGGCAACTGGACCTAAAGATCGACTTACAAAAAGAAAAAGAAAAGATGATAACTGTTTGAGAGAAAACTTTTAATGAACTAACGACACCTAATTAAATAAAGGTGAATTAACTACACATGCAAGAACGAAAACGTTGATTTTAAACTAAATGAGAAAAATGGGATATGAATACATTCCCCCAAACCTTCAGTAATTATGTCGAATATAGAACTTTCACAAAATTTAATATTTAATTGGGAGAAAAATTTGATTCCATCTAAGTATTATATATATGGGGATTGTACTCCTCACAATACATAATCAAAATGATTTCAAAGTGCGAGACAAAATTTTTGACACGCATATCGCATCCTGAAATACTCCGGCTACCTAGGGCAAATGAAGTTAAAAGAGCTACGACACTTAAACCGATAAAGTATCAAGCCTCCAATTAATTATCTAATTTAGTTACAGTTTTATATCCCTACATAACACCTAAATTGGGTTTATGTATCCCAATTCACTAAAAACCTAGCCGGACATGGTAAAACTATGATTAAACATGGATTTTATGTTGCATGGATTCATATTAATGTAAAGAGTGCAAACAAACATATATAGAATCTCTACAGCAAGGTAATAAATAATTATAACCTATAAAAGTAATAAATCTTGAGTGAAAAGAAATAAGAATACTTATATTGAATAATTTAAGTGAAAATAATGACGAACATGAATTTTTGATGAAGAATTTCCCTCCAATGTTTCTTGTCTCCTTATCCCTAAAAAACTAGGTTAAAACTAATGTAAAGTATGAATAATCTTAAGTTACAACTCATTGGATTCATTTTGGAAGGGCCCTAAACTTATAAACTCTTTAGCTAAAAACTAGGACAACGTTAAAATTCCTGCATCTGACTAACCGAACCGTTTCGACCAGGGGCGAACATGTTCGACCTTTTAATTTTCCAAAATTACTCTTTTGCCCCTGGATTCTTTTCAGGAATTCGGATGCGCGTAACTTCTTCACCGTAGCTCAGATTTGGATGTTTTTTCTTCCAGTGTTCTCTCGGATTCAAGATCTTCAACTTTCCTTTAGGCTCCACCTTTGGAATATGTCTGCAAAATTACTTTAATGCCCTGGAACTTCCTTCCCTTATTTTTCGTCTTTGTTTCGATTTCTCTCTCACATTTACTTGCACAAAATATTTGTAAACACACGAGAAATATAGAAAACTAGATATACTTAATGGAAAGGGTTAGTAGCATGGATACGAGATGAATCCATCCAATTTACACCTCATGGGATCGTAAAAATACCTAAATTACGGTGATAAAGGTGAAATATTTATGCCAAATAAAAGACCTTCTAATGTACTCATGAGGATGAAAAAGCCTTCCAGAGCCTCAAAAAGTACTTGGGGTCCCCACATTTAATGTCCTGGATGATCACTAGGGAATATCTATACTTATACCTTGATTCTTCTTTAACCACAATCATCTCAACTCTAATCTGAGAGGAATTTAGGGTCCAATACCCTATGTGTTATGCCATTTGAGCTCTACAAAGGGTTGAAAGAAAGTATTAGAGGATGAAAAATCTCGCCATTGGCCTTATCACTTCATCCAAATATTTAAGTCCCTATTTATAGTCTCACTCCATCATGGTCATGACCGATTGATTAGGCATAAATTCATCACATTTATCCCCTTAATTTCGGTATTTTTATGATCCCGTGCATGGTAAATAGCTTTTATTTATATCATATTTAGATACTAACCCTTTTTGTCAATTATTTCGTATTTGTATATCTCTTATATGTTTTACTGGTATTTCATCCAAGAAACATGGAAAAGAGAACTCAAAATAGTGAAAGAAACCAAGAAATGGGAAGTTCAAGGGTATTTTCGTAAATTTTTAGCCATATTCCAGAGGTGGTACCAACTAGAAAGTTTAATATCTTTCAATTACAAGAACACTGGAAAAAACATCACCTCAATCCGAGCTACGGTGAAGAAGTTATGGTCATTCGAAGTTGAGAGAAAATCGCAAGAAAAATGAACCGAATCGGATCGATTCGGTTTTCATAAAAAAGGATCGATCCAACCCCCAAAGTTCATTGCATCATGGCCATTTAGTGTATTGATCCGATTTTCATAAAAAAAGGGATCGATTCATCCATTAGTCACGCTCCAGGCCCGTTACAAAATTAGTCACTCTTTTTAAGTGTGATAAATTGCCAGATACGGGATTTTTATTTTGTCCTTATCTTTTATCCAAAAGATTTTTATGTTTTGGGGACTCTTTAAACGACCTCTAGCCTATATATTTAGTCATTAGTACTCTTTTTATTAAGATTTGATTCATGTAAAAGCTCTATAAGAAGTAGGAACATTTAGGAGAAGAATTTACATATTTTGCACCTTTAATTCATGAGCTTTTCCAGTTTTTCTTCAACCTTTGATTTCTTCTTGCATGTTCTTGTTATTCAATCTCGGTAACTTTTATTTCCATCACTTTAATTATTATTTCTCATGTTTAATCTCTCTTTCCAAGAAATTATGAGTTCATGCAACGTAGATAACGTAGTTTTCACTAATTTCGCCATGTTAGGCTAGGTTTTTAAGGATTGGGATGCATGAACCCAACCCGATGTGGTTTGTATGGGTATAAAATTAGTTCTCTAAATTTAGTAATTGATTAGATCATGTAGTATGGTGATCACAACCGTTGTAGGACTTTTGATCTCATTTTCCCTACGTAACCGGGATGCTTAAGAGTGCAACGAGCGTGTAGCTAATACGATACTGCTTTACTCATCTCTTGATTATGTATGATGCGGGCTACGATCCCTCATATATGCAATGCTTGGGATTACAAAAGACCGGATTTGATCAATTAGTTAATTTACGACTAGTTTTGTACTGGACAACATACTAGGAATTGGGGGAATTTGTCCCTACCTTAATTTTCCAATTAGTTTTAGTTAACTTCTTTATTTTTCCCCTTTTTCCTTTCTCACCCCATCATCATCTTTTACACTTTATTTTTGAAGTAATAAATCAATTAAAATCCATCAAACATTCCATGTGGATTCGATACCCAGACTCAACGCTATACTCCATAAGAGTGTAGTTAAAGTTTAGTTTTTTTTTAATTGTCGTCGAAAGCCGATAACAACGACTAGCGTATTTACACGGATGCTCAATTTCCACCTCGATCAAAATGGTGCCGTTGACAGGGAGTGTTTTGTTATAAATTATAATTGATTTACCATTTCGAAACATTTTTTTTTCTTTTGTATTTTTTTGTTTTAAACTTTTTTGCAGGCTTGCACAATTGAGCACTAAGAAACGTTGAATCCTCAACCGCACACCTCTGTACGCGAATTATCCATTTACATACTATTTGTCCATCATGTCTTTTAATGGTGAGTTCGGTAATTATAATGGTTCATATGGTAATTATTTTCAAACTTTTTATTCTCAAGAGTCCGCGACTCGACCTATTACCATTAGTGAGGCCATTCTAACTCTGGAGTATGAAAGACTTTAAAACGAATATCGAAACGAATATCGAAACGAAATTCATATTCAATCTTTTTATTCTCAAGAATCTGTGCCTCGACCTATCACCATGGTTGAGGCCTTTCTAAATCTTTCATACGAAAAGTTTGAAAAAGAATATTCAAAAAAAAACATTTTGGGGAGCAAGAGTTGGATATATTATTCGAATCCAATGCCGACTTTTCTTTCGATATTTTTGAAACTAAAGAAGGTTTTCAACCAAATGAGGAATCCGAGGTTCTACAACCAAGGAATCCTACTTTGGAAGAAAACATGCTTTTTCTAACCAAAAGAGTACTAAATTTTCTTTCCACCCAAAGCACGAAGAATATCGATTATGGTCTTATTAGGGAAATGGTCCCACTTTGCGATGATGTGCATTCTTATTCAGAAAACAAAGAGGAGGTTGAGACTTGTGTGTCACCTCAAAATCCTAAAGAACATCGCATTGAAAGTGAGTCTGTTATTCAATCTCCAAGTGATGATGAATCACTTGAGATTGAGTTTATTTCATCACCATTCTCGTTCACCGTTGTTGAACCATTAGAAGTACCTCTAGATTCCTATGAGTTGGTTGAAAGTTATTAAATGTTTACACCTTTTACCGACAAGGACACTTTACTAGAATTGTTTTCTAATATGGACTCTTCCTTTTTCTGTGCCCCTCTTCCTATACTACTTGAAAAATCTTTGGGAGGGGATTCTATTTTTCTTGGATCCCAATTGTATTTTTCACCCATTATCCCTTTAAAAATTTTAATTGGTGATGGTCCATTTTTTTCTCCTTACACATGCCTTCCGTTGTTTAAACGGAATTCTTATTTTTCGAGAGGCGCACATGAAAATGAGGGTACACCGATTATCCCTCAAAGTCAAATCGTGTTTTGGGTGGACCCTCAAATTATTTGACTTCTAGTGTATGAGTTATTAGAATTTCAAATCGTAGGTTGTACAATAGTTAGCTTTTTTCCCCTTTAGTTTAGAGTTCTTGTTATCTTTTTTCCTATGATTGTTCTTTTTTCTATGCTTGGTTCTAACAAGTTTTGTAGATTCAATGGACTCGTACTTATCGGGGATCACTCCATTTTGGGTAATATCTTTCTTTTCCTCTCTTTATGTTGTGTTTTTTATTTTCATTGAGGACAATGCAACATTTAAGGTAGGGGGTGTGGGATATTCTTCGCGTTTATTGTTTAGATTCATTGATTTGATGACATGTTATTTCCAAGTGTGTTTAAAAAAAATGAAAACTAGGGTTTTTATTGTTCTCTCTCTAAAAACTAAGTACAAAGCTTCTCTAAAACTAATTAGAAGCCATCCTTAATGTCTGGGAGGACATTGAAATATATACACTACGAAAAATACAAGAGTTGGAGTCATTCAAGACTCTAGCTTGAAGAAGATAATCAAAAATCTCGAACCCCGGATCGTTCTGCCTAAAAGTTTCCGATCTATCTTCCTGATGAACGGATCGATCCCTTTTTTATTTCACCCGGATCGATCCCCTAAATTCTTCACATTTAGGCATAAATTCTTCACATTTATCCCCTTAATTTTGGTATTTTTATGATCCCGTGCATGGTAAATAGCTTGGATTTATCTAATATTTACGCGATTAACCCTTTTTGGCAAGTATTTCATGTTTTGTGTATCTCTTATGTATTTTGAAGGTATTTCATGCAAGAAAGATGGAAAAGAGAACTCAAAATAGTGAAAGAAACCAAGAAATGAGAAGTTCAAGGGTATTTTCATAATTTTTCAGCCATATTCCGAAGGTGGGATCAATTAGAAATTTGAATAGATTTCAATTACAAGAACACTGAAAAAACGGCACCTCAATCCGATCTACGGTGAAGAAGTTATGGTCATTCGAAGTTGAGAGAAAATCACAAGAAAATTTAAAAACTTTCCAAAAAATTGAAAAAGTTTGAAAAAGCCAAAAATAGTTTTCTTCAAAATAAATAAAAATTGGAATTTAAAAGCTTAAAAAATGTCACATTTTTTCTGTCTCAAGTTGTAAAAATCAAATGCACAAGGTCAAAGTTGACCAAAGATGAAAATTGAGCGAAAATTGATGACTTAACGAATAAGTGTGGAGATTAATCAACCCGGTGAGATTTCGAGCCTATCAATTTTTTTAGTTTTGAAATCAATCCGAGTTTATGATTAACTCAAAGTTCTTTTCAGCGTTTTAATAAGTCATTGATGATCTCTATTTTTATTGTTTTGATTGGTTATGGGAAAGGTGTGGGATATTGTCTTGAATAACGCGCAATAAAATATCTCTAAACTAAATTAATCTCGAGACGTATATGGTAAAGCAACTCGCATTTGGACAATGAAGTAGGCCCTCGTTTATTTCCCAAAAATATTGGCCATAAAAAGTCGTGAAATTTTTTCCCTTTGCAACCCAATTTGAGCCTAATAAATTTTTCCTTTCGTTTGATAACCCGAAAAAAACCAAATAGCCCAGAATTGTGAAGATTGAATATTCATCAGATAAAGTCCGAAAAGTGCATAAAAAGGGGCAAGAAAAAAATAGAAAAATGCTCAACAAAAATAGAAAGAAAAGAAAAGTGTGAAAGATAGAAGAAAAATAGAAAAATAAGAGAACTTGAGCAAATGCTCGAAAAATCACTAATGGACATCATAAGAATATTTTCCAATTTCGAAGTTCCCAACCATTCCCATATTACCCAATACACCTTTAACATGAAAAAGTCCTAACTCAGTTCGAATTGCAAAATTGATTAACGTGTGGAGAGCTAAGATACAAAAAGATAATATGCGAGATTAAATGGTGTGAATTTGAGGCGATCTTTCTCATTTTCCAATGACCGTAATCCGATGATGGGATCTTTTCACCTAAAATATTTGTGTCTTTCAATTTGTATACATGACCTCGTGTCCATTATTTTTACTCTTTATATCACGCATACCGAGAGAAAATATCCACATTTTGAGTGATTCGTTTGTGAGTGTATCTGTGAGAATTGAAATCAAAGATAATTTTCAAAAAGTAATGTAATGATCAATAGGTGGAAATTAGCGATTCGATTTTTGGCTTCGCACAACCACACACACACACACACTATGATTTGAGACTCTTGAATATGAATTTGCGGTTGCCATTTTTAGGGAGTTTAAATTGTACAATTTTTAAGTATTTTTATTTTTCTTTGAGTCAATAACGAATTTTGTGGGTATATTCACTGCAAGCCCTCACGAGACACCACTCGTCCTACTAGGGTAACCTAGGGGTTTAAAGGCTTGTTGCATACGCTAAATGCAATTGCTTTCCCGCGGAAGAGGTATTCTATCCCAATAAAGTTTTTGAAGGGTCCATAACACATACTCTCATTCTTTTACATTACTCGGGACGCGCAAAGTCCTAAGTTAGTAGGGTTTGATTAGGCAGAAATTCTTTAAATTTATCCCCCTTAATTTCGATATATTTTATGATCCCGTGCATGGTAAATAGCTTGAATTTATTTTATATTTATGATACTAACCCCTTTTGGCAAGTATTTTGTATTTTGTGTATCTCTTATGTGTTTTAAAGGTATTTTATGCAAGAAAGATGGAAAAGAGAACTCAAAATAGTGAAAGAAACCAAGAAATGGCAAGTTCAAGGGCATTTTCATAATTTTCAGCCATATTCCGAAGGTGGGACCAACTAGAAAGTTGAATAGCTTTCAATTACAAGAACACTGAAAAAATGACATCTCAATCCGAGCTATGGTGAAGAAGTTATGGTCATTCGAAGTTGAGGGAAAATCAAAAGAAAAATGAACCGTCAATTTTCATAAAAAAGGGATCGATCCGGCCCCCAAAGTTCACTGCATTAAGGCCATTTAGCGGATTGATCCGGTTTTCATAAAAAAGGGATCGACCCAGCCATTATTCACGCTCCAGATCAGTTACAAAATTAGTCACGCCGTCTAAGTGTGACAAATTGCCAGATACAGGATTTTTATTTTGTCCTTATCTTTTACCCAAAAGAGTTTTATGTTTTGGGGACTCTTCTAAACGACCTCTAGCCTATCTATTTAGTCATTATGACTCTTTTTATTCAGATTTCATTCATGTAAAATATCCATAGTAAGTAGGAACATCTAGGAGAAGAATTTACATATTTTGCACCTTTAATTCAAGAGCTTTTTTAGTTTTTCTTCAACCTTTGATTTCTTCTTGCATGTTCTTCAATCTAGGTAACTTTTATTTCCCTCGGTTTTATTATTATTTCTCATGTTTAATCTCTATTTACAAGCAATTATGAGTTCATGCAATGTAGATAACTTAGTTTTCACTAATTTCACCATGTTAGGCTAGGTTTTTAAGGGTTGGGATGCATGAACCCAACCCGATGTGGTTTGCAAGGGTATAAAATTAGTTCTCTAAATTTAATAATTGATTAGATCGTGTAGTACGGTGATCACAATCATTGTAGGACTTTTGATTTTGTTTGCCCTAGGTAACCGAGATGCTTAAGAGTATAACGCGCGTGTAGCTAATACGACACTGCTTTACTCATCTCTTGATTATGTATGATGCGGGCTACGATCCCTCATATATGTAATCCTTGGGAGTACTAAAGACCAGGTTTGATCAATTAATTAATTTACGACTAGTTTTGTACTGGGAAACATACTAGGAGTTGGGGGATTGTGTCCCTACCTTAATTTTCCAATTAGTTTTAGTTAACTTCTTTATTTCCCCCTTTTTCCTTTCTCACCCCATCATCATCTTTTACACTTTATTTTTTAACTAATAAATCAATTAAAATCTATCAAACATTCCCTGTGGATTCGATACCCAGACTCGCTGCTATATTCCATAAGAGTGTAGTTAAAGTTTAGTTTTTTTTGTATTGTGGTCTGAAGACAATAACAATGACTAGAATATTTACATGGATGCTCGATTTCCACCTCGATCACCGATCAACCGCTCTACAAAATCCTTCAAAATCCTAATACCTTAGGAAGTATTGTCAAGTGGTCTGTAGAGTTAGGGAAATTTGATATCAAGTATTAACCATGAAGTTCCATCAAGGGTCAGACCTTAGCTGACTTGATTGCGGAGTTTAATAACTTAAAAGAGGGGGATGAAGAGTCCAAAAACTCTGAAATAATAACAACTAAAACAAAGGAACCTAATAAGTAAATATTATAAGAAGTAAACCCCAACTCTTTAACGTGGGTCTTACACGTGGACGGATCTTCCAACAGCTCATTGCAGTGGAGTTGGACTTTATTTGGTAATCCTAGAAGGAGGTACTATCTTTCTTGGTCTCCATTTCTAGTTCAAAGCCTTTAACAAAGGGGAAGAATATTAATCCTTAATGGAAGGCTTAGGCTTTTCCATTCATTTAAAAGCAGAGCAGGTAAAAGCCATTAAAGACTCTTAGCTTGTAGTCAACCTGGTCACTGAGGTATGTGAGGCCAAAGGTGAAAGGATGAATGGGTAATTAGCAATTATAAATCAACTCATCTAGAAGGACCCAAGATTTTTCATAAAAAGGGTTCCACGAGCAAATTCAGAGGTTCACCATATTGCATGGGTGGCCTCATCAGACGAGGGTGATCCAGAAGTCCTAGTCACCACTTTGGACTAATTGAGCATCACCCAACTCTTGATCAACACTACAAAGGACGATTCAAAGCTTAGACTGGACCACTCTCATCAAAGCTTACCTCATAGATGAAGCCTTGAAGGACAAACTTCAAGCCACACGATTAGAGTCTCTAACTTCCATATACTGCATAAAGAAAGGGATATTGTTAAAAAAAGTGCGTACTGCTCAGCACCTCCGCACTGCCTTAGCCCATTAGAGGCTTGTTGTGTCCTTATAGACCTCTCCGAAGATAGTTATGGTGCCCATATAGGCCCAAATACCTTAGCCTATAAAGTTTGGAGGCAAGGGTATTTCTGGCTAATATTGGGGAAAGAAGAAAAAGATTTAGTTCAACATTATGATAAATGTCAGAGGTCCGCCTTCATTCTAAAGAAACCAACACAGAAAATAGATCCAATGCTAAGTCCACGGCACTTTGCTCAGTGAGGAGTGGATGATGGGACCTCTACCACTTAACAAAGGCCAAAATAAATTCTCTATTGCAGCTATTGTTTACTTCACTAAGTGGGATGGGGTTGAGACCTTGGCCACCATCATAGAAAAAAAGACAACCAACTTCATTTAGAAAACATCTGGATATTTGTATTGCTTAGATCCATCATGTATAACAATGATAAGCGATTTGATAACCCAGTCCCCTGGGAGTTCTGCTAAGACAGTAGCATAAGTAATCAATACTTATATCTAGGACATCCTCAAAACAATAGCCAAGTCGAAGTTACTAACATACCGTCTCCCAAAACTTGAAGAAGAAGTTGGAGATATCCAATGGACTATGGTTTGAGGAGATGCCAAGCATCTTATGGGATAATAGGACCACAATCATAGGTTCAACAGGAGAAACTTCATTCTCCATAACCTTTGGAATTGAGTATCTGATCCCATTAAATGTCGAGGTGCCTACACAAAGGGTAGCTTATTTCAAACTAGGGGCGGATGGAGAAGGTCTCAAAAGGTCTATGAATGAATTAGAGAAAAGAAGATAGGTTGCACTGATAACAATGGTCTCTTACACATAGAGGACAACCTTATAATTTAACAAAAAAGTCCACCACAAAGAATTCAAGGTGGGGGATATGGTCTTGAGAGAACTCACCCTTGTAACTAAAAAATCCAACGAAGGAAATATAGGCCCTAAGTGGGAAGACCCCTATATGGTGGTCATAATAGAAAGTCCGAGGTGTTATTAGCTCAAAAATATTAATGGGTATGAATTTCCACATCCTTGGAATATAGAGCACCTCAAGAAGAATTCCCAATGATGTACTCCATGTTTTATATGAAATGTAAAAAACTCTTTTTTCTACCTATAATGTCTTAATACAACGTTCTATACTAGTTACAAGGCTTTATTCCTTGACTCTAAATTAAACCTAAAGTCTGAGGTCCCAATATGATTTATAAGACTTCAATCCTTGGCTCTAGGATTGATCTTGTTAGGCATGGATATATGTGGAATAAAAAATTTCAGCCATGGATCTTCAATTAATCAAACAAAAGAAAGAGTAAAATCAAAGACTAGGCCTGAAGAACAAACCTAGGGATTATAAAACACTATCTTTGCGAATTTGGTTGCAATCCGATGGGGAGAAAAGAATTTTTTGATGAATAATTACTGCCTTCTTTTGGACCTCTAAAAGCTTTCTTAACCATCTATAAAGATTGGATCTTCTAGTGTATGATCCTCCTAAAAGTTAGGCAGGTGTGTGGGTACTTTTTGAGATGAAAACCCTTGCTTATGATATAGATATGGTGGTCTCTCTCTACCCACTTCACAAAAACGTGAATAGCATTTTCTTTAACCCCTATTAAACCCCAATGTTGAATAATTATACAAAAATCACTTCCCATAACTTTATATACAAATACAAAAGGTGATCTTGGGCCAAACTAGGTCATTTAAGAGTCTGGTACTAACTACTTGGGTATATGGACTAAACTAGGGACCCAAGACAAATAATTAAATTAACTTCCAAATAAATACTCGAAAATCCCAAATTTTATTTAATGTAATTTATTTTCTTTCTTTATACAATGATAATTATGACTTCACTATAATTTAATTATCTAAAAAATACTCGGAAATGATGAGGTCTTATTTTCAAAGATGAAAATAGTACATAATATGATTCCCCACGTTAAGCTTCTAATACCCACTTGGTCAAATCAATTTTTCGTTAATTAACTTTAATTAACATCTAATCAATTCTTCGATTCTCAGATTTAAATTATTTTGATCCTCCAACGGATTATAAATAATCCAATGATCAAGTTTAGTGGTGGAAACAAATCTTATAAGTCTATCAAGGGGGTATCTCAAGCCAAGGTATCCTTGGATACGGATTCCTCCAAATTAGGATCTCAAGTCTACTTACATAGCTGCTACCTTTTGGGGATCATTTTATTCAATCTAGGATTGAATTTCACCCATAAAAATCAAACAGTAATAACATAAACATTCCAATCCTAATTGTTTTATGTAAAAATTACATCCCCACTTGAACCGATGAATAATAGACACCTGTCATCCTATTTGTCTATTCAACTATCTTAATCGACATCAGAGGAACCTAGTTGGCTGAAATGCCAACCAACTCCAGAATGTGAACCGTCAGGAATATTAAAAGTTACTCGGATGGAAGGGCGACCAACACTGAATACCAAGAGTCTCATTTATTGGTGCGATGGCAAGTGCCCTCGCCCAAGCTACGATTGGTCTCGGGTTCGATACATGGAAGAAGCCTCTCCATATGTGAAACATATGGGTGCAAGACTAGCCAACATTCGTCTCTCCCAGACCCTGCAGTTAAGCGGGAGCCTTATGCACTGGGTACGACCTTTATATGTAAATTCCTAGAAATATAAAGGCATTCCGTCTCTAGGGTTCCGAACCACTATTAACAAACAGTCTCCCTTAGCTCAAATAGATAATTCAAGTAAATTATACTGAGCCCTTTCAAACTTCAATAGTAATACCAACAATGGACATAGGATTTTAACAATCGAACCACTTTAAAAAGCTTTGTCTCTTGTGTTTTTATTTAAATTGATCTTATTATTTATCTATGATTGTAAAATTGGACCACTCCATTTTTATACATCAAGGGATTGATGTTGTCAGCGGGAAACGACTTTTTATCATCGTTCTCTACCTCATACATTTTTTTGTTTATTATTTGGCTTAAAGAATGACTACCATTCCGAAAAGTAGCCTAACGACTGCAGACAATAACCCAGATATGTCTGCTCCCCCTAGTGAGACTGGCCTCCAAAGAATCTTATTCAATTTAGCTAAAGGACAGGAAGCCATGCAAGAGTTAGTAAAAAAATTAGCTCATACAATGCAAGATAATTCCAGGAGAGATATGCCACCTCCGTTAGCTAAGAATGAAAGGAGTTACCACTCTCGGTCTTCTAATGTCAGGTCATACTGTCCAAGTGCAACATCTTCATTCCGATCAACGAATTACTATGACGGTAGATCTTTTTACAAAGAAAGGCCAAGTGTATTAGAGAGGCTAAGTAGGGAATCTGCTTTTGACTGTCTAGGTCCCCGAATAACCAAAGGCCATCACAAGGAGCAAGAATGTCACCATGAGCACATAAAACGACCTATGAGATATAGAGCTAGCATGAGGGGCTCTGTGCATGCCGAATAGACTTTTAAGAAAGAGAGTTCAGCCCATAGGCAGAATAAAGCCACAAAATCTGCTTCTGTAAAATCCACACCAAAGGAACATTACTGGAAGAGATCCATGCAGCTACTGGAAGGTTTGATAGGGGAAATGGACAAAATAAAAAATCCTTTGCAAATGAGTTTTGTTAAGGGTTCACCTTTTGTCTAGGCTATTGTGGACAACCCCACACCTTCCAAATTCAAGCCACCGGTTATCACTCCTAAATATAAAGGAAAATTGATCTAGTCTTATACATTGAGAAGTATCAAGCTACTGCTGACATTTATTATGTCCCCGATGAGATGAGGTGAAGGGATTTCTCTAGTTACATGACAGGTCCAGCTTAAATATGGTACAATAATCTACCTATAGGTAAAATTTCTAGTTCCCACCAATTGGTTGAATTATTCATTGATAATTTTTTCTTTAGGGCCAAGACGATCAAGATTGTTACTCATCTCTTGACCGTGCGCCAAAAATCTAGAGAGAGTACCTAGGATTGTATCACACATTTTAATGGAAGCTAGAAGTGGTGGATTATGAAGAAAAAATAGACATTGCAACTTTGATAAGTGGGTTACTGGAAAAGGATCTTCATTATGCCCTAGTAAAAAATCCACCCAAAACTATGATAGAGTGAATGGATAAGGCTGGAAAGATTATAAATGTCGAGGACATTATGGAAGAGAAAGAAGTTCCAGAGAGTAAAGCTAAGGGTTACAAGAATAATTTGTTCAAGAAAGACAAAAAAGATAAGAAGTCTGGCAGGATTAAGAAGTTCGATGAGTATACTCCACTCACTAAGGGTATTCACCACATCCTGGAGGAAATCAGGGGCAACAAAGATCCGAACTGCCTGGAAAACTGGTGACACCTCCCAACAAGATGGACAAGTCAAAATACTGTAATTTTTTATCAAGATCATGAACATACTACTGATATTTGCATAGCCCTTAAGAATGAAGTTGAAACTCTTATTTGGCAAGGAAAGTTGGCAAAATTTATTGATCAAAATGGCAACCGAGATACCAGGAGAAGATCTGAATCCCCTGGCCGAGGAAAATACAGCACCAAAAGGGCACGTAACAATGACTATGAGGATGATCCTGACCTGCTGAAGAAGCCTGATAAACCTGAGATGGATGTAGGTATGATTTCCTTCGATTGTCATTTCATCGCAGGGGAAGATGCTGGTGGAGGAGACGGACTTGCTTAAAGGAAGGCCTACTTAGATGAGGACAAAGAATGTCCCACTATCAAACATATTTATATGTCCGACAATAGTGATGATTGGCCTAGGAAAGTAAATAAAGACAAATTAGTGATCAACTTCACATAAAACGATCTGAGTGGGGTGCTTTATCCTTATTATGATCTATTAGTCATCACTTTCAGAGTTTACTATGGTAGAGTGGCCAGTTGGTCGACAATGGGAGTTTGGTGAATATAACATTCTATAACTATTTCCTAATCCTGGGGTTACTAGACAGTAAACTAGACTCGTACCACAAGCCTCTCGTAGGATTCTAGGAGAAAGGGTATATCCCTTAGGATCTATTAAGATGGATGTGTTGGTCGACACTTGGACAGTGAGCAAAAGGGAACGAATTCGCTTCTTTGTATTGGACAAAAATGTACCTTCAGCCTATAAATTATTCCTTGACCGAGTGAGGTTTAAGCAATTAAAGACAATGCTATCTATTGTGCATCAACGCATGAAGTTCCCTACCAATTATGGATTCGGCGTAGTTAATGGTAACCAGATGGAAGCCCGAGAATGCTATTGTACCTCAACTGACCAATAGGAGATGAAGAGGGGCACAACTACCTTCCATATTGATACTTTGGATACTCACGAAAAGGAGGACTTGGTGAAAGGATAGGGAAGAAACATAAACTATTGTGCTTGATGATGATAAACTCGAAAGAACCACCCAGATTGTCTCAAGACTAACACCATCTCTCAAACATGTTAAATACGTTCCTTAGAGATATAAAGAATGTGTTTTCCTGGATTCATGAGGATATGCTAGGGATTGATCCCAACTTCATCTTCCATGAACTCAACATTTATAAAGAAGCCAGACCAATCAAGTAGAAGCATAGAGTTTTTAACCCCCGAGAAGAATATGGCGATCCAAGAAGACGTGGAAAAGCTGCAGAAAGCACAGTTTATTGACAATGTTAAATATCCGACTTGGTTGATCTCCGTGGTAATGATCAAGAAGAAGAACAACAAATGGCGAATATGTGTAGATTTCACTAACCTGAATAAAGCATGCCCAAAAGATCCAAAGATTTACCAATTGGTGGATGAAATAGCAGATCATAAGCTACTTAGCGTCATGGATGCTTATTATAGTTATAACCAGATTAAGATGAATCCAGAGGATAACGAGAGCACATCCTTCATCACCAGCAGAGGAACCTACTGCTACATTGTTATGCCCTTTGGGATAAAAACACTGGAGCAACGTATCAGAGGTTGGTAAAAAAAGTATCTGAGGGCCAAATTGACTAGAATATGGAAGTGTATGTAGATCATATGTTCACCTAGAGCAATTTTGTTGTCAACCATATTGCTGATTTGGCACAAACATTTGACCAACTGGAAAAACATCAAATGAAGCTCAATCCAACCAAGTGTATATTTAGAGTACAGGAAGGCATGTTTTTAGGGTACATCGTGAATCAAAGGGGAATTGAAGCCAACCATGATAAAATAAAGGCTTTACTGGATATGTAATCCCCGACTAGTAATAAGGATGTGCAAAAGTGGACAGGAAGAGTAACAACTCTTAATCGCTTCGTTTCTCAAGCCATAGACAAATGTCTTCCATTCTTCAAGGTGCTTAAAAAACATTCGAATGGAATGACGACGTGAAAAAGATTTTTTGGAATAAAAAAAGTACTTGGGATCTCACCCACTACTCTCCGAACCAGCTTTGGGCGAGAAATTGTACTTATATTTAACTGTTTCAGAGTCTGCTATAAGTTCAGCCTTGATCCGATTAGAGGAATATGTTCAAAAGCCAGTGTATTACACCAGTAATGCGTTTCAAGGAGTAAAGATCAGGTACCCATGCTTGGAGAAGATGACATTGATACTCATTTAATCTATAAGAATAAGTCCATACTTTCAGTCCCGTACTATTGTAGTATACACTGACTTACCTCTGCGATTAGGTTTGAACAAACCTGAAAAATCAAGAAGATTAATGTCTTGGGCAGTTGAATTGGGAGAATATGAAATTGTATATGAGCCATGAAAAGGCGAGGTTTTCTCAATCAACGCTCTGATACCAAATTGTTGGAACAATAGGCCCCAATTTTAAAATTCTCATACTTCAAAAAGTAATAATTTCCTTTTTAGATGCGAAAGCGTAGATGGTTCACAAAATCACCAAATATTAATTTCTTCTCAAATTAAAATTAAATAAAGTGAAATTAGATGGAACACACACACAATTTGAATTTCACTTAAACTAAATTAATTAACCCAAGTCTTAGAAATTTGCCTAAGTCATGTTTTCCAATTTTCCCAAATTAGGCCAAACCAATTTTAACAAATTAAATTAACGACTTGAATTAATTGCACATTACCCAATATTTAATTAGCACCAAATTAAAATAAGTAGAAATTAAACCAAATTTTATCTTTTTACCTAAGCATGTGTTCTAGGTGATATAGCAAGATAAAAATAAATAATGAATCACTACGCCGCGATGTACGAGGAAAAACCCACAACGGGAAAAAATCTCGGACGGCCCTAGCCTCAAATCCACTAAGTATGGTTTTACAAATACAAGACAGTGAGACTCAAAACACTCGACTCGATCCCTCTCAAGCCCCGACGCTTCTTCTTGTATACACCTCCGCCTAGCTAATAACCACGGAGCTCCACCGCGGTTTTGGAATCCACCGATCGGACTTTATATGGTCACTGCCACCCAAACTAGGAGCCTTTCTCCAAGTAGGTAAATCAACGCAGACTTCTTCTTTGTGGGATGTATAAGCAAACCCAAACGAACTCTTCAAATGGTAGAGTAATACCCAGTGCCAAACACTCCAAGCAATGATATATATATATATATATATATATATATATATATAATTAGAACTTGGAATAAACAATGTGGGTGTAAACTAGAGTGTTAAATGATTTTTTCTTTGGAAAAATGAACACTCAAAACATGAACTTTTTCCTTTTGAAATTTTGCTCTCAAACTCTCTCTTGGAGATGGAAAGGTATGATAAAGTTAAGTGGAAAAAGTTAGTTCCCTCACATATTAAGACTGCCCAAAAAGTTAGTGGAAAAAGAAGTGGGAAAAAACTGCTCAAACTGCTAAATAAACTATTCACGCCAAAACTCATTCGAACGAAATTTTCGTTCGAACTAAGTCTCGTTCGAACGAACCTTCTAACTAAGTTCCAATGGGAACTCGTTAGAAATCTCGTTAGAACATCATTCTCGTTTGAACGACACTTCAAACGATATTCCAGTGGCCAATGTGGGAACTCATTGGCAAACTTCGTTCGAACGACATTCTCGTTCGAACAATAAACTTGTTCGAACGTCAATTCGAACGAACTTCCAGAAAGTTGAAAAAAATATGATTTTAGCCCAGAAACTTTATATACTTTATTTTAAAGTTTTAATAAAATCTTTCTGAAAATAAACAACAGTTTAAACAAAACGTTCACCCAATATAAAATGTTCCAAGCTCCTATATATATATTCAAAATGCATTCATACCTGAGGATCAATGGAACCAATGTTGTTGACGTAGAAACGAGGCACATTAAACTCGGCATTTGATGAAGCTTTAATATCTTGGCCGCTACGTCTTCAACAAACACGTCATAGGCTTGAAGGATGATCAATAACTCTATCCTATAACTCAAACGTTTTTGTCCAGAATTGAGCCAAAACTACAAAGGACTCAATCGAAAATTTGTGTCCTTACAAATATCCCCCTTTGGCTATTCCGGGACAAAAACTAAACAAAAAAATCCTAAAGGGCCGTCAAGCTCTACCAGACTAATAAAAAGTTTCACCCAAAATAAAAATACAATGTTTGACTCAAACAACCCAAGGATCTATATCTTTGCCAAAAATGAAAGTTTCCATATATAGAAGAATTCCTACACACTTAAGCAAACACATCAAACGCATAGGGAATATCAAAATATCAAATGCAATTAAATAATTTCTCCCCCTAAATTAATTCTCCCATTTACCAACCATGATCAACCTAAGAAGATAGCGCTCTCCCCCTAAGTAAAATCTCCCAAACTAAGATATGATGACAATAGGATTATATACCATTTCTCCCCCTATCATTCTCCCCCTTTTTGTTCAGGAATAGACAAAGGTTAAAGAATCAAACATTAACTTATCTCCCCCAATTAAAGCAAATACACCCCTTAAACTAAACAAGGGATAAATAGAATGGGATAACAAGCTAAACATGAATTAGTGCACAAAGTGATGAGACCATTAAAGCACATAGGCAACAAAATCATAACTAATCCAAACAAATGATTACCAACTATGATGCGAAAACAAATGATACCAAATTGACAAATAAGATTCTAAGCATGTGATATCAAACAAACTATGCAACAAAATAAGGTACCAATTATGAATTAAAGCATTAATGGACTAGCTAAACATGGCAAAGACTTAAACAAAATATCATATATTTGTATACACAATAGATACAAGCTAAGCATAAGTACACACAAATAGATATAAACACCAAAATGACACAAAACTAAATAACATAAGATTTTCCACACTCTTATAGAATAAATGTGTCATATGGAAATGGAAGTGTTGGGGTGTGAACAAGATACCAATGAATTAAAACCCAATCACTTAAACATGTTCACGTAGTTCGCATTTGATTGCAAAACTTTATCAACTAGAATTTAGCTTTTATGTGACAAGATAAAGTGAACTAATGAACAAACAAACACAATGCATACAAGCCTAGCATATTGCTGATTCCACAAACCAATAGAGTCATGACATTGTAAGCGCAACTAGGATAAATGGACATTGTGCAAACCGTTGATATATCATCCAAACTCCCGCAATAAGCATATATATTATTCTTTTGAATGAATAAATCAACAAAACAAATTAGGCCTTGGCAAATATTTTTTCTTTTAATGCCATATTTTCTTTTAGGGCTTTGGACCACGTATTTCTTTTAGGTCCAAACAAACGGTGGCTTACTATTCGCAAAGGATAATAAATCCTTTGGGAGCTCTTCCCCATGCACATTTTTATATTTATCATTTTTTTATTTCTCACAAGTCTCACGTGCAACGGATTTTGACATGCACTAGTCCACCTAAGTCACATAACATGTAGATAACAAGATTGGTAGGAGAACACCTCACAAAGCTCAAATATAACATGTGACGTTAATGGTTCAAAAAGTTCGTGCATGTGTGTAAAGGCATATAAAAGTGAATCCATTAAGAAAGTCAAACTTAAGCTACTCCATGTAAACATGATAAAGAACATTTTAAGGATGAAAATTCTAACCAAAAGTTCTAGTCACATGGAAGCAAAATGAGGATTCAAACACAAACATATGCCACAAAATGTGTGTAAAACCAAAATACACACAAAATAAAATCTTTTTGAGTTTTTGAAAATTTTAACGAGAAATAAAAATATATACTCAAAAGACAAATAAAAATCATTTGAATTTTTCATTAAGCTTAAATTACCAAGAGATAAAAACCCAAATGATAAACAAAAATCTTTTTGTATTTTTCATTTAATGCAAACTAAAATGAAAGAATAAAATACAAAAGATAAACAAGTCATGATTTCTAGCATGAGATATGAAATAAAGAAATGACTAGAAAATGACTAAACATGCATACAACTAGCAAGGATATATAATATGAAGCACAAAATGATAGAGTATGCAAACAAAACTCACACATTTAACCTTTAAATTTAGCAAGGGAGGTTTCATGTGAAAGCAAATGAGAATCAACAAATCTAATATCTAGCGCATCTAAAAATGATTTTCGAACCCATATAGATGTATATTTAAAATGATGGGATTTGGAAACTAATGAAATGCTAGACATAGACTTTCTATGACTTCTTTTAAGATCAAAACAAAATGACCAAAGGTGACCTTTCCTACCACAATGCAAGTATGTGAAAACACGAGAAATGTTACCTAAGGTGTGACATTTTCTAAAGTCTTTGGATAAAGTAGACCCTCTAAAACAAACAATGGTTTTATCTTTAGCAACGGAAGTATTTGAACCAGATGAGCTAGAACCATTAAAACTACTACTCGAGTCTTGTAAATCATTTTTCATTTTTAAAATTTTGGACTCAAGTAATAAATTAGACTCCTCAATTTTACGGGACTCCTTATTTAAATTTTCTATAACTCCTAGAAGGTTATCATGCTCTCCCTTAATGTGAGCAAACTTGTCCCTAAGAGACTTTTCTCGACAATCACTCTCTTTCTTGGACATTTCTAAAAAATTATAATTGTGATTTATGTCCATGAGCTTTTCACAAAAAATATCTTTTTGAGATAGCCAGATTTGCAAAAATTGAACTTTAGCTTGAAAACAAGAATTTTCATCTTCAAGAAATTTAATTCTTTTTGCAAATCTCAAATTTAATTCTTTTAATTTTTCATTATACTTATTAAGCTCATTAAATTCCTCTCGGATAGAAAAAACTTCATTATCATAAGAAATGGAAAAATTATCATTAAGACGTCCCATCGAGATATACAAAAAAATGAGAGTGAGTAACAAAATGAACCACCTAAAAAATAAAAGGAGCACAAAAATTATAAAAGCCGAAAAATGGATCTTTGACGCGATAAAATAGCGCTCCGACTCTGATACCAATTTGAAAAGGTGAGATTTTCTCAATCAACACTTTGATACCAAATTGTTGGAACTATAGTCCCCGATTTTAAAATTCTTATACTTCAAAAAGTAATAATTTCCTTTTTAGATGCGAAAGCGTATATGGTTCACAAAATCACCAAATTTTAATTTCTTCTCAAATTAAAATTAAATAAAGTGAAATTAGATGGAACACACACACAATTTGAATTTCACTTAAACCAAATTAATTAACCCAAGTCTTAGAAATTTGCCTAAGTCATGTTTTCCAATTTTCCCAAATTAGGCCAAACCAATTTTAACAAATTAAATTAACGACTTGAATTAATTACACATTACCCAATATTTAATTAGCACCAAATTAAAACAAGTAGTGATTAAACCAAATTTTATCTTTTTACCTAAGCATGCATTCTAGGTGATATAGCAAGATAAAAATAAATAATGAATCACTACGCCGCGATGTACGAGAAAAAACCCACAACGGGAAAAAACCTCGGACGGCCCTAGCCCCAAATCCACTAAGTATGGTTTTACAAATACAAGACAGTAAGACTTACAACACTCGACTCGATCCCTCTCAAGCCCCGATGCTTATTCTTGTATACACCTCCGCCCAGAGAATAACCACGGAGCTCCACCACGGTCTTGGAATCCACCGATCGAACTTTATATGGTCACCACCACCCAAACTAGGAGCTTTTCTCCAAGTAGGTAAATCAACGCAAACTTCTTCTTCTTTGTGGGATGTAGAAGCAAACCCAAACGAACTCTTCAAACGGTAGAGTAATACCCGGTGCCAAACACTCCAAGCAATGATATATATATATATATATATATAATTGGAACTTGGAATAAACAATATGGGTGTAAACTAGAGTGTTAAATGATTTTTTTCTTTAAAAAATGAACACTCAAAACATGAACTTTTTCCTTTTGAAATTTTGCTCTCAAACTCTCTCTTGGAGATGGAAAGGTGTTAAAAAGTTAAGTGGAAAAAGTTAGTTCCCACACATATTAAGACTTCCCAAAAAGTTAGTGGGAAAAGAAGTGGGAAAGTGGGAAAAAACTGCTTAAACTGCCAAATAAACTGTTCCCGCCAAAACTCGTTCGAACGAGCCTTCTAACGAAGTTCGAGTGTGAACTCATTATAAATTTTGTTAGAACATCATTCTTGTTCGAACGAAACTTCGAATGATATTCAAATGGACAATGTGGGAACTCGTTGGCAAACTTCGTTCGAACGACATTCTCGTTCGAACGACAATTCTAACGAACTTCCAGAAAGTTGAAAAAATATGATTTTAGCCCAGAAACTTTATATACATTATTTTAAAGTTTTAATAAAATATTTCTAAAAATAAACAACAATTTAAAAAAAATGTTCACCCAATATAAAATGTTCGAAGCTCCTATATATATTCAAAATGCGTTAATACCTTAGGAGCAATGGAACCAATGTGGTTGACGTAGAAACGAGGCACATTAAACTTGGCATTTGATGAAGCTTTAATATCTTGGACGCTACATCTTCAACAAACACGTCATAGTCTTGAAGGATAATCAATAACTCTATCCTATGACTCAAACGTTTTTGTCCGAAAATGAGCCAAAACTACAAAGGACTCAATTGGAAATTTGTGTCCTCACAAGCCAAGAACCTCATTAAAAGGACAAGTAGTGGTGGATTTCATAGCAAAATTCACTTATGCAGATGTACCCAGTACGCCAAGTTTGCCTGCCAAGCAGACTTCTCTGGAAGAGAGCTCAACTCAAAAGCAAACTGAGATGGTCGCTAACTAACCCGAATCATCGGTTGTTCATGAAAGAGCCTTGAGACTTACCGAACAAAGCAACAAGATATTCAAATACGGAGTACTGGTGGAAGAAGACTTCAACAGTGATGTCCCATTTAGAAATTGTTTATAGATGGCTCTTCGTGCACTACTGGTAGTGGAGTTGAACTCATTCTCAATACTCCAAACAATTTGAACGTAGAATACTCATTGAGATTATAATTTCAGGCCTGCAACAATGAAGACGAATACAAAGCATTGATTATTAGTCTAGATCTAACGTCATCACTAAGTGCAAATCAGGTGATGGCGCATAGTGATTCTTAACTTATTGTTCACCAGTTACTTGAGATATATGGACTTAAAGGAGAAACAATGGTGAGATACTTGAATAAGACCAATGAAGTTATCTCCTCATTTTTTGCGGTCAAAATGGTTTAGATTCCAATAGTGGACAACGCCTGAGCAGATTCTCTTAATCGACTAGCCTCAACAACTCCAATGGAGCTTAGAAGAACCATTTCGGTAGAGATTCTCACCAACAGGAGTATTGATATGTAAGAAATCAACATTATTTCTATAGAATTGTGACCTTCCTAAATATATCCAATCATATACTATATTGATAAAAGAGTGTTACCAGTTGACTAAAAGGAAGCAAGAAAATTGAGATACAAGGCAACTAACTACATCATGGAGAAAGGCATTCTATACAGAAGGGGTTACACAGTCTCTTTACTTCGTTGTGTCCATCCAACTGAAGTAGATAATCTAATTAAAGAGGTCCATGCAGGTCAATATGGTGCCCACTCAGCTAAAAGATCTTTAGCACAAATAATAGCCTACAAGGCTACTACTGGTCAACCATGAAAGCATAATGTGTTTCATTCTCTAAGATATGTGACAAGTGCTAAAGGTTTGCTACCATTTATAGAAAACCAAGTGCTTCTCTGACTCCTATTACTTATCCCTGTCCTTTTTCTATTTGGGGAATAGACTTGGTCGGACCATTGTCGACCACCAAAGGAAGATTTAAGTACTTAATTGTCATAGTGGATTACTTCACCAAGTGGGTGGAGGCTGAGCCCTTGCTTGATATACCCAATCAAAGAGTATTTTTGTTAATATATAAGAAGATCATATATAGTTATGGAATTCCCTATGCTTTTATCACTGATTATGGTACTAAGTTTGACAATGAAGAGTTTGAAGAGTATTGTATAAGATCCAAAATTCAAAAACTATATTCAGCACTTGGACATCCACAATGCAATGGTTAATGGAGATTACTAATAATACTTTGATCGATGGATTGAAAAATCACTTGGATGACACCGAAGGAAATTGGATCAATGAATTGCACAACGTTCTTGGGCTTATAAGACTACACCAAGAACAGCAATAGGAGAGACTCTATATATGCTTGATTTTGGTAGTGAAGCAGTGGTACCTACTGAAATAGGTCTACCAACACACAGGGTATTGAATTTTGATTCCCCTAAGAGTGATCTAATGAGGCAACTAGATCTCGACATGGTTGAAGAAGTCAGAGAAGATGCTACAATTCGAATGGATACTTATCAACAAATAACTGCTAGGTTTCATAATCAGCTAGTCAAATCGACCAACTTGAAATAGGGAGATCTTGCACCGAAGAAGGTGATTCAGAAAAATAAAAAGTTGGAGACCAAGTGACATTGTCCTTATCGTATATCGATAAAAATACGACCATGAACATATTGCGCGGAAACATTGGAAGGAGAGGAGTTTAAGAACCCATGGAATGTCGACCATCTTCGTAAATATTATCAGTAATTTCAATGTAATCAGTTATTCATGTTAATGAAATTTCATGTTTCCCTCCATTATACTTCCTTTTTATGTTTTGTTTTTTGGAGTATGGTGAGGTACCACCTTAAATTAAAGGATAAATTTTAATTTTAATTCAAATTTGTCCAACTTCAGAAAAGTTATTTTAGTTCAAACTTCAGAAAAGTTCTTTTCTAAACTTTTCAAACTTTAGAAAAGTTGTTTTAGTTCAAACTTTTCCAACCTCATAAAAAAAATTTCTAAACTTTTTTAACTTCAGAAAAGTTATTTTAGTTCAAACTTTTCTAACTTCAGAAAAGTTCGTTTCTAAACTTTTCCAACTTCAGAAAAGTAATTTTAGTTCAAACTTTTCCAACTTCAAAAAAGTTATTTGCTAAAATTTTCCAACTTTAGAAAATTTATTTTAATTCAAAATTGTCCAACTTCAGAAGAGTCTTATACTTTTCCCACTTCAGAAAAGTTTATCTTTAGCTTACTTCATGTATGATTTCATCTTTGACAAATCACGAGCAATAAGTTAGTAAAAGCTCATGTAAGACTCAAAGTCAAACACAAGAGGTTTTACCCAACTAAGTTAAGCACATGGATAACTATACATTCCTAATACACTTGGTCTCCATAGATAAATAATGCTACAACTTAGTTCAATAAATCTATTTATAGTTTTATCTAAGATCAACATTAGTAGAATCTAAGGCATTATAATCAGATTCAATTGTGAATCAAACATCTGACATTTAAGCAGGACATTTAATAAATAGGCCAGTTAACTAGTCATTATACAGATTACCTAGTTGAAAATAAGATTAATAGAAACCACAAGCTTAAATAAAGAAGACAAAGTGTTTCAAATAATTTCAGTTCATTCCCATGAATATGAATTATAAAGCAAATACAGAGTACAAATTTATTTTACTGGACACTTTCCAATCAGCTTTACTCATCCCGATAGGATGCTCATCGTGGGTGCTCAGATGATTGATAGATCAAAAATCCATACTCCTAGTACGCCTTCTTCTGCTTGATCAGCCAAGTAGATGCTGGGGATGAACATACTCCACTTTTCCTTCCAGGCCAAAATCCCCAATGTATTTTCTAATCAAGCTCTGAGGGATGGAATCAGGGGGAATCCAATTGACATCAAAAGAGAATGGAGGATTAGGATAATCCAAGAGTCCTAGGTTATGCCAGTACCATAGTTCAATATCCTGATGTATCTTCATCAAAGTAAGCAGATTCGTCTAACCTTATTTATAGCCATCATTCCTGGCTTGTTCCATGTGCTTATCTAAGTAAATCAGGGCTTCATCATACCCGTCCATCCAAACAACTTTGGGTTAATTATGGAAATAGAAAGTAAGTCAATCCAGACTATCTTTAAGCTTTTGATGGCCTTGTCCTTCTCTTTAAGCTTATCAGCTTGGTCGGCCAAGTTTTTCTTGGTTTGCCTTGAAGGTTGTCCTGCATTGGTTTTCTTCTTCTACAAGGCCTATAACTTTTCCAGCAGCCTAGCATTTTTAGTCTTAAAAAATGATACCCTTTTATATGGACCAGTGGTGGTTGATTTCTTCAAACTGTCAAGTTTATTCCTCAAAGCATCATTTTCCTTCTTCCATATGGCCTCAATTGATCATGCACTCTTTAATTATTGGTTCAAGGCTAATTCCTTCTTATTCAGGGAAGAAGTGATGTCTTGTAATTTCTTATCAAAACCCCAGCCTTCACTCAAAGCTTAATACTTAGCCTCATAATCAGAATGAAGCAGTGCCTTAAAGAGTTTATGGTCTTCCTGCATCTGCTCAATCATCTCATAATAACCAGCATTATTGGCTATAGCTCTATCCAAAAGACAATGAAGATGGATGTAAGACTAATTCACTTGGTCGGAGGCATATAGGCCAAGAAACCCTACCAGATCTTCCTCAGTCAAGGGGACATGAACAACCTTAAAAAGATTTTTACACCGCCTGAGTAGGTCGAATTCAGTATATTCTATGGCTTTCTTCCAGGCATCAAACTGAAAATTTACAAGTATAAGTTTATGGGGAGAATTAATAAAAATAGACTGTATAGAAGACAACAATCAACAAGAAATTAACATTATGTGAAGCTGGTAGAAATTGAACAAAAAATGTCCAATTATTAATGATGTTAAGGTTATAGAGTTAGGTACATCAGGAAGGAAAAAAAGAAGGAATGAAAAATACGTAAAGAAAAAGGCAAAAATAAATTAACTAAAAGGAGTTACACATTCTCCTTGTCTTTCTCTTACTCTTGAGCCTTGTCTTGGTAGGCAACATGTAGATCGACAGTCTTAGCAAGAACCATAAAAAACTCCCTAGAACCCTCCTCATTATCTTCAAAGTCTTCATCTAGGTTGGGAGGAGTTCTTGGGCCATGTCTTTGAAAAAGTTCAGAGTCTGATGGGTAATCAATCTGAATGGATGTTGCTGCAAAGGCTCTCTTATATCCTTTGTTTGTTGCCTCCTACTTGTCCTTTTTGGCCTTTAGGTCTGAGTTATTACTAATTAAAATAATCACCTTATCCTCAATAGCCTTTTCCCTGTGCTCTAATTTAGTGATTGTTAATTTGGCTTGAGTCAGCTCATTAATAACAACTTTTTGAGCATCCTCTGCTACTATTGCCTTATCCTCGACAGTCTTGACTTTTTTCCTAACAGGCTTATTTCTATCTATACAAAGCTTCACTGGAGGCTTATAAGGATTTTATCAAACCTTCTCAAGCCTCCTCAATATCAGTCGAGGAGGAGAATATTATTTGGCCATCCTTCTCCATCATTTAGTTGAAGTCGACCAAGAACTGCAAGGAAATGAAAGAGTTATCAGAAGAAAAGCATTTAAAGTTATTACCTAGCAATAGAAAAGTTAAGGAGACTTACCAAAGATAAATTATGAGCAACCTTCTTAGTTAAATGGGCTCTAGTAAAGGGGGATGCAACCGACCTATCAACAAGAAGAGTTCTAGCTTTTATTAACTCCCTGGCTAGCCCAGGGTTGATGGAAATAGATGCATTTGCAATTCTGCCTTGATTGGCAGAAGCTTTTTAGCCACCTCATCAGCTTGGCCAACTCAAAATATTTTTTGGCTTGCTCTTACTAGCCAGACATGCCTTTCTTCAATCTCTTATATTTAGGCTCTTTAATTCTGGCCTCTTTAGTGTTTAAAACCAGTGGCCTTTTATCACTGGCTTGAGATTTTTTCTCGACGGGGTTAATTTTCTTGGTAGCGGGAGGAGACGACTTATCTAGCAAGTTGAGGATGTTTCTTTTCACCATCACATTTAAAGGCGATGTTTGGATGGTAGTAATATACAAAGACTCAAAGGAAGAACAATTTCCTCCTTGGATGAATTCAACTCCAACTAATTCTTCAGCTGAAGAAGTGGATACATGTTCCTCTTCTAAGTTGATGGTAACTTGGGGCAGTGCAAATGATTATCGATCAACAAAAGATGTAATTGAGCTCTTGTACTCCAACAGTACTGAAGCAGCTCTTAAATGTTCTTATCCAATTTTTTGATTGAGACCCAATAGAAATTTGAGGTTTGTAAAGTTGACTTCTCTCTCCTTGGGACACTTTTTCTTACTCTCCTCTATCAAGAATACAAAGTAAGAAAGTTAGTCGAAAAGTCTGCAAATAGATGATACACATGAAAAATTTAAGAGCAAAGTTATAACCTAGGCCACACCCTTTTTGGGGGCACCTAGGTCCAGTGTAGGATACCCCCATAGGGAGGGGGCATATTGCCAATTCTTGATAGCAACACCATAATCCCAATAATCTTTAATGAAATCTGACAGATTAACTACTAAATCCCTATTGTCTTGCCTAGTCTTCAAATAATAAGTGCTCTCTCCAATGGTTCCCCATTTGTAGCAGAACTTTAACTCAGGGATCCTAATATAAGTCCCATAAATCTCATTCAATCTATGAACTCCATTCACCACCCTCCACATGTTTGGACCTATCCTAGCAGGAACTACATCAAAGTTTTGACAAAACAGAAAAAAGAGAGGGTTTGGAGGAAAGTAATACCACACTCAGTAATGAAAAGAGTGGTAATCCAATGACCTTATTTTAAATAATAAACATTCATAGGACCCTGAGAAATTTCTAAATCTACCCAATCAAGAATTTTCCTTTTTCTCCCTAAACTCCTCTAATGAACCCTCATCCATGAAGTAAACTATGGTTGAAATAGAGAAAAGGGTGAAAAATAGAGAAAAGATGGAAATAAAGCTTATAGATATTAAAAGACAACAACAAATATGGAAAAAGGGTGACAAGTAATAGGCAATAAGAGATCGCAGAAGGAAAGCTCGAAAATAAGGGACAATTCTAAGTGTTAAAGATTTTAGGTGAAAAGAAAAGGTGGGAAATTTCTTCCCATTTATAATCTGCCTCGATAGTAGAGATAAAATGATTAACTGAATGAACTATTGAATTGACATCGGCTACACAATTCCCAATACGTAAAAATACCAACGTGCCCTTTGGCGATTCTAAAATGTTTGGAAGGTTGGCTGCCGACCAACGCTCAGATCACACGTTGAGCAACATTGTGAACAAATATTCTATAATTCCGATCAATAATCAAACATGGAGCATTGGGGGCTTTTGTTGTATGTAAAAATTACCTACACCTGTCATCCTATGTGGCCATTCAACTATCTTGATCAGAATTAGAGGAACCTAGTTGGATGGAATGCTGACCAACTCCAGAATCTGAACCGTCAGGAATAACAAAAGTTACTCGGATGGAAGGGCGACTAACATTGAATACCAAGAGTCTCATTTATTGTACACACGTGTAAATGCCTAAAAATATAAAGGCATTCCGTCTCTAAAGCTCCAGACCACTATTAATAGATTGTCTCCCTTAGCTCAAAGGGACAATTCAATCAATATAAAGCACGTTAAACTAAGCTCTTGTAAACTTCAATAGTAATACCAACAATGGACGTAGGCTTTTAACAACTGAACCACTTTGCAAACCTTTGTCTCTTGTGTGTTTGTTTAGATTGATCTTATTATTTATCTGTGATTATAAAATTGGACCACTCCATTTTTAGACATCAACCCTAATAATTATCAGGTTTAAGAATCTATGTACCCTTTTAAAATAGTGTGATAATGCCCAAGTCTAATCAAGATAACCCTCAGACTAAAATCTTGGGTAGTTTTGTTCAATGCATTCATGGGATGTACCAATGACAATCCTCTGTTGAATTATCTCACAAGTTCTTGAACCATCATAATATTCCTTAGTTTGAGATAAGCTACTAGGATTGCATCATAACCGTTCCAATAGGATGTCAATTCCTTATCTAAGTTGTGAACTTTTTAATAGTGTTGGAACCAAAATTACAATCTCCTTGTGATCAACCCAAAGCTGACTCACTAGAATTCCTACTTAGCTTTATTAACCGACATTTATATGAAACAATATATTTAAACAAATATCGAGAATTCTCAAAAACTTGGTTCTCTTTTAAAAAAGAGTAAAATAATCCCTTATTAATCAATAATAAAAATTTTATACATGCTTTTAAGAATAAACTGCAATAATCTCCCACTTAATCTTAAAGTCAAGTGGCCATGAGCTTGACTCCCATTCATTATACATGCATATTAAAAGTCCTAGATAGTAAGCTCTTTGTAAAAGGATCCTCCAGGCTATCGATAGTAGCAATCTTGATCACGATGACATCACCCTTCTACACGATCTCCCAAATTAGGTAATACTTGCACTCAAAATGCTTCGCCCTCTGATGAAGCCTTGGTTTCTTGGAATTTACAACTGCATGTCCATTGTCATAACAAGTTGAATATTAGATTGTACTGAAAGAACCACACCCAAGTAACTTAAGAAGTTTGTGAGATAAACAACCTTTTTTGTAGCTTCCGAAGCGGTAATATATTCGGTTTTCATGGTCGAATTAACAATACAAGACTGCTTGAGACTCCTCCACCTTATAGCTCCACCTCCTAGGGTAAACACATATACGAAGGTCAATTTCCTTGAATCCTTATATGATCGAAAGCCTGAGTCTATGTACCCAACGGGTACTAGACTCTCTGTTGAATATACGAGCACATAATCTTTAGTCATATTCAAGTACTTGAGAATGTTCTTAATAATAATCTAGTGTTCCCCACCTAGATTAGACTGGAATCTGATGTCCATTCCAATGACATAATTTATATCCAGTCTAGTACAGACCATAGCATACATGAGGCTCCTCACCGCTGAAGCATAAGGTATATTCTTCATCATCTTTATTTGATCAGGTGTCCTAGGACACTGATCATTAGATAAAGTAATTACATGCCTGAAAGGGATAAATCCTTTGTTAGAATCATACATGCTAAACCTTATGAACAATACGGCAATATAAGTAGCTTGGGATAAGCCTAACATCCTATTTTTTCGATCATGTAGTACCTTAATCCTAGGATGTGACTGACTTATCCTAAGTCTTGCATATCTAACTTACTAGACAACCACACTATTAAACTAGACAATACACCTAAATCATTCCCAATTAGGATAATATCCTCAATGTAAAGTACTATATATACGACCGTTCTTTCGTCATTCTTCTTATACACACAAGACATATCCATACATTGATCAAAACCAAAAGATTTGATTGTCTGATCAAATCGAATGTTTCAAAAACTTGATGCTTGATTAAGCCCATAAATGAATCTATTAAGCTTGCACACCATACTTTCTTGGACCTTTGCTATGAATCCCGTGGGTTGCACCTTATAGATGCACTCAGCAAGACTACCGTTCAAGAATGCAGTCTTGACGTCTATTTTCTAAATCTCGTAATCAAGATGCGCGTCAATGGATAAAAGAATTCGGATAGACTTAATCATGGCTACCGACGAAAAATTGTCCTCATAGTCAATCCCTCTTTTTGGATGAACCCTTTCACAAAAAGTTGTTCTCGTCTACCTCTCTCTTTGTCTTGTAGAACCACCTGCATTCGATGGGTTTTATTCCATCTGTAAAGTCTACAAGTTCCCAAATTTGATTCTAATACATAGAATCCAAGTCAGTATTCATAGACTTTAGCTAAATCTTGGCATCCTTATCTTGGAGTGCTTTATTGTTGTTATAAGATCCAGTTCGTGCTCCCTTAGGATTTCATCAAATTATTCACCCAAATACACCAACCTATCAGTCTAATGCTTGGCCCTCTCACTGCGACTTGGCTCCATTTATGATCTAGTATAAGTGATGCATATTCCGATCCTAGATAATACCCCCACTACGATTAGGCAGACATAAAATTATATTTTTTCCTGTACAGGTGGTCCCGAATAATTTTCTTGATCTTTTCCTCTTAGCTCTTGAAAATATTGATCTTGGGCTTGTGTTTATCATATAATCTTCCTCTAAGTACTATCCATTTGTGCCAACAATTACCCTCTAGTCCTTAGGATTATAAAATAAACCACCCTTTCTTCCTTTCGAGTAACCTATAAAGAGACACACTTTTATCCTCAATTCTAACTTTCCAAGTTCCTTCCCTAACACGTGTGCTAGGAAACCCAAAATCTAAACATGCCCTAGACTAGGTTTGCACACAGTCCACAGTTATGTGGGAGTTATTAAGAATGATTTTAAAGGAACTGAGTTTAGTAAGTAAGTACCCGCCTCAAACGCATAACCCCAAAAATAATTTGACAGTTCCAAATAACTCATTATGGAACTAACCATATCCAAAATAGTCACATCCCTTCTTTTTGCAACACCATTTTGGTGTGGATTGCCCGATGCAGAAAATTGGGTTGTAATGCCCCAACTCTGATAGGTGTTGCCTAATCTGTCCCAAGAGGTATTCCCCTCCACGATCACATTGTAGAGTATGGATTAGTTTATCGTTCTTACGCTCAACCTCAGCCTTATACACTTTGAACATATGAACGGCTTCAGACTTGTGGTGCATAAGGTAAACATATATATATTGAGTAATCATTGATAAAAGTGATGAAATACTTGTAACCACCTAATGTTCGGATAGTCTTAGGTCCACACAAATCATAATGAACCAATTCCAACACATCTTTGTCTCTACATTCCTTGGCCATGAAGGATCCCTTGAGATTTTACCCTCTAAGCAGGATTCATAGACTGGAAGTGCCTCCACTTCCAATAAACTCAATTGTCGATTTGAAACCAGTCTTTGTATCCTTTTTGGATTGATATGGTCCAAACATAAGTGCTAAAAATATGTTTGGTTCAACTTAGAAGGTTTCTTCCTCTTTAGGTTATTTTTATTTAAGTTATTCAATTTAGAATTAAGCAGTGGTTGTGAGACATGTCTTATAATATAAATGTCATTTTCTAATGTTTAAGAACAGATAAAAGATTTTCCATTTTTGATAAAAAAAAACTCCTTTATTAAAATAAACCAGGTATCCATTCATCACAAGCTTAGAGATCGAAATTAAATTTCTTTTAATACTAGGAATATAAAAATAATCTACTAATACTAACTTATTGTCTTCACAAAAATTTAAAACTAAATTTCATATTGCTACTACTGCTGCCTTGTGATGATCGACCATAAATAGAAGCATATATCCTTCACTGAGCTCCCTGGTTACCTAAAACCCCTGTAAATAATTGCAAACAAGATTAGTAGCTCCCGAATCTACACACCAGGTGCTAGTAGATTGCCCCATAAAACATGTCCTAATAATGTAGGAGAAATTACCATTTCCATTATTCCTGGATAAGAAGATGGGTAATTTCTTCTTCCAGTGTCCCTCTTGTTTGCAGATGTAACACTTGCCTTTCGGCTTCTTTCTTGCTCCTTGGGGCTTAAAGTTTTTCTTGGCAACTTTATGTTATGCTTGGGACTTTTCCTTCTTCTTTTTCTTCTTACCTTTCGGGATAGAAGTAAAGGGGCATTTCTTTGCAACCTAAATCACTTATGTCTATTGATACTCTCCGCAATCTGTAGTTCCTCAAGAAGTTGCACCAGTGAGTAATTAACTTTGCTCATGGAATAATTTAGGCAAAACTATTTAAAGGACTCCGTTATTGATTGGAGCATGAAATCAACTTAGATTTTCCCATCGATTTCAGATCCAAGCACTTCAAGTTCCCTTAAGATGAACATCTTA
Organism: Sambucus nigra; assembly: GCA_949130495.1. Lineage (NCBI taxonomy): Eukaryota > Viridiplantae > Streptophyta > Magnoliopsida > Dipsacales > Adoxaceae > Sambucus > Sambucus nigra. The sequence goes on from OX422221.1 coordinate 444,050,133, forward strand.
TTTAGAATGGGCTTAGGTATGGAAGTACCCTCGAGCATCTTGGTATTGACCAACCTTTCCATAGCATCTAACCTTTCATAACGGTTCTAATCCTTAAACGTATCCATGTGGTTAAGAATCATGTCGTAAGTAGTGGACATGTGGTGATGCTGGTGCTGCAACACCTTGATCATAGAGGCCAATATGTAGAAGCGAGCCATCCGATCAACCTTTTGCCACCTATGTTAGGCTTAGACGTCCCTTTTGGGTGCCTATTCCTCCATCTTAGTAGGGTAGGTCTTCATCATGACAAACTTAAAGTCCTCAGTAATTAGGACAAGGTTAAGATTTCCTTTGAAGTCAATATAGTTCATGTCACTAAACTTGTTGTCCTTTAAGATAAAAGAAAGTGGGTTAAATGATGATCCCATTTTGAAATCTTGAAATCATAAATTTTGAAAAGTGAATTGATTTAAAAGTATACATGTGATAATTTAACTTAAATTTTATTTTAAACTGGCGTCCCTCACTGCCAATTTTAATTGTAAAATCCCGCTGAACATCTAAGTTCCTTTATGAAGTGAGATTTCTCTATGGGAGCTTAAAATAACTTCACCTTGAATTAAACATACTTGCATTTTAATTATGCACCATATAGTTCAGGATCCCCTATCCAACATAATTGAATAGTCGATAAATTTTTCTCCCAGAACTTATGACAGTGACTCCGATGGGGAGGACATCAAAACTTATTTCTAAGTGTATATCATTGGTTTATTTAATGAGATTAAATCCATTGGTGTAGAACTTCATCGATGTGAGGATCGAACTCCCTCACATTTAATTCCACTAAACTCACTTAAAAAATTTTAAATTTTTGTGATACCGCGATTAAGACCATCCGACGGGGGACCAGAATAAGTTGACATGAGGAATTAATCACATCACAGTTTTAAAATACCAATGGAGACCATGGTATTTATATTGAAGCCCCTCTCCCATTTAGTTGTTTAAAACTTGAGAGTTTTTAAAAATAATTTATTTAATTTCCAAAAGATCGAATTTAAATACTTGGTAATATCCCAATTTACTCGTGTGAATTAAATATCTTAATATCACATTTTAATTTTCTTAAAATAAAAATAATAATTTGAATTTTCCAAAATTAAATAAAACTTGGAGATCTCAATGTAATTCACACCTTTCAATTTAATTACTCCAATTTAATTTAATTTAGAAAAGAATAAACACTACACAAAATTTCAATGAAAATCAGTGATCTAGGCCTATCTCAAAATTAAAATCCATTTTTTCCATAAGACGGGCGTTCCTAATTATCCAATTAATTAGCAGAAGAATTATGCAATATAATAATGGGACATTGTAAATAAATAAATAAATGCCGCAGAAAATGAAAGGAGAAAATTCCCCTTTCCATCATAGACTAAACTTCTTTTTGAAGTAGAACTCTTCAAGCCTAAGAATCCTTATTGTATGAGAATTCCCTTTGACATAGAGTAAAATTTGAAGTAAACTTCATCACAACCATGAGTTCTTGACGATCTTTCTAATTAGAAAGTGATCCAAACTAGTTTGGAAGGGAGATGAGATAGAATCACCATGAGAAGCCACGAGAAAACACCAAAGAAAATAAGACATCATTCTGCCTGTGCCCGATCGGATCGATCTGGACCAATTTGAATTGATTTGAATTTTCGAATCGATTGGGTTCTCCTTTCAGATTGATCCTAAAGACCTTGACATGAAATTTTCTTCTCGCTCTCTGATTTGTCGTAAAAATGTCCATAAATCTTCTAAATATTCATGAAACTTTGACTAACACTTGATCCCATACAACAAATACATGATTCTAAGTGTAAAAGAATATTACATCCCCTCACAATCTCTCCATACTATAGGAAGCATTCATTGTCGAACATGTTCTTAGAAAGTAGGGAACAAGCCCTCTCCTAGGACCTTCCGACCCTCAAGTTAAAAGAATCAGGAATCTAGTATGTCTTCATGATTTCCATAAAATATTGTTCAGTGATTTGGGAAGTAGAGTGGGATCCATCAGAGAAATTAGGCTAATTTTCCCCTAAGTAATTGATCACCAGTGAGACAGAAGGAATGCCTCAGGTAGGAAGATAGTCTAAGGCCTCAGCCTCTTGTTTCACAGCTGGAAGGAGAGAAATATGAGGCCCAATAATCGAGAGGGGTGTGGGGTTCAATAATTTAAGAGGAGAAGGGTATTTGGATAACATTTTTATTGTAGGAAAAAAGAAAAGAATCTTCTTGCTCAAGATCCCTAGAGAGAAGAGATAGCTGGAGTAAAAGGTGGAGGATTCAAACTATCCTAAGGGGTTCCTTTATATCCCCTAAGGCTTGGTGCATAAATACCTTCATCCCCAAGGCACGTCACATAAGTAATCTCAACCACTTTCACACTCAATTTAAGATCCTTATAATTATAATTTAATTATGACAAGAATCTTGGTGGTCAATAACCCTCCTACCCCAACTTGCGTAATGGAAAAGTGTTACCCCTTGTAGTCTTTGTAAATACCAACAAGGGGCTACTGATGATACCATATCTGACCCCTAGTATTCCAAGAGTTCTTAGACCCATCAGCTTCCCTCATAATAGGACTAAGGTCCCAAGGTCAACCTATGATCTCATCCAGACCAATGTCAAGTCCCTAATACCTATGATGCCATTAAGGAATGATCACAAAAGCATCACCAACCTCAACCACCTCATCTTACCTCTAGAATTGTAAGTTAGTTCAATATATCTTCTTATAAACAAGCTCAAAGACCTCAACACTTATATCCCAACATGTCTGAGGAACATAGCAGAGCTCAGTCTTAAGTGAAATGGCCCAGAGGTCATACAACCCTTAACCAAGAGGTATATCACTGAACCATGCTCCTAAGTTATCCTATGAATGACCATTGGTAGTTCTAGACCTTATTGACATCTGGTAGGGCTCCTGCATCTTGATTGGAAGGTAAGTGAAAAGTACAACACTGTTCCACATACTGCCACCACTCTACACCACTTACATTAATGACTCACTTCTGCATTAAATTCAACCATCAACTACCTTATAATACTTATAAAACCTTTGATCAACACTCCATCTCCTTGTTGACACCGTTAGACCTCAGAAACACCATAGACACATTATCATAATCAACTCATTATCTCTCTTAGAGAATGCATATACATTTGGGGATCAGGATAATGGTTGAAGACATGTTCAAATCATCATACCTTCATTGAACAAAGAGTTTCATCTAATACAAGTTTCATCTAAGGTCCTTTATATTAGTGATAAAGTCTGCTAAGATTTCAGACTCTCTTCTCCAAATCTCAAGAGGTTTTCTGGATTGTAATAATTGTTTGTGATCTAATAAACAATGTAACACACTTTGACAATGGGCGTAGGATCCTCAGTTAAGGTCCTAACCACTTTAAACTTTTATCTTATACATTGAAACTTTTACCCTTAACCTATCTGAGGCGCAGAGGGGAGCTCCTGTTGGGTCTGAGGTCACTTACAATTACAATACCCACCATCTATAGAGGCAAGACAAGGTCCCCAAAGTTTGATGTCTTCATGTGGTTTTATGAGACTTATAAACATATGGCATAATCCGATGATGAAAATTTTAGTTAAAGACACTATATCATGTTATTATGTGATTGTTTGTGAATGGAATATAGCTAAATATGCTACGTGGATTGACACGTGGTTCTCAGGGGACAACAAACATGATCGACCGAATGATCATGGGATAAGTAAAAATCTAGGAAGATTATGTATACAAACTGGACAATTAGTCATATTAGGATTCTACAACTTATAGTGTGGATTAATGAATAGACCTAGAAGGATATGACCCAGATGCTTATAAATTAGTGCGACCCCACCAAGTTTGAGGATATTGATTTGTATCGTGTTCACGACCACTTGGACTCTCAACTAGTAACCCTACTAATTCAGTTGTCCGTTGTTCTTCCTAGTAATAAACAACTCTCCCCCATTTCCCATTGACGTAGGCAAGACGATCTACCGAACCATATATATATAATGTGTTCTTTGTCTTCTGCATTCATATTTTCGGTCCAAATGATAACATTGCATTTATTGTGGGTTTTATATCCCCTACAATTTAGTGACGTATATGTGAACTCTATAAATTCTCACCATCATGAAAACATCTGCCCTATAACAAATATGAGTGCTAACCAATCTCATCATTTTCAAGCCAGAATTCGTGTTTCGTTTGAGATACAAGTTGTCAAGAGGGAGCAAACTCTTACTAGAATTACTTATCCTCCCATGTGATCTAGGTCAAGGGGGTGCTTTCCCCAAAGGTATGGCCCTAGTCACCTATGCCATACTCCCTCTGCTGATTGACCTATGGGGAGAGCAGCGTCTCGGCTAGTTAGTATTTTTGAAGATAGGCTGGATCACCATGATGAAGAAATTGTCTGTCTAAGAAGGCAATTGACTGAGCAATCACATGAGCATGGTTATTATTCTCATAAACTGGAAGGACACAGAAGGAGGGGAATCCATTAACCAAGTAACAAGAAAGCATTCCACACTGTAAGAGCATCCAAATTGAGGATCCCTCGCACGGTGCATTCTAACCTTTGACATATGTATCGATCATCAGATCACAACTCTGTTAACCGTAACCATCCTCTAGTTCGACGGGCAGAATCTACACAAATCAGCAGGTAAACTTTCATCAGAGATCCAACAAATAGAGTTAGGAGAGATTAACACTGAAACCTTATTAATAAGGAATTAAAAGGATGTCTGAAACGAATTTTGTTGGAACTCCAATGGATCTCGCAAGGGAGGCATTGGGGCATAAAGCAGCCTCACTATTCATTTAGAAGATAGAAACCTCAGATCCTCTAAGGATATTATCCATTACAAAGATTAAACTTATGATGGGATGGCATGTCCCACCCATTATATTAGGCACTATTGGCAGACTATGTCATTATTGAGCCATCATGATGCCTTTATGTGCTGGATCTTTCCCTCGAATCTTGAAGAGATCGATTTAAATCAGTTTAATAAGTTGTTTCCCTGATCAATATCCTCATTCAAAGAGCTAGCCGAACAATTTACGACTCACTTTATTACCCACAACAAAGTGGTCAAGGAAATTGATTCGTTGATCATCTTTAAAAGAAAGAAATAAGAATCCCCAAGGCAGCACACACAACACTACTTGTTCAAAGAAATAGACGAATGCAATGAACGACTGGACATATCATCCTTCAAGTTCGACCTTTTCAAGTCGAATGATCTGTAGCAATACTTGGCTGAGAGGTTGACGCCAACTATGGATGATCTTATAGCACCTATAATAAAATATGACAATATAGAGGATGAACTCGCTATTCTTTAGGCCCTGGTAGACTTAAGTTCTAAGAAATCAAAGAAGAATGATACAAAGACGACCTCTAAGATTAGTCCTTCCCTACGAAGAAGGGGTCAAAGAATGACACTGATAAAAGGGCAATTAAGGCCACAAACCATCGAGAGTAGTTTCCAGGAAGTGGAATTTTTTTTCAAATAGACTATCTACTAATTTATTTCACAGATCAGAGATAAACTGTATTTCAAGAGGTCGACTAAGATGTCCAATGATCTTGGAGACAGGGATGCCTGAGAACACACTATATAATTGACTTGCTTGAGTCTACATTATATAGGAGTTCCAAAAAGTTTGGATATTGAGACAAAGTAGGATTAGTTTTATGAGTTGCTCTATACCTAAAGGTTTAAGAAGAAGAAGCAATCAAATTCAAAGCAATTCTAAAAGGGAAGTTATTTCTAACCTCAAAATCACAAATAGGACACACTCACTGCATCATTTATATCTCATATTTGCATTAATGGTTTTACAACACTTTAAAACTTTTCAAAATCAATTTAATTCAATTCAAAACATTGTATACAATTTTAAAATAATTTTTGAATTAATTAAAACTTGTTTTTAAAAGTGTTGTGGTTGAAATTTATATTTCTGAAGTTATTTTATTCGCTGAAAGTTAGCCTGGGTAGAATATAAAAGCACTAGAGACTATAAGGTATCTTTGTAATTATTTTACAAACACGAGTTTTACTTTCATTGCAGCCATACAAATGTTGGTAGCCAGACAGGTGGATTTGTGTTTTCTCTAAGACTCAACTTCGAACACCAATCTCAACCCTTGGATTAGTTTGATCAAAGGCATGCATGTGTTACGTTTCAATACCAGTGCTTAACTCTCATCCAATGAGATTCTCTCATTCCACCACTCCATTATAAACCATTAGATCAGTAGTCAAATAATGTGACTGTTGATACCAAATTTAGTCTGCTGACGTGGATCAGTTAAGTGGAAACACGTATCAATCTACATGGCACTTACAAACATTTATGAACAACACCTTGACTTCGAGGAACTCAACCTCCCCGATCAACTCAGACACTCCGAGCAACAGGTGCTCTCCGAGGAACTTTACTGTACTGAGCAACTCATGAATACCGAGCTACTCAAGCGGTCCGACCAGCTTAGGTGATCCGAGCTGCATCTCGTACAGAGCATTAATGTCCGGATAATCAACAAATCGACTGCGCATTAAATGCTCATTATTATCATACAGATGTATACGTCTATTGGACAGCTATGTATTACCCTTTCACATTTACAGCCTGAGGGCTATAAATACATTGTATCATCCTCATTGTAAGGGGACTCGGAATCTCTTGGTAAAATCTGTTATCGAGAATTCCCAAATATTCAGGAATAATAAAATAGTGGACGTAGGCCCTTCTTTCAAGGCTGAACCACTTTAAAAATCTCTTGTCTTATTTATTTTTTATCTGTGATCAAATAATTAGAGATAATCTAATTTTTTACATCAACAGATTGGCGCCGTCTATGGGAAACGACTGAAATTCTCATTTTTCACCAAAATAATTTATCATGAATGGCTGATAATCCTGAATCCAGTAATCGAAACGCTGAAAACCCCCCGAATCCATCCACTCCTCCAAATGTCCAAGATCTGGCTGGAATTATGGCCAATTTGGCTCAAGGCCAGATGGCTATGCAAGAAACTATGCAACAACTCATGCAAACTATCCAGGGTGGAGCGCCGACCCATTCAGGACAACGAAGTGTTCAAAGAAATACCCTTTTAGTTTATTCGCGTATTAGGCAAAGCGACTCATATCGCACTGAGAAATCTGATGATTTTTCTTATCAACCGGGTCAAACTTCGTCAGTACGAGCCACAGATACTGAACAACACATCACACTCTCTCTAGAAAGGACTAGTGCATTGGAGAGATTAAGTAGGATCTCTCCTTTTGATCGATTGGGCCCTAGGAAGAATAAAAGTCCTCCTAGGGTTGTGTCGAGAAACTTTTGACGACCATCTGATCTAAGAGAGGGTTCTGCCCAATCACAACCAGTTGCTCGACAAGATAGATCCCAGGAAGCGACTTCAACACGATCAATTGCTCGAACCAATAGGCCCGATGAGGGAAAGGATGCATGGAAAGGCTCTATTCAAAGGTTGGAGGATAGACTAGGGGAAATGGCTAAGGCCAAGAATCCTCTACAAAGAAATTTTATCCAAGGGACGCCTTTTATACAGGAAATTGTGGATTTTCCCACACCATCGAAGTTCAAAGCACCTATTGTGACCCCTAAATATGATGGAAAAACTGATCCTTCCCTTCATATAAAACAATACCAAGCTGCTGCCGACATCTATGTCGTGCCAGACGAGATGAGATGCTGAGCATTTTTGGGAACTCTTACCGGATCTGCACAAATATGGTATAATAATCTTCCTCGGGGGAAGATTTCAACTTTCTTTTAACTGGCCGAGCTCTTCATTGGAAATTTCTATTTTGGAGCAAAACTAGTTAAACGCGTGGCACATTTGTTAAGTGTTAGACAAAATACAGGTGAGAGCACCAGGGATTACATAACTCGTTTCAATAACGAGAAGCTCGAAGTTATTGATTACGAGGAAAAGACAGCAATTACTGCTTTGATGAGTGGACTGTTGCCCAATAAATTCTACAATACTTTGGCCAAAGATCCACCCAGAACCATGTCATAACTAATGGAAAAAGCGGCCAAGATCATGAATGCCGAGGAGGCTATGGTTGTGTAGAAGAACATGGACACCAAAGAGACCAAGGTGGAGGTTGATAATGCTAAAAATAAAGAACATAAGAACAATGGTGGTGACAAGCAGTCAAAAGCAAAGCCATCATGGGAAATATTGAAGAAATTTGAAAATTATACTCCTTTGAAAGTAGACATAAACCATGTCCTGGAAGAGATCAAGAACAACGAGGAACTAAACTGGCCTGAGAAAATGAAGTCAGATCCTGACAAGAGGAATAAAGCCAAATATTGCGAGTTCCATAAAGACCATGGTCACACGACCAAAAATTGCATAGCTCTCCAGAATGAAATCGAAGCACTCATCAGACGAGGAAAGTTGACCAAGTATGTTGATCGAAGAAATGAAAGAAAAAGCAACGACCGAGTAAGACATAGGTCCAGATCCCCTCGTCGAGCAGAAGAAAACAAGAAAAGAGATCATGAAGATGATCCAGAAGACGACCCCGATCTTCTCAAGAGACCAAGACAACCAGAACGTGAGGTATTTTCAATCCGTTTTGGATCATTTGATTGTAACGTTATTACAGGAGGAGATGCAGGAGGTGGGGACCATACTGCGGAAAGTAAAGCTTACCTCAATAAAGCTCAAGCTTGTTCATACATTCAGCGAATAAATCTAGCTGAGGATGATCGCCCGAGGAAGGTGAACAAAGAAAAACTGGTCATTGGTTTCTCCAAGAACGACCTCGCAGGTGTACTATATCCTCATGATGATCCACTGGTGATCAAAATGAGGATGAAGGAAGTAATAATCTCAAGAGTACTGGTGGATAATGGTAGCTCGGCAGATATCATGTTTTACTCATGCTTCGATAGTTTAAATCTAAAGTTGTCTCAGTTGGAACCCTATCACAGGCCCCTCCTCGGGTTTGCTGGCGAGAAAGTCTTTCCACTTGGGACGATCAAGTTGGATATGTTCATCGGTACATGGCCTGCTTGTCGAACATAAAGAGTACGTTTCTTTGTGATGGATAAGAATGTCTAGTCAGCTTACAATATCATCATGGGAGGGTAGGTTTGAAGAAGTTCGAAGCAGTACCATCTACTGTACATCAATGTCTGAAGTTTCTAACTAATTTTGGAGTAGGAGTTGTAAAGGGTGACCAAAAAGTTGCTCGGGAATGTTATTACTCATTTGTCGAGCAAGAAGAACTGGAGGAATCTAGGAAAAAGACTATGACCTACCAAGTGGAAGAAGGTGCAGAGATTGAAATATTGGACGAATCGTAGCTCGTGAAAGGTCAGGTGGTGGAAGCTACTGAAAATATCATTTTGGACGACGAGCACCCGGAGCGAACAACTCAAATAGGTTCGTCGTTAGATGCCTCACTAAAACAGGAATTGATAGTTTTCCTAAAAAATAGAAAACAAACTTTTGCTTGGAGTCATGAGGATATGCCAGGAATAGACCCAAATTTCTTATGTCACGAGCTCAATATGAATAAGGATATCAAGCCAGTAAAGCAGAGACGAAGAGTGTTCAGCCCCGAGAAGAACCAAGCCATACAAGAGGAGGCCGAGAAGCTCTAGAAAGCTTGCTTTATTGACGATGTCAAATATCCAAACTGGTTGGCAAATGTAGTAATGGTGAAGAAGAAAAACAACAAGTGGAGGATGTGCATAGACTTTACCGACCTTAACAAGGCATGCCCAAAGAATCATTTTCCTTTTCCCCGAATCGATCAATTAGTGGATGCTACCTTGGGACACGAGTTGTTGAGCTTCATGGATGTTTATTCTAGTTACAACCAGATTAAAATGAAACCTGAAGACAGGGAGAGTACCTCTTTCATTACCCCTAGGGGAACTTATTGTTATAATGTTATGCCTTTTGGTTTGAAAAATGCAGGTGCAACATATCAACGACTGATGAACAAGGTATTTGCAGAACAAATCAGTTGCAATATGGAAGTTTATGTTGATGATATGCTGACGAAGAGCAAGAGAGCTGATGACCATCTAATTGACTTAGGCCAGACCTTTGATCAACTAGATAAATATCTAATGAAGCTGAATCCCACCAAGTGCATATTCGGAGTATGAGAAGGCATGTTCCTTGGGTATACTGTCAACCAACGAGGAATCGAAGCAAACCCAGAGAAGATCAAGGATCTATTGGGACTACGATCTCCAACGACAAAGAAGGAAGTACAAAGTCTCACTGGGCGAGTTGCAGCACTTAATAGATTTGTATCACGAGCAACAGATAGATGCCTCCCATTCTTCAAAACACTCCAAAAATGTTTGAATGGAATGACGAATGCGAGAAGGCTTTTCAAGAATTGAAGAAATATCTGGGAGCACCTCCACTGTTATCAAGGTCGGTGATGGGGGAAAGATTGTACTTGTATTTGGCAGTGTCGGAGAATGCAGTTAGCTCGGCATTGATATGAACGGAGGATGGAGTGCAAAAACCAACCTGTTACACTAGCAAAGCCTTCCGAGGAGCAGAGATCAGATATCCAAGACTAGAAAAGTTGGCGCTAGCTTTGATCGAAGCGAGTAGAAGGATGAGGCCATACTTCCAAGCTCATACCATAGTTGTGTATACCGATATGCCGTTGAGGCAGGCTCTTCATAAATCGAAAAAGTCAAGATGATTGATGTACTGGGCAGTAGAACTTGGTGAATATGACATAATTTATGAGCCTAGATCGTCACTTAAAGGGCAAGCAGTAGCAGACTTTATAGCAGAGTTCACCTATCCTGACATGAGCGAGGAGCAAAAGCTGAATATCGACCAACCTGTGGATGTTACAGGATCATCGAATTTAAACACCGATCAACTTACGTTGGTCGACGAATAAAAGAAGTTGGTCGACGAGCAAGGAAAGTTGGTCGGTGAGCAAGAAAAGATGGTCGACGAGCAGCAAGAAGTGCTAGAGGAGGATAAAAGGAAGCAGCAAATATTCGACCGAGGAACTTTGTCCGATCAAGAATTTGAAGACGAGGTACCTATATGGAATCTATATATGGATGGCTCATCTTGTACTATAGGCTGTGGGGCAGGGATTATTTTGAACAGCCCGAATGAGGTCGATGTGGAGTATGCTTTGCGCTTCCAATTCAAGGCTTCTAATAATGAGGCTGAATATAAAGCTATGATTGCAGGTCTTAATTTTGCAAAAACCATGGGAGCAGAGCAAGTTATTGTATTCAGTGACTCGCAGTTGATTGTAAATCAAATGCTGGGAGTATATGCAGCCAAAGGAGAATTAATGATCAGGTATCATACAAAAGCAATGGAAGTTTTATCAAGCCTGATTGCAGTACAGATAATTAGAATACCAAGATTAGAGAACGCAAGAGCAGATGCCTTAGCTCGGTTAGCTTCAGCCACATGCACCGAGCTACGAAGAACAATCCCAATAGAAGTCTTGGCTAGTCGGAGCATAGATGAAGATCTGATGATGAACTTTATTACCCTTGATTTAGAGCCATCTTGGATGGATCCCATCAGGGCATATATTGAGGAAGGGAAATTACCAACTGACAAACTCGCAGCCAAGAAACTTAAGTTTAAAGCTGCTCGTTATGTATTGACCAGTGGTGTTCTATATAGATAAGGAATTATAGTTGGCTTACAGAGATGTGTACATCCCACCGAGGTGAAAAAATTGATCGAAGAAGTCCATGAAGGGTCTTGTGGAGCCCATGTAGCAGGTCGTACACTTCTGCAAAGGATAATGACGCAGGGATATTATTGGCCGACAATGAGGGCTGATTGCAGAGCCTATGCCAAAAAATGTGACAAATGTCAACGCTTCTCCACTATCCAAAGAACTCCCCAAGCATTGTTGACACCCATTACTTCCCCTTGGCCATTTTCCATGTGGGGAATTGACTTGGTCGGGCCACTTCCAACGACCAGAGGAAGGTTTAAATATCTCGTCGTCACAGTGGATTACTTTACTAAGTGGGTCGAAGTTGATCCCCTTATCGATATGACATATGACAAAGTGTATCAATTTATATGGAAGAACATCATTTATAGATATGGTCTTACTCATGCATTCATCACAGACCATGGAACCCAATTCGACAATGAGGAGTTTATTACGTATTGTCATCAGTCAACATATTGAAAACTCACTCTGCACCACGCCACCCTCAAAGCAATGGACAAACTGAAGTGACAAACAGAACGCTGCTGAATGGCTTGAAGAAAAGATTAAATGATGCAAAGGCAAATTGGATCAACGAGCTACATTCTGTACTATGGGCTTATCGTACTACTCTACGAGAAACCACAGGAGAATCTCCATATATGCTGGCATTTGGAAGTGAAGCTGTTATACCTGCCGAGCTGGGTCTCTCCACACACAGGGTGCTAAATTTCAATTCTCCTGTTAGTGACTTGATGAGAAGATTAGATTTGGATATGCTCGAGGAAGTTAGAGAAGAGGCAGCAATCAGAAATGATGCATACCAGCAATGGACAACTTTGTTCTACAATAAGAGAGTAAAGAAATGCGACCTGAAAGAAGGAGACTATGTGCTAAAGAAAGTAATTCAAAAGCATAACAAATTGGAAGCTAACTGGCATGGTCCCTACAGAGTAACAGAGGTTGTTCGACCAGGGACGTATAGAATCGAAACCTTAGAAGGAGAGAAGTTTAAGAATTCATGGAACGCAAAGCATCTGCGCAAATATTATCAGTAATTTAATCTCTTTGTAATGCAGTTTTCTTCGATATGAATAAAGTTTTGGATATTTCGCCCAATTCTCTCCTTTTGTTGAAATTTTTTCGGAGTATTAGTGCTACACTATGCATCAAGCCCAGAAACACCAACTAAGGTTGGTTGGGAATAAAAAATTTCCCAGAAATACCAACTACGGTTGGTTGGGAAGAAAATCCACCAACTATAGTTGGTCGGGAATAAAAATTGCCCAGAAATACCAACTACAGTTGGTTGGGAAGAAAATCCACCAACTATAGTTGGTTGGGAATGAAAAATTTCCCAGAAATACCAACTGCGATTGGTTGGGAAGAAAATCCACCAACTATAGTTGGTCGGGCATAAAAAATTTCCCAAAAATACCAACTACGGTTGGCTGGGAAGAAAATCCACCAACTATAGTTGGTCGGGAATAAAATATTGCCCAGAAATATCAACTACGGTTGGTAAGGAAGAAAATCCACCAACTATAGTTGGTCGGGAATAAAAAATTGCCCAGAAATACCAACTACGGTTGGTTGGGAAGAAAATCCACGAACTATAGTTGTTCGGGAATAAAAAATTTCCCAGAAACACCAACTACGGTTGGTTGGGAAGAAAATTTACCAACTAAAGTTGGTCGGGAATAAAAATCTACCAACTAAGGTTGGTCGGGAACAAAAAACCACCAACTCCGGTTGGTCGGAAACAGTTGGTTAAACAAAGGAAAGTCATTTCAGGGCTTAAAATTAAAAAGTGATAAGTTTTTTATACTTATGACATTTTAGATTATCACCAAATTTGGTCGAGAAACAAAATATCACTAACACTGCTTGGTCAACAGATAATCAATTCAGATAGTCAACAATAATATCTTTATCTTTTCAATAGATATACATGCACATTCATTAAAAATGTCTTACAAAATATTTCCAAAGACAATGACAATTAAGATTGCAAAGAAAACTAGAAGTTTTTCATTAAATTCAGAACAAAATACATTGAGAAACGAAATGCATATTATGTGAGAAATTATTAAATCAAAAATCCTATTCTATTGGTTTCTTCCCTTGTACCTTTGAAATAGGATCTACTCCAGCAGGAGGATCGTCTAAGGCATAGGGGGAATTGATGAAATTTAGATCTTTAAGCATCCTGACATTCATTACTGAGGGACGATCAAGTAGGTGTTCAGGGCGAGATATCTCAAAATTGGAATGAAGACTGTAGTCACCGAGATACTTTAAAATTAGACATTGAGGAATGGCCCAAGCAGGAATCCAACTCATATCCAGTTTCAAAGGTGGCACAGACAACTCGAGCAACCCAGGGTCATAGTAATCCCATAAATAGTGACCCTGTTCCAACTGCAGCACACCCAAGGCATTCAGCTATCCTTGCTTGTAACCCTCATTATTTGCATTTTGGATCCTATCATCTAGATGGTAGAGGGCTTCATTATAACCATCCATCCAGAACTCTCTAGGCTGCTTGTGAAATTGATAGGTTAACCTCTCCAGTTGCTCGTGGAGGTTCTTCGTTAAAAGTTATTTACTCTCCAAGACAGACTTTTGTGCAGAGAGCTGCTCGTCCAGATTCAGAATCTTCTTGGACATCTCAGCTAATGCTTGATTCTTCGCCACTAACTGGAATGCTTGATTCTCCATGGCTGCCTGCATTCTAGCTTCTTTAATAGTAACCCGAGCAGCCCTTGCTCATCCCCGAGAAGCTCTTGCTCGTCCGCGAGTAGAGGTAGAAGGACCAGTTCTCTTCAAGGTTTCCTATTCGTCTCTCAGATTGGCATTTTCGAACTCCAAAAAAGAAAAACCTTCATCGTTGACAGGAACCAAGGATCCCGAGGTAGAGGCTGCAGATTTTAGCTGAGATATCTCTCCTCGCAAATTATTTTTTTCCTACTCTAACAATTTGGCGATCTGCCTATGATCTTCAACCTCGGTCTTCAAAGTCCTTTCCTTTATAACGTAAGCAGCAAACAACTTATCATATCCCTTATAAACACTTAGTTGCTGATATTTCTTCTCATATCCCTGATGCAAAAGGGCTGTAGACTCCTTGTATTGTTTTTAAAGTTCCTCAAGAGTACCCTGGAAGTCTTCAATCATCTCGTAATATGCTACATTGTTGGCCATTGCACGGTCAAGCAATCATTTCAAATACTGGTAGGCTTCTACTGCTCGCTCAGAAGTGTCTGGACTGAGGATATCAACGATTTGAGCTTCATTCAAGTCAGCATGGCCAGCCTTGAAGTAGTCATTACATTTTTTCATCAGTTCTGTATCATGGGCTGACAAGAGTTCCATTCTAGCCATAAACTAGTAAAGAAAAGATATAGAAAGAATCAATAAAATGCAGATAGAGCAAGAAGAATAAAAGCAGAGCAAGAAAAAGGGAGCTAAGTTGCATAGCCAAAACTTCAAATTTTATTATATCATAAAAGAAGTACATAGCCCAGAGTTACATTTAACTAAAAAGCAAAGAGAAAAAGTCCGAACAACTCTACACCTTCTCCTTGTCTCCTAAAAGTTTCTCGGGAGGCTACGATGAAGAGGTAGGTTGCTCGGATGGCATAGAAGGTTGCTCGGAGGGTGTTGGAAATTGTTCGGTTGAAATGCTAGTTGGTTGAAGTTACTCGTAGGAGGTCTGGACAACAGGGGGATGAGAAATCTGATTTCCAATCACCATAGAGGATTCCTCGGAAGCAGATCCGTCTTCTTCTTCTTCTTCCCCGGGATAAGAAGGGGGCCAGGAATGTGTCGCTGAAATAGGTCGAAGTTCTCATCGACATTGATCTCTTTCAGAGCAGCCACCCAACAATCCCTGAAATATTTAAGGCTGCCATAATCCATTTATGAGATCATGGCAGCCAAACCCTTATTCCAACCCTTGTCCCAACCAGTACTGAAGGAATTCTTAACAGCAAGTTTCCTCTTCGCCTTCTCTGAGGAAACCCTCTCAGTCATGAGTTCCTCGGCAGCTTTTAATTTCTTTTCTGCCTCTTCCCTCTAGCGATCCGCTTCACGGAGTTTGCCTAACTCCCTTCAGCAGTTTTAAGCTTGGTCTCAAGCTCTCCATCATTTTTGAGATTTTCCTCAAGCTCAGTATTCTTCTTTTCACATTCTTTCATTTTACTCTCCCACTCCTAAGAGGCCTCCATAACTTTCCCTTTCTCTTGCTCAATAGCTTTTAATTGCTTTTCCCAAGCAGTTTTATCTTCGTCATACTTTTGACGATAATACTTTAATGACTGTGTCAGACCTACAAGAGCTTCCTCCACACCTGACGAGGAGCTCAAAGCTTTAATAGCATCATCCTTTTTCAAAATGGTGTTGAAATAAGTTACCAACTGGAAAAAGAAAACAATTATAAGTCAGTGCAAGTACATAATATTGAAAAGTGAAAGTTTAGATTAGTAATACTTACTGAGGCAATATGTTGAGCTGCCAAGGTGGTAACCCTATCCCGGGAAAGAGTGTCTTCAAGACCTTGGATTTCGGGGATAATCCAAGACTTCACAGAGCTCATGGCAGCGCTCGGAGCAACGAAAGTGGGAACACCACTTCCAGCAATTAGAGGCTAAGAAATAAATTCAGCCACTTTATCCGAGGAGATTTTCTTCAACTTCCTCGTGGGAGCAGGAACATTCTCGACCAAGGATGTCGTCTTGGTCGGTGATATAACTATAACCTCGCTTGGAGAGGAAACAGCTGCAATCTTGCTTAGATCCACAGGGGGCTTCTCGATAACCTTCTTAGTAGCAGCTGGAGGAGGTGCCTCAATTTGTCTTGTCCCTTCTTCTGGGACATCCTGCTTACTTTTCTTTGCCTCTCCAGCAGTAGAGGCAGACTTATCGAAGAGGGAAGGAGCTTTTCTTCTCTTCATTCTGTCACTGAGAGGAATATGCGATTTTGGAGAAGAACCTTTAGAAACTGGTGCTGGTTCTATGTTACTTATCACTAGACGAGTAGTGAAAGATGAGGTGTAACTCTTGTACTGCAACAAGTATGAGGCTGATCTAATATGTTCATCAGTGACAGTTTGATGCAAACCCCAGATAAGTTTCAGATGCTTTAAATTAACTTTTGTCTCCTTTGGAGACCTTCTTTTGCTGTCAACTGCAAATAAATAAAAAGCAAGATATCAGTGACGCATTTTATCGAATATAAAGAAAACATGATTTCAAAAACTAAATAAAATAAAAACAACCTATCCCATTGCCATAGGGAGGGCATCTGGGACCCTGATATACGTCATTTTCAGTTAAGGGAGCATGTTGCCAATTTTTCATAATAACCCCATGCTCGAAGTAATCCCTGTTGGCATCTGGGAGATTAACAAATAAAGCCCTATTTAAAAACCTAGTTTTCAAATAAAAAGTACTATCACTGACAGCCCATCTATAGCAAAACATAATCTCTGGAATTCCTAAACGGGTTCCATGAATCTGATTTAACCTATGGACTCTATTAACTATTCTCCATGTATTGGGGGCTATTTTTTCAGGTACTACATCAAAATATCGACAGAATTCCAAACACAAGGGGTTTGGAGGAAAAGAAAGCCACATTCGGCTACAAAGAGACTGGGGAGGCAATGTCCCTCAGCCAAACGAAAATAATCAGAAGGACCAGAAAGTTCTTCCAAAATGACCCAGGAAGGAATAGAAAAATCAAACGAAATTTATCAAGCGAGTCAATAAGGTAAACCATGATGAACAAAGAAAATAAAAGAGAAGGAACAAGATCTTACAGAAGAAGGGTAGATCAGTTGATAGCGAACGATGGAAGGAATTGACGCACAAGATGGAGAATAAATGGAGAGGTCCAAGATATAGATTTGAAAAAGTAAGAGACGATATGATTTTCTGCAACGCTTAAATACCTTACCTTGGGAAGGGGTAAAAATAATGATTACAAAGAAAGACGTTTGCGCTACCGGCAGCTAAAAGGACAAAAAAGGCACGGAGACCAAAGCGGTGGGAAAAATTCAAAAAGTCGGATTCTATGAATTCGAAAGGAAAATTAAATACAAGGAAAACACTCCTAAAATTCAGGAAGACTATTTAATCCCGCCATATTTCGATAAGAATGTTCACAATGCTCAACCTCGAACTGTGAAACATTGGGGGCTTCTGTTGATACCAAATTTAGTCTGCTGACGTGGATCAGTTAAGTGAAAACACGTATCAATCTACATGGCACTTACAAACATTTTTGAACAATACCTTGACTTCGAGGAACTCAACCTCCCCGATCAACTCAGACACTCCAAGTAACAGGTGCTCTCTGAGGAACTTTACTGTACCGAGCAACTCATGAATACCGAGCTACTCAGGCGGTCCGAGCAGCTTAGACGGTCCGAGCTGCATCTCGTACAGAGCATTAATGTCCGGATAATCAAAAAATCGACTGCGCATTAAATGCTCATTATTATCATACAGATGTATACATCTATTGGACAGCTATGTATTACCTTTTCACATTTACAGCCTGAGGGCTATAAATACATTGTATCATCCTCATTGAAAGGGGACTCGGAATCTCTTGGTAAAATATGTTATCGAGAATTCCCAAACAGTCAGCAAGAATAAAATAGTGGACGTAGGCCCTTCTTTCAAGGCTGAACCACTTTAAAAATCTCTTGTCTTACTTATTTTTTATCTGTGATCAAATAATTAGAGATAATCTAATTTTTTACATCAACAGTGACTAAATCTCAATCGTTGATTGCAAACGATCTTCTAGATCCTTCCTTCGCATATTATAAAACCGTACTTACCCTCAGCATTTAGAGACTTTTATTCAAATCCTCCCAGAGAGAAAATAAAAAAGAGAGAAGAGAGAGAAAGGGAAGAAACTAAAGAGAAAATAGAGAGAGAAAGGAAGAAGAACCACCCATCTTCGTCCTTCATCACCTCTGAGTGAACCCTTTCAACCCAAACAGTATTAAACCTCAAACACTTTTACCAAAAACTAAAAACTACGAGAGTTAGAACCAATCTAGGGTTTCTATGAGTTTGGTAGTTGGGTTGACGTCTTGTTGAAGACCTCTTTAGTTTTCAGTATTTCTCAAATCACCTCTCTGAGAAAATAACAAGTTTGATATATTGAAACTTGAGATTTTCTAAAGAGAACATCACACGCCTATTCTTTTTTGTTCTCTTTTTGGATCACTGTCTCTAAATCCACTTGATTCCAAAGTTTTTGAAAATAAACTACTAGGGTTTCAAGAAAAAACAAATCCTTAAGAGCGTTTATGTTTCTTGGTTTTATTTCACATTTTTTAAAATAAACGTGTTCAAAAATAAAAAGAGACACATAAGACCTTGTCTATTTTTAAAATCAAGGTTGTTCTTCTAGATTTGTTCTTTGTTTAGAAGTTTCTTTTACAAAAATGTTTGAATCAAATTCTGCATGTTATTTTTAATTCTGTTTTTACGATATAAACTTCTAGTCTAGTTTGGATCTCAATTGGAGGTTTACAATTTCAAAAATATTTTCAAAATACTGAAATTGTTTAAGACCTTGGCCGTCTTCTGACCAAGGTATCCTTGAGATCTGTGGATTAATAGAAAGATCAAGAAGTCTTTATTTGTAATATACAGACTTAGAAATATCATATTCATCGTAGATATGTTTGTAATTTGGTAGGATTGTTTGTATATATAAATCTGATAGGGTGAGTTGCATACCGTGCACATCACAAACACTTCTCACACAAACACTTAGTCACAGTGATTTATTTGAGGCTTAAAAGTTAAAAGAGTTGCTGGAGTCAAAATTCAAAGAGAATGAGGTCAAGGAAAAGGCAAATGAGCAACAAAGAAGAGATCAGTTCTAATCAGAAACCTTTGGAGTGGAGTAGCTCATGTAGGTATAATTCTGAACTTAAATTTAGGATCCTTGTATGTTTTCTTAAGTCCTATAACTTGATTCTATATTCTAGTGAATTTTTGTTTTGTGCCGTAGAGGGAACCATGGATATTTCCCTTGATTAAGGATTTTACAACGTTAAAAATTCTTGTGTATATTTCTTTTAATGTTCTTAACTGTCGTTGTGATTAGGATTGCGTGGTAACTTTAGTAGATGTTTCTTAAAATTTAAAAATAAAGGTAATCAACTATTAAATCTAATCCATACATTCAGAAAGCTTTTATAACACATCTTGTGTTGTTTTTTGAAAAAAGTTTTGCCCAAAAAGTTTATTCGGAGTTTACAAAATTTATAACAGTTTGTTATTAACCTTGTAAACAAGCTTTTAATATTAAAGTTTTTCTTCATTTCCAACCTTAGGTGAACCTATCATCAGGACTATGGGCAACTTATAGATAATTATAAGATGTTCAATAAGAATTTAGAGTAGTTTGTCCAAATCGAGCACCTCAAAGAGTATATTGACACGATCAAGACCAAGTCTTTGGCCAAAGTGAAGGCAGTAAATAAGGAAAATGATAATCTCCCACCATCAGAGATGGTTATATCCATTCATGCCTACATCGATCCATCATAGTGTATTGAGAAAAGATAAAAAGGGTGAAGATTGCAGACTCCATCCAAAAGGTGCTTTAATTGGAAGTGTACAAGTCATCCTATCTAAAAGGGGATGTAATGATATTTATTTTGACTAGGCTATCATGTTCACTGAAGAAGATCTAGTCGACATGAATTTTTTGCACAAAAATGCTTTGGTATTGTCCGTGCGAGTGGCTAATTTTGACGTCAAATGGATTTTGGTCGATCAAAGAAGCTCATCGGAGATCATATACCTAGGTTTGCTACTCAAGAGGATTTAGATACTAAGGTTGGGCCATTGATAAATTTCAATGGGAATGTAATACCTCTTCTTATAAAATCAAGCTGCCATTTAACGTTATTATAATAAATCGCGAGATAAATTTTCATGTCATCCAGTCGGAGTGACCATACAATGACATTATGGTAAGAGGCTGTTTCCACACTATGAGGGTCATTCCTTCTTCTCTTCACCAGAAGCTCAAGTTTTTGAGAAATTAAGGAGTCATGGAAATCGGGGGGATCAGGCGGCATCTTGTAGTTATTTTAATGTTGCTATTAAGATAAAGTGGAATCACTCTAAGAAGAGTCATAATGGTGATAATTTGAGGGACGACCAAACGAAGTAATAAATAAAGGGCATCCTGTCAGGGGTAGAAGAAACCAGAATTTCCCCCTCCGAATAGGTAATAAATGCACTTATTATAGTTCCTCTGGACTCATCTCAATTGAAGAAATATTTTCTGATCGGATCGAAACTACCTAAGGAAGAATCATATAAACTCATTCAGTTTATCAGAACTAATACCGACGTATTCGCATGAGAACCATATGATCTTCGGGGCATAGATCCAAACATCATTTATCATCGATTGTATGTGGATCCAATTATCTGATCGATCAAATAGAAGCTAAGGAATTTGACACCAGAAAAGGTCAAAGCCAACGAAATTAGAGTCAAAAACCTCCTCTACACTGGCTCAATAAGATAAGTCTAATTCACGGATTGGATGAGAAAAGTGGAGGGTGTGTGTAGATTTAAGTGACTTAAACAAGCATTTACCAAAGGATATATTTCCACTACCACATATTGATTAGCTTGTGGATTCAATGGTTGAACATTAACGTAGGAGTTTCATGGACACGTACTCTGCGCATCAATAAATACCACTGTTCAATTCATATCAAGAGAAGACATGCTTCATCACTACCTTAGGTTTTTAATGTTATAAAGTAATGATGCTCGCTTTGAAGAATGTAGGGTCCATGTAATAACATCTAGTGACCATGCTATTTAAGAAGAAAATCGACGCAACCATAGAAGTCTACATTAATGACATGCTCGTAAAAAGTGAACTAGCGATCAAACCACATCAAGGATTTGACGAATACCTTTGAGATCTTCTTGGAATACAGGATGAATCTGAATGCCTCTAATTGTATTTTCAGAGTGAGCTACGACAAGTTCTTGGGATACTTGGTGACACAAAGAGTAAATTCGTACCAGATTAAGGCTCTGCAGGATATCAAAAAGTCGACCACCATTAGGGACGTAGAAGTTATCACCAGCATACTAGATGAATTTAATCAATTCATATCCATGCTATTAGACAGGTGTCAACCTTTATTTTAATCATTGAAGAACGTAATCTCAACAGTCTAGGTAGAGGAGTGTGATCGAGCACTCGAGGGAATTCTAAAGTACTTGGGATCCCCTGCCTTGCTGTCAACTCTTATGATCGATAAATACCGATTTATATATCTGGTTATATCACAACATGTGACCAACGTGATAGTGGTGCGACTCTAAAATAGAGAACAAAGGTTAGTTTACTATGTCATCCATACTCTCATTGAGGTAAAAACCAAATGTATGCCTATTGAGAAGATTGTCCTCGTACGAATGACAACGACCATAAAGCTACGACACTTTTTTTATGCTTAAATGATAGTCATCCCCATAACCTACCCGTTGGACGAGGATCTAAAAAAGGAAAATATTTCCAAGTGAATGACAAAGTGGTCCTTGTAGCTAACACAATTCGACATTAAGTATGAGCCACAAACTTCCATCAAAGGACAAGCTCTGGCTGATTTCATTGTCAAGTTCTCAGTATCACGACCAGGAAAGGAGGAGGAACCTAACCTAATCTTGGAAATATTCATCATTAGTGAGGACGATTAAAATTGGAAATTATTCATTGATAAGACATCCAATGAATATGGCACCAGATTTGGGATCGTCCTTGTCACGCTACAAAGTTACCTCATAGAGTAAACAATACGACTGGGATATAAAGGCTCCAATAATGAAGCCGAGTATAAAGATATGATCCATAACCTCCAAAGGGGAATCGGTCTTGGAACCTGTCATATATCAGAATATTGTGACCCTTATCTCATTACAAATCAAATTAGCGGTGAGTATAAAGACAATATGCTCGCTTATAGGGATAAAGTAAGGAACCTTCTCCAACATTTTAGATTGTCCTCGATGGAGCAGCTACCAATGAACAACAATATTCATGCAGATGTGTTAGCTATTTTATCATCCCTCATTGACATCGATGATTGATGTAGAGTACGTAGATTGGCCTAACATCGATGAGCCATAGATAGAGTCAGTTAGTGTCATCATGGATGGATTTTATCATCAAATTTTTTAAGAACGAATACCTACCATCAGAAAAAAGAATGTCTCATAAGTTGAAAATCCAATCAAAAATGTTATGCCTTTACTCTAAAGGAAAACTTTACCGTCAATTATTCACTAGTCCTTTACTAAAATGCGTCCATCCAGACCAAATGGAAGGAATCCTCAGTGAGATACATGAGGAAATTTGTGGATCTCATGCATGTGGGAAATCACTCTCTTACTGGGCAATTTCTTAGGGATACTGGTGGCCATCCATGTAGAAGGATGCCATTCAGTTCGATCGAAAGTGTGTCAAATGTCAACATTTCTCCCTAATTTCATGCAGTCGATTGCGGATCTGAACCTTCCCACGAGTCCTTGGCCCTTTTCTCAATGGGGAATGTATATTATGGGACTTCTACCAGTAGAACCTGACAATATGAGCTATCTCATAAGTACCACTGACTACTTAAAAAAATGGATGGAGGTAGAGCCACTAACCCACATCAAAAAATCATACACTATGCAATTCATGTAGGGGAATATCATCACTGGATTTAGGATCCCAAGGTAATTGGGTATTGACAAATGAACATGATTTGACAATAACATCTTGAGGGACTTTTATACAGAGTTTGGAATCAAAATTTACTATGCATCAATCGTATTCCCGTAATGTAATGACCTTGCCAAGATCACCAATAAAACTCGATTGTCAGGGATCAAGCTCTGAATGGAAAATACAAAAGGAAGATGGGTGGATGAATTCCCTTATATCCTCTGGGCTTATAGGATAATGCCACATATGCTGACTAAGGAAACCCCCACTCTCTTGCTTATGGAGTGAAGGTGGTCATTCCTTTAAAGATCGAATTCCCAACTATCAGATTATAGATTTTTGACGGATAAGTTGGCTCACGAGTTAGATCTAAATGAAAAAGGAATAGAGTAAGATCTCATATATTTGGCGGATTACTAATAGGAATTGGAAAAACCGTAGGACAAGAAGGTCAAAGCTAGGGAATTCCAGGTCGATGATCTAGTTCTTAGAAAGCTTTTTTAGATAACAAATACGCCTTCGGATGGAAATTTGACACTGAAGTGGTAGGGACCATACATAATATAATCAAAGGGTGGTGGAGGGTCCTATTACATAGAGGAATTGGATGGCAAAGTAGTCTCGACGTTATAAAAAGTTCTGAACCTTAGGAAAGTTTATCACCAGACAAGAATCAATAGTATTTTTCCATTTATATTTCAATAAGACGATTTATCAGCAATGGAAGATTTTTTTTAGCATATTGTGTTTCAATACCTAGATAATTCAAACCCACTCAAGCAGTGGTACGACCTAGAGTACGCCAATCGCATGAGAATTTAGAAAAAAAACACCTAAGAATTGGGTAGTATAACTTAGAAATAAGTTGGTCGCCTACATTTAGCATCAAACCCAATCAAGCATTGGTACGACTTAGAATAAGTCGGCCACCTAAGAATATATCAAAACCCATATAAGAATTGGGTGTTACAACTTGGGAATAAGTTAGTCGCCTACGTTTAGCTTCAAACCTTCTTAAGCAGTGCTATGATTTGGAATAAGTTAGTCACCTGAGAATCTAGAATAAACCCACCTGAAAATGATCTCCCTAGAAGAGGCAGAACCCACCTATGAACTGGGCGGTATAACTTAAAACAAGTCCATCACCTACATTTGGCATTAAACCCACTAAAGTAGTGATATGACGTATAAGAAGTAGATCGCCTGAGAATATGGGAACAACCCACCTAAGAATTAGGTGGTAGAAGTTAGAAATAAGTTGATCGCCTATGTTTGGCATCATACCCACTCAAGCAGTGGAAGGACTTTGAATAAGTCGGTCGCTTGAGAATCTGACACTAAACGCACTTGAAGATGGTGGTACAACCCAAGTTGGGCTAATCGGCCTAGAAGAGAAATAAAACCCACCTAAGAATTGGGTGGCATGACTTAGAACAATTCGGACGCCTATGTTTGGTATCAAACCCACTCAAGTTATCGTATAACTTAGAATAAGTAAGTTACCTAAGAATCTAGCACTAAACCCACATGAAAATGGTGGTAAAACCTAAGTTGGACTGGTCGGCCTAGAACTGGCATAAAACCCATTTAACAACTAAGTGGTATAACTTGAAAAAGGTTGGTCGCCCCTAGATGGAAAAAATATCAGAGTTGAGCAGTTAAATTAAATTTCAATAGTTAACATGATCTCTAAGTACATTTTACAAAGGCATAATTAGGCAAATAAAGGACCGAGAATATCGTACGTAAAAGGAAAATGCAAAAGAAGAAAATTGATTGCTTTCATTAAAAATAACAAAATATACTGGGGCCTATAAAAAATGACCAGTTGGTCTACATAAAGCTAGAAAAAAAAGTAAATAACCTAATTAAGCATAGGGGGAAACCTCCCCCTGAATTTCAAGAGCTTCATTATCCACGACGCCACCTGGTTGATAGTTTTAGTAGCTTGGCCGACTTCATCCATGATCTAATTTTCCTCAACAACAAGAGGACCAACAGAAAAAGTGTCAAGGATTTCACCCCCGCCATTGGGTTCTAGAACGGAGGGTATTCGACGTAATCCAGATCACATTCGAGGACTTTGCCTCTTTGATGCGCGTCCAACCATCCCTTATTGAACCCAATGGACTCATGAAAGCCCAGTTGCAAAGCAACTTATCGGACTGCCACGTCGAAGCCTTCGACAGAGTCTTTTTTTAGATTGTCCTCATTTTTCCTCTCTAAAATAAACTTTTATTATTGGAGGATGAGTTTCTGGAGAGTCTTTCGGCAGTAGGAGGTCTTTAGTATATACAGCTCGACACCAACTCGACTGAACTCCAGTTGAGTTTTCTCAGCCTCTTCTATGACCTTATCTTTGGCAGTTGTCTCATCCTTTAGCTTTTTACCGAGGCTGAAAATCTCCATATTCTTATCCTCCAACGTATTCATTAAGTTGTTATTAGCATCTAGAAGAACATAATTGCTCTTCGTCAGTTGGTCATCTCGATTAGCGATTTCCTGGGTGACCTGCATAGCCTGTACAAAGGGAAATGATCAGTCAATAAAATCGCAACAAATATAAATTGTAAAATAAAGTAAGCAACTTACTAACATGTAACGGCGGAGTCCTTCCTTGTTGAGGTGTTCCAAATAAAATGCCCTCAGATCAATCATATCAAAGGGCAACACAGCTGCCTGGGCGATGGACTAAGCCACCTCCATATCCCTGTGGGCCGAATCAACATTTATGATTGGCTATTTGCCTTTTATAAAGGCAATCTCCCAAGGATGATCCATATTACTCTGTGGTAAGTGGTCCTATCACGACCCTGTGTTTGTGGTTGGATTACCACATGTCGGTTAGATGCTAGTGGGGAAATGTGGGCACAATATTTGACTGGCTCTCCACCCTTTATTTTCTATCCTTCTAGGATTGAATTTCCTTAACCTTTTGCTTTTCAAGCTCTTGGGCTTCCTTTCTTTGAGGGTAATAACTTTTTTTTCTGTCTGACCGCAGTCTGAGCGTCCTGGTTGTCTTGCGGCCCCTATTTATTTTGGTTAGCCCTAATGGCTACCAAATCAACTGATTGCCTTGGCCATCTTGTCATTTCCTTGATATTTTTTAAAACGAAAGGAAAGGTGAAGTCTTTAGTGAAAAAAATTTCCTTCGCTTCTACCTCCTCCTAAGGGAGATGTAAGATAGTAGTCTCCATGAAGGAAAAAAGTGGGTTGAGGTCATCCAAAAGTGAATCTTCCTCCTCTTCGACCTTCTCATATTGGTCATCGATGGAGTCAGCCGGGACAACATAAATATGGGAAGAATCCCCTAAATAAGCTCATCTGGTAGCTTTACTTAGCACGGGGGTGGAGGTAGGGATCGATTCATAATCGGTCACTGTGTAATTGACAATGGTTACATATGGTACTGCAATAGTTTTTTTTTATTGAAGCAACAATTAATTTTCACCCAAGAAAAATATACGCCGCCCTCCAGTGGGGTCTTACATCGACTGAAGTTTGCCTTTTTCAAACATGCTTAAGATCTCTCAAGTTGACTTGATAGTCTTATGGCTTTTGGTTTAAGAAGTGATTTGTACATAACGGATAACTGATCAGTAATATTGCAGAAATCACAGTACTACGATGAAAATGGTGGATGACCTACTAAGTTTATCGATTGTTGAGGGGACCCGAAAACCTTCTTAACTATCACCATACAATAACTCAAAAATCACAAGGATATTCTTCTCAGTATCATTTTTCTATCTGGGAAGGTATGTAACTAGTCTACGAAACTTATCCCTAGCCTCGAAATAGTATATGCCAGTCCCTGGGGAACGTCTCAGGTTGGAATAATACCTGATTTCGTTGAGGCTAAGGTTAGTCCCATAAATATGATTTATAGATACTATACTCATCATAATCCGATATAAGCTATAATTCGTCTAGATTGGAAGTATGCTATAACAATGGAGTACTTCTACCAGTAATGGGTGGAAGGAAACTCCCCCTATAATATTGTTGTTGCCATAAAAGTGACTTCACCATCGGGATTGGAGACATTTTTGTACGGAAAAATTTCCAATTGAGTCAATTTGTAGTATTGGCTTAATTCCGAACAAAACTAATTGAGTCATACGATAGTAGTTTGTCATATCCTTTCAAGCCTATGACGTTTGATTTAAAGATGTAGCGGCCAAGATTTTGAAGATTACATCATTGCGGGTTTATGTGCCAAGCTTTTACGTCAACATTTCATTATTTCCAAGGTTTCTAAAGGTATGAATGCATTTAATATATATAAAGACTTGGTTATTTTTTATGGGTATCTTTTTATAAAATTTTTGTCATAACGAATTTTTATTTTTCTCAGAAAATCATTTTAAAACTTTCCATAAAAGTTTTTGGGCTTAAAAAGTATTTTTGTATTTTCTGAAAAGTCGTTCGAACGACATTATTTCTCATTCGAACGAGGTCGTTTGAACGAGATATCAAACAAGCTTCTAATGACTTTCTACCATTTTTCTATTTTTTCGTTAGAACTCTCGTTCGAACGACTCATTCAAACGAGAAATCTAATGAGAATTGGCCTTTTATCTCTGTTTTCTTGTTAGTATCTCGTTCGAACCAAGTCGTTCAAAGACATTCAAAATTCGTTCGAATGATCTGGGTGGTTTTTGTCAGTTTTTAAATTTAAGTTCCCACTATCTTTTTACCAGCTTTAATATGTGCGGGAACACAAGTTTTTACAAGACTTTTAAGAGATTTCCTACCACTTTAAGAGAAAAAACTTTTCATCCAAAAGTCCCATTTTTGTGTTGGTATTTTTAGATCTGGTAAAATGAGGCAAGACATGATAACACGACACGACACGAAATTATAAGTTAATGGGTTTAGTCTTATCAGGTTTGGGTCATTAATGGGTCAACACGGTAGATCTGTTATCATAACGGGTCGTGTTTAGATTTGTACTCTTACATTATTAAACCCGTTTATACCCATTATCACCCGTTAGTGGTACCGAGTTTTATTGGGTCTTGTGACCCTAACTAATATTACACCCATTATAACCCATTAGTCTTCATTAGTTTAAAAATAATGGGTTTTAATAGTTATTCTTATAATAGTTGAGATTAACTTAGGGATATTATATATATATATATATAATATTCCTAAGTTAATCTCAACCATTATAATAATAACCATTAAAACTCATTATTTTTAAACTAATGAAGACTAACGGGTATTAACGGGTAATATAGGGTCACCCAACCCGTTACCCGTTAATATTAACGGGTGTTAACGGTTCAGATCGTGTACTCGTAAATATTAACGAGTCGTGTTTGGGTATTGTCATTGGACCCGTTCGTCTTAACAGGTTATGTACGGGTTAAGGGTGTTTTCACCCGTTAACCCGTTAACCCGACCCGTACACGACCCATTGACAACTCTAGGTATTTTCATGGTTCAATTTACCCCAAAGCACAATGTTTACACCCATAGTTTTGTATGATCCAAGTTTCTTAATATATTATTGTTTTGAGATCATCAAGTTGGCACCGAGTTTTATTCTCATTCCAAAAAAGAAGGTTTCATACGGAGGAGTCCATATTTGTTGTGATTTTTGTGGTGTGCATATAGAGAATAGGCCTTCGTGTGTTTGATGGTAGCTGAGCCCCATCGATGGATTTCGCGACTGCGATGGATTCCAGAGTGTTCAACTAGGCAGAGGTAGAAGCAAGAGGAAACGTCAAAGCTTAAGAGGGAGTCGAGTCAAGGAAGTAAATCTTTTGTCTTATTTATGTAAAACCATACCTATGGATTTGTTGGCTGGGTCGTTCGAGATTTTTCCCATTGTGGGGTTTCCTCGTATATCATGGCGTTGGTGTTGTGATTTCTTTTTATCTTGCAAAATCACTATGCATGTGTAGGATTAAAAAGATAAAAATTGGTTTAAACACAACTTTGGTGTAATTTTGGGGATAATTATGTTTGGGTAATTTTAGTTTAATTCAAGTCAAGAAATTAAATTTGAAAATATTCATGCTTTGTTTGTTTAGCATATTTAGAACTTGAATTGAGTTTATTTAATTTATGTTTGAAAGAAAATTAAATATTTGTTTAGTTGAGTTTAATTTTAATTGTGTGGAAATTAAAATTTGGGAATCTTAATTTTTTAATTTGAAGGAGATTTTAAGCTCGGTATATTGTATGAAACATCTCGTATTTAGGATTTTAAAAATTGAAAAATCACCCCTTTTAAATTGGTATCATAGCGGGAACGCTAAATTATTGTATTAAAAGATCCTTTGTTTAATTGTGATTTAAAAAGTGTAAATTCAAATATTTATTTTGTTTAATCTCATCTCAATTTTGAGAAAATTAAAATTTGGTTAATTTTTATAAGGTTAAAATTTGGATATTTGGCGAACCATCACCTTTTCATATTTTTAAATATCTAGGTATCAAAGCATATCTTACAATTTAGAGTAAATCACCCTCTTTACAAGTGGTATCAGAGCGAGTTACACTAAAATATTATGTGATCCTGATTTTTATAATATGAAAAATTCATCATTTTTTATGTTTCCTATTTTTCATGGTTCTCTTTTTCTTTCACATGACATCTCTCATAATAGATCCAAAGGTTGATTGTGTTAGCTTTGTTTACATACGCTAGCTTTTGTACTTCATGATAGATATTTGCTAGTTGTATATTTGTTTGTCATATTTTAGTCTATGCTTCATCATATAAATTGTGCTAGAATTATGATATGTCTATCTTTTGTATTTTTATTTATTATTGAGTCTTATTGAAAAATACAAAAAGATTTTGTATGTCTTTTGGGTTAAATTTTTTTTGTTTGTTTGTTAAAAATTTTGAAAAACTCAAAAGTTTTGTTTTGTGTATTTTGGTTTTACACATTTTTATGGCATATCCTTGTGTTTGAATCCTATATTCATTCCCCGCTTCCATGTGGCTCGGACTTTTGGTTATGAATTTTAATTCTTAAAATGTTCTTTATCATGCCTGCATGAAGAAGTTTGATTTTGAGTTTCTTAATTGATTTCTTTTATATTCCTCTCACACATACGTACGAGCTCTTTGAACTATAACTTTACATGTATATTTGAGCTAAGTGAGATGTTCTCCTATCAATTTTGCCATCTACATGTTGCTATGACTATGAAGGATTTGTGCATGTAAGAATTGTTGCACGTGAGATTTTTTTGAATTGTATAAAAATATATATATATATATATATATATATATATATATATATATATATATATATATATGAAACCCTAACACTCCAATCATACTTTTTCCTTCCTAGTAATAAACAACTCTCCCTCCCTTCCCAGCAAACGTAGGCAGGATGATTTGTCGAACCACGTACATACTGTGTTTTTGTCTACCACATTCATATTTTTGGGCCAAATTATAATATTGCATTTATTGTGGGTTTGATATCCCCTACAGTGATTATCTTATAATTTGGGTGACATGTGTGGGTATTAAATCAGGGTATATTCTTTATGTTTGTAGTCAGTTTCATCTTGATGTAGTTGCAAATGTATGGGATAATTTACTTGTTAATCTAGTAGTTGAAACTTGTTAGTTTAGTTATACCTTGGGTTGGGACACTTGTGTATTCTATTTCACTTGTGATAAGTGGTGATGTACCTTTTGGATGCGAATGTCGATGGGTTTCTATGATTACATAAATGAATCGCATACTTTTTACTTCATCGATAAAATAAGAAATTTCTTGCAACTCCTCAGGCCCTGACCCAAAATAGTAAAAAAAATTCTAGTTGTTCATTGGCAGGAGCAACAGGGTTGAGCAGTTAGA
This sequence comes from Sambucus nigra, assembly GCA_949130495.1. Classification (NCBI taxonomy): domain Eukaryota; kingdom Viridiplantae; phylum Streptophyta; class Magnoliopsida; order Dipsacales; family Adoxaceae; genus Sambucus; species Sambucus nigra. The sequence continues at coordinate 444,081,563 of OX422221.1, forward strand.
CTTGCCACTTCTGCATTGTGGTCATTTCCATTCTTAGTTTAGGTTGTTATTTCATTCAATTTTTTTAGTTCATGCTCTTTTGATTCATCAATTGTACAAATTATGTTGGTCCCTATATATGTATTCTAGTTAAGACTATTATGGGATTTCATATGATGTTATTTATTTATTTTGGATGTGAGATAATTAGTTTACTTAATATTTATTATTTTATTTCATTTCATATTGTGGATGGCTTAAAATCATACAATCTTTTAATATTATAGTTGTCATGATGTTTAGAATTATATGAATTGTTTAAATGCGTCCTATCTTCGGCATCGAGGCATGGCCACCCGATATATGGAAAATAGGGGGTGCTATACTTGATTGACAAATCACATTTCTATTATCTCTGTTTCAAATGATGCTAAAAGAAGGAGTTTTTAGAGGTGAACCTTTATATTTATCAAATTGAGCATGATTTGAATATAATGGATTAAGATTAGACCAATCCATTTGGTGTTCAACTAATAATTATGCGCAAAATGACATTTGCCTTTCTAAGTCTTTTAGGTCAAATTTTTTATAGCATTTATTATGTAAAGATTAGTATCCATAATCAACATTTTGTTAGCATAAAGACAAATAATGGCATACAGATTATTAATCATTTAACATAGACTCAATTATCAAAGTCATTACTTTTGTTAGATATCATGACCTTTTCAAATTTTGTAACAACCCATTATTTTCTCACATACAAGTTGGCCATTCAGATACGCCAAAGATAGGGTTTATTAATCAATTTATATCATTATCAACATCAAGATGATGATAATAATAATAATAATAATAATAATAATAATAATAATAATAATAATAATAATAATAATAATAATAATAATAATAATAATAATAATAATAATAATAATAATAATAATAATAATAATTGTTCTAGATTTAAACCATCCATGACATGCGATGAAATAAAATACTAAATGCTAGAATAACCAAATGTCTCATCGCTCAACATAAATAAATAATATGGTCTTAGCTCCCATATATAAACTCAATTGAATAAATAATTTGGGACCAACATGCTCCATAAAATCTCTGAAATAGAGGAGTCTAAAACTGAAATGAAAAGACAACCTAGTCTAGGATTGGAAATAAACTACTCGATGCGATGAAGTCGCAAGTCTGGACTTCTCAGCCATGCTGCTCCTGTCTATGAATGCCCAAAAAAACATTTATTTATATTTTGGGTCCGATCCTAGAAATTTGAAAGAAATAATTACTATATCAATGCAATAAAATCACGTGACTCAGTTATGCAATCATACCAACCCGTCGACACTCATATGCAAAGATACCTCACCCCTCAATCATAAGTGAAATACTTTACCACAAGTGTCAGGACTCAAGGCATAGCTAATAATAAGTATTAGCTACCAAACTAAATATTAAGCGGTCGCATACTGATCGAGCGTGAACCGTGTGCTCGTGTAGAGGCACTATCGTTATTTTTGGTTCATCGCCTCAATGCAAAAGACCTAAACTATAACTACACTTGCGATACAAGTATAGCGGTAAGTCGGGTATCGAGAATCCAGGGGGAGTGTCGAATAGATTTTAATTGATTTATCACTTCAAAAATAAAAGTGTAAAAGGTGATTTGGGTTTAAAATGGGAAAAAGGAAAAAAAATAAGAAATTAAAGATAAACATGAATTAATAAAACGAGAGTTGGAATAACATCCCCGCCATGGGCTAAACACGCGTAACTAGAATTTTGCTTCGAAAATATTTAACCGAGCATTTTTAGTTAATCATAAACATCACACATGAAGGGATTTTAACCCAAAAATACGAGATAAAACATTTAATCAAAAATGGTCACATGCTTCTTAAATTTGGATTAAAGCTATAAACACTAACGTTGCATGACAAAGAAAGTTAAGCATAATAACCCAACTTTAATACACGAGGTTTCAATTAAATGCAATTTCCCCAAAAAATAAACTTTCGAAGCTCAATGCCCATTAATGGAGAAAACATGATCCCAACCCGCTATCTATGGGCTAGACATGGAATTAAACTAATTAAACAACAATTAACTAAATGAAATAAGAAATTAAACAACTAAAGGTAATTAACTGGGCATGGAAATGAAATATACAATGGAAATAAAGCAAGAAAACTAAGCTAGAAGATAATGATTAGTAATAAACAATATTTACTAACAAAGGAGTAAACACCCAAAATGGGGGAGAAGGGCAAATCTCCCAAACAAACCCTTGAAAAACTATGTAAAATGAATTTTATCTCATTAAAGTGAGATGAAAAGGTTTTATACATAACCCCTAATGGCAAACTAGTAAATAAGAAAGTTGGAAAAACAGGGGACCGAATCGATTCGGAAGGAATTGAATCGATTCGAAAACAGGGAAAATAAAAAGTAGGTTCTAGTGCCAAATCGAATCAATTCGGACTTGTCCGAATTGATTCGCACCTGACAGTCTGCAATTCTCAGCTTTGTCCAACTTTACGAAAAATGTCGTAACTTCTTCGTTATTACTCGAAATTAGGCACGGTCGGAGGCTACATGAAGATAACTCAGAGGGCTACTACATTAAAGGGACAGTAAGCCCAAAAATCAAATTAGGATGTGACTAAAAGGCCCTTGAATGTGCCCTTGAGTGTGCTTTTGAAGTCAAAACCATCCTAAAAATGCCATAACTCTTTCGATACAACTCGAATTCATGAACTGTCAGTGGCCAAGAGAAGAGAAATAAAAGGGATTCAACTTTCGTGAAGAGTTCGAGATTAAAACCAAAATGCTGAAATTACTAAAATGCCCCCAAAGCTGTAAAAATCAATAGAATTTCATCGGGATGCCACCGTACATCACACTAAGCACTGAAATACCTACCAAAGCTCAATTATACCTCATATAGCATGTTAACATATAAAACGGAGGTTGTCTGTTTAACGAGCATAAATATAGAAATTAAGGTACCCGAGGGGCTAAAATGCATAAGTATAAGGGGTGAAAAATACAATATTCGTGCCGAATCACACCCCCTAACTTACACATTGCTAGTCCCTGGCAACGAAATATAAAGCAATAAGAACAACAAGTAAACCAGAAAAATGGAGATATGTACAAATGGGATAAAGGACACTTTCGCGGGCGAACGATTGCATTTAGCATATCCAATAAGCTGTTAAACTCCTAAGTTACCCTAGTGGACGAGTGTCGTCTCGTGATGGTTTTTATGGATGAAACCCAAAAACATCAAATAGTTTCCTCAAAATATGTCCAATCAACAAGCGACAAACTCAACAATACGAAAAAGATTTCAAATATGTTATTAGCATATCGAATGAATTCAAACAAAAGTTTGTAGTTATTAACATTATAGAAAGAACTTCATAGGAATGAAACTTTAAAAGTGGGAGGGGAGAGAGAACATGCATAGTATGATTTGGCAAAAACTTAAATAAATCGAATAAGAATTAAAGCATGCATATAATCCAATCCTCATCAGGCATTACACTCAACAAATGAATTCACCATGAAAATGGAGGTAACACATGGGACATGCGGGCATAAGGACTAAATATAAATGGAAACTAGGGCAGGCACATGTCACAAATGAAGAGCGCTATATAGAAATGAAAAACTGTAATCACAAAGAAAGATACCGCTCATTAAAGGAGACGAAATGCATTTTCACAGATTATCGAACTATTTTAACTTTTGAATTAAAATCACCCTAAGATCACATAGGACTTTATAGGGTCGTAATATAGGTTTGGGGTTAGGGTACGGAATAAAAGGTATATGTACGAATTCAAAGTGTACGGGGGTGAAAAATAGGATAATGGGAGATTGCGGGAAATTCCAAAATTGGAAAAAAAGTTCCCTAGTAAGAATTAAATATGACAATAGGAGAGTAAACAAAGCTTATTGAACACTAAATACAATATATACAAACTTTCTCTTTCTTTTCTTTTCTTCTTTTTCTCATGTTTTCTTTTATATTTTTTTATTTTTCACTTTTTTTTTTCTTCACTTTTTCACTCTCGCATGCTTAATTGCAATCACAAGACAATAATATCATTCAATCCCAAGTATCATTCCAAACAAAGGTATGAAAAGTAATACGTATGGTTTATAACTCCAATGTAGAGTTGGTTATGGACTTTTTTGGTAATGAAATGAAATGCTATATTAAGGCTCAAAGGGATTGACTAGAGAAAACATGTAAGGTGAGGTCATGGTCAATATGGGTAATATAACAAAGATGGCCTATAATCATATCCTAAAGTTTACACAATTCTTGAGTCAAAACAACTTTGAAAATCATGCTCAAGTAACACATTTCAAAATATGAATTCAAATAATGAACGATCAAATGAAAGAATAGTGAGATTATCGACGAAATCAACATTTTCAAGGAGGAAAGAGTAGTGTATAACACTGAAAAATGATGAAAAGCACAAAGCTCACTCGATTTAAGTATATATAATGCAATAAAAGATTATCGAGTTATAAAAATCTTAAACCAAATCAATAATACACAAAAAGTGCATGCGCTCATGGGATTAAAGTTTAATTCATGAAGTTATTAATAATATCAATAATTTGAGGACTAAAATCTAATAACTTCTAAAATCGAAAACATGCATCTTTGAATTATCTATTGGATCGGGCATTTATTAAAATTTATTATCGAAAACAATGGCAAAATGCCAAATAAAGGAGAAAAAAGAAAGAAAATATTTTTGAAATTTTCAATTTTTTACAATAAAGCGTGCTTTGTAACTAACATGTGATCAAATCAATGGAACTACACAAGAAATGGATAGAATATCCCACACCCCCTAATTTAAACATTGCATTGTCCTCAATGATAATTGAGAACACAACATAAAGAGAGGAAAATAATGATATTACCCAAAATTAGAGCGATCCCCAATAAGTACAAGTCCATTAAATCTACAAAACAAGTTAGTACCGAGAATAAAGAAAATCGATGACAAAAAGTTTAACTAATTACACTAGACTAAACTAAAAAGAAATAATAAAGAAAGAAAATTAAAAGGATAACTATTTAAAACATACTATTTGGACTTCACACAAACTATACACTAGAATTCTAAGTAGTTGAGGATCCACCCAAATAACAAGTTGACTTTGGAAGATCATCGGTAGACCCTCCCAAGAAAACATGCCTCTCGAAAGATATGAATTTCGTTTGAACAACGGAAGGCATGCGGGTGGTGGAAAAGGTGAACCATCGTCAATTATAAATTTTTGGGGGATGATAGGGGATTTGGATAATAGGGGGAGAGGTACACTTGGGGTCTATGAAAAATAAATTCACCTCCCAAAGGTTTTTCAAGTGGAATGGGAGGTGGTGCACACATGGAGGAAAAATCCATCTTGGAAAACAAGTCCGGCAAAGAGTCCTCATCGGCAAATGGTGTAGAAATTTCAATAATTTCTTCCGACTCATAGCAATCAATCAGTACCTCTAATGGTTTGATCACGGAAAACGTATATGGTAATGAACTAAATTCAATCTCAATCAACTCATTATCGAAAAGAGATTGAATTTCGGGGGAGAAAGAATCACTTTAAATGAAATGTTCTATAAAAAGTTGGGGTGAAACACAATTTTCCACCTCCTCATTGATTTACACAAAAGAATCAATTTCATTGCAAAGTGCTTCAAGTCTCAATCCAATACCAACACCTTGGGTGAAAATAAGAAAGGTTTCTTCCAAAGTAATCTTCCTCGGCTCTAAAACCTCGTATTCCTCATTTGATTAAGAATCTTCTTCGAATTCATAAGTATCAGAATAAAAATCGTCACTGGATTCGAATAATGAATCTAACTCAAGCTTCTAACAATGATTTTCATTACGATAAATGTTTTCAAGCCTTTCATTCTCAAGAAATTCTTGAAAATGGAAAACTTGAAACAATCCCCAAAGTAAGAATCATTAGAATGACCGACTAAACTATAAAAATAGGACATGGTTACCGAGTTCCTTGTAGATGGAGAATCCAAGTAAGAAGGTGCGCGGCTAAGAATCAAAGTTTCTTAGAGCTCAAATGTGTTATCCTATAAAAAAGGTTAAGACAACGAATATAAATGCAAATGAAAAAATACTATGAAATAATAAACCAATTACAATCTAAAATAAACACTCTCCGACAACGGCGCCATTTTCGATCGAGAGCGAACCGTGTGCTCATGTAAGGGCACTATCGTTGTTTTGGTTCACCGCCTCAATGCAAAAAAACTAAACTATAACTACACTTGCGATACAAGTATAGCGGTAAGTCGGGTATCAAGAATCCATGGGGAGTGTCGTATAGATTTTAATTGATTTATCACTTTAAAAATAAAAGTGTAAAAGGTGATTTGGGTTTAAAATGGGAAAAAGGAAAAAAATAAGAAGTTAAAGCTGAACAGGAATTAATAAAATGAGAGTTGGAATCACATCCCCGCCATGGGCTAAACACGCGTTATAAGAATTTCGATTTGAAAATATTTAACCGAGCATTTTTAGTTAATCATAAACATCACACATGAAGGTATTTTAACCTAAAAATTCGAGATAAAACATTTAATAAAAAATGGCCACACGCGTCTTAAATTCGGATTATCGCTAAAAACACTAACATTGTTGACAAAGAAAGTTAAAACGCATAATAATCCGACTTTAATACCCGATGTTTCAATTAAATGCAATTTTTCCCCAAAACTAACTTTTGGAGCTCGACGCCCATTAATGGCAGAAACATAATCCCAACCCATTATCTATAAGATAAACATAGAATTAAACTAATTAAACAACAATTATCTAAATGGAACAAAAAATTAAACAACTAAAAGTAATTAACTAGGCATGGAAATGAAATATACAATGGAAATAAAGCAAGAAAACTAAGCTAGAAGACAATGAATAGTAATAAACAATACTTACAAACAAAGGGGTAAACATTCAAAATGGGGGAGAAGGGCAAAGCTCCTAAACAAACCCTTTAAAAACTATGTAAAATGAATTATATCTCATCAAAATGAGATGAAAAGGTTTTATACATAAACCCTAATGGAAAACTAGTAAATAAGAATGCTGGAAAAACAGAGGACCGAATCGATTCGGAAGGAACCAAATCGATTCAAAAATAGGGAAAATAAAAAAGTAGGTTCTTGTGCCTAATTAATTGACAACTTTACACATAAAATGAAAAAGGCATACATATATACTAGGATTGTCCTTTACTCTTGATCGTGTGAAACCTAGATGTTAAACCTCCCTAACGTTCCTAATAGATTTATACGTCTTGGAATAAGTCCTATATCTATCTCAATTTAGATTCTCATAATAGTTCAGTATGATTAGACCCCCAGGTGTCCTAATCAAAGCCTCTAGTGAAATCCTAAAGGAAAACTGAGCCCTTAAACCAATATACCATGCCTTTACTTTTTACTGACATCCATGTGCACGAAGTTAAAACGAAGTCATGTGCATGGTGCTAACCTTCCAAAACTTTTGCCCATATATGTGTGCATGGGGCAAATACTCAATCGTGTGCATGACCTCTCTATGCAGCCCAATCGGGGAATGTCGAGTATGAAAACCTAAAAATCAACCAAAACTTACTAAACTCGATAGTTTTTGCCCTAGATCGTGACTAAACATTATTATCACCTTAATGTGACACCCCGACTAATTAAATACCGGGTAGCTACTCCTTTATTAAATTAATAGCATCACTGTCGAAAACATTTTAATAATTACTAACCACCTAGTATTTAAAAACTGAGATGTCCATTTTAATTAAATCCGATTAACATGCAATAAATGAATTATGAAAAGTTAACATCACCAACACAATATAGTCACAATAGAATAACCATGCAATAATAATGAGTTTGGAGGAAAACTCCTCACAACAACCAAATCCCGAAATAAATAAATACAAAGTCTGCATCACTAGAATTAATTACAACCCAAAATCGAAAATAACTGAATAAGTAAGATGTCTCTAAAAGAAACGGGCGACATGCCCAACAAATGATAATAACTGATAATGAAGTCAAGATCGAAGATGGAGGCGTCTACTGATAAGGTCCTGTAACTTCCACAGTAGCTACAGCACGTCACCTGAATAGAACTCCTATGCATGGTGTCCTTGTGGCTGGGCACCTAAAAAGGTTTTTACAAAAACAGATTTGAAAGCAAACGGGTCAGAGCCCGAATGTGAAATAATTTAAAAATATGCAAGTGTTTAATATCTTTAAACAGTAAATATAAAGTACATGATAGTGTGTGCACTCACATGAATTCCTCACCTCTCAACTAATCGTGCACTCCTATCGTAAACATACCCATTTCTAGTTGCTCCCATATCTATCTAGTCCAATGTTAAATCTAACATTTCTATAAGATATTCAATTCAAGTCCCAACATCTTCCATTTAATAGAGTATTGTACCTTATTACACAGTTTCCCACTTTAACACTACAATTATTTGAAATCTTACATTTTAACTTTACAAACCATTACTATTATTTATACTCATAATTGTTCATGACAATTCATTTCAATTTACAGTATATTATTCTCATCATAAATATACAAAACTAGCACCCCGAGACTAAGCTGCGGTGCTCATATACTCTTCTATCAAATCCTGGTATATCACGTACATAAGGATCACGCATTCCGAATCTCTCAGGAATCGTTTCATTAACAAAAATCACAAACAATGGAGGCGAACATAGTTCACATCACATGGGTCACGCACATACCTACGCTCCCATGATCAGCAGACTTATTAACTTCTCAATAAGCCCTTCTCTGACCTATGTCCTCGAGGTACCAATCTAAATCCCCCCCACCCCCCGTAGGCACACAAAGATTAGATGGTCCTAAACGAACGCCAACCTCCCATGATAGCAAGTACGGTAGGTATGTCATACACATATAAATACATATACTAAACATTCACACATTTTAGGTATCACGATATTTCATTAGTGTTATGCTTCTCGTCCTCATACCAACATTTAGTGTTACACAACTCACAAGTCCCCGGTTTATATGTCTTTAAGTTATCAACTCTTCTCACGTCGTGAATAATTGCTCGATTCCCAAATCCACAAATGTCGTTCGATTTAAGATACTACTCTAAGTTCTACTCCTCAATGTAGCCCAAATCTCACAACTATATCCACTAGTTAATAAGGAAAGGTTGTCTCACCATTTAGATAAGTCTACGGGACACTAGAAATCAAAACAGGCCAAAAAGGCCATTCTGTTAACTCGTTAGAAGTCTCGTTCGAACGAGGTCGTTCGAACGAAGGACTTCTAACGAAATACCAACTCGTTAGAAGTCATACTGTCATCTCGTTAGAAGCTCGTTCGAAAGAGGTCGTTCGAACGACCTGGGCACGTCTTCTAACGAGATGGCAGTTTCAGCCCAGAAATCCCCAAGTTCATTTTTCTCAATTCTTCTCTCCTCTAAATCCTCCCTAAGACCATCCAAATTGTATTTTAACGTATATAAACCATTTCTAATCGCCCTAGATCATTCCTCAACACATTTAAGGGGTCAATTCTTACAATTTATCATGGAATCAATATAAATCTTCAAAATTTTCCCAAACCCTATTAGCATGAACTCCCAAATTTTCTTATGCCTATTTACCCATCAAAATCCGTTTTTAATTCATCATACACAACTATTCAAGTATTAACTCAGTCCATTAACATACTACATGCAAATCCTAACCCAAATTCAAAGTTTGTTCCACAAATTTCATGAGTTTTCTTCACAAGGTCAATATGAGATAATTCCTACACTAAGCATGGAAGACATATTCAATTCATTAAAAATACTAAATCACTTGCCTTAAATTGCTCTTGAGAATTAGATGTTGAAAGTTGAAGGTTGTCCTCTTCCCTCTCTACAGATTTCTCCCAAGGTTGAAGGTTGAAGATGGTGGTTATGGGTTTTCTCTTGGGAACCTCTTCCAACTCTTCCTATAAATCTCGTAGCCCTCTAATAATGTATAATTAACTCTTAAAATTCGTAGGCTTTAATTCGCAAAATTACCAAAATACCCTTTTAAGTTGCCGGTACGGCCCAAAAATGCCCCGGGACCCAAACTAAACCCCCAGCTAGTGTTTTCTGACTATTTTGACCCTTCCGGACTCGTTGGCGCACTCAAAATGACCATTCGGTTAATAAAAATACAATTCACTTTTAAATTCAAATAATTACATTCTTGACGCGACTGACACGTGCGTCCCAACTAAATTTCTCAAATTGTCGTATTTCAGTCTCGCAACAATTTCAATATTTTCAATATTCCTATATTGTCATATATACACTTCATAATCAAATAACAACTCACATCTCGTTAGTATTTATACCTGGATTAATTCTCAATTAATTTACATTTAACTTAATTAATCCCTAAAATAATTATCGATAAAATTACGGGGTATTACACTTAACACCATCTATAATAGATTCCAAACATGATTCTTACCATCTATAATCATTATTAAGGTTAAAACACAAAACTAATCATCAATTTTAACATGAATGTGACTAGGGTTCATAATGATTTTAGATTTTGATCAATAAAGGTTCTCTTAAATCATTAAGGTCTATTTAAAACATATGATTCGTCAATACTACTTATATTTGATATGAATCCAAAAAAATTCAAATCATAAAAAACATGATTTTGACTAAGGTATAACCCTTTAATGCGTCTAATTTGATTCTTCTACATAAAACCCTCATAATAAACAAGGTATAACCCCTTCGATGTGTTAGATTTAAACCTAGCATGTGTCTAAACCCAAATAGATTCAATATGATAATCAAAACATAAACAAGTTACATGTTAAATAATGGTAAAGCAATATATTTCTTGCTCGTTATGGTAGCTAAAGCTTCTAGGTTTATTCCCCCCCCCCCCCCTTTAGACATCCAAGTTCCTCTTTGAAGTTCTTCCTTAGCTCTCCTCAAACTCTTAGGCTACTAGAGTTTGTGTTTTATGTATAAAGTAGTTAATTAATTGAGGTGAACATCTCTTAAATACCCTTAATCACGCGGGTTTATAAAAATCATAATTTTGGGCCTCCATATGAGCGCAAAATATTACCCACACAAGTCCAAAACTTAGTCCAAATGTATCCAAAGCATTAAAATACATCTTCAGGCCTCCATAGCACTCTAGAATTCGATCCAAATGGAAGTACCTAATAACTTATGGTAATACCTCACAGCATAAAATTAAATACACAACTTAATTATTTCATGAGTAATCGTACGTAGTTAATTCTCATATAATTAATATCACCTGATTAATTAATTTAAAGCATGCAGTACAAAGATCACATAACATGCAAAATTTAATTGTCATCTAAATTTTGCAATTATTATTACTATATCACACATGTTATAATAATTCCCATTTATGAAATTATTTTCCACAATTAATAAATACTCCATGAGAATAACATTGTTATGGACCCTGAGCTGAGGAAGGGGGTCATAGAAACGATAAACAGTGTGATTCTCATCTTCAATAAGCCAACTCTCGAAAGAAAAAAAATGATTTTCAAGGTGCGCTCATTTCAAGTAGAATAGACGAAGTACTCCCAAAGACATTAAGGCAAGAATGGTTAGGGGGAGTCCTAGAGTATTGGAGGTCCATAGAAATGCAAAAAATAATGGAAGATAAAAGATGGTGAATCAGACAGAAAAATATTAGGATAGTCTTTACCTAAAATTCTCGAGAATAGAAGCAGTGAGTGCATGATCTTGATTTGTCTAAAAAAATTTGGAAACTCTGTAAAGATCTTACCATCTTCTTTATTTACTATATTTAAGTGTTTGGAGTACTTTGGGATTATATTACGCGCCAAGGATTTGTGCTTGTGTTCTAGGGTTAATATTTTAGACCAGTGAATCTGGTAGTCGACAATCATTTAGACTTTATAAAGGTTGTCACGGAACCTATAGTAGGACAGAGGACGTATCGTGATTCTCACGGATTAATTTATAATGTCTTCGCCTCTAATATTTGTCAAGCATACCATGTGGATTGGTTAGGGTATTCTTCGTCCAATGAGACCTTGATCCTAAAGCTTTCCGTAAGGACAAATTTCCAATCGAGTCATTTGTTATTTTGGCTATATTCCGTTGGACAAAATAATTTTGAGTCATTCTGCATCAAGCATCATTCAACGCAAAGATTCAAGCATCGCATCCAAAGTTCATGCGTCGTCAATATCCATGCCATGTTAGCTATCCTACAAAGGTATATGACCAAAATATAATTTTATGTGTTGGAGTATTTTGACTAATCAAGAATATTTCATATAAGAAAATGTTCGCAAATAACTAATGTTCATAAAGAAAAATCCTTGAAATAAATTTGAATAATTTTGGGCAAAAATTTAAAATCTCGTTCGAAGTTTAATCCAGGTCGTTCCAACGACCTGGATCTAACGACTTTCCCAGCCTATACTGGAACTTCATTAGAAAGGTCGTTCGAACGACCTCGTTCGAACGAGGTTTCTAACGACCTCTATAATTCTATACTGGAACGCCGTTAGATAACTCGTTCGAACCAGAAGTCGTTCGAACGACCTCGTTCGAACGAGTTCTGCCAGGTCTGATTTTTTAAACTTATTTTTTTAAGCACTTTTTTCCCATAACTTTTTTTGCCCACTACTTTTTCAGTTATTTTAGATGGACGGAAATTAGTTTCAAATGACAAGGAAGTTCATTATTCTCAAGTAACCTTTTTCCATAACTTCCCTCTTTTTGGTAAAAATTAACTCCAACATTTTTATCATCTTTTGAAACAAAACCCCTTCAATCAAATTCATAGTCAACAAGCAAGTTTGCGGTGGATCTCTGCATTCAAGCTTTGAGGAGACGGTGGTTTTGGGCTTCGATGGATACCGCAACACGAGGAGTGTTGAGCAATGCGTTGGAGCTTCGCGTACTACAACTTCAGAGGTCGAGGACGGCATAATCAAGTCTTGAGTGAGTCAATGTCTGTAAGTCTTTTGAGTCTCTTGTAAAACCTATTGTTATAGTGGATTTTGTCTAGGCCCATCCGTCCGAGGTTTTTCCCATTTGGGTTTTCCTCGTACATCGGCGTGTTGTGGTTGGGATTTTCACATTTCACTTTATTAAATCACCTAGATGTATGCTTAGGATAAAATGAATAAAATTGGAATAATTTTATTTTAATTAAGTCAAGTCATCAATCCCTTTGAATTAATTAAAATTTGTTCTTGCAAACTTGTGAATCTGCATTTAAATTGAGATTGGAGAATATCACTTTATATCTAATATTAAAATTGGATTGCGTGTGTGTGTATTCTACGAATTAAACTAAGACCTTATAACCTTCCAACTTCACTTTCAAAGTATCTTTTGGATATGCGCCTTTATTTGTATGGGAAATTTTACAACAATAAGGAAGTTATGTATTCCCACCTTCCCCAACTAAGGCTTTGAACACCCTACTTTCTGAATCAGAGGGGTTACAACACAGTCGGACGAGTTATATTTGGAAGATATGTATGTTAGGAAATATGGTGTAATGGTTTAGACATCGGAACCTAAGGTGTTGGGTCTTGGAAGGGAAAAATATCGACTCACAAAACTGTTTATAATTCCTAGCTCAACAGACGAAATGTCTTATGTCTCAGTGGGATATGTCCCTTCACTAAGATTATTATAATGAGGAGGTGAAATAGTGGAAGACTGAGGAACAAAAGGTGAAAAAGTACTACTAATCCAAATTGAAACTGTTACACTATAGATTTCTCATAATGATCTAAATCTCCTAGATCTTAATAAATAAATACGATAAAATACAAGGTATCACAACTTTCTCGTGCCATTTTTTGGATGCTTGCATCAATCCACATATGGTGTTATCGCTAGAAACTACTATGGGATTCATCTTAGCTAAAAGACTCTAATTAGTAGAAAATAAATAGCTAAGAGACATATTTGCTGATATACAAGTACATAATAAACTTAGAGAGTTAAGATAGAAAGAGGAAGAATTCGATTTACGTGGTTCATCCCAAAGTCATGCCTATGTCCACAGCTGATGTACTAATGATTAACTAGTACTAGATAAATGCCATTGAAGAGTACAATCTACAAGCTATCAAGTTCTCCTTATCTTTGGGTAACATAATAGTAAAGTAAAGTTTCATACCTCACATGAGGTTAGTGTGTTCTATTTATAGGCTATTGGAGGATATAAAAGAGAGGGGAACACATGTCTCACCTTTATAGGTGAGGTGAAAGCATGTTTAACAATCATAGTTATATAATAACACAAGTTGGTTATTGGTACATGGTGGAGAATATTTGCGTATCTCCTCTAATTTCACGTGTGTTAAGCTGATGACATCATCCAATCATGAAGTACATGCTTACTGTAACGGTGTTAACTAATGGATTAAGCCAATCTATTAGCCCTATCTGAGCTGACCACAATATGAGCTGACGACATTAACTCTCCTCATGTCCATCAGGATGAAGACATTTCCAGTTAGCTTACTAATGAAGCCAGGTGTCACCTTCTAATTGGTCTAAAGGTCATCCTATATTTATGGTATAACATGTGAAGTTTGGCTTGACTTTTAGGCAATTACTGTTCATACGGGGGGTACTGTTCATACGCAGAGTACTGTTCATATGTGGATTACTATTCATACGTGGGGTACTGTTCATTTTTTCTCCTTATTTAAGAAGGATTTCAACTATGATTTGAAAAACACCAACCCAACATAGAGTTAGATAGAGTTTTCTTCCAAAGGTGAGGGCTTTAGAGTAATAGGTGAAGGATTTTCTCTCTCACCCATGGGTATTTATTAAAGGTAGAAGATGAGTATAAGTGTGAGAGTGAGTATTTCATGCATGGTAGGTGTGCTTAAGGTGCAATGTGTAGGGAATTTCTCATCGGTTTATATGGGAGAGGGATACACCGATTTGGGTACATGAGAAAAAACTCAAAAAACACTCGAGGGCAAGATATTGAGAGGGTTCTTGGCCTAGAACTTGGATTCACTTGGGTGGAAAGTTGGTTCACAATGGATATTCGGGATTTGAGTAGGAGAAAGATAGAGGGTATGTAATGTATCCTTGTGTATTCTTTGTTGTAATTGTAATTTCTTCAAATATAGTGTAATCAGGCCTCTCTGTGGATGTAGCCAAGTTGGTGAACCATGTATATCTTGGTGTTGTCTTTCTTATTTATATCTTTATGTGCTTATCATTATTACCAATTTATCTTGATTATATCTGGGGTCATGGTTAACTGGAGGGTGCCCCAACAAATTGGGCATCAAGGCATAATAATTAATATCAGAGTTCTTGGTGCACACGATGCATTTGTCAAAAATTCGGAATGTGACTTCGGTGTCAAACCACTAGTGCTTGGTAAATGAAGCTTTTGTCATCCAGACCTTCAGATTCCTCTACAAAACAAATGGGTTCCCCAAATCCAACCATTCCTCACTTATCCCTTAATTCTTTCGATTTCAGGCTAGAACGGGTAAGCCTCTATCCAAAAAATTTGACAGTTTGATATCATGCTATTTTTGATGAAAAGGTTTGCATTATTTCTTCGTGGGTTTTATTTGTATTAGAACTAACAAAAAAATGAAACGGATCTAAAGAAAATTTTGGTTCCGAAAATATTGTGTAATTCTTTGCCAACTATATTACACTTATTTCAACCATATGTATGATATATTATGTTTGAAACTTTTAATGCATAATACTTTTAATGTTCACTGTGTTAATGTCTATTCTACTGTGTTTGGATTACCTATGTTAGACCTTTCAATGTTGATTGTGTGAATGGTTAACCATGACAGTATAATGGTTAATTCTATGTATAATGGATTTGAGTCTGCATTTGAGTGTTTAATGCAGTGAAGTGTCCATTTGAGTGGGGATTATTAACAGTGGATTTTTGTTTAGGACCAAATATTTTCATACAGGTATTTTTGTAACAAATTTGTGGACGAGGATTTGACTTTACATTGAGTGGGGATTAACTGTTAACATGTTTGAGTGTTTAATGTATTGATGTATGATAAGCACCCAAAAGTGTACATTTTATATCCCGAATAGACGATTTGTAGTTGCCAATTCTCAACAATTTAGGTCTTATGCGCGTAAATGTTCAATATACAGGCTTGATTGCAGCTGCGGTGTCAAAAGCATTATTTCGAGTCAATTTGCAGTCAAAATGGAGCTAATTTACCTGCCCCGTAACCTCACCCAAGCCTAAACATGTCCCTAAAACTTCCCCGAAGCTCGTGTGTGTTTAGTTTGTGCCCTTTTATATTTTTTTTAGATTTTTAGAGAGTCAGTTTATTTTTAGGTTTTATTTTAGATTTATTTAAAAATTTTAGGTTTTATTTACTATTTTTATATTTTACTTTTATTAGTTATTAGTTTTATTTGATTAGAATTAGTTTTTTTTAGGATTTCATTTTACTTTTAGATTTATTAGATTTTACATTTTTTTAGGATTTTCATTTTTAGTTTAATAGATTCTATTTTAATTTGTATTTCTTTTTAGTTTCATTTTTTTAATTTAAGTTTTTGTTTTATTTTAGAATAGGATTTTATTTTATTTTATTTTTTTAGTTAATTAGTGTTATTTTTAGGTGTCCAAATTAAACATACACATAACTCACTCACACCCAACTCCCCTACACCCTAATCCCATACAAACACATACACCTAAATTAACTTCCTCATCCTCACCATAACTCATACACCCTCACACACACAACCCTTCCCTTCATCATATTCCTCACCACACCATTTTCTCTCTCCTCTCTCCAAACTCCATTAACACACACCACACCTTATACCTCCCATTTAACAACCAAAACCCACAACTCTTCCAATAACACAAATCAAACCACCCACAACCGGAACTCCACCCGACCCACCTGCCTCCGGCGACAAACCAATCCGGACCCCTTGCCCAACCGCCGCCGGTGTCTTACCCATCTCCGGTCGGAGAAACCCACATCCAATCAGCCTGAACCCACTTACCCGAGACTCTAAACTGGAACCCCCGCCTTCGGACGATTCAACCCAGTTGGTCGTGTTTACCATAGCAGACCCAACCATCGTCTCCAACCACCAAAACATTCTCCTCGAACCAACCATCACACCTCCGACGCCAGAACCCCAAGCCACGACCCATCTAAAACCCGAACTCGGCGCGACTCCATCTTCAAACAAACCCAAACCCATTTGACCCACTTTACTTCAAGATCCATTTCATTCCCCATTACCCAAATCGTGTCCTCACCTGCCAAATGCCAAAGTCAATCTCAAAAACCAAACCAAAATAAATTAAGCCACATGTGCTAGCCCGCCTCTTAACCCGTCTTGGGACTGGATCCCACTTTCCTTTTTTTTTAACTTTCTTAGTGTTTTGTTTATAACAATTAATATAAAAATTATTTTTTATATTAAAAAAACAGTTTTTTTTAAGTAAACAATTTTTTATGAAAATTAAAAAATAATTTTTTTTATAAATAAAAAATAATAATTTTATTAACATGATACTGCGATTGATTATTGTCGCTGATGCGGACGCACAATTCCGGGCCGACATCATTTGTTGAATGTGGTCCACGCCAGCGGCACTAATTAATCGCGACATTTTTTCAATAAAATATCGCGATTAATTAGTGCCGCTGGCGGGGACCCACATTCCCGGGCTCACATAATTTGTTGAATATTGGTCCGCGCCAGTAGAACTAATTAATGGCGATATTTTTTCAATAAAATATTGCGATTAATCAGTGCCGCTGGCGATGACCCACATTCCCGGATTCACATCATTTGTTGAATGTTGGTCTGCGCCAGCCGCACTTATTAATCAGGATATTTTTTTCAATAAACATCACCAGCAGCACTGATTAATCGTGATATTTTATTGAAAAATATCGCGATTAATTAGTGTCGCTGGCGCGAAACACATTCAACAAATGACGTCGGCACGGGATTGTGCGTCAGTGACATTAATCAATCGCAATATCATGTGGATCTGGGAATGTGGGTCCGCACTAGCGGCACTGATTAATCGTGATATTTTATTGAAAAACTATCGTGATTAATTAGTGTCGCTGGCGCGGACGAACATTCAACAAATGATGTGATCCCAAAAATGTGGACCCGCGCCAGCGGCACTAATTAATCGCGATAGTTTATTAAAAAAATATAGCGATTAATTGGTTCCGCTGATTTTATTAAAACTTAAAAAATAATTTTTTTAAATTATGAAATATATATATATATATATATATATATATATTACTTTTTTAAATCTGAAAAAAAATATTTTTTTTAAAATCGTTTTTTTTATATTAATAGGACTTTTTTATATATAGAAAACTCTTAAAAAAAGAATAGAAAACTAAAAAAAGGGGGGGATAAAAAGGCAAAAAGACAAAAATGCGGTTGCTAGGCAGTTCTACATGCGGTTCATGTAGAACCTCTCTGTGTTAAAACCCACTTAATTCCTCTTTACCCAATATACGCCCAACTAACTCAGTTTACCCCAAAGTCCAAAATACCCTCATTCTCCCCACTATCATGACCTCACAACCAAACCACATGAACCCTCTATTAATTCCTAAATTAACCCTTACCCACACCTTATACAAACCTCTTGCACCTTTATCCTCCCATTTTTATCCCTTTGCTCCATGTGCATATATAAGATGGAAGACCCCATTTGAAGACTTACCATGTAAATAGAGAGAGAAAATTCTAGAGAAGAGTAGAGAGAGAGGATAGATTAGAAAATAAATTAGGAAATTAATTTTGTAAATAGTTTTTATTTTTTTAGAGAATTATGAGAAATTAATTGTCGAGTAATTCAAATGAGTGTTTGTATGTAATTGAATATTGTGAAAAGCTCAATTTGAAAGGATGTTACTCAATTTCAATGGAGGATTAGAGTCCAATTGTGCAAATCAATGAGACTTCATTGAAGATTTGTCCTCTTACCCTTCTATTTTATTTGTTTATAGCCTTGATTATTTGTTCATCATGTTTAAAATAATGTTAGGCTAGATACCCTTTCAAGGGGTGGGGTGACCATTATTTGATGTTAATCTTACTTTAATTAGCTTATTTAAATTAAATATCTCTTTGATGATTAATTTTGCACTCTAACTTTTGTATTTACTCTTCAATAGAGGGTAAATGATTTTCGAGAGAAAATCGAAATTCTAATTATAATACCCATTTTAGATTCAAACTAGAGATAGGGATCTCTCAAGTGCGGTATTAAGATTTGAATTTCAACTCTAAAATTTATTTTCTATGATTTAAAATAGTCTACTAGATCGATCCTAGCGGGTGATCTATTAAATGATGTTTAGGTCTACTTTTCAAGAATTGTAGGAGTGTTAAATTTAATTAACTAAAATGTTATTATTAAAATTACATTTGCAACAAGTTCATTTGTGATTTTGATACTAACTTGGGATAATTAATTTTAATGAACTAATTAATTTTGATTAACTAAGATATTTTGAGTCATCCTATCATTTTATTGTTCTCATTTTTATTTTCTCACTAATCTCATATTTTAGATTTTTATTTAGTTAGATTTACTTAGTTTTATTTTAGTCACTTTTTAGTTAGTTGTTTTTATCTCTCATTTTAGTTTAGTGTTATTTCACATCCTCACCCTTGAAAATTGTTTTAAATTTGAAAAGCTACAAACAACATAGAAAAAGAAAAAATCCCAAAAAAGAAAATAAAAAGTGAATTACAATTGAGTTTATCTCTAGCTTATCCCCTTGATGTGGATTGATACCCTTATTTATCGCTACACTTTAGTTTGTTATATAGTTGTAGGTATTTGAGGGTTTTGACTAGAGGACCTTTTCAAGCAATGACGAAATATACACAAAAGTTCTCTTTATCAAATGGTGTTGTTGCCATTCTTGGAAGCGTGAAGCACTTAGAGAGGATTTCATATTGTAGTTCATTTATTTTTTGCACTTTATTATTTTTTTTGTACCATTTTTATATTTTTAGAAGGCCTGTATTAGGTTTATTTTATCATTGCTTGTATTGCAGTGCATAGACACACCTTTATTTTATATTTCATTTTAAAAATTATAATAATCGAAGATAAGCTTGATTGGGAAACCAGACAAGGTAGGGAGAGGGCGTCCAAAGGCCAAGATTTAGAAGACTCTCTACCTTGGGTCGGTAGGACTCCCAAGGCCGACTGAGATAGGCGTGATCTCCCCCCGATCGACTCAAATTTTTCGGCACCCCACAGCGTAAAAACCGTGGGAGGTACATTTCTTACACCCTCGCGCCTCTCTTGTTAGCAAGTCAATTATTTTGTGTGCTTTGTGTGCTCTTACTTGATTTTATTCACGCATTTATTTTTGAATGGTGTGTTGAATTAATTGACTAAGACCTGCACCCGGTAACTCACAAGAAGGGATTTCATCACCCGACTCACTCGTTTACCAATTGTGTGTTGCCCTAGCCATCACTAAATTTAAAATGAATTAACTAGGTAGCCAACTAGGAGAACATTTTTGCAAAGGCGATCACAAAGATAATTTCGTGATTTTTTATCGCCCACGGACTTAATTAAAATTTGACTACCCCTTTCACTAAATTTTTAAATAAAAATTGGCTATGTGCTGATTAGGATTTCTCCTTGGCTTGCGTGTGTCCAATTCATTTTTCGGTAGTCCGTTTTAGTTAGTTCGTCCATTCAAAGAGTCCATATTTTTCCCGCTATTTTCTTCCAAAAAAAAAGAAAAAAAATCCGAAAATATTTTCTTTTATTATTTTTATAAAAAAATCCAAAAATATTTTCTTTTTTTATATTTATAAAAAAAATCCAAAAATATTTTCTTTCTTTCATTTTTAGAAAAAAATCCAAAAATATTTTTCTTACCTTTTGAAAAAAAATTAAAAATTCCAAAAAAAAAAAATTCTCCTCATGGCCAAAGAACGTCCTTTAAGAGACTACTTTGGTCATTTTCCATTGTCACGCGACACGTGTGAGAGTGATCCCGAACCGCCTCTTTATGATATCCTTAGTGGTCTCACCTCTCTCACGAGTACCGTAGATACTCTTGTCCCGTCCATGCACGCACCTCATTTTCCATCACCCTCGATGTTAAGTGTCGACGTGTCGCGTACTTTGTTGTGCACCCATTGTTATTATGACGATCACATGTCCCATGAGTGCCCTTACTTTTCATATCCTTACGAACCCACCATGGAACATGTGTATCCATATGACACTGTTCCGGAACCCACGTCGGACTACTATCCCGATGTACCTAATCCCAAGTTGTATGAGTACCCAAGCTATTCGTGGAGGCCTGATCACCCTTCCACGCAATTCGAATCCCAACCCGATGTTGCGGATCCTCACACATTTCAACAGTCATCATGGAAACCGTGTGCACCCGTTTGCACCCCATGAGTATCAACCATTTTTCCATCACGAAAGCGATCTTTTCGTGTATGATGAACTTGATCTCGTTCCCCACACTTCATATGAGTATTCTCTGTACAGTCATGATAATAGCGAGTTGTGTCCACCTCAACCGCCACCACCACCCATCATCCCACCGCCATCCTCTACCTCTGCTCTCGAGGCACTCTTGTAACAATTTATTATCGAGCTAGAGCAAGCCACTCAAATTCAAACCCAAGCTCTCCAAAGGCATGAACAACGATTTAATTAATTTGAGTGTGCGAGAGAGTTGGATATTCCCATGCATCCCCCCATTGTTTCACCTGAGTGTGATGATGATGTGTCCTCTTGTGACACGAATTTTGAGTGTGACCAACCCTACCCCCCCGAGAATCTTGAAGTTGAGACCATTCCATGGTCCGGGCCTCAAGTTGACACTTGTGTTGATTTATCCATCCATAGTGATCCTGATCAAATCCAACCATATCCATATGAACCTCGGGAGACCCCCATACCTGATCAAATTCAACCATCACAGTGTGGAGACCCCCATGCCTGAATTCTCTCGATCACCTCGGGAGCTGTTACCAGGCTTCTCCACATCTTTCCTTCAGTCGATCGACCATTGGTTACTAGGGGAATGATCTCCCTCCTGGTTGTACTGTATTCTATGCATCTGCGGGATTTCAATGATGCGGGCCATGACAGAGCCGTTGCCCTTGGATTAATTTTGAAGTTACTGCTAGTAACTGGGGACCTGATGGTGGACCTTCAACCGGATTCCATTACAGCATGGATGTCATATCGTTGCAATTCTACGACGGTGATACCGACAGACATCCTGAATGGTCTAAATCCTTGGCGAGAAGGCCATTCTAATTTTCTGAGAGGGAGACCGATTAAGCTATTCATGTGATTGGATGAGATATTTCGTTTGGCAGTTCCCTTAAATATCCATTGGTAGCTGTGCCAAATTTCTTAACTCGTTAGTTCATCAATTTTATCCCATCCATAAAGAATCGGGTGAACTAGTTTATGGAGCATGGAGCTCGATGTCTGCGCTAGTCAGTGCCCTAGTGGGGAGAGTTACAACCCATTATTGAACTGGGAGAATACTGGTATATTCGGTTAGTTGGTCTCCGATAGACCTCATTCTACTTCCCCTGGCACCTCCTGCGTTAAGTCGGATGGGAGAAAATTTTTCTTTCATGTTCCCTGGATTTCTTTCCTTTAGAGGATTTGACTGAAGGCTTGCACATGCGATTGGGCTCTCTATAGGAGAATCATCAGCCGTTAACTTTTCCTTCCCAATCTATTTGCAGGGTTTGACAAGTTTCTAGAGACTATATGAAATGGATGTAGAAGAGAGTAGTGGTTAAGATCTTAGGAGAGGAGATTAGGCAGATATGGTTTGCTATGCTTGACACTATGGATGGGCGTAGTGGTTTTCTATAGGCTGGTTCAGGCTTATCATTCCATCGAGTGTCTTCAACATACCATCATACTATGGGAAGTTTGGTGGCCTCAAGAAGTAGATGATGATGGGGTTGGGTCTTCCGGTAGCTGTGGGTAGGGTCTTTTGTGAAGCTTTTGTGATGGTTGTCTGCTTGGTTATTTTTGGTTTTGGGGAATAATTTTAAGAAGGTTTGGTTAGTTTATTTTTAGAGGTAGTTTTGTTTGATTTATTTTTATGATAGTTTGGTTGACGAGGGTAGTTGCTTGACTCCCTACGTTGATATTTCGTGTACTCATACCGAATTTTCCCATAATGGAATACAAAAATAATTTTAATTATATTGTTGTTCCTCTTTATGAGTTTTACATTTGAATTATCTATACCAATCGCTAAGGCATACATAGCCCTTTTGTTCATGTAAATGGTGAAATGAATTTTCGTTCTCGGAGGTGAGAAAAGAATAGTATTTTGTAAAAAAGAAGGGGATCATGCCCATGTAAAGCATTTGAGCTTCCTATGTACCTCTGGGGGTTTCAAAAAATTTATGATTTTCATTTTTTAGAGCAGAAGATTTTTAAAGGATCAGGCCCCACGTAGTTCTGAGTTGTGAGAAATGAAGATTTTTTTTAGAATAGAAGGGGGTTGAGAGAAGTCGTAGCACGACGAGATTTCAGATTAGGGGTAGAATTTCTTGAGACGATCCAGGTTGACTGGATGCACCATCTCTTCTCCATCAAGGTTAGTGAGCATAGCGATGCCATAAAAGGATCTTCTTCACGATATAGGGGCCACTCCACTTTGGCTTGAATTTCCCTCTGGGGTCCCAGACGGGTTCTATGATTTCTTTGAGAGCTAAGTCCCCTTTTTAGACACCACGATCCTGACTCTCCTATTAAAAGATCACACAATTCGACGATGGTATCCCTGTATATAATATAGATCCTTTATCCTCATTTCGTCTAAGAGTGACAACTCGCCGAAACGGCTCTGATGCCAATCTTTTTCGTTGATTTTACTTTCAAGCATGACGCGTAATGAAGGTCTTTCCAACTCAACAAGTAGGATTCACTACACCAAATCTGTTGGATTATCACGGTCATTGACCTTGACAAGTTGGACTTGTCAAGGTCAATGACCATGACAATTCTGAGGGTGACAACTTTGGTTGTGACGGACTTATCGCGATTATTAACCGTGACAAGTTCATTAGAGTTGTCACGGTAATGTCACGATCTTTGATCATGACAATTTTTGTCACGATCAAAGACCGTGACAACCTTTAAAAAATTATCACGGTTATTGACCGTGACAAATCTGGGCAAAATTTTAAAAAAAATATGATGGGCAGTTTGTCCACTTCCATTGCCCAGCATATATTTGTACCTGTTATAGAAAAATTATACCTGTTTAAACAGCATATATCCAAATAAAATTGAAAGAATGCACCAAATCATTGCATATATAATTCCATATCCAAACCAAAATGTAACAAATCAAAACAATACAAATATAATCCAAGTGTCCAAATAAAATAGATACAAATAATGTCATGTGATAGGTTTGAGGAGTAAGTAAGGCCATAAGACATACGCATTGCGACACCCCTGAATATGCATCACGTCGCATTATTTGCGCAACAACAATGGGGTGTTCTCCTTTTCGGTTATCACATGCGTGACAAGAACCTTGGTCTCGATGTCTTGAAGCGCACGTCCATGAACCAACATACCCTGAACGGTATTCGGGTCCTTAAACCCCCTCCTTATCCATGTGATCAAATACGTAGAGTATAAACACACTGGGTCAACCAATTATTGACATAGGCCGATTGACGGGAGCCAAGTAGGGGACTGGATCATCAATCAGTGAGTCCGTATGTATCGGTGATGAAGCAGCGACATCCATGTCCTCGTCCTCCTCTACCTCCTCCTCCACCACCTTCTCCTTCTCCTTCCCCTTCCCCTTTCCCTTTTCGCCCAACGAACACTTCACGAATGAGAACATATCTTGGATCGTCGCCTCCAACCTTGATAGCCTCGTGTCATGCGAGTCTACCTGACGAGCCTACCCGATGTTGCTCATCTCCAATCTGATGATCCTAGATTTGGCCACCCGCGAGATCACCCCCCTTGTACTCCCCTTGCGATCAGCGCCATGCACTTGGCTGAGTGCATCTGTGGACAAAGATGACTTGTCGGCATCGGACTTCAACTCATGCACTTCCTTAAGCTTTGCCTGAAATGACAAAAAGCACACAATTAGTTAAATAAGTAAATATAAAAATGTAATTAACAAAAAGTAAACTATCGAATTACTTACAATCGTGTCCGTGACGCTCGAGGACACCTCCTTATCTTTCCTCTTCTTCGTCCGAGTTTCCACATAGGTGTGACACCCCGCCTAATTAAACATCGGGTGATCAAGCCTTTATTAAATTAAAACAGGTTTCTCAAATGGTTCATTCTTAGCATCACTGTCGAAAACTTTTTAATTACTAATCCCCTAAGTAAAAATTAGACTGTTGATACCAAAATTAGTATGCTGATGTGGACGAATAATAAGAAGACGCGTGTCAATCTACGTGGCACTATAGCAACGAGGATGTTCATTCCCCCGACCAAGTCAGATTCACTCCAAGCAATAAGTACACTCCGAGGAACTCCAACTCTCCGAGGAACTCCAACTCTCCGAGGAACTCCAGCGCTCCGAGGAACTCTTGAACGACGAGCAACTAAGGCGGTTCGAGCTGCATCTCGACCGCAGCATTTATTGCCAGATAATCAACAGTTCAACTATTCATTGAATGCTTATCATCTTGACGCACACGTTTGAAGAGCATTAAATGAATTACCCTTTCATATGTGTATCATTTAATGTAACACCCTTTCATGTACAGCCTAAGGGCTATAAATACCTTGTATCACCCTCATTCAAAGGGAGCGGAATTTCTTGATAGCACTTGTAATCGAGAATTCCTAAACACTCAGTAATAACATAGAAGTGGATGTAGGCCATTCATATAAGGCTGAACCACTTTAAAATCTTTTGTCTCATTTATTTATCTATGATTAAATAATTAGAGTAATCTAGTTTTTTACATCAACAGATTGGCACCGTCTGTGGGAACGATTGTTATTATCGTTTTTCACCAAAATTCATTCATCATCAATGGCAGATAATCCGGAATCCAGCAATCGAAACGCTGGAAATCCTGGAAATCCACCAAATCCCTCTGCACCTCTAGATCTGGCTGGGATTATGACGAATCTGGCTCAAGGACAAGCCGCCATACAAGAAACAATGCGACAACTCATACAGACCCTTCATGGTGGTGCACCTGCACGTTCAGGACAGCGAAGTGGTCAAAGGCAAACTTATTTACTTTCTTCACGATCCAGGAGTACTGAGTCATATCGTAATGAGGAGTCTGATGATTTCTCTTATCAACCTGGGCGAACTTCGTCAATAAAGGCTACAGATACTGATCAACGTATCACTCTCTCTCCAGAAAGACCCAGTGCCTTGGAAAGACTGAGTGGGGTGTCTCCTTTCAGTCGATTAGGCCCTAGGAGGAATAGGAGTCCACCTAAGACCATGTCGAGGAGTTTTCGACGACCATCAGATCTAAGAAAAGGATCAGCACAATCACGACCAGTTGCTCGTCAAGATAAATCTCAAGAGGCCACATCAGAACAATCAATTCCTCGAACTAATAAGCCCGATGAAGGAAACGATGCATGGAAGGGTTCCATTCAGCGCTTAGAGGATAGATTGGGAGAAATGGCTAAGGCGAAGAATCCCTTACAACGAAATTTTGTTCAAGGGACACCTTTTGTCTAGGCCATTGTGGGTTTTCCTACCCCATTAAAGTTTAAAGCACCAGTGGTGACCCCCAAATATGATGGAAAGACAGATCCTGTTCTTCATATAGAGCAATATCAAGCTGCTGGCGATATCTATGTTGTCCCCGACGAGATGAGATGTAGAGCATTCTCAGGAACTCTTACTGGACCTGCCCAGATATGGTACAACAATCTTCCTCGGGGTAAGATTTCAACTTTCTTTTAGTTGGCCGAGTTGTTCATCGGCAATTTCTATTTTGGGGAAAAACCAGTAAAAAGAGTAGCACACTTGTTAAGTGTTAGACAAAAATCTGGTGAGAGTACTAGAGATTACATAACTCGTTTCAATAACGAGAAACTGGAAGTTATAGATTATGAAGAAAAGACAGCAATCACCGCCTTGATGAGTGGGTTGTTGCCTAACAAGTTGTATTACACTTTGGCCAAAGATCCACCTACAACTATGTCAGAATTGATGGCGAAAGCGGCCAAAATCATGAATGCCGAGGAGGTTATGGCTGCGAAGAAGAATATGGATAAAGAAACCAAGGTGGAAGACGACAAATCCAAGAAGAAAGAGCATAAGGGCAATGGCGGTGACAAGCATTCCAAGAATAATAAATCGTCATGGGAAGTCCTGAAGAAATTAGATAATTATACTCCTTTGAAAATGGGTATTAATCATGTCTTGGAAGAAATCAAGAATAACGAGGAAGTAAAGTGGCCAAAGAAACTGAGGTCAGACCCCGACCTGAGGAACAGGGATAAATATTGCGTGTTTCATAAAGATCACGGCCATATGACAAAAAATTGCATAGCTCTTCAGAACGAGATTGAAACACTCATCCGAAGAGGGAAACTAGCAAAATATGTTGATCGGGGAGGCGAAAGAAGAAATAATGACCGAACTAGAGAAAGGTCTAGATCTCCTCGTCGAGCAGAGGAGAAAAAGAAAAGGGATTATGAAGATGATACAGAGGATGACCCCGATCTTCCCAAGAAACCAAGGCAGCAAGAACGAGATGTATTTTCAATACGCTTCGGATCATTCAATTATAATGTCATTACAGGAGGAGATGCAGGAGGAGGAGACCTTACTGCAGAAAGAAAAGCTTACCTCGGTGAGGCTCAAGCTTGCTCATACATTCAACGGATAAATTTGGCGGAAGAGGATCGCCCGAGGAAGGTAAACAAAGAGAAGCTGGTCATTGGCTTTTTAAAAAATGACCTGGCAGGTGTTCTTTACCCTCACGACGACCCTTTGGTGATCAAAATGAGGATGAAAGAAGTGGTGATTTCAAGGGTGCTGGTAGACAATGGCAGTTCGGCAGACATCATGTACTATTCATGCTTTGACAGTTTAAATTTGAAATTATCTCAATTGGAACCTTATCACAGACCTCTATTGGGTTTTGCTTGTGAGAAAGTCTTTCCACTTGGGACGATCAAGTTGGATATATTCATTGGAACTTGTCCTGCTTGTCGAACAGAAAGAATACGCTTCTTTGTGATGGATAAGAATGTACAGTCAGCTTACAACATCATCATAGGAAGAGTTGGTTTGAAGAAATTCGAAGCAGTTCCATCTACAGTACATCAGTGTTTAAAATTCCCTACAAATTTTGGAGTGGGAGTTGTGAAAGGTGATCAGAAAGTAGCTCGGGAATGTTATTATTCGTCTGCCGAGCAAGAGGAGCTTGAAGAGTCAAGGAAAAAGACTACCACCTACCAGGTGGATGAAGGTACATAAATTGAAACACTTGATCCCAGAGATGAATCCCAACTTGTAAAAGGACAGGTGGTGGAATCTACAGAAAATGTTATTCTAGACGACGAGCACCCTGAACGAGTAACCCAGATAGGTTCATCGTTAGATGTTTCAATAAAACAGGAGTTGATAACTTTTTTGAGAAACAGAAGGAAAAATTTTGCATGGAGTTATGAAGACATGCCAGGAATAGATCCTAACTTCTTATGTCATGAGCTCAATGCGAATAAGGAGATCAAGCCTGTAAAGCAGAGAAGAAGAGTGTTTAGTCCCGAGAAGAATCGGGCTATACAAGAGGAGGTCGACAAGCTCCAAAAAGCACAATTCATTGAAGATGTGAATTATCCAGACTGGTTGGCAAATGTGGTGATGGTAAAGAAGAAAAACAATAAATGGAGAATGTGTGTTGATTTCACTGATCTCAATAAGGCCTGCCCAAAGGATCACTTTCCATTGCCCAGAATTGATCAACTAGTAAATGCCACCTCGGGACACGAGTTGCTCAGCTTCATGGATGCTTACTCTGGTTACAACCAGATCAAAATGAAACCTGAAGACAGGGAAAGCACTTCTTTTATTACCCCTAGGGGAACTTATTGTTATAATGTTATGCCTTTTGGTTTGAAAAATGCAGGAGCGACATACCAGCGGCTGATGAACAAGGTTTTTGCCGAGCAAATCAGTTGCAATATGGAGGTCTATGTCGACGATATGCTGACAAAGAGCAAGAAAGCTGCTGATCATCTAGTTGACTTAGGTCAGACCTTTGATCAACTGGATAAATACCAGATGAAGCTCAACCCGACGAAGTGCACCTTTGGAGTACGAGAAGCTCTCCTCGGGTACAACGTCAACCAACGAGGCATTGAAGCAAATCCAGCAAAGATCAAAGCTCTTTTAGGGTTGCGATCTCCAACGACGAAGAAAGAGGTGCAGAGTATTACAGGACGAGTTGTAACGCTCAACAGATTTGTATCCCGAGCAACTGACAGATGCCTCCCATTCTTCAAAACACTTCGAAAAACTTTCGAGTGGAGTGATGAATGTGAAAAAGCCTTTCAAGACTTGAAGAAATATTTGGGAGCACCTCCATTGTTATCCAGGCCAGTAATGGGAGAGAAATTGTACTGTACCTGGCAGTATCACAGAATGCAGTCAGCTCAGCATTGATCAGATTGGAGAATGGAGTCCAGAAGCCAATTTATTACACAAGTAAGGCTTTCCGAGGTGCAGAGATCAGGTAACCAAAGCTGGAAAAATTGGCATTGGCATTAATTGAAGCAAGTAGAAGAATGAGGCCTTATTTCCAGGCCCATACCATCGTCGTGTATACCGACATGCCATTGAGATAAGCCCTTCATAAGCCAGAAAAATTAGGGAGACTGATGTATTGGGCAATAGAGCTCGGTGAATATGATATTGTGTAAGAACCCAGATCATCATTAAAAGGGCAGGCTGTAGCAGACTTTATAGAAGAATTTACATATCCTGATACCCCCGAGGAACAAAAGTTGCTCGTTGACCAACCTGTGGATGTTACAGGATCAACAGACACAAGTCCAGATCAACTCCGGTTGGTAAAAGGGCTTGTGGATGTAGAAAGATCATCAAATTCAAACCCAGACCAACTCCGGTTGGTAAAAGGGCGAGAAGAGATGGTCGACGAAGAGCAAAAAATACCAGGGGAGGATGAAAGGAAACAGCAGATATTTCACCGAGGAACTCTGTCAGATAAGAAATTTGAAGACGAATTACCTACATGGAGATTATATGTAGATGGGTCATCTTGCACAATAGGGTGTGGAGCAGGAATTGTTTTGAAAACCCAGACGAGATTGATATGGAATATGCCTTGCGATTCCAATTCAAAGCCTCCAATAATGAGGCTGAGTATGAAGCCTTGATAGCAGGTCTTAATTTAGCAAAGACTATGGAAGCGCAACAAGTAATGGTATTCAGTGATTCTCAATTAATTGTGAATCAGATGATGGGAGCGTATGCAGTTAAAGGAGAATTAATGATCAAGTATCATGAAAAGGCAATGGAGTTATTGGCAGAATTTGATGCCATTCAGTTGATCAGAATACCAAGAATGGAGAATGCACAAGCAGATGCACTGGCCCGACTAGCATCAGCTACTCGTACCGAGCTGCGAAGAACTATACCTATTAAAGTATTAGAAGCTCGGAGCATAGATGAAGACCTGACGATGAATGTTATTACCCTTGATTTAGGACCATCTTGGATGGATCCCATCAGGGCATATATTGAGGAGGGAGAATTGCCGGAGGAGAAGCTCTCAGCAAAGAAATTGAAGTTTAAAGCTGCTCGGTATGTACTAACTAATGGTGTTTTGTATAGACGAGGAATCATGGCAGGTTTACAAAGATGTGTGCATCCCTCCGAGGTGAAAGAATTAATTGAAGAGATCCATGAAGGGTCCTGTGGCGCCCATGTAGCAGGTCGGACACTTTTGCAAAGGGTGATGACACAAGGATACTACTGGCCAACGATGAGGGCTGATTGTATAGCCTATGCTAAGAGATGTGATAAATGCCAACGTTTTTCATCCATCCGACGAACTCCGCAAGCATTGTTGACACCCATAACTTCTCCTTGGCCGTTTGCCATGTGGGGAATGGATTTGGTTGGACCACTGCCAACGACCCGAGGAAGATTCAAGTACCTCATCGTCGCAGTGGATTATTTTACTAAATGGGTAGAAGTTGAGCCTCTGATTGATATGACATACGAGAAGGTGTACCAATTCGTTTGGAAGAACATCATCTGCCTCTCCCTCATGCCTTCATCACAGACCATGGAACACAATTTGATAACGAGGAGTTTGCCACCTATTGTCATCAGTCAAACATTTTGAAAGTTCATTCAGCACCAGGCCATCCTCAAAGCAATGGGAAAACTGAAGTGTCGAACAGAACATTATTAAATGGTTTGAAGAAGAGCCTAAGTGAGGCTAAAACTAATTGGATTAATGAGCTACAGTCAGTATTGTGGGCTTACCGAACAACTCCCCGAGCAGCAACTGGAGAATCACCATATATGCTGGCATTTGGAAGTGAGGCTGTAATACCTGCCGAGTTGGGTCTTCCAACACACAGAGTGCTAAATTTCAATTCCCCAGTCAGCGACCTGATGAGGAGATTAGATTTGGACATGCTAGAGGAAGTTAGAGAAGAGATAGCCATTAAGAATGCTGCTTATCAACAACGAACAGCCTCTTCTACAACAAGAGGGTGAAAAAATGCGATTTAAAAGAAGGAGATTACGTGCTAAAGAAGGTCATTCAGAAGCACAATAAGTTGGAAGCAAACTGGCATGGACCTTACCGAGTTACTGCAGTTGTCCGACCAGGAACTTACCGAATAGCAACTCTAGAAGGAGAGGAATTTAAGAATGCATGGAATGCTGAACACCTACGCAAGTATTATCAGTGATGTAAAATGTAAAGCAGTTCCATCAATATGAATAAAATGATGATATTTCACAATCTTCTCTCCTTTTATTGAAAGTTTTTCGGGGAATACTAGTGTTTAACACTACGCTGCTCGGCAGTAAAGCTGCTAGACAGTAAAAAAAAGACGATAGTTCAAACCCACGACCAACTTCGGTTGGTAAAAGGGCGAGAACAAACTATACTCCTTTGGTTAGGAGGCGTACACTAGTGTGACCAACTAAGGTTGGTAAAAGATCTAGTGGACATGATAGTTCAGACCCACGACCAACTCCGGTTGGTAAAAGGGCGAGAATAAGCTATACTCCTTTGGTTAGGAGGCGTACACTAGTGTGACCAACTAAGGTTGGTAAAAGATCTAGTGGATATGATAGTTCAGACCCACGACCAACTCCGGTTGGTAAAAGGGAGAGAACAAACAATACTCCTTTGGTTAGGAGGCGTACACTAGTGTGACCAACTAAGGTTGGTAAAAGATCTAGTGGACATGATAGTTCAGACCCACGACCAACTCCGGTTGGTAAAAGGGCGAGAATAAACTATACTCCTTTGGTTAGGAGGCATACACTAGTGTGACCAACTAAGGTTGGTAAAAGAGCTAGTGGACATGATAGTTCAGACCCACGACCAACTCCGGTTGGTAAAAGGGCGAGAACAAAAGATGATCGACGAAAGGCCAATCTCGGTTGGTTAGGAAACAAGACATGCTCTCAAATCCCAACTTATGTTGGTCGGGAAGTAAATTTATTACATAAAAGTTCCTCGAAGAACAAATATTCCAAACTGAACCAAGTATAGTTGGTCGGGGATAAAAACCCACTAACTGTAGTTGGTCGACGAGGAAAAATCTTTGACCTTGGTTGGTCGGGCACATTTTATGAAAAAGACAAAGTTTACCAAGTATAGCTGGTCGGGGATAAAAACCCATTAACTATAATTGGTCGACGAGCACAATTTAACAACCTTGGTTGGTTGGAAAAATTTTAAACATTTTTATACTCGTTACTTTATTGTTAAGTAGTCGAGCAACATTACTGGTACTTGTAATTTTTTACTAAGTTGGTCGATGAATAGCACAATATTGTTATCTATTTAAACAGATACATATGCATAAATATAAAGTGTTTGACAAGCACAAAAACAATAGCAATACATATTTGCAAACAGAGAATGAAGGTCTTTCATTAAAATTCAAAACGAATTACAATTTACATATGTGTACTAACTATTACATTGAGATCCCTACTCTATTGGTTTCTTTCCCTCAACTTTTGAAATAGGTTCCTCGCCAGCAGGCGGATCATTTAAAGTCTGAGGAGAGTTAATGAAGTTCAAATCCTTCAGCATCCTAACATTCATTACTGAAGGAGTATCCAATAGATGCTCGGGACGAGATACTTCAATCTGAGAGTGAAGATTATAGTCGCCAAGGTATTTTGCGATTAAGCTCCGAGGAATGGCACGAGCTGGGATCCATTCCATGTCCAAGTTATACGGTGGCACTGGCAAGTCAAGAACCCCGGGATCATAATAATCCCACAGGTAGTGCCCATGTTCAAGCTTCAGCACGGCCAAGGCATTCAGCCAACCTTGCTTGTAACCTTCATTATTGGCATTTTCAATGCGAGCATCCAAGTGATAAAGGGCCTCATTATAGCCTGCATTCCAGAACTCCCCGGGCTGTTTATTAAATTGAAATGTCAACTTTTCAAGCTTCTCAAGAAAGTTTCTGGCAAGAGCATCCTTATTATCCAGAGCAGACTTCGTCGCAGTAAGTTGATCCTCCAAAATTAGGATTTTCTTGGACATTTCAGACAAAGCCCGATCTTTTGCGTTCAACTGGTACGCTTGAGTTTCCAATGTTGACAGAGTACGAGCTTCTTCAATACTACGAGGAGTTCTTGATCGACTCCGAGAAGGTGGAGTACTTCGTTCCTCGACAACATCCTGGGCAACTCTTCCTCGCCCACGAGAACCTCTTCCTCGTCCCTGAGTAGAAGTAGAAGTACCATATCTTCGCAGGATATCCAACTCTTGCCTTAATTTGGCATTCTCAACCTCTAAGAAGGAAAATCCCTCATCGGTCACTGGAATTACCGCTGTTGAAGAAGAGGTTGCAGACTTATATTGTGTTAGCTCTTTCTGCAAATTATTATTCTCTTGCTCCAGCAGTTCAGCAATTTATCTACAAGCTTCAACTTCTCCCTTTAGGGTCCTCTCCCTAACATCATACCCAGTAAGGAGTTTGTCGTAGCCCTTCTCGGCAGAAAGCTGTTGATATTTCTTTTCATACCCCTCATGTAACAAGGCATTTGACTCCTTGTACTGAGCCTTAAGATCTTCTAGAGTATATTGAAGCTCCTCGATCATATTATAGTAAGCCACGTTATTGGCCACAGCTCGATCAAGTAAGCCCTTCAGGTATTGATAAGCTTCTACTGCCTGCTCTGAAGCACCATGGCCAAGGATACCGGCAACTTCTAATGCACTTAGGTCTGTGTGACCAGCTTTATAATATTCATGGCATTGCTGCATCAACTTTGTGTCATTAGCAGACAGAAGATCCATCCTGGCCAGAAACTAACAGAGAAAGAAAAAGAAGATCAAGACAGAGTTCAGATAAAGAAGAGACAATCATATGGAAGAAAAGAACTCAAATTTTATTAGATCATAAGGCAAAGTTACAAAGATCTGGGATACAAAGTACAAGTAAAAGAAAAACAGAAAGAGAATACTGAACAACTTCACACCTTTTCCTTGTCTCCCAAGACTTTCTCGGGAGGCTGGGACGAGGAGCTTGGTTGCTCGGTGGAAATAATGAGCTGGTCGGCGGGAGCTGGAACTTGTTCTGGAGGAGCTGGCAGAGATGAAAGCTCCTCGTCAGCAGGCTGGGTAAGGATGAGATCACCCACTACCAATGAAGATTCTTTTGAGGCAGCTTCGTCCTCTTCTTCATCCTCGATGGCTGGGGGAGGACCAGGGAGATGCTGTTGAAATAACTCGGAGTCCTCGTTCACCTTCAATTCTTGCAAAGCAGCAACCTAGCCATCTCGAAAGTATTTCAAACTTCCATATTGCACCTGAGTCATCATGGCAGCTACTCCCTTGTTCCACCCTTTGTCCCAACCTGTGTTGAAAGACTTCTTTATTGCCATCTTTCTTTTCATTTTCTCTGAGGAGAGCTTCTCGGATAGAAGGTCCTCGGAGGCTTTCAGCTTGGCCTCCAACTCCTCCTTCTGACGATTTGCTTCGCGAAGAAGGGTCAGCTCTTCCTCAGCTGATTTCAGCTTATTTTCAAGCTCCCCGAAAGTAGTGAGCTTCTCGGCGTATTTTTTATTCTCTCTTTCCAAGTCCTTCACTTTATTTCCCAACTGCACCTTCTCTGCTTCAGATACAGCCAATTTCTTCTCCCATTCGCCTTTATCCTCGTCGTACTTTTGACGGGATTCCTTCAGAGATTGGGCCAAACCCTGGAATGCATCCTCTACTCCAGACGAGGAGCTTGAAGCCTTGAGCGCTTCATCTTTCTTCACAATGGTCTTAGAGCAACTCACCAGCTGAAAAAAGAAGATAATGAAAAGTCAGTGCCGAGATACGTATATTGACTGAAAGAAAGAAAAAATTCAGGATAAGAGAAACTTACTGAAGCAATGTGACGAGTATCTAGGGATGTCAGCATATCCCTAGACATGTTCTCCTCAATTCCCTGGACTTCAGGAATAGTCCAAGTCTTTACCGAGCTCATTGCAGAACTCGGGGGAATAATAGTAGGAACACCAGCTCCACTAGCTTGGAGCTGAGGAGTGGTTTTAGAAAAACTGACCGAGGAGGATTTCTTCAATCTCCTCAGTGGTACTTCAGCAATTTCAGCCAAAGAACCTTTGATGGGGGAAATGGTGACCACTTCCACAGAAGTACTTCTCTTGCTCGGAGCCATTGGAGGCTTCTCGGCAGCCTTCTGAGCAGCAACGGAAGGAACAGCATCCACTTTCTTTGTCCCCTTTGGGACTTCAGCCTTGTTCCTCTTTCCATCCCCGGCAGAGGAAGTCTCCTCGAAGATAGCAGGAACTCTTCTCTTGCCCATCTTCTGACTTAGAGGAATGTGAGATTCTGGTGAAGATTCCTCGGAAGCTGGCAATGGGTCACTAATGCTGACCACAGGACGAGCAGTAAAGGATGATGTGTAGCTCCTGTACTGCAGCAAATATGAAGCAGAACTTATGTGCTCGTCTGCAACTCTTCTATGCAAATTCCAGATATGTTTCAGATGCTTTATATTAACTTCTGATTCTTTGGGAGTTTTTCCTTTACTGTCAACTGCAAGCAAAAACATATTGAAATGTCAATCAAGCATTTATTCAAACATAATAAAATCATAATTTCAGAAATGAAATAAAATGAAAATAACCTAACCCATTGCCATATGGGGGGCATCTGGGACCCTCATATACAGCATCTCCAACCAAAGGAGCATGTTGCCAATTTTTTTATAACTACCCCGTGTTCAAAATAATCCCTGTTTGCATCAGTGAGGTTGACAACTAAGGCCCTATTCAAAAACCTAGTTTTTAAATAAAAAACATTGTCTAAAACAGCCCATCTATAACAGTACATAATCTCAGGAATTCCTATACGAGTTCCATGAGTCTGATTTAACCAATACACCCCATTAACTATTCTCCATGTGTTGGGGGATATTTTTGCAGGGACAACATCAAAATATTGACAGAATTCTAAACATAAAGGGTTTGGTGGAAAAGAAAATCCACATTCAGCAATAAAGAGGCTAGGGAACCAATGTCCCTCAGCCAAATCAAAATAACTTGAAGGCTCAGAAAGACTCTCCAAAGTTACCCAGGAAGGAATAGAGAAGTCGGAACGGAACTTCTCAAGAGATTCGTTAATATAAACCATGGTGAATAAAAAGAAATGAAGAAGGAAGAAAATCTTACAGGAAAGAGGAGATCTGTTGACAAACAAACGAAGGAAGGGATGAACGCACAAGAGAGAGAAAAGCTATAGAAAACTCGAAAGCAGAAATTGAAAAGGTAGAAGACGATGAGATTGCTTCTGAAGCTTAAATACTTTGCCTTGGGAAACGGCGAAAGAAATGATTACAAAAAAGAAACTACTATGCTACCAGCGGATAAAAGGACAAAAAGGGCACGAAGATCGAAGCGCTTATAAAAATGCAAAAAAGGCGGATTCTACGAATTTGGAAGGAAATTCAAATACGAAGAAAAGGCTCCTAAAACCCAGGAAAGTCATTTAATATTTATCATATACCGAGAAAGAATGTTCCATACTCCTCAAAGTTCGAAATATGAAACATTGGGGGCTTCTGTTGATACCAAAATTAGTATGTTGATGTGGACGAATAATAAGAAGACGCGTGTCAATCTACGTGGCACTATAGCAACGAGGATGTTCATTCCCCCGACCAAGTCAGATTCACTCCGAGCAACAAGTACACTCCAAGGAACTCCAACTCTCTGAGGAACTCTAACGCTCCGAGGAACTCTTGAACGACGAGCAACTAAGGCAGTTCAAGCTGCATCTCGACCGCAGCATTTATTGCCAGATAATCAACAGTTCAACTATTCATTGAATGCTTATCATCTTGACGCACACGTTTGAAGAGCATTAAATGAATTACCCTTTCATATGTGTATCATTTAATGTAACACCCTTTCATGTACAGCCTAAGGGCTATAAATACCTTGTATCACCCTCATTCAAAGGGAGCGGAATTTCTTGATAGCACTTGTAATCGAGAATTCCTAAACACTCAGTAATAACATAGCAGTGGATGTAGGCCATTCATATAAGGCTGAACCACTTTAAAATCTTTTGTCTCATTTATTTATCTGTGATTAAATAATTAGAGTAATCTAGTTTTTTTCATCAACATAGACCAATGCCAAATTTTATCTTTCTTAAAACAGATAAATCAACCATGCGGAACAAAGTATAAAAATAACCATGTACTATAACCCAATCAACAAAGTGTGAGTACAAAAGAATAAGAGTAATACCGAATAAACCATCGGCTAAAATCTCAAAATAATAGTAGAATAACCACTACTCTGAAACTAAACATCTGAGACTGATACCAGACCACAAGTCCATACAAAGAATAGTGTGAGATCCTGCACTAGATCTAAATGAGAGATATCGTCTAATCAAAATCCTGTAAGCATCCACTGTGCTACAGCTTCGAGTCCCTAGAATGAAATCATCATACATGGCGTCCCTGTGGCTGGACACCTAAAAGGTTTTGAAAATATTTTATAGCAAGAGTCAGTACTCAAAACATTTTGAAAATATTTAACAAGCGTTTATCACAATATAAAATGCGGTTATTGATTACACATGTTAGGTTCTCGTACACTCTCTTGAGTTTAATCACCCCCCATCTTTTGTGCACAGCTAACGTTCTACACTTAGCCTACCTAGCCATATCTTCCAAGCTAACTAGGACTAAGTAATCATCTGAACTTATTTATACTTAAGTTCTCGTATCGCCCACACAGTTCATCCATTTCATTAACATCTCGCGAAGGTTAATTAGTACTCAAGTAACATTTCACCTATGTTATGTTTCAAAACTTCTCATTTAGTTTCACTACTAAATTTCTACAATTATCACAATTTCTATCTTCCCACTTTTGTAATTAAGTTTCACTACTTAAATTACTAAATAGATATTCTCTATCTAACATTACGTTTCGTAATTAAGTTTCACTATTTAACTTACCAGTTTGGTATGTATCTTTAAATACATAATATATATCAATCTACTAATACACAGAAGTAGAATATCATCAAGTATATATTTCACACACAATATATACTAAATATCAGTCATTACTATTTTGTCCTTTTCACACACGTAAAGGACTCTTGGTTCGAAATAATTCATAGACCCCAAGTAAGAATTGGTTCGGAATGATACCACGACTCCAATTATTTATATACACAAATTCTGGCTCGAACTCTTTCATCACGCCACCAGTTCAAAGGTTTGGTTCGGCATTTTACATCGACCCCAAACATATAATAACCCTATGTTAGTTCGGAATATCTCATCGACCCTAACATAGTTAATTTCGGTATACTTCTCTCGACCTAAAAGATCATATAATTCAGTAAGTACACGCCCGACCAATTAATTATGTTCATATGAAATATTTTAATCTCTTATATCTACCGTACAATATTCGCTTTACGATTTATCTCATTAATCACATTTATTTGAGTATTCACACAACTCTAAGGGTCCTAGTTACCCCTCACATATAATTTCAGTAGTTATTACTTACCCTACTGGTCTATTACTTGAATTGAATTTACCTCGCCTCGTAACTCAATTCTGAGTTTCCCCGATACTCTACTAAATCGGATTATACTCGTCGTTCCATAATTCAAGTCCTACACCCATTGGCCTTATCGAACCTCGATAATATATCTACTGGTCTTATTCTCACTCCCATATAAGTATAATATAAATACTAGGATACTCATTCATTCCCGAAAATCAAGGAAACCTTAAACACGGAAAATTCGGGAAAAATATCTTACGTCGATCGATCGACTACTGGGTTCGAGATCGATCGATCGAGCGAGCAGGGACAGACGCAGTTCGTCTTCTTCGTTAACCTCTTCCTCCATTAACAAATCTCCAAACTTCATTATAGTCCACCAAACTTCGACCCAATGATCCTAACATGTTTCCACATATACTAGGACAATTTCTAACGTGTCAAATACATCAAAACCCCAATTCCTTTAAAGAAATAGTGAATTAAATCCAGAATTTCTTAAAACCCTAGTTATGGTGTTCTTCCCATATATGCATTCAAAATCCATATATTATTCCGAAATAATCATCAAGTCTACTCTGAATATTAATCCTCTACATATGTTAAATCATTCTACATGCAATTCCTGTCCCAACATGTATAAATATCATTATTCTCCTATCAAGATATTGATTTAACAAAGCTACTCAAAAACCCTACACATGGGTATTATAACTTTATAATTTTTGCAATAAACAACTTGCCTTGACAGAGGGAATCTGATTTCATGGAGTTGATGATGGATTGATGCTTCTCTTCTTCAATTCTTCCTCCTTTGGCTCTTAGGGTGCAAGATCCAAACCCAACCTTCTCAAAAGCATCTTCTAAGCCTTGAGAATGGTTTTCTCCTTCTCTCTAATGGTATTATTGTTTACATGGGTTTTCTAACCCTAACCCCTCTTTCATACGGCTGACAAAAGGCTCTTAAATTCGTAGGTCTCCATACCCTCTCATGTTAAAAGACCAAAACGCCCCCGAACGGTCTCGATTTAGTCCAAAATTACCCCGAGACTCAACTAGTACCCCAAG
This sequence comes from Sambucus nigra, assembly GCA_949130495.1. NCBI lineage: Eukaryota > Viridiplantae > Streptophyta > Magnoliopsida > Dipsacales > Adoxaceae > Sambucus > Sambucus nigra. The sequence goes on from OX422221.1 coordinate 444,122,065, forward strand.
GTATACTATTTTGACTAATTTGACCCTTCCGGACTCATCTGTGACCTCTAAATTATCATTTGAGTTGCTTAAAAATATTACTCGTTCTCACCCCAACACGGTCTACACGCGTTAAGTAACTATTTACCACTCACTAAGTAAACATAATGAGGCAATATAAATCAGTATCTATCTCTCGATTAATATCCCATAATTACAATTTTTAATAAATCTCATTAAATTACTCCTCTTACATAATTTAAATTAAGCCGTATTTTCTCATTTAATTCTCCAATTTAATTAAATAGAATATTCAGAAATACGGGGTACTACAATAGGCATCGAGCCTATGCGGCCTACCCCCAGGACCACTCCCTATCCCCTGAAATAAAATAATGCAAAATTAGTATTGGGACCGCAAAGTAAAATAATGCAGAATAACATATTTTTATAATTATAGAAAAATAAAAACTTACCATCATCCTATGCTCCACCTCTGCGTAAGACGTCCAATCGGAGTAGTACACGTCCATCTTTTTTGCCCGATTTGCCTCCCCGATTGGCGAGATGCCAATTATCGCTCCTCGATCTCATTATCAATGAACTTTTGCCATTATACCAATGAGATCGGATCCTTCTACGGGATGAACTCACGCATTCTGATAATGGAGTCTCGGTTCATCCCAAAGTATCGGGCCCAGAAATTTTTCTTCCATGTCTTGTGTTGCTCCCTCAACTGCTCCAAGATAGAATTGCAGAGTTCTGGGGCCAGGCTGAATTGTTCCTGTCAAATAAATACAATGTTAGTTGAGAATAAGTATAAATATAAATGTAAACATAAATATAAATACATTACCTGTAGTCCCGCACATATAGCTAACTTGAGCTCATTTGGCTCCTCCCTCCCTAGTGTACCCCGGGCCGATAATCGTCTTTAGCAGCTCGAGGGATCTAGCTAATATCCCCGTCTTGTTCTCAACCTCCATTCCCAATTTGCCCCATTTGGGGAGCGTAGAGGTCGAGAAGCCCTCGTCGCCTCTACTACCGCCGGGCCTAGAAGACATGATCATTATCATCATCATCATCATACTTGCCTTAATCCTTGAAGGAGACATTTTCTATTAAAAAAATGTTGTTATTAGTACAAATTCAAAATGAATTAGAAGAAGACATGCAAACATTAAGTCTAAATAGTACATGCACTAATGTAATCAAGTACAAATGAATAAAAAGCATTAATTTGAAAATTGGAAAACTTATTACTATTTAACACACACACATATACAAAAGGAAAAGAGAAAGATAAAAAGAGTGAAAACGATCAAGTACAAATGAATTGAAAGAATTAAACCGGTCTCCGATAATAATAAAATATTAGTACATATTCTAAATTGGAATAGTTATTACAAATTAAAAAATTATTTCAAATTCGGGTTATCATAAAAAATCGATTGATATTCGGTAGGAGTAGCCAAGTCATCCACACTACTATTTAAATGCTTTGGTGCATGTAGGACGATTGACCATGACTTATTGTTGATATATTCCAAGTAAAACACTTGGTTGACCTTTTGAAATGCACAAACAAACGGCTCATCGCTCACGTGTTCGTTGCTATTCAACTTGGACAAGTCACCCATGATCAAATTGGTGCCATGATCAACTTAATAAGAATTTTTATCCTCAACTCTTACCCAATCACAGTAAAATACAACCTCTTTAAAGTTTACATAGTCCAATTTAAATATATTTCAAATTACACCATAGTAAGTCATTTCAGCTTCAACGAGGTTTTTATCTTTTACGCTCGCTCGAAAAAAAGTAAGAGCCTTGTATGAAATGCCCGAGTTCTGTACATTTGTATTTTTCTCATACACCCTTGCGTCGAATACATAACCGCTGTATCGATACTTTTTGTACTCTTGTGCCATGGACAACGGTCCAGTGGCTAGACGAGCAAGCCTTGATGTTGCATGACCTGTCTTTAAGAGCTGAGAATATAGATCAATTAATTACGTTAGTTGTAAAGTTTTATTGTAATGTAAAGTTATATAAAATCCGTTTTCATTATAATTACCTCGTGTGAAAATCACAACCTAATCGATGTATGATTGTGCCATTGTTTTTTGTTTTTTATTGTTCTCACATGCTTCATATTTTTTGCATACAATTATTGTGACAAGCGTATTACAAAATTAATCATGTATAAAATAATCTAAAATAATGTAAAACTTAAAATAATTTCAACTTACTTTTTCCATTCTTCGACATCTTCATGTGTGTCAAATAGATACATGTTACTTGTTCATGTTTCAAACTCATTAATTTCACTTGTTTTCCCATCACATGGCCACCCTCATCGATCAACTCATTAATGTCATCAACGTTGGTCATGTCAGGCATATATTCCCGAGTATAGATTGATGACTCCACGGTGATGTATTCCACTGCAATTGAACCTGCAATGTATCGCGTATTCTTGACGTAATCTTTAAAAGCTTTCATCAATCTTTCAATCTGAAACATCCACTGATATCTAACTGGACCACAAAGAAGTGCCTCATCGTATAGATGAATCAACAAGTGAACACTTATGTCAAAGAATTCTTGGGGAAAGTACTTCTCCAACACACAAATTGCTCCTGTCACTACCAATTTTGCGCCCATTGTGTGTTCTCGATTGACTACCTTCTCACACAAAAGAGAGAAGCAGATACTAATTTGCATAATAGCCCTCCGCAAATCCCTGTACTTGGAGAAACAGTGCTTAAACAGTAGAGGAACCAATTACATGATCACATGCCAATCTTGGGACTTACACTTATGTAAATCATGGGTAACATAATTCATAATCCTTTGCAAGTTCGATGAAAAATTAGATGGACCTGAACCTTATGTAAATCATTGTCAAGGTTTATCATGATATCTTCATGAGCACCTGAACCTTGTACATCGTCAGTGACCTCATTCTCCTCCACTTCATGAACTCCGTACGTGTCATCAACTAAATCCTCTAACATATTATGATCTACGTCATCCCGTTCTACATCTATCCTACTTGTTGAAGGTTATTGTGAAGGTTTTCGGGGACAAAAGGAATTTTCAATTCACCGTGAAAACTCCACAACCGATAATTATCTTGCATACCCGATCTTAACAAATATAGTTCCACTGTTTTCGCTCAAACACCTTACCATTCTTACACCTAGAACATGGACACGAAAACTGCTCATCATTATAACATCTCTTTGCGTATTTCACAAATTCATTAGTACCTCTGCGAAACACATGCCCCAATCTATTTGTCTCCACCATCCACTCTTTGTCTTTAGGATATCCCATCACAGTTACAACAGACAATCACCTATTAAAGGTAAGAAGCGTATATTCGTGGATTAGTATAAACAAAACTTAGATTTATAGTATGTTTCAATTAATTATGTCTTATTTATATTCGATTTTTAAATTTCAATTTATAATAGTAATTCCTATTTCCTCCATCTCCTTTAAAGGGTGAGTGGTCCTATTCCATTCAAGACCACATATTTTCGTAATATACTTAAAAGATCATGCACATTGTTATGATTTGAGAATACTTCGATAGCATATCCCCATAGTTCTCCAATTACAAGACATACATTGGCAAGTGTGAGTGTTACTTCAATTGAAATAACACTCACTCTTGTCAATCTAGTATGTACTCAGAGAGCATTAGGATACGACTGTATAACTTTCTCCAAAAGTAACAACTTTAAGCCACTAAGAATTTTATTATACATAAATTATGTAGTCCCAAATTGTCCAAACGGGACAATTCGAAAGATCTCATTACAGGGGTAATGACTCTCAAACGGGTCTAAGGGCTATTGAATGCGTATGCATAAGAACTAGAAGGCTAGAATCTATGCGCACTATGTGTAATTGTTGGTATGCTTCATTTAATTATGATAAGTCAGTGGTTGTGCCACTCTCGAACAAGTCGTGACACAAAGTAATTTTAGAAAAAAGTCGAAAACTCCCCCTCCCCCCATTTTGATAATAATCCAGTGGTCGTGCCACTTCCAAAATTAACCAACTCAACAAATTAAGATAATATAAGTATTTACGAATTTATTTGTGTGAATTAAATTAAGTATTTTTAAAAAATTAAACAACTAACTTCCACATCCAACCACCTCCGTCCAATATAATCCAACAGCAACAACAAACCAACAAATCTGTATCCCGTACTCCATCTAATTCATCTACTCAATTAATTCAACAATAACAATTTCAAACCTAAATAAAAATAAAGAAACAATATTTATAATATCCAATCAACATTAACAATTAATTTCAAGTCCTAAACTAAACATTAATTTCAAATCCTAAATCAACATTGACAATTAATTTTAAGTCCTAAACTAAACACCAATTAATTTCAATACACACATATACATACACATGCATACACACCCCCTGCCCCACCACCACCACCCCTACCCCACCACACACACACACACATACCCCCCCACCCACCCACACACACACAAATGCCCCCACCTCCCTACCCTACTACACATACACACACACATATACACATAAATGCACACAAACAAACCCACCTGCCCCACCAACCCCTCCCCCCTCCTGCCCACCACACATACACGCACTCACACACATATACACACACACATGAACACATACACACACATACATATATACAAATAAAAGAGAAAGAGAGAAGAAAAAATACCTGTTAGAGAGAGAGAGAGAGAGAGAGAGAGAGAGTGGAGGGAATAGAAAACGGTGGGAAAAAAGAAGAGGGAATGGTCTTTTTACTCACAAACTTGTCACGGACCTGTCACGGTCATTGACAGTGACAAGTTTATAAGGTTATCACGGTCAATGACCGTGACAAGACTTTGTCACAGACTTGTCACGGTCCATCACCGTGACAAAAAATGCGTATTTTTTTGTCATGGTCATTTATCGTGACAAGGGTAGCCGGCTCAAAAGTGACAATTTGGTCTTTTTGGTGTATTAATTGCTTCCATGTCGTATACCAAAGAGTAAGGGGTAGCCCCAGTAGATGCTCGAACTAAAGTACGATAGCCCCAGAGGGCATAAGGGATCCTATCGGCCCAATCTCGGTAACTCTCAGTCATCTTGCTGATAATTTCTTTGTGGTTCTTATTAGCGGTTTCAACTGTACCGTTCGTTTGTGGTCGATAATGAGAAGATTTATGTCTCTGAATCACATGCTCGTCGACTAATTATTTGACTTCTGTCTCGCAATGTAACCCGTTATTTGACACTAGATCATACAGAACCGTATCGACAGATGATGTTCTTCCTGATGGATTTGGATACTTTTTTAGCATTCAGCACTTCATATGACTCGTCTTCGACTTTTTTGGTGAAGTAATCAATGGAAACTAGGATGAACTCGTGCCCATTGGAGGCTTTGGGTGTGACTTTCCCTATGATATCGATTACCCATGTGGAGAACGACGAGGGAGTGGTCATGTTGTATAATTCCCGTGGAGGCAAGTGTTGGATATTGGAAAACTATTGGCATTTCAGTCATCTATGGACATAGGCGATGCAATCACGAATCATGGTAGTCCAATAGTAACCTTGTCGGATAATCTTCTTGGCAAGCATATGGCCATTCATGTGGGCCCTGCATTCCTCGTTGTGAATACTCTGTATTATTTCTTCAATGTCAATCCCTCTGATGTAGTGTAAGTGGGTTCCATCAAAATTTCTCTAGAAAAGTGCTTTATCGTAGACAATGTACTAGGCAACCAGTTTTCGAAGGGTCGCTCGATCTCTCTTATTAGCATCTTGGGGGTACCTACCGTGCTTGAGGAGGTGCCAAATGTCTTGGTACCAACATTCGATCATATCGCAGTCCTCTTTTGTGATGAGCTCAATATGGTAGTAGTGGGTCAGTTTAGCATATTTTTGGACTAGAAAAGGGGCCATCGCTATTCCCTTGGGCATGTCGACCATAGGGGCTAAGGTAGAAAGGGCATAGGCCAAGTTACTCCTTGCTCGGGTCAAGTAGTGGAAGGTGATATCTCGAAACTGGGAGGCGATCTCTTCTAGGTGGGAGGGAAAGGGTAAGAGATTTTCGTCTTGATTTTCCATCTTCGAAGGACCTTATCCGATGATGAGGGCAGAGTCCCCGTATACATCTAGGCATTGGATAACTTTATTAAGAGCGACTTTGAGTCCTACGGTGCATTCCTCGTATTCGGTCATGTTATTGATGCAGGGAAAATCTAGCTTGATGGCAATGGAAGTGTGAGAGTCATCAAGGGTGATCAAGAGTATCCCAATGCCATATCATTTTTTATTGGCAGTGCCATTAAAACACATTTGCCATCAGAGGTCTTCCTAAGAGGTGCAAAATAATAAATTTATCTAGGAATTCGGAGATCCAAGCGTTGGTACCTTTTATGGGGTAGTCCGCAAGTTAGTCGGAGATGGATCTCCTTTTTATGTCTTTTTGCATGATATACATAATATCGAATTTAGCTAGCAACATCAACTATCAGGCCACTTGTCTAGACAGGGCGGGTTTCTCATGAATGTATTTAATAGGATCCATTTGGGATACAAGTCTAATAGGAAAAGCGAGCATGTAGTGGCATAATTTTTGAGTGACCCAAATAAGGGCGACACAAGCTTTCTCCAAGGCAATGTAGTTGACTTCGTACCCGGCTAATTTGTGACTAACGTAGTACATGTCCCTCTCTTTGCAGGATTCTTGAATGTATTGGGCTAGTAAATCCCCAGTTGCGGTGTATGTTACGATCAAGTATAGGAGTAGAGGGAGACCAGGTTGTGGTGACATGGGTACTGGAGGTCGGGTAGGATATTACTTGATTCGATTAAAGGTGTCCTTACAAGCTTCATTCCAGACTTTATTTGAATCCTTTCGTAGGAGTTTGAAGATGGGTTCACAAATAAAAGTCAACGGGTTTGTGAACCAACTGACATACTCTTAAAAATCCCCAAACTTCCTTCTCCGTTCGGGGTGGTGGAATTTTGAGTATGGATTTTAATTTGGTAGGATCTTCTTTAATCCCATTCTCGCTAATCATGAATGCCCAAATCTTTCCTTTGGTGATGCAGAAAATGCACTTCTGTGGGTTAAGTCTCATATAATATCGTCGTAGTCATTCGAAGAACTTTTAAAGAGTGGGAACATGAACTTCCCAAGTCTTGACTTAATGATCATATCGTCCACGTAGACCTCAGCCTCTTTGTGTATCAGATCATGTAAGATGGTTGTGGTAGCCCTTGCATTTTTTAGACCAAATGGTGTAACTGTGTAACAAAAGATTCCCCAAGGGGTGATGAATGCGATTTTTTATTAATGAGCAGGGTGCATCTTGATATGATTGTATCCGATAAACCCGTCAATGAATGACTTGAGAGCGTGACTGAATGTATTGTCCACGATTACGTTAATATTGGGTAGTGGGTAATCATCTTTCAGAGAGGCTTTGTTCAAGTTCCTGTAGTCAATGCACATGCAGACTTTACCTCCTGATTTTGGCACGGGCACAATATTGGTCATACATATTGGATATTCGATCACCCGAATGAAGCTTCCGTTCATCTGTTTAGCCACCTCTTCTTTAACCTTAAGCGACCATTCAGTGCGGAGCTTTTATAGTTTTTGTTTGATTGCTTTATATTTTGGGAGAGTTGGAATCTCGTCCTGAGCTATTTCAAGATCAATGTTGGGTGTGTCTTCGTATGACCATGTGAATACATCCAAAAATTCGTTCAGCAGTTCTTCGAGTTGCGTGTGCTCATGCTCGTCAAGGGTGGACCCTACCCTAATCTCGCATTGTTGGATACTAGAATCGAGATTACTAATAATAGTTTCATCTTCATTAATTTGAGCGCGATTATGTTGTTTGTTATTAACCTTATTAAGACCAGTTCAGGATTGTTCATTTGCAAAATCATCATCATCAAGAGTTTGATTAGAATCAAGACAATTAATATAAGTATAACAAGATTCTCAAAATCTTCATTTATTTCATTCTTAGGAAAAATAGCGTTAAGAACCTCATCGAAGGAGGTCTCGATTACATTACTATTATAACAAGGAGGAACAAAAAAAGAGGAAGAAATAGGATAAACATATGGGTTGGGTTGCACTTCAACAGGTGGAACTGGTATAGCATTCTAGTTGAGAAGGGGCTAATCAGTAACTTTGATTAAGATGGATGGATCCAAAAATTTAGTGCCTGAGTGGGTCATGCAGAGTATCACCCTTAGTGTTTGCAGATTGAATGAGTCCTCAGAGTCACTTCCCTCGAAAACCTTGGTAACAGCTCCAGTCTTGTCAACGAGCGGTTGTACATGATGCTGGGAACTTTTGGCCCATGAGTAGCTGTCTTGGAAGAAGATCTCCATCCCTGGCTTCATCTCTTCTTCCATATGATCATACCATGGTTCAAGAAAGCCACAAACGGGAAAGTCTTCACCCTCTTTGACGAATCCATTCAAGAAATCCCCCGAAATAGTCTTGGCATTTTCTAAACTTCACTTCAACTGGGGTTGGCAGAGCATTCTGAGTTCCTATGATGATGGTTGATAACCCAGGTCACATGTAGGAAAGGCCTTCTTCAGTACTATAGGTTCCATTATCCCCTTTTGTCATCTTCCCAACACCAGTCCGGGCATGAAGTACATATTCTTGAACATCTGTACCACCTAAACATTGTCGTTAGGCCTAACAATTCGGGTTTGTGGGTCAGGTTCGGGCCGTGTCAAAACACATATATTCTGATAAAACCCCTAACCCGAACACGACCCATTTATTAATTGTGTCAAAACATAAAACTCGAAGATGACCTATTTAACAAACGGGTTACACGACACGACCCGCATAACCCGTTTAATAAATGGTCATGTTCAACTCGAAAACCTGACATGACCCGCATAACCCGTTTAATAAAAGGGTCATGTTCAACTTGAAAACCTTACATGACACACATAAATCGTTTATTAAACGGGTCGTGTTCAACTCAAAAACACGACATAACCCACATAATCCAACTAATAAACATGTTGTTTTCAACTCGTTAACACGATATTAATAACATATGTTTAATATTTTATAAAATAGGTCCTTAGTCATTATTAACCGTTAAACTATTTATTTAACATAAGTTCATAACATAACTTAAGTAACATATTAATTTTGATCAAATCCATAAACAAGTACAAAACTTAGCATAACATAACATACTAATTTTGATCAAATCCATAAAGAAGTACAAAACTTAATCTTCAGGACAACAAATCCATAAAAGGTTGAAAGTGTAATCACACAATCCAAATCCAAAATATAAACAACCAAAATACAAAGATGTGAACTTAATCTTCACGACTTCAATCTATGCCAAAAATGAACCCTTCAACTCATGTACCTACAAAAAAAGAAGTAAGCGTCCATTAGAAATGATTAAGATGAATAGATCTTAAAATACTATAACTTTAAAAAAGAAAAATCTATTTTTTTCCATGAAAAAATGCGTGAAAACAGATTTTTTTTTTCAAAAAAAAGTAAGCATCAATGGAGCATAAGAGGTCATGAAAAAAGTGAAGAGGTGAGCATGTATAAGTCTCATATAAAGTCTGAAATTAAGACCACATTTGTCTTTAAGAAATTAAGACCACATGTATAAGTCTCATATAAAGAAATTAAGACCACGTGTATAACTCTCATATAAAGAAATTAAGAAATTAAGAGGAAGCCAACGAACAATAATACTTTGTCTTTAATAAATTAAAGTCACGTGTATAAGTCAACAATGGTTTAAAAAACACCTAACACAACTTTGTGTTGTACAAAATCCAGACCTTCTTGGTTTAAATCAAACTATCGTGTGTGTTGGGTGTGTGTGTGTGTGTGAGAGTTGTGTTCTGCGTGTGTGTATTGTCTCAGCATGTGTGTGTTGTGTTTGCATGTCTATATTGTCTCAGCGTGTGTGTATTGTGCGTGTGTGTGTTGTGTTCTGCATGTGTGTGGATTAGAGAAGAGAGAAGGGAGACCCATCACCTGTGTGTTGAAGGAAGGAAGAAAAGAGAAAGAAGAAGAGATATGTGCATCAGCGTGAGAGAGAGAAGAGAGTTACATTAGTTTTTTTTATGAACGCAACTTTATTTTTGGTTAAATGAGTTAGGTTGGGTATTTTATTTACTTTTTTGGTTTTTCATTTTTTCCTTTTATTTGACCGTTATATTAATAAATCAACGTTTAAAATTAATCGTGTCTAAACGGGTTTAATAGGTTTTGACCCGAAATTAACCCGAAACATAATCATGTCAATTGCGAGTCAATTGCAGGTTATACGTGTTGACCCGAAACATGACCTATTTAATAAACGGGTTATACGGGTCTAACCAGATTTCAACCAAAACCTGTTTAGACATGACCTGACCCATAAAAATCGTGTTGAGTTCTTGTCAGGTTTTCAGGTCGTGTAAAAAATTACAAAGTCTAATTTTTTTGAGAGCTGTGCTCTGGATAGACTCAATCATTGAAATTATCCCCTACTGGGAGTGGAAGTGGTTCAACGCGGAAGCCATGCAAAAGCATGTCATTTGCCCCATGTTGTATCTCTAATATTGGGTTTCTGGTGCTTGCATTTTTGCTATTATCATCATCGCCCAAGATAGTGATGACCAGCCCCTTGGCGAAGAACTTAAGTTTCTTATGGAAAGAGGAAGAAACTCCCTTGATGTTGTGAAGCCATGGTCGACCAAGTAATAGGTTGAAACAAGCAAGTATATCGATAATTTGGAACTCCGTAATGGGATTTATAGGGCCATCCCCTAATGTAAGATTTATGGATTCCATCACCTCTCAACGAGTATTTTCATAAGCACGTACTGGGGCAAAATTTGGAGCAAGGTCGCTTACTTTCAAACCTAAGCAATTGAAGGTTCTTAACAGGCAAACATTGAGTGCTAATCCATTGTCGAAAAGATAAGACAACACTGTCTTCCCCATTACCCCAACAGATAAGTTAAGGGCATAATTTTGATTTGAACCAAACTTTGGGATTTTTTCTTCAGAGAAAGAAAGCATTCCACTAGAGGTTAAAAACCCGACCAAGTTCACGGCTTCTTCTAGAGTGGTGGAAGGAGGAACTGTGGGCCCGATATGTAATTTTATTAGAGCGTTTCGATGCAACAAGGAAGATATGAAGAGTACCCACAAGGTGATGTTGCCCTGAGTTTTCTTGAGCTGGTCGAGGATCTTACTTTCCTTAATGGTCAATTATGGCATGGGGAGTTTTTTGACAACTCCATTTCCTTTATCTATTATTGCTAATTGAGGATTCAAACTCTGGTAGTGCCTCCCAGATCTTATCATATAGTTCACGAGGGAGGGGGCGAACATAAACCTCGTTTCTTCATCTATCTCGAGTTGTTCGACCACTTTGTTAATCTCTCCTAGTAGATCTTCAAAATATATCATCCCGCATATATTGATCACTAGGTTAGCGCTTTTATGGCTTTGCTCTTTATGTGTACTATCAAACTCATCTCCCCATCCAGTGGAAACGATGTCATCTTGCCACGAGAAGTAAATATATTCCACAACCTTAATAGCTTCTTCGTATAAATCCTCCCACTCAATGGGGAGATGTAAAAGTGAAGGGATCAACCACCCCTGTAACTTTAAGGCATAGAGTAATTTGGACATACTCCAAATCTTATTGGTCTGTTGAAACAAGCCTTCCATAATATGTACTGGATCGTCTAAAATGACTTTATCAATGGGTACCACCCAATAATCTGACTCCCGCTCTCACTTCCATGCTTCCATGAACTGGATGCTGAACTTATCATAGTCAATGGTCATTTCAGAGTGCAATTTCAGCCCAAACTCTAGAAGTTGGTTCACTACTGCTGGTAATTCTATATCTTTTCCCCCAGAATGAGTGCGAATGGTAATGAATGCTCTTGTAAGAAGCGACAAAATAGGTAGGGTGCAGGAGAAAATATGGGAAAACTTTAAGGGGTATAATGGGTGCTTTACTGGGTACAATCTGAGAAAATGAGTCCAATTCCTGATCTTTTTTATAAAAATGGCATTTGTATGATTTGGAAGTGGATTGCGAGGGGTGTTTGGTTTAGGATTGGATGGTGGGGTTATAACACCTCCTTAATCAGACCTTAAATTCTGGAGATGGAATCACTGATCAGTGGTATGGCCGACATTTTGACAGAAATCATAATGGGCCTCCGGTTTGAAGTTTTTGGGAAGTGGGTTTGGTAATGGACTAGGGTCCAACCGCTTGATGAGATTTTAGCTCAATAGGACTTGGTAGACTTTGGATAGGGGAGCATGAAGCTCGGTGTATTCTTTTCTAATTGGGTTAACACGAATTTCTGGTGCCAAAGAGGTAGCATGTTGTGAGATGTTGTTAATGGTCAAGACTGTAGCATGCTTCACATATTTTCTTAGAGTAAACTGTCCGGATACTTTCTTTGGCTCAACTTATGTCTTGGTAATACTTTCTTCAATCTCCACTCCTTCATCTCGGAGGGCTAAAAATGGGGGTAATACAGTCCTCCCATCATCGTTCGAACATGGGGTAAGAAGTTTTTCTTCACAATACTAACTTGCTCCTCTTTGAAATGACGATTGGTCATAATGGCCTCTTTCTCCCTCCATCTTTCTACGAAATTACTGACAGTTTCTCCAGGATTCTGCTTGAGAAGTTCTAAATCACAGCGTGTAACCTCCAACTCCTCATTGTACTTGTACTACGACATGAACTCATGGGCAACATCCTCCAACCTGTAAATTAGAGATTCCTTGAGGGATAGGAACCAATGAAGAGCGTTGTCTTTCAAAGTCCGTTGGAACATCTAGGCCATTATTTTCACGGAGGCACCTAGGAGAGTTATGGCTCGGTGGTAACTTCGAAGATGAAAAATTAGGGTCCCTCTACCCCCTAACATCTCAATATTAGGCATCTTAAATTTTTATGGCAGCCTTACTTTAGGGCAGAGAGACATATGAGTATAATCCATGTAGTTACCAGAGATTCGAACCTGGTCAAACTTCTTGGTCAACAGATTGAGGCCTTCCTGACTTTTTTTATCTCTTCTTCCTTCGGATCAACGGGAACTGGCAGGTTATCCCTTGGCTGGGCAAGATTCAGTATAGGAGATGGGTTGGTGGTGGTCCATTGGTAGGAGGGGCACGTGGAGCGTGATGATATTCTTTTAGGACTCAAATAGGCTTAGTTGCGGTCGGGCCCATAGCAAGAAAGAAGAGGACCTCGAGCTTTTTGGTAATAGGGACTTAATTTTGTTATATCTCATGAACCTTGATTTGATAGTAATCAATATTGGCGATAAGTTGGATTAGGACCGTCATTAAATCAGGTTGCACATTCGGTGCTTGGTCTGCATTCTTCTTAAAGAGTTGGTGAAGGTGGATTCCGAACTCGGAGGAAGTAGCCGAGGAATTGACAGAGCTTTAGTGTGGTTCGACGGATGACCGAAGCCAATAAGGAGCCAGGCCAAGGGTCAGGTATGCGATCGACCTAAGGAAGAAAATGATTCAAATTTATTTTTGAAATAGAAAAGGAAGAATTATTTTTATTGGAAAAGAGGAAAATGTTTTTGACATTTTTTTGGAAAGGGGGGGACAAAAATGTTTTTAGTATATTTATAAAAGAGGGAAAAATGTTTTTGGTATTTTGATAAAAGAGAAGGAAAAATGTGTTTTTTTGGGTATTTTGATAAAAGAGGAGGAAAAACATTTTTGACACTTTTGGTTAGGAAGGAGGAAAAAGGAGAGAAGAGTCTCAACATGATTACTATTATGTTTATGTTTCCATTTGTATTAAGTTTTGCTAAATTCAAAAGAAATGTTGGGCGGGACCTGAGCCTTGGAAAATTGGGTTTAAAAAATATGTAAAACATGGTTTGACTTATTATAAGGCTCATGGACACAGTCCCATTTTGGAAAAAAAGATGAAATCGTGAAAAAATTTAGGCGGCATGCCGACTTGGTATTTCGACCGAGTTTCATGTAGTTACTGATAAACTAAATATGAGTGCTCTAGGTTAACGCCTATATGAGGGTATACGGTTGTTGGGTTAGTGGAAAGGTTCCCCCTTTGGCATGACTTCCACAATATACGTCTTTCTTTTGAGGGCAATCAGTACATGTGGACAAGACATTGATATACCTGAGCGTACATGAATTGCCTCACTATATACCTCATGGGGACAATATGTGTGAGAGAGAATTCGATATACCCGATGTATGTGAATGAGTTCACTGCTATATACCTCTCGTCGTGAGTTCGGTCAAGCGGTGCGATGTGGGGGGAACCGTTCGATATACGTCGAAGGAACCTGACCAATGGAAGGTGAGAGTCATATTGCTTAGGCTAAGTGCGACCTTACGGACAAGCGCCCAAGACAAAGTGACCTCCCAGTATGGGAGAAAATTTTAGTCAATATAGCAATGCTCCTGGTGATGTAGTGTGCAAAATGCATGATTCTTGATTAGTATATTATGGAGATCGTATTTTATTTAGCATGATGATCACTATGCAAATAAGAAAGAATGTACAAGTAAAAAGTAAATATAGCATGGAGCACAAAGATTACACTAAACATGGATACGTGAGAGAGAGTGATTTGTGAGTATCTATAAGTGAGTATGTGTTAGTGAATCTAAGCATGGATCAACTACCAGTGGTGTGTGATAAGTACAAGTGAGCATGGATATATACAAGTGTGATAAGTGGAGGTGTGTTATAGTGACACTTAAGCATGAATATTCTAAGTTGTGTGTGAAGCATGTGAATATAAGTGAACCTAGGTACAAGTGTAGGTAGTATGAGGCGTACATGGAGAGTATTTACAAGTATGTGAAGTGAAAAGTGAAAACATGAGGTAGATATATACAAGAAGTAATAGACGAGAAAAAAAACATAAAAGTAGGTTCATACGCATACAAGCATAAAATGAGAACCATGCAAACAAAGTATATCCCTCTTAAGTAAGTTCCCTAGAGGAGTCGTCACTATGTCCATCCCGAGATCTTCCCCCTCCCAGGGCGATTTTCAGGGTGGAAAAGAGGGAGGATAAAGGTCCCGCACCCTTCACTATATCAGGGGTGCTTCGATCGTCGTTGATTTTGGGGTGATGTAAAGAAATAGAATCGCCGACCTATTTTACACAAAACAGGCAAAAGAACACATCGCTGCCTCAAGAGAGCGGCATCAAAGACAAAATGATGCTTGCTAAACCAATAGTTCAAAGGTTCTGGGACTAAGTTACGGAATGGGAAGGTATTAGACACCCATCTTGCCCTTTTGGCCTCTCATGGACTTATGTTATTATTTTCCTTAATTTATCCGTGAAGTATGTGTACGTGTATATGTAAGTGGAGTGTGTGTGTATATGTTAGTGGATATCGAAATCGCTCGACTCACATCATGGAAAGGATAGAGTGAGGTCATTCATATGAATGTTCCCGAAATAATAATTAAAAAATATGATGTGTGCGCTTATCGAGATATTGATTGTTATAATGAAACGATAATATGTGTTTGATATGACGGAAATATGAATCACAAGTATGATATATATGCATAATATATGGATAAAATAGGGAAAATGTTAAAAATGTGAAAATAGGACTTGAGTCTCGGGTTTTAGCCCGAGATGCCTACGTAGCCTATAAAGGCATCAAAATCCACGTACTTCACTTCTGGCACAAGGGTGGGGTTTATCCCATAGATTAAAATGGCAGTTTATTATATGTGTGTGTGTAGAAAATATATTTTTAATACTGAGAAATTTTGATGAAGGATCCCGTCGGAATTTATAGTTATAACTCTCTTTTTCTTTATTTTGGGTTTTTTTTATAGAAAATAAATTATGTTAAATATAACTAATAAAGGATGGGATATTAATGTGTATGATCTAAAGCCAACAACTAAATTAAGAATTTATATAACTAATGTGAGAATAAAAGGAATTGAAAGAGAGAGAAGGAGTTTGGACCTTCTTTGGAAACTTCAACCTTGATCCTGATTGTTGACGAACTTCCTTGCAAGTTGGATGAATGTGGGATGAGAGAGAAGGATAATTTGCTAAATTGGGTATAAGAGTGATGGGAATGAAAGGTGGAGAACAATTTTACATAAGGAAACTTCGTTGATTCCAGAAGAATGTTGCTGAGATCATAGAATTTGATGATTCTGAGGTGACTTTCGAAGTGAGCTCATGCTCTCCTTATATAGGGTATGGGTAATACCGATCGGCATTGTCCTTGTCCTGCCTATTGGAAGGTAACCATAGACACACTGCTGATGGGCAGGAAAATGGACCTGCCAATTGGCAATCTCGTGCAGGTTTTTCGAAAAAAAGACCGTAAATCATAATTCGTAAGTCCAAATTGTGCACGGGGGATATCTATTGAAAGGAAATTAAGATACCTTTGAGAATACTTTGGGCCGCTCCCGGGTCTGATAGTTGACTTTGGGTAAAATGGGGCTCGAAAGCGCCCGTCGGTCCTTTAAACAAAAGATCATCGGACGACGATGGATCGTTCGTTCAAATCGTATGTCCGAATCTCGCTTAGGGTAGACCGTTGGAATTTTTGTGCAAGTTACTTCGATGTTCCAAAGAGCTTTCTCGGTTCGGATATTTAACTTTGGTCAAACGGGGCCCGAAAGCGCTCGGTGACCCTTCGGAGTAAAATGAATTGTTCGTTTGTACCCTAAGGCTGATTTGTACACGAAGTGGACTATGGGAAAGGGTATACAGTTACCTTAAAAGATTCATTCAGTCTCATTCGAGCTAAAATGTTGACTTTGGTCAAACGGAGACTAGGAGTGCCCGGTTATCGCAGGATCAGTTTTTAGGGGAAATGGATCGTTCGTCCGAAACAGTGTGCGATTTCATGCACGGGGTGAAATACTAGAAAGGGGTTTCAGTGCCATTCAAAGATTCATCAATATTTTTCCCTAGGGGTGAAGTTAATTGGGGTCAAATCGGGGCCCGGGAGCACCCGGTGGCCTCTAGATCAATTTTCGATAGTTAAATGGTTCATTCGTCCGAACCGTGATGTGGATTCATGCAAGGAGAAAATCATTTAAAAGGGGATTCAGATACCTTCAAAGATTAATTAAGATTTTCTTATAACGATGAAGTTGACTAGAGTCAAACGGGGCTCGGGAACGCCCGATGGCCTCCAGATCGATCCTTGGAGTATGACCTAGGGTTTGTAGTGAATTGGGGACGTTCTAGTGACCTAAGGAGAGACTTGGGAGGTCCTAGAATGTGGTGTTTACAGGCTCCATTTGACCTTAGTCAACTCTCCAAACCGAATAAAGCTGAGAAATCTCAAAGGGCGCTGAATACCTTTTCCACGTGCATGAATTGGCCTTACGATTCGGACGAATGATCCATTTTTCTTCAAAAAAATCCCATCCAGAGACCATCGTATGGTTTCGAGCCCCATTTGACTTCAATCAACTCCCGAACCTGGGAGTGGCTAAATGGATTCTTAAAGGGCTCTGAATTCCTTTTCCAATGGTCCATCCTGTGCGCAAATTGAACTTACGGTTTACATTTTACAATCATTTTTTCGAAAAACCTATTTCGAACTGCATATAGGCAGCCCCAGGGACCCCCTATCGGTAGTGTGCCTGAAGTGCTATGTCAATAGGTAGGCCAAGGCCCCTGCCGATCAGCGCTCCCTTGACCCTATAAATATAGGCCACGAACTCACTTTGAAAAAAACCTCAATACCCCTCTCAGCAAGTTAGAGAACATTCTCTCGAACTCAAACATGTTCCCTTTCCTAAAAAATACATTTTCCCACATTCTCTTCCATCACTTTCTTACCTCACTTGGTAATTCCCCCACCTCTCAATACCACTTTCATACCATTGCAATATCTTCATATCTACTTCTCAAGGTCAACATCAATCATTTACAAGGAGGTCCAATTATCCATTCCTTTCTCGAATTCTTCCATTTTATCTCTAATCATCTTATTTCTATTTTAGTTCTTTTGTCTCATTACATCACATCCATTTATCTCAACTTTTTCATTAGTGGTATTTACACATTTTCTATTTTCATAAAAAACCCAAAGAGAAGAAAAAGAGGATTTATCCATAAATTCCAAAATAGGGATTTCCATTTCACACTCTAACTCTTAAAAGAACATTTTCTCTACACACACACATAAGAGAAATCCCCCGTTGGGATTTATGGATTGAACCCCACCTTATGCTATCTTCAAACTACATGGACTTCGATGCCCCTTGGGCTATATAGGCATCTTGGGCCAATTCCGAGATTAGAGTTCACCCTTAGGAATATTTATATGTTTCTTTCATATCTTATATATATATTCTTTATGAATATCATATTCTACATGTTTATGTTTCTTCGGATGCACACATTCGCTCTTCCATAGCAACTTGTGATTCGACAAGAACTCATGTTATATTTTGAGTTATTATTTTTGGGAACATTCCTAGAATGAATTCACTCCATCATTTTCCATGTTGCGGGTTGAATGATTCCATTATCCAACTATATTATACACATATGCACACGCTTCATGGAGTCTAAAAGGAAAAGAATAACATTTGCCTATGAGAAATCGAAAGGGTAGGATGGGGAAATAATACCTTCCCATTCTGTAACTTTGTCCTGGAACCTTCAAACTTCTTGGGTTCGCAAGCATCTGCTTTAACCTTTATGTCGTTCTCTCGAGGCAGAAACGTTCTTTTGCCCGTTTTGAGAAAAATAGGATGGATACTCTATATCTTTACATTATCCCCCACAATGACGATGACAGAGCACCCTGAAAAGGGTGCACCCCCCGCACGCGCCGGAGGGAATCTGACCTCGAGATGGTCACATTGGAGACTCTACTAAGGAACTATTGTTTTAAGAGGACTAGACTCTATTTCTACATGGGTTTTATTCTTTTCTTCATATGTGCATATGCTCCCACCTGTATGTTTCCTTTACTCATCTACTTACTTTTTGTACATATACCTCATGCTTATCTCTAACATGCTCTTCTCATGTATATATAACTTGTACATTCTCACTTCACACACTTACACTTGTATATATTTCCACCTCTACTCACATGCTCCATGCACCACTTAGATTATTCATTCTTAGTTTCACTAGCACACACCCACATTTATCTCACTTGTATATATCTTTATGATCACTTGTACATCTCACACACCACTTGTAGTTGATCCACGTATGGGCTCACTATCGCAAACATTCACTTGTACATATTCACATTGTAACACCCCGCACAATCTGACAAGCGAGGTGGACAGTCGCTGCCATCTAACTACGTCGAGTGTCACTAAATAAGTAATCATTCTTAGCATGTGACATATATGAGACATATAAAAATCCATTCCAGAAGATAGAAATTTAAATTGATCCAATAATAATTAACCATTCTTGCAATATAAAAATCCATCACAATCCTAATCCCTAAATTAAATCCAACTCCAAATAATATAATCTCAAATAATTGCTCCAACTATAAATATATGAATAAAACTGTATACAAATGTGGAACCGAGTGGCCCACCAAATCCATAAATAAAGTCTCAGAATAAATGCGACGAAAAGGAAAATAAATCTAACTACTAAGCATCTAAAGTAAACACCAGTTGCAACTCCAAAATGTCTCAAATACCCCTATGCAGCTACTCCAACGCTATACCTGAAATGTTATTCAACACAATGGGTCCGAGCACACTGCATGAATACAAGCTACTCTCCCCAATTAGGGCCCGTGAACCCAGACAATAGCATTATACATAATAAACACCACAATAGATTATATTAAATTAAACGCGATAATTATTAACATGTGAGTAAAAATAAACTACTATCATTTAACCACGTAACTATGTGAACCCAAATTTTAAGTCCAACTTATGTTATCACAATCCGGTAATTATTCTAAAGTCTTTATTTAAATTGATTTCTCACATTATTATTATTATTATTATTATTATTATTATTATTATTATTATTATTATTATTATTACTATTACTATTATTATTATTATTATTATTATTATAGCGGTGCCGTCATAGCCAGCTGACCTTACAGTATGTCCTGCACTTATTCGTGCCTGTGTCAAATTTTACACTACACACATTCCCCTCGCTATAGCTAGTCAGCCCGTATTCTGTTCGCCCTGCACTTATTGACGAGGTTCTACGCATGACACGTCATAATAGCAAGCCAACCCGTATTCTATCAGCCTTGCACTTATTATGACGCCACACACCCAAACGTCGCAATAGCCAACCAACATGTATTATGTCAGTCCTGCACTTATTAACAATGTCAATCATTTTAATACCCATTTATTATGTAAGGCATTAATTCTCAATTTCTCATTATTTTAAATTAGTCCCACCCTATTATAAAGCATTAATCCTCAAACCTACCCCTAGTCCCATACTTAGAGGTCTCCAAAATACAAACACGTCCTACCCAATGTTATAGGATGAATTTCTATCAATTATCTCTTCCTACTCTCGTGTCTAGGCTATCCAAAATAACGGAACGATACCAAAATCAATCCCACCCTGGAATATCCCATCCGTGAAAATCTACACTAACTAATCCCATACCTAGAAAGTGTTAACTGCTACTAAGGCATACCCACTAGTCCCGTACCTAACAAGTATTCCTAATATTAAGGTGAGAGCATACTACCCGAAATCCCGTCGTCCCCGCGATGATGAATATAATTAATATAATAACTCGCACAATCCAATTTATCAACAAATATATAATTTCTCATATAATCACAATTAAACTCAATATAATTCGTTCAATCCATCATCATAATTAACGCAGTTTATTTTATCTAACAATTTTAATTTCAACAACATGCGAGTTTAAGGAGCACACCACAATAATTTACTTTGATCACACCTACATAATTTCATATGATTTTACAAGCCCCTTTTTCATTTAAATAGCGCAACTTTGATTTTCTACATGCAAACCCCCCCCATAATCACAAAATCAAATCTCTACCTAAAGAACACAAGGGTTATGACTTTTAAATTCAGATTAAGATTTTTCACAAAAACAATCCCAAATTAGATTTCACTTTCCCTAATTAAGATTGCTAATTTATTTTAAGAAAAATATGTAAATTTATGTTTAGGCAATATTTAAAACTCATAATACTAAAGAGAGAGAATAGAAGTATCCATGCCTGATGTAAAGTCGAATAAAAATTATAATTGGACGTTTGCGTTCCTCTCGAAAATTAAGAAAGATTCGCTCTTGCACAATATTAATAAAACACCAATTAAGACTTCAAAACTTGGGTTGAGTCTTGATAAAAGTTGGCGCTAGGGTTTGTAGATGAAAGGTGATAAAGATGTAGTAGTCTTCTGGTTGAAAAGTGTTTGAAAATTATTTAGAAAAGTCTAACCTCGAGTTATTTTAATGTGAAAAAAGATTAAGAGTATAAGTGAGATTAGAACTCTAAGAAAACAAAACAGCGTCAGATCTGATCCATTTCGAATCGATTTTCCCTCCAGGTCAAATCGATTCGCTCTGGCTTAGGTTGGCAGTTCGCCCAGTTTATACATGTTAACTAAAATCCCAATCTCTTTCCCAATTTAATTTTTGATTAAAATTTTACTTTCCATAAATGAAAATCAATATATTTAATTGCTAAAAATAATTAAATCTAAAAATTTTATTTTTTCAAATTCTGAATAAATATAAATTAATACCGGTTTGAAATTATGAGGTGTTACACACATGTCACTCACTCACATGTATATATCCCATACTTTCCTATCACCATGATTGGTATAGTCTTCATGCTCCATGTTAGATTTAATTTTCATAATACTTGTATATTCTCCCCTATTAGTGTAGTACCCCCTTTACTTATCATGCAAATAAGAACCATCTCTCCGTAATATGCTAATTGCGACTCATGCATTTTGCACACTATGTCACCAGAGCATGGTAATATTGATCAAAATTTTATCCCGTACTTGGAGGTCACTTTGTGATAGGTGTTGGCTTCACTGGGGCACAGTTAATCTAAGCGATATGACTCTCACCTTCCATTGGACTCATACCTTCGACGTATATCGAACGGTTCCCCCGCATCGTACTTCTTAAGCTAACTCACGACGGGAGGTATATAGCAGGGAACTTATTCACGTATGTCGAGTATATTGAATTCTCTCTCACACGTATCATATCTACGAGGTATATATTGAGGCAATCATGTACACTCATGTATATCAAATGGCTTGTCGATGAATTATTACCCTTATAGGCAATAGGTATATTGTCGAAGTCATGCCAAAGGGGGGAACCCTTCCACTAACCCAACAAGTTAATAGAGCTCATATAGGCATCAGCCATAGGGCACTCATAATTAGTTTACCGATTACCATGGAAAACTCTACCGAAATTCTGGGTCGGCATACCCCCCGAATTTTCGTTCTATTTCGCCTTTTTTAAAATAGGACCCTATTCATGAGCTTAGAAACAAGTCAAACCGTATCTTATATCTTTAAATCCTATTTTCCCAGGCTCGAGTCATGTCTGAAATATTTTTTGCATTTAAGTAAACCTAATATAAGTGAATGCCTAATAATAATAATAATAATAATAATGCTGAGATTCCCCTCTTTTTCCCCCTTTTCAAAAAACAAAAAATACCAAAAACCTTTTTCTCCTTCGTCTAAAAAAAACCAATTTTTTTTCCTTTTTTCCCAAAATACAAAAAATTCTCCCTCTCTCTTTCAAAAATAAATTCGAACCGTTTTCCCTCTCAGGTCGATCGCATACCCGACTTTGGCCTCTCTCCCTATTGGCTTCGATCTTTCGTCAAACCACCCCGAAACTCCACTGCTTCTCCTGCTACTTTAACCAAATTTGGGATCTACCTTTGCAAGCCATCAATTAAGAACATTGATCAATCACCGAATGTCCATCCAGACCTGATAGGCATCCTATCCCAGCTCAGTGCCAAGATTGACACCCTTCAAAACCGATGTCCAAGAGATACATCGGCATTGATTCCAAACTCCGAAAGCACATGAACCAGAGATCCTCTTTCCTCATGATATGGATTCGACTTCCCCTGAGCTTGTTTAGTTCCTAGAATAATACCCTTATGTCCCGCGCACCTCGTCTATAAACTGGCCAGCACCTGCTCAACTCCCAATTTTGAACCTTGCCCAGCTAGAGGAAAACCTGCCAGTACCTGTGGATCCTAAAGAGGGGGAACTGAATAATGTCAAGGAGGACCTCGAACTGCTATAAAAAAAGTTTGACCAAGATAATATATCTGGGAACTACATGGATTACAAGCATATATCTCCTCATTCCAAAGTCAGACTGGTAGAGAAGTTCAAAATGCCAGGCATCGAGAAGTTCAGGGGCAGCGAGCCCCCAATTGTACACCTTCAAAGCTATCACCGCGTCATGACCATTTTTGGTTCCTCCGAAGAGATAATGGCCCAAATTTTTCAGCAGAACTTGAAAGAAAGTGTCATTCGATGGTTCTTATTTCTTGAAGAAGCCAGAATTCGTAGTTAGGAAGATATGGCCCGAGAATTCAAGTCTTAATACAAGTACAACAAAGAGTAAAAAATCACATGCAGAGACTTAGAGTTGCTCAAATAAAATCTCGAAGAATCAATCAGTAGTTTTATTGGAAGGTGGAGAGAGAAGCCTGCCACTATGACCAACAAGCCCTCAGAAGAGGAACAAGTGAATATTGAGAAGAAGAATTTCTTGCCTCATCTCTGAGAGTCTATGGGAGGACAAAATTACCCACACTTCTAAGCCCTCCGAGAGGCTAGTCTGAAATTGAAGAAGGTATCACCAAAGTGGAATCTGAATCGAAAAAAGTTGATTGAACATTTTACACTAAAAAAAGTATGAAAAGCTCGTTGGTGCCTCTGTCTCAACTATTAACAACATATCACAACCTGCAACTTCTTGGGTACGAGAAAGTCAGAAGGTCACAATATAAAACACACCTAGGGTTAGGTTTTTTATGGTGTTAAGCTATATAGACCCTTATCTTGTTGGACTAAAATTTTAACAAGGTATATTATGTATTTATGTTGTGTCTAGAATACATATGCCAATGCCTATACTCGCTCTACAAAGTCTTTCAGAGTTCAACTCAAATCACTTCAAAGGAAAGTAGTCTCTCACACTTTGCGCAAATTGGCCCATAGGAATTTTTTTAAGTCACATAGGACACTACACTACATTTCATAGCATCGTTTCTTGTGATTTGTGTTTGTATGTTTAGAGAGGATTTTTAAAATATTTTTAAACATTTAAATCAAATTAATTCTTCAATTTAAATTATTTGTCTGAATTAATTTAAATTACAAATAATCAAGATAAATGCTTGAGAAAAATATATTTGAGTGTAAAAACATTGAAAATATTTTTCTGGATTTTTCTCATATTTGGGGGAATTTTTTTGATTTAATTTTGGTTTTAAATGAATTAAAAACCATTTAAAATTCTGAATTAAACATTATTTTTAATTCTGGTTTATTCCTTATATATTTATACGCATGTCATACACTATTTTGTACTTGTATTGTACGCGGGTTACTCCCGGTATGAACTCATTTTGTACAGAGATTTCTAGATCCCATGTGTCAAGCGATTAAGGGTGTTGTTGTGCTTCTTCCATCTACACTGGATTAGAAAGTAATCAACGACTAAAGTTCTATTTTAGCGATTTGTGTGCCCTTATTTTGCTCCAACAGCACACACCCCACTTGCCTATAAATTGAGACCTTGGGGTACCATTTTTATTTGTTGAGAAAAATCGTGAGCTTGAGGAAACTCTGTCAAACTAAAATCGAGAGAGGGAGAGAGAGAGTTTACACACACTTCACACACAAATGTTCTTCACAATGATTTGATCTTGTTTATAGATCAAGTTTAAACACAGGAACACTAATATTATTTGATTCTTTTGTTTGTGTGTTTATCTTGTTTGAAAACGTTTGAATCTTTCAATTTTTTTTCAAAACTCCCCTATTAGGGTTTGGTTTTACTGTTTTGAAATCTTTTTAAAAATAAACCCTAATATCTTCACTTCTCTTTTGTAAAAGATTAAACCGTTTGAAAGTGATATCACCTCTCTTAGTTTTAGATGTGTCTTTGGATCATTATTGTGTGTTTTCTTATTATATATTTTGTTATATGCGTTAGCTTGCCTAAAACAAGAACCATAGCACGCTATTATACACATAAGTTGTAGTTATGCACTATCTTGCCAAGATCCATAGTTAAAACTATTTACATGCATTATTTTTGTGTTTAGCTACACAAAACACACACAATCGTACATGATTAATTGATAATATTGTTCTAGGTTGATAGATTTTCCTTAGATCTAATTTTCGTGTTCATCTATTTGTTTCTAAGTTTAAGAATCTGTTAAAACTCTAAGAGTGTATTATAAATATAAAATCAGTGTTTAAAATTCTATTTTGAATAAAAAATAAGAAGGTTTAAACATTTAAACCTAACTAATTAAACCGGACCTATTTTAAGACCTAATACTTGTCTATATAATAGGACTTGGACTGATTTTGAACCAGGAACTTATTCCGTACCTAGACCTATCTTGAACTTGAACTGAGAACTAATTTGAACAAGGAATGTTTTTATTGATAAAAAAATAGTTAAAAATAATAATATCTTGCTCATATTTTTGCCTCTAAGTTAATAATCTTTTAAAACATTTTGTTTTAAATCAAACTAAGAAAATGTCCTTTAATATTTGATATAGGTTTAGAAGTTTAAACATAAAACTATTTAAGGACTTATCTGTAAAGAAACCTACTTACTGATTGTCCTTATATGCTTTAATTGATTTGCATGTTTTAAATCTAAGTTTTAAAAGGCATAATAGGTTATTTGATTAAAGTCATTTTTTGATCTAAAACTACTTCTAAAAGCAGTTTGCTAGAATTTAAGTCTTAACTGAGTGCTTAAACTGTTATATCTAGTATTTGTCAAAAACTATTTATAACGTGTGATATTAACTGTGCATGATTTATGTGATTATATTTGATTCATAATCTTGAAAGTATATTTTAGGAACTCTGTTTCATTGCATGTCACATACTTAGGAATGATCACTCACATATTACACCTTATATACTTAGGTACATTAATTCTTCTGTAAATATTTTACCAAGTCTGAGTGTTCAAAAGAGTTGAAAGAAAAAGATATTCTGAAATTGTTAAGTCAAGACAGCTTGACTTAAAAGCAAGAACAAAAGACTTGCAAAGATATCTAGGAAAACAAATTGTTGTTGCATATCATTCGTCTGTACTATTAATGGGTGTGTGAGGCATAGTAGTATAACTCACAACACTTACACTTAACTATAATAAGTCACTGGGCACTGAGCTAATCCCGCGCTTGAAGAATTTAGAGGGAAAGGAAAACACGTGAAGAAATAACTTAGATAGGAGCAACACGAGGTTAATTTTAGAAGAACAATCAACGCAAGAGGCTTAGTATTTATGTAATAGCTTTATGATCTAGCTTACTTGTGCCTTGTTTCTTGTTTGTAAATCATTTCTATTTTGATTTATTTAGTGGAGTAGATTAGTTTCATTCTTAGAAGGATCCATGGTTTTTCCCAGGGGAAAGGTGTTTTCTATGTAAAATAAATACATGCGTGTTGTATTTTCTGCCTAAATAACCTGACACGAAAAAGTATGTTAAAGAACTAGAAACTTACCGAATTAAATTGGAAGTATTATTATCTTCTTAACAAATAATAAAATTTGACTTTAATTAACTAGTCAAACCTAATCTAGTTTGTCACGTAGTTAACACTTCAAGTAAAAGATTCAATTGGTCATGCTTAAGTTTTCTATACAAACTCGTAGGTATCTTGTGTTTATTCAACTCTAGTTACTCTCGCATAGTGTTTAAAAAGTGCACCATTTCCCTCTCAAAGTCACCCATTTCCTTCCTAAAAAAATAATAGACCGAACTCTATGGTCCTCTGTCATAAGTTTACCAGGCTCGGCCAACCAGAAATCTCATCAAACCATTAGAACCTCGAACATTACCAAACCCAGTCCCTAAAAACTTTAAAACCGATGCCCACTATGACTTTCACCAAGTCGCGGGCCATAGCACTGATGAATGTTTCCATCTCATAAATGTGATCCAAGGCCTGATAGACTGGGGTATCATTGCCTCGCTAGATAATCCCAAGCCCAACACCACTCACAACCCTCTTCCAACACATGGAGCTGGAACAAATGCCATTTTCTTAGAAAATAACCCCGAGTTTCACCCTCCTACCCAGATTGTGCCTATCAAAATACCCATTATCCCCATGGTCTCACCTAAACCACTTAAAGTTTTCCCGTATTTTCTCCTGCATCCTATAAGATTTTCTGACCAAGATTTACTGCTCCTTACGTGAGCCTATAATATCGTCCACACCCAATTAGAGGGGGAGAAGCATGGAACTACCTGTTGTATTAGCCAAACTCCAAGAATTTGGGATTAAATTGCTCTCCAAGATGTTCATCGACTACCAGAAATTCAGTGGCCTATTTATGGAAGCTTGAAAGTGGGATCGAGAATCAGAATAATAGGTGGTGCCTGCTGAAGAAGTCAGTATAGATGACATTGTACATATTATGGCCATTTCACCAAATAAAGGAAATCTACAACATTTCTGAGTTACTCAATGCTTTGAAACTTCAGGGACGGCTAGTCCTTTCGCTCCTACACTTCCCCGCTGAGTGGGAAGATTTATATAATGAAGCCATAGAAGTTATCAAGTGCATTTATTACTCTTAACAGGATGACATCATCGCCACCAAATAAGGGGTGACTTTGATAGTTCAAACGATGAATCGAATTATGAAGAAGACAATTCAATTGCTAGTTTATATGTAGTGGTCTCTTATAAAGATTTATTGGGAGAAATAAATAAAGTATCCATTAAACTCGAGATAGATGAAGCCACAGGATTATTATTCTTACTTTCTTTTGTTTACCACATGACCAATTCAGAGCGATACTACAAAGATCCAATTCCCTAATCAACTAGAGGAAAAGGGGTAGCTGAAGATCTCGCAGTGCTAGAAATGACTGTTGAAGAAAGAAAATTCCTCGATTAGCTCAAGAAAACCCAAGCCAATATAACCTTATGGTGAATCTTTAAGTCCTCCCAGTTGCACCGGAATACGGTGATAAAACTCCTCATTAGATCCACAGTTTCTCCCTCTACTACTTCCAAACAAGCCGTGAATATGGTCGGGTTCTTTATCACTGTCAGACTCCTCTATTTCTCCACGGAAGAAATCCTAAAATTTGGCCCTGATCACAACTATGCTTTTCACATCTCCATAGAAGTCTTCGGGAAGACTGTCCCACTATCACTTTTTGATAATAGATCCGCTCTCAATATCTATCCACTCAAAACCTTCAACTTCTTGGGATTGAAAGTCGGTGATATCAATTCTACATATGTCGTCGTGCGCGCGTATGATAACACTTGTCGCGAAGTAATGGGTTCTATAAAGATTAAACTATGGGCTGGCCCTATCAATCCTCTGGTAGAATTCAAAGTCATCGACGTACCTACTAGCTTTAACACACTCTTTAGAGGCCCTTGTCTCAACATCATCCAAGGAGTATACTCTTATCTCCATCAAAAAGTAAAGTTCTTTGTCAAAGGTCAAGTCATCACCATTTGGGGGGACGGAGACTGTACGAACTGTACTTGTACCAGCAATTTAGTATTGGAGATTATTTATAGGACCAATGACATGGTCCTCTTTAGTTTCAGAATTAATCCACTCCCCATCACACCATGGGACAACTTCAAAGATCGAGTCGTCCCAAAACACAGTCCTCATGGCAATGTCAATGTAATTAAAATAATATGTACTTCATGCCTGGAATGGGGCTAGGACGACGTCAATAGGGAATCTTTGAGACCATAGTTCTAAAAGAAACCTTTCCTCTATGTGGTTTGAGAAACCAACCTTCACTGACTGAACTTAAAACGTTTCGTCTACCACGACTAAAAAAATACCTAGAGAATGAAAAGACTATTTCAGGGAACTCTTTGAACGAAAGATTTATTAAAGAGGGTGAATACTTCCCCTTTTGTGGATTCTCAAAACTGTAGTACGACCACATTAACAAGAAGGTGAAATCAGGGCTGGAGATCTTCTTTCAAGATAACCCCACTTGGTTTGAAGACTGGAAGTATGATGTAGAACCTTTAACTGAGCAAACTATAGTAATCGCTGGGAACTCCGAGGGTAGTGGCTCTAAAGAATCCTTTGACCTACAAATACTAGGGCTGAGTCTCTACATGATATACCCAGATGATGCACCGTCTGACCCGTCTATGAAAAGCATGACTGCTGATATCGCTCTCCTACATAAGTACGCTATCCTGGTCCCGCCTTCTCAAGCTCAGCCAAACCCTGTTGTCTATCATATCCAAGAAATCTCTGCACCTGCTTTTGTTTCTCCTTTTCCAGATGTAAATGTAATTGGGACCTCTTTTGATGATGTTCTCAATGTTATTTTCCCTGAAACTGAAATAAATGAGGATTTTGAGTATCTTGTTGTGCCTTACATTAATTGTACTGATTCTAATCAAACTTTTGGTGATGATGATTTTGAAAATGAATAATTCTTAATCAAAATTAATAAAGAAAAAAATAAACATAACCGCATTCAAATTAATGATGATGATAGGGTTATTATTAATCTCAGTTCTAGTAACCACCAGTGCGAGATTAGAATAGGTTTTAACGAACACGAGCATGCACAATTTGAAGAGCTGTTTAAAGACTTTGTAGACATCTTTGCATGGTCTTATGACGACATGCTTAGAATTGACCTAGAAATATATCACCATGAGATCACAATATTCCCAAAATGCAAACTAGTCAAACAGAAGTTGAGGAAACTCCAAACGGAATGGTCACTTAAATTCAAAGAAGAGGTGGTCAAACAGTTGAATGTAGGTTTCATTCGCGTACTCGAATACCGTAAATGGCTTACTAGAATCGTCCTCATGTCGAAGTCGGGCGGAAAAGTTTGCATGTGCATCGAATATCGAGATTTGAAAAATCAACCCCAAAATATGATTACCCATTGCCAAACATCGACATAATCGTGGAAAATATGACAAGCCATGCCCTCAAGTCATTTGTTAACGGATTTGTCGGTTATAACCAAATCAAGATGAGCCATGACCATCAGGCGATTCATCACCCCGTGGCGAACATTCTACTACACCACCATGACTTTTGTGCTAAAAAATGTCGGGGCTACCTAGCAAAGGGTTCCATGACCATCATGAACGACCTTATTCATAAAGAGGTCAAAATCTATGTGTATGACATGATCATTAAGTCCAATACACAAGAAGATCACATTTTTGCCCTCTAAAAGTTCTTCGAGCGACTGCGACAGTTGCAGATGTGACTAAATCAACAGAAGTTCATGCAGGAAAGGAAAACTCTTAGGGTTCATGGTCAGTGAGAAAGGAATTGAAGCAGTTCTCAGTAAATTGAAAGCCATACTTAAGATGCCACCACCCCGAATGAGGAAGGAAGTTCGAGGATTTTTGGGTAAATTGCAATACATCTGTCCATTTATTAGCCAATTGACCTTCATCTGCAAACCCATTTTCAAATTTCTCTGGAAGGATTCAACCAAAATCTAGAACGAGGCCTGCCAAGAAGCCTTTGACCAAATCAAGTGATACCTCACTCAACCTCCGGTGCTCATACCTCTACAACTAGACCTCCCCCTCCTCTTATACTTAACCATCATTAATACTAAAACAAGGGCTTTATTAGCCCAATACATTGAATAATCCCACAAGGAAAGAGCCATCTACTATGCTAGTAAAAAACTGGTCAGGTACGAACTCAATTACACTGCTTTGGAGAAAGAATGTGTTGCCCTAATCTGGGTCACGCGGAACTTATGACACTATATGCTTTATTTTCCCATCAGACTCGTATTTTGAACGGATCCCATCAAGTATCTGCTAGAAAAACGTACTCTGTCAAACTGAGTGGCCTGCTGGTTGAGGCTGCTAGTTGAGTTTGACATTGTGTATGTCATGTAGAAAGTAATAAAGGGGCGAGCCATCTCTGACTACCTTATCGATTATCCCGTGGACAGATCCAATGTTCAGGGCTTTGAATTCCCAGATGCAGACATTCTCTATGACTCTCAAGAGGATTTCGAACGACATATTTTCTTTGATGGAGATGCCAACAAGAAAGGATACGACAGTGGGATACTCCTGATCACTTTCTTTAACCCCCCACACCCATTGCCATCAAGCTAGACTTCCCTTGTACCAACGATATGACCAAATACGAGGCGTGCACCATAGGCCTCAAGATGGCCCTCAAGAAAGGTATCAAGCACCTAGACATTTATGGGGACTCTTCCCTCATTATCGTCCAAATCCTCAAAAAATGGAAAGTCAAAGATGAGAAGATCCTACCCTTCCATGCCCATCTAGAAGAGTTCTCCTCCCAATTCAGAGCTATCACCTTCTATTACCTTCCTTGTATAAAGAACAACCTATTCAATGCCCTTGTAACCTTGGACTTATTGGTCGACATGCCCGAAAGAATAACAATGGCCCCTTTCCTAATTCAGTAATAGGTTATGCCCACCCACAATTACCACATTGAGCTTGTTATCGAAGAAGACCTCCAAATGGCTAAATTACGGTAGTGTGACATTTTTCACTTTCTTAAACATGGTAGGTATCCCCGAGATGCAGATAAGAAAGACCGTGTGACCCTTCACAAACTGGCTACCCAGTATATCATCTACGACAAAGCACTTTTAAAGAGAAACTTCGATGGAACCCATTTACATTGCATAACTTGGGTTGATATTGAAATAATGATGCAGAATATCCATAATAAGGAATGCTTACCCCACATGAATGGTCACATGCTTGCCAAGAAGATTATCCGTCAAGGGTACTATTGGACTACAATGGTTCAGGACTGCATTGCCTATGTTCGAAGATGCCTCAAGTGCCAATATCCAACACTTACCTCCTTGGGATTTGTACAACATAACCTCTCCCCGACTCTTCTCCACTTAGGGCATAGATATCATAGGGAAATCCATTCTTAAAGCTTCAAACGGTCACTAGTTCATCAAAGTTGCCATTGAGTACTTCACAAAATAGGTTGAACTCGAATTATACGTAGTGATGAATGCAAAGAAATTGGATAAGTTCATTTGAAAGAACCTTATTTGCATATACGGGGTTCCCCATGAGTTAGTATCAGATAATGGGCTCCACTTCAAAGCTGAGGTCATAAAACTGGTTGATGAGTATGGTATTCAAAGACATAAGTTGTCTCCTTACCCACCCCAAACCAAAATTCCTGTCAAAGCTGCCAACAAAAGCCTCAAAACCATTATTATCAAGAAGACCAAAATTGCAAAAATTGGGATGATCAAATCCCATACGCCCTCTGGGGTTACCACACCTCTATCAGAACACATATTGAGGCTACCCTATACTCTCAAGTATACGACATGGATGTCATTCTCGCCGTTGAGCTAGAAGTACCATCCCTACATGTCATACTCGAGAGAAAAGTTAGCAAAGAATATTGGCATCAGAGATGCTATGAAAAACTCTCACTCTTGGATGAAAAGAGCCTTAAGGCTCTATACCACATACATGGCTACCATCGCCAGATAGCGCGATCATTCAACAGGAAAGTCAAGGACTGTGGTATCCAAGAAGGAGACCTTGCCCTTAAAGAAATTATAGAACCTGTTTGGGACCCGAGAGGGAAATTCAAACCTAATTTGAGTGGACCCTACATAGTGAAGAAAATTTTGTTAGGTGGTGCCTCTATGCTCACAGACCTCACTGGAGAAGAGATGACACGTCCAGTCAATTTGGATCGTCTAAAGAAATTCTATGCTCAATCCAAATTCTGGATGCGCTATGATTATTCTCATCCCCCTTTTATTCTAAAAATAATTCTTCATTTCCCCAACTCAGAACTACGTGGGACCCGATCCTATCAAAGCAATTAAGCTCACAAATTTTCAAAACCCTTAGAGGTACGTAATAAGCCGATATGACACACATGGGCATGTCCTTTCTTTTTCACAAAATGCTATTCTTTTCTAACCCTCGAGAACGGCGATCCACATCATCATTTACATGAACAAAAGGATTATGTATGCCTTAGTGATTGCCATAGATAATTCAAATGCAAAAGACATCAAAGACACAATAAAATATGTCAAATAATTTTCATTTCAAATTAAGGAACATAGACATTACATCAAGTATCAGTCCAGGGAGTCAAACAGACAACCCCTTCCACTAATAAAACTAACCAACCCAATCCAAATTACCAACTTCACAAAAAACCTTAAAACATGCTAGATACTAACACCAATTACCAAAAAACACAAAATTACCTTAGCTTCATATATGCTACCCCCGAGCTACACAGATGCTTCCCTCAACTGGAAAAATGACCCTGCCTCATCATTATTACCTACTCCTAAAGGTCTGTAAGTCTCCGACTCCTGGTTAACACTCTGTATGCATTCCAGCAGCGATACGCCTTGACAAGTTTGGCCAAAACCACAACTGACTCCTCTATAGTGTCGAAGGAAACAAACCACATTTTCCCAGTCTCTACCTCCATAATATTCCCCACTATCACTTCCACAACCACCTCATGTAGTCCCCAAATACATGTCAAACGCCTCTTATATATTGTGACGGACGGGTAGATGGTCGGCGACGCTGCCATAAGGGTCCCAATATCATCCATAAAGATTTCAGTCATATTTTCCACATAAAAGAAGTTCATTATGCTAGGAGGCACTATATGTTCCTAACTCGCTTGGCTCAGAATCCGCCAAAGAAAATAGAAGAAGTATGGCAGAAGCCAACCAATCGCACATACCGGTATTATTCCAACTGTAAAATGGGCTTCAAGTCCCCACACCATGGCACAAACCAATAAAGACACTGTGTGACGTGCTCCACAAACCAATTGACCCAGTTCTCTATAGAAGGACCGAAGCTAAAGAAAGGTCGGACGAAAAAATTAGGCACAACCGATAGGGGATACTCAGGAGGGGCTTCTAGGAGAAACCTCTCTGCAAGACAAATAAACAGCATCACCGGGATCCCCCTTAGAAAATTTAAGCAGACGCCCTATTTCCAAGCATCGAGACCATTCGCGGTCTTCCCTATCACCACCATCGCAAGACTACACTGGTAAGACAACCACGCCACTATCGTGTCCACTTGGGGATCGGTCGTCAAGTCTTCTATCACCAATAATAACCTCATAATTAGGCCCAAAACAATAACTTCATTATATTCAACATCAAAAAAGTCCCTCTGACGCACCGAGTGCATAACTGCTAGAAGATAAATAGTCCCTCCATGAACCAACGGTCGATCCATCGAAGGAAAAATATGGAGCAACTTAGCTAAAGATACCTGGGAAGAACGAGAAAAATCAGGCAAAGTCGCAGCAACACTAGGGCTAACCCCCAATATTACCAAGAATTCTTAGTAGTTAGGATAGGTGTCATCTAGACCAAATCGAAAGACATGATCCTCAGGGTACCAGAATTGTACTTCCGGTGTAAGTAAATTCCATTCTATGGCCCAATTGTGCCAAAAAAGAAACTCGACGCAAGCTAAAAGTGTCGTAGTCAATATGATAGAGGCACATGGCCTTTACACCTTCAAGATAAGAAGAGAATTCTTCGTACATGGGAAGATCCATTTTGAGAAAAATAAAGAAGACACGAAAAAAGAAATAAGATTGGTAGTGAAAATAACACACCCCTAATTCTCCTTTTATATCCAAAACCCTTACAAAAAAAATAAACCATCAGAAAATCTAGAAACTCGCTGCCCAACAGAGTACCATAAGTATGAAGAAGTGCAATCAAATCTAAAGAGTGATTAGACTTGACTCCTATACCGATAGGCAGTTCAAGGGGTATGCCGATTAGTAATTCCCTTTTTTAGAAAAATTTCATTTTTCCTTTTCTGTCAAAGAATTCTTACTTTGAAAAAGGTTAACTACCGAGTCAATTCATATTTAATCTCCATTAATAAAGCAATCTCAATAGAAAATCAAAAGTGCATATAGGATAGGTCACTAAATCAAGAAAAGTACCAAAAAGAAAATGCATATTTTTCATGTATATTCATTCTTCGCATGATTACATTTTGTAGGTACAAAGAAAGAACAAAAAAGGAAAAAATTCAATAGGACTTTTCCCAAATACTCAAACTATAACCTTTCCCTTAAATCCTCAGCCCCCGCAGCACACACGTTTTCCTCTGCGATGGGCAGTGGACCCTCTGCTCCTCGAACTGAAACTCTCTTCAGTAGTGGCCGGCGGTACCATGCAGGGAGTGGCCGATTTCTTCACATTGGTAGATATGGAGGCCATCCAATCCTTGATGTCCCGCAGCCAGTTAGTCGACACTTATACATACTGTAAAGAAAATAGAAAACAACAAAAGATGATCCAGTCAGTAAAGAGAAAGGAAGAAGAAAATAGGAAATAGAAAAGAGAAAAGTGTACCTCAGGCATGAAAGCCTCATCAGTAAGCCCCGTCAACCAATCTACTGACGTATGAGGACAGCGGGGCACGCTCAATTACTCTTGCTACTAAACCAAAAATTTTAAAAAGGGGGAGTGACTTAAATCAGCGGAGCCTCCTCCATCGTTATCGTCGCACCACTTTCCGTGTAGTAGGCCAATCCCATTGGTGCACTAGTACCCCTACCTAAAGCAGCAGCAGTAGTAGTAGGAATACTCTCCACATCATATATGTAGGAGGGCATTAACCAACTGCTCACAAAGTCTAGATAATTTTAGCTCGCCACTTTATCTGTGTAAAGTGTGTAGGGCTCACCTATCATCGCTGCCACCCTAACATCATCAGACATCTACCTCACCCGCCTCATATACATAAGGGGAACCGACGGTGGGACCAACACCTCCTCCTCCACTATCTGCCTCACCATCCTCTATCCCAGGTACCAGACGTACCTGAACTCGTGTGACATCAACCATTCCATCTGTGCATGTGTATTAGTATTCCACGCATCCCGCGAAGACACCCTCAAGGGTATATGGTCACTTGCATCCCCAGTAAAGAATAAATATCTACTCAAGAAATAAAGATGTTAAGAATAAATCAGAAAAGACAAAAGTTAACTTGATCGCTCATCAAGTCATTCAATATCCTCCGCACGTCCTTCAAAGACAAGGACTGGTTCGATCGCTAGTTGGACTTTTGCCATCAGTACATCCTACAAAAATCTCCCAAATCACTATCTTTCAAGGACACCAACCCCACGTTGTTCCTAATCACCTCGTAGAACCATATCTTCTAGAGGACATAAATCAATAAAGATAATACAAAAAGGACCGGAAGAAATTAATGTAAAAAATATATATAAACCTAAGATACCTCCAAAAGATACGTCCCTCTTGTAATGGTCTGCCTGCAACACCGGCTGAATGCATCCAGGGAAGAATAAATGGATGCCAAGGTAAATCTCCCCTAGTCGTACATAGGTACGTCAAAAATAGTCCTCAAATACGATAAAAACCAAAAATGGATGGCATCGCCGCTCGTCGCAGCCAAGACCCCCCCCCCCCCCCCCCAAGCAAAAGAAAAATAAATATGAGCTGTCTGTTTTACTTTCCATTCATCCATCACATTAACCCTCCACCTCAATAGCATATCCATCATCACAGAAATTCGTAGAATCCTTCGACACGATTCTACCCACGTCTCCCAAAGCCACTTGCACCAAATTCGGCGTAACCTCAAAGTGCATCTCACCACGACTGGGAACCCCCAGAAAACCATCCCCTTCAGTTGTTGGACATAAATGGGAGTAATGATCATCTCTCTGAATCCAAAAAATGAATGTGTGGGTAGTGTCCCACTATCTCTCCCAAACAGCTCATAGCAACGCAGTAGAGCGCATCATCTCATCCAATGCCTTCACTAACGGGCCAAACCCAGCATACGACACCATCCATCGTACAATAGTAGGAAGCTTATCATAAACCTCGTTCAACCCAATGGTCCCCAGAGATCGAACTCTCAAAGGAGCAATGTCAGTTTGAAAAAAATCAAAAGAAAACTCTTCATTAGCATAAGAAGAGAAAAAAGAAAAAAAGAATTAGAAAACCAAAAGTCGCCAAATTTACATAGTCATTAGCGTTTTTCATCCTCTCCGAATGATGGCACCTAGGCTCGTGCAAAAAAATCCATGCATCAATAATTGGATTGAACGAGTCAAAATCATTCTCATTTCCCAACGTAAGGGGCACCATAGACCGCCACTCTAGGCCGGCCCAATCATCAACCGTCAGCCACTCATTATTGTTAACATCACCTGAAGTGCTAGCCATTTGGAGTCTTAAAGAAATAAGGACTTGGAAACGACTCTTAGAGATATAAAGAAAGAGATTCAATCACGTGAAGGTGTGAAAAATAATAAGGGGCCTCCCCTTTATATAGAAGGCTAAGGGGCACACTGATCGGTAAACCCCTACCCATGCCAGTCGGCAGTTGCCTTTTCCTCTTCTTGGACAAGCCTAGGACTCCGTTCCCTATGCCAATTGGAACCTCCCCAAGACTTCCTATCAGCAGTCCCTTCTAAATTTCGTCTCAAAAATGCCAAAAAAAAAAAATTTAAATCCCCAAAATTCCCAGAAATCCTTTAAAAATATTGAACCTTATTTTCTCCTAAGAAAATTATATTTGAACACTAAACCCCTTCACAATTCTATAAAATACCCAGAAGGATTACCCTTACATACTTAGAATATTCTCCAACGAAACTAATTATGAACACCCTCCAAGTCTACTACAATTCCCCAGTAGGAACCACAAACCTATAAAATCCCCAGCGAAATTTTAAGACAACATATTCCCAACAGAGCTATCACCCGTATCTAAACTTTAGGTCCTCATAATTAACCTTAGCCCTCAAAATTTTGTGTCCCACTCAAAGTTCTCAGAATTGACCTCTATCCATAGAATTGGTCATCACGACTTTAGGTACTCAGAATTAACCTCGACCTACAGAATTCGTTGCTTCACTTAAGGTCCTCAAAATTAACCTCAACCCATAGAATCGATCATCACAACTCAAAGTCCTCTGCATTGACCTCGACCCGTAGAATCAACAGTCATAACTCAAGGTCCTTAGAATCAACCTTGACCCGCAGAATTGGTCATCACGACTTATGGTCCTTAGAATTGACCTCGACCAGCAGAATTGGTCATCTAAACTTAAGGTCCTCAGAATTGGCCTCGGCTCTTAGAATTGTTCATCCAAGCCTCAGTCTTTATAATTGAACTCAACCCATAAAATTATTCATCCAAACTTAAGGTCCTCATAATTGACCTCGGCACTTAGAATTGGTCATCCCGACCTTAGGTCCTCATAATTGACCTCGAACCACATAATTGGTCGTCGCAACTCAAGGTCCTCGGGATTGACCTCGACCCACATAATCGACCATCAAAACTCAAGTTCCTTAGGATTGACCTTATCCCGTCGAATCCGTCGTCATAACTTTAGGTCCTAATATTTAACCTTGGCCTGCAGAATTGGTCATTCCAACTCTAGGTCCTCAAAATTAATCGCGGCTTGTAGAATTTGTTGTTCCCACTCAAGGTCCTCGAAATTGATCTCGGCCCGCTGAATTGGTCCTTACACTCATTAGGTTCATAGAACTAACCTCAACCCACTTAATTGGTCATCCCCATCCATCAGGTCTGTAGAATTGACCTCGACCCTCTGAATCAATCGTCCTCATCCTATAAGTCCGCATAATTGACCTAAAATCCTCTTCCCCAACGTTGATGTGGTGTATATCATTTGATGGCCTTAAATTGTTCCAAGATCACTCATCAAGGGTCTATATATATAAACCCTATCCTAGGACCCCCTAAGCTTCTCCTTAGGTCCCTAACACTCACTCGTTCACTATTAATCATACGTCATACTCCGAGTACTGATCTGGAGGCCACTAGACACTCTTAGGCCCCATTTGATCCCAATTAACTCTTCCAGTCAAGAAAATTATCAATGAATATTCGAAGTACTCTAAATTCCCCTTCTAACGTTCCGTCCCTGCATGAATAAGCTTTACGGTTCGGACAAATGACCTTTTTTACTCTGAAGGGTCATCTTGCACTTTCGGGCCCCATTTTTTCTTAGGTCAACTCTTCGAGCTAAATGAAACTGAATGGAATCTTGAGGGAACTAATTTCCCTTTCCAACGATTTGCTCTGTGTGTGAATCGACCTTACGGTTCGAATGAATGATTCATTTTCCTCCGAAAACCTCTCACTTAAAGACTATCGAGCGCTTTCGAGCCTCATTTGACTTTGGTCAACTACCGTACCCGGGAGTGGCTCAATGGATTCTTAAATGGATACGAATTTCCTTTCTAATGGTCTACCTTATCCATGATTTGGACTTAGAGTTTTCATTTTATGTCGTTTTTTCAAAAAACCTGTTTCGAACTCCCTATAGGCATCCCAGGGACCCCGCCTATCGGCAGTGTGCCTAAGATGTTATGCCGATAAGCATGCCAAGACCTCTATCTATTGACACCCCTTTGGACCTATAAATAGAGTCCATGACCTCACTTTGAAAGACACCTAAATACCCTTCTCAGTAAGTCAGAGAAAATTCTCTCGAACTCAAAGTTGTTCCCTTTTCCTAAAAAACCCATTTTCCTACATTCTCTTCCATGACTTTCTTACCTAACGTGATAATTCCCCCCGCCTCTCCATAATATTTTCGTACCATTGCAAGATAATCATATCTATATCTCAAGGTCAACATCAATCATTCATAAGGAGGTTCAATTCTCCATCCCTTTTTCTAATTCTTCCATTTTAGCATTAATCATCTTATTTCAATTTTAGTACTTTTGTCTCACTACGTCACATCCAATCATCTTAACATTTTTATTAATAGTATTTGCACATAATCTATTTTCATAGAAAATCCAAAAAGAAAAAAAAAAGAGGGTTTATCTATAAATTCTAAAAGACGGATTTTCATTTCACACTAGCACTTTCAAAAGTACATTTTCTCTACACACGGATGAGAAAAATCCCCCGTTGGGATTTATGGATTGAACCCCACCCTATGCTATCGTAGAATTACGTGGACTTCGAGGCTCCTTAGGCTACGTAGGCATCTTGGGCCAATCCCGAGATTTAAGTCCTCCTTTAGGCATGTTTATATGTTTTTTCATATCTTATATATATATATTCTTTATAATATCATATTCTTACATGTTTGTATTTCATCTGATACGCACATTCTCTCTTTCATTGCAACTTGTGATTTGGTAAACACTCATATTATATTGTGAATTATTATTTTCAAAAAATTTCTAATGATGAATTCACTCCGTCCTTTTCCATGACCCAGTTTGAATGACTATATTCTCCACCTATATTATACACAGTGCACACGCTTCACGGAGTCTAAAAGAAAAAGATTAACATTTTCCCATGAGAGACCAAAAGGGCGGGATGGGTGCCTAACACCTTCTCATTTCGTCACTTAGTCCCCGGACCTTCGAACTACTTAGTTTCACAAGCATCAGGTTTGACCTTGATGTCGTTCTCTTGAACATCGACACTCCTTTTTCTTGTTTTGAGCAAAATAAGCTAGCAACTCTATCTCTTTACATTATACCCCACAGTGATGATGATCGAGCACATGAAAAGGGTGCACCCCACGTGCGCCGAAGGGAATTCGACCCTATGATGGCCAAAAATAGAAAACTTAATGAAAAACTCTTACATTTTACTCTCTCGACACATGGACTCTTAAAATTGAGAGGAATGTGTCGAATTATAAAAAAACAAGAGTTTGTGACTCTTTGAAATGGTTACAAGGCTGAGCAGTATGGCCAGTGACTAAACTGGGGCAAATTGCAACTAAACCGGGAGGAAAATGTGACCCAAAACGTCATTTTGAAATAAATTGTAAAAAAATATATTTGCAATGGGTGTCCCAATAAAAATAATTAACCACAAAATCGCAGGTTTGATTTGGATAAAGAAAAGTCAAGGAAATATGGCCTAAAATGATAATAGCCATGTTACCTAGAATGTTTTGATTGTTTCGTTCCCCCATACACTATGTGTTGTACGATGTGCGTAACGGTGTAGGCCTATGTATATAATATAGGTCAAATGAGTTTCCTTAATTATAGATTGAAGAGTGAAAGAAAAAAGTTAAGATAGTTAGCATTGAATGATATTATTAAGATACTCTAATTTCTATTCACATATAGGATGGATGTATATATATATTTATGTAAGCATGCTGAGTTATCTAATGCCAAGTTTTTCTTTTGATACATACATATTGGATGCTTGCTAAATTTTCATTTGAAAGGCCCTAATATATTTGTTATTAGATTTTAGGCATTATAAATTTACTATACCTTTTTTATTTTTCCAACTAAAAAAACAAAAAAAAAGACTAATATTAAAATAGGTAATCTGTGCAATGGTCGTTAATATCTAAATCGATTGTTATATCTATATGTTAGGTGTTTTATAAAAGATTTTTATTGGTTTAGGATTTGCATTTGCTAAAAGCTTGTTTAACGATCATCTAATTTCTATAGGAAAAATCTGATGCTTGGTTGTACAATCCATTTATTAAAGTTATACCATTTCTAAATTTTTTGTTTATAATTTAGGATTTCACTTGAGTTTCAGTTGTGGTCGACCTTGTTTGTATGCGAGATGCTATAAACAGGCTTAATGGCGACTCAAATAAAATTAATCCCTTGGTATATCATTCTGCCTTCAATTTGGATTTCATTTTTAATGTGTAATTAGATATCTCTTGTCAAGGAAATTATTCTTTACAAGTGACCGTCCTTTTGTTTGAACTTTTGAAACTGCGTATATGAACCTTTAAATTATATTCTTCATTAGTGCCTGCATTTCCATCTATATTTGGTATTTTATAAGACTACAATTTTAGTCTCTATTCTAGAATAGCAAAGCAACATTATGCCCCTCAATGTTATGGATTTCCTAATATTTCATATC
Organism: Sambucus nigra; assembly: GCA_949130495.1. Lineage (NCBI taxonomy): Eukaryota > Viridiplantae > Streptophyta > Magnoliopsida > Dipsacales > Adoxaceae > Sambucus > Sambucus nigra. Next base: position 444,164,344 of record OX422221.1, read on the forward strand.
ACGTGCTATAAAATCTGAAACTAATGTATGTGCTAGTAGACCTTGTTATTGATCATTCAGCTCAGGTCGACGTAGAAAGAAATGAAAATGCAGTGTAGGCCAACATGATCCTTGAATCTAAGAGGAATAATATGAAGTTTTCTTTTCTTAAATGGGGATCAACTACCTTAAACAGTATGCCCATGGTTTCTCCTAGTTATGGCATTGCCCACCAGGTAAAAAATATCATCTTTGATTGTATTTAGGATGATTTTATATGTGAAGTTTTAAAATTCACCCTTTACAAATTGAACACAAACGTTTGCATTTTTTGTCATTTTGTGAGCATGCCTAAGGCATCATAATATTTTCCTTTTGAGCCTCAATTCATGGTCATATAATCTGTCAAATTTAGGGTGTATACTTCCCATTCCTAAATAATTAAATAAAAGGAAAAGAAAATATTCATACACATGCATAACATGTTCATACTACCATTTCTCTGCTTTGGTCTTCAGTTTTACATCATCTTCATCATTTTAATCTCGGCTTCTTAATTTAATAACATTTGTTTGCTTATTTGGTACTCAATACGTCTTTTTGATAACTTGGCAGATCAATCTAGAATACCTTGGACATGTTGTTTTCAACACTGATGGCATCGTTTACCCTAATAGTGTGGTGGGAACGAAATCCCACAAAACCTTGATTGGTGTGTTAGGAGCTGTTAGTTGGGGAATTAAAGGTACTAATTCAAAAAGTAACAAACTTGGCCATGTATATTTTGCATGATAGCAATCTTCCTTTACGTTCTTGAGTTTTATATCTCATCCTTTTCAATTTGTTCAACGTAATGCAGTTGCGAGATTGGTCGTACATGTTACTACACTTAAATACGAGCTTGAATTCACAAATTTTAGCTAATATTAAGTTTTCTTAACTACATTACAATGTTTTCTTAAGGTGGAATGTATTAATGGTGTAATACCTAGGAACTATAGGTTGTAGGACTGTATCTCTCTGCTTTTAGTGTGATTAATAAGGCCCGAGATTGTCCAATTTTCCTCATACCTTAGTGAAGTAGTTCATTCTCAATAGACTTTAACTTAATGTTATTTTATTTCAGTAATCCTTTGCTTTGATTTTCTATGCGTGTTCAACATAAACCTTGTCATGTTCTTATTATGTGTTGGTTTTTAGAGTTACCCCACCCTCGTGTGATAATGGGAAGGGCTAATTTAAATATTAGCCCGATCACTAAGGGAATACCAAATTAACTACCTCAATAACAATTAAACTTGCCTATTTTTTATGGGTTGTTCGGGTTTTGAGGATTATAAGTATAATTATGATGAAAACAAGGGGGTATATTTATTCTGAATTATAAAATATAATAGGGGTAACTTAAGAAAGACCCCCGCCCAACGGATTAGTTATGTTTATCTTCCAATACGGTCACGAATAACAACATTGAATATTGAGTTGTATATGTATTTGTGCCGTGGAAATTTTGTGAGCCTATTCCATTTAAATTATTCTACTGGGTTCGTAATTTTCATTATACACAGTTTCTATTTATTTCACTGCAATTGAAGATTTATTTATTAAGGAGTTATGAAAACATGATTTAATATTTGGTTTTCAAAATCTTTTGAGTTGAGTAGTTTTCTGCATAGAATAAATGTTGGATTCTTATATATCAATGTTGGAAATGAAAATTATTTAATAATACTTATTCATGAACCATCTTAGAATTTTTATAGAATTCGATGTTCAATATGCTTAATGTTGGGGTCCATTAAGTAAAAATTTTGATTAAATTTGATTTAAAATCTTTCAGGTTTCATTATAATTTGTATCTGTAGAGCATTGTTGTCAATGGGCAGTTGTTTCCTATTGATTCTGCAGTGATTGCAACTTTACGTGACAAATATATGGAGTTATAATTTTGTGTAGAGGTGATGGTGCAGTAAACCGATGAAATATTTATATTCAACCTATTATTTTCGTATCTAAGAGTGGTTTGGTTGATGATCCATGTTGAGGTTTGCTTCGAGATTTTTTTTCTTCTTATAAAGGTGAGTAAAGTACCTCAACTTATGTCAGCTTTTGAGCAAAGTTATAGATCTCTAAATGTTATTTAACATGTGTGAAATACATATAAAAATACATAGTTTTGATTTACATAGAATTAGGTTTTATAAGGAACATCGTAATATGTTCACGTGAATGCTCTATAATGATTTTAACATCATCTTAAATTTGAAATTTTAATATTATATGCCCTTTTAGAGATTTTTTTCTTTTAATGCAAAATTGAAATTGGGACTACATATGTTGTTAAATATTGAAATTGGAAAAACCCTTATTTTTAAGAAGGTTTATGGGATGATTAATAAAATTATTATATTCAAGAAATTTGGTTATTAGATGTCAATTGGATACCCAAAGAAGTTATGTTAGTTATACTAGTTTAATTGTGAACTGCATCACTCATTAGTATGTTTGTGAACCACTAGGTTTAGGCATGGTCATTTATGTGTAATGGCTCACCGGGTTAGGTGTTGTCCATTAATATGACTGTGACTCGCCGGGTTGGGCATTGGTTATATTGTTAATGCCCAAGTACAGGATTTTCGTTTTGGTGATCATTGAGCTCTCTTTTTGTCGACATCATGTTATGTTGTAGTAGGATTTTATACTTATCCTCTTTTGCCTAAACTCACGTGCTATTAAATTATTGACTTTTATTTTATTTTTAACAAATTCTAAAACCACTACGAAACGACATCATCTAGCAATGTGTCAACCCCAAAAGCAACAATACCCCACGTATTCTTTATTAAGTCAAAATCAACTTCATCAATAAACTAAAATCAACCACAATTAAACTAGGGATATGCATAGAGTTAATGGATATTGAGTTCAACGCTATGTATTGACACCACATGGACTAATATTGTGTGCGTTTATGTTTACCGGTATACTTATATTGTGCAAGTGTCTTTACGTGATTAACATTTGGCACCCAAGGTAATGAAAACTTGGACTACTATAATTTGATTGTTTGAGGTAGATTGAAAATACTCAACATTTGGCACCTAAGGTAGCGAGAACTTGGATCTATGTAATTTGAGATTAAAAATGCTCAACATTTGGCACCCATGATTAGTTATCTTGGTAAAGAAGTGGGTAATTTCTAGTCATACTTATGTGAATTGAACTTGTTTTCATTTTTAGTTGAGAAAGCGAGATTTGATGATCTCACTATTTGAATTTTTGGGTGATCTTCTATTATGTTAATTTCACTGCATTCACTATTTGAAAGTAGTAATTTCTTCCAATGAAGATATAGGGTTGTTGATTTATTTATTTTTTAGGGTGTTCAATTTTTGGGATGGCCGAAAAACAAATGAAACTTTGCCAAATTTTTGCTAGAAATTTATTTCATTTTATATTAAATATACATATAGAAAGCCAATAACCACTTTGGTTTGTATTCACTCATATAAAATGAGTGTATATCACTAGTTTTACACGATAAAGGAAATTTATCTTTTAACAATGCATTATTTTATGGATATTATCATATGATTATGCATTCGCTTATTTTGGTAGAGAATCCCACTAGGATCTTTTATTAAGTATTTCGTATTGTTATTTATAGATAAAACCATCAAAGAAGATGAAGAATCACCGTCACCAACAAAAGGTCCCGAGTAGTGGGAATAAAAAGGTAATTCACATGCGAATATAGTAAATATAAGTTTAAGTTATTAAGTTATTATGTAATTTATTTGAGTAGTCTATAATCATTCTATTTTTATAGGCAAAAATTGTAGACCTCGTTACTCTTAGACTTCCAAAAGTAGTTGTGGCACGTAAATCCATTGTGAGCAAATATCCTTTAACAAAAGTTGAGGGAATGCTATTGGGTAGATACTTTTAGAAAATATATATTGAGAAGATATTTGTATCAAATGAACCCTTTTCTAGTCCCTAAGAAAATACATGCACACTTGGAGATGCGTATACGCAAATGTAATGTGGCATATTACTAATGTATTATTTTTTATTTTTTATTACTTAAAATCTCTAAATAATTATATATTGGTGACTAATTGTTGATTTTAATTTATGTTGGTGGAAGAGGATGTTTGATCTTCATGGACAAAATTAGAATTATTGAGATTCTTCTTTCCCCCACTTTTTGTCCCTTCTATTTTGGACATCAATATCTTTTGATAGGATATTTTGTTCCAAGTTCAAATATTTTAATGTACGGTGAATGTTATTAGTTTTTATGTCAGTGACATTTTAGTTTTATTTCAATTGTTTAATTTAGTCTTAGTGTCTAAATTGTTTTGCATATATACATTAGGTGTACAAACTTATATTGTGGCATTTATGTAAATGTTACATTGTATTTGTAATAACAAAGAAAAATGGTAAAAGATTAAAATTCTATATATAAAAAATGTCACGATGTTCAAATAATGATGCACATTTTTTCCATGTTACTTGAAAAAACTATATAATATCACAAACAATTTTCTCGTCATTATACATAATGTCGCAATAATTTTTTTTGACATATATGTAATGCCCCAAAAAACATATCTAACAATTTCTCAATGCTGTAAAAGATTTTTTCGGCACACCATAAAATTTTCTCTCTAGCATTAATATTAATGCCGTAAAAAACTCTTTTTTACGTCATTTTTATAAAATGCTGGCCCAATTGCTGCTAACCATTCCCAACATTTATAAAAATGACGTTAAGTTTTTATGATATTGCTCGTTATCGCACTTACTCAAATGCCGGTAACTTTTTGGAAAAAATATTTTCCAGAATTTGTAGTGGCTTTGTCGATATTTAATTAATGACGTAAAAATCAGTTTTCTTGTAGTAAAATGACTCATTCCCGTCTTTCTCATGACGCGGATGCAATGATTTCGTTCCTCACAAATTTTCACCTATATGCACATTTTTTACTATGCACACTTTGCACACATGGCACATTTTACAGTTTATATGAATGTTCACGCATTTTAAGATAATGAGAATATTTTATTGCCCATTAGATACTGAAAGGTCATAATGAGTTCCTAACACCTTCCCATTTCATAACGTATTCTTGTCTTATTTGGTTTTGCACGCACTAATAGTCTTTTATGTTGTCTAATTGAAGATAGCTATTTTTTTACCTATTTTGAGTAAAATATACACCGATTTTTATCTCTACATATTCACACATCTCACATCATTGATGATGATCACTTTTATAGTCCCCCTCATCTTGAGGGAAGCCTGCATGATGACCTTTTTCAAGCGCGAGTGAAGCTCCCCAGGGGTGATAGATGATAACACAATGGAGGGAAGTTAATCATTTGACCTAAAAAGAGATAGAGATAAATGAGAATAATAAAATTAGAGAGAGATATAAATAAAGGGAGAGAAAAAAAAGTTATAAATGAAGGGAGGGAGATTTATGAGATTAATAAAAGTGGAGGCTTCAAATGATGGCATGTGGAACAATGAGAGAGTATGAAAGTACTCCATTATATTATATTGTATATAGATTACTTGTGACATTCGATATGTCATTAAGTAGAATTAGAGTAACTATTTAAAATACACCTTACGTGATGACTAAGTAATTGACCAGATCATATAAATTTATTAAGATAAATATCTAATGACTTAGTATTATGGGTAGCTATGGAATGGTCATATGGCTTAGTGTCGGGAGATTCCTTGTTAGGATTATTTCCCAGACATTGGGTCCCACCGATCATAGATTGAATTTTTATAATGTCGAGTCACAATGAATTAATAATTTAGTTTTAGTTAAAAGCGACGGGTATAGGCTAATTAGTAAAATTTAATAAATAATTAACTCTTGGAAAATGTTAACTTTTGGGTAGGTTCGTAGGATGTTTAGAAATCCCGAATTGAGTTAAAATAGTAGAAAATCGCTCATTGGGTTAGTATTTGTGTTGGGACAAGTTTGAGACTATTTTAGACTTATTTGGGGCCTTTTATGTTTATGCCATGCAAGGCACCCGAGACTAGTTGTGAATTTAACTAATAATATAAGTTAATTAGAAAAACCTAAAACTCATAATGCAATTTTGGAGAACCCTAGAAGCTACGTACCGAGAAGAGAGAAACTCTAGCTTTGATATTTGGAAATTTGAAGGGTTGATTTCAATAATCACCATTGAGGAAAGTTTAAATTCTCTAAAAATAGAATTTAATTGTATTATGGTAATGATTACTTATTGAAATCTATAAATAAGATTAGACAATCTGATTTAGTTAGTAATTAAAATTAATTTCATAATTATTTTAATTAAATTAAGAACCCTACTTAATTAGTTGATGAACTCATGAAATTGGTTGATTGAATGAATAAATTGATGTATGAAACCTTGTAATTTGTGAATATGAAGATGAATTTGGTTTAGTTTGATAATGTACTAATTTGAACCTTTATTCTTGTTAAAATCCATTTAATTATTTTAGAAATTAGCACAAATGTTAATTTGTAGTATATAAGATTGGAGGATGGGGTTTTGTTGCTATTTATAGGCCTTTCGCGGGTGTGTGTGTGTTAAAGGGGTTATATTTGATCGTGATAAACCTTATAATGAAGTCAGCCACACAAATCCGTTGTGACACCCCACCTAATAAAATACCGAGTGATCAGTCCTATATCAAATTAAAACAGAAATCTCATTTGGTTCATTCTTAACATCACTGTTGAAAACTTTTTAAAACTTACTAACCACCTTGTATTCAAAAGGCTGGTGCCAAATTTTATTCTTATTTAATCTAAGGCAAAAATAAGTGCGGAAATAGAATGAAAACATCAAATGCTTATAGAATCAATCATCACATAGAATAATAAAAGTCTTGCCGAATAAACCACCGGCTAAAATTCAAAACCAACCAAACTAACAGAGAGTAATAAATCCCATACAATCTGAAATAAAACTAAATAAAATCATGAGCGGCATGCTCGAAATAAACTGATATGAATCCCTACACTAGGAATAGAAAAATAGATGCGTATATCCAAATCCTGCAACATCCACATATGCTGCAGCTGAGAATCCCAGGAATGAAGACACACTTGGCGTCCCTGTGGCTAGACACCTCAAAGGTTTTGAAACTATTTGATAGCAAGGGTTAGAACCCAAAATATTTTGAAAATATTTAGCAAATGATTAACTTGCAGTAATTAAAATGCATGAATGCCCTTCATATTTAAGTTAGTGTCTCACTCTCTCTTGAGGACATACACACCCCCTCAACTAATGTGCACGCCTAACGCTTTCTCTATAACTTCCCTAGTTATCCGTCCCGTAACTAGCTCTTATTATAACTTTTTCTGACACCCTACTCTAGCCCGAATATGTTTAAATAAATGATTTATAAGTTATTTATCACCTTAACTTAATTCATCATCTTCCTTGAAAACCATATAACGTTCACTAGTTATATAAATAATACAATTTTCCCCATGTATTAAATTACCTGTATATAATTATTTATCCAATTATATACGTAAAATCATATTACAACATTCACACATATGTTGAATATATATAAAATCCATATGTCATTAATACAATTCACTTCATGTATTTAATTATCCGTATATAATTATTTATCCCATTATATGCGTAGAACCATATTACAACATACACACATGTGTTCAATATATAATAGCCCATCCTCCCGAGTAATATCTCACTGCATGGGTTCTCTAAAGTGCTATCAACCCAGGTTATTCAGTCCCACCTAAAGTTCCAAGACAACTATGGTCCGCCGAATCGAAACCTAAATAAAAACGTAATGGAGGCAGTCATATTCCCCGGAGTATGATGATATCATCTCAATGCCCCATCTCTGAAATTGGACGCTATAACCTGGGGACATACTCGCCCTACTCCTCAAGCTAGGGGATTAACCCACATCGCGTAGCCTCCCCCGACAGCACTGGAGTATATAAATTAAATAAATATCTACTCACTGATATTTATAAGCACACAATGCATATATATACTATCACACACCTTGTATATATAATAATTTATTCTCGGCTTTACTGTGTACCAATAACGTAGCACTAGCCCAAAAATCTCGGGCCTATGGTCCGACTCTAATCTAATTAATTAGTTTCACTTTAATTAATTATCTTAAAGTAGTGTCGCCCAACTACATTACCCGAACATTTTCCTTCGGTCTGAAATTTATACTTAGGAATTTTTATCCCAAAATTTATCCGTAATGTGTCACCCATATCGCACCCCCTAATCCAATTATATTCCCCATAATTGTTAGGAAAATTTATTCTTATATTTATGTTTTCCTAAATAAAAAATTTGGAATTAGTTTCTTAAATAAATTCCCCTTATATAACAAAACTGGCCGAATTGCCAAAATTTTAGGACCGTCGATCGATCGATGCCCTGGGTCGATCGATCAATCGATCAGGTACCCTTCTTCCCCGAGTTTTTTGTTTCCTCCATTGTTAACCCAACTAAGCTTTTAACTTCAATCTCAGTATTCTCCGATCATAATCAACAATATTAACACATGAAAATAGGTTCTAATCATCCTAGAAACCATAATTCAACAACTAATTTCCATGAATTCCAACGATTTCCAGATTCGGGTTTTATCCAGGTTTCAAACATCCAATAGAATTTTACATCTTTATTATCATAAATTTAACATTGATTCTTACTGGATTTAACATACGATTCATACTCTTACACTCCAAAATCATAAAACACCATTAATTTCACCTTTAATGTCATCAAAGTATTTCATTCACCAAAAATCCAATTTCACCGAAATACCCACCTAAAAACGAATTTGTAATACACCCACCACAACATGAATTGATTATCACAATTAAAAATCACAAAAAGTTAACCACTTTCCTTTTGGGGTTCGTAGAGTCTGATCCGTTGAGATAGAGAAAGGTTTGATGAAGAACACTCAATTTGTTCCTTGTTTTGTCTCCAAAAGATCCCCAATTGCTCTTCCAATTGATCCCTCTAGCTTTCTCTCAAACTCTAAGCTTTAGTTTTATGTTTTTCTACCGTTCAACACTTCTTAAATTTAGGTTCAATACTCTAATCCCGTTTTTAGTCTAATGGGTCAAGCCCAAGTGACCCGAACACCCCCCGTGTGGGCTTGATTATGCCTAAAAATATCCCGAGACCCACTTACTACCCTGGGCACTCTTTTCTGACTATCTCGGCCCATCCGAACTCAGATGCGTGCTCAAAATTGACATTCGAATTAATTTATTATAAGTTCCTATCTCACACCCAACTTAGTCTATATCCGACTCCCGACTGAGATAAATAGATACTACGTCACTAATACATATTATGACGTAAACAAATTATTACTATTCACTTAGTAATTCAATTTCATAAATATTAACCATCTACTCTCCGATTAATATTACCATAATTAATTCAATTAAATTACGACACGCAAGTAATTTAAAATTTAACCGAATTAATTAAGTATTTAAATGCACAGAAATACGAGGTGTCACATTTGTCTGATCGATCCGGCTTGGGGGTGGATCGATCAAGCTCGGTAGGTTTGACCAATTTTAGGTATTTTAAAGCATGGTTTTTAAAATATTATATTCGGGACATTAAGGGGGAATTAATATTAATATATAAATAGTAAGTTTATAGATTTTTCCTATTTTAGGAACCTTGGGGTTTGAGTAAAGGTCTATATGGTCTATTAATATTAAACGTTAAGTAGAACATGAACTAAACGGGAATATTTTTAACAACCTATTAAGTAGGGTTTATTAATGAATGTTTTGGATTACGTGAACATACCTGGGGTGGGTCCATGCTCGTGGGTATACTAATAGGGATTTAATGGGTTGCTTACGACATGACCACGAGTGGTATCATGATGAACGCATGAGTTCTACTTAGGGCTTATTACCCCGGTCCTATGTGTTGAGGAACCAGCGTCTCGATTTGGGACAACAGTGCTTGATCCTCTCATATAGCCATGGGTATGGGTTTATATGTTAGGTGTGATAGTGTAGTAATTTACCTTACTATTTCTTTGAGATTATATTATTATGATGCCCTATAACTATAACCAATAGTGGCATGAGTGATCCTCGAAGGCATAGGTGTAGGTCTTCGTACTTTGGATGAGGAAAATGTATAGCCCTATATGAATATGTATGGGTTGGGTATACTCATGTGGATTCTGGATTATGCAGTTTACTATTTGCTTGCACATTATGCCTATATAATAGTAAGGATATGTGATTAAACTAAAAGTGTTCACTCTAAAAAACCTAGGGGGTGGGGTTGAATAGGTTTGACTGCACAACATGGTCAAAATTTGATCAATTTCAAATTAGCTTTCAATTTTTGTTGTCCTAGCGTATGGAATTACTAAGTGTTATGATGAAATATTTTTATCAACAACACATTGAGTTCAATTAGGCAAATATTAGTAAAAATAACTATAACTAAAGACCTAATACCAATTTTAGGGGATTACACTAGATCTAGATATGATATATGTGTAATGTGTGATGAAAGTGTAAGTGTAAGTATACAATCAACCAATCTATAAGACGATTTTTATGAGGAAACACCCCCACCTAGGGGGTATAAACCCTCAATGCACTACAATTTTTATTTCAATTTGAAAATATTTTTTATACAAAGCAAGAAGGTGCCTCTCACCCAAGCCCCCGCGAGTAGTTACTTATGGACTTTGTACTTTCACCAATTGAATGTAGAAGCCAACCATGATCTCCACAAAGTGAATGAGAAATTTTATTCTTCTCCTTGGAATCATGATATGATCCAATTCTTCCAATGAACTAAAGTACCTCTAATTTTAGATCTAGGAGTGATATATCATGCAATTTAATGTGAAGTAGTTTTAATTGAATAAGCTAATGTAGATATGAACCAAAAACACTCTCAATTCTCTCTCAAAAGCTAATATCAAACATAGATCTAAGTTTTATGAACTTTGGAGGGAACAAGTGAAATTTGGAAAATGAGAAGCAATGAAGAGCTCTTAACCTCGAAAATATAATCAAAATTATTTTAGAAAGATGAGGTTTTTAGATATTTTGAAATGGGAGGGAAATTGACCTATTTATAGATTTTTTTGAAAATCTACTCGGGTGTGCATACGATTGACTTTTGTCATGCGTATAATATCAGGCGGTGTTGAAATGTGCTCACAATCATGCACACATGGCAATTTATTTCCATGCGATGAGTCCGTGTGTATGAGTTCCTTTTGGACCTTATGAATTGATTACGAATGAAAAAGAGAAATAAGCCTCAATCAAAGCACTACAATATAAGTCAGTTCCAAAAAAGGTTTACACAACATTACTGAGTAAAAAATCATTGGTTCATCCATTTTAAAAATATTTTTAAACAATGTGCAACTGTTTGTAGCCTAATACTCAACCACAAAACTACCAAAAGGATACGTCTTCAAATTATGTGGCAACGGAAGTCTTGTGTTGTCAGGCATATTAAAAAATATTCAAGTTCAAAAGTCCATTTAATCAAATGAACTCGCCTCACTCTATGATTCAAGCCTATGTGGCTCAAATGATCCAACGAATCAATGTTTTCTCATGGAATTTAACTAACTTTAATATACAACAATTACAATAAAAACGTTATATTTTTAATTTCCTCCTTTGGCTATTCCATGATAAAACCCCAAATAATATTAATTACTCCTACCAAACCCAGTCCACATTAGCCATATAATGGGAGTAGTAGAAAGTAATACAAATATAAGTCCAAAATACCAACGGTAGATCAAATTCAAGTCTGAAATAGTGGGTCGGGGTAAGATTTAATATTTTATACCTGAAATCACATCTAACAACTAAGAGCATCACAAAGATAATAGCATGTACAAAGAGTAATTCCCCTACTTTGGGAATTTGCTATAAAAGAAATAAGATATGGATGATATAAATCATTTAAGCATGTGAAATATGATAAGAACCATCTAATATCAATTAATACAAAAATTACTTGCTCTCCGAAAAATCAATAATATATAAATGATATAAAGAATGTGAAATAACACAACAAAAGTGTATCTCCCCAAAAGTCCCATAAAAAAAGCTCCCCCCTCTAAAGAAAAAAAATGGGATCATATGAAATTTCCCCTTATCAATGTGTCTCCCCCATAAAGAAAAAAAGTTAGAGTTGAATCCCTCTATCTTAGACGTTTCTCTCCCCTTTTGACACAAAAAAGTCAAAGAGAAGTAAAAAGACATAAATATCGAGTATACCAAGGCAATAAATCATAGTCGCAATGAATATACAAGAACTAGAAAAGAAAAATCTAGTGAATCATGTGAAATACATAAGCTATAAACAGAATACTCAAAAAATCAACATGAGTATGAGCAATATACAAGTATATCAATCATATGAATCTCAAAACAGGAACTAGTAGATGAAATATATCAGGAAAAAAGCACGTGGAATTATTACTATCATAATTGTCATCATTTTAGTCAATAATTATAATTATCTTAAATTTCTTATCACATAAATACACTTTCCTACAAACATCCCATCTTTAGTGAATGCGAACTTTACTTGAATCCCTTACTAATTAGTAATGATCCAATCAAGAGGTTCTTATAATTTCGACACATGGAGTTCATTATTTAAAGTGAGAGTCTTACTATAAGTGAATTTTATGATGTTCTTTAATTTTCCTTCGACCTTCTAACTTAACAACTTCCCCATGAAAAATTGCTTGCTCTCCATTCGTTAGAATAAATATGGCATTCCACTCCAGTGTCGACCCACTAATAATTGAAATTTTCAACCATGTTGATTTTAGAATCAATCGTGAAAAGATTTTCCACTTGAGTGACATTGGATTAATCATACATGTTATTGGAAGTTTTCCTTTTCATTTATGACAATCTCAAGCATGGTGTACAATTTTCTTTCTAAACCAACATTTACCCTTGGTTCTCTTGAAATCTTGTCACTCGGACATGTGGGATTATACCTTCCTTTATTCCTTTTGCAGGAGTTATACTGGTATTTGGGATTTGGTAACTTTTTTACTACATTGGTCTTTACCACCATAGAATTTCCACTAGTCTTCCTTCCACCGATTATATTGTCATCTTCTATTCTTAGTTGAACAATTAAGTCCTTTCATTCATTTTATTTACTTTTATGTGTCAAATAATTCTTTAAACCTTTCCAAGTAGGAGGCATTATTTCAACGATTGTTACTACTTGAAACGTCTCACTTGAGTGCACGCCTTTTTAGCATAAATTTCATGAATAATAGTTTGAATTTTTTGGACTTAACTAAGAACAATCTCAAAATTAACCACTTTAGATTCCAAAAACCAACCAACGAAGATTTTTTTAATTCAGTTGTTTTCGATTTTGTATTTCTTATTAAGATATTCTTAGAGTTCTTTTACATTTTTGGATGAACTATATACATTGTACAATGTATTGTCTAACACGTTGATAATATAATTTTATCACAAAAGATTAAAAATTTCCTAGCATAAGCCGTAACAATAGTTATAGTATTTACATCTTCTTTTAGAACCACAATTTTTTACATTGAGAAATTTGCGAGATTTAATATTTTGAATAAAATAAGATATTTTCTTACCATAATATGAAGTCTATCCCATCAAACCTCTGAGTTTTCTCGTGATGGTTTGCAATAAGGTTCATAATTTCCATGATATTTGAATCTCACATGATTGCCTATAAATTGTTGTTTTACAAACAAAAGAATTATACTAAATATAAATTGACTAAATGAGTATAAATTAACTTTTTCGATTATATTTTTTGTAAAACAATAACAAAGAAAATGGTTGGTGGCATTAATGCATGTATATAAATTTTAATTACCCCCACCCCACCCATTTGGGGGAAATTTGTGGGCCTTCTAAAACCCATTTCACCAAATCACACACTACTTTCATCACTCCACGTGGGTTACTCTGAGCCCAATTTTTTCGTCAACTAGCAATGCCTTTGACCGTATGAATATACAACATTAATCTCCTTGCAAAAATAAACACAATTCCATGTAATTTTGCATAAATATGTGTGAGTCTCACTTTTATTTCGAGTTATGTTAACCATTTAATATTTGGCAAAAATCATTTTTCAACAATAGTTACCAAAGTTTTTCCCTCATGCGAGAACACACACAACTTTTTAATAACATATTTGAGCATGGTCGCACCCTCCTTGTCTAGCCCAGCTTATACATGTGCACATGCAGGTGCCTTTGTCCATGGTCGTGCCTTTAGGGCCTCTACACTATATGTTATTAAGAGAGTAGAGATCAAGTGATAAATCATAAGTGAAAAATGCATTTGTACTTCGCAATATTAATTGATTTGTGACTGTTTATACCATATTATCACCATCCACTAAAAGTTTGCCATGTGGAATTACAAATCGAAAATTATAGCCGAAGTGTAATGCGCTAGTTGAATGTAAATAGCTTCTCAAATGCTTGACACCTGTGGAGGCTTGAACGTGGGATTAAGCACTAAGCGACAATTATTGGGGAAGTTAAGCGCCTAGGCATAAATATTTAATCAGATAACCATCCAACAGTTACAAAGCAGTTTCATGGCAAGAAACTCTATAAATAAGCAACTAGAAGACAAATGAAAGGAGGACTCCCTCAACAAAAAACAACATCTACACATTTGATCCCTTTTTACTTTTATTTTATTTTTCTCTTTATTTATTTACAGCTTTTCTTTCATTCGAAGTAGTTTGTAAGGTAGATTATAACTTCTTTACAGTTTATTAAAAGTTTTTTTTGCCTTTACATTTGCTTGGTTTTACTTTTACTAGCATAATCTTATCTTACCTTATGTAGTATAATTGTTTTTTTTTACATTTATATTTCTTTGATTTGAAGCTTTACTTTAATTTCAATTTTTTTCAATTACTTTTTCTTCTTTAGTTCGAGTTAATCATGATAATTTAGTATTCATATAAAAGTCTTCCCTAAGGGATGCACAGGTATTCTTAACGAAAGCATCGAATGGTACACAATCGCCTGATTATTTTAATACCAAGATAATCAATTGATTGGCAGGACCATAATCTTGTCTGCCATGCTCATAATTAACCAAAACATACAAACCAAGCCATGTAAGCCATACAATGACGAGTAACTTTGAATTTTCATATAGTTTTGTGGGGCTGATGCCGTTTGTATTTTTGTACGAAGCACATATACTTCTCTAGAGGTAACGTACCCGTGTCGAACACGTAGGACACTCAAACACGCATACGACATGGTTTGGACACTCTACGGACACGTCACGTGGTGTTTCATACTTGTTTGACATTTTAAAGAAGGCGGACACTATGCCAACACGACATGGACAATCCGTGAACACTAAGGGACGCCAAAAATCAAAGAACATTAAGAAATTCTAGTGTGTTGTAAAATAAAATCTTTTAGGGCTTCCTGAATAATAACGAGAAAAGTTAAGAGAATGGAATTAGTCTCTCGCTCAATATAAATTGATACTTTTGTTTTGCAGTTTGAGTGTTTTTAAGAAATATATAACCATTTTAAATTTTGATATATTAGTTTCACCAGTAATTATGTTTTTTAAGTGCAAAATAGATAAAACTATATATATATATATATATATAAAGAGAGAGAGAGAGAGAGAGAGAGAGAGAGAGACTCTCATATACACTAAGTTTACATACTCATTTTTTTTAAATAGTAAAAAAAATTATTTTCAAAACACTTTAAAAGCTTTGAAAGTTTGACCGTTTTTTAAAAATAGCAAAAAATATTATTTTGAGCTGATTTTTTTATATGGGTCCCTTGAAATATTTAAATGTCACATACGAATAAGCAACTCCAAAATATATGTTTTAATATTTTATTAAAATAGGTTTGCGCCAGCAAGTGTATAAACTTGATATATATGAGAGTCTGCCTCTCTCTCCCTCTCTTTATATATATATATATATATATATATATATATATATATATATATATATATATATATATATAAGTCCGCATTTTAAGAGTGCGGACTGAACATGTGTCACCTAGCGGTGAGCCCAGAAAAGAGAGAGAGTGTGACTATAATTTAGGCGATAATTTCTAGGAGCACGGTCAGGTGATACATGTCCGGTCCGCATTCTTAAAATGCGAACTAGTCCGCACAAGAACAGGACTGTATATATATATATATACGATGCGGCTAACGGCGCTCCCCAAAATTTGGAAACACTCCAATTTTTTGTCAATTGACAACATTACCCTTTATTCCATACAAGACCCATTTCACTTCTTCCTTTTCTTTGGCCCCACTTCACCATCATTTCACTTCTTCCTTTTAATATTTTAGTTTTTTTTTTAACTTAAATGAATTGACCTTTGTTTAGAGTTAATTATAAGTGCAAGTTATTTTTAGTTTGTTTTTTGAATTTTGGTTTTTGACATTTTTTCTAGGTATAGTCTACCTTATTTAATTATTTATTTTTATGTTTTTAAAAGTCACTTGTTTATTTTTGGTGCATTTTTTTGGGAAAATATTTTAGGATTAAGGTTTTAAGTTTTTTTTTTCTATGGGGTTTAGATTAATTTAAGATTTTTTTATTTCAGGTTTAGAATGTAAGGTTTAGTTTTTTCGTAATTAAAACGCGACACGCATAAAATCATATGTATAGGTGGTCCGACCACTTATACATACCGCTGGCGCGGACCATTTTTATCTAATATGTTGGTCCGCGCCAACAGTATATATAATTGGTCAGATCGTCTATACATATCGCTGACGCATACCATTTATTTTTTAAATAGTAAAAAGATTATTTTTAAAATAATAAAAAATGGTCTGCGACAGCGGTATGAAAAAAATATGACTCCATGCCACGTCGCGTTTTATTTGGATCGTGATCGTCTTAGTTAAAAATAAAATATTCATAATCGCAATGTTTAATTTTTTAATTCGTTTGTGTTAAGTAAAAAAATAAGATTTCGTGTCTTGTCTTGTTGTATTTTAACACTTATAATTTTAACATATAACTCATGATTTTGACACATTATGAACGACACGTTGACTAATGCGATAAAACACAGGTTTTCATTATAGCACAAAACGACGAGAGTTTTGTGCTACAATTAAAACCCGTGTTTTGTCGTGCATGTATTAAAATGTAACTCGTGTTACATTTTAACGAGTGCACGACATAAGTTCTTTTTCATCCTTGCCTTCAATTTGTTTACCGTGAAGAAAAAAAGATATTTTTTAAAGTTATAAAAACAATTATTATTTTTATCCAATACAAACCCAATCCTTTTAATATATGATAAAGCATGATTGTTTTCTTACATAATACGAACACGATCTAATTAAACCAAGAAATGACGCATTTTGACATATTTTAATTGAGTCTTGTTCATGTTAGGTAAAACAAAAAAATTGTGTTGTGTTTGAATTGATTACTGTTTTCAGTTGGGTAAAAAAAATACAATTACAACGTTTTGAGTCTTAATTAGCTCGTGTTTGTCTTATAAAAAGAAAATGTCTTGTTTTATGTCGTATTTTAATAAGGTTGTGTTCGTGTTATATAAAAAAAATTGTTCATATTAGTTACAAAAAAAATCAAATCATGTCGCAATATATTTGCTTCGTGTTCTTGTTAAGTTAACAAAAAATATTTTGCTTTTAGTTGCGTTTTAATTGGTTTGTGCTCATGTTAGGTAAAAAAATACGATTTATTGTCATCTCGCATTTTATATGGTTCGTGTTCATTAAAAAAGTTCATGTTGTATAATGTTTTACTTGGTTACTGTAACATATAAAAATACAATTTTGTGTCGTGAAATAAAATTCATTTAAAAAATTCATGTTGTAACATATACATACTGCTGGCGCGGATCATTTTATCTAATAATTTTATCGCATTAGTCAGCGTGTCGTTCATAATGTGTCGAAATCATGAATTATATGTTAAAATTATATGTGTTAAAATACAACAAAACAAGACACGAATTTCTATTTTTTTACTTAACACAAACCAATTAAAAAATTACACATTGCGATTATGAATATTTTATTTTTTAACTAACACGATCATGATCCCAATAAAATGCGACGTGGCATGGAGTCGTATTTTTTCATACCGCTATCGCAGACCATTTTTTAGTATTTTAAAAATAATATTTTTACTATTTAAAAAAAATGGTATGCGTCAGCGATTTGTATAGGCGATCCGACCAATTATATATACTGTTGGTACAGATCAACATATTAGATAAAATGTTCTGCGTCAGCGGTATGTATAGGTGGTCGGACCACCTATACATATGATTTTATGCGTGTTGCGTTTTAATTAAGAAACAACTAAACCTTGCATTCTAAACCTGAAATAAAAAAATCTTAAATAAACCTAAACCCGAAAAGAAAAAAAAAACTTAAATCCTTAATCCTAAAATATTTTCCCAAAAAAAGGCACCAAAAATAAACAAGTGACTTTTAAAAATGTAAAAATAAATAAATAAATAAATAAGGTAGACTATTTCTAGAAAAAGTGTCAAAAAATCAAATTCAAAAAACAAATTAAAATTAACTTACAGTTATAATTAACTCTAAACAAAGGTCAATCCATTTAAGTTGAAAAAAACTAAAATATTAAAGGGAAGAAAGAAGTGAAATGGTGGTGCACGGGCAAAAGAAAAGGAAGAAGTGCAATGGATCTTGTATGGGATAAAGGGTAATGTTATCAATTGATAAAAAATTGGAGTGTTTCCCGAATTTAGGGAGCACCGTTAGCTGCACCCTATATATATATATATATATATATATATATATACATATAATATTTATTTGTCGCCATGTCTTTGCCATGCCATGTCCTAGCTTTTAGAGATTTATCATGTTGGTATGTCCATATTGTGTTAGGCACAACACCCGTATCCGTGTCCATGCTTTATTAGTATTTTTTAAACTTGTACGCAGTGTGTGTCACGCACAGAGTGTAGTTAACTCAAAACATGAGGAGATCACTTTGTTTTCTCATAACACGTGAGCTATATGCGTAATAAACCTAAAAACAAGGGATGCCATTGCAATTATCCCGAATCCCTTTTGCTTTTGTTATAGAGAGAGATAGCATAGCACCATTTGTGGCTCAAGTTCTCATGCTAAATACCGAAAAGCTCGAGATATTTCAGAACCATTATATCATACAAGACTATGCACAACTTCTTTTTAACATGCTTCCAAAAGCCAACATATACTTTTTACTAAACAACAAACACACTTCCAAATAAAACACTCTCCAATGCATGCCCATCCCACTTTTGAGAGAGAGAGAGAGAGAGAATGGCTCCATCTCCACTCTTCCTCTTGTTACTTCTCTTCACCATGTCTGCAGCAACAATACAATCAATGGCACCCTATTTTCCCAAATCAACCTACCAGTCTTCACTACAAAAACAACCCATCAAGACAACAAAAACAAAGATACCATACACAACCCATTATTTCCCTCAACTTTTAGACCACTTCAACTTCTTGCCCCAAAGCTCCAAAATCTTCTACCAAAAGTACCTCATAAACAACCGTTACTGGCACCAAGGGGGCCCCATTTTTGTCTACACAGGAAATGAAGGCGATATTGAATGGTTTGCAGCCAATACAGGATTCTTGCTTGATATTGCTCCAAAGTTTCAAGCTCTATTGGTCTTCATAGAAGTATACATACATGCACAAACTTATTCTTAAAGAATTTAGTGTACCTAATTATTTTTAGCATTTCTTTCTCAATAATTTCCACGCATACTATTATTTTTGCCTTATTTTGTCAAAGGTAATGATGATTTACCTCTAATCCCCAAAGGGACCCTATATACTTTCTTATGCTGCTTTTTAAGATCATTGATGACTTTTATAGTATTTATTAAATTTTGGGAGTGGAAGGTATATTCTTAAGCCCTCTCTAATGGAATAGTCTAAAAAAAGTGTAAAACTAAACATTTGCCTCTACATTGTCTGTGCAGAAATTATTGTGGGCTTGTTTAGGAATGTGTAACTATGTGTTCAGAGAGTCAACATTTTAGCGCTAACTCTAAGGGTCGTTCAAGTTAGTAGAACCAGGTGTAGCTGTAAACCCAGGCACCCTAGGTTCGAAACTTGGTAGCTGCATCTTGAGGCCACGGATCGCAAAAATTGAACTCCTGTTTCGTAAGCCTTGTTCGGGGCGGAGAGATTAGTCCGAGGTGCGCGAGATTACCCTTCGTATTAAAATAAAAAATAAAAAAAACATTTTAACACTCAGGAGTGTGTTCGGGGCGGAGGAATTAGTACGAGGTGAGGCCCGAGATTACCCTTCGTATAAAAAAAAAACATTTTAACGCTCAGGATTGAGCCCACCCGCAGTGGCAATGTAAACTTAGATTGCCTCTACATTTTTTCTAACCGGAATGTACATTGTTTTCTATGCACTTGTAGGAAACAATGTAAATTTAATCTCTAAGCCTCTCCATTAGAGATGGCCTTAAAAACTAAATTGGAGGGATCAACCTAATTTTTGTATTCAAATATTTAATTTTTTTGTGTTATTTGAACTTTTGGACGTGGTATTTGCATTTCGGAATTCAAAGTTTTATATATTTGTAATTGGAGGTTTTTTTTTTTCCACAAAGCGCTACAAAAGTGCAGACAAACTCTAAATTGCAAATAGTGAAGTGGACGAAAGACTAAAAATAAGAAAAAATAAGAAGTTATACACCATAACTTTCAAAAAATCATTTATTTAAGATTTTAAGTAATTTCATTATGTTGAAATGTTTGTGTGAAGCAAATTATGTGATTGAAGTTTGAGAATTTGTGAGATTGCTTCTGGGTTTTATTTGTATGTTATTTTTCTTTTGCCTGTGTTGTTCTTATAAATCAATCTCTGGAAAAGTATAGAGTAGAATGATAAGAGAAAATGGGGAAAAAAATCCAATATTTATTGAGCGTTTTGAGATCCAAACATGAAATCCAGCTCTGTAGTTGAAATTTGATGGATACTTCAAACTTTTCTCTATATTACTATTTACACCCACGTAACTAATTTATCCAAAGTAATTTTCATGTGTTCATATATGAGTGTTAAAAATCATTTAGTTAAATATTGATAAAGGGCATTGGGCTTTGTTTGCATGTGATTTTTCAGCACAGGTTTTATGGTGAATCAATGCCATTTGGGAGTGACTCTACTAAATCAGCCAAAACATTGGGGTACTTGAGTTCACAACAAGCATTGGCAGATTTTGCTACTCTAATCAGGAGTTTGAAGCACAATTTATCTTCTGAGGCATCCCCCGTTGTGGTCTTTGGAGGGTCTTACGGAGGAAGTAAGTTAATTATTTGGGACATATACCAAATAGTCTCTCGGACATTTTTTAATACCCATTTAGTCCAAACTTTTTTATTTTGCCTCAAAAAGTCATTTGCCACATATTTTGGAGAGGGAGTGCCGCTGGCGCGGCCCTCTAAAAATAAGAGGATATTGAGTGCTTGAGGGACTAAATGGGTTAAACTAAAAATATGTGTCCTTTTTAAAAAATATATATTTATAGTAGGGACTATTTAATAATTGACCCTAATTATTTTTGTAATATTTAATAATACAAAATTAGTACAAAATTTAAGTCTGAATGATTTAGTTAGCTAGCTAGTGGTTTTACTTGCATCTAAAGAATACTATTTGAAATTCCATATTTAATTTGCTGACACATTATGTTGTGTCAAAAGAATTCTTGCATATCATGTTTTTACCCAAAAAAAAAAAGTTTGCATCTAAAAAATGTACGGAATCAATCCACAATTTACAGTCTATTTGATAAATCTTTCACTTTCTCTTTCGAGCTCCTCTAAGGAAGGCCACTTATAGGAGATTCAAATTGATCCTAATATCCGGTTCAATTTGGTAAATATTTTGATTTCTGGATTGATTTAGAAAATCTTTTAACACATTAGTATTTTTTTACGGATTTACATCACTAACGATTGATTAGTTAATAGGGTTGAAATTTGATGTTAACTTTTCATTGTTCCAAATAATTGGAATTTTCTCCTAGGTGTTGCAGATCTATTGTGTTGGTACAATATATTTAGCAATGGTTTGTTATTATTTAATGAACTAATGTTGGTACATATCAGTGCTGGCTACTTGGTTTAGACTGAAATACCCCCACATAGCCATTGGGGCTTTGGCATCTTCAGCTCCAATCTTGCAGTTTGATGACATAACTCCATGGTCTAGCTTCTATGATGCTGTTTCCAAAGATTACAAGGTCTGTTTCAGAAAGAATAAATCACGTTCCTCTCACCACCCCCCCCCCCCCCCCCCCCACCCCCCAACCCACACACACAAAGTGTGTGCAACACTAAGCAATTTTTAAAAATAGATTATGTAGTTTTAGGACTTAAAATAATATCGATTATTGATATAAGACAACAAACATTTCGTTTTCATTTTTAGTCCCTATTTTTAAATTAAAGGAACACGTGGCATGCGGTGATTGGTAGACGTTTTATGAATATGGATCCGCGTCAGCGGCTTTATTAAAAAATAGGGACTAAAACTATAAATAAAATGTTTGCTGTCCTATTTTCAAAATACATATTACAATAGCTCCTAAATGTACAAAGCCTCTTTTAAAAATATTAATGTGTAATATATTATATTAAAAAATTATATAATTGAGAAAATATTAGGGACATTCATAAGAAATCTGAAGAATTTTTGTTGTGTAAATCTTTTAAGTATATAACTAGCCATCAATGCACACACTTTGCGTGTGTGACAAATATGAAGAGTGAAAATTAGAAGATTTTATGATTTTTATTAAATATATTACTTCTTAGTTTTAACACTGTTATAAAAAATCCGCCCAGGCTTAAGGCTTAGGAGAAACGTCTCGCCTTACGCTTTTCACGCCTTATTCTTGGTAAAACCCTCACGGCGCACTTTTTTCTAAAAACAACAATGCATTAGTGAAACGATGTCGCCTTTTAAAGAATTTATTTACAAACCGGACCATTATCTTATCCAAAATAATCAGATAGTATTTTAATTTGCATATATTCAGACAAATTTTTATGATGTGTGCAATTTTTGTATTTTAATAGCCTTGCTATGGTTAAAAAATATTAAAATATATTAAGAAAGCGTAAACGCATTTTTACGCCTAGGCTTGCCAAGGTTTCTAAGGCTTAAGGTTTGGCATCCACGCCTCAATCACGCTCCGCGTTTGTTGATGTAAAAAACTAGATCACTCTAATTCTTCAATCACAGATAAATAAATAAGACAAAGATTTTTAAAGTGGTTCGGCTAGGAATAAAGCCTACGTCCACTGTTATGTTATTGCTGAGTGTTTGTGGAATTCTTGATTACAAGTTCTCTCAAGAAATTCCGGTCCCTTTGAATGGGATCGATACAAGGTATTTATAGCCTCAAGGCTGTACATGAAAGGTCCAATACATTAAATGATATACATATGAATGGGTAATACATTTAATGCAGCGTGTGCGTCAAGAATCTAATGAATAGTTGAACAGTTGTCCGTCTGATAATTGATGACACGGCCGAGGTGCAGTTCGGACCGCCTTAGTTGCTCGTTGATCAAGAGTTCCTCGGAGTGCTTAGAGTATCTCGGGATGATATAGTTCCTCGGATGGAGTTCCTCGGCATGATAGAGCTCCTCGGTGTATTCTCGTTGCTCGGTATCAACCACGGTTATTCAGTAAATGATCTTCCTCGCTGTTATTGTGCCACGTAGATCGACACGTGTCTTCATACTATTCGTCCACGTCAGCATATTAATTTTGGTATCAACAGAAGCCCCCAATGTTTCATATTTCGAACTTTGAGGAGTATGGGACATTCTTTCTCGTTATATGGTAATATTAAATGACCTTCCTGGGTTTTAGGAGCATTGTATTCAAATTTCCTTCTCATTTCGCAGTTTCCGCCTTTTTATAAGCGCTTCGATCTTCGTGCAACTTTTATCTTTTTAGCCGCCGGAAGTTTAGTACTTTCTTTTTAGTAATCATTTCTTTCGCCGTTTCCCAATGCAAAGTATTTAAACTCCTTTGGTAACCATACCGTCGTCTACACTTTCCATTTTTCTGCATTCAAGTTTTCTATTCTCTTCCTCTCTCTTGTGTGTTCATCATTGTTTCCGTTCGTTGTCAACATATCTCTTTTCTTTCTGTAAGCTCTTCTTCCTTTCTTCTGCATCTCTTTTATTCAATATGGTTTATATTGTTGAATCTGCTGAGAAATTTCGTTCTGACTTTTCCATTCCTTCTTGGGTAACTCTAGAGGTTCTTTCTGAGCCTTTAGATTACTTTCGATTGGCTGAGGGACATTGGTTCCCCAGTCTTTTCATTGCTGAATGTGGTTTTTCTTTTCCCCCAAATCCATTATGTCTTGAGTTTTGTCAATATTTTGACCTTGTTCCTGCAAAAATAGCCCCCAATTCATGGAGAATAATTAACGGGGTGCATAAGTTAAATCTAACTCATGGGACTCGTATAGGGATCCCAGAAATCATGTACTGCTATAAATGGGCCACTTTAGATAATATTTATTATTTAAAAACTAGGTTTTTAAATAGAGCCCTTGTAGTTAACCTCCCTGATTCAAATAGAGATTATTTTGAGCATGGGTTGGTCATAAAAAATTGGCAACACGCGCCTTTATCTGGGAATGAAGTATACAACGGTCCCAGATGCCCCCCATACGGCAATGGGATAGGTTTATTTTTCATTTTTATTTTACTT
Source organism: Sambucus nigra (assembly GCA_949130495.1). Classification (NCBI taxonomy): domain Eukaryota; kingdom Viridiplantae; phylum Streptophyta; class Magnoliopsida; order Dipsacales; family Adoxaceae; genus Sambucus; species Sambucus nigra. Next base: position 444,189,229 of record OX422221.1, read on the forward strand.
ATGAAATTGCGTATTCATCATGTTTGACAAAATGTGTGACTGAGATTTATGTATTTATTTGCAGTTGATAGTAAAAGAAAAACTCCAAAAGAGTCGGAGGTGAATATCAAGCATTTAAAACTTATCTGGAATTTGCATAAGACGATTGCAGACGAGCACATTAGATCTGCATCATATTTGCTGCAGTATAAGAGCTACACAACCTCTTATACTGCTCGTCCTGTTGAACCAGCCTCAACACCAGAAAGTTCATCTTCAGATTCTCATATTCCCCTATCTCAGAGAATGGGCAAGAAAAGAGCTCCTCCTGCTCTATTTGGTGAAATTTCTTCTGCTGTTGAAGCAAAGAAAAGTAAAATTGATGTCCCAGAGGGGACTAAAAAAGTAGATGCCAGTTCCTCCAAATTTGCCGAAAAGCCCCCAGTGGCCCCGAGCAAGAAAAGTGTTAATGCTGACGTAATTACAATATCTCCGACCAAGACTTCTTCCTTGGTTGATGCTGCTAACCCTCCTTTGAAGAGATCGAGGAAATCATCCTCGGTTAATCTTGCTGGAACTGCATCTTCTCTACCCGCTGGTGGTAGTAGTATTTCAAAAATTATTCTTCCGAGCTCTTCAACGAGCTCAGTTATACCCGAGGTTCTCGGGGTTGATGAAAAGATTCCTAGGGATACACTGACATCCCTTGCTGCTCGCCATCTTTCTTCAGTAAATTTCTCATACCTTTAGTCTTTCTTTTCTTTTTCCTGAAATCTTGTATTTGTGTTGACTCTATTGTTTTTCTTATCTTTCAGCTGGTGAATTGTTTCAATACCATCGTGAAGAAAGATCAAGCTATTAAAGCTTCTAGTTCCTCGTCCGATGTTGACGATGCCCTCTTGGGTTTAGCCCAATCTGTGAAAGAATCTCGCCAGCAGTACGTCGAGGAGAAAACTGTCTGGGAGAAAAAATTGGCTGCAGCTGAGGCTGATAAGATGAAGATGGCTGAAACCTCCAGGAATTTGGAGGAGAAGGTGAAAATCTTAGAGGTCAATCAGCAAAAGCGCGATGACCAAATGAAGAAGGCAGAAGAAGAACTGTCTATCCTGCGAGACATCAAAATCCAGAAAGAACAATTGGATGTCAAACTCTCCTCGGAGAAGTTGAAAAGAAAAGTTGCAGTTAGGAAACATTTCAGTGCTGGTTGGGAAAAAGGATGGGATAAAGGGATTGCAGCTATGACATCTCAAGTCAAATATGGGGAGTTGAAATACTTCTATGACGGTTGGGTAGCTGCTCTACAAGAGCTAAAAACCCAAGACGATTCTGAGCTATTCCAAAGGCATCTCCCTGGTCCTCCTCCACCAATTGAGGAAGAAGAAGAAGATGAACCTGCATCAGATGAATCTTCCATAGCTGTGGATGTCCCAATCTCTGCTTCTCAACCCTCTGTCATTGAGGACATTTCTTCTATGCCTCCTCCTGCTGAGAGGATTTCTGCCGACCAAGCTGTTGTTATCACCGAGCAACCGAGCTCCTCGTCCCAGCCTCCCGAGAAAGTCTTGGGAGACAAGGAAAAGGTGTGAAGTTGTTCGGTATCATTCTTATCTTTTATTATTTGTAATCGAACACTGTAATCCTTTTATGATCTAATAAAATACTTCTTTACTCATCGCCGTTATTGATGATTCTTTGTTGATTGTTGTCTTTTTCTTGTCTTTAGTTTGTTGCTAGAATGGAACTAATCTCTTCTCATGATACCGAGCTGATGCAGCAATGTCACCAATACTATAGGGCTGGTCATACAGACCTTAGTTCTTCTGAAATTGCTGACATTCTTGGTCATGATGCTTCAGAGCAGGCGACTGAGGCTTATCGGTATTTGAAAAGTTTACTCGACCGAGCTGTAGCTAACAATATCGCTTATTATGAATTGATTGAAGAGCTGCATTGTTCCTTAAAGGATCTCCAAGGCCAGCACAATAGATCGATGGCTTCATTACACGAGGAATATGAAAATAGATATCAACAACTTTCCTCTGATACAGGTCATAAAAAGATCATTGCTGCATATGACATTAGGGAAAGGACCCTAAAAGGTGAAGTTGAAGGCTGCCGACAAATTGCCGAGATCCTGGAACAAGAAAATAATAGTCTGCAGAAAAGATTGGCTCAATACGAATCCGTTGCCTCCTCTTCCAATGCATTAGTACCAGTTACTGATGAAGGTTTTTCGTTTCTAGAGGTTGAAAACGCCAAACTAAGGCAAGAGTTGGATGACTTGAAAAAGTCTATTATTCCTGTGACTGCTCGGGGACGAGGAAGGAGTTCTCGGGGACGAGGAAGAATCGTCGAGGAGCAAATTTCTCCAGTTGCTTCTCGGAGCCGATCAAGAATTCTTGGCCGTAGTGTTGAAGAATCTCGCACCCAATCTACTCTGGAAACTCAAGCATTCCAACTGAATGTTAAGGATCGTGCTCTGTCTGATTTATCTAAGAAAAATTTATCTTTAGAGGATCAATTGGCTGCGATGAAATCTGATCTGAATAATAAAGATGCTCTTATCAAGAACTTTCTCGAGCAAGTAGATAGATTAACTTTCCAATTCCATAAACAGCCTCGGGAGTTCTGGAATGCAGGTTATAATGAAGCTCTTTACCATTTGGATGATCGCCTTGAAAATGCTAACAACGAAGGTTATAAGCAGGGATGGTTGAACGCCCTGGGTGTATTAAAATTGGAACAAGGTCATTATTTATGGGATTATCATGCTCCTGGATTGCTAGACTTGCCTGTTCCTCCCTATAAATTGGATATGGCATGGATTCCTGCTCGCTCCATTCCTCGGAGTTTGATCTCTAAATATCTTGGTGATTATAACCTTCATTCTCAAGTTGAAGTATCTCGTCCTGAGCACCTGTTGGATACTCCTACAATAATGAATGTCAGAATGCTGAAGGACATGAACTTTATTAATTCTCCTCTGTGTCTAGAGGATCCTCCTGCTGGCGAGGAACCTGTCTCAAAGGACAAGGGAAAGAAACCAATAGAGTAGGAATCTTTAATGTAATAGTTAGCACATTCATGTAACATGTAATACATTTTTATCTTAATGAAAGAGTTTCATTTTCTGTTTTGCCAATAGCTATTTTTCTGTTTGCAAATTATATGGTTCATCAACCAAATTAGAATTTATAATAAGCATAAATTGTTCAAAATTGTTTCCAACCAACCAAGGTGGATAAATAATGTTTGTCGACCAACCATAGTTGATGGGTTTCTATCCCTGACCAACCATACTTGGTTCAATTTTCAAATATAAACATGTGTCCGACCAACTAAGGTCAATACTTTTATCCTCGTCGACCAACTACAATTAGTGGGTTTTTATCCCCGACCAACCATACTTGGTACAGTTTTCAATATTTTGTTCTTTAAAGAACTTTTTGTAATAATGTTACCTCCCGACAAACATAAGTTGTAATGCGAGAGTATATAAAGTCTTACCAACCGTAGTTGATCATGCTGGTCTACACCTCCTAATCAAAGGAGTAGTAGGGTTCTTTCGAACTTTTTGGCTCCTTGGAGCATATCCTCCTAACCAAAGGAGGTTGGCTACTTATAGCACTTTTGCTCCGTAGAGCGCTCCGGAGAGCTTATCCTCCTAACCAAAGGAGGTTGGCTACTTATAGCACTTTTGCTCCGTAGAGCGCTCCGGAGAGCTTATCCTCCTAACCAAAGGAGGTTGGCTACTTATAGCACTTTTGCTCCGTAGAGCGCTCCGGAGAGCTTATCCTCCTAACCAAAGGAGGTTGGCTACTTATAGCACTTTTGCTCCGTAGAGCGCTCCGGGGAGCTTGACTCCGTAGAGCATGACTCCGTAGAGCATGACTCCGTAGAGCAGTCTTCTTCTTGTCCAGCAGTGTAGTGTTCAACACTAATATTCCCCGAAAAACTTTCAACAGAAAGAAAATGGTGAACCATCCTCGTTTTATTCATAATGAAGGAAATACTTTACATTTTTCATTACTGATAATACTTTCGCAGGTGTTCAGCATTCCATGCATTCTGAAATTCTTCTCCTTCTAGAGTTGCTATTCTGTAGGTTCCAGGTCGAACAACCTCTGTAACTCGGTAAGGTCCATGCCATATCCAATTTATTCTGTTTCTGAATGACTTTCTTCAGCACATAATCACCCTCCTTCAAATCGCATTTCTTCACCCTTTTGTTGTAGAACAGAGCTGTTCGTTGTTGATAAGCAGCATTCCTAATGGCTGCCTCTTCTCTTACTTCTTCGAGCATGTCCAAATCCATTCTTCTCATCAAATCACTGATCGGAGAGTTGAAATTCAGCACTCTATGCGTTGGGAGACCCAACTCGGCCGGTATCACAGCCTCACTTCCAAATGCTAGCATATATGGTGATTCTCCAGTTGCTGCTCGGGGAGTTGTTCGGTAGGCCCATAATACTGATTGGAGCTCATTAATCCAATTTGCTTTAGCTTCACTTAGCCTCTTTTTCAACCCATTCAGTAATGTTCTGTTCGTCACTTCAGTCTGTCCATTGCTTTGGGGATGGCCTGGTGCTGAATGAAACTTCAAAACGTTCGACTGATGACAATAGGCAGCAAATTCTTCATTATCAAATTGTGTTCCATGATCTGTGATGAAAGCATGAGGGAGACCATATCGACAAATGATATTCTTCCATACAAACTGGTATACTTTCTCGTACGTCATATTGATAAGAGGCTCAGCTTCCACCCACTTAGTAAAATAGTCCACTGCAACTACGAGATACTTGAATCTTCCTCGGGTGATCGGCAGTGGTCCAACCAAATCAATTCCCCACATGGCAAATGGCCAAGGGGAAGTTATTGGTGTTAGCAATGCTTGTGGAGTTCGTCGGATGGAAGAAAAACGTTGGCACTTGTCACATTTCTTGGCATAGGCTATACAATCAGCCCTCATTGTTGGCCAGTAATATCCCTGTGTCATCACTCTTTGTAAAAGTGTTCGACCTGCTACATGAGCTCCACAAGATCCTTCATGGATTTCTTCAATCAATTCTTTCACCTCGGTAGGATGTACACATCTCTGCAAACCTGCCATAATTCCTCGTCTATACAAAATACCATTAGTTAATACATACCGAGCAGCTTTATACTTCAGTTTCTTGGCAGCGAGTTTGTCCTCCGGCAATTCGCCCTCTTCAACATATTTCCTGATTGGATCCATCCAAGATGGTCCTAAATCAAGAGTAATCACATTCGTTGTCAGATCTTCATCTATGCTCCGACCTTCTAATACTTCAATCGGTATGGTTCTTCGCATCTCGGTACGAGTAGCTGATGCTAGTCGGGCCAGTGCATCTGCTTGTACATTCTCCATCCTCGGTATTCTCACCAATTGAATGGCATCAAATTCTGTCAACAATTTCATTACCTTTGCATGATATTTGATCATTAAGTCTCCTTTAACCGCATATATTCCCATCATCTGATTCACAATTAATTGAGAATCACTGAATACCATCACCTGTTGTGCTTCCATAGTCTTTGCTAGATTAAGACCTGCTATCATGGCCTCATACTCCGCTTCATTGTTAGAAGCTTTGAATTGGAATCGCAAAGCATATTCCATGTCAATCTCGTCTGGGGTGATCAAAACAATTCCTGCTCCACAACCAGCTGTGCAGGATGATCCATCTACATATAATCTCCATGTAGGTATTTCGTCTTCAAATTTCCTATCTGTCAGAGTTCCTCGATAAAATATCTGCTGTTTTCTTCCATCATCCCCCGGTATCTTTCGCTCCTCGTCAGTCATCTGCTCGTACTCTTTTACCAACCGTGGCTGGTCTGAATTTGAATATAATGATTTCTCTACATCCACAAGTCCTTTTACCAACCTTGGTTGGTTTGGACCTATTTCTGCTGATCCTGTATCGTCCACAGGTAGGTCAGCAAATGTTTCTGTTGATCCTGTATCGTCCACAGGTAACTCAGCAGGCATCTTTTGCTCCTCGGGGGTATCAGGGTATGTGAACTCTGCTATAAAATCTGCTACAGCCTGCCCCTTCAATGATGATCTGGGCTCATACACAATATCATATTCACCAAGTTCTACTGCCCAGTACATCAGTCTCCCTGATTTTTCTGGCTTATGGAGGGTTTGTCTCAATGGCATATCAGTATAAACAATGATGGTATGGGCTTGGAAATATGGCCTCATTCTTCTGCTTGCTTCAATTAGTGCCAATGCCAATTTTTCTAGCTTTGGGTACCTGATTTCTGCACCTCGGAAAGCCTTACTTGTGTAATAAATTGGCTTCTGGACTCCATTCTCCAATCTGATCAACGCTGAACTGACTGCGTTCTCTGATACTGCCAAATACAAATACAACTTTTCTCCTGTTATTGGTCTGGACAACAGTGGAGGTGTTCCCAAATATTTCTTCAAGTCTTGAAAAGCTTTTTCACATTCCTCATTCCATTCAAAGGTTTTTCGAAGTGTTTTGAAGAATGGTATGCATTTATCAGTTGCTCGAGATACAAATCTGTTGAGCGCTGCAACTCGTCCGGTAAGACTCTGCACTTCTTTCTTCGTCGTCGGAGATCGCAGCCCTAGAAGAGCTTTGATCTTATCTGGATTTGCCTCAATACCTCGCTGATTGACGATGTATCCGAGGAACATTCCTTCTCGTACTCCAAAGGTGCACTTCGTCGGGTTAAGCTTCATTTGGTATTTATCCAATTGATCAAAAGTTTGACTCAAGTCAATCAAATGATCAGTAGCTTTCTTGCTTTTAGTGAGCATGTCATCGACATAGACCTCCATGTTGCGGCTGATTTGTTCAGTAAAAACCTTGTTCATCAACCGCTGATATGTTGCACCTGCATTTTTTAAACCAAAAGGCATAACATTATAACAATAAGTTCCCCTAGGGGTAATAAAAGAAGTACTTTCCCTGTCTTCAGGTTTCATTTTGATCTGGTTGTAGCCAGAGTAAGCATCCATGAAGCTGAGTAGCTCGTGTCCCGAGGTGGCATCCACTAGTTGATCAATTCTGGGCAATGGAAAATGATCCTTGGGGCATGCCTTATTGAGATCGGTGAAATCGACACACATTCTCCATTTGTTGTTTTTCTTCTTTACCATCACCACATTAGCCAATCAATCTGGATATTTTACATCTTCAATGAATTGGGCTTTCTGGAGTTTCTCGACTTCCTCCTGTATGGCCTGATTCTTCTCGGGACTAAACACCCTTCTTCTCTGCTTTACAGGTTTAATCTCCTTATTCACATTGAGTTCATGACATAAGAAGTTTGGATCTATTCCTGGCATGTCTTCATGACTCCAAGCAAAAGTATTTTTCCTATTCTTCAAGAAAGCTATCAACTCCTCTTTTATCGACATATCCAACGATGAACCTATCTGGGTTATTCGTTCAGGATGTTCGTCGTCCAAAATAACGTTTTCTGTAGATTCCATCACCTGTCCTTTTACAAGTTGAGATTCATCCCTGGGATCAAGAGTTTCAATTTCTGTACCTTCCTCCACCTGGTAAGTAGTAGTCTTTTTCATCGATCCTTCTAGTTCTTCTTGCTCGGCCGACGAATAATAGCATTCCCGAGCTACTTTTTGATCACCTTTCACCACTCCAACTCCAAAATTTGTTGGGAATTTCAAACATTGATGTACTGTAGAAGGAACGGCTTCAAACTTCTTCAATCCAACTCTTCCCATGATGATGTTGTAGGCTGACTGCACATTCTTATCCATCACAAAGAATCGTATTCTTTCTGTTCGACAAACAGGCCAGGTTCCAATGAATATATCCAACTTGATCGTCCCAAGTGGAAAAACTTTCTCGCCAGCAAAACCCAGAAGGGGTCTGTGATAAGGTTCTAATTGGGATAATTTTAAATTCAAGCTATCAAAGCATGAATAGTACATGATGTCTGCCGAACTACCATTATCTACCAACACCCTTGAAATGATCACGTCCTTCATTCTCATTTTGATCACCAAAGGATCATCATGAGGGTAAAGAACACCTGCCAGGTCATTTTTTGAAAAACCAATTACTAGCTTATCTTTGTTTACCTTCCTCGGACGATCATCCTCGGCCAGGTTTATTCGCTGAATATATGAGCAAGCTTGAGCCTCTCCGAGATAAGCTTTTCTTTCTGCAGTAAGGTCTCCTCCTCCTGCATCTCCCCCTGTAATAACGTTACAATGAAATGATCCAAAACGTATGGAAAATACCTCTCGTTCAGGTTTTCTTGGCTTCTTGGGAAGATCGGGGTCATCATCTGGATCCTCTTCATGGTCCCTCCTCTTTTTCTCCTCTGCACGACGAGGAGATCTAGATCTCTTTCTAATTCTGTCCTCATTTGTCCTCTCACCTCTCCGATCTACATACTTTGATAATTTTCCTCTTCGAATGAGTGTTTCAATCTCGTTCTGAAGGGCTATACAATTTTTGGTCATATGGCCATGATCTTTGTGAAACTCGCAATATTTGTTCTTATTTCTCATGTCTGGATCTGACTTCAGTTTCTCTGGCCATTTGATTTCCTCGTTATTCCTGATTTCTTCTAAAACATGATTAATACCCATTTTCAATGGAGTATAATTATCATACTTCTTTAGGGCTTCCAACTTTATCCTGTTATTCCTAGAATATTTGTCACCACCATTATCTTTCTGATCTTTCTTTTTAGAGTTGTCGACCTCCGCTTTAACTTCTTTATCCATATTCTTCTTCGCAGTCATAGCCTCCTCGGCATTCATGATTTTGGCCGCTTTTGTCATCAATTCCGACATATTTTTAGGCGGATCTTTGGCCAGAGTATAGTATAGCTTGTTAGGCAACAAACCACTCATCAAAGCAGTGATTGCTGTCTTTTCTTCATAATCTATGACTTCCAACTTCTCGTTATTGAAACGAGTTATGTAATCTCTAGTACTTTCTCCTGATTTTTGTCTAACACTTAATAAGTGCGCTACTCGCTTTACTGGTTTTGCTCCAAAACAAAAATTACCAATAAACAGCTCGGCTAACTGAACAAAAGTTGAAATCTTACCCCGAGGAAGATTATTGTACCATATCTGTGCAGATCCGGTAAGAGTTCCCGAGAATGCTCTACATCTCATCTCGTCGGGGACAGCATAGATATCTGCAGCAGCTTGGTACTGTTCTATATGAAGTACGGGATCTGTCTTTCCATCGTACTTGGGGGTCACTACAGGTGCTTTGAATTTCGACGGTGTGGGGAAATCCACAATGGCCTGCACAAAAGGTGTCCCTTGAACAAAAGTTCTCTGTAAGGGGTTCCTCGCCTTAGCCATTTCTCCCAGTCTATCCTCCAATCGTTGAATGGAACCTTTCCATGCTTCATTCTCTTCCTCGGGCCGTTTAGTCCGAGCAACTGAATGCTCTGACGTAGCTTCCTGAGATTTATCTCGACGAGTAATTGGTCGTGATTGTGCAGATCTTTCTCTCGAACCTGGTGGTGGTCGAAAACTTCCTGATGGAGCCCTAGGTGGACTCATGTTCCTCCTTGGTCCTAACCGACTGAAAGGAGACACCCTGCTTAATCTTTCTAAAGCGCTAGTTCTCTCAGGAGAAAGAGAGATATGTTGATCTGTATCCGTAGCCCGTATTGATGAAGTTCGCCCAGGTTGATAAGAAGAATCATTGGATTCCCCATTGCGATATGATCCAATACGTCTGGATCGTGATTGCCCATGATCAGTCCTTTGCCCTGAATAAGTTGGTACACCGCCTTGAAGAGTTTGAAGGAGTTGCCTCATAGATTCTTGCATGGCGGTTTGTCCTTGAGCCAGATTCGTCATAATTCCGGCCAGATCTGGAGATGCAGATGGATTTGGAAGATTTCCAGTATTTCCAGCATTTCGATTACTGGATTCTGGATTATCTGCCATTGGTGACAAATGATTTTTATGAAAAACGATAACAACAGTCGTTTCCCACAGACGGCGCCAATCTGTTGATGTAAAAAACTAGATCACTCTAATTCTTCAATCACAGATAAATAAATAAGACAAAGATTTTTAAAGTGGTTCGGCTAGGAATAAAGCCTACGTCCACTGTTATGTTATTGCTGAGTGTTTGTGGAATTCTTGATTACAAGTTCTCTCAAGAAATTCCGGTCCCTTTGAATGGGATCGATACAAGGTATTTATAGCCTCAAGGCTGTACATGAAAGGTCCAATACATTAAATGATATACATATGAATGGGTAATACATTTAATGCAGCGTGTGCGTCAAGAATCTAATGAATAGTTGAACAGTTGTCCGTCTGATAATTGATGACACGGCCGAGGTGCAGTTCGGACCGCCTTAGTTGCTCGTTGATCAAGAGTTCCTCGGAGTGCTTAGAGTATCTCGGGATGATATAGTTCCTCGGATGGAGTTCCTCGGCATGATAGAGTTCCTCGGTGTATTCTCGTTGCTCGGTATCAACCACGGTTATTCAGTAAATGATCTTCCTCGCTGTTATTGTGCCACGTAGATCGACACGTGTCTTCATACTATTCGTCCACGTCAGCATATTAATTTTGGTATCAACAGCGTTTTTTAGAACCTTGAGTTTTAATAATATGAGAATTTAATTTATTTGGAATTAGTTATTTTAGTTTGAGTTGTAACTTATGTAGCTGTTTAATTGAATAAGATATTTGAGTAATCTTAGCGGCACACCAAAAGCGTATATTTCAGGAGTTATTTGGTCTTTGCCTAGGGGCGGTAATGGACGGATACGAATCGGATGTCATATTTTCCATATCCGTATCCGCTATCGGATACCATGTTTTTCATATCCGTATCCGTATCCGTATCCGTATTCGTTTTTTTGGATATTTTTATAGAGTATCCATATTCGTATCCATTTCTATTTTTTCGAATAAATATCTGCAAATTCGGATTCGGATATCGGACGGATGCGAATTTTCGAATATCCGTTTACAGCCCTATTTACCCCAATCATTTATCCGATTTACACTTTGGTACGTACTCTTTCTCATTATATGGGGTTGACCCGGTGAACTCATTTCATAGTTGACTTTTTAAATTTTTCACTAAATCCTAAATTACCACTCTATTTAACACACGCACACAGAAAAACAAAACAAATTGTTGCATTGTTAAATATATTCCGAATTTTTTAATTTTCAAAATATATAGCTTTTCGGATCTTGAATTATTATGTGTATTGGCAAAAATTAATGAGTAAACAGTATACTTTTCAAAAAAATCATACATGAAAAAATTCAACAAATCCATTCCACAGTCGTTGGCCTGCCAAAGATCCATATATTGACTAGAGGCTGGCATTCCTTTATGAAATGGCACCCATCAGAAGTGAACCTGAGGAACAGGGAGTGTCTTAAATATGAATAAATCTAGGGAGACCCAGAAAAAAACCCATTTCGTAAACCCAGTGCATTAAAAGCTTATACCTTATGGTTGCGGGTCCCGCCAGGGCATCAAAATGTGCATTAAAAATTTGTACCCATTTTTGTCTTATGCACTGGGTTTACGAAGTGGATTTTTTTTCTGGGTCCCCCTAGTGCTACTCCTTAAATATATGCCTTGAGCAGCACTAGGGCGACCGGATTTCTTGACTTAAAAACCCAACTTAATGATGTGGCATGTGCCACATCATTAAGAAACACGCTCCTCTATTTTATCACACCATAAAATTATTTTTTTTCAGAATACATATTTTAAATCAAAAAAATAAAATAGTTAATTAATTTGAAAAAAATTATTTTTAGTTGATTTTTTATGTTTCACCCTAAAATATTTAAATACTACACAAAAAAATTTAACTCAAAAATAATTTTTTACTATGTTAAAAAAAATGTTTGCGTCAGCGGTATGTGCAATCTGTCGGACCGCCTTTACATATCGCTGACACAAATAATTTTTTTTAAGAGTCATTCTACACCGACATAGATTTGCGACACATTTGGTGCGATACAGTGACATACAGCACCAGTATTGACTACTGCCGCTGGCGCGGACCCACATTCATAAGCCCATAACCAATACCGATGCGACACGTCACTGCGTCGCATCACTCCGAATCGCAAATCTGTGTCGTCTGGTATTATTGTTTTTTTAAATACCACACAAAAAACTCAACTCAAAAATCATTTTTTATTATTTAAAAAAATGGTCAACATCAGCGATGCATAGTTGTCAGATCACTTATACATACCGCTGACGCGGACCATTTTTTTTAATTACAACACAAAAAAACTAAACTCAAAAATAATTTTTTTATTATTTTAGAAAAAACGGTCCCCGCCAGCAGTGTGTATAGGTTGTGGAACCGACTATACATATCACTGACGCGGATCAATTTTTTTTAAATAGTAAAAAATTATTGGGGAAATTACTCTTAAGTCCCTCACTAACAAATTTTAAACACTAAAGGAATTTTGACAAATTTTAAACACTTATGTCAAATAATTCTCTTACTGTAAAAGTCCACGCTAGTGGAAAAACAAATTGACCTAATTGTAAACTGTCTTTAAATGTTTAAAAATTATTACCAAGGGACCTAATTGTAAATTGTTCAAAATTATTTTTGAGTTGAGTTTTTTTTGTTTGGTATTTAAACATTTCACGTGAAACATAAAAAAATCAGCTCAAAATAAATTTTTTTAAATTAATCAATTTTTTTTTTTTTTGAAAAATATATTTTGAAAAAAAAAATTATAATGTGTTTTTACATGAATTTGGAGTGTGTTTTTTAATGATGTGGCAATGCCACATCATTAAGTCTCATTTTTATGTCAAAAATGCATGTCCCTCTAGTTTTATTCATATGCCTTTTGCCTGGGCAAAGATAAATCAAGGATTTATGTTTTAGTATAATCTTCTTGTAACTATAAATAGACTTGATATATTAATACTTTGCTCGATAAAATTGAAGAAAAAATTACCATTTGCTCATTATTATTTATTATTTTTTTTGGCGGCAAAACACAAACTGAGGCATCCTATAAAAATATCTTCTTTTTTATCTAAAACATAAACAAATTTCAGAAAAGATATATAAAAAGGAAAAGATATATAAAAAGGAAAAGAAAAGAAGAAAAAAAACGAATGGGGTTAGCGACCAAATGACCCTTGTACAATTGTATCTATCAATATATTTAATGTTTTATATTTATTTTTTTTAAACTTGATATATACGGCAGGATGCAAGCTTGAATTGCTACAAGGTGATCAAGGGTAGTTGGGCAGAATTGGATGCCTCGTCAATTCAAAAAGAAGGCCTAGCTGAACTCAGCAGAACTTTCAGAACATGCAAGTGAGTTCTAACTCTTAAATAAGAGAAGGTTACACTATACACTATTGAACTATAACAACTTTTACACATCACCTATTAATTTAAAAAATCTGGCAAAGTTTCGTCTTACTTATTGCACGAGACAACTTGTTATTACTATTATTTAATTTATTAAACAGTACATAAATGTTGGAAATTTCTTATGGAAAGAACGAAATATAATAATTAATTTCTGCAAGGCACGTTCTCGTGCCTGTTTGGAACAGCTACGATCTAACGGTTCAGATTAGGCGTCCCATTGTAAGCGAATGGACATCCCCTACACGAAACGCTACGAGTTCATCTAACGGTTTAGATCAAGCCGTTTCGGATTTTAAACCCTTTGATCGGATCGTTTAATCACAACCGTTGATCTGTTTTACCTCGTCAAAACTTTAGGCTCCCACGCTCCAAGCGACGATGCGAAGTGCCAAGTGCGCGTCAAAGCGCGCAATGCGCCCTAAGTCGCCCAATCGCCCTTTCGCGCGCCGCGTGTCGCGCTTACGCGCTTACGCGTGTCGCGATTGGTGGTGCTTAAGCACCACCGCGATGCGTAGGATCATAGCCTCTTATTTGACTTGTCAACTAAGAATCTTAGTTGTCCTTTAGTTGATATACCACTACCTTTTGTAGTATTCTTCCAATGTGGGACAATATGGGATTTTGAGCATTCCCCATATCTTTCACACCCATTTGCTCATGTTTCTACTTTCTAAATTAAAACCCAAACTATGTTTAAAATAAAACACAAATAATATAATAAAATATTAACAACTAAAAATTAAACTCAATAAATATTGGAATTAATCCAACAATAAATACTAATAATAATTACAAAAAAATAAAATTATAGAAAATGAGAATCACTTACTTGATATTGCAGAAATAAATAAAAACATAAAAAAATTTCGACTCATGTGTAATACCACGGTGTCCTTACATTCATTCTAAAGAGCCCCTCAGACAGGTAGCTCTTTCCCACAAACATATCATTTTTGGACAACACAAATTTATCAGAACCAAACACAAGTTTAAACCCATTCTTGTTTAAAGGCGATCCGAAAATCATATTTTTATAGATGTCAAGCACGTGCAGCACATTGTTAAAAGTAAACTCATTTCCCAAAGTTGTCTTAAGATTGTTATTATTACTATTTAATTTATTAAACAGTGCAAAAATACTAATAATGATAATAATTACTGAAAAACAATATTACGGAAAATGAGAATCACTTACTTAATATTGCAGAAATAAATAAAAGAAAAAGAAAAAAATTTCGAACCCTGTGTAATACCCCAGTGGCCTTAAGACAATTTTAATTCCCCTCTATGGCGGATCCAGAAATGTGAGTAAGAGGGGGGCAAACAATATATATCAATTTTTGTGGGGGCCAAAACTATAAATATATAAAAAAAAAGTCACAAAATTTTAAAAAAATAGGGTTAAAATTTGAATTTCTTAGAAGTTTGGGGGGGCCAAGGCCCCCCTCGCCCCCCCTTGGATCCGCCTCTGCCTCTATAATGCTTTAGGGTCTGAATTAATGTCTCCCAAGATAGAACGAAATTTTCGAATCAAGACAGGAAGGACAACGTTGTAATGATTCTTGCGAACTCAACTTCTGTGTTTTTTACTCAACCAGACCACTGGTATTATATGTATGGAATGTATGCAGTAATAGCAATTGAGGAAAAAAAAATCTCGGAAAGAAAGGGAACAGATTCATATATAGCAAAAGAAATTAACTGTTGGAAAAAACTGTTAATAGTTAATTTCGGTTTAACAACAATTGACTGTTCTGAATAACTGTTAACTATTTAATTAATTAAGCCCAGAAAGTTAATTAATTCGGCCCAAAAAATGTAAGGGATAAGCCTAAGCCAAAGCCTACGCCCGAACCGAGTTGGCCGGACAAACAAACGGCGCGGGTGGGCTTTTGGCTCAATCCCAACACTTGCATAGTGTAGGCAATCTCCCCTTCAAAGAGTTGAGATACTCCAAAGGCATCCAAGCCTTAGTCCATATTTAAGGTTTTATTAACTCTTCAATTTTTCACTACTCTTCCAATGTGGGATAAGAGTTAAAACACTCTTAATTCATTAACTTTCATTGCTTTATAAGTCACTTTGAAAACATATTAATCACTCATAACTTAATGTTATTGGACATGTGAGTATACCACGTTAATCACCTTTCGAAGGAGAACGCGTTCGTATATGGTTCCATAAATTTCGTAATGCAGGTCCCATCTAAATTTGAGCTCAAAGTTACTCAAATTTTGTTGTCCAATATCCATTTTCTAACAATCCCCTATATGAATGATATATCGTTATATATAAAGATATGCAAGATGCAAATGCAGACACGGATTGAGTTAAATTGAAAATTTATTGCATCGGGAGAAGTAGCCTAGTGGCCTTGAACTTTCCTTAGTGATATAACATCGAATTTACTTGGTTAATCAGTAGGTTTCACGTCTTTAAACCGTTAATCGTTTCTGTAAACCTAGACAACAGTATTCACACAATAATTCTTTAATACAATTAGTTCTCACGTTTGTGTTCGTTTTGGCCATGAACACTACTTGGTTCCGTGAATATTTTAGAAAATTTTCCATCCATTATTCTTATAGAAGTGGCCCCCTTCTTACTCACGTAGGTGACTTCCGTAAAGAGTATCCTGCAATACCCCACTTAGACATACTAAGATATGAATGTCATTAAAAGCATAACTTATCCTAATTTTGCGACAGATGTGCACTGTCTCATATTTGGAATTGATATGATTAAATATCCTCTGGTGCTTACTGTATACAATGTAGTTCGATTTGCTCATTGAACATAGATCTTGTGATTTCTAGTCAGCTAGATTGGGTTGCCACTATATTCATTCTTATATATTTATAGGCTTTAGATCCATTCCTCTCGAAGATCTTTCAACTTGCTCTTGGTTTAAACCTTTCTTTAGTGGATTTTTTATATTATCTTTTGACGTTAAATAGTCAATTGAGATATTTTCGTTTAAGAGAAGTTGTCTAACAATATTATTTCCATGACGAATTTGTCGAGACTTTTCGTTATAGATGTGATTATGTGCCATTTCAATCACCGATGTATACATATAATGTGATCACAGGTTTTGACCAATTTGGAACATCCTCTAAGAAGTTACAAAGCCATTCAGCTTCTTCTCCAGTTTTTTCTCGTGTAATGAATTCAGATTCAATTGTTGATCTAGCAATGCACGTTTATTTTGAGGATTTATAAGATACGGCTACACCTCCAAGAGCAAACACATACTTACTCGTAGACATAGAGTCATTTGTATCGGATATCCAATTTTGCATCGCAACGGCATTCAAGTACAGTCGGATATCTTGAATAGTGCAGTTCATAGTTTTGAGTATATTTTAAATAACACAAAACTCTTAATATAGCCTTCCAATGATCTCTCCCTGGATTACTCGTAAATCGACTCAACTTACTTATCGAGTATGTCATGTCCAGTATAGTACAGTTTATGATATACATTAAACTGCCGATAATACGAGAGTATTCTAGTTGAGATATACTTTCACTATTATTTCTTGGTAGATGTAAATTTACATCTACTGGTGTCTTAGTGGGACTAATATCGTACTTCTTGAATTTTTCAAGTACTTTTTTTATGTAATGAGATAGGGATAATATAAGTCCGTCCGATATTTTTGAAATTTTAATTCCTAATATAACATCAGTGATACCTAAATCTTTCATGTCATATCGACTGCTCAACATATGTTTTGTAATTTGGACAATTTCTAGGTTACTGCCTATGATTAGCATATCATCAACATAGAGGCATACAATGACATATCCATTTTGAATGATTTTAAAGTAAACACATTTATCGCACTCATTAATTTTGAAACCATTTGATAACATTACATTATCATAATTTTCATGCTATTGTTTAGGTGCTTATTTTAATTCGTAAAGTGATTTCACAAGCTTACACATTTTTCCTTCTTGTCCGGGAGCCTTGAACCCTTCATGTTGCTTTATATAAATTTTCTTGCTTAATTCACTGTTTAAGAAAATGGTTTTTACATCCATCTGATGTCTTCCAAGTCCATTAATGGCAGTTATTGCTATTAACATTTAAGTGTACGTAATTCTTGTTACCGGTGAGTATGTGTCGAAGTAATCCAACCCTTCATTTTGCCTATAGCCTTTAGCTACAAGTCTAGCTTTATATTTATCAATTGATCCATCAACCTTCAATTTTTTTTTGAAGATCCATTTGTAACCTAACGGTTTCGAATCTGGTGGAAGATCCATTAGTTCCCAAGTATGATTTTGCAAAATGGACTCAATTTCGCAATTAATTGCTTCTTTCCAATTAGAAGCATTGGGTGAGGATATCGCTTCTTTGTATGATTGAGGTTCATTTTCTAGCAAATATGTTAGAAAATCTAGACCGAAGGAAGTCGAGGTCCTTGCCCTTTTACTAAGTCTTGGTTCATCCTTTATTGATTCAATAGGTTGATGAGTACCATTTGTAGTAACTTGATTTGTCCTTTTAGAAGCACCAGATTCTCGAGTCATGTTATATAGAAATTTATTTCAAAAAAATAAAAACATCCCTCGATTCAATAACCGTATTTACATGAATATCCAGAATTTCAGAATTACAAAACTAAAAAACGATATGCACTGTTATTTATAGCATAACCGATGAACACACAGTCGAGGGTCTTTGGTCCTATTTTTACCTTTTTAGCTTTAGGAACCATCACCTTGGCTAAGCACCCCCATACTCGTAAATATTTATAGCAAGGTTTTCGACCTTTCCATAACTCATAAGGCGTCTTGTGAGTTTTCTTGTGTGGAACTTTGTTAAGAATATAATTAGCGGATAATAAGGCTTCCCCCCACAAGTTCTGGGGTGCTCCTGAACTTATCAACATAGAGTTCATCATCTCTTTTAATGTACGATTTTTGCGCTCAGTAATACCATTTTATTGAGGAGAATAAGGAGCGGTGGTTTGATCGATAATTCCATGTTCGGAACAAAAATTTTCAAAAGGAGATTCATATTCACCTCCTCTATCACCCCTAATAGCCTTTATATTTTTGCATTATTGGTTCTCAACTTCATTCTTGTATTGTTTAAATGCATCAATAGCCTCATCTCTACTATGTAATAAATATACATAGCAATATTTTATGCAATCGTTAATAAAAGTAATAAAAAAACTTTTTTTCACCTCTAGTTTGTACAAATTTTAAATCACAAATATCTGTGTGAATTAAATCTAGTGGTTCAGTGATCATTTCAATAGAATGAAAAGGTAATCTTACTAATTTTGATTTCACACAAATATCACATTTATGGTTTTTATCAATATTAAAATTTGACAAAAATTCTAAGTTAATTAATTTACGCAAGGTATCAAAATTGACATATCCTAATCAAGCATGCCAAATATAAGATGACTCAATCAAGTAAGTAGAACTAGCAATTTCATTAATTAGGGATGCCTTTAGCATCAATGTCATTACATTCATTCTAAAGAGCCCCTCAGACAGGTAGCCCTTTCCCACAAACATATCATTTTTGGACAACACAAACTTATCAGAACCAAACACAAGTTTAAACCCATTCTTGTTTAAAAGCGATTCGAAAATCATATTTTTATAGATGTCAAGCACGTGCAGCACATTGTTAAGAGTAAACTCATTTCCCAAAGTTGTCTTAAGATTGTTATTACTACTATTTAATTTATTAAACAATGCAAAAATACTAATAATGATAATAATTACTGAAAAACGATATTACGGAAAATGAGAATCACTTACTTAATATTGCAGAAATAAATAAAAGAAAAAAAAAAGAATTTCAAACCCTGTGTAATACCCCAGTGGCCTTAAGACAATTTTAATTCCCCTCCATAGTGCTTTAGGGTCTGAATTAATGTCTCCTATGATATAACGAAATTTTCAAATCAAGGCAGGAAGCACAACAATGTAATGATACTTGCGAACTCAATTTTTGTGTTTTTCACTCAACCAGACCAAAAGTATTATATGTATGGAATGTATGCAGTAATGAAGGAAAAAAATTTATGGGAAAGGTAATGCATTTTCGGATTTTTCATTAGTTAAAAAAGGAGGGGAACAAATGTAAATATAGCAAAAGAAATTGACTGTTGGAAAAACTGCCAACTGTTAATTTCGATTTAACAATTGACTGTTGGGAATAACTATCAATTGTTAATTAATTAATTAAGCCTAAAAAGTTAATTAATTCGGCCACAAAAAATGTAAGGAATTTTATAAGCCCGAACCGAGCCGAACCGAGCCGAGCCTGTCGGACGGCGCGCAAGCTTTTGGCCCAAGCTCAACACTTGCATAGTGTAGTCCACCTCCCCTTCAAAGTGTTGGAACACCCCAAAGGCATCCAAGTCGTTCATATTTGGGGTTTTATTGACCCTTCAATTTTTCAGTACTCTTTCAATGTGGGATAAGAGTTAAAACACTCATAATTCATTAACTTTCACTTTGGAGGCATATTTATCATTCATAACTTAATGGAATTGGGCATGTGAGTATGCCACGTTAATCTTCTTGCGAAGAAAAACGCTTTCGTATATGATCCCACAAATTTCGTAGTGTGGGTCCAATCTAAATTTGAGCTCAAAGTTACTCAAATTTTGTTATCCAATACCCATTTTCTAACACAACTAACACATTTTTATTAAAAAAATAATAATAAAAAATTGATGTTGTGCATAAAAAGCGTTAAAGTTTTAATTGTCATAATTCAATAGTTTAAGGGGAACTTTGTCTTCTTTGTTTTTAGATCACGGGAAATTTTTTAACACCTCTATAGTTCAGTGAATTTATTGTAACTTACCCATCCCACCAAAAAGAAAAGAAAAAACTAGTTCAAGTTTAAAATTAATAAGTTGTGCCTTTTGACCCATTTGTTGTTGGCGTTCTTAACATTTAATATAGATTAAAAAATTTGACTTATATAAAATGAACAAAAACAAATTTGTTGTGCTATATATAAATAATTAGTTGGATTTACCAACCCATCATGTGCATGGCATACAACTATTGGATTTGAGTTTAATTAAATTCAAAATTGTTACACTTGTATATAAAATTGTTTTAGGTTGACGAATTGTTGTGCTGGCCAATATGATGAACACATCATGTGACAGCAAAATCACATGTCACATTGGAGTATTAGTCAACTGTATGTACAATTAGCATGTCCTACAAGTGGAAATGAGTACTATATGTTAGTTCATATGTCAATTTTATGATTGCTATAGTTAAATTTGGTTAATTAAACTATTTCCTTAAATTTCAGGAACCTTCAATCAATTTATTCTGCTCGAAACTGGTTATGGACAGCTTTTGTTTACACAGCTATGGTGAATTACCCAACCGAAGCTAATTTTATGATGCCACTACCTGCATATCCCGTGCAAGAGGTATTATTTACTTCTATAAAAATGGATGTACACAAAAAGTCTATTGAATGGAATTTAAAATACTAAAATATCGAATTATTAAACATAACTTGGTAAAGATGATCTCTGTAGTGAGCCCGATTACAAAAGAATTCATCTAATATATCAGTTGAAAAAAGATAAAAAGATCATCAAAAGTTTTAATGACAAAAAATACATAATTTGGTAACTACTAAAATCTACTCATAAACACCACCAAAAAGGAGTACAAATTTACTTTAAAAAATAGTTAACATCAACATGACCATATAATGTGATTGATTAAGATATAAATGACTCAGTAATGTACCTTTTTTTAATGAGTTGCTCATATTTCAATCAATGACATTGGAAGATCATTTTAACCCTTTTTAAAGAGGGTCAACAAATTTGAATTTGCCAAATATACACCCCTTGGTCAAAGGGAGTTTAAACTCCCGATTTTTATTGGGAGGTTTTATTTAAACCCCTTAATTTTGTTTAACCACCCCAATTTTAATATACCCTTATTGTTTGGTTGACTTTCTATTAACCCATCTCACTTTATGGAGCCGTTTAAATGAAAAATAAAATATACTTTAACACATGCAAATACGTCTGTAAACGGATCGGATCACGCAAATTCAAATTCATATCCGTTTATGTTAAACGGATTCGGATCCGATCCATTTATTAATCGGATCGGACCAAGCAAATCCAAATCCATATTCGTTTGTGTTAAACGGATTC
Organism: Sambucus nigra; assembly: GCA_949130495.1. Classification (NCBI taxonomy): domain Eukaryota; kingdom Viridiplantae; phylum Streptophyta; class Magnoliopsida; order Dipsacales; family Adoxaceae; genus Sambucus; species Sambucus nigra. The sequence goes on from OX422221.1 coordinate 444,210,817, forward strand.
GGATCCGATCCGATTATCCGTTTATGTTAAACTTGATTTGCAACTTTTTATTTTCAACTCTTATTTCATAAATTTATTTTGTAAATGTTCCAAAAAAATAGATAATGAAATAAAGAACTATTATAATATATATTTAAAATATTATTAAATACAATATATATTAATTAAAAATATATTTTATATATATATATATATATATATATATATATATAGAGAGAGAGAGAGAGAGAGAGAGAGAGAGGTCACCTAATTTAAGGACCCTGAATGAAGTCTATTTTTTTAAAATAGTAAAAAAAATATTTTGGAGCTAATTTTTTTTCTATGGTTTTTAAACATTTCAGTAGGACCATAAAAAAATAATCAACTCAAAATGAATTTTTGTACTATTTTAAAAAAATCGGTCAAACTTTATCAGTTTTTAACACATTAAAAACAACTTAAAAACTGACATAGTTTGACTGATTTTTTTAAAATAGCAAAAAAATTCTTTTTGAGTTGATTATTTTTTTATGGTCCTACTGAAATGTTTAAAAATCATTAAAAAATAATCAACCCAGAAATACTTTTTTACTATTTTAAAAAAATGAACCTCATTCAGGGTCATCAAACTGGGACCTCACTTGATCATTTCCCTATATATATATATATATACACATTAAAATATTAATCGGATCGAATTATTAACGGATCGGAGTATATGAATCCAAATCCGCTCTATTTAATAAACGGGTAATCGGATAATCGGATTCTAGGCATGATCCATATCCACTTAAATGGAACGGATTCGGATAAAATCCGATCCATTGACAGGCCTACATGCAAACACTTTAAACATTTTTTCACTTTTTGTTTTTATATTTTTTATTCATCTTTAATACTTTTTACTTTTTCAACAAACTTGCTTTCATTTTATTTTTTTTGCTTCCTCTTATTTTTTTTCTTATTTCTTTTTATTTTTTGCATTTCTTAGTAAATTTTTATTTTTACTCCTTTTTTTGGTTCTTTTTCCCCCATGTAACACATCTACAATATACGAAAAAAATTGAAATGCATATATTATATGATTATTTACAGCGCTACCATTATGTGTGTGTGTGTGTGTGTGTGTGTGTGTGTACATAAACATATTTGATGGCTAATACGGGTTCCCTTTTTTTATTGAGATGGAAATTAGATAAAATTTGCATAGCAACAGCAATCTGACTACGTATTACTCTCTTTATTTGGTTACAAGAACACTATGTATAATAGCAGCCATGAAGCGTTGGTTCACCGGAATATGACAATTTGGGTTCACCGGGATATGCATTGAATTGTTACATTTAGTTACGTAATGTTTGAAAAGATTTAAGTAGGGGGTGGTTTAATTGGATATATCATTACTTAACATCCCAAATCTTGCGGGGTGGTTAGAAAAAATTAAGGGATTGATGACACCAGGATTTTGGGCCACTTGGATGGAAATCTGGCCTGCTGTCACTTCGGGATTGATGTTGGATGAACTAGGGTTTTGTAATTTCGTCAAAAGTTCCATTTGTTGTTTTAACTCACGATTGCTTTCTTTCAATTCTTGATGGTTTTGTCTAAACTCTTCGTTGATCTCATCTTGAATTCGTGTCGCCTTCTTCGGGCCCATTGAGAATGTAGGGCACGATTTGATATTCAACTCATACCGATTCACACTAACACCAATGTTTGGAGCGACACCCACTCCGATAAGAATTTGACATGAACTGCACGTCAATGACTTAAAAATTAAGACAATATGATTTCTATAGAGAGAACCAAAAGAGTTCTTATATTTAAAGAATTGAGGAATTAATCCAAATAATCAAGTAATAGCTAAAATGACCCGAGGACCAATTAAAAAAATAAAAGAATGTTTAATTAATCCCAAACATGCTTGGCAACTAATTAAGGAAAACGCTTAAAAAAACTAAAAATAGAAAATACAATGAAAATAAAAGGAAGATAAAATGGATCCCCATCACTTTTGATATCACTTTATTATTGTTTTGTCATTATTGTGACTAAATTTGTGAGTCATGGGCATAACAATTGGTATGTGTCCCCGTGTCATGGTTGAAATTTTAAGTGGGACATTGTCACTTAAGTGTCCACTAATAATACAAGAATACGTGTCATGTGTCTTCAAATGTGTCCCTATGGTGTTATCCATATCCTTATGATCACATTAACATCTGTTTACATCGGCAAATCCATAAAGCAAATAGTCAATGCAAAAAAAGTTGAAAATTTATTTATATGCTTATGTATTTATTTATATTTTGGATGAAGATGTGCAAGATTATTGATGGATTGTCTCCTGGAGCAACCAAGCTTAGCAGGGTTTTTGCTGCTGCAAGCTTATATTACAACTATACACAGGCAGAAAAATGTTTCAATTTAGAAGGTACAACTGATGCGCATGGCCTCAGTGGCTGGAGCTGGCAGGTACAGTTTTCTGTTTAATACAACCCACTAGTTTTCTCATTGTTGAATGGTTACCTAAACTGAGTCAACGATGCCAAGTTTACTACCATTTTTGTTTTTTATTCTTCGATACTACTTCGGCATTATTCGTCATATTATTGTATAACAAGAAAAATGAATGTGATGCAGCCTTTTTATTTTTCGAGCAGCCTTTTTGACCCCACTTCCCATTTCGAAAATAATATGATTTTGGACATAATTCCTGTAAAAGAGCAAAAACTGTATATGAAAGTTGGAGTGTAATTGGATAGTACTAAGAGCATCCGCGATGAGAAGCTAAAATTCAAAACAAATGGTAACTTTACAAATTTGAACGATTGCAATGGTGGATTAAAGTTTGACCAATTTTGTAGATAAATTTAGAATGATTCTCTAAACTTGCTGAATTTCTACTGAATTTGTAAAGGTTCATACGAACTTTATTTAGTCGTAGAAATTCCTACGAACTTTTGAAGTTCATTGGAACTCCTACAAATAAATAAAGTAAGAATTTCAACGAACTAATGTTGTTCGTAGGAACTATATGCATAACCAAACTTTCCTCACATCTGCCATCACCATTGTAGAAAGTTCCCCTAATGAAAGGTAATTCTACTTTTTGAATTAGTATACTTACCTGTTTAGAGTGCTTTAAGAGTGGAATAAACAAAAACAATTCAAATTGAATTATTATTGTATTTATAATATGAAAAATGATAGTATTTACGCAAGGTCGCCTTAAAATAATAAGTATAAGAAACTCTTCATGAGTATCTATGACTCATTAATTGTAAGTCAAAACTTTGTCTTGACTATTTATTAATTCTTAGTATATGTCATTAGGACACACGTTATTAGAACCCATATTATATAATATGGTTTTTATCGTGTTCCCTAATGTCATTGGCACATAAGAAAATGACTTAAAAGCATCTCCCATGCAATTATGAGTGAAGAGAAAATGAGTTGTCACGTAATAAACATAGAATAATGAAAATGATGGGGCTAATATGGGGGAAGAGTGAAAGACATTGTGAATGAGATCCTATTTGTCACACAATATCTTATGTATATAACTATGTATGTAATTATGAATTATAAAATAAAGAAACCAAATCCTGTAGGATTCGTGTTTTATTTCAGATAGATTTGGGCATTACCTTCTAAATGAATTGTCTGCGGAGAATTCTTATGTGTTACGTAGGAAGTAAGTCCTTAGATGTGATTGCATTCATTAACCGAGCTATGTTGAGGCTAATTCCGCATAAGAAAATCTTAAAATTAAACTTCTACTACCTTATATATTTTTGTGATTATATCATAATGCCCTACACAAGATTTTAAAATGTCACTTTAATTTTTCAATATTATGGGGAAGTAGATCACACTTTTTGATTTGTTGCTGAAAATGATGTCATGTCATCTAATTAGTTGATGGAAATGATGTTAATTTAGGCATGTACAGAGATGGTTATGCCAATGACTCGTTCCAATGAGAGCATGTTCCCTCCATTTTCCTTCAATTATACAGATTTTGCTGAGAATTGCATGGAGAGATATGGAGTCATGCCCAGACCTCATTGGATAACCACTGAATTTGGTGGTAATGTAAGTTTTTATTCTCTGTGTATATTTGTTTCTTTTCTTGCCCCTTTGTTTTATTAGGTTGATGGGAGCTACAAATATGGATATGTGATACTAATATACTTTACCACATGACATACAATGTTTTCTTTTCTTGGTTACAAACGGGAAAAAACAGACAACCAAAAAAAAAGAACTAGACCATGGGGTCAATAAGATCGGCACGTTCGAGCATCACAAGGAGTCGCTCCGGGTTATGCTCATACTGGATTCTTTTGCGAGCCTCGCCATGTAGTCCGCCTGGATGTTCTCTTCTCTTGGGATGTGAACGACCTTGGCTTGGATGCAGATGACGAGTTCACAACAGTCTTCAATGATATTCGCAAGGGGGTAGTTCCCCTTGTCCTCTGCTTCCAAAAGTTAGACGGCTTCGAGACAATCAGAGTTGAGGCAGATGTTATTCCATTTCTCCCCGTTGGCAATGTTGAGCCCATGGAAAATACCTTCCAATTCGTCTTTAAGGGGACTTGATGTTCCTTGAGTGCGACCAGAGAAGCCAACAATCCATCTCCCTTCCTCATCCCGCACGATACCACCAAAAGTTCGCATTCTGCTATGTTGCCCAGATTATACTCAAGAGGGGGGGTGAATTGAGTTTTTACAAACTTTAAGTCAAATTAATATTTCAGAAAAATATTAAATTTAAATCACTTAAACAAATTTCAGATTAATAAAACTATAAAGAATAAATCCAACAATATCAAATAAATGTAACCAATTAATTTAAACAACTAGAAATGCAGATTTTAACACTCTAGGAATATTAAATTAATTTTCGTATATAATATTAAGTGATATTCTGAAATTAATTATTTAATTCAAAAAATAATTATTTTACCCTTAAAATTAATTTAGTCAAATTTCGGAATTAATTTATTTGCAAGATAGTGTGCTGAAAATATTAACTCAAGCAAGCATGTGCAAATAAATAAATAAGAGTACGGAAAATAAATGACACCGAAATTTAACGTGGTTCGGCCAAATTCCGGCCTACGTCCACGCGCCTAGAGCCCCTGTCTCCTTTGCGCTTCACTAAACCTGATCCACTTGCGGGTAGGATCAAACCACCGCGTACAACTGTTTGCAAGCTAACTCCGAGCTTCAAACCCCGTGGCCCACTTGCGGGTAGGAACCAATCACCGGTACAAATCGAAGCTTCAACAAAGCTTCACAACAAATCTGAATTTTTGTAGTACAAGGTAAAATACTGAAACTCCTTAAAATACAATTTGTAATCTGAGTTTCTCCTTCTTTAATGAGACTTCAATAAATGATGTTGAAGTAGGCACAAGTCTTCTTCTCCAATGATGGAGCAGATGATAAAATTTATTGCTCTCATGAATGTGTAGCTGAGTAGTAAAATAAATGCTCTCAATAATATTTCAAGTCTTGTTCATATTCTCATTCAAGTCTGTTGATCTTCAATGCAGCTCTTCAAAGCTTTAAATGTGTCTTCAAAAAACTAGCTGTTAGACACATGTAATTTTGAGCATTAAATGCTCATGATTTTCTGAGATGGTGAGGTGCATTAAATGCACCAGATTTGCTGAGATGGGTAGCTTCAAAATGATCTTCAAGTCTGATATGCAGATATTCATTTTTTATCTTCTCAGTATCCTCATTTGAGTATATTTGGATCTGCAAAAAATATTAGTCCACACGCAAATGGAAATATCTAATGTGTAAAGGAAATATAGATTAAAGTACATTTTTCTGTCAGGAAAATAAATGAGACAAGTAAGTACATGTACAAAAAAATATTTCCCACACTGATATAAAAACTTTCCGAAAAGATTTAGAAATAAATTTCTGACAGATATGTATAAGGATTTTCGGACTGAAATACAAAAAAAATTGGACTGAAATAATATATTTCGAACAGGTATTATCTAAGAAATTTCGGACAAAAAATATATTTCGAATTTTGGTCAAAGCAAAACAGATATGTAAATATAAAAAAGGCTTCAAAGCTCATAAAGAAGCTAAACTCATTCTGCAGCCCTAAGATGTAGTAGCCTTAAGGCTAGTCACGATGTGTGTGGTCAAAAGCATTTAAGGGGAATAGCAGGGCATGGACTCATGTCCTTTATCTAGACAGAATAAGTACAAGAAGTGATAGACTAGAAGCATGCGCCTGAAAGTATATATATATATATATATATATATATAAGATTTCAAAGCTCATATATAAACCAATCCAAACTATTCATTCTGCCAATGATGGCATAGCCTTAGGCTAGACAGAGGACAGAACTCATATGACCTGCTGCGGTCATGTTTTGATCAGAAAAAGTAACATATCAATATTATCTTATATGCCAACAAGAGATCTCGGGTACAGAAAATCTCGACTGAAATGGTTACAATACAGTCAGCTCCAATATTAAATGTTTGGAAACAAGTATCTGGAAAACAATGGTCTGTACGAACAGATATATAAAAAATTTGCAAAAGCTTAGAAGCCAAGGAAACCAATTAAGTGAGTTGACATCTTTACATATGCGCATGCATATATTGGTCATACAAGATTTTGTACATGTGGCGCTATATATATATAATATCATGCATACATGATATATATAATATATATAATATATAATCAGGACAAGCAAAGAAAAGAAGGAGGCTAACAAGCCTTGAACAAAACGCATGGGGTCTTACATGAGTTGACATTTGTGGGGCCCAAGAGAAATACCATTCGGCTAAAGAGATCAACTCTCCAACAGATAAACAAATAACTTTGCAAATCTTTAGAAGCCAAGGTCATGTCAAGGACATGTGGCGCCATATAGAGAAGCCAAACAAGGCAGTACATTTAAGCCAATGTCAAATCGTAGCAGATATTATATATACACGCATGCATACAGATATTCGGATAAAAGAAAAGCGCATAATATATATAATATAAAGCCAACAGTTATAATGAATAGCTTAAAGGCTATATAACACGCATACATGTAAAAACATATCACCATACGAATTGTTAAAAAAGTATTTTAACATGTCAATGATTTACAAAAAATATTTTTGAAACTGAAAAAAAATATTTTCATCAACAAATTCCAAAAATGATTTTAAAACTAAGAAATTCATTTTAAATCAAAATTACACCAATTTTACTTAAAAAAATTATTTTCAGTAAAAATAATATGATTTCATTTTTAGAAAACTATTATGCTCACAATTAATTAGTCACAAGAAGTATGCATGTGTGCCTAATGTGACAAGTGCAAATGTGCAATATACGTAAATACCTTTTCTTAGATATGTCATTGAGTAGAGTCGAGGTGTACTGAGTCATGAAAATAAAACTTAGCCATAAACAGATATAACTCACTCAGAATAGATATGTAATCAGGACAATATCACATTAAATGCAAACATTATATAGTATAATAAATATATGTATATAATGGTATATTAACAAGATTATATTATAAATAGTATACAATAATAAATATCTATAGAATAACCTAATAAAAATATGTTTGGAATCATCAAAATCAATATATTAAGTTAAACTAAAATGTACATTAATTAAACTAATTTAATTAATTAGGGATAAATAACATTTTCGTTAACACGCTACTACTGTCAAAACTCTCGTCTGTCTGGATGATATAAGTACATGTAATACAAGTACTAGCATTAGTGGGTGCACTAGAGCTTTCCCCTTTCCTTTTATTAATCTTACTTTGAGCTTCGAAGATATCGCAACTAAGTTCAGAAATAAGCTTAATAACCGTAGAAGGGGTAGTGCTAACATTATAAAATACAAGTTTGTTATGGGCTTTCCAAATACACTAAAGGAAATAGATGAAGGTCACATACCAATTATTGTCTACATTATTCCACACATTTGCAATCACCCAATAATTAAAATCAGAGCACGTACCTTGGTTATGAGTGAAGGGAGCCTTGATATTTCGCCAAACCTGGGTCGAGAAGATGCAATCTTTGAAAATGTGGTTAAGATCTTCCTTACAAGAGCATCTAGGACAAGTATTATCCGTGGTGAGTCCGCATCTTTCTCTATGAGCATTAGTGAGTAATTTTCCATGAAGGAGAGTCCAGATGAAGTGTTTCGATGTGGGAGGAATCCCAAGTTTTCAAATATTCTTCCAACCATTCCAGGAGGGGGGGTGGTGGAATCCAGCCCAACACAAATTTTGTTATAGCAAGAGTGAATAGAGAATTTACCTTTGCTACTAGGTTGCCAAGAGGGTTTGTTCTCCCTAAACCCCCTTTTAGGGAGTGGCGTATTAATGATTTCATCCACAATTTTGTCATTGAACCCCTGACGAATCCTAATAAGGTCCCAAGCACCATTATCAATTAAAAGAGTACTAATATTATCATCACCATCACACGTGGGGCTACGAACTTTTCTATCGACAAGAGGGGCATCCCCACACGACCAGTCTTTCATGATGTTAATACTATTACCATTACCCACATTCCATTCCCTGTTCTTGATGAGGGCGGCCTCCTTGCTTTTAAAAATGTTACGCCAAATGTGGGATGTGTTGGTTTTCTTGCACCACAATTTGGGGTTAGGATCAACTTTGTATTTCTTTGTGATGACATTGGCCCATAGGGAGTTCCTGTTATTCATGATATTCCATCCTAATTTGGCAATCGTAGCTTTATTCTGGTCATGGGATTTTCTAATGCCCAACCCACCCCTGTCTTTGGGTTTACAGATAATATCCCTATTAACAAGATGTATCTTTTTATTACTCTCGTTACTTCCCCACAGAAAATTCCTATTAAGCCGATCAAGAGTTTCACAAGTTTTTGGGGGGAAGATAGTTGTCTGCATATTATACGTAGGGATCTTGGAAGTAACTGCTTGGACAAGGGTGGTTCTACCCGCAAAGGATAACAATTTGGCTTTCCACCCATTGAGCTTCATTTGGACTTTCTCAACAATATTTTTTAGGTAAGTGTTATTGAACCTATCGTGAACAAGGTTAGCACCCAGATACGTACCCAGATTATCAGTGAGGCACATCCCAAATTTATTGCTGAGTTCAACTGCTTTAGCTCTGGGGATATTAGGTGAGACAAAGATTTTTAATTTGGAGTAATTTACTCTCTGGCCTGAAATGTGGCAGAATTCATCCAGTGTGTCCATAACAGTCTCACAAGAACTAATCGTCGTGTTAGAGAAAAGAATAAGGTTGTCCGTAAAGAAAAGGTGCAATATGCAAGGGCTATTAGGGGAAGTTTTAATTCCTTTCCATTTTCCATTCTCCACTTTCTCAGCGATGCTGGCGGAAAGGTATTCCATACACATCACAAACAAGTAAGGGGAAAGCGGGTCACCTTGTCTAAGCCCCCTCGTGGGGGTGAAACTGGGTAACGGGGAACCATTCCAAAGGATAACGGTGGAGTTATTTTTCACACAACTCATAATCAAATTTCTAAATCCACACTCCACATTAAACCACTTTAGGACTTCCTCGAGGTAGTCCCAACTAACTTTATCATAGGCTTTCTCAAGATCAACTTTAAGAATAACACCACCAGCCTTTCCTTTTTTCTTCATTAGGGTATGTATGATTTCCTGGGTAAAAATGATGTTATCAGAAGTTTGTCTACCCGGGAGGAAACTAGCCTGACACGGGTCAATGATCCGACAGAGTATGGGGCGCAACCTATTCACTATCACTTTAGCAAGGATTTTATAAGAGACATTACAGAGAGTGATAGGATGAAATAGGCTAATAATCTTAGGATTGTCTAATTTCTGGATCAAGATCACATAGCTATTGTTTATATTCATTGGGCAGTCATTCTGGCTCCAACACTTGTTAACAAAGTTAAACAAATTATCTTTTATGTTACTCCAAAAGTGTTGGTAGAACATTGGTTGGATCCCATCAGGGCCTGGAGCCTTACCTGGTTTCATGTTAAAAGTGGCACGTCTAACTTCGTCAAGCGTAAGGGGGCAAGTAAGGGTAAGGTTGTCCCTACTCTCAAATTTAAAGTGAGGGTAATCATTCATTTGGCTATTAATATCATACGAAAACTTAGCATGGAACAGGTTTTTTAAATAGGCATTAATGTGGTCGGTAAGAATGGTATGATCCTCCGTCCAATCCCCATTCACCATGAGGCGGTCAATTCTATTCTTCTTCCTTCTAATTATGGTGGAAGTGTGGAAGAATTTTGTATTCCTATCTTCCTCACTAATCCACTGGATTCTAGATATCTGGCGCTAATACTTCTCCTCATGGATTAAAATAGAGTTAAATTCAGTCCGAAGATTTTTTTCGAGGATGTCAAGGTTGTGAGAAAAAATATTTCCTTTGGCTTTTTGAATCCCCTTAAGGCGCTGCAAGATCCGTTTTTTGTTTTGAAAAATATTACCAAAGACATTTTTGTTCCACTCTTTAATAGAATTAGTACACATGTAGATATTATCTACAAGGTTTGAGTTGTCAATTTAACTAAATAAAATTAATGTACCAAATAATTTGTATGAAAGTACATTGGTAAGTGTTTAAGTGGGCCCTAGCGATAGACTTTCTCACACATCATTTGGTACATTGAATTAAATTGGTCCACATTGTGTTAATGTTTTAGAAAGATGTTGAAGACACCAACGTTGGGAGTTATTATTATTATTATTATTATTATTATTATTATTATTATTATTATTATTATATTAACAAAATTATATCTAATGCATTAAAGACTTCAAAAAAAAGACAAAAATAAATAAAATAGTGCATTTAAAATCTCATTTGATTAAAAATACATTACCACCTCACATAAGATAAATAGAGAATTAAGGTAAAGGTCATGTTCCTTCCTATATTTGAATTTTTAGGACAATGTTTTTCAAGTTTATAAATCTAGTCTCTGTGGTACAATAGCATTTATAAATCTAGTCCCTGTGGTACAATTGCCTTTATTTTTTTGGTACGCCCCAACGGCACCATTTTTCTTGGTGTTTTTAGTACATGAACTAAATTTATAAAATTATATGGAGTGTCCTATTTTTATACACTTTAAACATTATAAGGACCTTTTCCTAAAACCCCCTAAGATAAAATACAACTGCTTTTTGGAATCTTGTTTTAGTCCTCGAGTGTGTTTGTGTGCGTTGGCTAGCACATCCACCGCCGTGTCGTCGATTTAAAAAATTTGGATATCTTTTGCGTGCCTGACACGGGTTTAAAGTGTATCAATTTCTAACACGGAAAATGACATATACACCGAAGGTTTTGCCGAAATATTACCGAATCTCCCTTTTTTTCCTTTTTTTTTTAGTTTCTTATACTTTTATTTTTAACAATTGTTTATATAAAAAAAAGTGTTTTATATAAGAAATAGTTTTCCTATTAATATAAAAACAGTTTTTTTATATTATTAGAATAGTTTTTTATTAGAATATTTTTAATATAAAAACAGTTTTTTATTTTTTATTAGAATATTTTTTTTTTGTTTTTTTAATTAGTATTTTTTTGTTTTTTATATAATTTTTAAGTCATTTAGTCCCTCAAACACCAGCGGCACCCCTATTTTTTACCTTTATTTTTATAATTTTACAACATTTAAAATAATTTTTGTATTTCTTAAAACTGTTTAAAGGTCCGCCTTTCTTTTTTTTACTAGATGTCAACTCATTTAGTCCTTCAAATACCCATTATTTCTTAAACTGTTTAAAAATGTGGAAAAAAAGTTTTTATTTATTTATATTAAACTAACTTTTATTTTTTGATAATTTTTTATTAAAATTAAAATTATTTGTTGAATATGGATCCGGGAACGTGGATCCGCGCCAGCGGCACTAAGCAATCGCGATATCAATTGCGTTGATGATGTGGGTCCATGCCGGCGGTGCTAACCAATCGCGACACGTCATTTCAGTGTGTCGCCCCCGACAAATATTCTCTTATTTTTAAAGGTCCGCGTCAGCGGCACTCCCCCCTCCCCCTCCAATATTCTCTTATGCATCTCACTAACGTGTCGTGTCGTGTCGTGATTGGTTCGTTTTGAGGGTCCTACGGTGTTGGTCCCGTCAGGGCTCAAAAATGAACCCATACAGATGCGACACGTCATTGTATCGCACAGATTTAGTCGGATTTGTGTGTCGTTGATTTTAATTTTTTCATAAAATCATTTTATAAACAATTTACAAAAATAGTTAAAAACTATTTTATAAATTGTTTTAAAATTAATTCATAATTTGTATTAAATTTATGAAAAAATATTTTTTTTATTTTAATTTTACTTTAAAAAAAATATTTTTTTTATTAATAGAAAACTGTTTTTTTATATATAAAAAACTGTTTTTAAAAATAAAAGAATAAGAAACTTAAAAAAAAAGAAAAAAAAAAGGTAAAAATGGTATCAGGTAAAAAGCCGGCGATATATGCCGGTAAGCATATCACTACTCTTTGTAACACAGGTCGGACACGAGATCCCTAGGATGATTTACAGCTAAGAAAAGAAAGAAAAAACAAAGTATCTTATAAATTTCGAACGATAATTCATATATATATTTCTGCAATATTTTGTGTACAGAGAATTGACCAAGTGCTCAAGAGATCAGGTAGCAACATCATCTTTTCTAATGGAATGCAAGACCCATGGAGCAGAGGCAGGTCAGTTGAACTCTCTTACACTCGCCTCACTTTCTGCAAATTGTGGTTTTCGAAATAATTCTTACTTTAGAGTGTTCAAATGTGCTCCTACACCCACACTTGGAGAGGAATACTGTTGAATGTGGGATATTAAACCATATATCTTTTGAGGGCAAGTCTATATAATTTTAACTTTTACTGTGAGAGATCTTCAAATCAGTGCAACTATTAACACCTTACTTTTGTATAACTGCAATTTACAAGTGTCACATAATGGTCTCACAAGTGCTACAAAATCCTTTCACAAAAATATAGATCAGTGTCACAAAAAACCTTTCACTAAGTGGACTGTTAATAGTCAAACTCTTTTGAATTTTTTCAAAATTTACAAAATGTTTTTTTTTTCTAATGTAAGTTTCATGTCTATTCAGTGTGCTGAAAAATATATCAGCTAGCATTGTAGCATTGGTGACCGAGAAAGGTATGATATTTTTTGCATTACGAGCTTCTTAACCTTTTAGGGTCCGTTTGACAATTCAATTTCAAGTTATAGAAATGGATTTGAAAAGCCAATTTCAATTTCGTGGAATTGAAATCGTTCTTCCAATTCCAATTTCAAACCTTAGAATTGGCTTGCCAACGGACCCTTAGCCAATTTTCAATATTAATTCTTCATTGATTTTTATTTTTATTAGGAGCACATCACCTCGATTTTCGATTCGCAACCAAAGAAGACCCTGACTGGCTGGTTGCTCAAAGGCGCCAGGAAGTTGAGATTATTCACAAGTGGATAGATGAATACTATATGGATATTAAACAAGGATAAAATGATCCACATATAAGATTGATTACTCGAGATATAAATTGTGAATCTGAGTAATATTTGTGAGTTGATTAATGTTTTAACTTCTAAGAAATTTGGCGGATAGTTTTTAACAAATTGAAATAGAGAAGTGGGTTAGTAAAAGGGGGAGGGGCTTGTTATTCAATATGATGCTTATATAATATTTGAAGTTATGTTGTGTACTTTCACGTGATGAAAAATAAAAAGTCATGTGATAAGAGACTCACATACAACCCTTACAATAAGAACCTTAAAATAAGAAGTCACGTGGGTTAAATCATGGATAACTACTTCCAATCTTGTATCCAATTCTTTTATCTTGCTTGCCAAACATGCCCTATGGGCTTAGGCAATAATTTTATTGAACTTGAACACAAAATAGATCAGAATCTTATTGTATTATATTTATTTTACTTCTATATTTCGAAGTACAAACAATAAGGAGTATGCATAGATAAACACAAGTTGGAATGTCATAATGGTGAGTCATTAGCTAATTTTGCTTTGTCATCCTTGTATTTTTGCATCACCGTGCTTCAACTTTTATGCTTGACACCTAATGCATCTAGCATGGCATTGTCATGCTTCCAACTTCAAATGCTTGGCATCTCATGCGTCTGATGTGACATTATCGCGCTTTCTAACTTTAGAGTGTATTAACTACATATGTTTGATACCTCCATATTTATAATACCCCCTGGATATCCAATAGTGTCCATTACGCATTATATACCACCTCATTAAAACCTTGTCAAGAAAAATCAGTGGGTTAAAACCTATGCGAAGGAAAAAGAGTACATTTTGCTTAATGTACAAAATAATGGAGACTCTCCCTGATGAAACTACCATCAATTTAATAAGATTGATCAGCTACTCGTTTTGTGCCAATACCATGTACCAACTTCTTGAATGTTGATTTTGATCAGCAAGGTTGCCATCTAGACGAATTTATTGAATATTAATTTCATGACTTTTTTGAAGCTCATGCATGTAGAAGAACTTTGGTGAAATGTGTTTTGTTCAGTTACCTTTTATATATTCTCTTCTAATTTGGGCAATACAAGTAGAATTGTCTTCATGTAATTTTATTGGAATGTCTGTAACGGAAGGCAATCTTTATGAACTTCAGGTGCAGTAGATTATAGATCTTAACCAGACATATTCACGACTTGGTTCATAGAGTGCAAGTATTTCTGAGTTATCGGATGATACATCCACTAATGTATGATTTGTAAATCGCCAAGAAATTATAGTATTACCACACATAAATAGATATCCTATATGTGAACGAGCTTTGTGAGGAACAGAAAGGTATCCAACATTCGCATATCCTTTTCAACTGAGAGTGTTTATATGATTCCCTTAAGTAGAATGAACCTATATTAATTGCTCCTCGAAGGTATCTCATATTGTACTTAATGTCACTACAATATCTTCGAGTTGTGTCTAAAATAAACCAGACTAATAAATTAACTAAAAATGCATTATCGGGTCTAGTATATTGTGCCGAATATAAAAGAGCACCAATAACACTGAGATATGGTACTTCATGACCGATAATTATTTCATCATTTTCTTTCAATGAAATAGATCATTTTTAGTGTCAAATGACCTAACAACCATTGAAAAACTCAATGGATGACATTTATTCATATTAAACCACTTCAGGAGCTTTTCAATATAATTTGTTTAATGAATAAGGGCTCCACTTGATCAATGTTCGATATGCAGGCCGATACAATATTTATTTTCCCGAGATCTTTTATCTCAAATACTTTCTTTAGATATTAAGAATATTTTGTCATCTCTCTTGGAGCACCAATTAAATTTACATCATCGACATATAATGACATGATAACAAATCAAAATTTAGTTTTACTAATGAATACACAGAGACATATAAAATTATTACTATACCCTTATTTCATCAAGTAGTCACTAAGAAAGTTATACTACAATCTTCGAGATTATTTAAATCCACCGAATGATCACTTGAGCTTAATTAGGTACATGCTATGTTGTTTTTCTTCTAGCAATTTAAATCATTCAGGGAATTTTATATAGATATTTGTTTCAAAATTTCCATACAGATATGTTATTACCACATCCATCAGATGTATATCGAGTCTTTTTTAAACTGTCAGACTAATGAGATATCTAAATATAATTCCATCCATTACTGGTGAGCATGCTTCCTTATAATTAATCCCAACTTTCTACGAGAAAACTTGTGCAACAAGATGGGCTTTATATCGAACCACCTCATCTTTCTCATTACATTTTCTTGTAAACACCCATTTGTAACCTATGTGGTTTACATTTTTAGGTGTTTCGACATCAGTTCTAAAGAACTCTCGTGTAACACCCCGACCCGAATTTATGGATTACCTATGAGTCTATCCGGTTCGACCCGAGTGTTTAGGTGTGAAGTGCAATGGAACAACCTACATACTGTTACTAGTCCAGTTTTATTTTAATTAACATTTCATTTTATTAGCATGCGATTCCGTTTCAAGATAACCTACGTGAGGGACCCATGGGGAACACCCCGAGTCCCAAGCATACAGAGCTAGTAATGTAAAGTAAATAAAGTACTTACCTGTATAACGCTCCTAAAATACGAAACTTCTTCCAACCTACCATAATAGAGCGAGGGTGTGAGCCGATGCCCAGTGCGAATATACCACAATGTAATATAGAATCAAACGACAAAAAAAAAATCAACATGTTATAACTACGTATACATGCAGCTCTATTTATATATGTATGTACATTGATGCATAAAACCGCTTTTATACAAAACGTTACTTATACAAATTAATTTCACATTAATCTCATAAAAGAACTTCATTTTTATACTTAGCATTCATTCCTCCTTTAACTCACACGGTTAAATACCTAAACAATTGTACATTGTTTTACTGAAAATCACACCTTTACCGAAATTTCCCTTTTTTCGTAACTGACACCTTTTAGTATTTTCATTGAAGGCACTCCTTCAACACACACCAGTACCGCATTGGAAAATACTTGTTTAACTTTTTAAAAACACTCACGAACGCCTTCGTGCTGTTAATTACGGGCTGAACCTCTAAAGTTTCTTAACTCACCCATTTAGCCACAATACCTTCGCTTCTCATTTGCTTTAAGGACATTATTCAATTTACACGTTACCAGCCCACTTAATCCATAACCAAAACACTTATTAATTCAATCAAGTTAGGTTGTACTCACACGTTTCACCACGCGACACGTCTCTTGGTATGTTCCACATTCAATTATTTTTTTCTCGGAATTATTCCTATTAAACGCATACTTCAACGAGCTCCACACCCCCGGCCATGCGCATTACCAGTGATTTAGGGCTTTTTATCCAAGGGCTCTGGGCCCTTCTTACTTATTTTTCGGTTACATCTGAGTCTTTATTAATGTGTTTAACATTTTACACATGTTCATATTATTTGACCTCTTTACTTATACCCGTCGAAGCCAAAAAAATTCGGATTTAACTGTTCGTTTTTCCTTTAACACTAGGAAGAAAGTTACTTTCTCCTTTAAGTCTCTTATTCACACACACACACACACATGATTTATACCAAAATCATTCACGCTTTAGGACTTAATTTAATTTCATCCATACTAGTGTAAAGACATTCTCTGACAATTTTTTTAATTCCATAAAAATGTTCCACTTTAAGTAAATTACCAATTTATACTTTTATTTTCCAAACTTACTCCTTAGTACTTTGATAAGTGTTATTTCTCAAAATAGAGTTTCAAACATAATATTTAAAACTCCTTTAGCCAATTTAACACTTGTCCAATATCTCATTTGTACCCAACTTTCACACATGACATCTTAACACCTTGAATATATAAAATAGTACCTTGTACACATCAAGCTCCTATTTCTCATACATGCTTTTAAAACCTCAAATTTCATTTGTCTTATTTCGTATTTAAACCCAACAATACTTTATTTAACTTGTCCATATATTTATTTATAAAACACTACAAGTTTTTATGCATTAGGAAGCGGACTTTAAAATCCTAAAATCCTATTGAAATGGGTTACACGTACATTTCATCCTAGAAATTTATCTTGTTTGCAACAACATGATTTTCAAATCACAAGACATGTTATTAATTTCTCAAAACCCAATAAATGTCCATTGTTCATAAAATCTTCATTTTTATGAGGCACTTAAAAGAATATTTATTTCATAAATATTTTGACAAGGTTAATATGATTCCAGATTTTACTCCATAAAAATATCCATTATTTTATTTGTACTAAAAAAACACTAAGATAACATTTTCTCACATTTTTATTCCATAAAAATGTTTATTTTTAGTTTTATTAGAAAATACACTTGAATAATATTATCTCACATTTTTGTCCCATCAAAATGTCCATTTTTAGTTTTATAAGAAAACACACTTAAATAATATTATTTCACATTTTTATTCCATAAAAATGTCAATTTCCAATTTTTTATTAGAAAACGCATCATTATTATCATAATAATCATATTCTTATACATTTTTGTCCCATAAAAATGTCCATTTTCAGTTTTATTAGAAACACACTAGAATAATATTATCTCACATTTTTATTCCATAAATATGTCATTTTCAGCTTTTTATTAGAAAACACGTCAGTATTATCATAATAATCATATTCTTAACACTCAACAAGAAAAAGACTACAATATGAACCAAATAGAGTATTAAAAATAAAGGGTAGATTGTCTCACCTCAAATGAAGCTCGAACAATGGCATGCATGAAAGATCAAAGAAGATGACAACCCCCCACCTCCTAAGGTGGCCTTAAGAGGGGTTGTGTCTAGTTTCACCAAGTTTGTGTGACACCCCGACTAATTAAATACCGGGTAGCTACTCCTTTATTAAATTAATACAAAATGCCAAGTTGGTTCAGTTAATAGCATCACTGTCGAAAACATTTTAATGATTACTAAACACCTAGTATTTAAAAAGTGAGTTGTCAAATTTAAATTAAATCTGATTAACATGCATAAATGAATTATAGAAATGTAGCACAACCATTCACGATAAAGTCTCAATAGACTAACCAACAAATAATAATGAGTCTGGAGGAAATACTCCTCACAACAATCCCAATATGAAAAATAAATAAAACAAGTCTGCATCCTGAATTAATTACAAACCAAAGTCTGAATAATTGAAATATAAAATGTCTCAAAAGGAAATGGGCAACATGCCCTATAAATGATGAAACTGAATATGGAGTCAAGACTAGAAAGGAGGCGTCTACTGTCAAGGCCCTGTAACTTCCACAACAGCTACAGCTCGTCACCTGAAAAGAATTCCTATGCATGGTGTCCTTGTGGCTGGGCACCTAAAAAGGTTTTTACAAAAAGATAGATTTGAAAGCAAACAAGTCAGAGCCCGAATGTGGTGAATAGTTTTAAAAACAGTAAGTGCTTTAATAACATTAAAACAATGAATGCAAAATACATGTTAGGACGTGCTCTCGCATGAAATACTCACCTCTCGACTAATTGTGCACTCTTAACGTACCGTACCCATTCAAGTGATTCTCCTGTCTATCTGGACCAAAATAACTTCTAACCTTTCTACTCGATTCGCATTATAAATTCCAACGTTATCAATCAAATGGAGAGTTTTACTTTAATTCTCGGATTCTCAATTATTAGCAATACAATTTTCTAGAGGTTATCCCCCTTATTATCTTCTCAATGCCTTATTATAATTATTCTCACAATTCCAACATGACAATTCTTTCATTTAACCGTATATTATTCTCAACATAAATATACAATACTAGCACCCCGAGACTAAGCTGCGGTGCACACATACTCTGTTATCAATCCTGGTACATCACGTACATAAGGATCACGCATTCCGAATCTCTCGGGAATCGTTCTCAGATAACAACAATCACAAACAATGGAGGCGAACATAGTCACATCACATGGGTCACGCACATACCTACGCTCCCATGATCAGCAGACTTATTAACTTCACAATAAGTCCTTCTCTGACCTATGCCCTCGAGGTACCAACCTATATCCCTCCGTAGGCACACAAAGATTAGATGGTCCTAAACGAACGCAAACCTCCCGTGATAGCAAGTATGGTAGGTATGTCATACACATAAAATCATACACACTAAGCATGCACACATCTTAGTAATTACCATATTTTATTAGTGGTATACTTCTTATTCTCATACCAACTGTTAATGTCACACAAATCATATGCCCCCGGTTTATATGTATTTAAGTCATTAATTATCTTTGCATCGTGATTAGTCGCTCGCGTCCTAATCCACAAATATCATTTGGTTCAAACCATTCTTCTATATTTTACTCCTCAATATATCCCAAATCTCCCAACTATATCAATTATTTAACACGGGAAAGATATCTCTACAATTAAACAAGGTTACGGGACCCTAGAAATCAAATCAGGCCAAAAAGGCCATTCTGTCAACTCGTTAGAAGTCTCGTTCGAAAGAGGTCGTTCGAACGAGAGTTCGTTCGAACGAGAGTTCGTTCGAATGAAAGGGGTATCTAACGAACATCCAACTCGTTAGAAGGCTAACTGTCACCTCGTTAGAAGCTCGTTCGAACGACCTGGGCAGGTCTTCTAACGAGATGCCAGTTTCGAGCCCAAAATTTCTAAATCGTTTTTCCTCAAACTTTCTCTTCTCAAAACTCATCCAAAAATTATCCCAACAGCGTTTTAATGTTCCTAATCATTCCTAAATATACTTAGGTCGTATCTTAACATATTTAGGGGTCAAATCTTCCTAAACAACATGAAATTATCATCAATCCCCAATTTTCCCAAAACCATATGAGTATGAACCCTAGAAATTTAAAGTCATCAATTCCCATAAATAAATCCGTTTTTGCATCATAAAAGTCATATTTCTTTTAGTATAATCACCCAATAACAATTCTACATGCAAGCCCTATATCAAAACCTGACTTTCTAACTCAAATTTCATGGATTTTTATAAATCTCCCAAAACAATGTGATTATATAAATTTCTAAGCATGGAGGAAACATTCGCTTGAAATTAACGTAATTAAACCACTTGCCTTAGATGTTCTGATTTGATGTTGAAGAATTAACTGTTGATTCTCCTCCCTCTCTCTACAAATTTCTTCCAAAGATGGTGATGGTGGCTAGGGTTTCCTCTTTGGAACTTCTTCTAACTTCTCCTATAACTCCCGTAGCCCTCTAATTAGTTAAGTGTTGGTAATGGATTAGTGGGTTACTAAACACCCTATTTTTAATTCCCAAAATTCGTTGGTTATAAATCCCAAAATTCCAAAATTATCAAAATACCCTTTTAAGTTGCCGGTATGGCCCAAAAATGCTTCGGGATCCAAACTAAACCCCCGGCTAGTGTTTTCTGACTATTTCGACCCTTCCGAACTCGTTGGCGCACTCAAAATGACCATACGGTTGATAAAAATAAAATTCACTTTTTAATTTAAATAATTACATTCCTGACGCGACTATCAGGCGCGTCCCAACAAAATTTCCCAAATTGCCGTATTTCAGTCTCGCGACAATTTTAATATTTTCAATATTCATATACTACCATATATGCACATTATGATCAAATACCAACTCACATCTCGTTAGTATTTTATCCGGATTAATTCTCAATTAATTCACATTTAATTTAATTAATCCCGTAAATAAATATCAATAAAAGTACGGGGTATTACATACTCCCCCCCTAATAACAGAATTTCGTCCCGAAATTCGGAAAAATAAGGCATACCTGGAAAAATTCGGTACCCTCCAGTGTTCCAAACAAAATATAAAGAAAATCCCAATCACTAAAGCCCTTGTTCACAACAAGCTTGTTTAACAGACTTTATACCTTATCAGAATACACTTCAATAAATGTACCTCACGTTGCGCTCTTATTAAACAACAATCGAAGAAAAAAAATGGCCTATACATCGTTAGCCGCATCATTTCAATATTATTGTTAGCCCGTGCCTCTCTACGCATTACTTTCCGCGTTTAGCAACACACCAAACTCCCACCTGGAAGAAATTTATAACACAGCTGACTACTTCTTGTCCATTCCTTGAATTTCTGTTCCCTGCGTTGTGAATTACACAAGGTAAAAATACATTCGGGTGGTATTTCACAAAAGAATTTTCGGCACCTTGTCCACAATAAAATAGATACGACTGGTTTCACCCAGCTCTACTATTAGATAATATTTTCTTCCCATTACCACAATGTACCTTGCTTACTAGTTTCTCGATTTGGAAATAAAAATATCGAAATGAATTCAACATTCTTTTATACAGCCCACCAGTCGTCAATCACCTTGCGCCTACACCTCGGGCCATAGGTGATACAGCCTAGTCCAAGTGAAACGTATTTCCACTACTTCTTGTTACCCCACGTTAAAGGTGGATTTCGGGGATCTCCTCTTAGTTCTGAATAGTACTGTATCGAACCATGTACCGGCGTGTTCACTATCTAATAGTGTAAATCACCTCAAGTATATAACGATTTCTCTCCTTCTGGACAACATGTCCCACATAATCGAAGGAACTCATTACTTATCAATAAGTTGGCTACCTCTCAAGAAAATTCTCCAACTTGACCCTCCCATTCTTGGAATCGTCGTCTTGATACAAAATTATTTGGTTGATCATTTAACCCCAACTGTTCTACTACTTACTATACCTCTTTCAATGTCGATATTCACATAAAATTTTCCCCGTTAAATGATACTTAATGATCTTATTCTCCCGACGAATACCAAAAGTTTGGACCTTTACACTTTTCACCACTTTGTGCATATCTGGACTTTATACCTGATTGACATCCTCATTCTATTTACTCTTGAGTCACCCTCAACATTCGATTGATCGGAACTCTACTCCAAATTTCTCATAATAATTTATTTGCCTTCTCAAGAGATATCCCTTTATTAAATGGCTTTCTACTGCCCTTTTTTTCAAGTTTGAACGTGCTACACTTACTACACATGATATTCACTTACACCTTTTCTTATGACGTTTAATCTCATAAGTAATAATCTCACCCGTCTATGTTCCCTCTTCCTTTGATTTACACTTTAGCAAATCAAGATGTCTACGCCCCTTATAACCCAACCATACGGTTTTTAAACATTATATACGCTTCATACAAATCCCAAACTCTTTATTGTCACTGTAAATACAACGGTGCTATACCACTTGGGCGTTCTCAATCGCTTCTGAGTTAGAAATCCTAAATCCTCCTTATCCTCAATGCGTCCTTCAACACGTCGTGACAAAATCAACATTATTAGTACTTGTATCGTAATTTACTAACAACTGGCTCTAATGGCCGTACATCATAATTTACTCCTTGTAACTTTCCGTTATAACTACGTACTCCCATAACGATAGAGGTATCCAAATCATGAACGAAGGGCCACACATTTCCTTACTACCAACCTTACGCTAAGTTTCATGCGTGGGGTGTCTCGCAAAGTGAAATCCAAACAAGGAACCCCCCCGATACACTACTACCTAACATTGTTGGTCATAGGAATCCGTTAAGCCCTGTCCATAATATGTACCCCTACACTCTCGTCTCTTAACAACAAAGTTTCATCTCAGTTCGCAATTATACATAAACAAAGAACTCCTTCTGAAAGACACTTTTCTCTTTACAGTGATGGAAATCACATTTCATATACAACATGCGAGATATTTGAGACCCTCAAATTCCCGTCCCCAGACACACAACTATGAGTATAAACTTCCAAATCTCTAACGGGTGATAAAACAATGTACTCTTTTTGTTACGACCTCTCTATCGTTAATTATAAAAACCAACTAACTCTTTGTTGACTAGTAAATCAATTACATACGACTCATAATAATGAAATCCCTACGCATACTGGGATTAAATATCCGAGACCATTATACTTTGAAATCACAACATATATATATATATATATATATATATACATATATGCACGAAAGTACAATTGCGAGCCCGACCCTTTAACAGATGGGGCCTCGCCAGAACAAAACATGCTACCCCGATGTAGTAATCCCAATAAACTTGAAATACCAGCACACTATCGGTATAATCATATATATAAAACAATAATTAAGATCATATCATACTCGTATAACACATCACTAAAACGAGTAATTTTGATAAAGCATAAACCGCTATTAATATATCCATTCATCCTCCGCGGATGACAATAAAAGTAACCCCCACACTATCAGGGAAAATGTTCTTATATATAATAAACTTACTGATATACTCCCTAAACTCGACTCTCAAGTGAAAATACAGTTGTAGAAAATGTAGTAACTCATTCATGCCACAAATAACATGCATCCTCATCTGAGGATATAACTCATACTTCTATCCTAATAATCGTCCCGTCTGCTCAAATGGTTCCTGGACTTACCACACATGTCTGTCCCAAATCGGATATTTCAATAACTGTTGCCCTCGCCAGGCACAATACCTTGATCCCTACTATTGTATCGGGAATTTTTTTTATAATGCACGGGTTTCACTCCCCACAGAAATACCTCTACACATACTCCACTTATCTTTTGTCTCACAAATCATGTTAAGGTGGTCCATCTCTCGGACGTTGGTAGTCTCGACTCAGATGACTACCTCCGTTGTTCCCTTAGTTTTGACGGCCCTAAGGAACACGCTACTAATTTTTACATCTCTCACTGAAATCACCTTTGCCCGGTAGTAATTCAGCTATCCGAATCATTTTAACTGGTTCTCCGTTGGGTCTTCCCATTGTGGTGCTTCATCAACACTGTTTTCCCCAGTCTTACTTTATATAAAGCCTTCGATTCTTGCATCTCCCCACCCGGGAATGTTTACCTCCAAATTAACACTATGCGACAATACCATTTGCTTTAACCGTCCAAGCAGAATACTGCCAGAAGGACTAGCAATTCTTCTATGTAAATTCTCCCCTTAATATCCCCTTCTCCGTTTCACCTACTTCACCCGGTGTAGGGTTCACTAAATAATTTTATTTCTTCTCACAAAGTGACCTCTGTCCGGACCTTTCGTGTGAGTTCAGAACGACATTTAATTTTCATCCTAAACATCTGATCAAGGAACTTATGGTCAAACCATTCGTGTACGCCTTCTCTCGACGTCACATTCCACTTATAAGTGTGGTGATTGTTTCTACCCATTGAAACTCCGCTCTCACGAGACAAGAAAAAATTTCCTCAAATTTTCACTCTCGATTGGCCATACTCCGACACAAGTCCAAGCCTTCGGGTGTATTATGTTTGTTTGGCTAGCACACGCCATCTCCGCCTTTCAAGTATTTCCACCGCTGGTTTTCTCGATGTCCCACCCAACTCTTTCTCTCTCAATCCAACCTTGTTGGGTGAGTCTCAATTGACCCTACCTTCAACTATTGTTGTGCTTGGAAGTCACAAGTCGCGACTTGACCATCTCGACCGTCCAGGACTTCCGTACCCTGATATGGGTGACCTCGACTACGGTCTTCCCTTAATTAATTTATTAATCTCAACTGATCCTTGCCTCCTGTTGTTCGTCCAACTGTCTTCACCTGACGTACTACATCGTTTGGCACACGAACACACCTGATTGCAAATAAGATTCACTATCATATATATCGAAGCAGGAGAACGAAATCTCACCAAAGATATCAATAATCCTAAGCATAGGGCTCTATATCAAAGAGAATTACACTGGAAGCATAATAAGCCGTAAAGATCCTAAAGGACACTAGAACTTGATGCTCTGATACCACCTGTGACACCCCGACTAATTAAATACCGGGTAGCTACTCCTTTATTAAATTAATACAAAATGCCAAGTTGGTTCAGTTAATAGCATCACTGTCGAAAACATTTTAATGATTACTAACCTCCTAGTATTTAAAAAGTGAGTTGTCAAATTTAAATTAAATCTGATTAACATGCAATAAATGAATTATAGAAATGTAGCACAACCATTCACGATAAAGTCTCAATAGACTAACCAACAAATAATAATGAGTCTGGAGGAAATACTCCTCACAACAATCCCAATATGGAAAATAAATAAAACAAGTCTGCATCCTGAATTAATTACAAACCAAAGTCTGAATAACTGAAATATAAACTGTCTCAAAAGGAAATGGGCAACATGCCCTATAAATGATGAAACTGAATATGGAGTCAAGACTAGAAAGGATGCGTCTACTGTCATGGCCCTGTAACTTCCACAACAGCTACAGCTCGTCACCTGAATAGAATTCCTATGCATGGTGTCCTTGTGGCTGGGCACCTAAAAAGATTTTTACAAAAAGATAGATTTGAAAGCAAACGGGTCAGAGCCCGAATATGGAGAATAGTTTTAAAAACAGCAAGTGCTTTAATAACAATAAAGCAATGAATGCAAAATACATGTTAGGACGTGCTCTCGCATGAAATACTCACCTCTCGACTAATTGTGCACTCTTAACGTACCGTACCCATTCAAGTGATTCTCCTGTCTATCTAGACCAAAATAACTTCTAACCTTTCTACTCGATTCGCATTATAAATTCCAACGTTATCAATCAAATGGAGAGTTTTACTTTAATTCTCGGATTCTCAATTATTAGCAATACAATTTTCTAGAGGTTATCCCCCTTATTATCTTCTCAATGCCTTATTATAATTATTCTCGCAATTCCAACACGACAATTCTTTCATTTAACCGTATATTATTCTCAACATAAATATACAATACTAGCACCCCGAGACTAAGCTGCGGTGCACACATACTCTGCTATCAATCCTGGTACATCACGTACATAAGGATCACGCATTCCGAATCTCTCGGGAATCGTTCTCAGATAACAACAATCACAAACAATGGAGGCGAACACAGTCACATCACATGGTCACGCACATACCTACGTTCCCATGATCAGCAGACTTATTAACTTCACAATAAGTCCTTCTCTGACCTATGTCCTCGAGGTACCAACCTATATCCCCCCGTAGGCACACAAAGATTAGATAGTCCTAAACGAACGCAAACCTCCCGTGATAGCAAGTATGGTAGGTATGTCATACACATAAAATCATATACACTAAGCATGCACACATCTTAGTAATTACCATATTTTATTAGTGGTATACTTCTTATTCTCATACCAACTGTTAATGTCACACAAATCATATGCCCCCGGTTTATATGTATTTAAGTCATTAATTATCCTCGCATCGTGATTAGTCGCTCGCGTCCTAATCCACAAATATCATTTGGTTCAAACCATTATTCTATATTTTACTCATCAATATATCCCAAATCTCCCAACTATATCAATTATTTAACACGGAAAAGATATCTCTACAATTAAACAAGGTTACGGGACCCTAGAAATCAAATCAGGCCAAAAAGGCCATTCTGTCAACTCGTTAGAAGTCTCGTTCAAACGAGGTCGTTCGAACGAGAGTTCGTTCGAACGAAAGGGGTATCTAACGAACATCCAACTCGTTAGAAGGCAAACTGTCACCTCGTTAGAAGCTCGTTCGAACGACCTGGGCAGGTCTTCTAACGAGATGCCAGTTTCGAGCCCAAAATTTCTAAATCGTTTTTCCTCAAACTTTCTCTTCTCAAAACTCATCCAAAAATTATCCCAACAACGTTTTAATGTTACTAATCATTCCTAAACATATTTAGGTCGTATCTCAACATATTTAAGGGTCAAATCTTCCTAAAAAACATGAAATTATCATCAATCCCCAATTTTCCCAAAACCATATGAGTATGAACCCTAGAAATTTAAAGTCATCAATTCCCATAAATAAATCCGTTTTTGCATCATAAAAGTCATATTTCTTTTAGTATAATCACCCAATAACAATTCTACATGCAAGCCCTATATCAAAACCTGACTTTCTAACTCAAATTTGACGGGTTTTTATAAATCTCCCAAAACAATGCGATTATATAAATTTCTAAGCATGGAGGAAACATTCGCTTGAAATTAACGTAATTAAACCACTTGCCTTAGATGTTCTGATTTGATGTTGAAGAATTGAATGTTGATTCTCCTCCCTCTCTCTACAAATTTCTTTCAAAGATGGTGATGGTGGCTAGGGTTTCCTCTTTGGAACTTCTTCTAACTTCTCCTATAACTCCCGTAGCCCTCTAATTAGTTAAGTGCTGGTAATGGCTTAGTGGGTTACTAAACACCCTATTTTTAATTCCCAAAATTCGTTGGTTATAAATCCCAAAATTCCAAAATTACCAAAATACCCTTTTAAGTTGCCGGTATGGCCCAAAAATGCTCCGGGACCCAAACTAAACCCCCGGCTAGTGTTTTCTGACTATTTCGACCCTTCCGGACTCGTTGGCGCACTCAAAATGACCATACGGTTGATAAAAACAAAATTCACTTTTTAATTTAAATAATTACATTCCTGGCGCGACTGTCACGCGCGTCCCAACAAAATTTTTCAAATTGCCGTATTTCAGTCTCGCGATAATTTTAATATTTTCAATATTCATATACTACCATATATGAACATTATGATCAAATACGAACTCACATCTCGTTAGTATTTTATCCGGATTAATTCTCAATTAATTCACATTTAATTTAATTAATCCCGTAAATAAATATCAATAAAAGTACGGGGTATTACAGTTTGTATCCAAGAAACTCCATAAAAACCCTCTTCAAAACTCCATAAATATATTCATATACACGTAATCACCATCTCTAAAAGTCTTAGTTTGAAACCTCCCATTTAACACTTAGGCTTGTCCTTCTAGTCCTACACTAAGGTTTCGATTTTGCACACAAGAGTTCTGTATTAGTGCCTTGAGCCTAGGTTGATTTTGTGACAATAAGGAGAAGAGGAAAATAATTTGGCGTGTTCCCCTTTTTCAGAGGATTTTCGATTTTGGTGAGAGTTTTTTATACAATCACTTGGTCGAAGGTTTATAGAAGGGAAGGAACAGGTGTGTATATATAATCCTAAGAAGCGAATAAATGGGTGGGATTAAATTAATGTGCCACATTTCGGAAGATGAGCAGTGCTCGTTCGCCCGTCCTTTGTTTACACCCTATGTGCCATGTATTTATACCTACGTGGACAACAAATGAAGAGGTCTTGACAGCCTGAAGGTTTGACCGGTGAACAAACTCAACGGCATTATGAAGTTTGAATAGGGCTTTATACTTAGCCTTTTGGCATATATGACCACCTCCGCAACCTAAAAATTTACATTGTTAGACCAAGCAATAAGTAATTTCGAGTAGAAAGTAAACACACATAATGAACTTACCCGCAACAAACTATTAAGGGCATATTCCTTTGAGTCCTCATGATCCTCTTCCACCAGACGGTTGAGGTAAATAGTGTCTGCAACCCTTCTCATCTTGGAGATCGCCCTAGCAGTTATATCCCATGAGTATTTGGGATCAGGCTGCTGTAATTAAGGTCGCGAATGACCGTTAGGATCTCTATCGGCCCTACTTTCGGGGGTGGCCAAATTGGCATTAACCGCGTCACTCTCCGCGGAGAATAATTAGTGGTTGAGACATGGATAGGGCCAAGTCCACCTTAGAATTCCCCACCAGAAAATGTTAAGTTCAGCTCTTATCTCATCATCAATGGGAGCATCATTTATCTTCTCCCTAACCACAACGTCAACAACAAAAGATGTATCATTAGCATCGGGAGGATTGGGCATCTCAACCCCAACAGCAGTAGTGGGATCAACAGTAGGAGTTGTCCCTTTGGGTGCCCTTTTTCTTTTCTCCCCCTTATTCTTGGCGGCTTGGTTGAGGGCAACTGTGTCCTCATCTATCTCAGTAAACTGGGCAGTAGGGAGTTCGTGGTCAATCTCCTCCCACGAGGAAAAAATTAATTAGGCTGAGTTAAAAATATAAGTTGCAGCAAAATATATTAGCCCAAAATAAAAGCAAGGTATTAAGAATTACCTTCCGCAGTCATTTTCTTTGGTTGGTCTTTTGAAGGAAAATAACCTTGCTGAAATTTTTTTGCGGAGGTGACCAGCACAATAAATATTTTTTCGTTATCTCCCAATCCTCCCGCATCCGCAATTTTCTTTTTCTGATTTTTACTGAGCTTCAGGTTGTCAAGGGTGGTATAAAAGTGTTAGAGCAGGCAATAAAAAATAAAAATAAAAAATGACAAGTGTAAAAGCTGCGGCAGGTTGTCACCTATTTTGGAAGGACACCCCCACGTTCGCGGCATCCTATAAGTTTTATCTCTCTCAGATTCCCCAGGATGGATTTCCCAGCTCTCCCCAAAAATGAAGAAAAATTCGCCTTTCCAGTTCTTAACACTGGTAGACCTCTCAGTATACAGATATTCATCTCTATTCCGCAGAGTGAAGTAATAATACCATGAAAAATCCACAGAGTTCTCCTTTGGCCTATAAAAGTGGAAGAACTTCACAAGAGTAATGTCATTGTCGAATTTCTTTTGCCAAAGTACTAAAGCGGCAAGAATGGCCCTCTAGCCATTGGGTCTAGTTAGGCTAGGGCCATATTCATAGCATTAAATATTTTTTAACTGGGGAAGGGACTGGTAGCTGCTATCCTAGAAGAAAAGCGTGCAAAGGAAAATAAATCCCCTCATTAGGGATTGCAGAACATGACCTTCGTTTCGTAGTAGGAAGTGTATAATTGACTCTTTGGGGATATTCAAAGGTTGCAGAAACGTGGTTGATCCAGTCTTCATCCATTATACAACGGATATCCAGTGCCACAGTAGCTTTTTCAGTAGGTCGGTAGGAGGGTGCAGTCGGAGAATTTTTGGCATCTGGTGGGACAACCGAAGTCCCAGCAGCAGCCGTAACCATGATTTCAACAGGAGGATTATTACTAAAATTTGTATCTTCCCCCATTACGTCTGCAGCCTCCCTAGTATCCCTACAATTAAAGGAGTTCATGGAGTCAAAATCAATAGTAACACAATTTGTGAAGTCCTTAAGTTGGTAGGGCCCACTAGCCTTCAAAGGCTTTACAAAAGGAATTTTGGGAGGAGGAATGCCAAAGTGAGTTTTCCAGAAGTCTTTCAGGAACTCTGAAGGGTCCCAACTCATAGAGCAATGACAAATACCTGAAAATTAGAAGAGCTCCGCAGTTAGGTACCGCATCCACTATGATCAGAGAAGCCTCTTAGAGGTCGCGACAGATTTAAGCAATATAAAGATAAAGGGCCTTCAGATTAATGGACGTAGCAATATATGGGCTGCAGCTATTAAAATGAGTTAACATGGTACATAAGTAATCTTTAGGCTACAACCAATAAGTTTAAGA
Source organism: Sambucus nigra (assembly GCA_949130495.1). Classification (NCBI taxonomy): domain Eukaryota; kingdom Viridiplantae; phylum Streptophyta; class Magnoliopsida; order Dipsacales; family Adoxaceae; genus Sambucus; species Sambucus nigra. Next base: position 444,241,722 of record OX422221.1, read on the forward strand.
ACTAAAGGCTGCAGCCAAAGGAGTTTTGATTACAAAGGGTTGAAAAGAAGTTGCAACCAAATTTCATAAGTTGCACTACCGGTCGTGGACAAATATACAAACAGGTAAATGATTGGATTACAGATTCTCAAAGATTGAAAACCTAAAACCCTAAGGTTTTGTCCAAGAGAACCAAGAACGTGTTCTTGGCCAAAATAAAAATCCGAAATGGGGACATGGGTTAATTCAACCCAGAAAAATTAAAAATCTCAATCCTAACCTAATTTGTAGTTACGTACTAAAAATCCAAGAAAATCCTACAACTAATCAATATATATCTAGATATTCAAACATCAAGAAAGACCAAAATACCTACTCTAAATTCAGCAAACACCCAATTTATTCCAAACACAAAATGCTTACTATCAGTTCAAACTAAAGAGCATGAATTTATAGAATATGGGTTCATAGGATATAGGTTCGAACGAATCTACAGAAAATGAAAGGACAAAGAAGATGATTACCTTGGAAAAAAATGAAATCTAGGAAGAACCACCACAAATAGCCTTGAAAATTCCTTGGAACCGTATGGAAAATTGTCAAAAAAATCAAAGATGAAAATAACAAAGTTTTGCCTTCGATTCGCTCTCAAAGATTTGGTTAAGGTAATAACGACCACAACCAAATCCTATTAATATAAGAGGGCGCTGAAAGGTGAAGCGTCACCTTGCATTGGTCGCGACACTCTCTCAAAGACAACGAACAAAGACACCGCGACAATGTCTTAGAATACAGCCGCAACACCAACTCACCATCTCTTGGCACTACGAGTTAGGGGCTTATTGATATGCCCATTATAGTTACTATATGTCGCGAACAATTAATAATAGGTCGGAGCAGAGAGGCCGCGGTCCTGAATACTTATCAGGCTTTGTCCTAAACAGGCCATTGCCAGCTCTGGCCGCTGCCTGTGCGCAAACAGGCAGTGAAAATGCTCTAAGAACTAGCCTCTATCTGGGTTCAAACAAGCCGTAACCCCTATTCTCACTTCTAATACTTGATAGTTGTCTAGATTCTATAAGGATTTCATATTCGTATAACTTATCCACATATCACGTGCTCAGGGCATGTGACACCACCTTTATGACTTCTATAAATAAAAGTGTTCACCTCACTATTGGGGGGGGGGGGGAGAAAATACTTAGCGAAGCCCTGCCAAATTCTCATCTCACTCTCTCTTTCTAGAGATCACCACACTTGGGGGCTCACCCTCTGCCGCAGCCACATCGGTCAACCTTCACAGGCCATATTTGAAACTGCCAACTTAGTTAATCTCATGTATTCTCTTACCCTATTATATCTTGTATGGCTCCAATGGCACCAGAACTTTGTATCATATACGCATATAATGAGAGTACATCACCAAAGTGGACGTAAGCTCATTTTTATAGCCGAACCACCCTATATTTTGAGTCTTTTTTCTTATTTCTTGCTTTATTTATTCTTTATACTTGATATGATGGTTGAGAAGGATTTACGTCCGATTTCTCGTACCAACACGGTATTTGGGATGATAGGTGGGTTAATGGTGAGTTGTTATCCCCTCCTGCTTTTTAGCCCAGGTTTTTAAGGTGAGTGATCTCATAGACCCTATTTCTTTCACTTGGGAAGTTAACATTATTTCATCAATTTTCCCTAATCACATAATTTCTTCTCTTATGTTTATCCCTCTTTTGTCCCATATGGATAGGGATGCCTTGATATGACCCATATAATTGATGGTATTCCCTCTATTTCCATGGATTATCATGTTACTTCTCTTAGAAAGATTCAGAGAAAAGTTCCTCAATCTTCCTTTTCTCCCCACCCAGACCTCTGGAGATAACTGTGGGCCTTGCAAGCCTCCTCTAAGGTCCTTAATTTCATTTGGAGATGTTGTAATGAGTTTTTGGCTATGAATTATTATTTGTGGAAAAAGAATCTTTCCGGAGACCCTATGTGCTCTATTTATGGGACTGAGAAGGAAACCATTGAACATTTACTTACTAGATGCCCCTGGGTCAGGAAGGTTAGGGAGAGATCCCCTTTTTTTAACCCCCTGTTTCGGTGGCCATTGTGATAGGATCGAAGATTGGATATTTAAATCTTTGAGTGGACTGGAGATCATTGTTGGTTTGTACTTGTTGGTCATGATGTGGAT